>CM040117.1:213417290-214777782 GCA_022559845.1 Amorphophallus konjac | reverse complement strand
CAAAGTCTATACACTGGGATCTTTACCTACATTCAGTTCTGTAAGTCTGTACATTGGGCTTTCACGTAAAGTCTATACATCCTTGAAATGTGCAAGTCTGTACATCGTTGCTTTGCCAAAGTCTACACATTGTGAACCTTCAAGTCTGTACAGACTTTGCTTCGCTCAAGTCTGTACATCGTCCAGTTGTCTTTGGCAAGTCTTCACATCGTGAAGTCTATACACTCGATTGTCTTGCATTGCATCAAGTCTGTACAGCATTTCCTTTGGCAAGTCTGTACATCGTTCATGAAGTCTGAACAATGAGCAAGTCTGTACATCGGACTAGTCTGCATCGGCTAAGTCCATACATTGTCCAGTGCATTGCATGCATCATTCATGAAGTCTATACATCGAGTTGAATGCTGGCTAAGTCTGCACATCGTCTGTCTTACTTAGAGTCTCATGCATAACATGAAGTCTGTACATCGCACAGCATTCAAGTCTACACATTGTGCATCATTTTAGTTGAAGCATGTACATCGTGCATCAAGTGTTTCAAGTCTATACATTGTTGCACGTTGTGTCTGTCTAAGTCTTCACAGTGCTTCTTCATGCATTGAAGTCTGCACATTGCTGCACGCTCATCAAGCCCATACACTGGCATGTCTTTACATTGCCTAGTCTATACATTGGCTGCTGAATGTTCTTCAAAGTTTGCACATTGCATTACACTTTAGCAAGTCTGTACAACGGTTGCCTTCATATAGGAAGTCTGTACATCGCACAGCACTGCATATATGAAATCTATATAGCAAAGTCTGTACATTGCATTCACGTTCACAAAGTCTATACAGCAAAGTCTATACAATGCATTCGAGTTCACAAAGTCTATACAGTGAAGTCTATACAATGCATTGCATCCCACAAAGTCTGTACAGGTTTATACTTAAACTGATAATTCTATTTCATCTGTCTGACAGGGATTCTTTGCAGGGATTGATGACTTGGCTCGTGGCTCGTGATCCAAGGAAGGACGAGGTGATCAGATGGTGACACGTGGAAGCAGCCCATCCAGGATGCTGCCATATGGATGAAATTTCCTCAGATCTGGAGAATTCTTTGGGCGGGAAATGTGGAAGCCACACGCCCTTATCCAATCTGCTGCAGGTATATATATGAGTCTTCTTCTTCAGGAGGAGGCAGATCGAACAGTGGCAAAGTCTATACAGTGAGTAAAAGCCTGAAGCAGCAGAGAGCCACCGATCCACAGAGAGAAGAAAAATAGAGAAGAAGAAAAGGAGAGAAGAGAAGATTGAGAGAGATGTGTTGAGAGAGTGAGATTGAGAGAGTGAGATTTAGAGAGTTTGATTGAGAGATTGTTCCTCAGACTCTTGGTTCAGATACCAGAGCTGAGCTTTGCTCATTCGAGCTACATTCCATTTGGGTTTTCTATTTTCGTTTGCTTCTGTCTTTTGTTTCCGAAATTATTCTTCAAGCTGTGAGTCAGCTGTTAGCAGAGGTGCTGCTCTGGACGGGTAAGCTGTAAACCCCAGTGGTTGCAGTGGAGGTCTCATTGGACAGGTGAAGCTGTAATCCTCAGCAGGCGAGACTTGTCTCGGACAGCAAGCTGTGTTGCTCAGCGGTTTGTAGGCCAAGCTGTATTGCCCAGCAGACACAAGCTGTACTGCGCAGCAGTAAGCCATACTCGGTTGAGTGTGGGGTGGACGTAGGTCTCTGACCGAAACACCTAAAAATTTTGTGTGCCTTGTGTTTGTGTGATTGTCCATGAACTGTGTGCGACTGGATTTCTTGTTTATCTTCACAGCTTGATTCGCTTCTGTTCAATTCTAGTATTCGGGTTAGTGATTCAGTAAATTTGCCTATATTCCGCATTAGAGCCTTATAATGGTTTTAAAGTAGGCAATAAGATCTATTCACCCCCCTCTAGATCCACACTTCATGGAGATAGACTGCGTCCATCTAACATAACACTTTGAACATCTTCTTTTGACTAGAAGGTTGACAAAAGGAGATGTGATGTTTTCTGGCTTGCTTGATCGCACGGCCAGTGATGTAGGGGAGTCCTGTAATTGGGACAGGTGGATCAAGCATCTCATCGGGGAATCGGCAATCATCGTGCCCCTTTACAGGCTGCTCCTTGACCACATAGAACATGGTGGGTTGGCCGTATGGATTAGGGACCTCCAGGGTCTTCAATACTTTGATTGTTTGACAGTCTGCATCAGCTACGGGTTTGGTGACCCCTGGTGGGACCTTGACATCCCCAAGTAGCTCTTCGAGTTTTAGTGCCCCTGGTTCAAGGTAAATGTTGAGTTGGAGTGCTCTGAGCTCTCCTTCTTCCTCAGATATGAGTGACACCTCTGGGGGAGCCATGTAGTCAGGCGGTGATGAGGAAACCAGTTGCCGGATTCTATTTTCTTCTTCCCCTTATCCTGAGTTGGAGGGTTGGGCTTCTTTGGCTTCTCTAGATACAGAAATGCATATGGACAAGTGGCACTCGAACACCTCGAAAGGGTGTAAGTCGGTGAACACTCTTTCTTCTTTCCCGTTCCGAGGGTACTTTATGCATTGGTGGAGGGTGGAGGCCACCACCTGATTTTTATGCAGCCATGGCCGGCCCAATAGCGCCTTGTATGACGTATTAGAGTTTATCACATGGAATTACACTTTGGTGGTGAGGTCGCCCATCACATTAGTGTAGTAGGCAATGTGCTCGCGCGGATACCCTTGCCCATTGAACTTTTAGAACTTTGGAGACTTAGTGATGCCAGGGGGCAACCTCTTGGCAGCATGATGAGATGGGTATGGTACCCTGTATACATCAAATGAGGCGGAGTCGCCATCGCTCCTTTCGCCAGCCTCATTTCTATCATCTGCTTGAACATGAGCTTATTCATCATCGTCAGATCAACCAGGCTTGGGTAGAATTGAGTTTGTTGCATGTGCGGCATTGTTAACATGGCCACATGGGGCGTGGTAGGCCCCCCTTGAAATTGGAAGATTGGAGGTTACGGCGCAGCCATAATTTGTTGTTGCGGGGGAGGAATGCCCCCAGCATAGTTGGCATTGGCTGCGAGGCAATCGCCTGCAGTGAGGCTTCAAATGCCTGGCCACTGCCCCCTGATGTCCCAGGGGGGACTTTTGAGCTGCCTGGGCGTGGAGGTATGAGTATACCTCTCGCTTAGTTGCTTCTTTAATGCTTCGATTTCTTGCTGATATCTTTGCAGTAACATCAGCAAGGCCGGATCGTTAACAGAAGGGCTGGGGAGGCTTCCCCGCTCCTCAGATGGCGCCTCTTCAGACGAGGTGGATGGCACCCCACTGTCATCTTCAGCTGTAATTACATTAGCAGTTAAGGCAGCCGCAGTCTCCTCTGGATTTGTTGTCCCTGCGAGGGTTTGCAATGCCTCACTAGCGGCCTTTCCTCTTCTTGTGAGAGGGCTCGGCCTCTCAGCAATCTTGGCAACTTCTTCAGGCTCATTAGGCAGAGTGCCATAGTGACCGGTCACTCCGGCCATGTGACAGGTATAGACATGTATATTTTCACTTCTTCTCCTTGCACGTTTGGTCGGCTAACTAGGGAAGGTCAATCTTTCAAACACCGAGACTCTCGGTGCATCTTCTTCACGGCGGGGAAGCTCATAGCATCTTGATTCTGCATCTTCTATTTCAGCCAAGTCGATTGACATTCTCGACCCTCTTCATAGTGGTGAAGGCTTGTAGTAGCCGTTGCCTCCCTAGGGAGGTGTTCCCGACCCCACGGGGATATCCGCGCACGGCCTGGGTGATGTCTTCTTGTTCATAATCGGGGTGAACCGCAGGTGGTGGTACCCTTGCCTGTGTTGGGGGCCCATAGGCGGGCTGGCCCTCTCTGACAGTATTGCCATACCTTTCAACATGTAAAGAGGTGTTCGCCTGTCGCCCGTGGGCTCGGGCAAGTGGTTGGCGAGACACCCTTGCTGGCATCTCATTCTTCTTCATCTTTTTCTTCTCCTCCTTCCCGGGTCTATCAACCTTGACAGACTTCAGCTGAGTTGTCACTGGGCCCCGAGTTCACTTTGGCACCCAAATTTGCTTGGTCTTGCATGGCCTTGGGGCCGGTTCATTCTTAGTCGGTGGGCTGCCCCGCTGTCCTTCTTCTTTATTCTCCCTAGCACTTGCAAGGAGTTGTGCACAGGGATGTTTGGAACGATCCGCTCAGGGATTACTACGGCGCTACGGCCGTTCAGGTAGACTCTGACGCCTCCGACCGGAACAGACTTGCCGGTATTAGATGGCCGGCCCCTGGTGCAGCAGCTGCATTTCTTCGGCTCCTTCTTTGGCGGGATGCCGTCTTCTTGGTAGCCGAGTCCATGTCGAAATGGACGTGGTGACAAAACAGCCCACGGTGTTGACCGACGTGCGGTCCGGTAGTAGTTGTTGGCGACCTGACAGTAGCGGGTCAGTGGTGAAAATCCCCGTGGCGAGTAATGGCGGGCCTTCGAAGGGCTTGGGCCCATCGATCTCTAGCAGGTTGACAAAGGCCACCCCCAAGAAGTTGGGGAAGGCCCACCACCGGAGGAAAGTCGCCAAACTCGATCGGAACAACGAGGTAGCCATGGTTGGCATGGCTTGCGACGACTATCGGTTCGAAGATGACGGCCATAGTGATCGCCGAAAATAATCCCTACAATTGCAAGTAAAAAAGTTTAGAATTTAATAAGGAGGGCCGTAGGGCCCCTAGTCTCAGCGAGGACATGAAGGAAGTCCAGTCTCACTGGACGTGCCAGACTTGTGGATGCACTTTTGGGAACACTCCTTTTGTTCATTTGTTATTCGTTTATTTATTCATCTATTCGGTTTATTCGTGCGAGGGCATGCCAGTCACCTAGGTGACGATTTATTCGGGATTTAAAGAAGTTTTGAGTGCGCTCGATCTGACTAGTCAGACGATTTGTATGTGTTGTGTCAGGACTGAGAACCCACCATGCCATAAAGGTCACGACGTTAATTACATCCCCTCGGAGAGGGGAAAACCCTTGATTGATCGCCAGGAAAAGGGGCCCTACGACTTGAAATTCATAATAACGAAACGAGAGTGAAGTCTCAGATTGCTTTAAAAAAAACCCCACATTGGGGCCTAAACATTTGTAAATTCGTATATGTCAGTCACTTGCGGACCATTTCCTGTTCGGATGGGAGTCCGCATTTGTAGCGAGAAAGGACGGTGATAAAACCGTGTGAGTGTCTACCGCAGATGCGGCAAGTTTAATGAAGATGCGGGACTGGATCCCGGTAGAGATGGGTCAAGTTAACAAACTATTGGCCCGAGATGGCTTCGGACCATGGCCATATCGGGGCTCCCGAGGTCCACGTCCAATTCCTTGGGGCATCATTACTTTCTCTTCACGCACAGTCCGGAGAAGCGAGGGTCCCGAGGTATGCTTGGTTATACCATTTTTATGATCGTTGTTCCGGTTGTTAAATTTCATTGTTTATTCACACAACAGGTGGCTCATCATTTTTTATTAATCTCGTCCCTTTTCTTTATCTGGTTAATTGTTTTTTTAGGAGGCACGCCAGTTAGAGATGGAAGGAGGCGTGCCGGTTTATGGACTAAGCAAGGGGCGCTCCAGTTCAAGGTAACACATGGGGCGTGCCGATTTCAACTAGGTTTATGGAAGTGGGTTTTGAGAGGGGAGTTAAGCCAGCGTGGTACCCTGGGGTGCCGGATTAGGCCGCGCTGGATTAAGATTTAGTGAGTTTGGTTTCGTTTTGTTCGGTTCTTCTCTTTTATTTGCTTGCAGATTAGCTAGGTGGTTACATTGTTCGTTCACTTAACAAGTTAGGTTAATAAGGGGGGGTTTAAATATTCTGTTTTCTTGTTCATTAATTCAGTAAGAAGGTTTAAATGTCTTATTCACTTGCCAAGCTGCATCAACAAGAGGGTTTGAGCGTTTTACATGTAGGTTTATTATGCAGAGTTCTTGAACTCAGAAGTTCAGTTTATGTATAGTTCAGAGGGGTTCAAGCACACACGGTTCTTGTCCTCAGAGAGTTCAGTTCATTCATTTGCCCTTGTGCACGTTTGTTCCTTGCTCTTATTGCTTGCATTCCTGGCGAAAATTGGGCAGCACCTTCCCCGGACTGGGGTTTGCGAGGCGAAATGGGGGGTCGTCAAACGGAGTATTCCGGGACGACCCCCAAAATTTGGAGGTGAAGGGCTAGAGGTGAGTGCAGAAGCCCGAGGACCAGCCTTCAAGGGGTTCTAACAACTCACGGGCCGTATCTTCGTAAGAGCTCCAAAGGGATGGATATTTGCCATGGATGGCTATAACTATTCACCCTTCAGGCGGGTTCCCTCAAAGGCCATGCCACGGAGGGGCATGCTCCCAGAGGTCCCCGGGTGATTAGAAGGTAGGGAGAAAGGGAGGAGACCGATGAAGTAGAACAATATGTATTGCAAAAGCTTTTCTTTTTCTTCATTCGCAAGAGAGGGGGATGAAATACAGGAGGGGGATCTACCCCATAACAAAGGAAAATAGCAAGAAAGGGAGAAATAGATACACCCGTGGGAGGGGAGCAGAGCTCAAGCTCCTTCCCCATGCTCACCTCTCTTCTCTCACACTCTCTCCCTTTTCTTCACCCCACAGGCGTAGGTCGACGGAGCTTCCTTCGCACGAACTAAACTTTCGAGAGAGAGAGAAAGAGAGAGACTCTCCTCGTCCCAGTTCCTCCCCCCGACCTTTTTTTTTCATCGTCTTCGGCGTTCCCTTTTATAGAATGGCCGGTGGGGGGGAAGAGTGCCAGCCACCTCCGCCTCATTCGCAGCAACGTAGGGAGTTGACCTGCTGCGCTGGCTTAAGTTGGTTCGCGACGTATGCTGGGGATCGTTCGAGGACGGGATGTTCATGGATTTTTCGGCAGATCAGCTGCTGCTGCCACCATCGCTGCCTGTTGTTGCCGCTGCGCTGTCGAACGGAGGTGGAGACAGGGCTTCACCGCATTGAATGTTCTCTACGTGGGAGACTGATGCGAAACAGAGTGTCGTTGCGAAGATGGGATGGCTTTTGGGTTAAAGGTCTCCCCATGGGGGCGCCGGTTTAAGTGCAAGAGATCCAGGGCCGCATCGGTTTAAGTGTCAAGGGGTTTCACCCCGGTTCTGCTGCGACTCGAACGGACGCTTGCCCTCCCGTACTATTTTAGCTTTACTGCACCACCTCCAGAGTTTTTCATTTCGAAGCCTCTGAGTCCCGGTTTAGGGCTTTTAGTGATTTTCGGCGTGTGCCGAACCCGTGTCCGACTACCCAGATTATTCCCGATTCGGCCTCTGACACTACCAGTTGGGGAGCCGTGGCCATAACTTCTGCTTGAGGGACTTCCTCATCGGGCAGCGGACCACCAGGTGCGCTCTCGTCCTGATCAGGCGAGGTACGGGTTCGTTCGGCCTTTCCATCTTTGACTTGCTTTCGGGTGCCGAGACATATATGCCGTGTGATCATCATCATTTTTTTGATTTCCACGGCCATCGCTTGGAGTAAAGAGCTGAGGGAAACTCTTATCAAAATACTCAAGAGCCAGAAGCCTATGAAGCACATGTCACGGAGATGAAGGCGGCTGCCTATGAAGCCTTCATGGCCACCATCTCCTTCACGGAGAAGGACATGCTGCTATCCCCTCCGTGCCACAACCGTCCCCTCTACATGAAGGGGAAGGTCAATAGGCGTGAGGTGAACCGGATCTTGGTGGACGCCGGTGCCGCTCTCAACATCATGCCGCTCAAGACATTCAAGACCCTATATCCGACCCCATACCTCCAGAAGGTTCAGGCGATCAAGATATCCGGCTTCAACCAAGACACCGAGGACGTCCTCGGCAGGGTGGACGTCGATTTAGTGCTCGATGATTTCACCTCCAAGGTGACATTCTACATCATCGATACCAACACATCATATAAAGTGCTATTGGGCAGACCCTGGCTCCATGAAAATTGGGTCGTCCCATCAACTCTCACCAATGCATCAAGTATGCCAAGGGCGGGGAACAACACACGGCCTTTGCAGACCTGCCACCATTCACTCCAATGGAATGCAATCTCACCGATGCTGCGCTCTACTTCGGGGGGATCAGTCCATACCCCGTGATCAAGAGCAAAAGCAACGGCTGGCTCTCAGAGGAAGATGATGATGACCTCTTCTCTGTTGACGAAGAGAAGGCTAAGCTCCATCGACTACGCCTCAACTCCAAGTCAACCCCAGATCACCCCGAGAGGCGCAAGATCGACTTCGAGGCTAACCTTATTAGCCGAGCTATCGGCAAGAGCATATGCTTGCCACCAGACTGCATCCAGCTCCCATGTGCATCAGAAGAGCACAGGGTTGAGTCGCTAACGACATTAATCGTTACCTTCAAGCGACAACACAGAAACAAGAAGAAGGCTAATAGGGACAAGCCCATTGTCTTCTATAAGGTAGACATGATCCCTCAAGCCCCACCAGACGATGACTTCGGTTGGTCCAAACGAGCTGATGACACCCCTGAAGCCGTCCAAGTACTGGACGACCTATCGTCGCACATTCGGGAGATGTGTCTAAAGCAAAACATCCCTCAATGGCAAGGTTCCGCACAACAAAGGTATTTCCGTCAGCTATGGACCCCGTCTCAAGTCCGGGGGCAACCCCAATCCTTTCATAAGGGTACCCGAGGACTTGGCTATGACCAAGACACCAACTTCCACGTCTACTACACGGTCAACGGCGTAGGCTTGACACAGCCAGTCGATGACCAGGCTAAAGTCGAGGCAAAATTCGACAATTCTGGGGATGAGGAATAGGAGATCCTGATCTCGATCCTCGTCAAAGCCAGCACCCTAGTCCAAGCAGTCAAGGAATCCTCCTCGCCTCCCTGCGAAACTATCAGGGCTGAAGAAGCCCCTTCCGCCACCCAGCCTGTCGAAGGACTCAGCTTGACAGACTCTCCCAATGAGGGAAGTGTCCATGATGCTAGCCATAAAGGATTGTTAGCTTTAAAAGGCAACCCTAGGGAAGCTTCAGCGGCACTAGTCGACAACTGCTGGCAAGGAGCTAGCAGCCCAGATCCATCCTTGATGTATTCCAGTCACGACAACTCTCCAGTCCCATCGGCGTCGACTAGCGGCTTGAAAGATCAAGAAATACACGAGGCCGACACCGATGATGAGGATTTCATCGACTTCCAACCCGCTCCTCTCGAGCTGGAGGACGGTGGCCAGGCGACCGTTGATGAGCTCGTGGAAGTCAACCTTGGGTGAAGATGAAGCCCCCAAGCCCATGTTCGTCAGCGCTCTCCTCACCGAGGCAGAAAGGCAGGATTACAAGCAACTCTGCTTGAATATAAAGACTGCTTCTCCTGGACATACAAGGAGATGCCAGGGCTAGACCCCTCCGTAGCGGAGCACGAGCTAGCTATTTCTCCTCAGCCACCCCAGTCAAATAGCCACAGCGGCGCATGCGCCATGAGCTGAACTCCAGGTTTCGGCGAGGTCAGCAAGATGGCGGAGGTCGACTTCATCGAGCCGTGCATCTACCTAATCTGGCTCACCAACATAGTCCCACTCAAGAAGAAAAGTGGTCAAGTCCGCGTCTGCGTCGACTTTCAGGACCTCAACAAAGCTTGTCCGAAGGACGACTTCTAGGTCCTGATCACAAAACAATGGTCGACATGACCATCACCCATGAAGCCTTATCTTTATGAATGGGTCATCTGGCTATAACCAGATTCGGATGTCCCTTGGAGATAAAAACCATATGCCTTCCAATCCCCCAAAGGGATTTTCAATTACAAGCGCATGCCCTTCGGTTTGAAGAATGCCGACGCTACTTACCAAAGGGCCATGACCAAAATATTTGATGAGATGCTGCACAACATCATCGAGTGTTATGTCGACGACCTTGTGGTCAAAACAAAAAGACGAGAGGATCATCTACGTGATTTACACCAGGTCTTCGAGCATCTCCGGCAATATGGGCTCAAGATGAACCTCATAAATGCGCCTTCGGCTTGTCCAGCGGCAAGTTTCTCAGCTTCGTCGTCAGATACCGAGGAATCGAGGTGGATCCCAGCAAGATCAAAGCGATCCTGGAGCTTCCACCACCCAGCAACCTCACCGAACTCAGGTCCTTCCAAGGGAGATTGACCTACATTCGGAGATTCATCTCCAACCTCTCCGGTCGATGCGCGTTTTTCAGCAAGCTGATGAAGAAAGATGCCCCATTCATATGGGACTCGGAATGTCACGCGGCTTTCGAGCAAATCAAGGAGTACCTCCTTACTCCCCCGGTCTTGGGGGCCCCAGTCAAGGGTAAACCCCTCATACTTTACATCGCCTTCATGGATGCTTCGTTGGGGGCTCTGTTGGCACAAATCACTGAGGAGGGCAAAGAGCAGCCGCTCTACTACCTCAGTCGGAAACTGATCAGTGTCGAGTACCACTACTCCCCCATGGAGAAAGTCTGCTTGGCATTAGTATTCGTCGTCAAAAAGTTACGGCATTATCTCCTGTCCCATCGGGTCGAGCTCATATCCAAGCACGACCCCCTGAAGTACCTCCTTAGACAGCCCGTCCTCTCAGGCCGACTGGGAAAGTGGGCTCTCCTGCTAATGGAGTACGACATTACTTATGTCCCCAGAAAAGCGATCAAGGGACAGGGCATGGCTGAATTCTTGGCAGCCCATCCAGTACCGAACGACTCACCTCTCAACACGGAGCTCCTTGACGAGGAGTCCCTTGCTGTCCAATCACAACAACCGGTTGAACAGAGCGGAGATGTCTTGCATTACTGGCAGCAAGGCGCTCTCACAGCCAATGTACCTTGCTGGGAGCTCTACTTCGATGGCGCTTCCTGAGGGATTACTCGGAATAATCAAAATCCAGCCGTCATGGCAGGTGCCGGCATTGTTTTCCTGACTCCTCAGGGTGGAGTTTTGTACAACTCATGCGCTCTTATGAAGTCCCTGACCAACAATGAAGCCGAGTACGAAGCTCTGATCATTGGGCTTCAGATGGCTCTCGACATGGGCATCAAATGCCTCAAAGTCTATGGCGACTCTCAGCTGATAGTCCGACAAGTCCTTGGCATCTATGACGTGCGGAAGCCGGAGTTGGTCCCGTACCACACCGCCGTCATCAGACTAACCCAGAAGTTCTATTTCTTCGAAATAGATCATGTTCCCAGAAGCAGCAACGCCCAGGCAGATGCCCTGGCAAAATTGGCTGCGGCCATCAAGCTCCCACCCGAGGGCGAGGTCGACATCATAGTCAAGCACAGGAGACTGATGCCGGGCTCACTCGAAGGCGACCCGGTCTCACCATCTACGAGGTCCATGACCCCGACTAGAACACTCCTGCACAAGAAGAAGATTGGCGGGAGCCCATCATCAAGTTCAAGAAAGGGTGGCTCCCTTCTGACCGAGCTCAAAGAGTCCAGCTACTCCGCCGAGCAACATCCTATGAGTTGATTGGCGACTCCTGTACCGACTTGTCCACGAGAAGGACAAGTTGATTCTCCTAAGATGCGTCTCCCAGCCGAGGCTCGAGCCATTATGCAGAAGTTCACTCCGGATTGTGCGTGCGCACCAGGTCGGAGATCGAATGAAGCACAACATCAAGCTCAAAGGCTTCTATTGGCCAACCATGTACGCAGATTGCGTCCAGTACGCCCGTACATGCCATCAATGCCAAGCCTTTGGCCCGGTACCCAGAAGACCTCCTAATCCACTACGTCCCACAGCCCCACTTGGCCATTCGCCGAGTGGGGCATGGACATCGCTGGGCCTTTCCCGCCATCTTCCAAGGGCCATAAATACATCTTGGCCGCCACCGACTACTTCTCTCGCTGGGCAGAAGCCCTTCCCTTGCGGAGGTCACCGGTGAGTGGTCGCCAGATTTGTCCTGCACAACATCATCTATCCGATTCGGTACTCCCAGTCGCATAGTGTCCGACAACGGAACACCATTCAAGAATAGGGCCGTATATCAACTGGCGGCCAAATTTCACATCGACTGGAGAACCTCTTCGGTCTACAATCCCCAGGCCAATGGCTTGGCCGAAGCTTTCAACAAGACCCTCTGCAAGCTCTGGCTAAAATTGTTAGCCACCGGAAACGTGACTAGGGTGAAAAGGTCTTCGAGGCATTATGGGCCTACCGGACGATCTACAAAACCCCTACGGGATGCTCGCCGTTCTCCTTGTCTACGGAGCGGAAGCCGTCATCCCCATTGAAATCTAGTTAGCCTCTTACCGCATGGCGGTCCACACCGGCCTTGCCGGCCCTGATGAAGATGAATACCAGAGAAGGCTAGAAGAGCTCGCCGATCTGAAGGCAAACGGCTCGAAGCCTACAAACACCTGCAAGTATATCAGGCCCGTATGGCGCGAGCCTACGACAAGCTCTGTCAAGCAACGAGCCTTCAAGCAAGGCGACCTCGTCATGATCAAGGAAAAAGGAAGTCATGGCAGGGCGCTCCAATGGAAAGCTACAGCCGAATTAGCGGGGTCCATACATCATCCACAACGTCTACGAGGGTGGGGCCTACACGGTCGTCAACCACAAGGGTCACAAGCCATTCCCGCCTCTCAATGGCAAACACATGAAGCTATACTATGCACCAGAACATGCGTTCGTGCGCCATCCGTACTAGAGGCGTGCACCCTAGCCACTGCCAGCAAAATCGGTCTTCTCTGACGGCAGGCCAAACTAGCCATTGCTTCCAGCCTCCCATCCCAGCCAAGTAACAAGGCTGATCGAGCCCTTCCAGAACAACTGTTAGACATTCTCGGGAGTCAGCCTCCCGCCTTTCATCCTTGTAACAACCAGGGCAAGGACGCTCTGATACCAGTAACAGCCCAGCCATCAGGCACCCAAGTAAGTAAAAATAAAAATAAAATAAAAAAAATAAAAAAATGGGGTTAAAAATAGAGATACTTCGGCGGACCCAGTCATCCTCGTCGCAAGGAGGCGACTGGGGGCAAAAAGGCCAACAACCTGGCTGAGGCGGAAACCCGAAAGGGCACCTCATGCAAAATTGGGAAATCCCTCGACGTGAAAACCCGCAAGGGCGCATCGGAAAAAGCTAAAGGGGGTCAGCTCTGGCAAAAACCCGAAAGGGGGTAGAGCTGATAACGAGAAAATCTTCCTCTTCCCACCAGTCATGGTGGCCTTCCACCCACTCCTCAATAGGTCGTAGGCCTCTCCAGATACTGGCCTTCGATCAACCCACATTGCCAGATCATTAACCCTGCAATCTCCAGTCGGCCTTGCATCACCCTACTTAGCTCATTCTACCTTCGGCCCTCGCTCCGTCGCGGTGGGCCAACAAGTCCCAGTGTCTATGCGACATCCTATTCGCCACCCTAGCAAGCTCAAGTCTCAGCTTATTCCCATATTTCCATCATCCTACACACCTACATCCTACACCCCTTTAATCCAGAACTCTCTAGTCTCATTGTGACTCCAGTTTCTCTTGAAATCACTGACTCACCGGTTATCACCCCGATCCCATCCTGCCAAAGTGGCCCCCAGTCCCATAACTCCGCGATTTCTAAAAGCCCTTATTAAGGGCGAAACAATATCCGGTCATCTACATCCTCCAGCTCCAGGTTACGTCCCCTGATAACAATATGCTATGGACGACGCTCTCCAAAAAAAAATACACAACAAAAAATTGGGGTTACAAATAGAGATACCCCGGTGGATCCGGTCATCCTCATAACAAGGAGGCGACTGGGGACAAAAATCATCACTAACCCAGCTAGGGTGAAAACCCGAGAGGGCACCTCAGGCAAAATCAGGTAACCCCTCGGTGTGAAAACCAGCAAGGGCGCACCAGAAAAAGTAAAAGGGGGCCAGCTCTGGCGAAAACCCGCAAGGGCGGTAGAACTGGTAAGGATAAAAATAATAATAAAAAAACTCTCTCCTTCTCTATTTCTCACTAATGAACATCGTCGACCGTGACACTACGCCGACGGCTAGCTCAATGTCGCTTCATAACAATGGTGGCCAACACACCCCCGAGGGTCAGCCATCGCCAGTTCCCAGTTCCAGCACTTCAGCTACACACCACCACGGTTAGCCGACCAGTCCTAGTATTCCGATTATAACGCCTTTATAGTCCAACTGGCCAGTTCCAGCTCTCAACTCTAGTTTTAGCTCCCCAGTTCCAGTATCTCGACTACACACCTCGACGGTCAGTTGACCAGTCCCAGCATTCTAGATACTACGCCTCCATAGGCCAGTCGACCAGCTCCAGTCTCCAGTTTTAATTTCCGGCTACAACGCCTTCAAAGGCCAGCCGCCCAGATCCAGTCCCAGTCGCCAGTTCTAGCTTCAGGCTATAACGCCTTCAAAGGCCAGCCATTCAGTGCCAGTCTTAGCACCAGTCTTCGGTTCCAATTTCTGGCTACAACGCCTTCAAAGGCCAGCCACCCAGCTCCAGTCCTAGTCGCCAGTTTTAGCTTCCGGCTACAACACCTTCAAAGGCCAGCAGCTCAGTGCCAGTCTCAGCACCGGTCCCAGTATTCCGGCCGCAACGCCTTCGGAGGCCAACCGGTCAGCTCCAGTTCCAGTCCCCAGCTCCAGTCCCCAACTCCAGTTGTAATTCCGTTCCCAGTGCCAGTTCCAGTCCCAAACCCAGATTCAACATCCAGTCCCCCTTTTCAGTCCCAGTTCCTAGCCACGATGCCTTCTCTAGCCACTCGGCCAGCTCAGGCTACATTTTCGACTGACAACGTGTCAATAGTCGGTACTCTACCACTCGACCTATCACTGACGCACTCCAGAATCACCTCAGTAGCCTTAACCGCATAGGACATTACATCCTTATAGGTCTATGCTGGCCTTCCCCAGTAACATAGGATTTTACTCTTCAGAGGGTTAGCCCCAGCACTCAGTACCCTATCCAGTACCCAGCACTCAGTCCCCGATACCCAGTACCCAGTTGCACCGTTCTCCACACTCAATCCCCTGCTCCTGCTCCCGAAATCGGGTACATCTAGTCCCATGTCACCCATGCCAGTACATAGTAGAAGAATCGAGCACAACCAACAGCAGGTGGTCATCAGTCCCTGCCCACATCACTGTTCCATAAGAAAAGAGGTGGGACGACTCAAGAAATGACAAAAGAAACCTGTGAGTATGTCATTAATACTCTGTAAAAGGAGCCCAAGACATGCCCTTGAGGTGACAAAATCCATACAATCAGGGGAACATAAACAGAAAGGGGAAAAGAGAAACAATCAAATCCCAGGCTCGCTCCCCTCCAGCGTTGCCAGAGGAGAGTCAACAGTTGCAAGCTCCTCCTCCAAGGTAGACAAGAGTTGAGCACTGGCCTAGGCCGTAGTCTCGGCCTCCTGCCACTCAGCCTTGGCCCACTCCGCGGCCAACAACTACTCCTCCAAGGCCTTTCTCAAGGCCTCGACTCGGCTCTCGACCTCCCCCAGCTGCATGGCTCGGTCCCGGGAAAATGACATGGCTGCCTCGGCATGGCCCCTATGCTCAGCAACAGCCAATGTGAGCCAGGCCCGCAGCTCCTGCACCTCTCGAATGGCTGCTAGCCTCCGAGCCCTCTGCTCTTAAGCCTCGTAGAGTCGCAAGTACTCGGCCCAGATCCCAGCTAGTCCGGACATCCAGAGCTTGCGCGGGAAGCCGACCGCGTGGTAGCCCTGGGTGCACTCTCTCAGCCGCTGCCTCAGACCCTCCGGAGAAGGAAGAGGGTCGCCCTGTAGGTAGCCCCGGGCTCGTTGGAGCAAGGACGCACCCGCGCTCATGTCCAACAACGGCTTTGGCGGTGAAGCAGACGTAGGCCACTCGATCCCCAAGCTCAAGGAAAAGTCGTCTGACGTGGCTGGCACACCAGTGGAGCCTGCACAGTCCCAGCAAACACAAAAGAAAGTGAGCAATACATGCAAACCTTCCCACTTTTAAGAAGGTAGAAAACCTGAGAAAAGATAAGTTTTCATTCCTTGCCCAGAGCAAGTCCCTCCGCGCCTGCGACGCCACCCGCCGGGGTCGGGGAAGGCAACGGTTCCTCCATGCCAGTGGCATCACTCGCCGGAGTCGGGGAGGGCAAGGACTCCTTCGCGACTCGGTTATCTTTAGCAACCATGGGTGAGACGGGAGGCCCCTCCGACAGCTCTCACCTGGAGTCGATGTGCGCTCCTCTCTTGACTCCGACGCTTCATACAACCCAAAAGCGTCAGCACCCCGCCATAAAGCATAAACAAATGCCAAATGGGGAGGGGGAGAACCCCCATATACCTCTGGAAGTAGCCTCCATCTCAGCCTCCTCGGTAGAAGAGGCCCCAGAAGAGGAAGAGCTCGAACTCTCTTCTGTCTCCATGGCTAAGCTTCCGCTACCCGGAGAGCCTGACGAAGCTTCCGACAAGCTCTTGGAGGTGGTCGAACTGGAGGCCCCTGTCGATCTACAAAGCAATGGGGTCAGTACACAGCCTGACCTCAGACCAAGACAACCCTCTAGTCAAGGGTTTCAGGTGGGCAACTCACCAGCTGGGGCACTCCCCTCGGAGACCCCCTCGATCTCGACGATCTCCTCATTGCCCCCGGCCAAAGTCACCGTGGCAGGCTCACCTTCCGTGGCTCCGATCGTGTCATGGGGGAGTTTGCCCTCCTCCAAAGGGGAAGAAGCACCTACGACCAACACCAAAGGAAGCTTAACACCAAAGGGTAACACGAAGCCCACTACAAGTGATTAAGTTCCCTGTCACATATACCTGAGGGTCCCATGCTAGAAGACCCGACCAACCCCACTATACAAGCGGACACCACAGCTAGTAAAAGAGGGAGGGACGTCCCTGCCAATAGCTGCGGTAGTAAGTGTTGACACCCATTTTTTACCGATAAGTTGAGTCGTTCTTCTTACTCCCATTTGTTGATGCCTCGAGTTGTCCATCACTCATTGGGGCTGTTTCCAGGCATGTTTAGCGCCAGTTTTATGGGTAGCCTCCCTCCATGGTTAGGTCCGAGTTGATTCAAGGCTCAACGGGCCTTAGTTTTGGTTGATTGGGCTTTTCTATGAGTTTCAACACCCATGTACATGTACGGTGCATCCCTGACCTCTCAATCAATGCGCGGTTGCCTGTGGACCGACCATCTATTTTGGCATATTTTGGTTAATTTTCTGAATTTCCACCGACAAGCATTTATGCGGTCCTCGTCTAGCCGTTCAACTTGATGAACGGACGGATAGTGACCGCTCATCTCTCAGAGTCCTGCGCTTGGTGGTTTTCTCAGATAATTATCCAATTAATCTATTTATCACCGACAAGGCTAGAACGGTTTGTCTGTGGCCGCTCTACAGTTGAACGGGCTCATCTGAGCCGTTCATCTGTGAGAGTCCAACGGCTAAGGTTTCGGTCAGTTCGATGGATAATTTGGGTTATTTATGATTTATTTTGAATTTTCACCGACGGGGTTGGACGGCCAGAAAGTGGCCGCACATCCAGTTGAGCGGTCTATCGTAAGACCGTTCATCTGTTCGATTCCTGAATTTTAACAGATTTTATCTATTTATCCGTGGTTTTATCCCCAACTTCTCCCATCATTTTCTCCGCGGATAATGAACCATTTTGAGTGCCGTTTCGACTGGATAAGAGATAAGTTAATTATCTATGATTTTCCTTTGATAATCTCGACCTGAAAATGCTTCTAAACCCCAATTTCGGGGCTGGCTTTCTAGGCTCTATAAATAGACCCTAAAGGCCAGGTTTTGAAAAGGGGGGAGATTTTTGGTCGACGGCGAAGCCCTGCCGAATCCTTGAGCGACCTACGACCAGGGAGGGAGGCCTTCTATGTCCATATAGGCCTCCGGTCCAGGGAGTAATCATAGTCTCGAGTCTTTTTGCTTTTGATAGTCTCATTTTCTTCTCAGTGCATGTTTGTTTCCACACATCATTCTTTCACGTTTTCACTGCTTGCACTATCATTCACACATCCTCCCACGTTTTTGACGCCTCAGGGGTTTAAAACTCCCCAGGTATCCCCCACCTCATTTAGTTATGATCATCCATCTCCGTTTTGGCATATACTACACTCTATAGTTCTAATTTGGGTTTTATCTCTGTGTTTACACTCTGTTTCGCAGGTCAGCAACTCACTAACACGAGGCCCATCCCCTCTGGCCGACCGAAGAGGGTGGAGGTTGGACCCTTGTGCAACTTATGGCATGATGGTCTTGTGCGACTCTTCCAGGACCGTTCGATGGTATGTGCGGTGCATCTTCGACCGTCCTTCACCTCCTGCGGTCGATTCTAAACGGTCCATCAGCCAGTAGTTCTACGTCCCGCGTCCCCTGCAGCACTGAAGAGCGGACTATCGTTCGGCCGTCCAACATCACAGGCGGTTCTTCACGGGCCGTTCATCCCCTGCAGTGCTGATTTTAAGGCGAGTGTCTCCCTCTTTCCAAGGTACGGTGTGTCCATCGCGTACGGCACCTTGGCGGCGATCACGGTTATTTACTCTCTTCTGTTCTCCATCTACTGTCCTATTTTATTTTACATATCGATTTAGTAGAAGGGGAGAGTAGAGATCTTTCAAGCCGGTATCGAAGAGAAAGAGAGTAAAACAAACATATCAACAACCCATTTTTTGGCGATCACGGTGGGACACCTAGTGCCCATCGTGTTAGTGACTTGCTGACCTTCTCTTTTGCTTTGTTAGTACTTTTCTCGAAGTGGTTTCAGGTTGATCATGGCTGCCTACGGTGTCTGTCCTCTGGAACTTGCGCAGCTCTCCATAAGCCGTCCAAATGATGTGCGGCGGTAAACCAACCGTTCTTCTCTGCGAACAGTTCCATCTCTTCTGCAAGCCTGCTGTCGTGAGCGGTCTCTCACCACCCGTTCATCTTCCATACGGCCTGTGTTTGGCCATCCATCTTGCTGGCTCAGGTACGCCTCTGCCTTTATGCTGTTGCCGAGATTACTGTCACGTAGTTGTTTCAGGTCCGTTCTAGTGCTTATGCGACAGACAATAGACCGCCCATCCTAGTACGCTTTTGATTTCTGTCTCTTTCATTCTATCATTTTCTGATTCTCCTGTTACTTTGTCATTACTCCCTGGATTATGCGGTCATCTATAGACCGTCTATCTTGTTGTGTGGTCTCCCATAGACCGTCCTTCTGATGCCACAGTGCACCCGAGGTTGCTTTGATTGCCATATCTATATTGTCTTCGTTCTTCTTGGTGCCATTTATTGATCTTCCCATGGTTATATGTTGTTGCAACCTATTTGCTTTCATCCTCGCATGTTTATTTTGGTCATTAGTTGCTAGTTCACTAGGCTAGATCTTGCATGCACTCCGGTGCACATAGGATTCATGCATTTCATTCACATCTAGTTGCATTCCTACCAAGGTAGGGTTTCCTCTCATCTCCATACTCCTTGGAGCCGACTAGGGGACCTTGCCGAGGACCTCCGTAAGTCCCCATGAGCCGTGGATTCCCACACGGATGCCGGGCAGGTTGTACCATACCACCCCCTAGTCTAGGGTCTGCATTCGTGCGAGAGAGAGTCCTTTAGAGTCTGCCAGTTCTCCATTCTCACCCTATTTAGGTACCTTGTGGTTGAGTGAATTCACATTTTAATTAATCCACTAAGGTCATAAAAGAGAACTTATAAAAATCTTCGCGCATCATTTGGAATTTGTTTGGGTAATTGGCTGATTCTTTTCTCATCTCTCTTCTCCATTGTGTGTTGCACAGTGTCATCATTTGCATCTTTTTGTCAGATTAGGCTCATTAGGTCTAGTTCATCTTTGTATGTCTCCCTTTGGTTGCATTTGTCTTAGGTTCATGTCCCTCCGTGTATTCATTTGAAATTCACTGTATAAACTCTCCACTTTCCCCATGGAGCATTTCTCCCCTGTACCTTGTTTTATACTTCTCCATCTTCTTATCCCCGTGTAGATTCTTCTTCCCATGCGGGCCCGTCCCCTTATTCCTATGTTGGACCCTATTCTTTAAACGGGCCTTCTTATCCCGCCCGCTCTGCTGCTAGTCCAATCAATCCTCATTCCCGCATACATGATTCTTCCAGGCCCATGCATTCCTCCATTCCTGGGAGGGGCCTTCCTTCTTCTCAGGTTGGATCCCCTTATCCGGCCCATCATCATTATCCTGGTTTAAATTCACCATCTCTTGCTCAGGCTGGCCCATACCCTTCTCGGACTCTTCCTACCGAGGAGATGTTCACTCAGGCCCAACGCCAACTTGATGAATTGCAACGTCGAATCAATCCTCAAACTTCTTTGGATATCCCACTTGCCTTTCAAGGTCTTCAGCTTCCACCACATTCACAGATTCCCGCATATTGTCGCTATGGTGGAGTCGGTGACCCCTACGTGCATTTGAAGGAGTTCTTATATGAGTCGGCCCAGTTCCAGCATGATCCACGCCTCATGGCCTATTTGTTTGGCCTATCTTTAGAGGGCTCGGCCAATGATTGGTTCTTCACATTGCCGCAAGAGCAGATGATGAAGTTTCAAGTCGTTCAAGCAAGATTTATTCAGCAGTACTAGGATCAGGTTGGGCCCAGACATTCTATGGTTGATCTGGCCCACGAGAAGATGAAGCCCGGCGAGGAATTCTCCACGTTTGCCGACCGCTGGCATCGCCTAGTCGCGCAAGTCCCAGGACATGTTCCGGAGGGCGAACAGATCAAGATGGTTATTTCTAATGCAACACCCGAGCTCAGGTGCATCTTAACCCTGAATGATATTACATCCTGGCAACAGCTTTACAATCGAGCCCGCTTCGTTAGCCAATAACTCCTAGTTTCCTTTGACCACGAGTCTCCTCCACCGTCACCTTCTACATACACTTTCCCTCCGCCCTCCACCGCAAGTCAACCCTCCACTACATATCCCTCCATGAGTCGGCCTTCCGCTCCCTCACACCCCTATACCTTCATGTGCTCCACCGCATACCAACCCTCCATGAGTCAGCCCTCCGCTATTTCATCTCACCACACCCCTCCACTTCCGGTCAAGGAAACACTACACCCAGAGCGGGTAGATGCCGTCCATTACATTCCCACGCCCTCCACGCCTCCACATCATTTTTGCCCTCCGCCTTCACCTACGCAACCCCCGCTACCATCTCCAATACCTTTTCATACCCCTCTGCATTCACCTTGCCCGAAGCGGGCTTCTCACTCCCCATTGCCAGAATTGCTTACAGATGTTTTCAGGGCTTTGATGGCCACCCATGCGTTGTAGCTCCCTCCGGTTATGCCTTGCCGACCCACGGTCGGGAATTTGCTCCAGTTCTGTGAGTTCCATCGTCAACAGGGGCATGTGGTCGAGGATTGCTCCAAGTTCCGGGAACTCGTTTACAGCTTGGAAGACAGGAAGATGATTGATTGGGCTATAATGCGCCAAGTTATTTCAGATCTCAGCAGCAAACAGCAGTAGCAGCAAGCCGTGCCACCTAAGCAACCATCTCCACATCAAGACCAGGTGATGCGGGACGAGACCACGGACACGACAAGCTCGCGGTTGTCCCTTAACGAGGGAAGCGTCGGACGTGCGCGGTTGAGAAACCGGCAATGAGCTAGGGTGATCGGCTCTCTCGTGTGCCTGGATCGGGTCACGGGATGGTCTCACACTCTCTCGCAGCAGCGGTAATGAATAGATAAAGCGAGCTAGATATCCCTACACATGCTCTCTAGCAGCGGCATAAACAAGCATATATGAAATTAAGCAAAATGCCAAGTAAGGAGCGAGGACGATACCTCCACGCGCTCGGCATGGGGACGACGGACCCGGCCGAAACTCGTACTCCCGGGACAATTAATACACCATATTACAGCAAATGAATTACTGCCCACTCCACGCAGGGAGGTAAAGGGCTACACAAACGGGCCCGGCCGGGAGGACCGAATTCGTGTTGACGGGCGACTTCTCGCGTCTCTTCGGCAACACCCGAACTTGTGACTGTGGGGCCCACGTGTTGTCCGGAGGGGCCGTGTGGGACCCGATGGAACCGCTATAGTGGGGACACTTAGGGAAGCGCTCCCCGGGCTGGCGGCATGCTGGTTCGCCGGCCGGAGGCCGGGCGGCTCCGTTCGGCACCGGTCGGAATGACCGGCCACGGATCTGCCGGTTCTGTTTTCTGGCGCGCGCTCCGGCGAGAACGGACGCTGCGATCAGCCCCGACGTCGGAATGCGACGAAACTGGTGCCGTTGGAAAGATACTTCGAAGGCTTCAACCCAAGGGGATTACAGAAAAATAATGAAGCCTGTACTTCTGATTGGCGAATTTTGAAGGTTGCTGTTGTACAGTTCCTGAAATCTCAGGTCAGCAGAGAACTTTCCTGTGGATTGCCTTTGACCGCGAGGTAGACGTCCGAATCTGGGGTTGTGTTCTTCAGAAAAGTTGTGGGAAATCAAGTTAAGAAACCAGGACTATTTTTGGATCTGGATTTTGAGGTGGTGGTGATTTGTTCTGATTTTGGAAGTGGAGGGTGGTCGGATCTGGGATCTGACTGACAACACTGTAGCTGAGGAAGAACATGAATTCTAAAAATAGATAGAAGGCTGATAAAAATTAAGAAAATTTTTGGATGTAGGGGTGATGGAAAGCACTCCCAGTAAAATGGGGAGGGTTTGGACAAATCAGAAAGATGGTCGGAGGGGGAGAACTCAGAGGTTCTATCACTGTAGACAAAAACCTGGAAGATCTGGGATGACAGGTTGGACGAAAATGTAAAAATCCTAAACGATAGAATTTTGGCGTGAAAATTTATTTGGATCTTGGGATGCAAGGTCTGAACACACCATAAAAAATTCAGATCAATCCAAGCTTGTGGCTGAGACAGAAAATTCGTGGAAGCTACTATGGTCGGATGAAGATAGAACTGCAGAGGCGGCACGAACGGCGGCGGCGGCGGCACAGACGATTACCGGAGGTTGAGAGGAGGGGATAGGAGGTAGAAACACTCTAGATCTGGGGTTGAGGAGGGAAGAACAGTAGGGGAAGAGAGAGGAGAGGTCAAAATTCTCCAAGAGAGGGGTTCTTGCACAAGGATTTTTTCACTTTCATTAATTCAATCAATTGGAAAATACAAGCTATATATAATAAATGTAAAAAGACACTAAATGCCCATAGATCTGGGGTTTTGAAGGGCATATCAGGGAGTTCCTAAATATTTCTCCCATGTGGTCAAAACACTTAATATCTATTTTAATCTAACTTAGACCAATTCTATTCAAACCTACCTAATTTTCACCAACCAAGCCTAATAAGGCCAAAGGAAGAGGGCACCCCCTTCATGGGCCTCCCTTGGGCCAAGTATGGTTAAAGGCCATGTAACAAGCCCACTAACCATGCTAGACTCTTCCACCCTTGGTGGCCCATGAGAGGGAGAAGCCTATTTGGGCCTAAGTGGCTATTAAGGTCCATAATGATGGCCTTAAGACCCAATATGGAATAAGCTCCTAATGGACTCTACTAATGGCGACCTAGCCATGGACTATACATTACAAATGGCCCAAAGACTTGTTATAAGCCTTACAAGGAGCCCAAATGAAAGAAATTACACAATTACAATCTCATACAAACCAATACACACAATACAACCCATAAGCTCTTGATGTCCTCATCAACTCTCCCCGGGTGGGAGGAACTCGACCCCGTCGAGTAGGGGTAGGGATGCTCGAGTACTCCGGCGGATCCGTCACCGTGCCAAGTAACGCGGGTACGCTCCACTCCAAGTGATCGTCACCTGCTCATTCCATATATACTCGATATGCGCGAACTGCTATGGGCTAGAGGTGGACACTCCGGGTGGGGCACTCTCAAAAGGAAAGGGAGCAGCTCGAAGACTCACTAGGAATCACCGCTGAGTCCCTATAGTGACTGATCCGGGTATGGATGTGGAACCGATCCCATACTCATCAAGTGAGTCCACTCGCCTCTTACTCATAAGAGAACGACAACGAGCTTACACAAGACGCATGCAGACAAACAAACGACACACAAACCATGCAAACAAACCACACAAAACAAACCACACAAGGAAAACACACCGACTCATATATGACCCTAGACTAAGATGGTGACACAAGCCCACTAGGTGGCGGCATCCTGGGCGGCGGGTGAGCCATCCAACTCTCCCCCCAAGGCATAGTACTCATCGGCTAGTGCGTCATCGGCCTCATAATTGACACACTCAAGCTCGGGAGGTGCGGGCTCTCCAACACCTAAGGCTAGGGTGGCGCGAGCGGGACACTCGCTGGCAAAGTGGCCAAATCCATGACAGTGGAAACACTGCACTCTCGACCGACTACTCTCTCCTATAAAAGGGGCCTTACCCTTATCATCCCGTCGGGTAGGGGGTGTAGGCAGCAAAGGGGGAGATGTAGGTGCCTTGGACAATAGTGGAGGGGGTGCCGGTGCCAGAGGACGGGCTATAGGAGCCGGGGGACGGGCAACGGGTGCCGGTGGTTGGGGTGGGAATAGATCCCGGGGTGGAGGAGGACGAGGCCGTGGAGCGAAGTGCTCCTGACGGGTGGGCTCCTGAGGTCGAGCCATGGGAGGCCGATGATGTGGGCCTATGGAGTGACGGGGCTCGGTACTACGGAGAGGGGTGGGGCCCAACCGATGGCTAGACTCGAACTCTCCCTCAAATTGCTCCATCTCGAGAGCAACCTGGTATGCCTCTTCCAACGTCTTGGCATTGCGGCGGAAAAGCTCATACTGGTAGTGTGGCCGCAAACCACGTCGAAAGCGGGACACGGGCATGGTACTCTCCTCCGTGACACCACATCGTAGAAAGTACTCATCAAACTCAGCGATGTATTCGGAGACGGACCGGTCTCCCTGGCTAAGACTTTGCCATCTATCGATGAGTCGCTGGCGGTATGTGGGAGGAAGGTACTTTTGCCGAAGTTTATTCTTCATCTCGGCCCATGTGTCGATCGGGGGTTCTAGCCGCTGAAGTAGCAGGCTCTCCACATTCTTCCAATAGGTTTGCGCCTGCCCCATGAGCTTCATGGTGGCAAATCGGACCCTTCGGCGCTCCGACATATCATACCACTCAAAATAACGGTCCATGACGAACTCCCAATCTAGGTAGACTTTCGGATCCAAAGACCCGTAAAAAGAGGGAGGGTCCGCTCGCACGGTCTTAAGGACCCTATCATCATCCTCATCTCGTTGTGGCTGAAAACCACGACGGCGTTGACCATACCCCTCATAGGCATTGTCGGACCCATAGTCCTCGAGACCAAGGTCACGGTGCGGTAGTTCGGGAACCCGAGGAGGGGCGGGTGGAGGAGCCTGTGGTGGCTGGTTTTGGGCCGCGGGAGCGGGTTGGACTTGGGCCATGGGAGCGGGTTGGACTTGGGCCACTGTGGGAGGAGGTGCGGGTGGGCCTTGGCCTGCCCCAGGAGGGTCCCCGTGTGACATCCTATCTAACCGCCCAACGAGGTCTTGGACCGACCTATCGGAGGTCTCCATGCGTCCCTCCATGGCTCTAAGGCGACCATCCATATTATCGGAGAAAGTCCGAAAGTTAGCATCGGATTGGTCCAACCTAGTCATAATGGCCATCATCGCCTCGTGTAGGGAGTGGAAGTCTCCCGAGGCGCCATCTCGTGGGTTAGCCATAGGGGAAGGGCGATGGTATTGGGTACCTCGCCGAGTGGGCATGCAACGACACGGACTAGGAAACACCGACTAATGCAAATGCACACTAATATGATGCACCTAGACGTAACCAAAACCCGGCACGTGGCAGAGTTACTCGATCCGAAGATCACTCGCGCAAGTGTGCGGCCTTCCCGATAGGCGTAGCCTAACGTTCGGACAACACCTTTTGATATACCGAGTAAGGGATGCAAATGCAACCTAGACCGACTTAGACACTTAGACTTAAATGACACTCTTTTTTTTTTGTTTGGACACCCTAGACTAAACTCGCTCTGATACCAAATTGATGCGGGACGAGACCACGGACACGACAAGCTCGCGGTTGTCCCTTAACGAGGGAAGCGTCGGACGTGCGCGGTTGAGAAACCGACAATGAGCTAGGGTGATCGGCTCTCTCGTGTGCCCGGATCGGGTCACGGGACGGTCTCACACTCTCTCGCAGCAGCGGTAATGAATAGATAAAGCGAGCTAGATATCCCTACACATGCTCTCTAGCAGCGGCATAAACAAGCATATATGAAATTAAGCAAAATGCCAAGTAAGGAGCGAGGACGATACCTCCACGCGCTCGGCGTGGGGACGACAGACCCGGCCGAAACTCGTACCCCCGGGATAATTAATACACCATATTATAGCAAATGAATTACTGCCCACTCCACGCAGGGAGGTAAAGGGCTACACAAACGGGCCAGGGAGGACCAAATTCGGGTTGACGGGCGGCTTCTCGCGTCTCTTCGGCAGCACCCGAACTTGTGACTGTGGGGCCCACGTGCTGTCCGGAGGGGCCGTGTGGGACCCGATGGAACCGCTGTAGTGGGGACACTTAGGAAGCGCTCCCCGGGCTGGCGGCACGCTGGTTCATCGGCCGGAGGTCGGGCGGCTCCGTTCGGCACCGGTCGGAATGACCGGCCACGGATCTGCCGGTTCTGTTTTTCTGGCGCGCGCTCTGGCGAGAACAGACGCTGCGATCAGCCCTGACGTTGGAATGCGACGAAACTGGTGCCGTTGGAAAGATGCTTCGAAGGGCTTCAACCCAAGGGGATTACAGAAAAATAATCAAGCCTGTACTTTTGATTGGCGAATTTTGAAGGTTGCTGTTGTATAGTTCCTGAAATCTCAGGTCAACAGAGAACTTTCCTGTGGATTGCCTTTGACCGCGAGGTAGACGTCCGAATCTGGGGTTGTGTTCTTCAGAAAAGTTGTGGGAAATCAAGTTACAAAACCAGGACTATTTTTGGATCTGGATTTGGAGGTGGTGGTGATTTGGTCTGATTTTGGAAGTGGAGGGTGGTCGGATCTGGGATCTGACTGACAACATTGTAGCTGAGAAGAACACGAATATCTAAAAATAGATATAAGGCTGATAAAAAATTAAAAACATTTGTGGATGTAGGGGGTGATGGACAGAACTCCCAGTAAAATTAGGAGGGTTTGGACAAATCAAAAAGATGGTCGGAGGGGGAGAACTCAGAGGTTCTATCACTGTAGATAGAAACCTGGAAGATCTGGGATGACAGGTTAGACGAAAATGTAAAAATTCTAAACGATGGAATTTTGGGGTGAAAATTGAGGTGGATCTTGGGATGCAAGGTCTGAACACACCATAAAAAATTCAGATCAATCCAAGCTCGTGGCTGAGACAGACAATTCGTGGAAGCTGCTGTGATCGGATGAAGATAGAACTGCAGAGGCGGCTCGATGGCAGCACGAACGGCGGCGGTGGCGGCACAGACGATTACCGGAGGTTGAGAGGAGGGGATAGGAGGTAGAAACACTCTAGATCTGGGGTTGGGGAGGGAAGAACAGAAGGGGAAGAGAGAGGAGAGGTCAAAATTCTCCAAGAGAGGGGTTCTTGAACAATGATTTTTTCACTTTCATTAATTCAATCAATTGGAAAATACAAGCTATATATAATAAATGTAAAAAGACACTAAATGCCCATAGATCTGGGGTTTTGAAGGGCATATCAGGGAGTTCCTAAATATTTCTCCCATGTGGTCAAAACACTTAATATCTATTTTAATCTAACTTAGACCAATTCTATTCAAACCTACCTAATTTTCACCAACCAAGCCTAATAAGGCCAAAGGAAGAGGGCGCCCCCTTCATGGGCCTCCCTTGGGCCAAGTATGGTTAAAGGCCATGTAACAAGCCCACTAACCATGCTAGACTCTTCCACCCTTGGTGGCCCATGAGAGGGAGAAGCCTATTTGGGCCTAAGTGGCTATTAAGGTCCATAATGATGGCCTTAAGACCCAATATGGAATAAGCTCCTAATGGACTCTACTAATGGCGACCTAGCCATGGACTATACATTACAAATGGCCCAATGACTTGTTATAAGCCTTACAAGGAGCCCAAATGAAAGAAATTACACAATTACAATCTCATACAAGCCAATACACACAATACAACCCATAAGCTCTTGATGTCCTCATCACCAGGGGTACCCTGGTGTTTCTTCAGTTGATAAGATACCTGCTCCGTTACCCACTTCTTACTCCATCCCATCTCCTCCACCACTTTTACCTACCCTAGCCTCTGCTCGGGCAACCTCTTTTTCACCCTCCGTTTCCACCACCACCCCTGTCCCCACGCCTCTCGACGTGTTGTAAAGATATGTCGGAGAGCGCCACCACCTCCCACTTCCTCCACTACGCCACTACCTTCCTCTCCTCCTTCTTCCCCACCCCTACCTTCACCTCCTTCCTCTTCACCTTCACCATCTCCATCAACCCCATCATCCCCTTTGCCACTACCTTCTCCACCCCCATCTTCGCCACCTCCATTGGCCACATCTCCATCATCACCTTCTCCATTATCCCCATTACCGTCACCACCGTCTTCATCACCTCCCCTCGCAACGATCCTTGTTCCGTCACCTTTACAACCATCCCCGCGACCGATGCCACTTCTTTCGCCATCATCCTCTGAGCCCGAGCGGGCCGACCCTAAACCCATACCTCCACTTTTGATTTTACCTCCACCCATGCCCATCATCATCAGTATTTCTCCATCACTTGCACTAACGCCACTCGCGCCCTTCAAACTTCCTCCTTCTAACCTCCCTCTACCACTTCCCACTTCGCGGAGCAAGTACACGCTACCTCTGCTGCCCCTCGGGTCTAGTCCCCAGGGAGATAAGGAGCCAAGCCAGGTTTCAATCATCCATTTCAAAATCCAGAATGTTATCTCCCGCATGCCGATCCGAGTCCTAGCCCTTGGCTATTTTGGGAACCAGGAGCCTGCATTTGCTATGAAGACGGTTGCTGAGAAGAATTCCTTAGCTATGGTGCCAGTTTTTTCAAAAGCGAGGCCAGTGGCAATCTCTTTGCTCGCCGGAGAATTCAAAATTAATGTTGTTATCACCCCTCGCTTGATTGTTATTCAGTTCACTGGCCCAGAAGAGTTTTCCGCCCGGATGGTGCTAACCCACACGGCCGCCGAAGGTTTAATGAATTCAGCATTCAAGGGGTAATTGGCCGTGTCCTCAAGATTGGCCAGGGGCATTCTGCATTTTCTGTCTCATTTCCCTCGGTTTATTGGTGAGTCGACCACGTCAACGCCGTACATCGCCCTCCCTCGGTTCCGTCCTGCGCTTCTAGCAAGGGAATTGTGCTTCATGCCCGATTACCGAGTGGAGTTGTCGAATCTTATGCTGCTAATGCCGAGTGACAAAACTCTGCTGTTTCCTGATATTCATCCTAAGGAGTTAACTATTCTGGAATGTCCTTCCGAGATTAGCACCGTACAGCTAGGGGCAACCATTTCGATGAAGCTACATGTTCATGACCGGGCCAGGCCGTCTGCCAAGTGGGCTCATTATTTGAGAAAGTATTACAGATTAAGAAGCCCAAAGGTCCGAATCCGCGCCAGGCGGAGTTATTTCAAGGAGATTTTTGCTAAGAAGAGGCGGCGACATAAGTTCAAGGGCCGACAATTATGCATTCGGGGGTCCACTCCCTCCTCTCATTCTTCTATCCATTCATTTTTTCTTTTGCTCGATTCTTATTTGTGGATGGTGTACCTTCCGCCGCCTGACCATATTTCTACCATCTTTTCCTATCCTCGCCATTCTAGGCATCAGCCTATGTCCTCCTCTTCCCCTGATCTAGGGGCATCTTCTAGTTTTTCTCCCTGGATACATCCAGATTCCGCTTCTCATCTTTTTCCCCCGACCCTGTTGGGGATTCCTTATGCTCGTTCCCCGACCTCGTCGGGTGGTTTTTCTGATTTTTCCCCAACTTTGTCGGGTGGTTTCCATTTCCTTTCCCCGACCTTGTCGGGTGTTCCTGCATTTTCTTCCCCGCCTCTGGCGGGTGATCGCTACTCTTCTTCTCCGACTACGTCAGATGATCACCCCTCTTCTCCCTTATCTTCGCAGTTATCCTTTCGTTGTCTTTCTGTTTTCTCCTCCTCGCCCTTTCGGGGTCATTACCCTTTTTCGTGCTATTTTCGAGGCTTTAGTCCAACCTTGATCTCAGCTAATCTGGTTTATTATGTATCTGGTTCCTTGTTATCAGGGCCTCAGTGCCTTAACGAGGGAGTTCTAGCCCTCGTCTCCCTTCTTTTTATCCCTTCTTCGTCCAGTATGATGTCTTTCACTCCTCTGTGTCGAGGAATCTAATCTTTTGCTCTCCTTTCATCCTTTATCCTGGCAAGCAAGGAATGCAAAGCTACTCGCGCTCCTCAAAGCTCGATGATCGAAATCACTTCAGGATGCTAGTTTCCACGCCATGGATCTGCAAAGATATCTTTATTTTGTGCAAGAACGTGCTTTCATTTCCATTATTTCTATTGTTTCTGCACATAATTGAGTGGCTTTAGGAGTCTTTGTTTAATTAGATCTTAACTTTGTGTCAAATAAAAAAGTTAGCTTCTGCAGCATCCTTAGGCTGGCGATAGCTCCACGCTGGGAGTCTAGTTTCTTTCCTCGATTGTTGAGGGTGACCTATGAGTATGGGTTTTTCACACACTACACGGCAAGCCATAGCCGATCTCTCTGAGGCATACCGTTGCTGCTTTGGCCATACTTTGGGTATGCACAAAGGTCTTTTCTTTTCTCTGCTCGGCCAAGTGCAGGGGCAAGAGATTGATGGATAAGATGACCAACCTAGGCGCTCCCTAATACGAGAGAGGTCTCAAATAGGGGCAGTCTTGACCCTCAAAAGTGAGCTTTCATGCTATATCTGGCCAATAAGGGCTACCAAAATGAGAAAATAAGTCAATGCAAAATTATGAATCAAAGGCATGACAAGAGTGGCAGTACAGTTCCCCGCGAGATGTCATGAGCTCGGTCTCATGCGTACCTGATAAATATGGGTCTAAAAATCAAAGACACAAAGCCCCAGCGTAACAGACCTATCTCTTTGAGGGGTAGTGCCCTGGAAGGAATTCAAATCATGATATCTCCCATCCTGCATGAAGCTTGTCTCCAATTTTTCTTCTTCTGCTTCTCCCTCTTAGGCTGGGTTGTATCATGGGTATGGCCTTAGTAGGAGCACCGTTCTTTAGAAGCGGTTGGTTGTGGTAAGCCACCCTTACATGCACGCCCTGCTTAAGGGAAGCTTTTAATGAAAGGGGTAGGAACGGCAATCCCTGGCTAGTAGTTTGAGCCCGTCTTTAGGTGCTGTGGATTACTATTCAAAAATGTCAAAATCGAAAAAAATGGATATTGTCAAAATTCGAAAAAAATGAGATATTGTCAAAAATCTAAAAAAATTGCTATTGTCAAAAATCCATAAAAATGAAATACTATTTAAAATCCAAAAAAAGCATCATAAAATTACAAAAAGCTAGAAAAATGTGTCTTTTGTTTTCTTTTTTAGATTTGTTTTAAGGACAGATACGTAATCCGTTTGCTAAGTGTGCAGGTTGCAGGTACTCAGGCATTCCTTGCTGTATCTTTTTGCTCTACCTCTTGTCCACATCTCTGATATGTTCTTTCATTCTTCGATCCACTCTAGATCTGTTCTGAAACACATGTCCCTCCCAGCTTTTGTTTGCAATGATTATATCTATGTGAGACGATTTTGCTTCACGATTATGAACCTGGTGGTTCTGCTTCATTTTGATTTTGGGTTTTGATTGAAGTGCGTATTTGTTCATGTCTTTTATCCCATCGTATCTTTGTCTCATGACCATGTCCCACCGTGTTGTCCCACGCTTGTTGTTTTTCCTCACCACATGTTGTTAGTTGTTTTGCACATGTTGATAGCCGTCCCTCTATGTTCCATGTGTTGTCCCAACCATGTGATCCGTCATGTTCTTGTCCCAACCGTGTGTTGTCCCGCCGATTGTTGTCTCGTCACACCATGTTCATGCATACGTATTGTCTGTTTATGCCTTTACCTATGTGCTTGTTTGTCTTGTTGTGGTGTTTTCCATTTGTCATGTTATGTCATGTTGTTTGTCATTATGTTAATCGCTATGTTTATCCCATTTGTCTTATACATAAAAAATCCATAAAAATCCAAAAAAAAGAAAATCCAAGAAAACTTACCGTTTCACCTGTATAGGTAAGTCAGGTATGGCCTTCTATCCCTACACCCTTATTGCATTATTATATGGTACTATAATATATTATCTTGAGAACCAGTTGGTTATCTACGTGTTCTAGGATCTGATGTTCCCCTTCAACAAAAATGATGATGATCCAGGTTCACGCGTTTAACCTTCGGATAGGCCGTTAGGTCGGGATGTCATGGGGAAGATGGTTCTATCCTGCACGCTGTGGTTGCGGATAGTGTCTTGACTCTGATTTTCCCAGCTTAGCAATATTATTCTAGAGTATTTTATATTTTAATCTTTCTTCGCATTTGTTTTAATGATTTATTTTATTTTAGCCCAGCATGCATCATACGCATCTTTTGAGCTTTCATGACCCATGGTTTGCCTGCAGAATGTCCCATCAGCGATGGTTAACTGTGCGTTCAGTGTTTGGGTAAGAGGAGCTAATTCCACTCTGAGTTAGAATGTTCTCTTTGGTCAATTCGCTTGGTTTGGTTGATTAAAAGGTCCCCGTCTGGAGCTTTAGCATGTTTCTTTACTCTTGCTGCCTACTTTTTGGCCTCCTCATTAGACCGCGGGATTGTGTGCCCCATGAGGTTGGCCTTGTCGATTTGTTTCATCTAGTTTAGTTCCTCTAGACTGGTGTCACTTTTGGTTTTATCATTCCTTACGTTTGGTTCAGAGTTTTCCGAAAGATTCCTGTCGCTTGTTGGTAAAAACGGGTGTCGTTTTACCTTAACGCCCGCTTTTCGGTCCACTCCGCTACATTTCCGCTTCATCTCCATGTTCCATGTCACTTTCGCTTCACTTCCGCTCGCTCCCCTGCAAAGAGGACGTTAAGGAGGGGCATCTGTTGACACCCATTTTTTGCCGATAAGTTGAGTCGTTCTTCTTACTCCCATTTGTTGATGCCTCGAGTTGTCCATCACTCATTGGGGCTATTTTCAGGCATGTTTTGGGCCAATTTTATGGGTAGCCTCCCTCCATGGTTAGGTCCGAGTTGATTCAGGGCTCAACGGGCCATGGTTTTTGTTAATTGGGCTTTTCTATGAGTTTCAACACCCATGTACATGTACGGTGCATCCCTGACCGCTCAATCAATGCACGGTTGCCTGTGGACTGTCCATCTATTTTGGCATATTTTGGTTAATTTTCTGAATTTCCACCGACAAGCATTTATGCGATCCTCGTCTAGCCGTTCAACTTGATGAACGGACGGATAGTGACCGCTCATCTCTCAGAGTCCTGCGCTTGGTGGTTTTCTCAGATAATTATCCAATTAATCTATTTATCACCGACAAGGCTAGAACGGTTTGTCTGTGGCCGCTCTACAGTTGAACGGTCTCATCTGAGCCGTTCATCTGTGAGAGTCCAACGGCGAAGGTTTCGGTTAGTTCGATGGGTAATTTGGGTTATTTATGATTTATTTTGAATTTCCACCGACGGGGTTGGACGGCCAGAAAGTGGCCGCACATCCAGTTGAGCGGTCTATCGTAAGACCATTCATCTGTTCGATTCCTGAATTTTAACAGATTTTATCTCTTTATCCGTAGTTTTATCCCCAACTTCTCCCATCATTTTCTCCGCGGATAATGAACCATTTTGAGTGCCGTTTCGACTGGATAAGAGATAAGTCAATTATCTATGATTTTCCTTTGATAATCTTGACCTGAAAATGCTTCTAAACCTTAATTTCGGGGCTGGCTTTCTAGGCTCTATAAATAGACCCTAAAGGCCGGGTTTTGAAAAGGGGGGAGATTTTTGGTCGACGGCGAAGCCCTGCCGAATCCTTGAGCGACCTACGACCAGGGAGGGAGGCCTTCTACGTCCATATAGGCCTCCGGTCCAGGGAGTAATCATAGTCTCGAGTCTTTTTGCTTTTGATACTCTCATTTTCTTCTCAGTGCATGTTTGTTTTTACACATCATTCTCCCACGTTTTCACTACTTGCACTATCATTCACACATCCTCCCACGTTTTTGACGCCCCAGGGGTTTAAAACTCCCCAGGTATCCCCCACCTCATTTAGTTATGATCATCCATTTCCGTTTTGGCATATACTACACTCTATAGTTCTAATTTGGGTTTTATCTCTGTGTTTACACTCTGTTTCGCAGGTCAGCAACTCACTAACACGAGGCCCATCCCCTCTGGCCGGCCAGAGAGGGTGGAGGTTGGACCCTTTTGTAACTTATGGTGTGATGGTCTTGTGCGGCTCTTCCAGGACCGTTCGATGGTATGTGCGGTGCATCTTCGACCGTCCTTCACCTCCTGCGGTCGATTCTAAACCGTCCATCAGCCAGTAGTTCTACGTCCCGCGTCCCCTGCAGCACTGAAGAACGGTCTGTCGTTCGGCCATCCAACATCACATGCGGTTCTTCACGAGCCGTTCATCCCTTGCAGTGCTGATTTTAAGGCGAGTGTCTCCCTCTTTCCAAGGTATGGTGTGTCCATCACGTACGGCACCTTGGCGGCGATTACGATTATTTACTCTCTTCTGTTCTCCATCTACTGTCCTATTTTATTTTACATATCGATTTAGTAGAAGGGGAGAGTAGAGATCTTTCAAGCCGGTATTGAGGAGAAAGAGAGTAAAACAAACATATCAATAGTAAGCTAGACATATCGCCGGCAACGGATGTGACAAGGCTACCCGCCGCTCCTGGCTCCCCCTCGAAGGAGGGGAGGGCCACCGACGAGCCGGTGCTGACCAGCTCCTGGATCATCTCCAAGGTGGCAGTCGGATCGTCACCTGGCAAACAACAACACAAACACAATCAACAACTCCAGCCTATCAAACATACAACAAAGAGAGGGCCACTCTCCCTATAGCAATTCAACACCTACCCAAGCCATCTCGAGTCGCTGCTGGCTCCTGCCCTCCGACCGGCAGGGGCACTTCACCCTGTGCCTCAGAAGGGCCCGCGGTCCCTGACATCCCAGCCACCTCTGCATGATACATGTGACTGTTTCAGTCTCTAGAAGCAAACACCGCTACAAGCGGAACATGCCCGGTCCCAGAAATCCTTACCTAGCTGGGCGTCCTCTGAGGCCTTCCATGACTCGAAGTCCGAAAAAGTCCCGATATTGGGGGCAACCTCGTCCATCACACGAAGGAACTACCCCACGTCGATCTGGCACTCGACCTCGTCATCGGGCAATGGGTCAACCGCCCAGGAGGGCAAGAAAGCCACCTCCGCCCCAGTTTCCAGCAAAGCTACAAGAAACAAGTCCAGTAGCACAGGATCAGTCATTCATAATGGCTAGGCCGACAAGGAACAAAGAGGCAAAAGTGGTCCTTACTCAGAGCCAGCTCCGCCTCGATATGTTCACCAACCTCGGGTCCCTGAGAGGACTCGCCAGCCCCCACTACCCCAGCGTCTACATGAGGGCGCTTCCGCTTAGGCTGAATACCCCCGTCTCCACTCCCAGACGATGCCTCCGCGGAGGGATGGTCTCCCTCCACCGCAGAGCCTGTTAAAAAACACGACGACACGCAACATCTCATTCATATACCCTAGAACATAATAAAGCCAAGACAACGTGCTAAGGAAAGTGACTCACCTGAAGCCGCAAAAGGAGTCAACGACAGGGGAACCAGCTGCTCCGGCTTCAATCCGAGAACGCGGGCAGCCTTTGCAACTGCCTCTCAGATATCCCTCAGAGTGTAGGCAAACTCAACATGGGAGACAAACTCTACGGGTTCGGCTGACCCTATCGCCTGGCCGATGTAGCGCCTCCAACCATCGACCGTCGTGTTAGCAAAGCTCCCTTCAAGGAGCACCCGGTCCAATGAGCCCTTCTTTCCAAAGACGCAGTCGACTAGGAACTGGGCCCACCAAGTCTTCGGCGCCCTCGACCGGGATGCCCGAGCTCCAGCTCTCACGGGTGCCACCTACACCTACCTCAGGGGCTTGAGGGCCCCGCTGCTACCTCGACCCACTGACGACGAGCCCCGGCTGCTCCGGGGTCGCTGCTATGCCAGCCGCTCTACCTCTTGGCGGATCCGGGAAAAATGGGTCCTCATATAATCCTCGTCCAGTGCAATAGGAGGCAGATCCTCCCTCAGAAGATGACTCTCCTCGGCCTTCCTGATCACCAAGGCCTTCTGTCGATACAAGTGGCTGTGCTCGAACCACCACTTGGCGTAATGGATGTCGAATCTCCCTCGGCACTCCAACCCTGGCGCCGGCAGTCGCTCTAGCTTCCTGCGACAGTAGAAGTCGCACCACGCTACTGCCAGCAAGTGGGTATCCTGGCACTTGTACAGCCGACTCGCCAAGGGGAGCTCCCCATTCGGTGGGATCCCCTGGTGATACCCGAAGTTCCGGGTGAACCTGTGCGGGTAGTATGGCTCCAGGAAGCTCGTCACAGACCGGTGCAGTGCCAGTACCGCCAATTGGGTGCTCATTACCTACTCAGTATACAAAGCTGCATCTGGCTCCCGCTGATAGGGGAGGGCGCAGGTCGCCCCGCCTCTCTAAGGAACCAGGATCAGACGGGTCAAAGGGTAGCCCGTCCGCGCCCCTGTCGGGTAAGTAAGATAGGGCTCTCCTAGCCCCCTTCAGCTGCGTGACAGCATCCCTGTCCAGCTGCCCGATGAAGCTGACTAGTAAAGGTGTCGCCTGGTTCTCCATTGTCCCTCGAGTCACCAGCCGAGGGAACAGCAGACCGGCCCACACGCTGAGGTAGTGGGTCGGCAGAAGCAAGCTCCTCTCACGTGACGCTGGGTGCACCGCCAACACTCCCAGCCCCTGATAAATATTGGCTAGCGCTGCATGAGCTAAAGCCAGCCTCCACCCCTCTGCCAGCAGACACGTAGGCCACAACAACTTGATCCTCAGCAAACCGTCCTCCCCGTGTGGGACTACAAATGTCGCCAACCAGTACGCTAAGTAAGCTGCTAGGTGCGTCACGTCCGGCAACCCGTGAGGGTTCCACCCCTCCTGTGACGCGTATATGTGTCTCGTGTACGTCCGGAACCGCAGCTCTATCTCAGTGTACTCCTCCCGAGGAGTTTGTTCTCTCGCAAACTCCTGATAAAAGTAGAAGGGCCTGTTGTAGAAGTGGCGCACCCACACATTCAACGGCACCCAGGGAGTCTGTGCAGCTCGCTCCCTCCCAGCCAAAGCTAAGTCCCGCCAGGTCTTCAGCAGATATCGATAGCTGTGAGGGACTGGGTATCGCCCCTGCCCGTCTGTGTGGCTGCGGTGGAGATCATCTAGCACTACCTCCTTGTACTCCTCGCCATTGATCGGCAGCCCAGAAATCCTGAATAGAGACCATAAATCCAGCGAAGTCTCTCCCTCAGCTCTCGCCACTATGTTCCATCGGTGATTGAAACGCTCCACCTGTGCCTGTGTCAGTCCCGTGTAGCACGGGTGCCCGTACAATGCTGCAGTCACAGCATATCGGATGTCGGCTCTGTCCAGTAGCACCCTGTAGTGATGTACGATCCCCATCAGCCACTCGGTAGCTCCCTCATGGTACCTGTGCGAGGGGATCATCGCCCAGCAACCATACCAGTTGACAACTGTCTGCCGAAGGATTCCATCAAGGAGGCTGTGGTCGTTGTAGCCCTCTCCTGCATACTGTAGCCCTCATGGCTCTAGCACAAACCCCAGCATCCCCTCTGTCTCTGCCCGGTGATGGCCGTGCAAGTCCCAAGAAGCGGGACCCATCGCTCCGACACAGACCCCGAACTAGTCCGCCCTGCTGAAGAAACCCAGGCACTCAGCATTGGGGAACTGACACTGCCTCCAGTAGTCCATAGAAAAACTTGGGAAGCCATAGAGGGCGACACCTTGCAGGCTGTCCCTGCCCGCCAGAATCGCCCGTTCCAGTCGGCGGCGCTCTCCAGCAACTCGGGAGTCTCCCTCCTCCATCCTAGATGGGACATAGCTCCTGGTGAACTCAAACAAATGGTGATCCAGTGGAAACTCTGCCGAGTAGCCTCCAGCGTGATCATAACTATAAATCTCACCCGCCTTTGAAATCCAGGCCAGCTCCACGGTCCCGACTCCGCTAGCCCCCTCTCCGATGGGGCCCTCAGCCACCAGCGTGCGCCCCAGGTCAAGGTAGTCCACGCTAGCTGCAGTGACAATAGACAAGCCCAAAGGAGGCAAGGGCCTCCCGGTCCTCCTCACCCAGTGGTCCTCCTCACGGGGCACCCGCCTCGAAACTCACTCATCTCTGCCAAATCTCGCCATAGCTGCAAAACAAATTGCATAAAAATTGTAAGCATACCAGAAAGTCAACATGTACAACACATCAAAGGAAAGGCACATGGAGTGTCAAAATACAACAACTACAACCTAGAATGAGGAGCTCACGTGCCGTATGCCCTCGTCTCTACCTCCGATGCACGCCCCGTGGGGAGCATTTGTTGTACCCAGATAATTCCCCAGCAAAATAATAAGGAATAGGAGTTCGGGAATTTCCTCGAACACCTTTCAGGCACGAACTACTCATCCCCTCCTATGGTTCGCCGGGCCCATCCATGAGTCCCAACCAGCTAGCCGTGACCTACGACAACATCAACAATTGATTGGGATTATCCCCGGTCACTCAGTTGAGGGCTTTTCGCGCATTTTACACGGCCACCCGGGCCGACCCGGGGTCGCTCTGACTACAAGCCACACCACATGGCACCCAGCAAAAAGGCAAGGGTCTACCCCCAAGACGCCTTCCTCCAGCCCTCCAAGGTCAAAGGGAGACATAGCTAAGTCAACCACAGGATTTGGAGGCCCGTAGCATGCATATACGTCCCATGCACGTGTGTCGGGAATTTTCTCGAACACCTTGCGGGCACATATATCCCAGCCGCTCTACAGAAAAACTTGGGCTAACCCACGGCTCCAACACACCAGCCAAGTCCTACAATGACCCTCCAGCAAGTCGGGGCCACCCTCGATCCTCATATATGCAGCGATGAGCCGTAAACTTTTAGCTCCCGGGGTAACCCGGGGCTACCCTGTCAACCCGTTTTACAACGCGGCATATACCACCAAGGTAGGGCCCACTAACGCAAAGCGGCTTCCCCGGACTTATACCAGCCCCTACCCTCATCCCAAGCCCAATTCTAAGGCCCCTCGGTCAGTTACCCAGGCCGGTTGATAACCCGAGGTGTCGGGGATTGTTGGGTCCCGTAGTGTAGGAACATAGATCTAGAGGGGGGGTGAATAGATCCCTCTACTAAAATAATGTCCAATTGAAATCTCAAACCTACTAGCACAGCAGAATTAGTAAGATTAACAAGATTGAGGAATTTAAACTAATTAGAATAAACTTGATTCTCTCAATCTCACCGAACTCACTCGAATGGATAAATAGATTTCAACAATGAAGCAAACCACCACAACACAAACCACAATGCAAACCACAATGCATGGGGACTTTTAAGGAGGTTCGGGACCACGACGGGCTCCCTACATCCACCCCTCACCAAATCGGTGAGACTTTCTCCACACGCTGCGAATGCAGCAAACACTGGGATTTCTCCCCACACACACGGGGCAAAAAACCCCAAAAAACACGCGGATATGCTCCGCACCAAACGACGCATAAGCGTCAACACAAACCACTCGGAGAAGCCAGTCTCCGAACCCACACATAGAATAATCATTCAGAAATGGATGAAATGTTCAGAAATGGATACAATAAATTCAAAACAACTTCTAAATACTGAACCAAAGAGCATATAAGAAAAGTAAAGCTCCCCCTTCTCCGATTCTTCCGGTTCTTCTTGGCTCGTCGTCGAATGATCACGATTCTGGCGTCATCTTGTTCCTCTCCTCGAGCCGCTTCTTTTCTTCTTCTACCACGAGCGCCAAATCTTCATGGAAGTAGATGATAACCACCTTGCAAGATCTCCTCTTCCTTTTCCCCTTTCTCTTCTCGTACAAGAAAGAACATGTTAGCATTAGGTTTTTTTTTCAAAACTCGGAGTTCACATATATATGCAAGATAGATTGGCCAAATGACTCATATAACCCTCTTAAAACATGTTAGAAACACCCTCATAACATTAGGAACCTTTGGGGGGTAGTTTGGTAAAGTTTCATGGCCTAAAGAATGAGTTTTCAAGACTTCCGCAACTTCCGTGCCGTAAAGTGTCGACTGTTAGAGTCGACACTCGCACCCAGTGCAAGCAGAAGACAAAAACCATAATTCTGCCAAAAAAGTGTCGACTCTAAGAGTCGACTCTAAAGAGTCGACTCTTCTTCTCTGCAACACACACACCAGAACACTGCCCCAAAAGTGTCGACTCTTCTCTGCTCGCATGCAAAAACACCATTTGATGAGGACATCAAAAGCTATACGGGTGGAGTGTATTTGTGTGTTATGGCTTGTATGAGATTGTAATTGTGTAATTTCTTTCATTTGGGCTCCTTGTAAGGCTTATAACAAGCCATTGGGCCATTTGTAATGTAGAGTGCATGGCTAGGTTGCCATTAGTAGAGTCCATTAGGAGCTTATTCCATATTGGGTCTTAAGGCCATCATTATGGACCTTAATAGCCACTTAGGCCCAAATAGGCTTCTCCCTCTCATGGGCCACCAAGGGTGGAAGAGTCTAGCATGGTTAGTGGGCTTGTTACATGGCCTTTGACCATACTTGGCCCAAGGGAGGCCCATGAAGGGGGCGCCCCCTTCTTTGGCTTTATTAGGCTAGGTAGGTGGAGTTGGAATGGAATTAGTCTAAGTTTGAATAGAAACGGTCAAGTTAGATTTAAAAAATTATATTTGGTGTGTTGTTCACACTTCATCTCAGCCCTTCAATCCCCATCCCTAGATCCAAGGGTGCACAATTGATTTGATTGGAGTCATATATAACCTTGTATTTTCATTTAGAAATCAATGAAAAATCAGAAATTTGTTGAATGCCTTGAAGCTCCTTGCGCCCCCAGCTCCTCTCCCCCTGGTTTCCTCTCCTCAAACCCCCAATTCTAGAGTGTATCAATCTTCTATCTCCCCCTCTCAACCTCTGATCTTCATTGGTGCCGCCGCCGCCGCCGTTTGTGCCGCCTTCGAGCCGCCGCGAATCCGTCTTCGGTTTTCTGTCCTGCTGAACAGAGGTGTCTTCCTGAAATTCCTGATACCAGCCACGGTCTCTTCGTGGTTTGTAATTTTTATGGTGTGTTCCTATCTTCCATCCCATCATCCAAAAAAAAATTCAGGTCGAAAATCCTTCGTTTGATATTTTTTCAATTTCGGTCTTCAATCACTCCCAGATCTGTTCTGTCTCTATCTACAGTGACAGTAGCTCTGCGTTTCCCATCTCCGACCCTCTTTTTGATTTTTCCTAACCCTCCCAATTTTACTGAAAGTTTTGTCCATCATCCGCTACATCCATCATTTTTCTTGATTTTTGATTCGCCCTCTATCCATTTTTCAAAATTCGTGTTCTATCTCTGCTACAGTGTTTTCAGCCAAGTTCCAGATCCAACCACCCTCCACTTCAAAAATCAGAACAAATCACCACCGCCTCCAAACCCTTCATAAAAAAATAGTCCCAATTTCCTATCTTGATTTTCTACAACTTTTCTGAAGACCATAACTTCATATTCGGACGTTCACATATCGGTCAAAGGCAGTTCTCAGACAAGTTCTCTGCAGATCTGAGAGTCCTGTCACTGTACAATAGCAACTCAATAATTCATTAAAGCCCAGATCCGTGCAGATCCAGGCCAGATCTTCAGGCCTAGATTGAAGGATTTGAAGTTAGCTTTCCAACGGTGCTAGTCTCGTGTCGATCCAACATTGGGGCTGATCGCAGCGCCCGTTCTCGCCGGGACGCGCGCTGAAAACCAGAAGTTGCAGATCCGTGGCCGGTTATTCCGACCGGTGCCGATCGGAGCCGCCCGGCCTCCGGCCGGCGAACCAGCGCGCCTCCACTCCAGGGAGCGCTCATCCAGAAATCCACCACCACAACGGTGCCACCAGGTCCCACACGACCCCTCCAGACAGCACGTGGGCCCCACCGTCACGTGTTCGGGTGTTGCCGAATCAACGCGAGAAGCCACCCGTCAACCTGAATTCGGTCCTCCCGGACCCCATTGTGTAGCCCTTTACCTCCCTGCGTGAAGTGGACAGCGACGTGTATTACTGTAATATTATGTATTATTGTTCCGGGAGTACGAGTTTCGGCCGGGTCTGTCGTCCCCACGCCGAACGCGTGGAGGTATCGCATTCGCTCCCTTACTTGGCATTTTGCTTACTTCATATATATTTGTTTATGCCGCTGCTAGAGAGCATGTTCTAGGATCGTAGCTCGCTTTATATTTATATCACCGCTGCTGCGAGAGAGAGCGTTACCGTCCCGTGACCCGATCCGGGCACGAAAGTGTGAATTGACCACCCTAGCTCTAGCCGGTTTCTCAACCGTGCACGTCCGACGCTTCCCTCGTTAAGGGACGATCGGGAGCTTGTCGTGTCCGTGGTCTCGTCTCGCATCACCATTTTTAGGCTCTAAAACCCCATGAATTGAAAGAGGGTTGATAGTACCATTGATCCTTGATTCAAAAGGGTTTTGACCTATAGATATGAACCTGTAAAACACAATGAAACATGAGATTTACTTGGATATCAAATCTCAAGCTAAAAACCTCCATGAAGAAAGTGCAGAAGGCACAAGAGCAATTTTTATCATTCTATACAATACCAAGAATCAATTCAATACTCCATATCAAGAGATTAGCTCAGTTCAATACATGCAACCCGATTTCTAACAGATCAAGTTCATCAAGGTTAATATGTTCAATCCAATTCACATATACCATCAATAGCCCAAATGAAGAACATGCATGAAACGCATTCAAGACTTTACAAAGTCCTTTGAACCTTCATTTCTTGATGACCATTCTTCACAAATTTCACAACCAAGAACAAATCAAATAGTCAGGCATTTATGCAAGTTAATAGAGTTATCCAACCAAAGTGCAAGCATTCATGTCTCATGAAGGTTCATAGCATCCTAACCATTCAAATACACATTCCACGAAGAGATGTTGCTATAAGGGTTAATCATAAGCATTTATTTTGATGCCCAAATACAAAATCATGTACAATAGCATGGGAGCTCATTCATTCCATTAGCATGAGCTAAGTCATTCATGAAGATAAAAACCAACATCCTTGGACCATTGATTTCACGAGGAGGATTGGTACGAACAAGGGGCCTTCTTGAATTCCTTCAAAAACACCATAAAGTTAGTCTTCCACAACAAGGAATATAAGTAAGAAAGCTTTGCACGATTACATCATTTCTCTTCAAAAGTCACATTAATGAACCACTAAAAAATCTTTTCTCTTGAATCAAGCAGTTCTAGAATGAATATGAAAAATATAGCATGCAAACCAACTCGAAACACTATCATCTCAAATGCTATGATCTCAATAGTGAAAAGGTGAGTTTGAAACAAGAATTTATCAAGTTAGCATTTCAACTAAACCATGCACACCATCTTGTATTGTCAAAGGTAAAGATATGAAATTATCATGCTACCATGAAAAACCCAAACATGCTATTTTCACACAGTCCATCTTCTAGAAATTCTATCACTCATATCAAATGAAATTCAATGAAATGTATTGATATCATTATGAGGTTCATATTCAACTTGACATTCCAAAGGTGTTAAACATCTGAGACTCCACATGCAAAGGGCAATCCCATACACCATAGTAGGAAAACAAGGATATCAAGCACATGAACGACCAAGTCTAAGCATGTGAAGGCTAGGGTCGATGCACATATAAAACAAGTCGATGCACACATAAGAATTCATTTATCCTTTTATGAATAACTAGAAACCCTCATTCATGATCAACTGAAGAGACTCAAGGTTGATCAATTTTCTGCATTAAAGCATTTTTTTTAATTCAGCACCAGGGAAACTAAGAGAGCAACTAGTCGAGTGCACCCCCTCCAGCGGAGGGAAGAAAACCACTCCCCCAGGAGCTCAAAACATTCCCCGAACCTTTAATATATATCAAAGGAATAGTACAATCATCAGGTGGGCAAGGCCCGTAGAATCATCAGGTGGGCAAAGCCCTAGGGGATGCTAAGAAGATGGGTATACCATCCTGACACTAGGGAAACTGGCCTGATCAAGTCGGGCATGGCCTCAGAAAACCGTGGGGAGTTCGACAGGAGAAGAGAAAATAGAGCTACAAAGCGTGAGGCAGGCATGGGTATCTAGACTATCCGCGACACGATTGGCCTCCCTGTAAACATGAATTAGAGGGAGGGCTTGGGCCTGAAGGAGTGCGATCGCTTCTTGCCACCATCTTGCTGAATCCCACTAGGGTGAGGTGTTAGACCGGAAAGATTGCACCAATGCTGCACAATCAGACTGAACAGTGGAAAGGTGATAATCATATTGTTCTGCCAAACGGAGACCATCACAAAGAGCCCGGACCTCGGCGATGAAACTGTTGCCTACGCCATAGTAATGGGCAAAGGCAATCAGAATGCTGCCTAAGTAATCTCTGATGCAACCGCCACCCCCACATTCACCAGTGCTACCCTTGCATGCACCATCGACATTGAGGCACAGACCGCCAGAAGTAGGGCGCCAAGTGACAGTAATGGGCACCTTCATCTTGACAGTGGGATAAGGTCCGAAAGTAGAGATTGCTTGTTGCTGCTGGGCGTTGGGCATCACATGGAAAATCGGTATTTCAAAGTGCAAAGCTAACCATCGACTGGATATTCTGAATAATCTTAGTAATAGGGGTGTGCACACCATCATATCGCATCCTGCAACGAGCTTTCCAGATTTCCCATAACATGAGAATCATGCCGTAAAGGGAGATAAAGATAGCCGGCGAAGAGGTGTTACAGCATTCAAGGAAAGACGACAGTCTAGAAGTGATATGTCTGTGAAGGGAGACCGACGCATCCACCATGGGTAAAACCACGCCCAGAGATAAGAAGAAACTTCACTAGATATAAGTAGGTGATCCAGGTCTTCAGTGTGCGGAGAGCGACAGCATTAGCACTTAGAGGCCATGGGAACACCGCAGTCAGCAACACGATCATCTACAGGAACCGCACAGTTGAGGATTTTCCATCCAAAGGTGGCAGCTCTTCTATTGAAAGAGGGATACCAAAGCTGCCGGAGAGAAGGCCGTCTATTACCCCTGGTGCGAATGAGATCATATGTGGACTTGGTCGAGAAATTCCCAGATGGGGTAGCAGTCCACACCCGGGCATCATCGTGAACAGAAAGTTGCAATCCATGAAGAAAAGTGGAGGACGGTAGAGGAGACCTAATAGGATGCTGGTCCGAAAGGAGAACTTCTTGCACCGTGACAGAGGGGCCATTGTAATCTCCAGTTAAAACTGAGCGTAGGGGAGAGTCACCGATCCAGACATCGTCCAGGAAGTCAATAGATGAGCCGGATCCCAGGATCCACCGGGAGTGATCCTTGAAGAGTCGAAAGGCATTATAGAAGATATCCTTAGAGACTCCGCGGGGGAAGGGAGCAAGCACAAGGGTGCTCCCAACCTTGTATCAAGCACGGGCGTATCTGGCCCAGAGAGAGTCGCCAGTGTGGACCAGCCAGACAATCTTAGTAGCAAGGGATAGTTGAATAGTTGCCAGGCTTCTGACCCCGAGACCTCCTTCCACCAAAGGGCGTTGAATAGCATGCCAAGAGACCCAGTGGCGGCGGCGAGTCCCCTCCGTGCCAGTCCAGAAGAAGGCGGCGGGTGACTTCTCAATCTGTTTCACAATAGTCTTGGGGATATAGGCAGCGGTGACAATGTACACCGGAATAGAATTAAGCACCGAGTTGATAAGAGTGATCCTGCCCGCCTGGGACAGGAGGTTTGATTTCCATGAAAGCATCCTAGAGTTAATCTTTTCCAGAAGAAATTTAAAATCAGACACAAGGACTCTTCCTAGCCGGAGCAGAACACCAAGGTAGTTAATGGTATGCGGCTGATGTTGAAACGCAGTGAGCCTTATAATATTGTTAATGCACCGCTAAGGAACAAAATTGGCAACCATGAAGGAACTTTTTCCAGCATTGATCCGCTGTCCGGAGCTATTGGAATAAGCATTCAGAAAAGTCATAAGAGACTGGATATTGTGAGCATCGCCATTAGTAAAGACCAGCGTATCATCGGCGTACAATAAATGGGAAATCTGGGGGTAGCACCTCGGCCCTGAGTAAGGTCGCAGGCCTCCCATCTGAAGCATATTAACCAGGCCCCTGCTGGGAGCCTCCTCCATAATAATGAACAAAGCAGGAGCAAGAGGATCTCCTTGGCACATGCCACGAGTGGATTTGAAGAAACTCGCGATCAAGCCATTGAAAAGCACAGAGAACCAGTAGCTAGAGCAAAGCATGCCAATGAGAGATATGAAATTGGGGAAAAAACCAAAGTGGCAGAGCACAACAAAAAGAAAGTCCCACTCGACTCGATCATAAGCTTTCATCATGTTGAGTTTGAATAAAACATTGTGACCCCTCACATTCCTGCCAATGTCTCCAATGAGCTATCTAGCTAGTGAAATATTCTCAACAATAAGCCTGCCTTTAACAAAAGCCCCTTGTTCTTCTGAGATTAGAAGAGGGAGAATGGATGATAAGCGGTCTGAGAGAATTTTTGACACCACCTTGTAACAGAAATTACAAAGGCTTGTGGGCCGGAAGTCCCCAAAAGAGGATGGGTGCTGGGTCTTGGGGATGAGAGCAATGAGGGTAGAGTTGATACCTCTAGGAAGAGGTAGGCTGAGGAAGAAACCCCTGATGGCATGCCACACATCTTCCTTCACAATATCCCAGCAAGTGGTGAAGAAAACCCCAGAGAATCCATCAGGACTAGGGGCCCCGTTAGGGTTCATACTCCACATCGCTCTCTGGACTTCCTCCAGCGAAGGTGATTGGCAGAGAAGCATGTTGTGATCCTCAGTGATCAGCGTCAGAATATTCTAAAGCATGGAGGCATCAATGTTGTGATCCTCGGAGGTGAGAAGGTTCTGAAAGAAGCAAGCCGCCTCTGTCTTGAGAATGTCAGGATCATGACACCAATCACCATTGATTTGAAGTCTGTCTATATAATTTTTTCTCATGTTACTTTGGACAACAGCGTGGTAGAAAGCTGTATTTTTATCCCCATTGTTCATCCAGTCCAGGCGAGCCTTTTGTGCCCAAAAAACTTCTTCGCGGTGCAATGCCTATCGGAGGCGGGCATTGGCTTGATGCAGAGCACTTCTAGTGATCTCATTCGGGTTATTATCAAAGTCCTCCTGCGTAGACTGGACAGCAAGTTCAGCATGATTAATATTAGTCTTCAGATCACCAAAGACATCTTTATTCCACTGTTTAAGACCTTTCTTGATAGCCGCCAGCTTGAGTTGAAGAACCATAAATGGATTATGGTGATAAATGTGTTGGCCTTTCCAAATTGATGCAATCAAATCCATGAAAGATTCATGAGAAGTCCACATAGTTTGGAAGATGAACCGGGAGGGAGGCCGGCTGCATGTATCAATCCCAAGAAGAAGCGGCGAGTGATCAGATGGTCCTCTTGGCAAATGCTTGACATACAAACCGGGGATACTAGCCTGGGCAATGGAGTTAGAGAAAACCCGATCAAGACGAGCCTTTATCGCCACCCCACCAAGCCGATTATTAGACCAGGTGAAGTAGTTTCCCCGGAAGCCCAGGTCAATGAGGCCAGTAGCCGACATGAAAGCATTGAAATCTGTCATAGATTGGATGTTGAAGAGAAGCCCACCGGATTTCTCTGATGGACAAGATATGCAGTTGAAATCCCCTCCAATAATCCAAAGAGCAGTCACCTGAGTATAATAATCTAGAAGAGAATCAAATAGATCTCGACGGAGGGCAGCAGCACAATCAGCGTAGATAGCCGTGAGATGGCAGTAGATGCAGTCAGTACACATAATCGTGACAATAAGATGTTGATATGAAAAGTTAGAAATACTTATGTGAAAGTTTCCCCGCCATAGCAGCCAAATCTTGGAATCATTACCAGAATTCTCGGCAAAGGAATCAAACTGAAGATATCGAGCCAGGTTTTGTGCATTGTCCAAGGAAACTTTGGGCTCGGAAATAGCCATACATTGGATATTATGAAGTTGAACATAATGCTTCAATGCCCTTTTAGTGGGTAAATTACGAACGCCCCACACATTCCAGAAAAGAATGGGAAAAATCATGAGATAAGATATCCAACGTTCGCCCCACAGTAAGAATTCAGTAAATTTGACATACATTAAAATGATTTAGAGCCATCATTAAAACTGGTTTCAATCTCAGGAACACAATGAGAAGAGTGCATGATTCATAGTCAATGTTTAAGAACAAAAAGTCATACACTTAACCACGGTGTGAACATCATGATTCCAAATATGTCAGACTATCAAGTTCAGAACTTCATGGCAAGAGCATAAGAAGATTCAAGCACATGAAGACATGAAGAACCATTCAAGCACAAGGCCAAGCAACAAAGTCATTTTGTAATCATCAAAATCACATACACAAGAATCAAACCCTTCAAGCACAAGGCCAAGCAACAAAGTCATTTTGTAATCATCAAAATCACATACACAAGAATCAAACTATTCAAGCACAAGGCCAAGCAACAAAGTCATTTTTTAATCACCAAAATCACATACACAACAATCTGTCCCATTTTGATGATGACAAAATGTTACGCATTAATACTCTCTCCCCCTTTGACATAATCCGAAATGGGGATCATTATAGGGAAATCATGATGGCAGCAAAACCAAAAATAACATTGTTGTCTCCCCCTTTGTCATTGACAAAAATACGACGGATAATGGGGTTATTCAGAGATCCATATGCATAATATGTTCAAAAAGATGCAATTCAAGATAAGCATGTGTGAATGCTATAAATGCCAAATATGCATGATATGCACAATATTCACAATATGCATGAACTAATTGCACAACTTTGAAATGCAAGTAGAATGAGCAAGTATGATTGACCTCGAAGCATATAAGTGTATATACATGCAATATAACTCCTCCATTTTATTTAAAGTGAAGAGATAGGTGTAGACACGCTAGAATCGACGTTACTGTGGGTACATCTCGTATCACCTTGTAATGCTCCAATTTGACCCTTAAATTAACTTTGTTTGAGTGGTTTTTCTCACTTTTCTTAGATTTCTCCCCTTTTCCTCTATTTTCCTATTTTTCCCTATTTTTTCCAGATTTCCTGGGCATTTTTCGCTATTTTTAAGAATTAACGGCATGAGAGGGGGCGTCATTTTAATTAACGGCTTGGCCAAGGGCGTTTCTTTTAAAATAGACGACTACCAATAGGGGCGTTAACTAAACAAATAACAACTTAAGGGTGGGCGTCAATTCTATTCTGAAGCCTATACACCCCTCCGTTTGTTCCACTGCCTTCCCTTCGCCTCATTATCTATCTTCCCTTCTTCGTTTCACAGTTTGAAGTCCATACACTCTATCGTCTCATTTCCACCGTCTCTTCATCCTTCCCAAGTCTATACATTCTGTTCACCGTCTTCCTTCTTCGTTCCACAGTCAAGTATATACATCCCACCGTCTACTCCACAGTTTCCATTCTTCCCAAAGTCTATACATTCCCTTTCCTGTTCCTTCACAGCCAGAGTCTATACTTCACCTGTTCATTCGTCTCCATTTCCACAAAGTCTACACGTCCTTTCCATTTCCACTAAGTCTATACATTGCGTCCCTTTTCATCCTTCTTCCTAAAGTCTGTACACCCGTTTCCATTCTTCCCAAAGTCTATACATCCTGTTCCTCCATACATCGCCAGCCAAAGTCCATCCATTCCCTTCCTTCTCCACAAAGTCTATACACCCATTCTTCCTTCACAAAGTCTATACACCCATTCTTCCTTCACAAACCAAGTCTGTACATCCCATTTTTCCTTCACAAACCAAGTCTGTACACCCGTTTCCATTCTTCCTTCACAAACAAAGTCTATACACCCATTCTTCCTTCACAAGCCAAAGTCTATACATTCTCCACCTTTTCACAAGCCAAAGTCTGTACACTCCTCTCCTTCTCACACGCCCAAGTCTATACATTCTGTCTCTCTATTTTCCACCGTCCACCCACAAAAAACATAAATAACACCCCTATGAAAGTCATCCTTTTTTTTAATTCACGCCTTGAGCAGGGGCGTCTTTAAGAATTAACGGCTTGCTCAAGGATGCCCCTTTTGCAATGGATGCCCATCAGTGGAGGCGTCTTTTTCTGGAATTTTATCTAAAGGACGTTGATATTTAACGCCGTTGGAGCAGGCGTCTCCTCGTCCTTTTGCGAATAAGGAAGGTTTTATTGCTAAAATTGAATTCGTGAATTAACACCTTTATCCCAGTCGTGATTTCATTAACGCCTCTAGACAGGTCATCAATTTCAATTAACGCCCGTCTGAGAGTCATCTTTTACCCTTCCGTGTCCTGTTCGAAAGAACCTTTCCTGAAGAGTTCCCTGTCTGTTTTGGTCAGCGTGCTCGATTGGGGAAGTAGAGTCCTTGCCGTAGTTGATTATTGCCCATTCTAATCCCACCGGATTTGTGGTTTGTGCCCTATAAATAGAGCCCTGCGGCTCTCGTTCGAGGGGGGTTGTTTTGATTTTTTTACAGGGAGATGCTGCTGCTGCTTGGCACAGGAGGGAGCTCCCCACGTCCAAAAGTTTCAGCTCTTGAAAGCTTCCTCCCGAATGCATATCAAAGCCAATGCACAGACAGGCTTCTCCATCTTATTGCCTCTTTGCCCCACTGATTGTTTTTGTCTTGCTTTATTCTTTTGTGTTAATAGCATGCATTCATCTTAATCATTGTTATGCTGTCAAACTCCCTTCTCAACCACGTTGAGACTCTCACAGTGCAACTCTTGCACACCTCCATATTTGCATATCATTCATCATATGTTTTTATCCCACCCTTTGCATAGGGGTTTTAAAGGGCAACACCCAACAAGGTGTGTTCTTATACATGATTTTCATGCTCATCTTTATTATAAATTTGATGCTACACTCACCCTGGTTCTAATCCATATTCTTTATTGGTGTTTGTTAATTTTGCAAGGGTAATCAATCAAGGAAAACTCTCTTCATCGGCCGGCCGATCGGAAGAGAAAGGTGCACTCACAATCTCCCCCGCATTTGAGGTATTTGTATTCGCGATCCCTCCCTTTTATTATTGTTTATATCCTTTGAGGCCCTCGCGTCTCTGGCGATCACTCTCCTTATTAGCACCTCGTGCATGTCTTAATTCTTTTTATTTTTAATTGTTCTAAGTGGATTTTCTTAAGAATCTACAATAGGTGTACGAAAAGTGCAGGTGAGTCAGTAAAACCAGAATGCTCATGTGTACACCTAGGGGATTGTTCAATCATTTAGGAGAATTAAGCAAAAGCCAATGCAATCAATCGATTTTCTGAATACATATTAAATCAAATTTCTATATGTGTAAGTGAATAACATGAAAATAGATTGTTACAATATGGATATTCAAATTTTCAGATCAACATAATGAGGGATTATACAAACTGCACTTCAACTAATGAGAACAGCGTACTGGAGGCTACGCTCTGCCACAATGAAATTTTTAGAATTCCTCAATTCAAAATTTTTCACAAAGATAATCAAAATTTTTCCTTGAGTGATCAGGTTCAAATAACTCCTTTTTACGCGAGGAGACACATGGAGCTCATGCCAGACTCCCTGGTTACTTAGAGTATTAACCGTTTCACTTCATTTTGAGCAGAGATATTATAGTACAACACCTTTCTGAAATGAACCACATCACGTCTCAGGTGACATGTGCCTAATTTACTCAGTGAGACTAAACATTACTCTGCCTTTCATATTTCATTTTCTTTCAACAAATAGGCAGGCGGCTTTTTCTTCAACCGCCTCTTTAACATACATGCAGTGGGTTTAATATCTCTAGAGTGTTGAAAGGAAATTCCTACATCCTTATGTTTAACACTCATTTTCACATTTAGTGCATGAAGTGTGTGAATTTGATTTAGCATGTATATTGAAAACATTATGAGCACATAACAATGCAGCTCCCCCTATCTAGTTGCACTTATCAAATCTTTACTTCCCCTGAGTGTTTGACAAGAAACACTCCAGTGATGACTCAGATGCAAATTTATTTATTAAGGGAGTATGAGGTCTTAGAATTTTCAAGGAAGGGATTTTAGCATATATTAACATACAAGCATACAATGGAAACATGCAAATATGCAGTGCAGAATGCAACAAGAGTGCGGTATGCAAGATTTCAAATTTCACATGACAACTCTATATGCATCTAATGCAACTAATGTGTGAAATGCATTTTTGCAAATGTGAGAACACAGTTTTATTTTGAACAGAGGATTCATGAGTTTCATACAACGCATCACAACTTTCACCACATGATATGCAACCATAAAGCAATATCATCACCCAAAAGAGAATGGAATAGCATGAATTTCAAAAAAAATCAGCTTGCAAGACTCCCCCTTAATCAAATGCATGATTTTAGAAAATTCAATTAAGTTTGATGCCATAAGCATAGAAGACTCATGGTACTGGGCGGAGGCACATTCTCACGTATGGTGACAACTTTCAGATAGGCTTGATCTGCCCTTCCACATGTCACCATTTTATATACCATGTAGTCATAAAATGATAATCAGCCAAGTATAATGCATTCCCATATGACATTGGGGGGTTTAGCAAACAAATGAGCATTGAATGACAGCTGAAAATTCATCCAGAACCAAACATTCAATTTCAGATAATCTCACACATACATAGGCAATTCCACTTAGATAAACATTCAATGGCCACAACAGTCTGATATGAGAGGACAATCAAAACTGGCCAAATTTCTTGCAGTCAAGACCTATTGCAAGAACGCTAACACTCAGCACCAAAGATTATGATAGATAAAGAAAATGAAATCTTATTTTCATACCTTTCCCTTGAGCTACCTTTATTTGTCAACATTTCTTCATTGGCCTCAAGGCATCCCTGCAGCAAGAATTCTCAGATGGATGTTTTGGGTACCCAAGTCTTCTTGGGTCCCGGATAGTTAGTTGCACCTCTAGTGGGTGTCTTCCACAATCTTTGGGCATGCATATCATCAAAATGCATCAAGGAACAATCATGTATGGTATGCCCAAACTCACCACAATAATGACAACAACTAAAAGGTTTCACAGGTTTCTTATATGCATAAGCATTGAAGTTCTATGATTTAACAAAAGTATTTTTATTTTCAACATAAAATTTTTTCTTTTTCATAGCACGATGGTTGTCATTTTTCTTTTGAAAGCAGGATTTCATCAAGTGACCATATTTCCCACAATGATAGCAATTCAATGGAGCAAATCTTTCAAATGGTCTTCTTGCATGAACTTTAGAATTTTCATTTTTCATTCTAAAACAATTTTTCATCTCATGTCCGAACTTTCCACAATAGAAGCAATGAACCTTGCTTTTGTTGACAACATGATTTCTAACATAAGCATGAGACGTTTCAAAAGTTCTTTTTGAGTTCAAAAATTTTCTTGACTTTTTGAACCCGTTCATTTTCTCACATGCTCTCGATTCATCAGATTTCATAAAAAAATAATCATGTATCATATGGCCAATTTTACCACAATAAAAATATGAGATTTTCTTTGTGGATGCATGTGTGTGTGCAACTTGATTTTTCATAGCATTTACCGTGACACCAATGACATTTTTAGCTTTTTGATGTAGGTTTTGTTTCTTTTTCAGATTTTCATTTGATCTTTTTATTGTTTGAGGAGCAGATTGATTTGGAGACCCATTTGATGTGCTGGCTATGTTTGAACTATGGACAAATGATGTATAGACTTTGTTTTCAAAATTCTTTTTATTCACAAGATTATAACTTAGCCCTTCTCTTTAGAAATTCACCTTAGTCCCCAATATATTGTTCAAATTTTCTTTCCCATTCACAAACTTTGACAATGATGCATTTAAATCAACAATTTCAGATTCAAGAGATGCAATGTGCAACTCATAACTTGCAATTTCTTGTTCGCTGCAAACAATAGTCTCATTCAACACTCTATTGGTAATTTTATAGCTTTCAATCTCTTGTTCCAACACAAGTAGTTTTTCAGATTCAGCATTGACATCCAAAGCTTTCCCTTTTTCAAAAGTTAACAGTTTTTCAGACATGGCGTTGTTTAATTATTTCAACTTTTCATTTTCAGATTTTAACAACGCATTCTCTTTTTTTATTTTATCAAAACAGTTCAGTCTACCTTCAAGAAGAGAAATTTGAATTAGCATAGCACCATTATGCCTTTTAAGTTCTTCATTTTCATCCATGATACTCTTGCTATTAATTTCAGAATCAAACAATTTTTTAAATAATTTATCATCATCAGAAAGTGAATCTAACTTGTTTCTAAGATATTCTTCTATTTCTTCAAGTAATGAAATCTTAGACAACAAGAGTTCATTTTGTTCACTCAAATCATGACAAACATTCTTAATTTCAAAAGATGTATTTGATTTCCTAGCCATTTCTAGCTCTTCATTCAAGCAGGAGATCTCATCTAAAAATAATTCAACTTTTGATTCAAGAGATTCATTTTCATTTTCTAGACTTTCAATTTCTGATTCTAAATCAATGCATTTTTCACAAGAAATATTATCATGCACATTTTTATCAAGTTTCTTTTTCAATGTTTTATTTTCAGACTTGATTTTCTCATATCTACACGACAACTCCTCATAAGCATCAAGTAGTTCTTCAAATGACATTTCATCTTCATCAGAATTAGAGTTTACCTCTTCAGCATTTTCATCATTGTGTTGATTGGCATCGTCGGCCATGAGATATTTTTGTCTTTCCATCTCTTGAGCTTTGATCAGCTGCTCCATAAGCTCCTTTGCCGTTCTATAAGAAGAAGTAAATAGAAACATCTCAATGTCTACAGCAGCTTACAATAACCTAAGGACAATAACATTTTCATGATTCTTCAATTTATCCTGATTAGACCACCTGGTCTCATCTAAAGGCAATATGTGAGGACCATTATGAATCAACTGCCAAAGATTTGGATCAACAAAGTTTATAGTCTTACATAATCTGCACAACCACAAGGGAAAATCAGAACCATTAAAAATATGTGCGAAATTCATCGAAAACTGTTGGACAGAAAAATTCATGATTGAACAAGCACTGGGATCACTCTGTAGATCGTGAGATCTTGGAACAACAGAGCCTCGCTCTGATATCAATTGTTGGGTCCCGTAGTGCAGGAACACAGATCTAGAGGGGGGGTGAATAGATCCCTCTACTAAAATAATATCCAATTAAAATCTCAAACCTACTCGCACAGCGGAATTAGCAAGATTAACAAGATTGAAGAATTTAAACTAATTAGAATAAACTTGATTCTCTCAATCTCACCGAACTCACTCAAACGGATAAATAGATTTGAACAATGAAGCAAACCACCACAACACAAACCACAATGTAAACCACAATGCACGGAAATTTTTAAGATGGTTCGGGACCACGACGGGCTCCCTTCGTCCACCCCTCACCAAATCGGTGAGGCTTTCTCCACACGCTGTGAATGCAGCAAACACAGGGATTTCTCCCCACCCACATGGGGTAAAAACCCCAAACCACACGCCGCAAATGCAGCAACACAAGGGGTAAAAACCCCAAACCACACGCTGCAAATGCAGCAACACACAGGGATTTCTCCCCACACACACGGGGCAAAAAACCCCAACAAACACGTGGATATGCTCCGCACCAAACGACGCACAAGCGTCAACACAAACCACTCGGAGAAGCCATTCTCCGAACCCACACACAGAATAATCGTTCAGAAATGGATACAATAAACCCAAAATAACTTCTAAATACGGAACCAAAGAACATATAATAAAAGTAAAGCTTCCCCTTCTCCGATTCTTCCGGTTCTTCTTGGCTCATCGTCGGATGATCACGATTCCGGCGTCATCTTGTTCCTCTCCTCAAGCCGCTTCTTTTCTTCTTCTACCACGAGCTCCAAATCTTCATGGAACTAGATGATAACCACCTTACAAGAGCTCCTCTTCCTTTTCCCCTTTCTCTTCTCCTACAAGAAAGAACATGTTAGCATTAGGTTTTTTTTTTCAAAACTTGGAGTTCACATATATATGCAAGATAGATTGGCCAAATGACTCATATAACCCTCCTAAAACATGTTAGAAACACCCTCGTAACATTGAGAACCTTTGGGGGGTAGTTTGGTAAAGTTTCATGGCCTAAAGAATGAGTTTTCAAGACTTCCACAACTTTCGTGCCGTAAAGTGTCGACTCTTAGAGTCAACACTCGCACCTAGTGCAAGCAGAAGACAAAAATCAGAATACTGCCAAAAAAGTGTCGACTCTTAGAGTCGACACTTTTTCTCTACAACACACACAATAGAACACTGCCCAAAAAGTCTCGACTCTTAGAGTCGACTCTTCTCTGCTCACATGCAAAAATGCCATTTTTAGGCTCTAAAACCCCATGAATTGAAAGAGGGTTGATAGTACCATTTATCCTTGATTCAAAAGGATTTTAACCTATATATATGAACCTACAAAACACAATGAAACATGAGATTTACTTGGATATCAAATCTCAAGCTAAAAACCTCCATGAAGAAAGTGCAGAAGGCACAAGAGCAATTTTTATCATTCTTTACAATACTAAGAATCAATTCCATACACCATATCAAGAGATTAGCTCAGTTCAATACATGCAACCCGATTTCTAACAGATCAAGTTCATCAAGGTTAATATGTTCAATCCAATTCACATATACCATCAATAGCCCAAATGAAGAACATGCATGAAACACATTCAAGACTTTACAAAGTCTTTTGAACCTTCATTTCTTGATGACCATTCTTCACAAATTTCACAACCAAGAACAAATCAAATAGTCAGGCATTTATGCAAGTTAATAGAGTTATCCAACCAAAGTGCAAGCATTCATGTCTTATGAAGGTTCATAGCATCCTAACCATTCAAATACACATTCCACCAAGAGATATTGCTATAAGGGTTAATCACAAGCATTTGTTTTGATGCCCAAATACAAAACCATGTACAATAGCTTGGGAGCTCATTCATTCCATTAGCATGAGCTAAGTCATTCATGAAGATAAAAACCAACATCCTTGGACCATTGATTTCACAAGGAGGATTGGTATGAACAAGGGGCCTTCTTGAATTCCTTCAAAAACACCATAAAGTTAGTCTTCCACAACAAGGAATATAAGTAAGAAACTTTGCACGATTACATCGTTTCTCTTCAAAAGTCACATTAATGCACCACTAAAAAACATTTTCTCTTGAATCAAGCAATTCTAGAATGAATATGAAAAATATAGCATGCAAACCAACCCGGAACACTATCATCTCAAATGTTATGATCTCAATAGTGAAAAGGTGAGTTTGAAACAAGAATTTATCAAGTTAGCATTTCAACTAAACCATACACACCATCTTGTATTGTCAAAGGCAAAGATATGAAATTATCATGCTACCATGAAAAACCCAAACATGCTATTTTCACACAGTCCATCTTCTAGAAATTCTATCACTCATATCAAATGAAACTCAATGAAATGCATTGATATCATTATGAGGTTCATATTCAACTTGACATTCCAAAGGTGTTAAACATCTGAGACTCCACATGCAAAGGGCAATCCCATACACCATAGTAGGAAAACAAGGATATCAAGCACATGAATGACCAAGTCTAAGCATGTGAAGGCTAGGGTCGATGCACAAATAAAACAAGTCGATGCACACATAGGAATTCATTTATTCTTCTATGAAGAACTAGAAACCCTCATTCATGATCAACTCAAGAGACTCAAGGTTGATCAATTTTCTGCATTAAAGCATTTTCAAACCACCAAAGCCTCAAGTAAGAATTCAGTCAATTTGACATGCATTAAAATGATTTAGAGCCATCATTAAAACTGGTTTCAATCTCAGGAATACAATGAGAAGAGTGCATGATTCATAGTCAATGTTTAAGAATAAAAAGTCATACACTTAACAAAGGTGTGAACATCATGATTCCAAATATGTCAGACTATCAAGTTCAGAACTTCATGGCAAGAGCATAAGGAGATTCAAGCATATGAAGACATAAAGAACCATTCAAGCACAAGGCCAAGTAACAAAGTCATTTTGTAATCATCAAAATCACATACACAACAATCGAACTATTCAAGCACAATGCCAAGCAACAAAGTCATTTTATAATCATCAAAATCACATACACAACAATTGAACCATTCAAGCACACGGCCAAGCAACAAAGTCATTTTGTAATCATCAAAATCACATACACAACATGGATTTACCCGAACACCTTGCGAGCGGCAACTGCAACGCGACAACGACAAGCCCCCACGGGCCAATCTCAGCATCTCGGAGTACCACATCCTTCAAAGAACAACTCCAAATAACCTCAGGAAGCCGTCGGGGCCATCCCCGCGGCCACGGCACGCCCCCGGGGAGAGTTCTCCCTAGGGCGCGGTCGAGCCCCGAGGAGGGTGACCTCCCTCGGGGGTCGTGCCCTCCTCCCAGCCCAAGGGGCCCCATGGCCATGTTCCAGTCCTAGTCCCTCCCAGTCTCGTCCAGGATCGATTGGCGTACCCGTGCGTGGAAGGAATCGTGAATAACGAAGCCTCGGGATCACACGGAAGCACGTAGGTCAATCTCCTCAATCTACGTGCACGAGCGTCCAACCAACCGGTCCAAGCCTGCATCCTTTGTCTTCTCGCAGTCACGTTGAGTCAAAGTGGGCCCAACTTAGTAAAAAATCAGATTTTATAGAGTGTGGGGACCCCTCTCTCTCTAGCCCGCGCGAACCCCCCCCAATCTGGTCCGCCTAAACCCCCTGGGGGGGTGGTTTACGCAGACCAGACCAGCCCCCTGGGTTGGTCCGCCTAAACCCTCATTAAACAAAAAAGGGTTTGTTTTTAACGAAAAACCCCCCAGCGCTCAGTCCGCTTAACCCTTGGGGGTTTAGGCGCACCAGACGTGCCCCCAGGTCTGGTCCGCCTAAACCCCAGCCTACAACAAAAAAATGTCTTTGTTTATCAAAAAAACTAGCCTCCAGTCTGCGTAAACCCCCCATGGGTGGGGGTTTAGGTGGACCAGACCTACCCCTTGGGTTGTTTCGCCTAAACCCTCCCTCCCCCACTCCGTAAACAAAAAAAAATATTTTTTTTCTTTTCTTCTTCCAAGGGTTTACGCGGACCAAGTTTGGCCCTCAACTTGGTCCACCTAAACCCTTCCCTACCCCTTCAACTTCCCTATAAATTTCACCCCTTAGAAGCTCAAGGGGCATAGAGAATGCGTGCAACTCATCCAGACACAGGCGCATGGCCACCAGCAGGCAACCAAGGACGGGCGCAAGGAGCTTAGTGTGTACGGTTGGCTTGTAGATCGGCTCACACGCGCCGAGGCTATGTCACTCGTGCTTCCCTCATGCGGCGTTTAGCCATCACACATAAGCCCATCCCCGTCACAAATAAGACATTATGACAATGATGAACACACCCACATTCCGGGTCCGCCAGTGTATGACAACCCACGGTGGATACACGTAGGCCATGACATCGCACCTACCTCTGTCATGGAACCACGCACCCATCGCTCACCCCGAATTAGCCGCCGACCGCCCTGACCTCTGATTCGAGTGACCCAGACCCTGGCCCGGAAGCTACATTCCTAGGACCGGCCTCAATTTTCCAGTATGGAGATGCTCACTCCTTTAGGATCTGCGCCTGACTGCTCTCCCCGAGCCGCGTCCGGTCCTTATCCGGTTATCGGTCCGCACCTCCCCCGGTCATCCAGTCCAATCCTCCCTTGGCGAACTGTGCACGCCCCTTGCCTCGAGGAGAGCCTTTGTAAAGTGTGCTGGTATCCACCATATCATGCATTGACCCGGGGACTGACCCACGTGTCAGAATTGTCCCGTGGCTTGCACCAGTTGTAATTTGGCCTCCTCGGCCCACCTGTAAAGCCCGTGCGGCTCCCATTAAATACATCATTGCCTGAATGCGCGTGTCTCTACCCGTATCTGGGTCCCCGCCCTCCGCTGCATCATCCAGTGTGCGTGTAGCATCCCCGACTCCGACTAAACTAAACCTCCCAATCAAGCGTGCACCCATAGTCGCGGAATGTTCTCAGCCCTCTACCCACGGCTTCAGATATATACGGACTCCTCTTCAACATGGAACGAAGGTGTTCAAATTCAATCCGATGTAAATAAACACCGACTGCTTGCGGTCGGTGGAGAAAGACGTCCAGTACACGATCCCCCACAATCGTCTGCACACTCGCACCGATGGAACCTCCCTTCTCTTCATGTGTCGCCCACTTGCCGAGCCCACGTGCCGCGTCCTGCCGACGCTTCCCCAGTGGACCTTCGGTTCCATAGGTGATTGTCGAGAAATCGACTGGCACGCCCGCACCCCTGTCCAGTTAACTTATACCCCATGAAATTTCTTGTGCCATTCGACCCCTCTCGACTTTCCGTAAAAGGAGAGTGCTCGGTACTGTCGTGAGAGGCCTACGGTCATGAAGGAGAATACCCGAGATACATCAAACTCCTCTATTTTCCTTTCCCTCTATATTTCTTCCCTCATCCCAGTCACCGGCATAAAAATCCCCTGCAACAGCTGGGCATAAGGATCTACCGAGATAGATCTAATAGGATGCTAGGATTATCCCAATCCATGTACATAGACACTATTCTCAGAAGGTTCCTTATGGAAAATTCCAAGAGAGGTCTCATTCCCATGAGACATGGAATTTACTTATCCAAGGGGATGAGCCCTAACACACCTGAGAAGGTGGCACACATGAGTAAAGTGCCCTATGCTTCGGCCATAGGGTCAATCATGTATGCAATTCTATGTACACGGCCTGATGTTGCCAATGCTTTGAGCATTGTCAGTAGATATCAGGTATATCCAGGTGAGGAGCACTGGAAGGCAGTAAAGTGCATCCTTAAGTACTTGCGGAGGAGTAAGGATCTTTTTCTGCTTTATGGAGGAGAAGACCTACAACTTAGAGTTTACACAGACTCTAGTTTCCAGTTAGATCCAGATGACTGTAAATCCATGTTTGGATTTAAATTCATATTGAATAGAGGGACAGTTAGTTGGAGAAGCTCCAAGCAAGATACGACCGCGGACTCGAAAATGGAGGCAGAATACATAGCTACAGCTGAAGCTGCTAAGGAAGCCGTCTGGATGAAGAAATTCATCTTAGAACTCGGTGTAGTTCCCCAGATATCGGCTCCCATCCCATTATTTTGTGATAATAATGGGGCCATCACCCAGGCGAAGGAACCAAGGTCTCACCAAAGGTCGAAGCACATTCTGAGGCGCTTCCACCTTATTCGGGAGATTGCTGATCGTGGAGATGTCGTGGTAGAGCGTGTACCGTCTGAAGACAACATAGCAGATCCACAGACTAAGCCTTTGACACAGATTATGTTTGAGCGCCATCGGAAGAAGATGGGCCTCACAGTTGTGGGCAATTGGCTGTAGTTCAAGTGGGAGATTGTTAGTATTGGGTGTCCTACAAGCCAATCTCGGGTCGGGTAGGCCCGATAGTTGTACAATCTTGTTCATCATTAATAAAGTGGTATTTGAGCTTAAATTTATAATTGTATATTACTCTACGATGTCCCTAGGATATGTGGTTGTAAAGTCAGCTTGAGATGGGATCTACATCATGAGATTGACTTTACATGGACATATACCTTGAAACTATTCCTGGTTGGAGGGTAATCACTCGGGGACTTTGATTACCTATTAAACCAGTACATATGATGTATAGGTGAGCAGTCTCATGGTCACTGGTGCAGGGCACCGATACATATGTGTAGGTGTACGTCCTGAGAGGATGTACGCTGGACGGATCCGCCATTGGATCTTCAGATGGTTGATTATACCTAATGTTAACTAAAGATCCAATTGTCTCAGTAGCATCGTTGGTTCTTTGACTTGAGACATTGATCGGATCTTACACGAGGAATGGAATGGTTTGATACTTGGCCATAAGTCATGAATTGTCAAGTCATTAACCATATCAGGATACGTGTGAATATCATCAAAGGTCAAGAAGGGATCGCTCACTGTCGGGTATATATCAGACAATTAATGGGTCATGACACTAACGCTCCACTAAATTCTTGGCCAAGGTCGTTTGAGTTCATTTAGAACGGACGTCATACACTTTAAGGAGGTCGTGGTCGAATGGCATGATCATGGGGTTTGACAGTCACCATACCCTCGATCGAACCAGACTCATAGAAAGAGCGAGAGATTATAGCGATGCGGCAACTGTAGACTTACAGGTACTAGATAGGGTGGTTTGAACCTGACATCCTCTGGGATCACACGGATTTGCTTGACCCAACGTGATCAAAGGTTCAGAATAAATTAAACTATTATTCGGCTCTAGTATAAGCAAATAATGAGTTTAATTTACTTCTAATTGGGAATTAGAAGTTAATGTACCTTACACGAGAGTGACTATGGGCCTAGAGGATCACACACAATAGGTTCTTGGGTGATGGGGTATTATTGTACAGATCTATATGTTCAAAGCCTTAAATTCTTTTGGGAAAAGAATAATGAGAATGGCTTTATATATGTATATACAATAATGCAAGGACACGTACACAATATATGTGGTTAGGAGCTCTTTTAGAAAGAGCCCAACCCATATATATATGTGTGTTACGTGGGTTTTTCTCCACAACCAAGCACATAAGGGAGAAAACCCCACTCTTCTTCTCTCCTCCCATCCCCTCCCTCTTGCTCTCTCTCTCACTCCCTTGTTGATCTCTCTCTCTTCCTCTCAAGGGAGAAAGGTTGAAGGAGGGGAACATGAGCAGTTAGGAGGATCCACGGTTCGTGCACGCGGGGAAAAGAACGGGTGGACACCATCATTGCACGAGAATATGTGTGGATCTACTCTAGAGGCCCAACATCTTTGCGGCTCTACGTTTGTGGAAATCTGCATCGGGCACTACGGACAGCGTCGTTCCGCACTAGGTAAAGATCTACAACCCTATTTTGGGGTTGGATAATTTTATTGCATCGATTAGGGCACGGTTCTAGGATTCCAAAAGGACCTGGGTTCGAGGTTTAATTTTATTATCCGCTGTGCTACCCGAACCAGGCTGTGCGAATCCTTACAACCGCCACCTACGAGTTGGGAAGCTCGGAAGGGTTAATTAGGATGGTGTGGTTATGCATTAAAATTCTAAACAAAGCACGAAATAAATTACAAAATTAATAATTAATTGGTAGAAATAAAATTAACATTTTACAATAATTTAATATAACTACAGGGTCCAGTCCACAAGTACAGTCAACAAGAAAAGAAACGCACACTTTCTCGGGGCATACCCCGGCACTGGCGAGCTGGGTGCTAAAAGACCTCCGACCGAGACGCACCCCCTCGAGGAGAAGCACTGCACCTGAAAAAGCAAGGAGTGAGCCTCATCTCATTGGCTTAGTAGGGGTCCCGCGGGTCCCTACCACAAGGAAAGCGGTAACAACAGTAACAGTAGCAAAAATAACAACAATAAAGGAGAGTAACAGTAGTGGCAAAATAACTAAAATACTAACAATGTCAACGGCGGTGGCTAGCACAATAGAACAGTAAAACGGTAGAACCACGAGGTCTCTACACTACTCCTACCCTTACAAGGAAGCCACGATCTCGAGTCAGAACCGCCGATCTAAGGAAGGTCGCGGTCGTACTGTCGAAAGAACCTACGAAGCCTCTAATGTAGGAAAAGTCCTCATGGACGGGAGCCACTACAAAAACCACACCGCCAAAACATCCTATCCTAGCTACTGTAGACACGCCAAATTTGACATCATTTTGAGCATATCTCCTATCGCACTGTGATGCCTCATTTGACCCCCAAATCAACTTATTTGAGCGGTTTTCCTCATTTTTCTTGAATATTCAACTTTCCCAAGCTTTTTTGCATGTTTTCCTAGTTTTCTAGATTCTTCTAAGCTTTTTCTCCATTTTTTCGGTCCTTAAGTCAATAAATGGCGGGGACCCAGGCGCCAATTAAATGGGCACCTAGCCAGGGGGCGCCCATTCTTGGAATTGGCGCCCAGGTCATGGGCGTCCATTCCAATTGGCGCCCAGGTCATGGGCGCCCATTCCCTGTAGTCTCCAGTTTGGCCGATTTTCGAGATTTATGAATTAGTGACACACCGGAAGGTCGCCTATTCTTTAAATAGCGACCGTTTGGAAGGTCGCCAATTCTTTTCTTCATATTTTGTCCTAAATCTGGATTATTTTTGATTCTGCGACCGTATGGAAGGTCGCTATTTCATGAATGAGCACCCGTGTGGAAAGTTGCCAATTTTCTTGCTATATTTTGAGTTTTTAACTCCGTCCGAAACTCGTATTAATTTCTAATTAGCGACCACCTCATGGTCGCCAATTCTTTTCAAATCTTGGAAAGTCCTAATTCGTCTCGAAATGCCTTGGAATTAGTAACACTTCCGTCTGTCGCCCTTTTAAATAGCGACCGTCTGAGTGGTCGCCATTTTTTACAGAGTTCCGAACTCGGGCAACTCCCCATTCTTTCTCCGTTTTGTCCCCCCTTCTCACTTGGGAAAGGATCCCCATGGCTTTCCAAGGTTGGGAGGGCACTTTCCATTGGAATAGTTCTTTCCAAATCCAATTAAAATGGATTTTCCTATTTTCCATGAATTTAAATTCTGAATTTCTCTCTATAAATAGAGACCCTCTCTGCCTTGTTCAGGAGGACGATTCCATCAATGACGGGGAGACTCTGTCGGTTTCTAGGCTCAAGAGGAAGGCCCACGAGCTTCAAATATTCATCCTTTGGAGGCTTCTTCCCTTGCTATGTTGAAGCCAGATTGGAAGAAGAGCCATAAGCTTATCTCCCCCTTATCTTCTCTTATTTGCTTTCATGTATTTAAATGTGCATGCATCATACACCCCTTCTCTTTTATTACCATCCTCTCAACCACGTTGAGAACTCCTCCATTGTGCAACACTTGCACACTTCTTAGCATCCACCATGTTTCCCTCACCCTTTGCATAGGGTTTAGTGCCAAAACACCAACAAGATGTGTTCACATCCATGTTTTCATATTTATGCATCTTATTTGGATTTTGACGCTACACATCTTGGTTCTAATCCATATCTCTTTTATTAGTGTTTTATTTGTTTTGCAAGGGTAATCAATAAGAAGAACTCTCTTCATCGGCCGACCGATTAGAAGAGAAGGTGCACTCACATCTCCCACGCTTTAAAGGTATTCTTTGTGATCCCTCCTTTTCCTTATTATTGTCTTTTTGAGGCGCTCGCTGTGACCGTGTCACATAGACTTTTCAAAAGAAGAAAGAAGATTTAATTTTAAAAGGAGAAAGATGATAAATAAGAAAGAAAAGGTGGGGGAGGGAGCATGTGATGCTACGTTGGAGTGTGATCGCCAGAGGGGTTATCTCAAAAGAAAAAAGTGATCGCTAAGTGTACCTTGTGAAGCGGGTGTGGATGTGAGCTCAACTTCTTCCTTCTACCGGCCAGCCGATGGAGGATGTTTTTATTCTTGATTACCCTTAAAATCAAAGACAAGAAATCTGGTTTAGCCAAAAGATGTGTAGTATCAATACTCAATACTCAATAGAAATAACAATATGCAATATGGGCATGAACACACCATGTGTGTTGTTTTTTTTTTAAACCCCTTAAGAAGGAGCAAAAGGTGGGATAATATGTGTGAATGCAAATAGCAATATGATGATATATAAAAGGGAACTCTAGCAAGGTGCCAGAGATATGCACGTGTAGGCTAAAGAAATAGTAAAGAGAAGAAGAATAATAATAATATATGATAGCCCTTTTATGCTTGCACCGCTGCAAAAGGATAAGAGAGATCAGAGATTAGTCGAGAGGAAGGAAGATCAGCAACCCAAACTCCCCTCCGGCATGCCCCTGCAGAGTTAGAAGAACACAGACAATAAAAACTCTCTAAAGGCTCTGTAAGCTCTCTCGAAAAAGGATCCCCATGGCAGGCCAAAAGAGAGGAGATTTATAGGGCTTAAAACCTTATTCTAATGGGATTAAAACAAGGAAAATAATCCCTGGACGGGGATATCCTTCCATGGAAGAACTTGGAACCAAAAAGGAGAAGGAACACCATGTAGAGGAGGTTGCAGACGCCAAGGGTACGGAATGGAAATGGCGACCTGGAGGCTGTCGTCAATTAAAAGGGCGACCGAGCAACGACCGTCAATTCCTGGATAAATTATAGAAATACCTGACTTTCCATATTTTGAAAAATGGGAAATAACGCCTTCTTGAAATGGCGTCAATTAATGCACGCCTGCACAACAGGGCGTTAATTCTTTGAGGTGATGGCGTAAAAACCAGGAAATGGCGCCCATTCGGACGGTCGCCTCTTAATTGAAATAACGACACATCGTAGAGTCGTCAGTTAAATGACGCCCAGAAGGCGGTCGCTAATTACAAATATATCAAAAAAATTAAAATAAACTCAAGAAATTAGAAAAACCTCATATTGAGCCAGTAATGAAGTCCACTTTGGGGCATTACATTGTGACACGAGATTTACTCAACATAGTATCGATTTTGGCGTGTCTACAGCTGTCCCGCCTTGACGTCTGCTTTGCAAGGGAGTGAGGCGGAATGTAGCGAAGTGAAGTGAAGTAGGAATAGACTGAAAAGTAGATACTAAGGTGTTATGTGCCACACCTTTGACACTAAGTGTTGAAAATCTTTCCACAATTCCGAAAGGAACAACCTAGGATGGTTCATGAGAAAGCAACAATTGTCTGGATGAGAACTAAGCTAACAAAAATGTGCACGAGGGCACAGAAGGAGAGACACAATTGGAGAGCGATTACCAGCCAATGTGGACGTGCTACAACCATGGTGGATTTACAAAAAAATAAAAGAAACGAGATAGGAATCCAGTCGAAAGATGCTTTCAAGGAACCAGCCTAAACTGCCTCAAAGAAAACATAGTACTCGATTTAGAATGGAATATCTCATGTCAATTCAAATTATGAGTGAGCGGCCCTCATTACTGACTTAATATGAGAATTTTCAACACTCAGGCTCAAAGTCCTACATGATGCATGCTGGGCTAAAATAAAAATTAAAATAAACTAAAATATAAAATAATCAAGGATAATATTGTTAAACCATCTAGACTTGGTCAGGAATCTATTTCTCTGAGTTGACACTAAGTCGAAGCCCGTTTGTCCACGTATCAACTTAGAAATTGAAACCATCGTCCCAAGCCTTAAATGATTTAACAGCCTATCCATGTGATCAAGACTCCCCTGGAATTATCACTATTTTTAATGAAGGGGAACTCAAATTTCAGATTCCTCAGAACCACAAGGTCCTTGATATGCTATAATAGAGTAGATAGCATATAGTAAAAATGCATACATGAGGGAATACTAGGGCAAGAGATGTCACCATCAAAGGAGCAGACCTAGAACGACTTGTCAACCTGCATAATTGATCCTTTCCTGCACTTAAAAATCAGTAGCGCAACAAGAACTCATGGCAGGGCCAACTCACCAAGATATATATAAAAAATGTAATTTCAGGAAATTCATCAATTAATCACAACACCATCGTTAAATTTGAAAAGCAGACTGCTGAGGAAATAGCGACTGCTGAAATGGGCGTTAAATAAGAATTGACGGCAGGATGTCTGTCGCTATTCAAATAAATGACGGTAATAGCTCAGACGTCAATTCCCCGCAACTCCAGTGTCCCGTTTCCTACCCGGAAACAAAACTCCAAAGCCTCAATCGAACTCAAACTCGAATACATTCTCAGCTTCGAACTGCAAGTTTTCTCTTCTATAAAAGGGTAGCTCCAGGTGCTCTCTAATGCATCAAAACACAACTGAGAATTCCTCAGCGCTGGTGATCGTAACAGAACAGGAACCATTGAAGCCTAACAGAGCATAGGGGGAATTACTTCCTTAACAGAGAGAAGAAGAAGCTTCTCCCTTTGATCAACAAGATGGATAAGGCAATGCTACGACCTTTGAAGAGATCCAAAGTGGGATTTCCAAAAATTTCAGAAATTGAGGGTCACATTAGTGGGAGGATAGCTGCCAATCAAGTAAGTTTTAAAGAAAGCCTTAGTTCTATTCTCTCTCTTCATCCTATTCCAAATATGACAACGTTCTATTCTCTCTTCCTTTTCTTTTGTTTCTTTTAATTTTAAGGATTACCCACTCATCTCGGGGGCTAGAAGATATACCAAAATTCAATGGCTCCCTTTATAACTCTCCAAAATTACTTTAGACATGAGATCTCACCTCTCTAAGTGGCATCTCTTAGGCCTAGTCACCCATGTCAAACATTACAATGATGTTCACTTTGATTGGGCCGCCATGAGAGCTCTTATAGAGATTTGGCACGCACACACCCACACCTTCCTATTCCCCACTTTCGAAGCCACCATCCTACTAGAAGAAGTGGAGATGCTTCTAGGATTAAAGCCTTTGAAGCAAGGAGAGGAAGAAAGGATGGCAATCATGCATGAACCAATAAGCGCCATAGAGATGTTAGCAACCTTAATCCCAAGCCAAAACATGATAAATCAAATAAGATCCACAAGAGGGATAAATTTGATGAAACTTGCGGCATGGGTGTACAAATATTTAGGAAAGGAGAACCAAGAAGAGGAGATGGAGTTGATTATGAAGGCAATGGTGATTTGCCTCGCGGGAGCACTACTCTTCCCCTCGACAGATGATTTCTTGGAGGAGGAGCAATTGAGTGCTATATGTGGAATATGGGAAGGCAAGAGGATTGGGTCGGCTATCTTAGCTTATGTAATATCCCGGACCTTTTGGATCCCTCTTCTTGGGTCTCGGATCTATTTTCTCAGAGATTTTGTTCTCATTTTACCCGGGGTTATCTTTCAGACATTTTTTGGGTTCGGATCCGTGCGTTTCGGATCAGTTTCGGAGGTCCCGGAACGTGTTCCGCGGTTTCCCATGTTTTTCCCTGACAGGACCTACGGAACGTCGTAGCGGGTGAACCGAGTCGTTCACCTACTCAGGAATGGTACCACAGCAATCAGCGCATTCCAACGATCGCGGCGGTATATTTTCCTATTTTTGGTATTTTTTGGAATTTCTAGATTTTCTATATAAACCCCTATTTTATTTTTCTTTTTCCCTTTCTTCTTCTTTCTTCCTCTTCCTTCTTCCTCCCGTGAGCGACCACCCCCTTCCTCTCTCTCTTCGTCCGGCGTGATCGTGGCGGCGCCCCTCCCCGACTGCAGACGGCAGTGAGGTGACGGCGTGGCGGCGACGGCGGCGGCGAGGCGATCGTGGCGGCGTGTGGCTCGTGGGGTTTCGTGAAGGAACGAGGGTTCTAAAAGCTTCTTCTTTGCGTTCGGTGATGTTTCGGCGGAGCTTTAGCTCCATTGAGGTAGAGAGACGAATCCCCATGCTCATCCCATCGTCCCTCGCGATTTGTAGGCCGAGGAGAGGTCGAGAGGGGCATTTTTGAGCCGGGTAGGGCAAAATCCATGTTTTGGGGGTTGTGTGCCGATCTACCGTTTCGGACCGATTCGAGGGCGTAGATGCATGCTAGGGGCTATAGGGGAGCTTCCCCCTTGTTTTCCCCCTCATCTGTGGATGATCGGGGCGTGGAACGAGTTTTTAGGTTTGTTCCCGCTGGCCCGTTCTCGGGACGACTTGGCGGTCCTTCCAGTGACCGCCAGAGTCTTTGGCGGCCCAGGGTAGGTGCGCCAGAGCCTGTGGCGGCCCAAGGTGGGGGCACCACAGGACACTATTTTGTCGGCAGGTCCCCATGTCTTCTAGCGGCTACACGATACACCGCCAGAAGTTGTGGCGGCCGAGGATCAGACCGCCAGAGGGCGAGTTGACCGTTGATTTCTGACCGTTGGTTTTTGACCATTGGGAATTTTTGGGGTGTGGCGGCCGAAGGCACGCCTGCCTCATCCTTGTGGCGGACCTAGGTAGGACCGCCATTTCCTTCGCAACCCAGGGTGTGGCGGCCTATTGTTGGACCGCTACAGTCCCTGTGGCGGCCCAATTATAGACCGCCAGCCTTTGTGGCGGCCCAAAGATGGACCACCAAAGGTTCATGTTTGACTGGAATTATGTTTTACCGATTCGAGTCTCGGATAAGTGGATCTTGATCCGTGTGCTGACCCGTGGTCTGACTGATGCTGGGCATCATGTGGGGGCCACACGTGAGGGTGCCGTGAGATCCCCGGAGTTGTTGTTCTCGACTTATGTCACCGTGAGTCGGTGTCGGTACGAGGAGCGACCCTTGTCCTTTTTCCGATTTAGACGTTGTTCTTCGTTGACTAGAGAGTCTACTCCTTCAGTGACCCTCCACCAGGCGTAGCCTTCCGACATGCGAGTGGTCCCACCAGGGAGTGGTGGCGAGGCTACCCTGAGAGACGATTTTAGACTGGTTTCCGTCGGGCCCCACGTCTACCAGCCAGAGTCCGGTTGAGGGGAAAACCAGTCAGAGGGCCAGACCAAAGATGCACGGTCTGTGTGTGCACACGTGGTTGGGGGCGGTTGGACCCGCACTGACGAGCGCGACCCCAGCTAGTCACTTGTTCTGTGGTTACTAGTACGGTGCCCTGTTCCACCAGGGGTCAAGGGAGACACCCGAGGCACGGTTTAAGCCGTCAGTGGACGCATCCGGCCTTGCTTCTAGTGGGTTGGTACTCCTGTCTTTGTCTGGTAGTGACTCCTTGGTTTCTCTTTGGCTTTTGACGAGTTGTCTCGGTTTTCATGCCGTGTGTTCGGTACTAGCCGTCTTAGTAGCATGTAGTTACTTTCCACGCTGTTTCTCGGTTTACGAGGTGGGGACCGGATGATCCCTACTGAGCCTTGTATTTTGAGGCTCATCCCCTGCGTGTTTTGTTGAGTTATGGTTTTGATGATTGTTGTAATTGTTAAGTTATGGTATTGATGATAACTAAACTTAATGTGTGATTACGTGATGATAACTAAACTTATGGTTGATTACACATGTTCTTGATGATTGTGATCATTCATCTTGTTGTTTATACTAGTTGCATATGTTGGTTTTACAAGAGGTAAGAGATTTTATAACCTCTTTAATGTCAACAAGCATGGCATTAACCCTGACTATCTTGCATGTAGGATCAAACTCATGGCAGTCACCTGGTGAATCAAAACTCTGCTCCTCTACAATCCAAAACAGGTGGTATATGTCATTTACTGTCAAGAACCATTGGTGAGACTCTTACCTTGTCTTAGCATCGATCTCACCATGTGTATCTCATATACCTCTCCTTAATACACCTCATTCATGCACATTCAACTTGAAACCCTTCAAGCCATCGTGCGCCCTCGCCCGCGGATCGACCTACACGGTCAGGTCGCGGGGATCGACCTGCCCGGTCAGGTCGCGGGGGTCAAGGGAGCAGTGCCCCTTGCGGGGGTTTCCAGGGGCGGAGCCCCCGAAACAAAATTTAGAAATGCTCAAATGGTCTAATGCATAAACCAAGTGAAATCCAAACCCCAAATGTATGAAATAAACATCTACTTAAAGTCATTATTATTTGGATGTATTTCATTGGGCTAACACTTCAACTTTGCAGGACTAGGTCTTCACATTCGGCACTTCACATAGCCAATGTCAATGTACAATGAAGCATATCCAAGAGAACCCAAGGTCAAAGATTTAGTTGACACCTTCAAGACTGTCAAGGTTGATGCCACAGATGAGAACGGGCTGCTAAAGGACTTAAGCGACGGAGCTAACGGGGTTATTGGACTGACCTGGGGAATCGCAGGGTCTGCCCAGCTGGCGGTCGACCGCCAGCCCAGGGGTGGTCGACCGCCCCAGCCAGTAGTCCACTGTCTATAGAACTCTCAGTGGCGGTTGACCGCCAACCCAGTAGCGGTCGACCGGAAATACTAGGGACTAAATTTCTACAACGTTTCTCAGTAGCGATCGACCGCCAGAAGGTTCCGGTCGACCACTAGCCCCGAGCCAACAAAAGTTGACTTTGTTTTCCACTTCGAGAAGAGCCTCTTCCATTGTAATTATTTAATCCCAAAGACACCTAATCACCCACAAAACGTGGATCTGGTCTGGGGGATGTCTATGGACCATTCCAAGTCTATAAAATACACACAAGAGGGTTAGAAACCCTAACTATCCAAGAGATCAAAGGGGAGATCAAGGGAGAGAGCTATCAAAGGAAGAAGAAGGCTGCTGCAACCCTCTGTGAACAGTACTCCGTCCAGCAACTTCTTCATCCATCTGAAGGTATTCAAGCTCCATCTGAAGCCAGCAACCAAAGAGGAAGAGGAGAAGCAAGCAAACATCAAGGAGATCAAGAAAGTTGTCCAAGGAAGAAGAAGCTGTACTGTAGCCGTGAACAGTACCTCATGGAAGATCTCTTCATCCCTACACAAGCCTTTCAAGCTCCATTCAAAGCCATTCAAGCGAAGTAGGAAGCATCATTCCAAGCTCTACATCATACATTCAAGGGGAACCCAAAATAGGAGTTTTCTAAACTAAGCCTCATCGTCTTTATGTTTTGGGTGTTGTAATTGTGTTCATCATAAATTGCAAACTTGTGTGTGTGTGGATCGTTGTTGGATCCGTGGTCGTGTGTGTGTGTGTCGTATTTGATTCGTGTGTGCGTAGGTCTTCTTAGATCTACGTGTGTTGTGTGATTTTATCCAGATCTTAGTGTTTGCGTATGTGGATTGCTGCACTTGTAGTAGCAAGTGTGTGTGTTGTTGATCCGGTTATTGAATCGTGTTGGAGACCTCGTCTCCGTGTGTGTGTGTGTGTTGGGGCGCGTCCCCATGTGTGTGGGCAGGTGTCGTCCTGCGTGTGTGGTTGGAGCGTTGTCTCCGTTTGGGGATTTATCCCCGAGTGAAGCCTCACCGGGTTTGGTGAGGGGTGGACGTAGGATTACCGTCGTTGCATCCGAACCACCTTAAAAACCGCTGTGCACTTTGTGTTTTGTATTATGTGGTTTGGTCCTTTTCTTCTACCTCTATTCTACGTGAGTGTTAGTATAATTGCGATTCTGGATGTATCCTCGTATATCTTGCATAATCTATATCTCATTATACAAAGTTTGATAAATCCAATTTGTGTTCAAATAGTTTTGAATCTCTTAACTAGCATTCTATCACATATTTCAAAAAGGGCCAAAAGTTTTCGTAAATTTGTAAACACCCAATTCACCCCCCTCTTGGGTGTCATTGATCGCGGGACTTCATGTTTTCCGTGTTTCAGGTGAGACGCAACTTTAGGGGAGCGCTTCAGAGGCTTCGCGTGGTTCTGGTGCCCAGGGTTAGTTGCCAGTTGCTAGTTCCGGGGTATGCCCCGTGTGGTTGTACTTTTCTCTTTGGACTGTACTAGTTGTGGACTACTGTTATATTTTAGACTGCTGTTATTTTTGTGGACCATGTAATTTAATTAATGTCATTAATTACTTCCTGCTTAATTCATTTAAACTGCGTAGCTCTGCAATTATTTTAGATTCTTGTGTATCTCCACGCCATCCTTTCAACCCTTCCGAGTCTTCGGACTCGTGGGTGGCGGTTCGAGGTTCGGGTTATCGGGTCTTCCCGGTGTTCGGATCTCGGGTCGTTACAGCTGGTATCAGAGCACGGTTATGGATATATATGAGAATCATAAATAGCTGCAGTGGTCCACTAGTCGACAATGATGATGTACAGTCGGCACTGGCTTAGGGCATCGTGTGTTTTATTGATTCCGTTGTTTCCCGTGTCTTCTGTCTATTTGCAGTAGGTGAGTATGGCGTCGAGGTGGAGGACTCGCTCTCAGCAGGGACAGTCGACAGAGGAGCAGGAGGTGCAGAGCAGAGTGCCACCAGTTACCACCCAGGAAGGAGATGCAGCGAAAGTTCCGGGGGCCAAGGATTTCTTTCGGAGCATGTTTCAGGCCATGGCTCAGCAGTTTGGCGGTGATGCTAGTGAGGGCTCGTCGGCTAGGGGTGGACCCAGTCGTGCTGTGAGGGACTTCTTGCAGTTTCACCCACCCTATTATGAGGGCCAGCCAGATCCCGATGTGGCCAGGCGATGGCTTGATGAGATGGAGAGAGTGTTCAGTTCCATACGTTGTGTTGACGAGGACATGGTGATGTTGGCCTGTAACCAGTTGCAGGGTACGGCTCGAGATTGGTGGTCTTCAGAGTGGAAGATGTCCTTTCAGTCTCGTCCACTCCAGGGGATCGCGTGGAAGGACTTTATTACGGTCTTCGAGCGTACTTACTGCCCATTGTTGGGTATGTGTTCTCACATTATTTTTGACCCTAGTTTTGATGATAACAAATATTGTGAGTTTGTGGGAGCAAAACTTTATGTGTGGTTTAATGAATTCAAAACATTGTGTGTTTGGAAGAGCATGTGTTCTTAATGGCATTTGGTTGCATTCTGATGTTGAAATGTGATGGAATAATACTTCCTATTTGATTGTATGAGTGTATGGTTTTTAAATGGAACGATCATGTTTTTCATATTTCTGGAAGAACTTAAAATGATCAACAAAGATGCTCACTCATGTGCAAATGAATATTCCTCATTTGAGGCTTTTCTTGTATTGAGCATATGGGAGGTTCAAGAATGTCATTTGCATAATTAAGTCTCCATGATCTTGTATTTGTCAAACACTTTTGTTGGTTGAGAATGGAAGTCAAAATCTTCGTGAAGTGTGCTTATTGTAGTTTATTTGGATGAACAAGCTCAAAATGTCAAATTTGATGCTCAAATGTAGATTATAAACTAACCGCTTGTTTCATCATGTGTTTCAGGTCAAAAAAATCATGGTTGATCATCATGGGGTTATGGTAATATTTAAACATTTATTTCCCCATGATTTCATGTTGATTTAATGGTATTTTCTAACCCCCACTAGCATGGGTCGACCCTATGGGTCGACCCCCAGTGTTTCTAGACCGGACCGAAGGCTAAAAATGCAGTCAGTCTGCATGGGTCGACCCATGGGGTCGACCCCTGGAAATTGAGTTTCCATTTCTTATCTGCCCGCCCTCTGGTTGTCCAGGGGTCGACCCATGGGGTCGACCCATTCCGGCACGGGATTTGCGAATCCGATTGTAACCATTTCTAAACCTCTCCAAACTTTACCAAAACACCCCCCAATGGTTCCTAAGCTTAAATGGATGTTTATAACACACTTTGGGAGGGGTATTTGGGTCTTTGGGTTAGTCCTCTATATATGCTAATGTGAGATCCGAATTTGGGGATGGTGAACCCTAATGTGCTTTATTTTTCATCTTGTAGGAGGAGAAAGGGAAAAAGGAGTGGAGCTGAGCAAAGATCCATGGTTTTGATCTACTTCCACTCATTTCTGGAGCTCATGGCTGAAGAAAGAAAGGAGCGGAATGAGAAGGGGAACGCGGGGACATTCTCATCGTCGACATCCGGCCACCCTCCAACTTGAGGCTTAGAGAAGACCTTCTACAACCCTTTCCTACTCTTGGGCATTCACTTCTACATCTTGTTTGGATTTGTTTGAGTCATTTTCCTTTGGTTCACAAGCATGTATTGAACATATCCTTCATTTTTCTGAACTCCGACCTTGTGTGTGTGTTGAACCGTCGGTGAACGGTAGTCATTTGTGGTGTTGCGGTGTTGCAGCTCGTGTTTGTGGCTAGATCCTTCGTTGATCGTGTAGGAGACGTCGTCTCCGTGTCTCTTGGAGCGGAAGCTCCGTGTGCTTCATTTGAAGCGAGTGGATCCTCACCGTTTTGGTGAGGGGTGGATGTAGGGAGCCCGTCGCGGTCCCAAACCACCTAAAAATCTGTCTCGTACTATGGTTGATTGTGGTTTGCTTGTTTACATCCTTTTTGTTGATCGTGTGAGAACGGTAAGCTTGAGAGAATTAATTTCTTCATAGCTTATATTCCGTCCAATCATCATTTGCGTTGGTAGTTATTTAATTTGCTGCGTTAAATTTAAAAAATTACCATCGTGCTTGGCGGGGATAATTCAACCCCCCTTCTTGTCCATACGAGAACCTTTGGGACAACAATATAGTATCAGAGCAAGGTCTCTGATTTTAGGACAACCTCGCAGTTGTAGAGAAAAGATCCCTTAGTATGGCCAACAAGGGAATGCTCCTCGAGGGACATTCGGTTCATAGACCTCCTTTCTTTGATGGGACTCATTATCCCTATTAGAAAAACCGGATGATTGTGTTCATGCGAGCACAAGACTATGATAGTTGGAAGGTCATTAACAAAGGTCCCTATGTGTTACCTCCCAATGAGGATGGATGGGAGGAAGAGCATATCAAGAAATCATGTGCTAATTATAGAGCTATGAATATTATTCATTGCGCAATACATCCTAATGAGTACTCACGAATCTCTATGTGTTCATCTGCGCAGGAAATGTGAAATAAGTTCACGGTTATCTATGAAGGCACTTCAGAAGTTCGGGAAACAAAAGCAAATATATTGGTGTGAGAATATGAGCTGTTTGCTATGAAGCCCGAGGAAAACATCTCAAAAATGTATGCAAGGCTGAGTGAGATAACAAATAATTTGAAGGCTTTGGGAAAGGAGTATTCTAATCAAGATTTGGTGAGAAAGGTGTTGCGGTCCCTCACACCGCCATGGCACACCAAGGTGACTGTCATCAAAGATTCGAAGGATCTCACCACACTCACGGTGGATCAACTCATCGGATCATTGATGACATATGAAATCAACATCATGAAGCCAGCTGAGGAGGAGAGCAAGAAGAAGAAATCCATTGCATTGAAGGCATACCCAGAATCGTCACAAGATAGTGATGTAGGCTCATCTATGGACAACGATGAGGAAGAATTGATGGCTCTTGTAACAAGGAATGTCCGAAAATATTTGAGAAGAGCTAGAAGAGATGGAAATCTTCCCAGAAAATTCATGAGGAGAAACTTCAACAAGAAAGGAGAATCGAGCAAGAAGGAAGAAATCATTTGTTATGAGTGTAAGAAGGCTGGGCATATTAGAGGTCAGTGCCCCGAGCTCCAAAAGAAGTTGAACAAGGACAAGCAAAAGAAAGGCAAAGCAATGAAGGCAACATGGAGTGATGAGGACTCGGATAGCTCAAGATCCGAAAGTGACAAGAAAGGATTGGGCGAGCAATTCCAAAATCTTTGATTTATGACGGATGAGGACAATTCTGAGGTAAACTCCGATTCTGAAAACTTTACTCCTGAACAATGGCATTTAGCTTATGTGGATTTGTTTCAGAAGTACAAGAAATCAAAACATGATGTTAAGAAAATGAAGAAGAGATTTTGTGATTTGTTCAACTCTACTAATCCATGTGATAGGTGTAGCTTTTATGAAATGCAAATTAAAAAATTTAAGGAAGAAAAAGAAGAGTTTCAATCTAAGATAACCTTGTACATGGATGAACTAGAGTGCTTAGAGGCAGAAAAACATCATGGATATGAAAATGTTGAAAAATCAAAAAATGAGAATGATCAAATGGCTAAGGAGTTGGATGATTTGAAATTGAGATTGAGTGAATGTGAGAAATCAAAGAAAGAGTTAGAAACCAACTTCGAAATCATGCATGTTGAATTGAAAAGTTTGAAAGATGTTGCTCAAAAACAATTGAAAGGAAAAGAGAAAACTGTTGAACATGGTGAGGCTAGCAATGAAAATGCTAGGAATGAGAGAATTGTTGTGGGACGCTCACCCACAAAGAAAAATTCATTTGTGAATAACAAAGTTCAAAAATCATTTGATTCATATGGCTTTAATCATGTTGACTCATGCATGAACTCTTTTGTTGATAAATCTTACATGCATAGGAGTCGGTTTAGAAAGCCAAATGTCACATGCTTCTATTGTGGAATGTTCGGCCACTCAATGTATGTTTGTGATTTGATGAAGGCTGATGATGAATATTTTGAAAGAAGAAATAGAATGCATTTCTCTCATGGTAGGACTAACACTTCGGGACCCAAGCTTGCTTGAGTACCTAAATCAACTTGAGAGTTGCTTTGATTGTGCAGGTCTGTCTAAGAGCCAAATAGAGCAAATGGTACCTAGAAAGTGGATGCTCCAGACATATGACGGGAAATAAGGAATTCTTTTCAAACCTGAAGGAAAAGGATAGTGGACTGGTTACTTTTGGCGGAAATGACAAAGGAAATAGGGGTTTACACATAGCTTTTCGGCACCTCGAACCCCACAACAAAACGGAGTCATGGAAAGAAAGAATAGGACGCTCGTGGAGATGGCGAGGACAATACTTTCTGAAAATGGGTTACCAAGGTATTTTTGGGCCGAGGCAGTGAGCACGGCTTGTTACATCATCAATCGTGTCATGGTAAGACCCATACTCAAGAAAACTCCATATGAGTTGTATAAAGGTAAGAAACCTAACATTGCTTATCTTAAACCTTTTGGTTCTCCATGTTTTATCTTGAATAACTCTAAAGAACATTTGGAGAAATTTACCGCAAAGAGTGATAGAGGTATATTTCTTGGTTATTCCTTATCATCTAGAGCATATCGAGTATATAACTTATGTACTCGTGTGGTAGAGGAAAGCCCTCATGTTATCATTGATGAATACACATTAAGAATGTCTCACAAAGATCATCATTTTCTTGATATAGGGCATGAAGATGGAGAAGAAAAGGAAGAAAGAAAAATCAAGATGTGGATCAAGCAGAGTCGAGCAACAAAAATGATGAAGCTCCAACCCAAAATGAGGATTGCAACAAGCATGATGAAGCTCCAACCCAAAATGAGGAGCTCTCCAAGCAATGGACGTTCCACAAGGACTATCCACAAGACAATGTCATAGGAGATGTGGAACAAGGCATAAAAATAAGGGCTTCAATCAGGGAAGTTGAAGAATTTGATAATCTTACATTTCTTTCTACTATTGAGTCAAAATCTGTAAATGAAGCATTAAATGATAATTTCTGGATCTTGGCTACGCAGGAGGAATTACACCAATTCTAAAGGAATGAGGTGTGGTTTCTTGTGCCTAAACCTAAGAGCCACCCGGTGATAGGAACTAAGTGGGTTTTTCGAAACAAACTTAGTGATCAAGGGGTGGTGATTATAAATAAGGCCCGACTTGTAGCCCAAGGCTATAGTCAAGAATTAAGAATTGATTTTGATGAATCATTTGCACCCGTGGCTAGGCTTGAGGCTGTTAGAATACTACTTGCCTTTGCATGCTCTAGGAACATAAAACCTTTTCAAATGGACGTTAAAAGTGTGTTTTTGAATGGTGTAGTGAAAGAAGACGTCTATGTTGAGCAGCCACCGGGATTTGAAGATGAGAAGCATCCGGACCATGTATTCAAACTTGAAAAAGCACTTTATGGTCTGAAACAAGCCCCCCGTGCATGGTATGAAAGGCTAAGTACTTTTCTTTCAGAAAATGGCTTCAAGAGAGATAATATCGATCAAACTCTTTTCATTAAAATTAAGTAACAATAAACACATGCTTATTGTTCAGGTATACGTTGATGACATTATTTTTGGAGCCACTTCTGATTCATTGAATGATGATTTTATAAAATTGATGCATGGAGAGTTTGAGATGAGTTTGATGGGAGAATTGACATATTTTTTGGGTTTGCAGGTGAAGCAGGTAAAAGATGGCATCTTCATCAATCAAAGGAAATACACAAAGGAGCTCATCAAAAAGTTCAAATTCGACAATGCAAAGCCACACAAGACGCCTATGTCAACAACAGTGAAATTGAATAAAGATGAAGAAGATAAGTCTGTCGATCAGAAACTCTTTAGAGGAATGATTGGTTCCTTATTGTACTTGACTGCTAGTAGGCCAGATATCATGTTTAGTGTTTGCATGTGTGCAAGATTTCAATCTGATCCTAGAAACTCACACATGTTAGCAGTCAAAAGGATTTTCAGATATTTGCTAGGCACCACGGATCTTGGTCTTTGGTTTCCACGTAGCTGCACTTTTGATTTGGTAGCTTACACGGATTCCGATTATGCTGGGTGTTTAGTGGATCGTAAGAGCACGAGCGGGTACTGTCAATTTCTTGGAGGTTACATGGTCTCATAGGCCTCTAGAAAATAAAATATTGTGGCATTGTCAACTGTCGAAGCCGAGTACATGGCGGCAGGCAGTTGTACAGCCCAAGTGCTTTGGATCCAACAACAACTTGTTGATTTTGGTATCTCTTTGAATGACACGCCCATTCTATGTGATAATACTTCTGCAATTAATCTTTCCAAAAACCCTATTTTGCACTCTCGCACAAAGCACATAGAGATTAGACATCACTTCTTGCGAGATCATGTGAGTAAGGGTCATTTTCAACTTGTGCATGTAAATATAGAAAATCAACTTGCAGACATTTTCACAAAACCCTTAACTCCTGAAAAATTCACTCAAGTAAGAAAAGAACTTGGAATTTGCAGTTTGAATGAGTGATTGTACTTGCATGCCATGATTGTACATACTGCACTATCCTTGCTTATTTGCATGTATATATATTTCTAGAAAACCATTTCTTGAAAATCTTCTATGACCTCACCTCCTTGTTAAATAAGATGCTTTGATTTTGATCATTTGTGAATCATGACATATACAAAGGAGGAGGAACTATTTTCAATTGTGCATACATTTAGGGGGAGTCATAGCTATAGTATGACAAATTCATGTTCTACATACATAGCAATTACCCACACACCTTGCACAATATGATGCATATGACTTTGCTTAATAAGGATTTCGGAACTTCTTTTTAACACTTGAAGGGGAATCAAATTTCTACATGGAAATGAAGAGTAATCGTGCGAAAAAAGCTGTCAACCCCAATCAATAAGTGGAATGTGGAACTGAGTAGCCGGGAATCTCCACTGAAACAAATGAGGAAACTCGCGTCGAAAAGTGAAGCTAAAATCCACAAGATTCAAAATTGTGATGAATCCTAGTAGCCGGGAAACTCCATTGAGACACATGAGGTGACTCGCGTCGAATGGTGAAATTCAATTTAAAAAAATAAATAATAAATAATAAAGGGGTTGTGCGAAGCTATCAAAAGTCGAGGATCTAATTGAATTGTAGAAAGGAAATAACCCTCTAGTGTTCTCTAGAAATTCTGTCAATATCTATATATTTCTGAAGTTCATTGCTCATTTTCACATATTTCACTCGGGTATTATTGTGATGTTTGTATAGCTTGAATTTGTTCTTATCATGGCTTATGCAGTGCTTCTAACATATGCATGTACTACCTCTTTTGATTATGCCTCATGCTCTACACTATGACTTGAATCAAATACTCTTTTCGTATCCTTCTATCCCATTGAGGGAGAGATATACATATGTACATGCATGCTTGTCTCTCATGCTTGCTTGCTTGCGTGCATGAGTATCCCGTTTCATTGATATGGTTGGTTTTCATGCAAAATGCTCCAGCTCTTGTGTTCCCCATTTTTGATCATGCCAAAGGGGGAGAAAAATGTTTAGATTATCACAATGTTTTGTCATCATCAAAAAGGGGGAGATTGTTGGGTATGTGTTCTCACATTATTTTTGACCCTAGTTTTGATGATAACAAATATTGTGAGTTTGTGGGAGCAAAACTTTATGTGTGGTTTAATGAATTCAAAACATTGTGTGTTTGGAAGAGCATGTGTTCTTAATGGCATTTGGTTGCATTCTGATGTTGAAATGTGATGGAATAATACTTCCTATTTGATTGTGTGAGTGTATGGTTTTTAAATGGAACAATCATGATTTTCATATTTCTGGAAGAACTTAAAATGATCAACAAAGATGCTCACTCATGTGCAAATGAATATTCCTCATTTGAGGCTTTTCTTGTATTGAGCATATGGGAGGTTCAAGAATGTCATTTGCATAATTAAGTCTCTATGATCTTGTATTTGTCAAACACTTCTGTTGGTTGAGAATGGAAGTCAAAATCTTGGTGAAGTGTGCTTATTGTAGTTTATTTGGATGAACAAGCTCAAAATGTCAAATTTGATGCTCAAATGTTGATTATGAACTAACCGCTTGTTTCATCGTATGTTTCAGGTCAAAAAATCATGGTTGATCATCATGGGGTTATGGTAATATTTAAACATTTATTTCCCCATGATTTCATGTTGATTTAATGGTATTTTCTAACCCCCACTAGCATGGGTCGACCCTATGGGTCGACCCCCAGAGTTTCTGGACCGGACCGAAGGCTAAAAATGCAGTCAATTTGCATGGGTCAACCCATGGGGTCGACCCCTGGAAACTAAGTTTCCATTTCTTATCTGTCCGCCCTCTGGTTGTCCAGGGGTCGACCCATGGGGTCGACCCATTCCGGCACGGGATTTGCGAATCCGATTGTAACCATTTCTAAACCTCTCCAAACTTTACCAAAACACCCCCCAATGGTTTCTAAGCTTAAATGGATGTTTCTAACACACTTTGGGAGGGGTATTTGGGCCTTTGGGTTAGTCCTCTATATATGCTAATGTGAGATCTGAATTTGGGGATGGTGAACCCTAATGTGCTTTGTTTTTCATCTTGTAGGAGAAGAAAGGGGAAAAGGAGTGGAGCTGAGCAAAGATCCATGGTTTTGATCTACTTCTACTCATTTCTGGAGCTCGTGGCTGAAGAAAGAAAGGAGCGGAACGAGAAGGGGAACGCGGGGACGTTCTCATCGTCGACATCCGACCACCCTCCAACTTGAGGCTTAGAGAAGACCTTCTACAACCCTTTCCTACTCTTGGGCATTCACTTCTACATCTTGTTTGGATTTGTTTGAGTCATTTTCCTTTGGTTCACAAGCATGTATTGAACATATCCTTCATTTTTTTTGAACTCCGACCTTGTGTGTGTGTTGAACCGTCGGTGAACGGTAGTCATTTGTGGTGCTACGGTGTTGCAGCTCGTGTTTGTGGCTAGATCCTTCGTGGATCGTGTAGGAGACGTCGTCTCCGTGTCTCTTAGAGTGGAAGCTCCGTGTGCTTCATTTGAAGCGAGTGGATCCTCACTGTTTTGGTGAGGGGTGGATGTAGGGAGCCCGTCGCGGTCCCGAACCTCCTAAAAATCTGTCTCGTACTATGGTTGATTATGGTTTGCTTGTTTACATCCTTTTTGTTGATCGTGTGAGAACAGTAAGCTTGAGATAATTAATTTCTTCATTGCTTATATTTCATCCAATCATCATTTGCGTTGGTAGTTATTTAATTTGCTGCGTTAATATGTTGGTATGCAGAAGATGCGTCAGTTCTTGGAGCCGGTCCAGGGTGACATGTCAGTGTTGCAGTACAGGGCTCGGTTTATGGAGTTAGGCTGTTATGCTCCCCATATCATGGAGCATGAGGGAGTGAAGACGGAGCAGTTCGTGCAGGGTTTGAGACAGGAGCTGAGGCACCTCTTGATGGTGAACGCTGCTACTGATTTGGAGACCGCATCTCGTGTGGCGGCATCTTTGGAGCTGGATATGCAGAAGGTCCGAGGACCGGGAGGCCAGGGGCAGTCCCAGTCAGGCCGTAGTCAGCACTACCCAGTAGCAGAGTATCTTCCAGCATGCTATGGGTAGTTCTGGAGCATCGACATCGGCTGCGTCAGTGACAGGATCTACATCTTTTGGCTCCAAGGTCAAGAAGTTTCTCAAGAAGAGTTTCTAGAAGAAGCGTAAGAATCAGAGGCAGGCGTCATCGGGCAGTGTACAGTAGCTGATTCCTTTTCAGCGTCAGGGATCAGTGGGTGGATCGCGGGGAGCGTGTCCCCGGTGTGGCGAGTCGCATCCAGGCAGGCAGTGCAGGGCGCCGGTGATCTGTTTCAGGTGTGACCAGTCTGGGCATATGGCGCGTGACTGTCCTCAGAGGCCGCAGCAGCAGCAGTTTCCTCTGCAGCAGCAGTACCCTCAACAGCAGAGGCCGCAGCAACAGCAGGGGCAGTATCCGCCGCTACCCAGGTCAACGAGTGTGGGAGGCAAGCAAAGATCCCGAGGCCAGATTACACACATGACAAAAGCAGAGCCAGTGGCGTCACAGCTCGTGGAAGGTATCGTTCAGATTTTGGGATGTGCGGCTCGAGTTTTGTTTGATTCTGGCGCGTCTCATTCGTTTATTTCAGAGAATTTCGCACTGAGTATCGAGGAGCCGGTGACCCAGTTGTCCTGTGATTTGGCAGTGGAGTTGCCTTCTGGTGATTTTATGATCACTCCGTATTGTTTCGATGAGGTTCCGGTGTGGGTTGAAGGGCGGAGTTTGCCGGCCATGCTTTATGCGTTGCCACTTCACGACTTTGATGTGATTTTGGGCATGGATTGGCTCGAGGCACATCATGCTTTTGTGGATTGTGGCTCGAAGAGGGTTTATTTTCGGTGACTTCGTGGACCCACCTTCTATTTCCAAGGTATTAGGTCTTCCTCTTCCCACTTTCTTATTTCGGCTATTAGGGCTCGTCGTTTGCTTGACGCGGGTTGTCAGGGTTTTCTCGCTTCTGTAGTCATGGTAAACCGGATGGAGCCGGATGTCGAGGACATCCCGGTGGTGTGCGAGTTTCCTGATGTTTTTACCGAGGACCTACCTGGATTACCTCCCCAGCGGGAGATTGATTTTGTGATCGAGATCGTGCCTGGTACGGGACCTTTGTCGAAGGCTCTTTACCGTATGGCTCCCACTGAGTTGAGAGTGTTGAGGGCGCAGTTGTAGGAGTTGCTTGTCAAGGGGTATATTCATCCTAGCTTTTCCCCTTCGGGTGCGGCAGTGTTGTTTGTGAAGAAGAAGAATGGTAGTCTGAGGTTGTGCATTGAGTATCGGCAGTTGAACGAGGTAACCGTTAAGAACAAGTATCCGTTGTCGCGGATTGATGATTTGTTTGACCAGCTTCAGTCTGCTCTAGTGTTCTCGCGGATTGATTTACGGTCCGGTTATTATCAATTGCGGATTCGAGAGTCTGATGTGGAGAAGACGATGTTCAGCTCGAGATACGGGCATTATGAGTTTTTGGTGATGCCGTTTGGGCTCACCAATGCCCCCGCAGCGTTTATAGATTTGATGCAGAGGGTGTTCCGTCCCTACTTGGACCAGTTCGTGGTCGTGTTTGTGGATGACATCCTTGTTTATTCGCGGTCTACTGATGATCATGCGTATCATTTGAGGGTTGTGTTGCAGACTTTGAGAGATCACCAGTTGTATGCTAAGCTCAGCAAGTGTGAGTTTTGGCTTCATAAGGTGCACTTTTTGGGGCACGGGATTTCTGGTGATGGTATTTTCATGGATCCAGCCAAGGTCGAGGCAGTGATGCAGTGGCCGAGGCTAAGGTCCGTGACGGAGATTCGGAGTTTCTTGGGGCTTGTAGGCTATTACCAGAGGTTCATTCAGAATTTTGCTCGTGTTGCATCCCCGATGACCAGGCTTACGCGGAAGGATGTGCCGTTCGTCTAGACTGGTGAGTGTGAGTAAAGCTTTATAGAGCTTAGGAGGTTACTCACCTCGACACCGGTGTTGGTGTTACCTTCTGGATCGGGAGGTTTTGTGGTGTGTACATATGCTTCCGGGATTGAGTTGGGTGCTGTGCTGATGTAGCACGGTAGAGTGGTGGTTTATGCATCTCGGCAGCTAAAGTCACATGAGGAGAACTACTCTACCCATGACCTTGAGTTGGCGGTTATGATCTTTACGTTGAAGATTTGGAGGCATTATCTGTACGGTGAGAAGTTCGAGGTGTTCACAGACCATCAGAGTTTGAGGTATGTGTTCACTCAAAAGGACCTTAACCTCAGGCAGAGGTGATGGATGGAGTATATGAAGGATTATGACTTCACCCTGTCTTATCATCCAGGCATGATGAATGTCATTGCCGATGCCTTGAGTAGGAAGGTCTTTGTCAGCACCATGATGATGAGGAAGTGGAGGCTCTGGGAACAAGTGCCGGCCGTGACATTTACGCTTAAGGTTCCCCAGGAGCCGGGGTCAGCTGTTCTTTCGAGCTTGACTGTCACGCCAGCGATTCGTCGTGAGGTGACAGATGCTCAACGTGCAAACCCTGAGTTGACCCGGATTTTAGCTTTGGATGATGTGGACTTCGGGGAGGACAGAGCTGTGAGATTTCATGGCAGGTTGTACGTCCTGGCCAAGGAGCAGGTGAGGCGTGCAGTGTTACTAGAGGCTCATGGGAGTCGGTACACTGTGCACCCGGGAGCGACGAAGATGTATCAGAACTTGAAGAGACAATTCTGGTGGCCAGGCATGAAGAGAGATATTGCCGAATATGTGGCACGATGTCTGACCTGTCAGCAGGTGAAGGCGGAGCATCAGCGACCAGGAGATACGCTTCAGCCCTTGGAGGTTCCCACGTGGAAATGGGACCACGTGACCATGGATTTTATGGTGGGATTGCCGAGGACTCCGAGCGGGCAGAACAGTATTTGGTTGCTGGTGGATAGGCTCACGAAAGTGGCTCGGTTTTTACCGATCAAGGTCAGCTGGAGTGTGTCCAAGTTGGCTCATCTTTATGTGGAGCAGATCGTGCCTTTGCATGGAATTCCCATTTCCATTGTGTCAGATCGAGATCCGCGTTTCACTTCTGGATCCTGGAGGAGTTTCCAGCAAGCTCTTGGCACGGAGTTGGCATTTAGCTCAGCGTATCATCCTCAGTCAGATGGTCAGTTAGAGAGGACCATTCAGACGTTAGAGGATATGTTGAGATCATGTTGTCTGGAATGGCAAGGGAGTTGGATTCACCATCTGCCATTGGTGGAGTTTGCCTACAACAACGGCTATCATTCGAGCATTGGGATGGCTCCTTATGAGGCATTGTACGAGCGACCGTGTCGGACTCCACTCGATTGGTCTGAGGTTGGTGAGCGTGTTGTGATGGGACCGGAGCTGGTGCAGCAGTGTATTGATGTGGTGCATCTGGTCCGTCGGAACATGTTGGCGACGTAGAGTCGATAGAAGAGTTATGCTGATCGGAGAAGGCAGCCACTCTGTTTCGCGGTCGGTGACCGTGTATTTTTGAGGGTCTCTCCCATGAAGGGGGTGATGAGATTTGGACAGCGTAGGAAGCTAAGTCCCTGCTATGTTGGTCCTTTTCCCATCGTGGAGCGCATTGGCGAGGTTGTGTATCAGTTGCAGCTACCTCCTGAGTTTGCAGCGGTACATGATGTGTTCCATGTCTCGATGTTGAGGAAGTATATGCCCGATGTTTCTCATGTGTTGGAGGACTCAGTTTGGCCCGAGGTGACTCCCGATCTGTCTCTACCGGAGTTCCCTATCCGTATTGAGGATCGGCCAGAGCAGCACCTACGGAACAAGGTCATCCCTCTGGTTAAGGTGGTGTGGTAGCGGCACTCTGGCGGTGAGGCTTCTTGGGAGCGTGAGGACGAGATGCGTCAGCAGTTCCTTTACCTGTTCGAGTGAGCATCTTTTTCTTTCCCCTGTGCTTTGTTTTAAATTTCGAGGACAAAATTTGTTTAAGGGGGTGGGGCTGTAATATCCCAAACTCTTTGGATCCCTCTTCTTGGGTCTCGGATCTATTTTCTCGGAGATTTTGTTCTCATTTTTCCCGGGGTTATCTTTCGGACATTTTTTAGGTTCGGATCAATGCGTTTCATATCAGTTTCGGAGGTCCCGGAACATGTTCCGTCGTTTCCCGTGTTTTTCCCTGACAGGACCTATGGAACCTCGTAGCGGGTGAACCAAGTCGTTCACCTACTCAGGAATGGTACCACAGCGATCAGCACGTTCCAACGATCGCGACGGTATATTTTCCTATTTTTTGGTATTTTCCTAAATTTTCATATTTTCTATATAAACCCCTATTTTCTTTTTATTTTTCTCTTTCTTCTTCTTTCTTCCTCTTCCTTCTTCCTCCCGTGAGTGACCACCCCCTTCCTCTCTCTCTTCGTCCAGCATGACCGCGGCGGCGCCCCTCCCCGGCTGCAGACGGCAGTGAGGTGAGGGCGTGGCGGCGACGACGGCGGTGAGGCGATCGTGGCGGCGTGTGGCTCGTGGGGTTTCGTGAAGGAACGAGGGTTCTAAAAGCTTCTTCTTCACGTTCGGCGGCGTTTTAGCGGAGCTTTAGCTCCATTGAGGTAGGGAGATGAATCCCCATGCTCATCTCATCGTCCCCCGCGATTTGTAGGCCGAGGAGAGGTCGAGAGGGGCATTTTTGAGCCGGGTAGGGCAAAATCCATGTTTTGGGGGTTGTGTGCCAATCTACCGTTTCGGACCGATTCGAGGGCGTAGATGCATGCTAGGGGCTATAGGGGAGCTTCCCCCTTGTTTTCCCCCTCATCTGTGGATGATCGGGGCGTGGAACGAGTTTTTAGGTTTGTTCCCGTCGGCCCGTTCTCAGGACGATTTGGCGGTCCTTCCAATGACCGCCAGAGTCTTTGGTAGCCCAGGGTAGGTGCGCCAGAGCCTGTGGCGGCCCAAGGTGGCGGCACCACAGGACACTGTTTTGTCGGCAGGTCCCCATGTCTTCTGGCGGCTGCACGATAAACCGCCAGAAGTTGTGGCGGCCGAGGGTCAGACCGCCAGAGGGTGAGTTGACCGTTGATTTCTGGCCGTTGGTTTTTGACCATTGGGAATTTTTGGGGTGTGGCGGCCGAAGGCACGCCCGCCTCATCCTTGTGGCGGTTCCTTCGCAACCCAGGGTGTGGCGGCCCATTGTTGAACCGCTACAGTCCCTGTGGCGGCCCAATTATGGATCGCCAGCCTTTGTGGCGGCCCAAAGATGGACCGCCAGAGGTTCATGTCTGACCGGAATTATTTTTTACCGATTCGAGTCCCGGATAAGTGGATCTCGATCCGCATGCTGACCCGTGGTCTGACTGATGCTGGGCATCATGTGGGGGCCACATGTGAGGGTGCCGTGAGATCCCCGGAGTTGGTGTTCTCGGCTTATGTCACCGTGAGTCGGTGTCGGTACGAGGAGCGGCCCTTGTCCTTTTTCTGATTTAGACGTTGTTCTTCGTTGACTAGAGAGTCTACTCCTTCAGTGACCCTCCACTAGTCGTAGCCTTCCGACATGCGAGTGGTCCCACCAAGGAGTGGTGGCGAGGCTACCCTGAGACACAATTTTAGACTGGTTTCCGTCGGGCCCCACGTCTACCGGCTAGAGTCCGGTTGAGTGGAAAACCAGTCAGAGGGCCAGACCAGAGACACACGGTCTGTGTATGCACACGTGGTTGGGGGCGATTGGACCCGCGCTGACGAGCGTGACCCCAGCTAGCCACTTGTTCTGTGGTTACTAGTACGGTGTCCCCGTTCCACCAGGGGACAAGGGGGACACCCGAGGCGCGGTTTAAGCCGTCATTGGATGCATCCGACCTTGCTTCTAGTGGGTTGGTACTCCTGTCTTTGTCTGGTAGTGACTCTTGGGTTTCTCTTTGGCTTTTGACGAGTTGTCTCAGTTTTCATGCCGTGTGTTCGGTACTAGCCGTTGTAGTAGCTTGTAGTTACTTTCCGCGTTGTTTCTCGATTTGTGAGGTGGGGACCGGATGATCCCTACTGAGCCTTGTGTTTTGAGGCTCATCCCCTGCGTGTTTTCCGTGTTTCAGGTGAGACGCGACTTCAGGGGAGCGCTTCAGAGGCTCCGTGTGGTTCTGGTGCCCAGGGTTAGTTACCAGTTGCCAGTTCCAGGATATGCCCCATGTAGTTGTACTTTTCTCTTTGGACTGTACTAGTTGTGGACTACTGTTATATTTTAGACTGCTGTTATTTTTGTGGACCATGTAATTTAATTAATGTCATTAATTGCTTCCTGCTTAATTCATTTAAATTGCGTAGCTCTGCAGTTATTTTAGATTCTTGTGTATCTCCACGGCATCCTTTTAACCCTTCCGAGTCTTCGGACCCGTGGGTGGCAGTTCGAGGTTCGGGTTATCGGGCCTTCCCGGTGTTCGGATCTCGAGTCGTTACAGCTTACCTCTATAGCGGGTGTCACGCCCCGACGCGGAATATCGGAACGCGGCAGTAGAAAGAGATTAAAATATATTGATTTCCAGACATGCTGTGTCTTGGGCTAACGATTAGATACATCCACCATGCACCACATCAGAGCGAATTAGAAGGAATAATACCACCATACAATAAATACCATTAATTAGAAGATAACGTAGATTATACCCAATATTCCATCAACACTGACAATTTAAGGTCTAACAACTGAACAGAGTTTACATCACAACCGACAGAAACAAATTAAAATCTCCATCAACCACAATCTCAGACTCAAACTATCTAGTAAAGACTCCTCGAGGCTATCTGGCAGGTTCGCTCCAAGGTCTTCACTCTTGCCCATCCCCATCAGTTTGAGAGTCCTCACCTGAGCTACCTGAAAAGGGAGAAACAACTGGGTGAGCGAACGCTCAGTAGGTAATAACAGGTAATGTTTAAGTAATTAACTATTTTCAATAATGTGATGCGATAAATGAAAAGGATAATCAATAACGAACTACTCAAACAAAAGAACAAGAATATAGCATATCAAAGAATTGGCCGATCAAGCATGTAACAAGCAATGTCATGTAGATATTCCATGAAGGAAAGTTCAAGAGAATGAATCATGTGAATGGAACGTCATAGACATCATGCTAGTCATGCACTCGGTGTAATACCTCACCATGTCATTACAAACTCCCATGGGGACAAGTACTTTTTGGGCTCTCTCCCCAAGACCATATCGGGCCTTTACGGTGCATTGGCATTGATTTGGTGGATCCAAGATCCCAAGTTATGTCTAGACATTCACAGGAATTCGGCCAGGAAGTTTCAAGATATAACGGGAATAATCAAGAAATATAATAGTACAAGCCACTCTTGGCCCGACTCTCGAGGCACACAAGAAATCGCGAATCATCACAAGCTGGAAGGTATGCGGTCATATTTGGGCCACTTAATAATAGGACGGTCAACCATGGACCGTGTAGGGTGAATTGGCCCAGGTACAACCCAGCTCGGTGCCAACGAAACAAACGGTCTTCTGATTGGCCATTCGAACAATGGAACGGTCAATAAGGGGCCGTGTATCATCTGAGGTCGGTGCACACTCCAGTTCGGTGCAAGCAAGGAAGGTCGGTGCACATCCAGTTATTAAACAGTTAGGAACAGGTCGCTCAACAATAGAATGGTCCATATATAGCCGTGTGCACAACTGGAGTCGACCGACAACAGAGGTCGGTGCATAACCAAGAAGGTCGGTGCACCTGGCAATTGTACACGGTCTCATCAGGGCCGTTCAATGATTCAAACGGTCTGGATCCAACCATGTACGGCTCAGACGGTCCAAAATGGGTCGTGACAAGGAACAAAGCCAAACGAGCGATCCGATCAAGATAATCAGGTGCAGGATTTGTGGTACAACCTGCCCGGCATCCTAGTAGAAATCCGAGGCTCGCGGGGGCTTACGGAGGTCCCATAATGGAGGTCCTAGTCTGACGAAAGGAATATCCGGCGGAGAATCCCAACCATTACGAGAAATGAGGGCTAGTAAGACATCGGAAAACGATATGAATCAGTCAGTCAGTTCCACCAGAGTGGAGTGACTGTCAAAATACTCCTAATGAGAGGTCCCTCTTTATTGAAACATGATTAAGGTTATACATTCATGAAATAACAACAAGAAGGACAAGATTGATAACAAGGATCAAAAGTAAGTTAGACAAGATTAAACATTCTAATCTTTCATTTATTTCCAATAATTTTGTGGGTTCGCTACCTTATTTACATACTAGATCAAAGAGAACTCGACATTGCTTAAAAATCAGCGACAATCCATTCTACGTGATAGAACGGTCCGTCCATAACCGTTCAATAGGCGTCAGCGGTCTATCGATAGGCCGTTCAGGTCCTGCAGCCCCGTAGGTTATACAGGCCCTGAGCGGTCTATCGAGGGGCCACGAAGGTCACTGCACGGTCTGGTTGGAACCGTCACCCAAGACCACACGGTCTATCGAGGGGCTGTTCAATACATAGCAGTTCCTGTAGGACCGCTTTGAAACAGCGAGGCCGGCTCCAGCGAGCTCGGCTAAGGTTACAAAAAAATGACCAATACACCTCATATAGAGCATGAAAATTGGGCAATAAGCTATCAATGGAACAAGAAGATGCATAACATGGCATGATCAATTTAACGTTAGTGCCTACAAATCCCACTTAATCGAGGTTAAAGAAAGGAAACCTAAATCTGACATGCTTCCTTAAAACTACAAATGCTCGCAGGATACTACACCAATTTTAGGCTTTTTAGATCACTAGAAAGGGGACAGAGAGACGAATCTAGCCATGTATAATACTTAGGGTTGGGTCTACTAGAACCTACCTTAAACAAGGGAGAAGAGGGACGACACTTAGGTGGACGTGCGAAGAAAACCTCCAAGATCTCGCTGAAACCTCCCTCGATTGAGCTCCTCACCGACCGCAGTTGCCAAACGTCGATGCTAGGAGTCCTTAGGGTTAGTTTTATAGGATGAATCGATTTCTAAAGGGATTTATTGAGAGGATAGAGTCCACGACTCCGGTCGTGCGCGCGATTCGCGCATTGACCGGGTCACATCGCCATTAGCTCCAAATTCAAATTTCTGAGTTAGGGTTTCAATGGGGAACGAGAGGGGAAACAATCTACACATCTAGGCCGTTCGTTTGGGTCCTATCTGAGCTCAAATGTTCAGGTATTGGGTTCGAATTTGATGATCCAAGGTCCGATAGATTAAAACGTGGATTTCACCCTAATTCCCTTAATTCGGCTGGCTTAGAATTTTAATTAGGGTCAAACCCCGAAGAACAAAAGTCTAAGCTATTCACCCTCTACGCGATTATAATTTTTCTAGATTTTAATAAATTGATTGCACCTTAACCTATCGTAATTTCCATGAATTTCTTTATAATTTTCCTTTATTTAATTTAATAACACACCGGGGTGCTACACCCTCCCCCACTTTAAGGAATTTGGTCCTCCAAATTCACTGCACTTACCAAAAATAATGGGGAGCTAGATAACTGACCTTTGAGTAAATCAGGGTATTGCCTCCGAATAATATCTTCAGATTCCCAAGTAGATTCTTCAATCCCACGTCGGCTCCACTGAACCTTGACCATAGGTATGGAACGATTCCTGAGTTGCTGCTGCTTGCGGTCTAAAATCTTGATAGGTCTTTCTTCATAAATCAGGTTTTCCTTCAACTCCAGAACCATATGCTGAATGATGTGAGTGGGGTCATAAACATATTTCCGTAGCATAGAAACGTGGAAAACATTGTGTACTCCAGATAACTGAGGTGGTAAAGCTAATCTATAAACAACTTCTCCCACTCTTTCCAAAATCTCGAAAGGGCCAACATATCTCGGACTTAACTTGCCACGAATGCCAAACCTTCGAATTCCTCTCATCGGTGAAACATTCTGGAATACATGTCCACCTATCTGAAACTCCAAAGCTCTTCTTCTGTTATCAGCATAACTTTTCTATCCTGATTGAGCCACTTGCAGACGTTCTCGGATAAGGCGGATATTCTTGGTTGATTCTGAAATGAGATCCGGTCCCAACCATTACTTCTCGCCTACCTCATCCTAACACAGAGGTGATCGACAACTTCTTCCATAAAGAGCTTCAAACGGAGCCATCTGGATACTGGACTGGTAACTATTATTATAGGCGAACTCAATTAAAGCCAAATGCTCTTGCCAACTGCCTCCAAAATCAATTACACAAGCTCTTAACATATCCTCCATAATCTGATTTGTTCTCTCTGTCTATCCGTCTGTCTGAGGATGAAAGGCAGTGCTGAAATTCAGGTGGGTTCCCAAGGACTCTTGTAGTCCTTTCCAGAAATGCGAAGTGAACCTTGGGTCTCTATCTGACACAATGCTTACTGGTATTCCATGAAGTCTTACAACTTCCTTGATATACAGAGCAGCCAAAACATCAACGGTCCATTTAGACTTAATGGACAAGAAATGAGCAGACTTAATCAATCTATCAACAATGACCCATATTGCATTGAATCCACTACGAGTTCTAGGTAGACCCATGGTGAAACCCATACCAATACTCTCCCATTTCCATTGGGATATGTCAAGTGGCTTCAACTTCCCAGCAGGTCTAAAGTGCTCAGCCTTTACTTGCTGACATATTAAACATCTGCTCACAAATTCTGCAACTTCCTTCTTCATTTTTGGCCACCAGAAGGATCTTTTCAAATCCCGGTACATCTTAGTACCTCCAGGATGAATAGTATACTTGGACCTATGAGCTTCCTCAAGGATCTTGTTTTTCACTTCAGCTACTTCAGGCACACAGATCCTTCCTCGAAATAACAATATGTCGTCATCGGCTAAGAAAAAATCTGGTCTACTACTTAGACTTTCCTTGATCTCTACTAACATCGGATCATTTTCTTGCATAGACTTGATTTCCATTAATAGTTCAGGACGAAGCAACATTGCTGAAAACATGACCTGATTTTTACTAACATTGAGATCTAAGCTAGCCAACTGCTCCAACAACCTCCATTCTTGCAACATGAGACTCGATAATTTAGCTATCGATTGCGGCTCAGGCATCTGCCACTACATTACCTTTCCTAGGATGGTACTCTATAGAAAAATCGAAGTCCTTTAAATACTCAAGCCATCTCTCTTGCCTCATATTAAGCTCTTTCTGAGAAAATAAGTACTTCAAGCTCTTATGATCTGAAAACACCGTGAATGTCCCTCCGTACAAGTAGTGCCTCCAAATCTTTAAGGCAAATACTACAGCTGCTAATTCAAATCATGGACAGGATAATTCTCTTCGTACTTCCTTAACTGCCTAGAGGAATAAGCTATCACCTTCCCATGCTGCATAAGCACACAGTCTAGGCCAGTACCTGAAGCATCAGTGTAAACTACAAAACCTCCTTCTCCAGAAGGTAAGGCCAAAACAGGGGCAGTGGTCAGACATTCCTTCAGAGTCTGAAAACTCCGTTCACAGTCTTCTGACCAATCAAATTGTTCTCCTTGCGAGTTAATCTGGTTAAAGGTGCCGCAATTTTGGAGAAATCTTTGATAAACCTCCGATAGTAACCTACCAAGCCCAGAAAACTTCTTACTTCAGTTATATTTGCAGGTCTATCCCAATTCTTTACGGCCTCCACTTTCGAAGGGTCAACAGAAATACCTTCCTTGGTGATAACGTGTCCCAGAAAATACACTTCTTGCAACCAGAAATCACATTTACTAAACTTGGTGTATAACTGATGATCTCTTAGTAATTACAATGCCATCCTCAAATGCTCAGCATGCTCCTTCTTACTCTTAGAATATATCAAGATATCATCAATAAACACCACGACCCACTGATCAAGGTAGGGCCAGAACACGCTATTCATCAACTGCATGAAAGTTACAGGAGCATTCGTTAGTCCAAAAGGTATTACTACGAATTCAAAATGCCCATACCTGCTACGGAAGGCTGTTTTAAAGATGTCCTCATTCTTAATTCGCAGATGATGGTATCCTGATCGAAGATCGATCTTAGAAAAATATTGAGCTCCTGCTATCTGATCAAATAGTTCGTCAATCCTCGGCAATGGGTACTTGTTCTTGGTGGTAAGATGGTTCAATTGTCGATAATCAATACACAGTCTCATGGAACCATCCTTCTTCCGGACAAACAACACAGGGGCTCCCCACGGGGATGTACTTGGACGAATAAATCCCTTCTCGAGCAGCTCCATTAATTGTCGCTTCAATTCTCTCAACTCCGCAGGAGACATACGATACGGAGCCTTTGAGACAGGGGACGTGCTCGGAATCAAATCAATAGAAAAGACTACCTCCCTCTCGGGTGGAAGTCCTGGCAATTCCTCAGGAAAGACATCTTGAAAATCTCGAACAACAGAAATATCTTTAATGTCAATCTCCTACTCAGGAGTCAAAGAAACAAAGGCTAGAAAAGCCTAACACCCTTTCTTCAATAGATTCTCAGCTCGAATTGCTGAAATAAGCGGTACAGATATAGAACGCCTAACCCCAGTAAAAGAAAGCTCGGGTTGTCTAGAAAAAAACACAGAGCTAGTTCTGCAATGGACATTAACTTCGTATCTAACCAACCAATCTGCTCCTAGGATTACATCGTAATCCTTCATGTCCATACAAACTAAATCAGCCGGCATAATCTGCCCACTCACTTCAACCTTACTAGAAGGATAGAAATATTTAATTGCTGATCCTGACCCGATAGGGGTCGAAATTTCTAGTGGAGAACTCATTAACACAGGTTTCACAGCTAACGATTTAGCAAAATTTTGAGAAATAAAAGAATGTGTTGCTCTAGTGTCGAAAAGCACAAAAGCTGGCTTATCATGAACAAAAAGTGTACCTTCAACAAGTCCACCCTCCTCGGTGGGTTCCGTATCATCTTCTTGTAGGGCTTGAAGCTTGCCCTGGCGCTTCTGACCTCCTTGCGGTTTGGTCGTTGTAACTTGGTCTGACAAGAGGGGACATTCTGGAATACGATGGTCCCGACTTCCACAACGTAAACAGGTACCCAACTTGCGCCAACACTCCTCCATCTTGTGACCTGGGCGGTCACAGTACTTGCAGAGGGCCTTATATGGTGCAACAGGACCAAGCTTCTTCTCATCATTCTTCGGCATATTTCCCTTCCACGAGCTAGACCCGCCGTTGGGTCTCTTCTTGCCATTACCGGGTTTAAAGTTCTCAGAACTAGTTGTTGATTCTTTCTTGGAGCTCTTCCCACGGATCTTCTCCGTCATCTCCAGGGTATCTTCCAGGACTTGGGCTTTCCTCACCATCTCGGCGTAAGTCTGGATCTCCATAGGTGCCAATTGATTAATATAATGTATCTTCAGGCCATTAAGAAATCTCTTGCCTTCATCTTCTCCGTGGACACTAGATGAGTTGCATAATGAGACAACCGAGAAAACTGGGCTTCATACTCTGCAACAGAAAGATTCCTCTGCTTCAAAGTAGCGAACTCTTCCGCCTTCTTCTCTTGTATTCTGTCGAAAAAATACTTGTTCTTGAAGAGTTCCTCGAACTCCTTCCACGTTACTTGACGGTCTCCCAACGTAACTTTCACAGCATCCCACCATGTTCTGGCATCATGTTCTAGTTGGAAGGTAGTCAATAGGACTCGCTCATGGTCACTGCACTACATAACTTCAAAAATGCGCTCCATCTCCTTCAGCCAGTGCTCGGCTTCACCCGGATCTGTCGAACCACCGAATCGCGGGGGATTCATCCCACAGAAGTTTCTATGAAGATCTCTAGCTCCCTAGTGCGCCGCGCCTCCCTGGGCCACTTGCTGCAGTGCCCGCGTTAATCCTTGCACCCTACACTGCATGTCTCTCTACTGCGCACGTCTAGCCGCCATTGCACGAACCCTACACGTGGAATAATTAATTTAGAACCACCTAGCAGGAATCTTATAGAGTTATTTAATTAACTTAACCTGAGTCTCTACCCAATCTCACTGGGTGAAATTCTTAAACTCATAACTAGTCATGGTTCTATGACATCACTAGGGAACCTAGGAACTTTAGAAAACCTAGGCTCTGATACCACCAAACTGTCACGCCCCGACGCGGAATATCGAAACGCGGTAGCAGAAAGAGATTAAAATATATTGATTTCCAGACATGCTGTGTCTTGGGCTAACGATTAGATACATCCACCATGCACCACATCAGAGCGAATTAGAAGGAATAATACCACCATACAATAAATACCATTAATTAGAACATAACGTAGATTATACCCAATATTCCATCAACACTGACAATTTAAGGTCTAACAACTGAACAGAGTTTACATCACAACCGATAGAAACAAATTAAAATCTCCATCAACCACAATCTCAGACTCATACTATCTAGTAAAGACTCCTCGAGGCTATCTGGCAGGTTCGCTCCGAGGTCTTCACTCTTGCCCATCCCCATCAGTTTGGGAGTCTCACCTGAGCTACCTGAAACGGGGGAAACAACTGGGTGCGCGAACGCTCAGTAGGTAATAACAGGCAATGTTTAAGTAATTAACTATTTTCAATAATGTGATGCGATAAACGAAAAGGATAATCAATAACGAACTACTCAAACAAAAGAACAAGACTATAGCATATCCAAGAATTGGCCGATCAAGCATGTAACAAGCAATGTCATGTAGATATTCCATGAAGGAAAGTTCAAGAGAATGAATCATGCGAATGGAACATCATAGACATCACGCTAGTCATGCACTCGGTGCAATACCTCACCATGTCATTACAAACTCCCATGGGCACAAGTACTTTTCGGACGCTCTCCCCAGGACCAGACCGGGCCCTTACGGTGCGTTGGCATTGATTTAGTGGATCCAAGATCCCAAGTTATGTCTAGACAGTCACAAGAATTCGGCCAGGAAGTTTCAAGATATAACGGGAATAATCAAGGAATATAATAGTACAAGCCAATCCTGGCCCGACTCTCGAGGCACACAAGAAATCGTGAATCATCACAAGCTGGAAGGTACGCGGTCATATTTGGGCCACTTAATAATAGGACGGTCAACCATGGACCGTGTAGGGTGAACTAGGCCAGGTACCACCCAGCTCGGTGCCAAGGAAACAAATGGTCTTCTGATCGGCCGTTTGAACAATGGAACGATCAATAAGGGGCCATGTATCATCTGAGGTCGGTGCAAGCAAGGAAGGTCGGTGCACATCCAGTTATTAAACGGTCAGGAATGGGCCGCTCAACAATAGAACGGTCCATATATAGCCATGTACACAACTGGAGTTGACCCACAACAGAGGTCAGTGCACAACTCAAGAAGGTCGGTGCATAACCAAGAAGGTTGGTGCATTTGGCAATTGTACACGGTCTCATCAGGGCCGTTCAATGACTCAAACGGTCTGGATCCAACCGTGTACGGCTCAGACGGTCCAAAATGGGCCGTGACAAGGAATAGAGCCAAATGAGCGATCCGATCAAGATAATCAGGTGCAGGATTTGTGGTACAACCTGCCCGGCGTCCTAGTGGGAACCCCAGGCTCGCGGGGGCTTACGGAGGTCCCATAATGGAGGTCCTAGTCCGATGGAAGGAATATCCAGCAGAGAGTCCCAACCATTACGAGAAATGAGGGCTAGTAAGACATCGGAAAACGATATGTATCGGTCAGTCAATTCCATCGGAGTGGAGTGACTGTCAAAATACTCCTAATGAGAGGTCCCTCTTTATTGAAACATGATTAAGGTTATACATTCATGAAATAACAACAAGAAGGACAAGATTGATAACAAGGATCAAAAGTAAGTTAGACAAGATTAAACATTCTAATCTTTCATTTATTTCCAATAATTTTGTGGGTTCACTACCTTATTTACAGACTACATCAAAGAGAACTCGACATTGCTTAAAAATTAGCGACAATCCATTCTGTGTGACAGAACGGTCCGTCCATAACCGTTCAATAGGCGTCAGCAGTCTATCGATAGGCCGTTTAGGTCCTGCAGCCTCGTAGGTTATACAGGCCCTGAGCGGTCTATCGAGGGGCCGCTGAGGTCACTGCACGGTCTGGTTGGAACCGTCGCCAAAGACCACACGGTCTATCGAGGGGTCATTAATACAGAGCGGTTCCTGTAGGACCACTTTGAAACAGTGAGGCCGGCTCTAGTGAGCTCGGCTAAGGTTACAAAAAAATGACCAATACATCTCATATAGAGCATGAAAATTGGGCAATAAGCTATCAATGGAACAAGAACAAGAAGATGCATAACATGGCATGATCAATTTAATGTTAGTGCCTATAAATCCCTACTTTAATCGAGGTTAAAGAAAGGAAACCCTAAATCTGACATGCTTCCCTTAAAACTACAAATGCTCGCAGGATACGACACCAATTTTAGGGCTTTTTAGATCACTAGAAAGGGGACAGAGAGACGGATCTAGCCATGTATAATACTTAGGGTTGGGTCTACTAGAACCTACCTTAAACAAGGGAAGAAGAGGGATGACGCTTAGGTGGACGCGCGAAGAAAACCTTCCAAGATCTCACCAGAAACCTCCCTCGATCGAGCTCCTCGCCGACCGCAGCTACCAAACGTCGATGCTAGGAGTCCTTTGGGTTATTTTTATAGGATGAATCAATTTCTAGAGGGATTTATTGAGAGGATAGAGTCCACGACTCCGGTCGTGCGTGCGATTCGCGCATTGACCCGGTCACGCCGCCATTAGCTCCAAATTCAAATTTCTGAGTTAGGGTTTCAGTGGGGAACGAGAGGGGAAACGATCTACACATCTAGGCCGTCCGTTTGGGTCCGATCTGAGCTCAAATGGTCAGGTATTGGGTTTGAATTTGACGATCCAAGGTCTGATAGATTAAAACGTGGATTTAACCCTAATTCCCTTAATTCTGCTGGCTTCAAATTTTAATTAGGGTCAGACCCCGAAGAACAAAAGTCTAAACTATTCGCCCTCTACGCGATTATAATTTTTCTAGATTTTAATAAATTGATTGCAACTTAACCTATCATAATTTCCATGAATTTCTTTATAATTTTCCTTTATTTACCTTAATAACACACCGGGGTGCTACAGCGTGCTTACCTCGGCTTCTATGGGGAAGCCCCTATATGGGTCAATGATCTTATTCACAAGTTGGGTGGACCTCCACTTCAAATTTGATCCATGTGAGGAATCCTAACAAGCTTCAAGGATTTTTTCTAAGAGCCCACTCCACTATATGACGGGCACTCTAGGTTTGCATGAGAGAGTTACCAACTGGGTACCTAAGCTCAAGAAACGAGTGGATTGGCGTGATCACTTCAAAACCATGCCACAAAACGCCTTCACATGCGCACCGGGATTTCTCAAGACACAAGATCTTCATGCAAGGCTCTCTTCCGGAGTGGAACTAAGATTGATCGGCACCACCGAGTTTGTGATTTACAACTCTCATCGGTGCCTCTCACAACTCGGTCTTCCCCGCCATCACTTCGAGGAGGCTTCTCATCTTCCCCCAATCAAGAAGATGGAACTAAGCTCAAAGGGTGATGAAGAAGAAACCAAGACAATTCAAGCTTTATGGCGGGTCAACAAGCTACACTGGCCCACGGAGCGAGTGGAAAAAAATAAAGATCAATGGAAGGCATATGTAATAGCTCTTAGGAATTTGAGGGCCAAGGTGGCTCATTAGTCATGTATTGATCCTTCCTTTTAATAAATAAAAGATTCTTCCTTAATTGAGCCAAAGAAAGTGTTTAACTGATCAGAACTTCCAAAATTCTTCAACTCTGTCTAAGGAAACGGGTCTCTGTCTGAAAACGCGACCGCCACAGAGGTCGCTAATTCTTGAAATGACGCCCTTATCATAGTCGCTAATTCATTTAATCCTTTTCTTTTATAAAAAATATCAATTCCACAATTGACGCCCTCGCATGCAGTCGCTTATTAATAAATGGACGCCCCCACCAAATGGGCGCTAATTCTTTCAACTCTTTCTGAAAAAGCATAAAAATTCCCTTAATTCCCTCAAATAATGCCCTAGTGAGTAGTCGTCCAATAAACAAATAACACCCCATTACCATGTCGTTAATCTTAAATGAATAACGGTTATTCCCTTAATTATTGCCTGACAGTAGTTACGGACCCCAATGCAATGTATGAAATGACGCCCCTACGCCCTGTCGTCTAATCAATAAATGACGCCCCAACGAAAGGCCGTCAATTCTAAATAATTCAAAATTTCTGAAATTCAACCAATTCACGCCCACACAACTGGGCGTCCATTCAAAAAATGACGACGTTACACCTGTCGTCAATTCTTCTCGAACCAAACCGCCTGACTTTTCAAATTTCTTCTTCTTCCTCCGTTACTCAATTCTTTCTCCTTTCTTTCTCTGTTCTCTGCTACTCTCTCCCTCCAACCACCGTGACCACCCTTTCTTTCTCTCCCTCATTCCCTCAATCTCCCATGGCCTACGTCGGCGGCTCCGACTCTAGAAAGTGATAGCGGGTGATGACCCCTGCCGTGGTTGACCTAGGCGAAGAAGAGAACGACGCCGGCGAGGAGGAACTCACCCTTGCGGCGGCCAAAGATGCTCCGACGGTGGAGCATGGAGGAGAGGAAGAAGAAAGTGAATAAGGAGATGAGAAAGATAGTGAAGAAGACTGTAATATCCCGGACCTTTCGGATCCTTCTTCATGGGTCCCGGATCTAGTTTTCGGAGTGTCCGGCTCCGTTGTGTCCGAAATTTCGTTTCGGACATCTTTCGTGTTCGGATCGGCGCGATCCGGAGTCGTTTCGGAGGCCCGGAGGCGTTCCGCGGCTTTTTCCGCGTGTGTTTTCCGATTCCCGGTGTGTGTTTCGGCTTTTCTCTTCGGACGCTCGTTGCGGGTGAACCGGGCTGTTCACACGGACACGAGTGGTACCGTTGCGATCGGTGCGTTCCGAGGATCGCGGGGGTGTGATTTCCTATTTTTTGGAATTTTACGGATTTTCCGGGTTTTTCTATAAAACCCTTTTTCTTTTCTCTCTCCCCCACCATCTTCTTCTTCCTCTCTTCTTCTTCCTCTTTCCTCCTCCACCGTGTCTCCCTCCCTCTCCCTCTCTTCCTCCCGGTTGGCCACGGCGAGCTCCCCTCCGGCTGCAGACGGCGGCGGGGCGACGGCGCGGCGACGTGGGCGGCGGCGAGGCGGTCGTGGGGGCGTGCGGCAAGCGTGGGAAGCTTAAGGAAGAACGAGGGTTTTCAAGCGTTCTTCGCGATTCGTGGACGATCCGGCGGAGCATTCGCTCCATTGAGGTAGGGTGACGTTCCCTAGCTCTTCGCCGTTCTTTTCCGTGGTTTGTAGGCCGCGGGGAGGCCGAGAGAGGCATGTTTGGGCGTTTTTGGGGTTTTTCCATGTTTTGGGGTGAGCCGCCCGATCTATGGTTTTAGCCCATGATTCAATGTTTTGGTGGTTTAGATGCATGCTAGGGGTCCCCAGGGGTCTTCCCCCTTGTTTTCCCCCTCTCCGGTGGAGGTACGGGGGCGTGGTTGGTGTTTTTGGGGTTTTCCCGCCGTAGCGTGCTCTGGGGCAAGCGACGGTCACTCCAGTGACCGTCACATGCTTGTAACGCCCCTAGAGGGGTGCGTTACTTCCCTGGGTGTTGGCCTTTAGGGTCGAGGGCTGTAGCGGTCCTGCGACTGGCCGCCGTTTGCTAGTGACGCCCCTGGGCTGGGCCGTCACATGCTTTCGACCGTTGGGTTTTGACCGTTGGGGGTCAGGCCATGTAACGCACCGAGATAGGCGCGTTACATGCGTGTAACGCACTGGGGCAGGAGCGTTACTTCCTGTTGTCCCCCATGTGGATGGGCCAAGCGACGCACTGGGCCCAGCGCGTTACTTACAAGCGACGCGCTGGGGCAGGCGCGTCACTTCCCTTTCCATCCCGAGCGTGAGGGCCACGCGACGCGCTGGTCTAGGCGCGTCACATGCGAGTAACGCACTGAGCCCGACGCGTTGCTTGCAAGCGACGCGCCAGGGTAAGCGCGTTACTTTCCCTGTGGTTTTCGTGGGTGTGGGGTGCCATGTGACGCCCTGGCCTAGGTGCGCCGCTTCCAAGCGACGCACTAGGGTAGGCGCGTCGCTTCCCCCTACCCCCTGGCCGTGTGACGGTCCGCCTTAGACCGCTATTTCCAAGTGACGGCCCTAGAGTGGACCGCCATTTGGCAGTGACGGTCTGAGGGTCGGACCGCCACTTCCTGTGTTGCCCCATGAGGGTGGCAACCTCGCTTTTCTCCGACCGTGGTCTCCGTGCGACGGGACTAGTGCGTGGGGTGATTCCCACACGTTGTCGGGCTTGGGCGTTGTTTTCCGTAACTTGAGAGTCTACTCCTTCAGTGACCCCCCACTAGTCGTAGCCTACTAGTACGCGTGTGCTAGTCGCACCAGGGAGTGGTGTACGGGCTGACCTTTAGAGACGGTTTGTGGACCGGTTACCGTTGGGCCCCACGTCTTGCAGCCAGAGTCCGGCTGAGGGGAAAACCGGTCAGAGGGCCAGACCAGGGACGCGCGGTCTGTGTGTGCACACGTGGTTGGGGGCGGTTGGACCCACGTCGACGGGCGTGACCCCAGCTAGTCACTTGTTTGTGGTTACTTGTACGGTGTTCGCGCCTCGGGTAGGACCTACCACGTCAGGCGGTTCACCTGCGGTGCGGTGTAAGACGTCAGGGGACGCTACCGGCTGTGCTTCTAGCGGGTGGTACTCCTGTCGAGTACGGAGTGTCAGACTGTCAGTCGTGTGTTTCCGACCTTCGGGTTTTGACGGTTCGACCGTTGAGTTGCGGTCTTCTCGTACCGTGGCACGTGTGTCGGTTTGCGTGCCGTAGGGTCTAGTTCTGTAGAGTACAGGGCTTTCCTTTCCGAGGTACTTTCCTACCGCTAGAGTAGTGGTTTCTCGTTTTTTGAGGTAGGGTTCGAGTGATCCCTACTGAGTCTTGTTCCGAGACTCATTTCCCTGCGTGTTTTCACCGTGTTTCAGGTGAGGCGCCACCTTCGGGGAGCGTGTCAGGAGCGCAGCGGAAGCGTGGTGCGGGTGTCCAGAGGTAGTGCCAGAGATCAGAGCCGGGGGATGCCCCGTGTAGCTGTACTTTTCTTTCTTGTCACTGTACTAGTCGTGGACTACTGTTGCTGTTGTTGTTATTTTATTGTGGACCATGTAAAATGTTAAATTCATTTCCTGCTTAATATTATAACTGTTTAATTTCTGCAATTATTTGTGATACTTGTGTAGTTTCCACACCATCCTTTTAACCCTTCCGAGTCTTCGGACTCGTGGGTGGCGGTACGAGTCTCGGGTTATCGGGCCTTCCCGGTAATCGGATTCTCGGGTCGTTACAGCTGGTATCAGAGCGCGGTTGTGGAATTACATGAGAATCATAGGTAATTGTAGTGGTCCACTAGTCCACAACGATGATGTACAGATGACGCTGGCATTGGGCACCGTGTGTTTATTTTGACATTGCCGTTTCCGTGTTTTTCTGTCTTGTGCTTCAGGAGCGAGTATGGCGCCGAGGAGAAGTTCTCGCTCTCAGCAGGGGCAGTCGGCTGGAGGTCAGGAGATCCAGCAGGGGGTCCAGAGGGACCAGGAGGAGCATAGCAGAGTTCCGGGAGCTACCGAGGCCGCGGATGCTGCGAGGGCTCCGGGGGCCGAGGGTTTTCTCCGTGGCATGTACCATCTCATGGCTCAGCAGTTCGGCGGAGAGGCCGGTGAGGGCTCGTCAGTCAGGGGTGGGCCAGGCCGAGCAGTGAGGGACTTCATGCAGTTCCATCCACCTTACTTTAGCGGCCAGGCAGACCCTGATGCGGCTCGTGATTGGCTTGATGAGATGGAGCGGGTGTTCAGTTCTGCGAAGAGTGCTGTCGAGGACAGAGTGGTGTTGGCCTACAACCAGTTGCAGGGTACGGCTCGGAGGTGGTGGTCTTCCGAGTGGAAGACGCCCTTTCAGCTTCGTCCACTTGAGCAGGTCGAGTGGGATGACTTTGTCAGTGCTTTCGAGCGTACGTACTGTCCAGATGTTGTTGCTACGCAGCGGATGCGGGAGTTTCTGGAGCTGGTGCAGGGTGACATGTCCGTGTTGCAGTACAGGGCCCGATTTGTCGAGCTGGGTCGGTACGCACCTCATATCATGGAGCATGAGAGGGTGAGGACGACGCAGTTTGTGCAGGGCTTGAGGCTGGAGCTGAGGCACCATCTGATCGCGAATGGGGCCACTGATCTCGAGACGGCGTCTCGTGTTGCGATTTCCTTGGAGATGGATATGCAGAGGACTCGAGGACCGATCAGCCAGGGGCAGTCTGTGTCAGGTCGCAGCCAGCAGTCGGCTACTCAGCAGCAGGGTTTCTTTCAGTCTGCGTCAGGTGGTTCAGGAGTACCGGCATCGGCAGCTTCGGTGACAGGATCTGCGTCCTTCGGCTCGAAGGTCAAGAAGTTCTTCAAGAAGGGGTTCGGCAAGAAGAAGTCCAGAGATCAGGGGCAGGCTTCATCGGGCAGTGTGCAGCAGCCGTTTCCTTTGCAGCGACAGGGATCGGTGAGTGGATCGCGAGGACCTTGTCCACGGTGTAGTGAGACCCACCCAGGCAGGCAGTGCACGGCGCCGATCATCTGTTTTCGGTGTGACCAGCCAGGGCACATGGCGCGTGACTGTCCTCAGAGGCCGCCGCAGCAGCAGGTTTCCCAGCAGCAGCAGCAGCAGGGACAGTATCCGCCGCTACCCAGGTCAGCTAGTGTGGGAGGCAGGCAGAGAGCTCGTGGCCAGATCACGCACTTGACCAGGGCAGAGGCAGTAGCGTCGCAGCTCGTGGAAGGTACCGTTCAGATTTTGGGTTGTGCGGCTCGGGTTTTATTTGATTCTGGCGCGTCTCATTCGTTTATTTCGGAGGATTTCGCGTCGAGCGTCGAGGAGCCGGTGACCCAGTTGTCCTGTGATTTGGCTGTGGAGTTGCCTTCGGGTGACTTTATGGTCACTCCGTATTGCTTCGACCAGGTTCCGGTGTGGATCGATGGACGGAGTATGCCAGGCAGGTTGTATGCGTTGCAGCTTCGGGATTATGATGTGATTCTAGGCATGGATTGGCTCGAGACTCATAGAGCGGTGGTGGATTGTGGAATGAAGAGGGTCTACTTCCAGCATCCGAGCAAGAGGACCTTCTATTTCCAAGGTATCCGTTCCACCTCTTCTCGATTTCTTATCTCTGCTATTCGAGCCCGTCGATTGCTTGATTCAGGTTGCCAGGGTTTTCTCGCGTCAGTGGTTGTGTCTGACCGGATGGAGCCGAATGTCGAGGACATTGCGGTGGTGTGCGAGTTTCCCAATGTTTTTCCTGAGGAGTTGCCTGGATTACCTCCCCAGCGGGAGATCGATTTCGTGATCGAGGTTGTGCCTGGTACGGGACCTTTGGCGAAGGCTCCCTACCGTATGGCCCCCGCTGAGTTGAGGGAGTTGAGGGCGCAGTTGCAGGAGCTGTTGGCCAAGGGGTATATTCGTCCGAGCTTTTCCCCTTGGGGTGCGCCCGTGCTGTTTGTGAAGAAGAAGGACGGTAGTCTGCGGCTGTGCATTGACTATCGGCAGCTGAATGAAGTGACCGTTAAGAACAAGTATCCGTTGCCGCGGATTGATGATTTGTTCGACCAGTTGCAGTCTGCGCGAGTGTTCTCGCGGGTTGATTTGTGGTCCGGTTACTATCAGCTGAGAATTCGCGAGTCCGATGTGGAGAAGACTGCGTTCAGTACGAGGTACGGGCATTATGAGTTTCTGGTGATGCCGTTTGGGCTCACCAATGCCCCAGCAGCCTTCATGGACTTGATGCAGAGGGTGTTCCACCCGTATTTGGACCAGTTCGTGGTCATCTTCGTGGATGACATCCTTGTTTATTCGCAGTCTGCTGAGGAGCATGCGTACCATTTGGGTGTGGTGCTGCAGACGTTGCGAGATCACCAGTTGTATGCGAAGCTCAGCAAGTGCGAGTTTTGGCTCAGCGAGGTGCACTTTCTGGGGCACGTGATTTCTGGTGATGGCATTTCCGTGGATCCCGCCAAGGTCAAGGCCGTGATGCAGTGGCCGAGGCCGAGGTCGGTGACGGAGATCCGGAGTTTCTTGGGGCTTGCGGGTTATTATCGCCGGTTTATCCAGGATTTTTCCCGCATTGCGACCCCGATGACGAGGCTCACGCGGAAGGATGTGCCTTTCGTCCGGTCCGAGGAGTGTGAGCAGAGCTTTAGGGAACTGAAGAGGTTGCTCACCTCGGCTCCGGTGTTGGTTTTGCCTTCTGGATCGGGAGGTTTTGTGGTGTGTACAGATGCTTCCGGCGTTGGATTGGGTGCTGTTCTGATGCAGCATGGTAGAGTGGTGGCTTATGCATCTCGGCAGCTAAAGCCCCATGAGGAGAACTACCCTACCCATGACCTTGAGTTGGCGGCAGTGATCTTCGCGCTGAAGATCTGGAGGCATTATCTGTACGGTGAGAAGTTCGAGGTGTTCACTGACCATCAGAGTCTGAGGTATGTGTTCTCGCAGAGAGATCTGAACCTCAGACAAAGGCGTTGGATGGAGTTCATGAAGGACTATGACTTCACCCTGTCTTATCAGCCGGGCAGGATGAATGTCGTCGCCGATGCCTTGAGTAGGAAGGTTGCGGTCAGTACCTTGATGCTGAGGAAGTGGAGGCTCTGGGAACAGGTGCCCGAAGTATCTTTCAGGCTCAAGATTCCCCAGAAGCCAGGGTTGGCAGTGCTTGCGAGTCTGACTGTCACTCCTGCTATCCGTCGTCAGGTGACAGAGGCTCAGCATGCGGACCCTGAGTTGCCCCGGATTTTGGCGATAGCTGATGTGGAGCTTGGCGAGGACGGTGCTGCGAGGTTTCGTGGCAGGCTGTACGTCCCAGGGGAGGAGCAGGTTCGTCGTGCGGTGTTACGCGAGGCTCATGGGAGCAGGTACACTGTGCACCCGGGTGCGACGAAGATGTATCGGAACTTGCGGAGGCAGTTCTGGTGGCCTGGCATGAAGAGAGATGTGGCCGAGTTTGTGGCCAGGTGCCTGATCTGTCAGCAAGTGAAGGCGGAGCATCAGCGACCAGGCGGTACTCTCCAGCCCTTGGATGTTCCAGCTTGGAAGTGGGACCATGTGACCACGGATTTTGTGGTGGGGTTGCCCAGAACCCCGATTGGGCAGGACAGTATTTGGTTGCTGGTGGATCGGCTGACGAAGGTGACGCGGTTGCTACCGGTCAAGGTCAGCTGGAGCGTGCCTAAGTTGGCTCGTCTTTATGTGGAGCGGATCGTTCCGTTGCATGGGGTTCCCATTTCGATCGTGTCGGATCGGGATCCGCGCTTCACTTCTGGATTCTGGAGGAGTTTCCAGCGAGCTCTTGGCACGGAGTTGGCATTTAGCTCGGCGTATCATCCACAGTCGGATGGCCAGTCTGAGAGGACCATTCAGACTTTGGAGGACATGCTGAGATCCTGCTGCCTGGAGTGGCAGGGGAGTTGGATTCGTCACCTACCGTTAGTGGAGTTTGCCTATAACAACAGCTTTCATTCGAGCATCGGCATGGCTCCTTATGAGGCATTGTATGGGCGTCCTTGTCGGACTCCACTTGATTGGTTTGAGGTGGGTGAGCGTGTTTTGACGGGACCGGAATTGGTGCAGCAATGTGTGGAGGTTGTGCACCTGGTTCGTCAGAACATGTTGGCGGCCCAGAGTCGGCAGAAGAGCTATGCTGACCGTAGGCGGCAGCCCCTCGAGTTCGCCGTGGGCGATCATGTGTTCTTGAGAGTTTCTCCGATGAAGGGGGTGATGCGGTTTGGACGGCGTGGGAAGCTGAGTCCCCGCTATATTGGTCCTTTCGCGATTGTGGAGCGCATCGGTGAGGTTGCTTACCGGTTGCAGTTACCCTCTGAGTTGGCGTCGGTGCATGACGTGTTCCACGTCTCTATGTTGCGGAAGTATATGCCCGATGACTCTCATGTGCTCGAGTTTTCCGTTTGGCCTGAGGTGACTCCAGATCTTTCTCTCCCAGAGTTTCCGATCCGCGTGGAGGATAGGCGAGAGCAGCGCCTGCGGAACAAGGTCATTCCCTTGGTAAAAGTCGTGTGGCAACGACACTCTGGTGGTGAGGCTTCGTGGGAACGTGAGGACGAGATGCGTCAGCAGTTCCCGTACCTGTTTGAGTGAGTCTTCCTCTTCTTTCCCCTTGGGTTGTTCTCAATTTCGAGGACGAAATTCCTTAAGGGGGGAGGGCTGTAATATCCCGGACCTTTCGGATCCTTCTTCATGGGTCCCGGATCTAGTTTTCGGAGTGTCTGGCTCCGTTGTGTCCGAAATTTCGTTTCGGACATCTTTCGTGTTCGGATCGGCGCGATCCGGAGTCGTTTCGGAGGCCCGGAGGCGTTCCGCGGCTTTTTCCGCGTGTGTTTTCCGATTCCCGGTGTGTGTTTCGGCTTTTCTCTTCGGACGCTCGTTGCGGGTGAACCGGGCTGTTCACACAGACACGAGTGGTACCGTTGCGATCGGTGCGTTCCGAGGATCGCGGGGGTGTGATTTCCTATTTTTTGGAATTTTACGGATTTTCCGGGTTTTTCTATAAAACCCTTTTTCTTTTCTCTCTCCCCCACCATCTTCTTCTTCCTCTCTTCTTCTTCCTCTTTCCTCCTCCACCGTGTCTCCCTCCCTCTCCCTCTCTTCCTCCCGGTTGGCCACGGCGAGCTCCCCTCCGGCTGCAGACGGCGGCGGGGCGACGGCGCGGCGACGTGGGCGGCGGCGAGGCGGTCGTGGGGGCGTGCGGCAAGCGTGGGAAGCTTAAGGAAGAACGAGGGTTTTCAAGCGTTCTTCGCGATTCGTGGACGATCCGGCGGAGCATTCGCTCCATTGAGGTAGGGTGACGTTCCCTAGCTCTTCGCCGTTCTTTTCCGTGGTTTGTAGGCCGCGGGGAGGCCGAGAGAGGCATGTTTGGGCGTTTTTGGGGTTTTTCCATGTTTTGGGGTGAGCCGCCCGATCTATGGTTTTAGCCCATGATTCAATGTTTTGGTGGTTTAGATGCATGCTAGGGGTCCCCAGGGGTCTTCCCCCTTGTTTTCCCCCTCTCCGGTGGAGGTACGGGGGCGTGGTTGGTGTTTTTGGGGTTTTCCCGCCGTAGCGTGCTCTGGGGCAAGCGACGGTCACTCCAGTGACCGTCACATGCTTGTAACGCCCCTAGAGGGGTGCGTTACTTCCCTGGGTGTTGGCCTTTAGGGTCGAGGGCTGTAGCGGTCCTGCGACTGGCCGCCGTTTACTAGTGACGCCCCTGGGCTGGGCCGTCACATGCTTTCGACCGTTGGGTTTTGACCGTTGGGGGTCAGGCCATGTAACGCACCGAGATAGGCGCGTTACATGCGTGTAACGCACTGGGGCAGGAGCGTTACTTCCTGTTGTCCCCCATGTGGATGGGCCAAGCGACGCACTGGGCCCAGCGCGTTACTTACAAGCGACGCGCTGGGGCAGGCGCGTCACTTCCCTTTCCATCCCGAGCGTGAGGGCCACGCGACGCGCTGGTCTAGGCGCGTCACATGCGAGTAACGCACTGAGCCCGACGCGTTGCTTGCAAGCGACGCGCCAGGGTAAGCGCGTTACTTTCCCTGTGGTTTTCGTGGGTGTGGGGTGCCATGTGACGCCCTGGCCTAGGTGCGCCGCTTCCAAGCGACGCACTAGGGTAGGCGCGTCGCTTCCCCCTACCCCCTGGCCGTGTGACGGTCCGCCTTAGACCGCTATTTCCAAGTGACGGCCCTAGAGTGGACCGCCATTTGGCAGTGACGGTCTGAGGGTCGGACCGCCACTTCCTGTGTTGCCCCATGAGGGTGGCAACCTCGCTTTTCTCCGACCGTGGTCTCCGTGCGACGGGACTAGTGCGTGGGGTGATTCCCACACGTTGTCGGGCTTGGGCGTTGTTTTCCGTAACTTGAGAGTCTACTCCTTCAGTGACCCCCCACTAGTCGTAGCCTACTAGTACGCGTGTGCTAGTCGCACCAGGGAGTGGTGTACGGGCTGACCTTTAGAGACGGTTTGTGGACCGGTTACCGTTGGGCCCCACGTCTTGCAGCCAGAGTCCGGCTGAGGGGAAAACCGGTCAGAGGGCCAGACCAGGGACGCGCGGTCTGTGTGTGCACACGTGGTTGGGGGCGGTTGGACCCACGTCGACGGGCGTGACCCCAGCTAGTCACTTGTTTGTGGTTACTTGTACGGTGTTCGCGCCTCGGGTAGGACCTACCACGTCAGGCGGTTCACCTGCGGTGCGGTGTAAGACGTCAGGGGACGCTACCGGCTGTGCTTCTAGCGGGTGGTACTCCTGTCGAGTACGGAGTGTCAGACTGTCAGTCGTGTGTTTCCGACCTTCGGGTTTTGACGGTTCGACCGTTGAGTTGCGGTCTTCTCGTACCGTGGCACGTGTGTCGGTTTGCGTGCCGTAGGGTCTAGTTCTGTAGAGTACAGGGCTTTCCTTTCCGAGGTACTTTCCTACCGCTAGAGTAGTGGTTTCTCGTTTTTTTGAGGTAGGGTTCGAGTGATCCCTACTGAGTCTTGTTCCGAGACTCATTTCCCTGCGTGTTTTCACCGTGTTTCAGGTGAGGCGCCACCTTTGGGGAGCGTGTCAGGAGCGCAGCGGAAGCGTGGTGCGGGTGTCCAGAGGTAGTGCCAGAGGTCAGAGCCGGGGGATGCCCCGTGTAGCTGTACTTTTCTTTCTTGTCACTGTACTAGTCGTGGACTACTGTTGCTGTTGTTGTTATTTTATTGTGGACCATGTAAAATGTTAAATTCATTTCCTGCTTAATATTATAACTGTTTAATTTCTGCAATTATTTGTGATACTTGTGTAGTTTCCACACCATCCTTTTAACCCTTCCGAGTCTTCGGACTCGTGGGTGGCGGTACGAGTCTCGGGTTATCGGGCCTTCCCGGTAATCGGATTCTCGGGTCGTTACAAAGACGAAGGAGATGAAGAAGATGAAGGAGGACAAGAAGACGAAGAAGGAGAAGAAGAAGGCGATGACGGAGAGGAAGAAGATGATGAAGAGGGCGAGGACAGAGAAGATGACGGAGACGAGGATGGAGAAGAGCCACCACCTCCTCCCCGCCGGCCACTGCGGGGAGGGTTGATGGAGCCCGAGCCAAGCAAGGTTAGTACCTCAGCCCCTGCCATTTTTTATTTGTTATTATTTTATTTTTGATTACTATCCATTGCTATCGGGAGGGGAAGAACACCGAACAAAAAAGCACAGTAAATGACGACCGTGTGGGCGGCGTCATTTGAAATGGCGACAGGGGGAAGGTCGCTAATTCCTTTCTAATTTTGAAAATTGAATAAACATAAAGAAATAGCGCCCAGAAATCTGTCGTTATTTTGAAAAATCCCCTTTTTATATCAGAAAAGCATGCTTTTTTAGTCATATCAAACAAATATTTTTTTATTTTATTTTTATCACAGAAACGTAGTAAGAAGAAAAAAGTGCCCCCAAAAATAGCGCCATGTCCTAGGGCGTCAAATAGAAGACGCAGAGAATTGGCGCCCAAGCGTTGGGCGCCTTCTTAGGGATATAACGACCACTGTGTTGGTCGCCATTTAAAACTGTGATAAAAAACCCTTCTTTTTCTTGTTATTTTTGTTATGACTTAATTAGCAATAGTGATTTTTTTGTTCTTTAGTGTTGTATATATCTTTTTGTTGGCAGGCGTTGATGCGGACTCAGATCTCCTGGGTCCAAGTGCGGGTTGCACATTATGGGCTGCCCGACTTCTAGAGGGCGAGGGTGGAGGCGATGGGGTTCGGCCCCTTTCTCAACATCAAGCCAGTACGCCCTGACTTGACCCTGATCCAGGTACTGAGAGAGAGGTGGGATAGGACTAGCCTGGTATTTTTGATGCCCTGGGGGCACATGGTGCCGAGCTTAGAGGATGTGGCCAGGATCACGGGGTTGAGGGTAGATGGGGACCGGAGGCAGTTAGTGGGGTTACCCTCCTGGACTACGGGGAGCTAGCAGAGATGCTGCTAGGTTTGGAGACAGTGGCAGATGCCCCACGGGCGTGCAGGACGGTGTGCCGCAGAGTGCTGACCGGTGTGATGGGATTGGGAGACTCTCGGCAGAGGTCAAGAGAGTCTTTGGGTGAGTTTGCTGAGAGGTTAGCGGCGAGGGCCCGGGCTGCCTATTGCCAGGACCCGGCTCAGAGGGAGAGGGTGGACATGGACTTGAGGCTGTTTTTGTTTCTGATGTTCGAGAGGCTATTGCTGAGGACGAAGGGGGATGTCATGAACTGCCGATTCCTGGGCATCCTGGAGGACTTGGAGGGAGTGGGGAGGTATGCGTGGGGAGCTACCCTACTGGCGCACTTGATGGCGGATCTGTCCACGGGGACAGGTCGAGAGACGATTGTGAGCGGCTTCTCGCCTTTTCTTTAGATATGCATTTTTTGAATTTTATTGTTATTTTAAATGCTTATGAATATGATTATGCATGTTTATGAATGTTTATGATGAATACTAATGCAATTGATGAATGCAGGTGTGGAGTCACTTATACATGCCGATGGACCGTGTTAGCCTCCGACCCGGAGATGAGGGGGCTTTCCCACTGGCATGGCATTGGCTATCGTGTCTGTCAGGAGCGCCGCATGCCTACGAGCTGCGTGTACTTCGGTGGGAGTTCCGCGACTACCCCGCTTCACTGGTATGTGTGTAAATATGATGCAATTTACTTTTATTTCCTGCTTTATAGAATATGATGATATGTATGACATGCATGCAGGTGGTGTGGAGACCGTACCAGGGTATGACTGAGGAGGGTCAGCCTTGGTTCGTATCGGGCCGGCCTCATTTCGGGCGTGACCTCTGGGTTCACTGCCTGAACGAGATCGAGCCGTTACAGCTCCGGCTAGCGATGAGGACCTTCGGCCTACACCAGAAGTGGGTCGAGGTTGCGGAGCCGCGTGGGATCGGGAGGAAGACCCGCGGACGTACCATCACCACCGACTAGCAGCTCCGGTTGTTTCCCAAGTGGGGAATAGCTCTGCATACCTGCCGCGCTACTGGGAGACCTACGCTGGCCGACCCCAGATGAGGGTTGTAGGGGTACGTATGAATGCATGCTTCTAATGTCGAAATTAATGCTTACTTGAAATATGCAACTAATATGTGACAATTGCAGGATGTGCGGGATGTGGTGGTGATGGACATGCAAGTCCATCTCCACAGTTTGGAGGCTCAGCTCGCAACTACGTGGGCGGATTTGGAGATCCTGGTGAGTGCACTTAACTATATGATGAAATACATCTAAATTATTGATGTTAAGCTACTGACAATTTCAATGAATGCAACGTGCCCAGCAGGGAGCAGCGATAGGAGGGACGAGAGGTGCTTCATCCAGCACGAGGGATCAGAGTATCGTGGTAGATTCTTTGTCGGAGTTACTCACTGGGGCAATAGCACGAGCCGAGGCAGCGGAGCGCGACCTAGCTGGGCGGGTAAGTTCAAAGATAGATGCACAAATTTCTTTCAAGAATGAATATTCAAAAAGACTTATGGGAATGGTTACCTTTCAGGTTGTAGAGCTACAGGAGGCACTCGCTCGGGATGCTCATGCCCAGACTGAGCTCATGATCCGCGATCAGCGGATCGCAGAGTTAGAGGAGGAGGCGAGGCGCCACGAGGCAGGGGTAAGTAACAAAACCTTGTAAGCATGCTTTTATTTTCACAAATACTTTATGTCATGATGCTTATAAAAGATGCTAAATGATGCAGGCTGTCGAGTTACAAGATGCGCTTACTCGGGCGGCTTTGGCCGGCACCGAGCTTACGATCCGCGACCAACGGGTCGCAGAGCTAGAGGACATGTTGAGGCGGCAAGAGGAGCTGCCCAGCGATGTGACAGAGCTGAGGATCCTCCCCGAGGTGGAGAGGAGGGAGCGCACCCGTGAGAAAGAGGAGCGGATGGTGCAAGAGCGCGAGCTCACGGATTCGAGGGCCCAGCTGGCCGTCGTACAGGAGCGACTGCGGGCTACGGAGGAGTGCCTCCAGAGAGGCCGAGTGCCAGTGCGGGCCGCGGGTCACTCTAGCGCTTTCGCCAGCACCACCTACCTAGCAGGTTCCTCGACTCGGCAGAGGAACGAGGCAGAGGAGCAAGCTCGAGCCGGGGGCTCAGCTGCTTCCCGAGGGTCCATGCTCCCACCGCGGTCCCGTCGCCGAGATGATGGTGAGGCAGAGAGTAGGAGAGAGGAGAGTGGAGGTGAGAGCTAGAGAGAGAGAGTATATGTACCACCTCCTGCATTTTGTACACCATAGATTATGAGCATATATATATGAAAAGCACATTTTTGTTACCTGAGTTGTCGTTTTAAGCACTTGTGTACCTTTGTCTTTTCCTTCTTTTTATCCCTGTGTGCCACACTTGAGCAAACAAATTAATTAATCTGCCTGGCTTGGCCCCTTGCTCAATAAGCAAGGGGATGTCCTTTTTGACCTTGACGAAGGGTCAAGGGGCCAAGCCTTTAATCAACTAAGGCAAATAATAAAAAAATAGAGGAAAATGTGACATGCAGGCAAGCAGATGCAAACTAAAATTGAAAGATGCCCACACATAAATGCAAGCAAGCAAGTGCTTTGGCAAGAGGGAAAAGCAGGCAATCTGTGAGAATTGGCGACCGGACAGTTGTCACCATTTAAGTGAAAGGCAACACCTGAAGGGTCGCTAATTAAATTTTTTTTAAATGACGACCATGAAGATGTCACTTATTAATAAAATGACGCCCCTACAACTAGGTGTTAATTGAAAACATTTTTTTTATTTATTAAAAATGACGCCCCTATGACTAGGCGTTAATTGAAAACATGTTTTTTTTGTTTTGAATGATGACCATGAAGACGTCGCTTATTAATAAATTGACGCCCCTACAAGTAGGCATTAATTGAAAACATATTTTTTTAATGACTTAGCATATGTTACGTAGGCTCCAAAACCTTACACATTCACCATCTTAAATTCACTAACCATTCTTAAATAATTTTAACAAAGGGTCAAAGTGCTTCGAGCTTTGCTTTCACTCATGACCTTTTACGGCGCATCTTCCTAAGTCCGTCTCTATCATTCCTCAAGTCTACGATATACCGCGGAGGGGGAATGGAAGAAAAAGTTGAGGAGGTCCACAAGGGGTTCCAGAAGATCGAGGAAAACTTTCCTCCTCTACCCTATTGCCTGTTGGGGTTTGGTCTTTGGCTTAGGGAAATTTTTGTTGTCTTTTGCCCTTTATTCATGCATGCTTACGACTAGGGTTTTTCCTGCGGGGACTTTGCCCTCTTGTCATGCTCTTATTTTATATTTGATTTAAAATTTTATTTTCAAAAATAAAAACCTAATTGTACTCAGGCTTTTGTGACATATTGTTCCCTTTTGGGCCCTGACTTCCACCTACTAGGGCGGTGGGTAGGCTTGGGTGGTCTGCCCAGAGCCTAACTTCTCCCCTTGTGGACCGAAGAGAAGAGAACGGGTAAAGTCTTTACACTCTTAGTTTGGCTTTGACTTTCCTCGGATTTTGCACCGCTAGAGTTCATGAGCTAAGCATGTTGTGTGTGTATTGACCCAAAGTTAAATCATCAAGACTGAAGAATGAATTAGAGATTTTGACCTTTCGAGTCTCGTGACCCACATACCATGCCATCATCATTTTTGTTATTTTTTTTTATTTTTTGACTTAAGAGTAGTATTTCTTAAGATACAATCCATTCCAAGGGTGAGCCAATTCTTCCCCTTCAGCGTTAATCAGTTTGTAAGCATTGCCAGGATAGACTTCTTTAATTACATAAGGCCCCTCCCAATTTGGTTGGAGTTTTGAACGAGGTCCACCGGGTTTTACAAAGATTCTCTTAATTACCATTTCACTGACTTTGAATTTCCGTTCAATCACTTTCTTTTGATAAAAATGTGAAAGCCTGTTTTGATAGACTTGTGCATGTTCGGCGGCGGCCAGACGTATCTCATCCAAGAGTTCCAACTGTGCAAGGAGAGATTCATGATGTTCATCGATAGAGAACTCCTTGTCCAATTGTACTCTAAGAGAAGGAATAAGGATCTCATAAGGAACTACCGCCTCCATTCCGTAGGTAAGGGCGAATGGGGTTTGCCCAGTAGGTGTACGAATAGAAGTACGGTAAGCCCATAGAGCTTCTACGAGCTTTTCTGGCCAATCCGCAAATTTGTCAGCTTCACATATTTTTTTGATGATTTTAATCAAAGTTTTATTTGTTGCCTCTACTTGGCCATTGCCCTGTGGATAATAAGGAGACGAATGATGCAATGTAATGTTATACCTATTGTAGAGGTCCTGAAGCTCTTGAGAGATGAATTGCGGCCCATTGTCGGTGACGATTGTACTTGATATTCCGAATCTCGCAATGATATTCTTCATAATGAACTTGTAGGCGGTTGATGCTTTGATCTCCACGTATGCTTCTGCTTCCGCCAACTTGGTGAAGTACTCCGTGGCCGTGAGTATAAATGATTTTGGTTTTGTGAGGATGTTTGAATCACCAAGAGGTCCAATAATATCGAAAGCCCACATGGAGAAGGGCCAGGGGGAAGACATAGGATGAAGCGAAGAAGCAGGAGAATGGATTTTGTTGGCATGTAGTTGGCACTTAACACACCTTCGAACATAGATAGAACAATCCTCTTCTAGAGTGGGCCAATAGAAGCCTAATCTAAGAATCTTCTTAGCTAACATCTGGCTATTGACATGGCCCCCACAAACTCCTGAATGTGCCTCTTCCACGACCTTCCATGATTCATCATCGTCGAGGCATCTGCGTAAAACACTAGTGAGACCTCTCCTATAAAGCACTCCTCCAACCAAAGTGTATCTCTGAGCAACCCTTCTAATGGCTTTCTTTTCTTCTGACATGGCCTCTTCGGGATAAGACTGATCTTGACAATATTTAGCAATCTTGTAATACCATGGTTTTTCTTCGTCGTCCAATTCTTCTTCTAGATCTAACAGCATGATCTCTTTATTTTCAATGACTCCACCTTCCTTAACCTTCTTAAGCACCTCCTCCTTAACACTAAGAAATGCAGGATCCTTGATAGCAGGAGTAAGACGCTTCTGAATGATAATTGAATGGAAATCTCTTTCGGGAAGGAAGATTAGGGAGGAAGCAAGAGCATCAGCTAAGATGTTCTAATTTCGAGAAATGTGGACAAAGATCAGTTTAGTGAATAGCTTGGCATAAGCAGAAGTAAGTTCCTGGTAGGGTTTGAGTTTGGGATCGAGCGTGCGGCATTTGGTGAGAACCTCGCGAAGAATAAGCTGACGATCACCTACAATCTGCAATTGGGTAACACCAAATTGATGAGTGGCCTCCAGTCCGGCCAGTAGAGCCTCATATTCAACTATATTATTTGTGACTGAAAATGCAAGCTGAGAGGCAAGTGGAATAGTGATACCCTCCGATGATAGGAGAACAATGCCAATCCCCTTTCCTTGAGAATTCAGAGCTCCATCAAAATGTAATGTCCACATCGAATCGGTCTGTTTGAAGGACATTAGTTCCTCATCTGGAAACTCTGAGCGAACAGGATCAAATCTAGGGAGAGGGTGATGAGCAAGATGTTCTGCTATGGCATAGTCTTTAATCACTTTTTGCTGAATGTAAGAAATGTCGAACTGAGAAAGGAAGCTTTGCCATCGTGCTAATCAATCGGTAAGAATAGATTTTTCAAGGAGAAACTTGATGGGATTCATACGAGTAATGAGATGAACCTCATGAGATAAGAAATAATGTTTCAACATCTGAACTACCCAGACTAGAGCTGCGCAGGTCTTCTCTATAGCTGTATACTTCTGCTCACAGGGGTTGAGAAGTTTAGACAAGTAGTAGGCTGCCCTCTCCTTACCTTCTTCATCAACTTGCGCAAGGACAGCACCTACTGAGTCATCCAGGACTGAGACATAAAAAACAAGTTGTTTGCCTGGAACTGGCGGCCTCAGGATAGGAGGGTTTGACAGATAATCCTTCAATCCATCAAAATCCGCTTGACACTTGTCATCCCAATTAAATTTGATTCCCGGCTTGGTAAGCTCGTAGAACGGTCTACACCTTTGTGAGTGCTAAGAGACAAACTGGTGAATAAATTGTAACCTCCCGATCAATCCTCGAACTTCTTTCAAATTTCTGGGAGGAGGCATATCTCTTATTGCCCTTGCCTTATTGGGATCAATCTCAATACCCCTCTTACTAACAATGAATCCCAACAACTTACCAGACGACACACCAAATACACACTTCTTAGGGTTCATTTTCAGCTAATATTCTCTGGCTCTTTGCAACACTTTGGTTAGAACCCCAGGATGCTCAATCCTTATTCTTGATTTTACTACTAGGTCATCCACATACACCTCGATATAAATATGGATCATATCATGAAAAATAGTCATCATGACCCTTTGGTAGGTGACTCCGACATTCTTGAGTCCAAACGGCATGATCACATAACAGTAAGTGCCCCAAGGTGTAGTGAAGGAAGTCTTTTCTTGATCTTCTTTAGCCAGGCGAATCTGGTTATACCCGGAAAAGCCATCCATAAAGGAGAGGGTCTCATGCCCTGCCGTATTATCGATTAAAACATCAATGTGAGGGAGGGGGAAATCATCTTTAGGACACGCGCGGTTGAGGTCCCAGAAGTCTATGCAAATTCTGACTCTTCCATCTTTCTTCATAACCGGGACAATGTTAGCCACCCAGCTGGGATAAGGGACGACTCTAATGAATCTAGCCTTATAAAGCTTATCGACCTCTTCTTTCATCTTTAATGTCATATGAGGGTGGAAACGTCTTAACCGCTGCTTGACCGGTACGGACCCTGGCTTAAGTGTTAAGCGGTGCTCGACGAGTGCTGGATCCAAACCCGGCATATCTTCATAATTCCATGCAAACGTGTCCTTGAATTCTTGTAAAACCTGAATAAGTGCCTCTTCTTCAGATAGAGGTAAATTCTTACTTATGAGGATAATCATAGGGTTTTCCTTGGTACCCAAGTTGATTTCTTTCGTAGGCTCTTCTACTGAGACTGACGGTTCGTCGAATCTCCTCATGCCACTAGCAAAAGCATCAGCCTCGTCCTCATATCCATCGTATACTTCATCCCTCTCTTCGACGGGGTCTTCATCGTTCATAATCTCATAAACCCCGAATCCTTCATCTAAAGAGCACGCATCCTCACATTGCAAATCCGGCAGAGAGATCAGATACTCCAAGAATTCAGGAAGGGCCAAACATGCCCGGCACCTCCTAGCTAAATCCAACAAGAACCTATGGGGAATTTGCTTACCCTTGGCTTTCCTATTGGGAACTACCCCAAGACTCTTGATACTAGAAGAGGAAGATGAACTAGCCTGATTACTAGAACCTAAAGAAGAGGAGGAAGAAAAGGTGGGTACATGAGAAGGTATAGAAAAAGACTCCTCATCAGAGGAGTAAAAGTGGTCCCCTAACGGACCTTGAATGGGCGGCCCTTGGGTCGGGACACACTCATGAACAAGATAGGAAGTCTCTTCAACAGAGATGGAGGATTGAAAAGTTTGAATTTTGGCATTTTTTTTTCGTTTTCAATAATGAAGCAGTGGGAGGAAGGAATAGAAGATGAAGTTGAAATTGAAAGATCGGAAAAGGGTTGAACAAGAGACTGCCCGAGCGAGGCCGCAATGACAAGTTTAGAGAATTGCTGGATGAGTAGAGGAGGAATTGATGGAGTTCGTAGAAAATCAGGAGATAAGGAGATCAGGACCGCGGGTGGTCTAGGGATATTGAAGGTAAAAAGTTTGGAGCACCAAAAGGTGATGAGTGATGGGTGCAAGGAATCAACAAGGAAAAGTTCGGCCCACAACCGATCTATAGTGAAATATGCCTCAAACGGCACATCCAGCTCTCCTGTATCAGTGTAGTTGCTCAATAGCTGTCTCTTGTCGGTGATTACTGCTGGCTTTTCAATCAGCTCATGAATGAGCGGTGGCCATTCCGGGTCAGTCGGCATAAACAGTGGGCTCAAAGCAATAGTAATATCATTCATGTCAAACCATCGGTACCACTCACATTCAGGATCATCCATTTTTCATCTTTTAAGCGGCCTTAAGGTCTCCAAGGCCTTATATGTGACTAGGGGTGCTAGATGGCGAGCAAATTGGCGTGAATGCACATCTTGGTGGTCCAGCAATGAAGTAATCACTGTAGTTTGCTCGTCGACCTGGTGAGCGTACCCCTTCACAAAGTGAGTGTACAAGGTCCAGGTAAGCGGCCATCTGTCCATCTTGAGAGTAGAAGTCATAGCAACCCATGGCTTCTTTTCATTTTCGTCACATTTTTCCTTGGCCGGCCCCTTGTAGCCAAGGCCGCCTCGGGGAATTAACTTGTAATCCTTAATGGGCTTTACGCTGCCCTGGAGGTTGGTACCCAAACCCTTGCCGAATCCGTACCCCCTTATCATCATGATGTTCCAACCTGGGGTATTCACCATATTCTTCTTTTTCTTCCCCTTGGAAGGTAGGGGTGATATTGGTGCTGATATAGAAGATGAAACCTGTAGCCTTAACAAGTCATGCCGCGGATCGGCAAGATCCAATACTGATAACAAGGGCCTGTTAGCCGGCCATATAGAGGGTACTGAGGTTGCAGAGTGTACATCAACTAACGTCAGAATAGGCATACTGGTGACTTTGATGATGCGCCCTTTATGTGAAAACTTTATACATTGATGGTTTGTAGAGGGCACGACATCAAGCTCTTGAATGTACGGACGGCCCAAAATACCGTTAAAAGTCGGATCCATGTCTAAAATGTGAAAATATGTTGTAATTGACACAGGACCCAGCCCAACTTTCAAAGTAATCATACCCAAAGGCAGCTTCTTGGTATTATCATAAGCCGTGACTGTAATGGTTGATGGTCGTTGTAGACACGCCAAAATTGACGTTACTGTGAGTAAATCTCATATTACCTTGTAATGCCCCAATTTGACCCTCAAAATAACTTTATTTGAGTGGTTTTTCTCACTTTTTTTTTGGATTTCTTTATTTTTCCTCCCTTTTCTTATTTTTTCCAATTTTTCTAGATTTTCTGGGTATTTTTCTCTATTTTTATGAATTTTCCAGAATTAACGACATCAAGAGGGGCGTCATTTCATTTTAAGAAAATTAAAAGAAAATAAAAGAAAATTGACGCCACTTTCATCAGGCGTCAATTCCTCTCAAATTCCTATTTTTTGGATTTTCTGAGCATTTTTCAGATTTTTTTTGGAATTAACAACCTAGCGTGGGACGTTATTTTTATTTTAAATAAAATAAAAATAAAAAAATTAGAATTCACGACATGGTTGAGGGCGTCGCTTTTCAAAATGATTTTTTTAATATTATTTTCAACCCCCTTTAAGAGGTGATTTGGTGGCCTTCCGGGTATCAGAAAAATACGAAAAAATAGTCATTGGAATCAGCACAGTGTGATGCTCCTCCACCTAAAAAATGAGAAAATAATATTGAGAAATGAAAAATAGCCCTGTTTTGAATATTTTGAATTAACGACCTTGATTCGGACGTCAATTAAATTGACGCCCGAATCAACAGTCGTCCTTTCTCTTTTGGCTGTTTATCATATTGATTAACGTCCCTTGGTAGGGCGCGTTTTTAATTAACGCCTTTAGTTCAAGCGTCTTTCACAATTTTCAAATACAGGCAGATTTTATTTCTAAAAATTGATTCATGAAGTGACGCCCTTGTCCCGGTCGCGTTTTTAATTAACGCCCTATGGTAGGTCGTCAATTGTTGAATTGACGCCTTTATCTAGGTCATCTTTCACCTTCGTGTCCTGCTCGACCGCAGCTTTCCCCAGGGAGTTCCCTTCTCTGTTTGGTCATCTTCCTCGATTGGGAACTGGAGTCCTTGCCTCCAATGACTCTTGCCCTTTCTTATCTTCCCAAAATCTGTGTTTCGAGCCCTATTAATAGAGCTCCTACGGCTCAGTTACGGGGATTCGGATTCTTCTTTTTTTACAGGGAGTTGCTGTCGTTGCTGGCTGAAGGACGAAGTTCTCCTACACTGCGACGCTTCGTCTACCGAGGCTTCCTCCCCATCGAGCATCCAAAGGCTAAAGAAACACAGGCTCCTATCTTTTATTCTTCTTTTCTTTTTATTATCATTAGTTCATATGTGCATGCACGTTCATCTCTTCTCATAATTTTTGTTACTCAACCACGTTGAGTATTTTCTTTAGTGCAACACTTGCACTCTTCTCCTTGTTCTTATTCATCATCTTTTTTTATTCATCATATCCCACCCTTTTGCATAGGGGTTTAAGGGCCAACACCCAATAAGGTGTGTTCTTACACATACTTTCATGTCTATTTTTATCATGAATTTGATGCTACACTCACCTTGTTTCTAATTCAATCTTTTTTATGGGTGTTTGTTAATTTTGCAAGGGTAATCATCAAGAAGAACTCTCTTCATCGGCCGGCAGATAGGAAGAGAAAGGACCACTCACAAATCCCCCGCGCTTCCAAGGTATTTTCACGATCCCTCCCTTTATTATCATTGTTTATATCCTTTTGAGGCCCTCGCGTCTCTGGCGATCACAAATCCTCTTAGCACCTCGTGCTTCATCCATGCTCTACACACATTTAATGCTTAATATGCTTTCTTTTCTTTTAGTTATATTTATTCCTTGAGTGGATTTTCTTTTAGGAATCTACAAATTGGCGATCACGGTGGGACACTTTTTATTTTTCTTTTGATTACCCTTTCCCCTTGGGCACCCACGTGTGCCATCTCCCCATTTGCACCCACGGTGCGTCTCCCTTTGTGCTCCACGTAGCACCCCTCCCCCTAAGTGATTGGTTAGTTTGATAGATTTTTAGAAATTCCATTTATTCATCTATTAAAAAAATAAAAAAATGATGATGAGCATGCTATATTCCTTTTGGTGGTTGATTGCCATGATTTTATTGTGATTGTGAGTGTCTTTGTCTCCTTTCATATTGGTATTTAACTCTGTTTCTGGGGACAGAAGAATTGGCGCCCCTTTCAGATGCGTGTTTCTAGTGAGTAACGCCTTCACTCAGGGCGTGTTTTCCTATTTAACGTCTTCTGCCAAGGGCGTCCCGTGCAGAATTGACGCCCAACATTCTGGGCGCCTCTTATTTATTAAGCGCCCCTGGCAGAGGCGCCTTTTACAGAATTGACGCCGCACTCCAGGGCGTCTCTTTCCTGTGTGTCACAGTGACTGACCGGTTGCTCTTCTACTTACATTCATCTGTTTATTACATCCATTTGTTGCAATTCTGCATTCATCATTTGCTTTTGGTTGAGAGACCTTCTCACATTGTTAGGATCCACACCCCCTCTTGGTGAAGGAAGGACCCTCCATTGAGCATTCCGTCTCTTTGGACCGAAAATTCCTAAACCAAGCCTCCGTAAGTCCCCGCACCCGTGGATTCCCTCACGGACGCCGGGCAGGTTGTACCCTTTGAAGTACCGGGTTCAGTTGGCCTACATGTGGTGAGAGAGTGTTCCTAGTTGGCACCGGAGTTAAACCACATTTGAAACTAGGTTCACCCCTTGAGTGATTATATCAATTTGCATAAAATCTTTAATTCACCAAGGTTAAAACAAATAAAAATCAACGGTAACCATTCCAACTTGTGTGTTTCTTTGCAAATTATTTTGCTTGAACTTTGATTGCATAATGGCTTATCTTGACAGACAAAACAACATGAGTAATCTTAATTGTGTTCATGAGGATGCACAACCTAGCACATCTTACAATCCTCAGTTTCAACATGTTCAACATCATTCTCACCATATTTTCAAGAGACTACCTCCTCATTCCTATGGTATTGCCCGGCCCATGGGCAATGTCCAATCTCATGGCCCCTCGATTCAATCGCGAGCCACTATCCCTTCGGGACCGTCTCCTCCCAATGACGAGAAGGTCTCTCAAATCATTCATGCATTAGATCACCTCACCCCTCAACAAATCTAAGCCCTTAAGGCCGCTGTTGAGGGTGCATCTCATTCATCTCATCCTCCTTCCAATTCTATGCGGGTGGCCCATCACCCACCTCCCTCTTCTATTCACAATCCTACCCGGATGGCCCATCACCCATCTCCTCCTATTCATACTTCTCCTCGGGTGATCCGACACCCGCCTCCTTCTATTTCTCATCCTTCATGGCCCCAAGGCCCATTTATTCCTTACAATCCGGCCCATCTGGGTTCTTCTACAGGTTGGCCCATTAATCCCCCTCCACGGCCTTCTTATGCAGCCCCTCCTTCGAGGCCCTGCCAACCCTCCGTTCCTCAGGTCACACCCCTCCAACAAACTCTTCTCGGCAAAGTCACTTTGTTGGAGGAACAATTAAAAAGGGTTACGAGCCCACGGCCCGCTCCTTCTACTCCAGTCAATTCCCTCCACGCCGCTCTGAATGACATTACAAAGATGGAGAAAGATTGGAAGGGTAGGAGAGACGACTACGGCATCGACAGTGCGAGCAAGCAAGAGCCGGCGGGTTTCAACGTTCAAGTGGACGCCATCCATCCTCCACCCATTCACCCAATTCACACATATGGCCCTCCACCTCCACATACACAATACCATTACATTCCACCACCCACATACACGCCTTCACTACGGTGTCCACTTGAACCCGATAATGAAGAACCGGCAATTGAAGAATTCAAGACGGCGCATGATGATGAAGCTCTGCAGGCATCCCTTCCGAGTTTCCTTCGCTTCCCTCTCCCTTCGCTACCACTTGATGAACCCCTTGCTCAGGACGAAGCCACCATCCCCAATCCAACCCCCGTTCCTAAGACTTACTGGTGTTACGATGATGGGTCGATACTTCAATCACCCACACCAACACATCATGAGACACCTTCTATCCCTAACACCATTCGCCACATGCGGCGTTTCCTCCGCACTAAACCCCCTTCTTTTATACCTCCCACTATGCCATCAACCTTCATAACACCGGCCTCCAGCAAACCCACCACCGAACCTTCCTCAATTAACCTCCCATTACCGCCACTTCGGCCCTCCATTATACCTTTAACCCCTGACCTAGCCACTTCTATTCCACTACTTAATCATTCACCCTCACCCATGGCTAATCCTGAGCAGGATCCACCCCTTTTTGCACTCGAGCCAACCCCGACTGCTTCCAAGCAAAGGGAGAAGCTCGATGTGTTTGAACCTCCACTTCCACCCATCCTTTCTCCAACACTTTCCATTATACCTCCACCATTCATGGAGCCTTCCGCCTCCGCTTCACCCCCCTTTACTACTCGGAATGGGAGTGCTTCTGCAAGTATTTGTACCGAAGATGACCAAGAGAGGAGCAAGAAGGATTTGGCTACGGCCGAGCTATTCAAGATGCAAGAGTTTATATGCCGGATGCCAATCCGTGTTGTCGTGCCGAGCATGGTCGAAGAGGCCAAGTTCCCGCCACTGCTCACTAAGAGAGAATGTCAAACTTTGATGCCGTGTAAGTTTGTGCCCAAGGGCCGGGCAGGGCACCCCTTGTTCCAACTTTCAAACCTCGAACCTTTTCTTCCATACAAGGGGCGAATGCCTATTCTATTCAACATTCTTTATATGCCACGACCCCTGGGCAACACAATGCTTCTTATCCTGACTTTCCAACTCTCTCACACTATTACTTTTCACTCTTCAAGGGAGTTGTCATTTACCATTGAAGCTTCGTCATGGGCTCTTGCTTTATCCATTGGGCCAATTGGCTATACACTTTCACTGCCATGGAGGGGCAGTTATCTTGGTGCTAAGGGGCCTTCCACTATTTCATCAACCTTCTATTCAATGTCATCCACATTCTTGTCTATCACATTTTCTTCATGGGCCACTCCAAGGGTAAGGAGGAGGATCTCATCCTCTCACCCTTCATGTTCTTCATATTCTTTGCATCTCATGCATTCTGTTGCATCCATGCATTCATCGCATCTGTTGCATTGTATTCGCATACATTTGCACTTCTTCTTTCCCAGGTTTCCGGACCCGTATCTTCCCCGCCTTCCGGAACCTCCGGATCTTCCGCATTTCCCATCTTATTCATCCTCATCCTCTTCTAATCCACTCTCCCTGGGGCATCGCGTCCCCTTTCCTGCTATTTCCCTGGAACCTCCAGGTGTTTTATCCCTCCTCTTAGGGCATGACGCCCCTTCTGATTCCACTATTCCGGAACCTCCGGATCTTTCTCTTCTCACCGGGCATCGCGTCCCTCGGCATTTTCCTCCTCCGGAACCTCCAGATCTTTCTCTTCTCTCCGGGCATCGCGTCCCTCGACATTTTCCTCCTCCGGAACCTCCGGATCTTTCTTTTCTCCCCGGGCATCGCGTCCCTCGGCATTTTCCTCCTCTGGAACCTCCGGATCTTTCTCTTCTCCTTGGGCATCGCATCCCATGGTATCTTCCTCCTCCGAAACCTCCGGACCCTCCATCTTTCCTCCATCTCATCTTCCTGCTCCTCCAGGATATCACATCCTTTGTCCTCTTCTTCTTTTTTCATCATCTTTTTGCATATTTCTTCCCAGGGCATCGCGTCCCTCGAGATTCTTCCCCTCCGGAGCCTCCGGATTCTTCTTCCACTCATGATTCTCCTCCTCTGCCTCCGGACCCTCCGGATCCGCCTCTTTCCATCTATCAATTTCTTCTTCTAATTCCTCCTGATCATGGGTCCGACCCAACTTCCTCCACATCCACTGTCTTGGGCATCTGCCCATTCTCTCACTGCTTTCGAGGCTTTAGTCCTCACTCCTCCTTCTAATTCTCCGCTTCTTCTGTAGACCTTTCATGTGATCAGGGTCTCCACACCTTAGTGAAGGAGTTCTAGCCCTCGCCTCTCTTCCTTTTTTTCCTTATTCGTCTGAGTCTGGTCTTGGCACCACTCCTTCTTGTTAAGCCACTTTCAAACCCTTTGCTTCCAATCCTTTTGACTGCCAAAGAGGACTATCCCACGATGATCAACCTCGCCTCTGACAGGTGCTTCTACAAAGGTTGCAAGGTAACATATTGGCGTAAGTACTCATTTCATGATATCATTATCTCATTGCTTCACGATGATTTTCAAAATAAAGTGCTTCTTAACAAGATTAAGAGTGGTAGTCAAGACCTTTATCCTAGGTCGAATCTTTATCTTTACTAAATCATTCTCGAAACAGTCTTTTAGGCTTATTTTTGCAGCACCTTTGGTAATAAAAATCTCACGCTGGGAATTCAACATTCTCTCCCCGCTTGTTAAGAGTAACCCTTAGCTGGGCATTCCACACACTTCACGGCGTCCTTAGCCGGCTCCTTTGGTTAAACACCGTCCCTACTTTGGCCATGCCATGAGTATATCTGAAAGTCTTTTCTCTTCTTTACTCGGCCGAATGCAGGGGCAAGAGGTTGACGGATGAGATGACCCACCCAGGGTAATCCCCAATACGAGAGGAGTCTCAAATAGGGGCAGTCTTGACCCAAAATCAATATGAGTTTTCATATGAGTTTTCATGATATACATCTCGCCAAAAGGGCTATTATGAAAATCAAGTCAAAATTTCGATAAAAGCAAAATTGTGAATTATGGCATGTCAAGAGTGGCAAAGTCCCCGCAGGGAAAATCCTGGTCGTATGCATGTCAAGGGTCTAAAAATCAAAGGCACAAAGCCCCGGCACAACAGACTACCTCTTTGAGGGGAAACACCTTGGAAGGCATTCAAGTCCCGACATCTCCCATCCTGCATAAAGCTTATCCTCAATTATTATTCTCTTCTCCCTCTAAGATCGAATGTTTCTCGGGTATGGCCTTGGTAGGAGCACCGTTAATCAAGGGCAGTCAGTTATAGGGTGCCACCCTTCAATGCACGCTCGGCTTTGGGTAATTTTAGCAAAAGGGGAAGGAACAAGGACCCCTAGCCAATGGTTCAAAAACACCCTTTGATGCTGCATTAACAATGTATAAATCAAAACAAAAGGAAAAAAAATAAAAAAAACTTGAATATTTCCTAAGTCAAAATCCAAAAAAAAATTGAATATTTTCTAAGCCAAAATCTAAAAAAAATTGAATATTTTCTGATCAAAATCCAACAAAAATTGAATATTTTCAAAATTCATAATAAAAATTCAAATATTTTTCAAAATCCACATAAAAATTCAAATATTTTCAAAACTCATAAAAATTTACATATTTTAAAATCAAAAAAAATTACATTGTATTTTTCTGATGGTACTTTTGTAGGAACGACAACTTTGCAAGGACCAAGAACACGGGATGAGTCCTCTCCATTCATTGCCATCTACCTTTTGATTCTTCCCATGTTCACAATTGATCACATCTTCATAATTTGCTACGTATTACTCCGATTATTCATCTCCAAATCTTTTTTATCAAATCTTACTGATCACTCCGTCGATGGGCATTATCAGATCTTGATCATTCAACTCCAAATCTTGATTAGCTAAGTTGTCATCCTCATGACAAACGACAAACAATGATGCTATGCTACCTATGCTTTAATGATGCTATCTATGTGCCTTTCACGCTATGCACACTTGAATGCTATTCATGATATGATACATATCTGCTATTGATGCTTTGATTCATGCTATGCTTGCTATGCTTAAATGCCTTATTCATTGCCTGTTATCTTTTATATCTTGGCTGATGAATCTTTGAGCGTAGGAAGAAGCTCTTGGTCCCACCGACTGGGCATCATCATCCAAGCCCCACGGTGCTTGCACCTCATTTCTCAGTTCCCCCATGCTCATTGCTATCACCATCCCCCCTGTATGCATTCTACTATATGTTACATACGCTACTAGATTATATCAAGGACCTTGTGACTTTGGTAAATCTGAGATTTGAGTTCCCCTTCATCAAAAATAATGATGATTCCAGAGGAGTCTTAGTCACACGGATAGGCCGTTGAGCCGTCCAAGACTGGGGACGATGGTTCTCTTTTGCGAGTTGATGCGTGGATAAACGGGCTTCGGTATAGTATCGGCTCGCAGAATGGGTTTCTTGACCCAGTCTTGGCAGTTTAACAATATTATCCTTGATTATCTTATATTTTCATTTGTTTTAATTTTTTCTTTTAAACCCAGCATGCATTCATATAGGAGTTTGAAACAATTTTTGGAAAATCATTCCGATAAGCTGATTTGGAGAGTCAAATTGATCTTAATCTTTCCAGATATGAGATATTCATTGCTGATGGAATCCTCAGTTCGTTTTGTCACTGTTTTAGATCATTTTCTCGAAAGCTCCTTGTTTGGATTTCTATCATCTTATTTCAATCCTTTTCCTTTGATCCACCTTGGCTGCAGCACATCCACATTGGCTGGTAACCGCTCCCCAATGGTGAAACCTGCAGGTTTGTGACCTAGGGTACTTCCACCGCGCTGGAAGTTGATCATTCTCCTTCGTGCCCGCGTGCACACTCCTCCTCTTATCCAAACATCGTTGATTTCATTGAATTTCCCAGGATTGCTTCATCTCGAGCTTTTGATTTCATTCTCATCAAGTGATGTTGATTGCGTGTCTCATCACACCTTGGCATCTACTTTTCAGTTTGCTCTGCTCCCTTGCAAAGCAGACGCAAAGGCAGGGCAGCTGTAGACACGCCAAAATTGACGTTACTGTGAGTACATCTCATATTACCTTGTAATGCCCCAATTTGACCCTCAAATTAACTTTGTTTGAGTGGTTTTTCTCACTTTTTTTTGGATTTCTCTATTTTTCCTCCCTTTTTTATTTTTTTCTATTTTTCTAGATTTTTTGGGCATTTTTCTCTATTTTTATGAATTTTCCAGAATTAACGACATGAAGAGGGGCGTCATTTCATTTTAAGAAAATTAAAAGAAAATAAAAAAAATTTGACGCCACTTTCATCAGGCGTCAATTTCTCTCAAATTTCTATTTTTTTAGATTTTTTGAGCATTTTTCGGATTTTTTTTGGAATTAACGACCTAGCGTGGGACGTTATTTTTATTTTAAATAAAATAAAAATAAAAAAATTGGAATTCACGACATGGTCGAGGGCGTCGCTTTTCAAATTGAATTTTTTAATATTATTTTCAACCTCCTTTAAGAGGTGATTTGGTGACCTTCCGGGTGTCAGAAAAATACAAAAAAATAGTCATTGGAATCAGCACAGTGTGATGCACCTCCACCTAAAAAATGAAAAAATAATATTGAGAAATAAAAAATAGCCCTGTTTTGAATATTTTGAATTAACGACCTTGATTCGGACGTCAATTAAATTGACGCTCGAATCAACAGTCGTCCTTTCTCTTTTGGCTGTTTATCATATTGATTAACGTCCCTTGGTAGGGCGCGTTTTTAATTAACGCCTTTAGTTCAGGCGTCTTTCACAATTTTCAAATACAGGTAGATTTTATTTCTAAAAATTGATTCATGAAGTGACGCCCTTGTCCCGATCGCGTTTTTAATTAACGCCCTATGGTAGGTCGTCAATTGTTGAATTGACGCATTTATCTAGGTCGTCTTTCACCTTCGTGTCCTACTCGACCGCAGCTTTCCCCAGGGAGTTCCCTTCTCTGTTTGGTCATCTTTCTCGATTGGGAACTGGAGTCCTTGCCTCCAATGACTCTTGCCCTTTCTTATCTTTCCAAAATCTGTGTTTCGAGCCCTATTAATAGAGCTCCTGCGGCTCAGTTACGGAGATTCGGATTCTTCTTTTTTTACAGGGAGTTGCTGTCGTTGCTGGCTGAAGGAGGAAGTTCTCCTACACTGCGACGCTTCGTCTACCGAGGCTTCCTCCCCATCGAGCATCCAAAGGCTAAAGAAACACAGGCTCCTGTCTTTTATTCTTCTTTTCTTTTTATTATCATTAGTTCATATGTGCATGCACGTTCATCTCTTCTCATAATTTTTGTTACTCAACCACGATTTTTTTAATATCATTTTCATCCTCCTTTAAAAGGTGATTTGGTGGCCTTCCGGGTGTTAGAAAAATACAAAAAAATAGTCATTGGAATCAGCACAGTGTGATGCACCTCCACCTAAAAAATAGAAAAATAATATTGAGAAATGAAAAATAACCCTGTTTTGAATATTTTGAATTAACGACCTTGATTCGGACGTCAATTAAATTGACGCCCGAATCAACAGTCGTCCTTTCTCTTTTGGCTGTTTATCATATTGATTAACGTTCCTTGGTAGGGCGCGTTTTTAATTAACGCCTTTAGTTCAGGCGTCTTTCACAATTTTCAAATACAGACAGATTTTATTTCTAAAAATTGATTCATGAAGTGACGCCCTTGTCCCGGTCGCGTTTTTAATTAACGCCCTATGGTAGGTCGTCAATTGTTGAATTGACGCCTTTATCTAGGTCATCTTTCACCTTCGTGTCCTACTCGACCGCAGCTTTCCCCAGGGAATTCCCTTCTCTGTTTGGTCATCTTCCTCGATTGGGAACTGGAGTCCTTGCCTCCAATGACTCTTGCCCTTTCTTATCTTCCCAAAATCTGTGTTTCGAGCCCTATTAATAGAGCTCCTGCGGCTCAGTTACGGGGATTTGGATTCTTCTTTTTTTACAGGGAGTTGCTGTCGTTACTGGCTGAAGGAGGAAGTTCTCCTACACTGCGACGCTTCGTCTACCGAGGCTTCCTCCCCATCGAGCATCCAAAGGCTAAAGAAACACAGGCTCCTATCTTTTATTCTTCTTTTCTTTTTATTATCATTAGTTCATATGTGCATGCACGTTCATCTCTTCTCATAATTTTTGTTACTCAACCACGTTGAGTATTTTCTTTAGTGCAACACTTGCACTCTTCTCCTTATTCTTATTCATCATCTTTTTTTATTCATCATACATTCATCATATCCCACCCTTTTGCATAGGGGTTTAAGGGCCAACACCCAATAAGGTGTGTTCTTACACAAGCTTTCATGTCTATTTTTATCATGAATTTGATGCTACACTCACCTTGTTTCTAATTCAATCTTTTTTATGGGTGTTTGTTAATTTTGCAAGGGTAATCATCAAGAAGAACTCTCTTCATCGGCCGGCCGATCGGAAGAGAAAGGAGCACTCACAAATCCCCCGCGCTTCCAAGGTATTTTCGCGATCCCTCCCTTTATTATCATTGTTTATATCCTTTTGAGGCCCTCGCGTCTCTGGCGATCACAAATCCTCTTAGCACCTCATGCTTCATCCATGCTCCACACACATTTAATGCTTAATATGCTTTCTTTTCTTTTAGTTATATTTATTCCTTGAGTGGATTTTCTTTTAGGAATCTACAGTCGTATCTCACTGTCTGGAATGCCACACATTTTTAAAGTGCTAGGAGACATCACATTGATGGACGCTCCAATATCTACCAAACATTGTTTAACGGCCACTTTATTAATATCAACGGTGATGCACAAAGCATACTTCCTGGCCGGCTTTGGAGCTAATTCATGCTTATGAAAGACTATAGCCGGTTGGTCACTTGCCGAAGTTAAGACTGAAGTGATCTGTTCAACTGGGATGTCTTCATTGACCATCACCTTTTGTAGATATTGCTTTAAAGCTTGTTGGTGCATGGTAGATCTCTTAATCAATTCCAAAATTGAAATCCTTGCTGGGGTTTTATCCAAATGTTTTAACAGATCATATTGGGTGCCCAATATGGATTCTTGTTCTTGCTCTTGTTCCTCATGCCCCTGTGCGGGCTCTTGCTCCCGTTGTGGAAACACACTGTGGAATATCCGTCCACTACGGAGCACCATAGTTTGTGATGACCGTGCCTCTGTCGGGCTTTGGTTAGGCGGGGGATTGGTGGATGTGGATGAGATATCGGGGTTAACAGATGGTGGAGGTGGAGCGACTGAAGAGGGAACCCTTATGAGGGGCCTTGACGGCTGAAGGTTAGTGGAAGCTAGAGGGATAGGAATGGGAGTGTGGTTAGAAGAGATAGATGATGTTCGGGTGGTTGGAGGCGGTGTAGGCCAGACAAGGAGGGGCCTAGGTGGAGGTGAAGGATTTGCGATCGGTGCGGGTTGGAGTGAGATAGCCCTTGCCTGGGTAGGGTTAATGGTAGCGACAGTAGGAACGGGTGCTGGCGAGGGGCGGATGAGGAGTGGCTTAGATGGCAAAGGATTTACGGAAGGAGGAGGGGTTTGTTGTGGTGTGGGAGATGGTGAAGGGCGAATAAGAAGAGGCCTAGCCGGCAAGGGGTTGGTGATAGTGGAGGGAACTTGGTTGGTGGTGCGCAGGAGGGGACGGGAAGGTTTATGGAAAGGTGTTGGTTGTGAAGTTATTCGGAGCAGATGTGGTGGTTGGTTTGAGGTTTGGTTTAAAGCCCTAACAGAGACGTTTTCTTCATGCCACCCTTGCCCTCTCTCCACTTCATGGAAGGAGGTGACAGGATTCAACTGTTGATTTGGTGGGTGCTCCGGTAGTGGATTGTGAACAATCCCCATATCCAGTTGTGGTGCTGGAGCTTGTTGCTGCTGTGGAGGTTGCTGAACCTGCTGCGGTTGCTGTTGAGCCTGCTGCTGCCGCGGAGGTCTTCGTGCCTTCAATACTGCGATAAATTGCCTCATCTCATCCTAATCGATACCCCCTGGTCATTCATATCATATATATAATCTTTAAAATGAAAACAATGATCTATGTTATGATCAGGCTGCCGATGGTAGACACAATACTGAGAGGTGTCCACATTCCGGGGCCAGATCGTTCTCTCCTTTGGCAATGTGAGCGCGTTGGCGGCCATAAGGGCGTTGAATATATTGGGAAGGCTTTTGGGTAAAGGAGGGTATTGGGCTCTTTTGGGGCCCATGGGTCTCCTTGGTTGCTAAGGATCGTAACCAGCAGGTGGTGGCACTTGGTGGTATTGCTGGGGGGCGGAGGATTTTGTGGAACGGCTTGATTTTGTGAAGGTGGAGGCCGGAACGGTTGAGGAGGGTTGTTTGTTTGGTGGGGAACTTGGTTGAAGAAGGAGGGTTGTTGTTACTGTGGCTATTGCGGTGGCCTTGGGTTAGGAAGGTTGCGGAAAGGTCCGGGATTGCCAACCGCTCCCACTTGCTCATTAGTAACAGTCGCCTCGGTAGTGCTACCATTAGTGTTAACATTGTTGGTCTTTCTCATCACTCTTGGCCTTGGTTCAAACATGTCCATGATCGGCGAATCCTTCATCTGAGTTTGGATATATCTGGCCCGTTCATAGAGCTCCTCCATGGTATTAAGCTTGTTCATGGCTAAAATGTGTCGAAACTGTGATGTCGCATTTGATATTATCATCTTGACTTGTTCTAACTCAGACAAGGCATCTTTTAATTTCTCGGCCATAGACCTCCACCGGTCAGCGAACTGCACGAAGTCCTCATCGGACTTCATCTTCTCAGCCACAAGATCAGTAACAGACAGAGATGGGCCCACATGGTCCCTATATTTTTGCAACAATTTCCGCTGAACAACATCAAAGTCTCCAGCTTCGGCTGGCTCTAGGGAGTAAAACCATTCAAGGGCTGGGCCATCAAGAGACCTTTTAAAGAGATAGGCCAAAGAGGTCTTATTATCTTGCCAAAAGGATGCCTCGTACATGAAATCTTTCAAGTGGATGAATGGGTTGCCCGTTCCATTGTAGCACCTGAAGTTAGGCATCTCCGAAGGGGGCAAGTGGAAAATCGGAAGAGTAGGGAGAGTGATCTCCGGAGCATTCTTGGGGGCCATGACTCTCTTAAGTTGTTCCTCCATACTAGCAATCTTCTGGAGGAGAATGGTGTTGGTATCGGACTCGGCCGGGGCCGGATTAGCGGGGAACGGATTTGGCATAGGCCTCCTTAAAAACTGAGGACGAGGGGGATTTTGCGGCTGAACCACGGAGTGACTTGCCGATTGGGCCAGCGCAAGAATAACGGGAGTCCATGGACGGGATGGAACCTTCTGAGAGACCGCTTGGTCATTGGAAGCATTGATTGGAAGGTCACCTGCAGCCTGAGGAGGATTTGAAGATGAAGGGACATATTTCCCTTTGAGAGCGGCCTGGACCACTTGACGTTGAGAGTCATCTAATTGAGACAGAGCATGGATAAGATCATTTATATTGAAAGATGGGGAAGCGTCCCCAGATGTATTTTGAGTGACGAGTTGAGTTTGGGAAGGAGACTCAATCCCTTGAGCAGTGGTGTCCACCACATAAACTTGAGGGTGATATGAATGAGAGGGAGCATAATTTCTCTCATAGTGAATGCGATCTTGAGGAGGAACGTCATAAGATGTGTCAAATTGACCCTCCTTACAACTTATGAGTACTCATAGTTGGCCATGTTGACCAGTCTACTTGACCGAAGCATCATGGTTATTATAAAGAATTTTATTTAAATCAAACAAGTGTAAAGCAAGCAAGCACTCAAGTAGGTTGTCAAACAAGTTGTGATGATTGCATAAAATTTTAAAAATTATTTGGAGATTTAATCAAGATGGATTTTAATGAAAACTTTCTCGCTTCAATGTAGATCCTAGTTGCAATTCGAGTGTAAACTCCGGGTTAACTAGGTTCTTTCTCTCCTCACAAGCGCATGGGTTAGCTAAACTTCGGGGTTCTTCAAAAGGTACAACCAGCCCGGCGTCCGTAAGAGAATCCACGGGTGCGGGGACTTATGGAGACCTTGGTTAGAGAATTTTCAATCCAAAGAGACGGAATACTCAACGGAGGGTCCTTCCCTTCCCAAGAAAGTGTAGAAAATCTTAAGGGTGTAGAGAGAGGAGGTCTCTCAACCAAAATGTCCTAATGCAAGCTAATGCAAGTAGGATCAACCAGCAATGATGAGTATCAGCAGTAATAGATCATATAAATGCAAACAACAGCAAAATAGGTGGTTCTGTGAGATAGAAGCAACTGGCGACCACGCAGTGGTCGCTATTTCAGTAAATAGCGATTGTGTGACAGCCGCTGATCGATAGCAGGCGCCTCTGTGCCGAGGCGCTGAATCTGCTGAATCAGTAAATGATACTAAATGCGATCAACAGTTAAGAAAAATGGCGCCTTCGGGTTAAGCACTGATTATGCAAAAGACGCCTCTGTGAATGGGCGCAGAATGCAGTAAATGGTAGATGGCTAAAAATTGAAATGAACAGTGATTTCAGGAATTGACGCCTTAGAGTTAGGCGCTAAATCTAAAGACAGCGCCTCTGTGGAGGGGGGCAGATCATAATCAGTAAATAATAATAAAATCAAGTAAGCGTCTCTGTGAGAGGTCGCTGATTCTAAAAGTAGCGGCTGCCTGAGCGGTCACTTGTTTATTTTAGCAAGATAGAGATGAAATTTCTTCTAAAAAAATGCTATGAACAGTTCAAAAAATTGGCTAATCAAGTGGGGGGTGTGCACGTGGTGCACAAAAGGAGGGTGCTACGTGGAGCACAAAGGAGGGGCACACGTGGGTGCCAAGAGGAGGAGCATGCGAGGGCGCCAAAGGGAGGGGCACACGTGGGTGCCGAAGGAGGGGTAATCAAAATAAAAGCATAAAGTGTCCCACCGTGATCGCCAATTTGTGAACGTGTCACATAGACTTTTCAAAAGAAGAAAGAAGATTTAATTTTAAAAGGAGAAAGATGATAAATAAGAAAGAAAAGGTGGGGGAGGGAGCATGTGATGCTACGTTGAAGTGTGATCGCTAGAGGGGTTACCTCAAAAGAAGAAAGTGATCGCTAAGTGTACCTTGTGAGCGGGTGTGGGTGTGAGCTCAAATTCTTCCTTCTACCGGCTGGCCGATGACGGAGGTTTTTATTCTTGATTACCCTTAAAATCAAAGACAAGAAATCTGGATTAGCCAAAAGATGTGTAGTATCAATACTCAATACTCAATAGAAATAACAATATGCAATATGGGCATGAACACACCTTGTGTGTTATTTTTTTAAAAACCCCTTAAGAAGGAGCAAAAGGTGGGATAATATGTGTGAATGCAAATAGCAATATGATGATATATAAAAGGGAACTCTAGCAAGGTGCCAGAGATATGCACGTGCAGCCTAAAGAAACAGTAAAGAGAATAGAGATATGCACGTGCAGCCTAAAGAAACAGTAAAGAGAATAATAATAATAATATATGATAGCCCTTTTATGCTTGCACTGCTGCGAAAGGATAAGAGAGATAAGAGATCAGCCGAGAGGGAGGAAGATCAGCAACCCAAACTCCCCTCCGGTGCTCCCCTGTAGAGTTAGAAGAACACAGATAATAAAAACTCTCTAAAGGCTCTGTAAGCTCTCTCAAAAAAGGATCCCAGCGGCAGGCCAAAAGAGAGGAGATTTATAGGGCTTAAAACCTTATTCTAATGGGATTAAAACAAGGAAAATAATCCCTGGACGTGGATATCCTTCCATGGAAGAACTTGGAACCAAAAAGGAGAAGGAACACCATGCAGAGGAGGTTGCAGATGCCATGGGTACGGAATGGAAATGGCAACCTGGAGGCTGTCGTCAATTAAAAGGGCGACCAAGCAACGGCCGTCAATTCCTAGATAAATTATAGAAATATCTGACTTTCCATATTTTGAAAAATGGGAAATAACGCCTTCTTAAAATGGCGTCGATTAATGCACGCCTGCATAACAGGGCATTAATTCTTTGAGGTGATGGCGTAAAAACTAGGAAATGGCGCCCATTCAGACGGTCGCCTCTTAATTGAAATAACGACACATCGTAGAGTCGTCAGTTAAATGACGCCCAGAAGGCGGTCGCTAATTACAAATATATCAGAAAAATCTAAATAAACTCAAGAAATTAGAAAAACCTCATATTGAGCCAGTAATGAAGTCCACTTTGGGGCATTACATTGTGACACGAGATTTACTCAACATAATATCAATTTTGACGTGTCTACACTCGCATCTCTGGCGATCACCCTCCTATAGCATCCTACGCATGCTCCCTATTTCTATCTCTTTTCCTCTCTTTTTTCTATCTTACCATGCATTTGTTCTTTTAAGTGGATTTTCCATAATCTACAGCTACCGGGAGAACCCTGACAGCCTCGCAGACGAGAAGTCATGCTAAAGTCACCCGGTCACACTACCCTACTCCGGAGAACCACGGCTCACGGTCGAGAACTAAACCCACGGGTGACTAAAGTACTCACTCACTATCACCGGTCGGATGCATCCACTGACATCTTACACCACGCCAACTCTCCCTGGCCTGGCCACCTATCTTAGAGAGGGAGACAAGGGACTAGGTCAGATGCGTCCCGAATGCCTTACACCGCCCACTACGCTCACGCCTAGCTGCCTCTCCCAGAGAGTGAGGCGGAGTCCCAAAAACACAAGAACTAGTTGGGGTCATGCCCGTCGACGTGGGTCCACCACCCCCAACCACGTGTGCACACACAGACTATTTGCTCTAAGTCGGGTCCTCTAGCTGGTCCCCCCCTAGCCAGACTCTAGCTGCAAAGGCAAGGGCGCCCTACGGTAACCAGCTTACAAACCGTCACATCAAGAACAGCTCTCGACCACGTGGTCGGAACATGTCGGCACTTAGTGAGTAACACTCTCGACCAAGCCGGTACGTGAACGACACTCAGTAAGCTATGCCAGCGGAGTACTACTCAGAAGAAGGTCCAACCCACACACACCTGAAACCACGAAGTGGCACAACCCGGTACAGGTAAACCGCCTAAGGTCGGTAACGGGAACCAGCAAACGTCCGCCTACTAACTCGCATGGGAACAGACCTCTGCTATCAATGACCCACACGGGGAAGAACACTCTTTGCAATATATAAATCCCATAGGGATGGCCCAAGATAACTTATACAGAAATCCTGGATCATACATAATCACGCGGGCACCTCTTCCACGAAACCACGTCACATACGGACACCTCGGGGCATGAAACGGCGAAGCACTACAGCCCAGGGTAGGAAGGGACTAGGCGGCCAACCTCCTAGCCACCCAGTGGCCTGGGCGGCCACATCCTTGGCTGCCTAGCACAGGGCCACCCTATGCACTGGGCGGCCATCTCCTTGCCCACCTAGTAGGCCTGGGCGGCCACCACCTTGGCCGCCCAATCAAGGACACATCAGGGTCTGGGCGGCCAGCACTCTGGCGGCCCAGCAGACCAGGGCGGCCAGACCTTTGGCCCCCCAGGCACAGTGCAGGGTGGCCAACAGTCTGGTAGCTTGCAGGCTGGGACAGAGGGGAAAGAGAGAAAGTAGGGTGGCCAGGGTATTGGCCGCCCAGCAACCTGGGCGGCCAGACCTCTGGCCGCCAAGCAGACCTGGGCGACCAGGGTTTTGGCCGCCCAACTCTGGGGCACACACGGCCACACCCGTGGCTGTCCTCTGACTGATTCGTGAAAATGAATCGAACTCCACGCGGAGTTCGATCCCACGCACCATTCGCCTTGACGCGAAGTGGAAAACAAGGGGAATCTATCCCCGGGCATTCCTACATCCGAAAAATCTCGATTAACCCACAAATCAAGGCCTAGATTGGCCGAAATCGTCACTCATCCCAAACTTGAACATCCCCCCCAAATAAGCAATGCACCCACTCTCGACCTCGCCGGAGCTCAGAATCGCGAGGGAAAACACGCTAGAGTTCTAGGGATCCATCCCCTTACCTTTTCGAAGCTTTAACCCACCGAAAACCCGTGAAAATGATGATCCTCCATGCAGTCGACTCCCACGTCCACCTCACCGCACGCCACGCCCCTCGACTTCATCCTCGCCACACGCCGCTGCCGCCGCTCCGCTGCACGTCCCTCCGTCACTGCCGTCGGCCGTCGGAGGTGAGAAAGGGAGAGGGAAAGAGAGACGGGAGTGTGAGGGAGAGGAGAGACGCGAGAGAGTGAGATAAGATAACGGAAGGGGAGAGAGAGGGGTTAAAAAAATTTTAAAAAATTTATTTGTTATAATTTTTCATTTACATTTACAAAATTCACATAAATCTCAAAAACTCCCAAAAAATCAATTTGGACTCCGAAAAATTCTAGGAAAAAGTTAGGCCACTCAACGCATCGCCACGGACCTGAAATAACTCACACAAATGTCATCTAAGGGTCCAAAAATCTAATATTCAAGTTTGAAACTCACACAGATACGATCCGCAACCCGCGGAAACACGATTCGAAACAACCGGGGCATTACAATCTTCCTCTCCCGGCGAACACCCCCCACCCGTCCCAGCCCTCCTCTCCCGCTCTGACCCTTCGTACCCACCCACCCACCGCTCGCAGTCCAACCTCTCCCCCTTGGAGAGCTCCGGCGAACACCCCCTACCCCTTTGGGCCACCATCTTCCCCTCCCGACGAACACCCCCCTCTCCCCCTCAGGCCCTTCGTACCCCCCACCTCTCCTAGGCCCCCCTCTCCCCTTCGACTCGAGGGCCCTCCCCACCACTGCTCGTAGGCCCTGCCCCCTTCCTGATTCACCACAGATCTACTCCAAGGGTTAGGGTTAGCCCTAGTTCACTTGTTCTCTGAGGAGATGGCCACATCCATGGGAGAAGGTGGGCATCCTCCCTCCTTGCCCCCATCTCCCCCTCCAGCACTAGCAGGCCCCTCCCCCCCATCCCTCCCGCCCTCTCCCCCTCCAATGCTCGCAGGGCACCCCCCCAAGCCTCCAGGCCCCCTCTTCCCATCCAACGAGTCAGGTCGGCCCCCTCCCCCTTTGACAATCACAGGCCCCATCCCACCCCCAGAGCTCCGACTCCCTCCCTCTGCTCACTCTGGCACCCCCTTCTCCATGGATCTCAACGTCTTTAGGGAGAGAGGAAGATCAGGAGGGAGGTGGGCATGGCGGCGGCCGACAGCTAGCGACCCTGTGCTGTCATTGACATCCGTCATGGATGGATGGATGGAGAGAGAGAGAGAGAGAGAGAGAGGAGGGAGGGGATGCTATCCTGAGGGTAGGTTAGTAATTGTCCCTCTTAACTCACACATTTCTTGAGTTAAGGAAATGATGGTTACGGCGAGGGTATAACTACAACAATATAGGGTATATCAAGGATATACATGATAATAGGGTAAAAGTAGGGGATAGATGCAAATATGGTATTTTATAGGCGTATAGAGGTAAAAATCCTTATATATAATTCTTCGTCATCAGATATTCTAATCAATACCTTTCAGGATAGCAACTCTATGTTTTCTTTATTAGTTTAACCATTCTGATCTTGTTAAAAAGTCCCCGATCAGTACTTGAATGAACATGAGACTAAGTTGCTGAATTCAATCTTGGTCAGGTAGGATCATACATGTGTACATAACAAGGCGTGTTGATCTTAATTCATGGGTGCACCTTACACCAGTGACACAAGCCAAGACAGTGTCCTCGATGGTGGCACAATGAAGCCAGCGGACCTCTTCAACATGGGCTTGTAGATGTCTAGTTTTGGACATCCCGCGGATCATGATCTTAGTTATCATAATGGTGATGTTTTTCCTTGATGATTGGACCCTTGAGTGCCCATTTCTATCCAATAACTCAACCGGGCCGAAAACCATTGAAATAACGGGATAAGTCCACTTTCTGGGCAGCCAAATCGATGGCCGCCCAACTCTCGAAAGAAGGCCAGGAAGCTGATTGCCCAAGACATAGGGCAGCCACATACTTGGCTGCCCAGGTATCCTAGGCAGCCATAAAGTTGGCCGCCCAAGAGACCTGGGTGGCCACAAAGTTGGCCGCCTATGTCTCTTGAACTGCCAGCGAGATGGCCGCCTTCTGGTAATCGTCTGCCAACCCATGTTTTCACGGTTCCTCTCACTCTGGAAGTGTCCTCCGCAACCAATCCCACTTTGAGAAGTTGATGCATGTGTAGCCATGCATGTACTCGCTCCAAGAGTGGTCTAAAGCCCCCTCACGTGGATTCAAGCTCCATTTCAAATGATTTTCATGGAGGGAAACCCCTCTACGTACAAAAGAGGTCCCTAGGGTTCCAACACCCAGGTTGGAAGGTTGGACATTCTAGGGGAAGGATTGGAGGATCAGAGACCTTGGAGGGCCGTAAGATCATCAAGAGTTCTTCCCGTTTCCATCCCGCCATCCCAAAAATGCAAATCGAAGTCGAAGAGTTTGGAGGTTCGCATGTGGAAGGAAGATCTCTAACCACCGTCAGAGGAGACCAAGCTTACAGTAAATGGCCATTGATCTGGCCACCCATCACCATCGAACGGCCATGGATCTGGCTGCCCACTGCTAGTCGATGGGCAACCCCCATCTCTCTTCCCTCTGTTTACTTCCCTGCTACATTTTAGTTCATTTTCACATATTTCCCTTCATTTCTGTTGCATTACATGCATGATAACTTTCCCTAGATCCCCATTTTAAAGAGGTTTTCGTCCCAAAATAGAAAGAAGGTAAGTGGTCAAAAGCCTCGACATCCCCCCTTCCCAACCCCCTTCCCGATAAGATTGACCCCCGATTGTGTGTATTTCCTTCGTTGTTGAGCATATACTACACTTTCACAGTCTAATGGATCTTTTTTCCATGGTTACTAGTTGATTTTCAGGGTCTTTGGAGCAGACTCTCATATTTGAGCTCCCCATTCTTGACCGGCCAAGAGCGAGGATAGACAAAACCAATAATCCTCCATTTGGAAGGCGTTTGCAATCACCCTATCCCTGTGAGACTCAGGTAAAATTCCGAGCGATCACCTAACCATGCACCATAGTGTTGGACTGAGCTTTGGAACCACATCAACCCGAGTGTCCACCCCCGAACCCGGTACAAATCCAACACTTGCAGGGCTCCAATCACAGGAACCCCTTCAAGGTCACGGATCACGGCCTGGTCTACAATAGGGCACCTAGGACTATGTCCTCTTCCTCTGCAGCTTCAGCTATACCTGGGATAAGATAGAGAGGATGGTCCTCATCCCCTCCCCTGGCATAGACACCCACTACCCCCAAAAGGCAGCAACTCCTAGCCAGATGTTGACGTCAATTAGTCGACCATCGTTGTCTTGAGCCTCCAGTCCACTATGATGGTGAAGAGGATGCTACGGAATGTCGACTGTGGCAGAGCTATCATGCACATGATGGTGTGGCCTAGGTTCCTGGTCTTCTCTTGCCGCAGAGAGAAGAACTCTTTTGTTCATGGTCCCAGTTGCACAGTCTCAATCCCGCTCCCACTCTCAGTCTCACTCTCAATCGTGATCCTAGTCAGATCGTGGCCGCAGGGATTGACGTCAGTGGCGAAGTCGAAGGAAGAGGAAGAGGAAGTGGGCTTGGGGGGGGGGGGGCACGTTGCAGTTGGAGGTGGGGGAATGATGCTGCTGTTGCCGAAGCAGGTGCTCGACGGTGCGGTGCTTCTGGCCGACTACCTCCTCCTGGCTACGTTGGAGGGCGAGGCACTCGACCTTGTAGAGGAAGATGGGCTTTGGGAGGTCTGGGGAGTGCTCTGACCATTTCCTATGTGCGTCACTACAACAACATCATTTTCAGATGATGCAGGCAATCCTCGGCCACCGAAACCCCCCCAGAGAGAGAGAGAGAGAGAGAGAGAGAGAGAGAGTTGACTAGTTAAAAGGCTAGGTTAGCTATTTTACACCTTTTAACTCACCTTGGGTTATGGTTTATGATGTATCGATGACGGCAGGGGTACGGTGAGACCTTCTTAAATATTTGAAGGGTATTACGGTAAATATGATAAAAGTAGGGATATAGTGATATTTTCAAAAGAATTTAGAGGTACAGAGATAATTTTCTCAAAAAAAATTATATTTCTCTGCATTTCAAAAACTGTGATTTCCTTACAGAATGCTTGTCCATGTTCAGTGAATATTAATTTGCTTGTCATGCATATAAAACTTGTAACTTGTGATTTAAGCAATATTAGGAACGATCATCCGAGTTAGTGGGTCACTCTTTTCTATTTGGGCCGACACAACCACCGCTACTAGGATCAGAGTGAGGAACTCTTGATCTGCTATTGTGAATTCAATTTGTAAGGAAAATTGGTTTGAATATAAGCTCTTGCTATGCTATATATTATGATGATGTCAAATCTCGTGATTATGCATTAGCTACCATGCGATTTGCAAATTTTAATTTATGTGTAAGCATGTGAATGGTTTTGATGTTTAATGGATCGCAAAACTCACTTTCTTATTTAATGTTTTTTTCTTCAGGATAATTGAGTATTGGAAGTGGAAGGGAATGTAAGGATATGAGATAATCCATAGTCGATGTATGAGTTGGATCAATGTAAAAGATTTTTGATTCGATGTGAGTTAATTTGGATTATGGATGCTGTGCTTCTCATGGACTTTTTAATTTGATCTGTTGTTATACTTCGGTAATTGAAAATTCTATTCAATCGGTCTTTGTTCGCAGGAAGAGGCTGATTTGAGCCGAAGAGGGAGTAGGGACGTGATAGAATATTTCTAAATAGTTATTCTCTTTTGTGACATTAGTAAGATTTAAACGTTGAGAGGAAGAAACTAAACAACTCTAGAGTCAGATTTCACATGAGTCTTGAGGGTGTTTGTAGGGGTTTGCATATGTGAAATTTTCTATTACTTTTTGAAAAGGGTAAAATCAATACAGCCCACATGTGGCCTGGTAACGTTAGACCCAAGTCGGCTCAAGATTCGCACGGTGTAAAACGGACCCCCAACAGCCAGCGGCCCACGTCAGGCGACCCAATAAAGATGGGAAAGGATTCTCCAGCCCACAAGGGACATCGACCCAGGCATCTCAGATGCCGGGTGACTCTCTGACGACCGAACGCTACTCCCTTCATCATCGGTCTCTACTCCAGTAAGGGCGAGCATGCTCTAAGGGTGCCGTAAGACTCGCCTGAAGAAAGCACGGCCCGGTTAAACAGACGCACAACGGGAAACTCCCCACGATCGCGGGGAGACACTACCTCACGACTCACGCCCTTCCCTGTTAAGGGATGGGTCTTCACTGCCAGGACAACTGATATAAATAGACCTAAAGGACACGCACAAGGTCACACGCCCAGACTGAAACACTCACACGGAGACACAAAGAAACAGAGAGCCATCTACAGAGAAGCGCCTAGATCTGTTTCCAAGCACACCTCAAGCCCTGCGAGCACTCTCCGAGCACCCCCAGACACTTCATCCCGACTCCAGACTTGATCACTCTACTCTCAACCTCCTCTCTCCTCTCCATTCTCTGTTGATCCTCATATAACATGGTCTTTACTTAAGCATCAGAAGGTTGTCCCCTAAGATAACACTTAGAGTTCCTGCTTACGCTTTCTTCCTGGTGTTTGCAGACTTCCACGGGTGGCTAGACGTTCTTCCCCTACAAACAAATATTAAAAGCGATACGAGATTCGAGAGATCATTTTTTCGCATCTACACTTTTATTTTCCCAACCAACTTTAGTAGATTTTGCAAATGTGAGAACAAGTTTACTTAAGAAAAAAATCCCAAATGCTTAGAATATTCTATTTTTTTTACCATACCTATTTCCCTTCACTAGGGAATCTATCCGATCTTAGATCTGACAGTTAAAAAAATTCAAAAAAAAGAATAGGCAGTCTTATTTGGCCAACAAAAAATATCATTTTTTAATTTTTTTTTCAACTGTCCGGTCTATAATTGAAAGGTACGGACAGCTTGCTTGGGGATTTGAAGTATCGACACAAGCACAATAGGTTTGGTTGTCGACGAATTGGGCCAGGGGGCTAAGCCCCGGCCTTAAAAATCCCAGCCCACGCCCAGAAAAGGCCCGATTCAGATCCGCCACATGATTAAGTTTGTATGGGCCCGGTTAAAAACCTGCCCTGCCCCGTTTAGAAGTTGTTATGATTTGTATTTAAGTTTGTTAAATTTATAAAAAAATATTCATTCAAATATAATAATAGACATATCACCGTGTAAATCTGAATGATATAAAAATATCACATTTATTTACAAACATATCACTTCTTATCATCTAAAATATGTGAAAAAATCACAGTTAAATGACATTTATTCACTATTTGAATTAACTCAGTGATATATCTACTAATATATTTTTATAAATAATTTTATTTTAAATTCACCCCAAGCAATAATTTCCATACAAAAATCTCATCATATTTTTTCAATCATGTTCACCTGCATTGCTACAATTTAACATGAAGAGTAGCAAAAGCTTTAAATTCTTGTCTAATCAAAATTATAATCATGCATGAGAACTTATGGTCCATAATGTCACGGGTTATTTGAGTTGCAATAAAATGCTGTAAAATATTTTTATCAGATGAATGTCATGATGCCACATTTTTTATCATATGTTTTATCATTCTCATATTGGCCAAATCAAGTAAATTAAATTCACTACTCTCCAAGTATCAAACTTAAGTTCTTTTTCTATTTTTCAATTTTAAAATAAAATGACAAGAAAAGAGTGTGAAAAAATGTGATAAAAGTTGTGGCATACGTACCATTCCACTATTTCTTAGGCAAGTAATGTTCTGTGTATCGAATCCGATGTATAAAGTCACGTCAAAATGTAACGTTTGATCTTATTGGTCTAAAAAAAATGAAAAGAGTCTTTCTGCACAGAAAAAGATATTTGCGTCAGACTCGTACAATAGGTATTTTCGAGCATTAAATACGGACGGCGTTCAGCAGAAAAATGTAAGAATAAAATATTTTATGGAAGAGTGCAATAGTTTGTATATGAATTAAATATTTTATTTGACTTCAGAAATAAATCAATAAAATATTTTGTACAAATGAAACATTTTGTTACTTGAACGTAACCTTTGTTATAATGATAAACATTATAGAAATGAAATATTTTGTTATAAGAACGAAACCTAATAAAATATTTAAATTCGATCTCAAATGTTTCATTTGTAACAAAATATTTTACTCTTCCACAAATTATCTTATTCCTACGTTTTTTACTGAGCGTGCTCCATATTCAAAAATGTATGCCGTACGAGTCTCACGCGGGCGTCCTGTTTTGTGCAGAAAGAGTCATTTCATCTTTTTTTTTAATTAATGAGATCAAATGTTACATTTTGACATGGCTCTGTGCACCGCATTCGGTGCACAAAATATTACTCTTTTTATGCATGGATTTGAAGGCGTGACAAATTATTTTATATTTAAAGCATGTTCTATCTGTGTCAATTCTTTACTCGATTTTAATTTCTAGTCTGGAACTACTATGGTGGAAACTTAAATATTTTAAACATTTTAAAGTCAATAGTTTTCAAGTGAAAAGACTATACGGTGATTTTACTCTAGGCTGTTTTAGAGTTGATAGTTTAAAAATAATCATGTTTTGATACTTTAATCATCTTTTACGGTGCACAAGATGGGGTTGTGAGTAGAGGAGTGTTGTGTAACACAAACTTATAGTCGGCACAATGCACTAATGATTTATCATTTATTTAATAATTTTTATTCATAATTAGTATTAATAAAATTATTATTTAATATATTTTATTTGTAATGATGATTAACACTAATGAGAGTGTTGTTGAATAATATTTTTCCTATGAATAATATTTAACACTAATGATGTTACTATGTAATAAATTTTCTTCTTAATCGTGAATAGCACTAATGAAGTTAATATTTAATATTTTTTATTCATAATGATAATTAGCACTAATGAGAGTATTATTTAATATCTTTTATACACTAATAATTTATCTTTTATTTAATAAGTTTTCTTCTTAATCATGACTAGTACTAATGATGTTAATATTTAAAATTTTTTATTCATAATGATAATTAGCACTAATGAAGATATTATTTAATAATATCTTCATGTTAATAATATTAGGTACTAATGAGACTACTATTTAACATTTTTTTAATCATGATTGACATTAATGAGGTTAATATTTAATATTTTTATTCATAATGATGATTAACACTAATACCAATATTATTTATTTATTTTCTTGTTAATAATATTTAGCAATAATGAGACTATTATTCAATATATTTTTCTTTTTTATCATGATTAGTACTAATGAGATTATTATTTTATTATTTTTAATTTTTAATAATTACTATTAATATTAGTGAGTCAATAATAATTAACACTAATAAAAGTATCAAGAGAGAATGGGGGAGAGGTGAAACGAGGTTAAGAAAATGGAGATAATTCGTTGGAATGAACTATCCCTCGTTCTAACCCTATTTTTAGGATTAACCTTGTTCTTCTTATCTCATGATATCTCCACATTTTTTTACCATATTAAACGAGGAATGGGGACAAAATAGAGATATCTCCGCCTTATCTCGATACAAAACGTGATCTAAAAGAATTATTATTCTTTGCAGTGAGACTTTCAGACCTAGAATATTTGTCTAAAATGAAAAAAATATGACAATTGTATAGAAAAACATCAATATTCAAGTTTACTTGAACAATGTAAATTCCCTCACGAAGAAAAGACGTGAATGATCACGAAGTCGTCTTATCCTCAAGTTGAAAACAACGCGGAAGAAGACAGAAAAAGTTGGGGGGATGGGATGGGAGTTCGCCAACAGAAAGGGGATGGCCCAATTGGGCGCAAGGCTCCTAGCCCACAAATAGGCACGAGTTCATATCTCTCCTTCCGTACAGCCCACTATAGCACATGATACGGGTGGAGTCCGTGGGGACACCAGGCATGCAGGGAAGGCCACATGATGGACTCGTGTTTGCTGATCTTATGTTGGCACCGTCGGATTAGATGAGCCCACCATCAATACTCACGGATGTTGAGGATGATGGTGTAGATCTATTTAAAATTCACTAAAAATAATAAAAGAAAAGATAGCATCAGATAGTTAAGAATGAGGGAAAAGAAGAGGGAGCATGCGTGGATGCTAATAGCAGGGTGATCGCCAGAGGGGTTATCTCAAAAGAGTGCGGGAGATGGGGGTCGACTTCCTCCTCTTCCTGTCGGCCGGCCGAAGGAGAGGGTCTTCTTTATTGATTACCCTTACACAAATAAAGACAACACCAACAAAATGACATGGATTAGAGAATCGGGTGTAGTATCCAACTCAAATTAAATGTGCAACGTAAAATTGATGCGGAGGTGAACACACCTGTCGGGCATTGGCCCTTTAAACCCCAATGCAATGGGTGGGGGTAAAATGATGAATGATAAAATAATAGGTGTGCAAGTGATGCACAGTGGGAGGACCCTCAACGTGGTTGAGAAATGGGAGCAAAGCATGAAAATGATATATGCATGCATGAACTACTGCAGTAAAAGGAACAGAAAAGAGAAGAAGTGGGGGAAGAAAGGCATGTGGGTTATTCTCCTGTGACTGTAGCTCTGGATGAGCGCTCTGGAGGAAGCCCCCGTAGGATGAAGCAATGAACGCGTAGGGAGTTCCCTCCTTCTACTAACAAATGGGCAGCACCTCCCTGTAGCAAAAATGAAGTTCGGCCCCTTAGAACAATAGCAGCCGCAGGCTATTTATAAGGAAATCCGATGGAAAGATTATTCAGGGAAGGGAATAAAAAATAAGGAAAGAATCCTCCAGCCCGGAAAGCCATCTGGAGCACTTGCCCCATCAAATCGGCCTACAAAACGAAGAAAGAAAGGGCTACATACGAGTTTAGAAATCTCAGGACAATGGCGTCTGACAACCCGGACGCTAATTGAATTAGCGTTCACCCATGCGGACGTTATTTAAAAGGTTAAATTTTGGAAATCCATAATAAAAAGAATTCGTGTCTGGCCTTGTAGACATTAATTAAAAAAATACGTATTTTAACCGGACTCGAAAAACCCAAGAATGAGCGACAACGGGTTCAGACGCACAAACAAAAATCAAACAAAAATGAAAAAGAATTGGTGTCTGCCCCTGCGGACGCTAGTTCTTTTCCTATTTTATTTTATTTTTATATTTTTTATGTACGGGCGTCTGAGTTAGATGACTCTAAATATATTTTTTTCACATTTGTTCGAACCCAAAAACCCGCTCAAAATGGCTCAGAACGATCGCACGGAATGAATAAAATAATTAAAAAACTCAAGAATTAGCGTCCACTCCACTAGCCACCATTTCATTTTCCCCATTTTTTAAAAGAAAATCCAAAAAGAAATGACGTCATGTACCGTAGCCGCTATTTCCTGAAACATTCGGAAAAAAAGTAGAAAAATGCTCAGAAAATCTAGAAAAATCCAGAAAAATCCAGAAAAATCTAGAAAAATAGGGGGAAATGGGAAAAAATTAAAAATCTAAGAAAAGTGAGAAAAATCATTCAAACAATGTCAATTTAAAGATCAAATTGGAGTATCACAAGTAATAAGAGATATATGACGTGTCTACAGCTGCCCCGCCTTAGCGTCTGCTTTGCAAGGGAACAGAGCGAACTGAAAAGTAGATGTCAATGTGTGATGAGACACGCGATCAACATCACCTGACGAGGATTGAATCCAAAGCTCGAGATGAAGCAATCTCGGGAAGTTTAACAAAAATAACAATGTTTGGATAAAGGAGGGAGTGAATGTGCACGCGGGCACGAAGGAGATCAACTTCCAGCGCGGTGGAAGTACCCCGGGTCACAAACTCGTAGGTTTCGTCATTGAAAAGTGATTACCAGCCAATGTGAACGTGCTGCAGCCAAGGCGGATCTAAGGAAAAAGAAAGTGAAAATAAGAGGATAGAAATCCAAACAAAACGTTTTCGAGAAAACAGCCCAAAATCGGGGACATGATGAACTGAGGATTCAATTCGATAATGAATATCTCACATTTTGAACATTAAGATCATTTTGACTCTCAAATCAGCTCATCAGAATGATTTTCCAATATTGTTTCAAAGTCCTACATGAATGCATGCTGGGTTTAAAGGAAAAATTAAAATAAATTAAAATAGAAGATAATCAAGGATAATATTGTTAAACTGCCCAGACTGGGTCAGGAAACCAATTTTGCGAGCTGATACTAAGCCGAAGCCTGTTTATCCGCGCACCAATTCACAAAAAGGAAACTATCGTCCCTAGTCTTAGACGGCTCAACGGCCTATCCATGCGACTAAGACTCCTCTGGAATTATCATTATTTTTGATGAAGGGAAACTCAAATTCCAGATTTACCAAAGTCACAGGGTCCTTGATATAATCTAATAGCGTAGATAACATATAGTAAAAATGCATACAGGGAGATGGTGATAGCAATGAGTATGAGGGAACTGAGAGATGAGGTGTAAATACCGCGGGACTTGGATGATAGTGAGACCCCGACGGTGGGACCAAGAGCTTCTTCCTGCGCTCAAAAAATCATTAGCCAAGATATCATAAAAGATAAGCAATGATGATAACAATCATAATATGACATGTAAACATCAAACAACATTGCACAGCATGGAAAGCATCATGTAAAGCATCATAGAAAAAGCTGTGAGGCAGAGAACATTCCAAACATTTTTCATTGTTGCCATGAGGATGACAATCTTGGCAAATCAGAAGATTTATTCATGAAAGATCAGGATGATATCCATAATAAATGATTAAAGTGACGTACAGAGTGACAGAGATAATCAGCAGATTTGGTAGTGAATTGCTCAGAATGATACCCCGAGTGGCAGGAGATTGGCGTGAATTGCTCAAAATGATAGAGAGAGATGATAATCGAAGTGTCAAGGGCGACATATCATGAAAATATTGGAAAGAATCAAAATATTGATAGCAATGAATGAAGAGAACGCATCCCGTATTTTTAGTCCTTGTAAAAAGGAATTGTCCCTGCAAAAATACCATCAGAGAAATACAATACAATTTTTTTTGATTTTTGGAGTATGCAAATTTTTAGGGGTTTTGAAAATATAAATTTTTTTGAAATTTTGAGAAAATTAATTTTTTTATATTTTTTTGAGAATATTTAAAAAAATTTTAAAATTTTATGGATTTTTTTGAAAATATTAAATAATTTTTTTTTGAATTTGAGAAATTTAATTTTACTTGGAATTTAAAAATATTCGAGATTTTTTATTTTGAAAGTATTTGGGATTTTTTTTGAAAGTATTTGATTTTTGGATTTTTTTTTTTTGAAAGTAGTTGATTTTTTTGCGACAACTATGGGAGGTTGCACCGACCTGTGTTTGCTGGGAGACATGCACCGATGCATGGAGTGAGGCTGAGGGAGGTTGCACCGACCTTGGCTTGCCGGGGGACATGCACCGACTTGGCTTTGGAAGGAGGCTGCACCAACTTGATTAAACTGGGGTTGCACCGACTTTGGACATTGCACCGACCTTGGAGCGTGGCTGGACTGGGGAAATTGCACAGACCCTATGTATGCTAAGACTGGGAAATGCACCGACCCTATGTATGTTAAGACTGGGCAAATGCAAAGATGCACCAACCCTATGTATGCTAAGATTGGGCAAATGCACCGACCTTATGTATGCTAAGACTTGGAAGATGGAATGCTTAGACTTGGTAAGACTTGGGGATGGAATGCACATACCTGTATGCTTAGACTTGTGAGTGAAATGCTTAGACTTTGCTTGGCTAGACTTGGGGATGGAATGCTTGGACGTGGGGTGTGATCAGACTTTGGGTGAAAATGCACAGACGTGGGATTTGCTTAGACTTTGGAATGGTTATGCACAGACGTGGAGATGGTTAGACTTAGGCATGGTAGTGGACATGGGAATGGTTAGACCTTGGGTAACATGCACAGACGTGGGATTTGTATGGACTTGGATATGGTCAGACTTTGGGCAGATGCTTGGATGTGGGAGTTGGATATGCTTAGACTTGGCATTGGTTAGACTTTGGGGTGTGAATGCACAGACCTTGGAATGTATAGCCTTTGGGGGGATGCATGCACAGACCTTGGAATTGGGATGCTAAGACTTGAATGCTTGGATTTTGAAGGAATGCATAGACTTGTATTGCTTAGACTTTGAAGTGATGCTTAGACTTGGTAAGAATATGCTCAGATTTTGGTGGAAATGTGCTTAGACTTGTATTGCTTAGACCTTGGTAATGTGCTTGGACCTTGGGTGTAATATTTCGGACCTTTCGGATCCTTCTTCGTGGGTCCCAGATCTGGTTTCATGGAGTGTCCGGTTCCGTTGTGTCTGAAATTTTGTTTCGGACATCTTTCGTGTTCGGATCGGCGCGATCCGGAGTTGTTTCGGAGGCCCGGAAGTGTTCCGCGACTTTTTCCGCACATGTTTTCCGATTACCGGTGTGGGTTTCGGTAATTCCTTCGGAACCTCGCTGCGGGTGAATCGGGTCGTTCACCTGGGCACGAGTGGTACCGTTGCGATCGGTGCGTTCCGAGGATCGCGGAAACATAATTTTCTATTTTTTTGATATTTTTCAAAAATTTTGGATTTTCTATAAATACTCTCATTTCTCTCTCTTTCTCCTCACCCTCTTCTTCTTCTTCTTCCTTCTCTTCTCCCCACCGTGACCACCGCCGCTCCCTCTCTCTCTCTCTCTCTCGTTCGGCCGTGGCGACGTCCCCTTTCGGCTGCAGACGGTGCGGGGCGACGGCATGACGACGTAGGCGACGACGAGACGATTGTGGCGGCATAAAGCTTGTGGGGAACCGTGAAGGGACGAGGGTTTTCAAAGCGTTCTTCGTGATCTCGGTAACGATTCGGCGGAGCATTCGCTCCATTGAGGTAGGGTGATGTTCTCTAGCTCTCTGCCGTTCATTTCCGTGATTTATAGGCCGAGGGGAGGCCGAGAGGGACTTGATTAAGCGGGTTTAGGGTTTTCCATGATTTGGGGAGAGCTCCCCCGATCTATGGATTTAGCCCATGATTTCACGTTTTGGTGGCCTAGTATCATGCTAGGGGTCCCCAGGGGTCTTCCCCTTTGATTTCCCCCTCTCCGATGGAGGCATGGGGGCGTGGTTGGGTTTTTTGGGCTTTCCCCGCCGTTTCGCCGTCGGGTGGGTGTGGCGGTCCTTCCAGTGACTGTCACATCGTGTGACGCGCCTGGGCGGGTGCGTCACAGCCCTTGTTTAGCTAACTGGGGTCTAGGAGTGTGACGGTCCCACGATAGACCGCCACAGGCGTGTAACGCGCCTGGGGTGGGCCGTCAGAGCATCCCGACCGTTGGCATCCGACCGTTGGTTTGACTGTGGGGGTCAAGGCGTGTGACGCACCAGCGCTGGCGCGTTACAGCCTCGTGACGGCCCAGCGTGGGTGCGTCAGAAGTTGTTTTACCCCCAGGCCATGTGACGCTCCAGGGCTGGACCGTTACATGCGTGTGACGCTCCAGGAATGGACCGTCACATGCTGTGACGCACCGAGTGGCACGCGTCACGGCTTGCCCTTGTTTTCCGCTGTGACGCACCTGCATAGGCGCGTCACAGTCTGTAACGCACCAGGGCAGGTGCGTTACACTCCGTGTTACGCTCAGTTTTACACTGGGAGTGTGACGGCCTGAGTTGGACCGTCAGGCGTCTATGATGGTCCCGCCTAGACCGTCAGAGTCTTGTGACGCGTCTAGGGTAGACCGTCAGGCACTCGGTTGCCCCGGGTGGTTTGCGACCCCGTTTCCGTTCCGACCGTGGTCGCCGTGCGATGGTGCCGGTACGTGGGGTGGTCCCCGTACGTCGCCGGATGCGGACGTGGTTTTTCGTTGACTTGAGAGTCTACTCCTTCAGTGACCCTCCACTAGTCGTAGCCCACCAGTACGGGGTACTGGTCTCACCAGGGAGTGGTGTACGGGCCGACCCTTAGAGACGGTTTTAGATTGGTTTCCGTCAGGCCCCTCGTCGTTAGCCAGAGTCCGGCTACGGGGGAAAACCAATCAGAGGGCCAGACCTAGGACGCATGATCTGTGTGTGCACACGTGGTTGGGGGCAGTTGGACACACGTTGACGAGCATGACCCCAGCTAGTCACTTGTTTGTGGTACTTGTTTGGTGTCCGTGCCTCGGGTAGGCGCTACCATGTCAGGCAGTTCACCTGCGGTGTGGTGTAAGTCGTCAGGGGACGCTACCGGCTGTGCTTCTAGTGGGAGGTACTCCTGTCGAGTCGGGAGTGTCAGGCTATCAGTCGTACGACTTCGACCATCGGGTTTCTGTCGTGTTGGCCGTTGGGTTCCGGTTGTTTCGCCGTGGCACGTGTGTCAGTTTTCGTACCTTGAGACTGGTGCTTTGTAGATGGCAGGGTTTCCCTTTCTGAGGTACTCGCTTACTGGTAGCGTAGCGGTTTCTCCGTTTGCGAGGTAGGTTTGAGTGATCCCTACTGAGTCTTGTTCCGAGACTCATTCCCTGCGTGTTTTCACCGTGTTTCAGGCGAGGCGAGGCTTCAGGGGAGTTCGTCTGAGGCTCAGCGCGGTTCAGGTGCCCAGCGTTAGTGCTAGAGGTCAGAGCCGGGGTATGCCCCGTGTAGCTGTACTTTCCTTTCTTGTCTCTGTACTAGTTGTGAACTACTGTCGTTATTTTATTGTTATATTGTGGACCATGTAAAATGTTAATTCATTTCCTACTTATTTATATAACTGTTTAATTCTGTAATTATTTGTGATACTTGTGTAGTTTCCACACCATCCTTCTAACCCTTCCGAGTCTTCGGACTCGGGGGTGGCGGTGCGAGTCTCGGGTTATCGGGCCTTCCCGGTAATCAGATTCTCGGGTCATTACAGCTGATATCAGAGCGCGATTGTGGAATTATATGAGAATCATAAGTGATTGTAGTGGTCCACTAGTCCATAGCGATGAAGTACAGTTGACGCTGGCATTGGGCATCGTGTATTTCTCTTAACCTTGTTGTTCCGTGCTTTCTGTCTTTGCTCCAGGTGCGGGTATGGCGCCGAGGCGGGCGACTCGCTCTTAGCAGGGGCAGACGGCTGGAGGTCAGGAGATCCAGCAGGAGGTTCAGCAGGAGCAGGAGGAGCAGAGTAGAGTGCCACCTGCGGCCACCGAGGCAGTGGATACTGCGAGATTTCCGAGGGCTGAGGATTTCTTTCGTGGCATGTACCAGCTTATGTCTCAGCAGTTTGGCGGAGAGGCTGGTGAGGGCTCGTCGACCAGGGGTGGGCCAGGCCGAGTAGTGAGGGATTTCATGCAGTTTCATCCACCTTACTACGGCGGTCAGCCAGACCCTGATTTGGCTCGGAGTTGGCTCGACGAGATGGAGCGGGTGTTCAGTTCAGCGCGGAGTACTGCGAAAGATAGAGTGATGTTGGCCTCCAACCAGTTGCAGGGTACGGCTCGGGAACGGTGGTCTTCCGAGTGGAAGACGTCTTTCCAGCTTCGTCTGCTTGAGCAGATTGTGTGGGGTGACTTTGTCAGTGCTTTCGAGCGTACCTACTGTCCAGAGTTTATTGCTACGCAGCGGATGCGTCAGTTTTTGGAGCTGGTTCAGGGCGACATGTCCGTGTTGCAGTACAGGGCCCGGTTTGTCGAGCTGGGTCGGTATGCACCTCATATCATGGAGAATGAGAGTGTGAAGACCGCACAGTTCGTTCAGGGCTTGAGGCAGGAGCTGAGGCACCATTTGATCGCGAACCTGCCACCGATTTGGAGACAGCATCTCGCGTTGCGGCTTCTTTGGAGATGCATATGCAGAGGACTCGAGGACCGATTAGCCAGGGACAGTCTTTGTCAGGTCGCAGCCAGCAGTCGGCTACCCAGCAGCATGGTTCCTTCCAGCATGTATCGGGTGGTTCAGGAGCGCCGGCACCGGCAGCGTCAATGACACGATCGGTGTCTTTTGGCACGAAGGTCAAGAAGTTCTTCGGAAAGAGTTTCTGGAAGAAGAAGTCCAAGGGTCAGGGGCAGGCATCGTCGGGCAGTGTACATCAGCCGGTTCCGTTTCAGCGTCAGGGATCAGTGGGTGGATCACGAGGGCCGTGTCCACGGTGTAGTGAGTTCCATCCGGGCAGGCAGTGCACGGCGCCGATTATCTGTTTTCGGTGTGACCAGCTAGGGCATATGGTGCGTGACTGTCCTCAGAGGCAGTAGCAGCAGCAGTTTCCTCAGCAGCAGCAGGTTCCCCAGCAGCAGAGGCCGTAGCAGCAACATCAGCAGGGACAGTATCCGCTGCTACCCTGGTCAGCTAGTGTGGGAGGCAGGCAGAGAGCTCGAGGCCAGATCACACACATGACCCGGGCAGAGGCAATGGCGTCGCAGCTCGTGGAAGGTACCGTTCAGATTTTGGGTCGTGCGGCTCGGGTTTTGTTTGATTCTGGCGTGTCTCATTCGTTTATTTCAGAGGATTTCGCGCTGAGCATCGAGGAGCCGGTGACCCAATTATCCTGCGATTTGGCAGTGGAGTTACCTTCAGGTGATTTTATGATCACTCCGTATTGCTTCGATGAGGTTCCCGTGTGGGTGGAAGGGCGGAGTTTGTCGGCTAGGCTCTATGCGTTGCCGCTTCAGGACTTTGATATGATTTTGGGCATGGATTGGCTCGAGGCACATCATGCGTTGGTGGATTGTGGCTCGAAGAGAGTTTATTTTCGGCGACTTCGTGGACCCACCTTCTATTTCCAAGGTATCAGGTCTTCCTCTTCCCGATTCCTTATTTCGGCGATTCGAGCTCGTCGTTTGCTTGATGCGGGTTTTTGGGGTTTTCTCGCTTCTGTGGTCTTGGTAGACCAGCCGCGTCCGGATGTCGAGGACATTTCGGTGGTGTGCGAGTTTCCCGATATTTTTCCGGAGGACTTACCTAGATTGCCTCCCCAGCGGAAGATCGATTTTGTGATCGAGGTCGTGCCGGGTACGGGACCGTTGGCGAAGGCTCCCTACCGTATGGCTACCGCTGAGTTGAGAGATTTGCGGGCGCAGTTGCAAGAGTTGCTGGCCAATGGGGTATATTCGTCCTAGCTTTTCCCCTTGGAGTGCGCCTGTGTTGTTTGTGAAGAAGAAGGATGGTAGCTTGCGGTTGTGCATTGACTACCGACAGCTGAATGAAGTGACCATTAAGAACAAGTATCCATTGCCACGGATCGATGATTTGTTCGACCAGCTTCAGTCCGCTCGAGTATTCTCGAGGATTGATTTGCGGTCTGGTTACTATCAGGTGAGAATTCGCGAGACCGATGTGGAGAAGACTGTGTTTGGTACGAGGTACGGGAATTATGAGTTTCTGGTGATGCCGTTTGGGCTCACCAATGCCCCCGCAGCCTTCATGGACTTGATGCAGAGGGTGTTTCATCCGTACCTGGACCAGTTCATGGTCGTATTTGTGGACGACATCCTTGTCTATTCGCGGTCTGCAGAGGAGCACGCGTACCATTTGGGTGTGGTGCTGCAGACGTTGCGAGATCACCAGTTGTATGCGAAGCTCAGTAAGTGCGAGTTCTGGCTTCGTGAGGTGCACTTTTTGGGGCACGTGATTTATGGTGATGGTATTTCCGTGGACCCTGCTAAGGTCGAGGCGGTAATGCAGTGGCCGAGGCCGAGGTCGGTGACGGGGATCCGGAGCTTCTTGTGGCTTGCGGGTTATTATCGTCGGTTTATCCAGGATTTTTCTCGCATTGCGACCTCGATGACTAGACTCACATGGAAGGATGTGCCTTTCGTCTAGTCTGAGGAGTATGAGCAGAGTTTCAGGGAGCTGAAGAGATTGCTCACCTCGGCTCCAGTGTTAGTTTTGCCTTCTGGATCGGGAGGTTTTGTGGTGTGTACAGATGCTTCCGGAGTCGGACTGGGTGCTGTGTTGATGCAGCATGGTAGAGTGGTGGCTTATGCATCTCGGCAGCTGAAGCCCCACGATGAGAACTACCCTACCCATGACCTTGAGTTGGCGGCTGTGATCTTCGCGTTGAAGATCTGGTGGCATTATCTGTACGGTGAGAAGTTCGAGGTATTCACTGACCATCAGAGTTTGAGGTATGTGTTCACGCAGAGGGACCTTAACCTCAGGCAGAGGCGTTGGATGGAGTATATGAAGGATTATGACTTCACCCTATCTTATCAACTGGGCAGGATGAATGTCGTAGCCGATGTCTTGAGTCGGAAGGTCGCGGTCAGTGCCTTGATGTTGAGGAAGTGGAGGCTCTGGGAACAAGTGCCCAAAGTATCTTTCAGGCTCAAGATTCCCCAAGAGCCAGGGTTAGCAGTGCTTGCAAGTCTGACTGTCACACCAGCTATCCACCGTCAAGTGACAGAGGCTCAGCATACGGACCCTGAGTTGCCCCGAATTTTGGCCTTAGCTGATGTGAAACTCGGCGATGACGGTGCTGCGAGGTTTCGTGGCAGGCTGTACGTCCCAGCCGAGGAGCGGGTTCGGCGTGCGGTGTTGCGCGAGACTCATGGGAGCAGGTACACCGTACACCCGGGTGCGACGAAGATGTATCGAAACTTACGGAGGCAGTTCTGGTGGCCTGGCATGAAGAGAGATGTTGTCGAATTTGTGGCCAGGTGCCTGACCTGTCAGCAGGTGAAGGCATCAACGACCATGAGGTACTCTTCAGCCCTTGGATGTTCCCGCGTGGAAGTGGGACCACGTGACCACGGATTTTGTGGTGGGTTTACCGAGGACTCTGAGTGGGCAGGATAGTATTTGGTTGCTGGTAGATCGACTGACGAAGGTGACTCGGTTGTTACCGATCAAGGTCAGCTGGAGTGTGCCCAAGTTAGCTCGTCTTTATGTGGAGCGGATCGTTCCGTTGCATGGGATTCCCATCTCCATCGTGTCGGATCGGGATCCACGCTTCACGTCTGGATTCTGGAGGAGTTTCCAGCGAGCTCTTGGCACGGAGTTGGCTTTTTGCTCGGCGTATCACCCTCAGTCAGATGGACAGTCTGAGAGGACTATCTAGACTTTGGAGGATATGCTGAGATCTTACTGCTTAGAGTGGCAGGGGAGTTGGATTCACCACCTACTGTTGGTGGAGTTCGCCTACAACAACAGCTATCATTCGAGCATCGGCATGGCTCCTTATGAGGCGTTGTATGGGCGTCCGTGTCAGACTCCACTTGACTGGTTTGAGGTTGGTGAGTGTGTTTTGACGGGACCAGAGTTGGTGTAGCAGTGTGTGGATGTTGTGCACGTGGTTCGTCAGAACATGTTGGCAGCCCAGAGTCGGCAGAAGAGCTATGCTGACCGGAGGCGGCAACCCCTCGCGTTCACCGTGGGCGATCGGGTATTCTTGAGAGTTTCTATGATGAAGGGGTTGATGCGCTTTGGACGGCGTGGGAAGCTGAGTCACCGCTATGTTGGTCCCTTTATGATTGTGGAGTGCATCGGTGAAGTAGCTTATCAGTTGTAGTTACCCCCTGAGTTGGCGTCAGTGCATGACGTGTTCCACGTTTCGATGTTGCGAAAGTATATGCCCGATGACTCTCATGTGCTTGAGGATTCTGTGTGGCCCGAGGTGACTCCAGATCTTTCTCTTCCAGAGTTTCCTGTCTGCGTTGAGGATAGGCGAGAGCAGCGCCTGCGGAACAAGGTCATCCCCTTGGTAAAGGTGGTGTGGCAGCGGCACTCTGGTGGTGAGGCTTATTAGGAGCGTGAGGATGAGATGCGTCGACAGTTCCCTTACTTGTTTGAGTGAGTCTTCCTCTTCTTTCCCCTTGGGTTGTTCTCAATTTCGAGGATGAAATTCCTTTAAGGGGGGAGGGCTGTAATATCCCGGACCTTTCGGATCCTTCTTCGTGGGTCTCGGATCTGGTTTCCCAGAGTGTCCAACTCCGTTGTGTCCAAAATTTCGTTTCGGGCATCTTTCGTGTTCGGATCGGCGCGATCCGGAGTTGTTTCGGAGGCCCGGAAGCGTTCCGCGATTTTTTCCACGCGTGTTTTCCGATTACCGGTGTGGGTTTCGATAATTCCTTCGGAACCTCGCTGCTGGTGAACCGGGTCGTTCACCTGGGCACGAGTGGTACCGTTGCGATCGGTGCGTTCCGAGGATCACGGAAACGTAATTTTCTATTTTTTGATATTTTCTGGAATTTTCAAATTTTCTATAAATACTCTCATTTCTCTCTCTTTCTCCTCACCCTCTTCTTCTTCTTCTTCTTCTTCTTCCTTCTCTTCTCCCCACCGTGACCACCGCCCCTTCCTCTCTCTCTCTCTCTCTCTCTCTCTCTCTCTCGTTCGGCCGCGGCGACGTCCCCTTCCTGCTGCAGACGGTGCGGGGCGACGGCGTGATGACGTGGGCGACGGCGAGGCGATCGTGGCGGCGTAAAGCTTGTGGGGTACCGTGAAGGGACGAGGGTTTTTAAAGTGTTCTTCATGATCTCGGTAACGATTCGGCGGAGCATTCGCTCCATTGAGTAGGGTGACATTCCCTAGCTCCATGCCGTTCATTTCCGTGATTTATAGGCCGAGGGGAGGCCGAGAGGGACTTGATTAAGCGGGTTTGGGGTTTTCCATGATTTGGGGAGAGCTCGCCCGATCTATGGATTTATCCTGTGATTTCACGTTTTGGTGGCCTAGTATCATGCTAGGGGTCCCCAGGGATCTTCCCCTTTGATTTCCCCCTCTCCGGTGGAGGCATGGGGGCGTGGTTGGGTTTTTTGGGCTTTCCCCGCCGTTTCGCCGTCGGGTGGGTGTGGCTGTCCTTCCAGTGACCGTCACACCGTGTGACGCACCTGGGCGGGTGCGTCACAGCCCTTGTTTAGCCAACTGGGGTCTGGGAGTGTGACGGTCCCACGATAGACCGCCACAGGCGTGTGACGCGCCTGGGGTGGGCCGTCAGAGCGTCCCGACCGTTGGCATCCGACCGTTGGTTTGACCGTGGGGGTCAAGGCGTATGACGCACCAGCGCTGGCGCGTCACAGCCTTATTACGGCCCAGTGTGGGTGCGTCAGAAGTTGGTTTACCCCCAGGCCATGTGATGCTCCAGGGCTGGACCGTTACATGCGTGTGACGCTCCAGGAATGGACTGTCACATGCTGTGACGCACTAACTGGCACGCGTCACGGCTTGCCCTTGTTTTCCGCTGTGACGCACCTGCATAGGCGCGTCACAGTCTGTAACGCACCAGGGCAGGTGCGTTACACTCCGTGTTACGCTCAATTTTACACTGGGAGTGTGACGGCCTGCGTTGGACCGTCAGGCGTCTGTGACGGTCCCGCCTAGACCGTCAAAGTCCTGTGACGTGTCTAGGGTAGACCATCAGGCATTGGGTTGCCCCGGGTGGTTTGCGACCCCATTTTCGTTCCGACCGTGGTCGCCGTGCGATGGTGCCGGTACGTGGGGTGGTCCCCGTACGTCGTCAGATGCGGACATGATTTTTCGTTGACTTGAGAGTCTACTCCTTCAGTGACCCTCCACTAGTCATAGCCCACCAGTACGCGGTGCTGGTCTCACCAGGGAGTGATGTATGGGCCGACCCTTAGAGACGGTTTTAGACTGGTTTCCGTCAGGCCCCTCGTCGTTAGCCAGAGTCCGGCTACGGGGGAAATCAGACAGAGGGCCAGACCTAGGACGCATGGTCTGTGTGTGCACACGTGGTTGGGGGCAGTTGGACACACGCTGACGGGTGTGACCCCAGCTAGTCACTTGTTTGTGGTACTTGTTCGGTGTCCGTGCCTCGGGTAGGCGCTACCATGTCAGGCAGTTCACCTGCGGTGTGGTGTAAGTTGTCAGAGGACGCTACCGGCTGTGCTTCTAGTGGGAGGTACTCCTGTCGAGTCGGGAGTGTCAGGCTGTCAGTCGTACGACTTCGACCATCGGGTTTCTGCAGTGTTGGCCGTTGGGTTCCGGTTGTTTCACCGTGGCACGTGTGTCAGTTTTCGTACCGTGAGACTGGTGCTTTGTAGATGGCAGGGTTTCCCTTTCTGAGGTACTCGCTTACTGGTAGCGTAGCGGTTTCTCCGTTTGCGAGGTAGGGTTCGAGTGATCCCTACTGAGTCTTGTTCCGAGACTCATTCCCTGCGTGTTTTCACCGTGTTTCAGGCGAGGCGAGGCTTCAGGGGAGTTCGTCTGAGGCTCAGCGCGGTTCAGGTGCCCAGCGTTAGTGCTAGAGGTCAGAGCCGGGGTATGTCCCGTGTAGCTGTACTTTCCTTTCTTGTCTCTGTACTAGTTATGGACTACTGTCGTTATTTTATTGTTATATTGTGGACCATGTAAAATGTTAATTCATTTCCTGCTTATTTATATAACTGTTTAATTCTACAATTATTTGTGATACTTGTGTAGTTTCCACACCATCCTTCTAACCCTTCCGAGTCTTCGGACTCGTGGGTGGCGGTGCGAGTCTCGGGTTATCGGGCCTTCCCGATAATCGGATTCTCGAGTCGTTACATTGGGTGTGGTCAGACTTGGACATTGCACATACTTTGCAAATGCACCTACGATGCTTAAACTTATGCAAATGTGCATCGAAATGCGTGTGAGCCAGTTATAAAGAAATACGAATGGGCGGGCATTATTTGAAAATAGTTTTTTTCTTGAAAATGAAATATGCAAAATTTTATGAGTTTTTTTTGTTTTTGGAAAGGTTTTTTTAATTTTTGTGATCTTTGAAAAATATATGATTTTTTTGAATTTTGTTTGCCTTTTGACTTAGACTTTACTAATACAGCATCGGAGGGATGTTTAAACCACTGGCTAGGAGTCCTTGTTTCTTCCCCTTTCGCTAAACAAACTACCCAGAGCCGGGCGTGCATTTAAAGGTGGTGCCCTACAGCCGACTTCCCATGGTTAACGGTGCCCCTACCAAGGCCATACCTGAGAAACATTCGATCTTGAAGGGAGAAGAGAAGAATAATTGGAGATAAGATTTATACAGGATGGGAGATATCAGGACTTGAATTCCTTCTAAAGTATTACCCCTCAAAGAGGTGGTCTGTTGCGCTGGGACTTTGTGCCTTTGATTTTTAGACCCTTGACATGCATACGACCAGGGTTTTTCCTGCGGGGACTTTGCCACTCTTGTCATGCCTTTATTCACAGATTTTGCATTTAATAAATTTTGATTTTGATAATAGCCCTTGTAAGCTAGATTTACCATGAAAAGCTCATATTATTTTGGGTCAAGACTGCCCCTATTTGAGACTTCTCTCGTATTGGGGAGTACCTAGGTTGGTTATCTCATCCGTCAACCCCTTGCCCCTGCACTTGGCTGAGCAGAGAAAAGAAAAGGCTTTCAGGTATACTCATGGCATGGCCAAAGCAGCAACGATGTTTTACCAAAGGACGCCGTGAAGTGTGTGTAGTGCCCAGCTAAGGGCTTCCCTTAACAAGCGGGGAGAGAATGCCGAACTCCCAGCGTAGGGTTCTTATTAACCAAAGTGCTGTATAGCAAGCCTAAAGACTCGTTTTTTTCTTTATTTTTTTATTTTTTTTATTTTAAAAAAAATAAGAAATTCAATAAAGATAAAGACCTAGGATAAAGGCTTAAAATATCACTCTTAATCATGTTAAGAAGCACTTCATTTGAAAACCGTGCATAGAGATGTTGAATGCAAACCTCATGTAAAATATCACCTTGCAACCTTATGAAGTAGCAGCCGCCGAAGGCGATCTTAATCATCGTGAGATTTGTCCTCTTTGGTAGAAAAAAGGATTGGAAGCCAAGGTTTGAAGTGGCTTAACAAGGAGTGGTGCCAAGACCAGACTCAGATGAATAAGGATAAAAGGAAAAGAGTCGAGGGCTAAAACTCCCTCACTAAGGTGCGAAGACCCTGATCACATGAATGGTCTACAGAAGAAGCAAAAAATCAAGAGGAGGAGTGAGGACCAAAGCCTTGAAAGCAGTGGGAGAAAGGGCAGATGCCCAAAGCGGTGGATGTGGAAGAAGTTGGGCTGGACCCGTGATTGGGTGGAATTAGAAGAAGAAATTGATAGATGGAAAGAGGCGGATCCGGAGGGTCCGGAGGCGAAAGAGGAGAATCATGATGGGAAGGAGAATCCGGAGGCTCCGGAGGGAGAAAATATAGAGGGACGCTGTGCCCGAGGAAGAAATATGCAAAAAGATGATGAAAATGAAGAAGAGGATAAAGGACGTGAAGTCCCGGAGGAGCAGGAAGATGAAACGGAGGAAAGATGGAGGGTCCGGAGGTTCCAGAGGAATAGAATCAGAAGGGTCGTGATGCCCGGAAAGAAAATAGAGAGAGTAAGATGGAGAATCCGAAGGTTCCGGGGGAAGATAGGAAGGATAGAAAGGGGTGCGATGCCCTGAAAGAAAGTCCGGAGGTTCCGGAGGGATATGATGGGAAGGGATGCGGTGCCCTAGGAAGAAGTCCGGAGGTTTCGGAGGTAGATAATAAGAAAGGACACGATGCCCTGTGGATAGAAAAAGGGAAAGAAAATTCGGAGGTTCCGGAGGGATAGGATGGGAAGGGACGCGGTGCCCTAGGGGAATCAGTGAGAAGCTCGGAGAACCCTGGTGTGAGGGTATAGAGGGGCGTGATGCCCAAAGTGAGAGGTTCGGAGGTTCCGGAGGAATGAGACACCATGGGGCGCTATGCCCAACGAGAATCAGTGAGAAGCTCGGAGAACCCTGGTGTGAGGGTGTAGGGGGGTGCGATGCCCAAAGAGGGAGGTCCGGAGGTTCCAGATGACTGAGACACCATGGGGTGCGATGCCCCAGAAGAACAAGAGAGAAATTTAGAGGGTCCAGATGCAAGAGCTGGAAAGGGGCTTGATGCCTTGAGAGAAGATCGGAGGGGGCGCAATGCCGAAGAAGTGTAAGGGGACCCGGAGATCCCGAAGATACAGGCGAAAGAGAGAGGAAACGTGGAGGATCCGGAGGTTCCGGAGGTATGAAGTGGGAAGGGATGCGATGCCCTAAGGGAAGAGAGAAATAATAAGATGAAGAATCCGGCGGTTCTGGAGGAATGGAATCAGGAAGGGCGCGATGCCCTGGAAGGAGAGAAAAATCTGGGGGATCCGGAAGGACTCGGAGAGGGAGGGCACGATGCCCGATAGACAGAGTAAAATTTGGAGGGTCCGGATACAAGAGATGGGAGGGGACGCGATGCCCTGAAAGGAAACTGGAGGGGGCACGATGCCCGGCCAGTGTTAGGGGACCCGGAGATCCCGAAGGTAGAGGTGAATGAGATGGGAAACGCGGAGGATCCGGAGGTTCCGGAAGGCGGGGAAGATACGGGTCCGGAAACCCAGGGAAGAAGGAATGCAAATGCATGCGGATGCAACAGAATGGATACGATGAACGCATGGAATGTGTGAGATGCAAAGAACATGGAGGGTGAGAGTATGAGATCCTCCTCCTTATCCCTGGAGTGGCCCACAAAGAATCGGTGATAGACGGAAATATGGGTGGAGTTGAATAAAAGGTGGATAGGATAGCATAAGGCCCCTTAGCACCAGGACAACCGCCCCTCCATAGCAGTGAAAGTGTATAGACAATCGGCCCAATGGATAAAGTAAAAGCCCGTGATGAAACTTCAATAGGAAATGACAACTCCCTTGAAGAGTGAAGAGCAATAATGTGAGGGAATTGACAAATTGGAATGGGAAGCATTGTATTGCCCAGGGATTGCGGCGTATAAAGAGTTTTGAACAAAATGGGCATTCGCCCCTTGTACGGAAGAATGGGTTCGAGACTGAAAATCTGAAACCAGGGGTGCCCTGCCCGGCCCTTGGGCGTAAACTTATACGGCATCAATGCTTGAGTTTCTCTTCCAGTGAGCAGCGACAGGGACTTGGCCTCCTCAACCATGCTCGGCACAACAACCCGGATTGGCATCCGGCAAACAAACTCTTTCATCTTGAATAGCACGGCCGTGGCCAAATCCTTCTTGCCCGGCTCTCGATCATCTTCGGCACCTGTGCTTGAAGAAATACACCCATTCTGAGTGGTAAAGGGAGGTGAGGCAGAGGCGGAAGGCTCCATGGGTGGTGGTGTAATGGAAGGTGTTGGAGAAAGGGTGAGCAGAAATAGTGGTTTAAACACGTCGAGCTTCTCCCTTTGCTCGGAAGCAGTCGGGGTTAGCTCAAGTGCAAAAAGAGATGGATCATGCCCATTATTAGCCATGGGTAAAGGTGAAGGGTTAAGTGGTGGAGTAGGGGTAGTTGGGTTAGGGGTAAAAGGTATAGTGGAGGGCCGAGGTGGCGGTAATAAGGGATTGACTGGAGAAGGTTTGGTGGTGGACTCGGCGGAGGCCAGTGTTGTGGAGGCTAATGGTGTAGCTGGTGGATGTGTAATTGGTGGAGGTTTAGAGGACAGTTCGGCGGAGGCCGGTGCTATGGAGGTTGATGATTTAGCAGTTGGAGGTGTAAATGAAGGGGGTTTGGTGCGAAGGAACCGCCGGATGGGGCGAGAGGTGCTAGGTGTAGAGTTGGGGGTGGAAGAAGACTCACGCTGTGTCGGCATGGGTGATTGAAGTATCGACTCGTCGTCGTAACACCAATAAGCCTTAAAAGTGGGGGTTGGGTTAAGGACGGTGACTTCGTCCTGAGTAGGAGGTTCATCTGATGGTAGTAGAGGTAGAGGAAAACGAAGGAAACTTGGAATGTGTGCTTGCAGAGTTTCATTATCAGGTGCCGCCTTGAATTCTTCAGTTGCCGGCTCTTCATTGTTAAACTCAAGTGGATGCCGTGGCGGAGGCGTAATAATGGGTGGTGAAACGTAATGGTATTGTGGAGGATTTTGTGAGTGTAAGTGTGTATGCGTAAGCGGGGGTGGAGGGCTATATGAATGAATGGGGTGAATGGGTGGAGGGCAGACGGCGTCCACTTGATTGTTGAAATTCGCCAGCTCTTGCTCACTTGAACTGTCAATGCCGTAACTATCTCTCCTATCCTTCCATTCTCTTTCCATCTTCGTAATGTCATTCAGGACGGAGTGAAGAGGATTGACTGGAGAAGGAGAAGAAGCGGACCGTGGACTCGCAACCCTCTTTAATTGTTCCTCCAATGAAGTGACTTTATCAAGAAGAGTTTGATGGAGGGGTGTAACTTGAACCACGGAGGGTTGGCAAGGCCTTGAAGGAGGGGCCGAATAAGAAGGTCGTGGAGGAGGATTAACGGGTTGACCCGGGCATGCCAGGCTGCTATGAATGAAAGGGTGATGTGACACGACCTTGGACTTAGGCAAACAAGCACAATTAAGCATTCAAATGGGCCTTAATGGGCCACCGCTCTCCCGTCGCACTCTATACCCGGAGTGACTTGGCAATGCCAAGAGTGAATTATGGGAATGGGCCCTTGCTGGTAGAGGGCCAGCAAGGCCAAGGATCGACTCCCCAAGGGTGGATGCCCAATTCAATTGGGGCCGACAAAGTGCACAAGGGCACCGGTTCACACTATCCCACGGCGATCACTCTTAAGTCGTGGACTTGAGGATCGGGCGCTCCCCACAAATGCAGCGGCGCATGAATCAAGTATTGAAAGAGCAACACTAATTGAGCAAGGAAGAGGCACTTACTCGACCGGTTTGAAGAAACCGGTCCCGATCGGAGACGAGGGCGAGCGGGGAGGCGGTGGCTCCCCACACGCCGCGACGGTGTCGCTTGACCTGCCCAAACCAATTACAAAACTACACCTCACGCAGGAGGGGGGGATCTTGGGGTAGGGGTTAAGGTCTTACATTCAAACACTACCACCGCGCAGGGTGGGGCCTTCAGCCGGCCAAGCGGGGTGGGGATATCGGACTGAAGTGAAGAGAAATGGGAGATTAGGGAACTTGCAGCTGCAGTCTGAATTCTGGACAGGAAGTCGCTGTGCCGGCTTCCTCGGACTCGTACGGACTCCAAATTGAGTGCAATCACCTTCTAAAGCTTCCTGACTTGAGAGGGAAGACTCCAGAATTTTTGGGGATGCTCAGAGGGTCGGAGGTGGCCGCACCAGCAATAGGAAGGAGACTCCTCTGTCTGGCCGCAGGTTCAGTCTGGACTAGAAGAGCAAATTGCAGAGGTCACTGTGCGCCCTCCCGAGCTCCGATCAGCACGAAACCAGTGGCATTGTCTTCGTGGTTGGAATAGCTTTCAGCAGGAGGTGACGGGGCTGCATTCAGAGGTCAAGGGCGGTCGGTGTACCCTGAAGAGTGGGCACTGGTCGGAGTAGGCAGCAGGAGACAGAACTGGAGAGCTTGGGGGAGAAAATTCGTAACTCCTTCCTCCGGCAGCCAAACGAGGTTCTGTTTCTTGATCTTGGAAGAGGACTGGCAGAGGGAGAACTTTGATGAAGGAACTTCAGCCTGAATCCGCTGGGGTTCGTCGTGGCAGAATGAACTCTCAGGCTCTGGTCCAGGATGAAGACCTCTCTGCGCAGTCGTGGGAGAACGGCTTCTACGATTGACCCCGACCTCAGAACGAGTTGATTCCACCTCGCCTGTGAAGAAGACAGAGGGACCTTTCCAGCAATGTAGGCTACGCCTTCAGGATCTCCAGGATGAAGCCGTGGGCGATGCTGCAACAGGGGCTGACTTGCTGGTCTGCACAGCTCCAACCTGCAAGAAGAAATGAGAGGGAGGGGTGGCTTCTTTGGTGGAAGGAGAAGTGAAGGGGTGGCCTAAGGATGAATGGGGGTTCTTGTGGGGTGGAGTGGAGAGCTATAGGGGTTGGAGAATGAGGGGAGAATGGCTGAGAGCAGGGGCTAGCAGGTGGAGGAGGAGGGTGAGGATGTGAGAGAGGGAATGGGGAGTGGAGGGGGGCGAACTTGGCTTGGGGGAGGGTAAAGGAAGGGGGCGGCCAAGGCAAGTGGAGGGAAGGGATTTCAAATTTTGAAATGGCCTTGGAAGGTGGGAGATTATGTGGGAGAGTCGGATGCTTGTATTGGAATGGGGAAGATTTGGTTGGAAGGTGGAGAATGGTGTTGGAATGTGGAGATTCCTACCTAGGAACTAGGAGGTGGAGTAAAGGAGGCCATGGGGAAGTGGAGGGCATTAAAGGAGGTGGGTGGCTAGTGGAGGTGGTTGGGAGGGGAGGAGAGAGAAGGAAATTCGGAATTGGGGTTGGAGGAGAGAGAAAGAGGGGTGAAATAGAGAGATTAAGAGGGGAATGGGTGGGGAATCTCTCCCCTAGGGTCTCTCACCCAAAAAACTAGAGGAATCACTCCAATTTGAACTCAAATGGCAAGTTTAACTCAAAAGGATTCATTCATTCATTAACTTCAAATGAGGGGAGTGGGGTCCTATATATAGGCAACCCACTCTTTACAATAAGTCCCTGACAAAATAAACAACTACAAATAACCAAGGGGGGGTGGGAGTGCTAATGGGCCTAGCCCAACGAATGGGGCCCAATAGCCACATTAGACAGCATGATGATACAAGAACATAGAAAAATAAGTGCTAGACCAAGGGAAATGACTCAAATAAAATGGAAATACATCAAAATGACTCAAAGGAAAGCTACAAAATGGATAAGGGGCCTTAATAGAGTGAGGCCAAAACTCAACCAGCTCCCGAGTGTGAAGAAGTGGACCCGAGCCAAAGGGAATCGTGGGTGATGCCTCCATCAAATCCCCTGGGCCGCGAAGAGCTCGACTCCGTCGAGTAAGGGTCCATCCGACTAAGGTACCGCTCGAGGAGGTCCGGATCCAACTGCTGGAGGTCCTCCCGACTCACCCATGAGTCTTCCGAAGGAGGCCGATCCTTCCACCTGACGAGATAGCGCTCATATACCTTGCTCTGGGTGGTAGTGACCTGCTCATCCAATATTCGTTCAATGCGTTCGCGCTGAGCTCTCTTGGCTAGTGGACTCTCCTCACGGGTGGGTGCTCTCTCAAAGGAAGAAGTAGGCTCAATCTCCTCACTAGGTACCACCGTGGGGCCCTTGTATGGCACTAAGTCGGCGACATTGAATGTTGGACTTACCCCATAGTCCTCAGGGAGATCTAACCAATAAGCATTTACATCAATGCGCCTCAAAACCTGGAAGGGACCAGTCCCACGTGGCCTCAACTTGGAGTTGGCTCCTGGGGAGAGCCTCTCCGTCCTTACCATCACAAAGTCACCCTCTTGGAACTCTAAGTGACGCCGGTGAGAGTCAGCCAACCTTTTATAAGCCTCATTTTTTATGCTAATATGCTTGCGGATTTTCTCATGCAATTTTGTGAGTGCTGACCTTCTAGTGGTTATGGGTGGACCTGGACAACCATATATAGACCAATTATGCCATGATGCCATATGGACCTTGATGAGCCTTGGTGGGCCGGGGCAACCATATGTGGACTTATCATGCAATGTTGTGATGCATGTCGGGGGACCCGGACATCCGTAGATACCTTTGATATGCTTAAGACCCATGATGAATGAAGGTGGACCACTACATCCAAATTTGGACCACTCATGCTTTCTACTTGACATGTGGGTGATATGAATGAATGGACCCAACATAGTGTTCATGCCAAGGGGTGTGGAAAGCCTAGACACTTGCATACTTTTCCCAAAAGTGACTTCCATGTGTATAGGGGTGGGACAACCTTTGAATTCCCATTGGAACGGATCGAATGGATCTAAGAAGGTGGTCATCATGGGGTGGGGCACAACCTTATTACCTAGGGATATGTGGCCCAAGGTCTTGGCTCCCAAGGTGTAACCCGGGTCATAGATGAGGTGGGTTTGGCCCAATATGGTGGGTGAGGGTAGGAAAGGGTGGGTGGTTGGTAAGATGGTTGGGTCATATGAGTCCCTTGACTCCCATTGGAATGGATCATATGGATCATAAAATGGGTCATCTAGGGGGAGGAACTCCATGTCCTCAAGATCCTTAAAAGGTGCTAAGTCATCCTTCTCCATGATAGTTGGGCCAATGTTCTTGACAAGTGGGTCGGCCATGAGTGGAGGGCTTGGCTTTCTACCCGAGATAAGAAGCTCTAAATCGAGGAGAAGGTTGGGCTCATCGGGTGTAGGGAGGAATAGAAGGAGGTCGCTAGTGTAGCAACCAATGGTGCAAACCGAGGTGATAGACCCTATGCATAGGTGTAGGAGGCTAAGGCTCCTAGGTTGTTCTACCATAGAGGTCAACATGCTAGTCATCTCTAATTGCCATGCTATGCCCTTGAGAAGGTCCTCTAAGGTCTCCACTTGATAGGATGCTTGGATTGTGGTGTGATAGGAGAAGAAGGGCACTAAGGGAAGGTCTTGTTCTATGGGAGGGAAAACATGGGCCCGGATCTCTCGAATTGGGCTCTCCTTTAGCCAACTAACAATGGTTTCCCCTAAGATGAGATTGACTCCAACTAGAGATGGTGATGTAAGGTGAAGACCCTCGTGTGTTGTTTCTTCTTCAATTTGGACTTGGGTTTTCTCCAAGGTGGAGAGTGGGTTTGGAGTGTTCACCACTATGGGGTGGGGTATGGGTTCTTCTTCCAAGGAGGTGAGAGGGGCTTTTGAGGGTGTGGTGATGATTGGGGCATGGTGTATCCGGGGTGGTAAGTAGTGGGAAACTTGGGTTATGATAGGTGAGGGTAGTAGTGGAGGTTTTGGTGGGAGTTGGATTGGGGTAGGGAGAGGAAGATGGGTGGGTTGAAGGGGTTTGGGTTGATTGGTTTTGGGAGGAGTGTCCCTTTTTGGGAGTGATTGAGAGGTAGTGGTGGGGGTTACCATGGGCCTAGGTGGAGAGTTGGTCATGGGGCCCAATTGGGTATGGGGACCTATGGTTGTGGTGTGGACTTGGAGGTGGGGTGTAAATGTAGTGGTTGGGGTAGGAGAGATGGGAAGTGGTGGGGAATGGGTGATTGGGGTCTTGGATTGACTGGGTGGAGATGATGGAGTTGAAGTGCTCCTTGGACTTTGGTGATTTGAGTAGGAGGGAGAGGGTTGGAGAGTGTAGGTTTTTCTAAGCTCGGTCTTCATCTCATCCCAAGTGCTAATTGGAGCCTCCCTACGGATCTTTCTCAAACCTTCCACAACTAACCAATGAGTTTTAGCTTGTTTGGAGAGGTGTGCCTTGGCTAGCCTCATTCTCCTTCCTTCGTTCAAGGGGCAACCTTTAAAGAATTGGTCTAGGGAAATCTCCCAATCTAGGTAAAGGCTTGGGCTGTTGGATCCATCAAAGGCGGGGGTTTTGATTTTCAAGTGTTCTAAAAATATGGTTTCTAGATCTCCCCAAAGGTCACTCTCATTCACTCTTGGTGCATGGCTATTTCCTTCAAGTCGGTCGAGTCGAGACATGATATCTTCAAGCCGATTAAGGACATTAGGTAGGGCTTCTATGATAGAGGTGTTGCTACCCACTTTGTTGGCAATGGAGCTTCCATGAGGATTTAGGCTTCTTGGGAAAGTTGATGGGGATGGATGTGACGGGTATGAAGTGGCCATTCTAGTGGACATGGGAGATGCAACCGAGGACTCTAAATGCATAAACATGCCCTAGGACCAACTTGTGGAGAGACAAGTTGTGAACTTGCTCTGATACCACTTGATGTGACACAACCTTGGACTTAGGCAAACAAGCACAATTAAGCATTCAAATGGGCCTTAATGGGCCACCGCTCTCCCGTCGCACTCTATACCCGGAGTGACTTGGCAATGCCAAGAGTGAATTATGGGAATGGGCCCTTGCTGGTAGAGGGCCAGCAAGGCCAAGGATCGACTCCCCAAGGGTGGATGCCCAATTCAATTGGGGCCGACAAAGTGCACAAGGGCACCGGTTCACACTATCCCACGGCGATCACTCTTAAGTCGTGGACTTGAGGATCGGGCGCTCCTCACAAATGCAGCGGCGCATGAATCAAGTATTGAAAGAGCAACACTAATTGAGCAAGGAAGAGGCACTTACTAGACCGGTTTGAAGAAACCGGTCCCGATCGGAGACGAGGGCGAGCGGGGAGGCGGTGGCTCCCCACACGCCGCGGCGGTGTCGCTTGACCTGCCCAAACCAATTACAAAACTACACCTCACGCAGGAGGGGGGGATCTTGGGGTAGGGGTTAAGGTCTTACATTCAAACACTACCACCGCGCAGGGTGGGGCCTTCAGCCGGCCAAGCGAGGTGGGGATATCGGACTGAAGTGAAGAGAAATGGGAGATTAGGGAACTTGCAGCTGCAGTCTGAATTCTGGATAGGAAGTCGCTGTGCCGGCTGCCTCGGACTCGTACGGACTCCAAATTGAGTGCAATCACCTTCTAAAGCTTCCTGACTTGAGAGGGAAGACTCCAGAATTTTTGGGGATGCTCAGAGGGTCGGAGGTGGCCGCACCAGCAACAGGAAGGAGACTCCTCTGTCTGGCCGCAGGTTCAGTCTGGACTAGAAGAGCAAATTGCAGAGGTCACTGTGCGCCCTCCCGAGCTCCGATCAGCACGAAACCAGTGACATTGTCTTCGTAGTTGGAATAGCTTTCAGCAGGAGGCGACGGGGCTGCATTCAGAGGTCAAGGGCAGTCGGTGTACCCTGAAGAGTGGGCACTGGTCGGAGTAGGCAGCAGGAGACAGAACTGGAGAGCTTGGGGGAGAAAATTCGTAACTCCTTCCTCCGGCAGCCAAACGAGGTTCTGTTTCTTGATCTTGGAAGAGGACTGGCAGAGGGAGAACTTTGATGAAGGAACTTCAGCCTGAATCCGCTGGGGTTCGTCGTGGCAGAATGAACTCTCAGGCTCTGGTCTAGGATGAAGACCTCTCTGCGCAGTCGTGGGAGAACGGCTTCTACGGTTGACCCCGACCTCAGAACGAGTTGATTCCACCTCGCCTGCGAAGAAGACAGAGGGACCTTTCCAGCAATGTAGGCTACGCCTTCAGGATCTCCAGGATGACGCCGTGGGCGATGCTGCAACAGGGGCTGACTTGCTGGTCTGCACAGCTCCAACCTGCAAGAAGAAATGAGAGGGAGGGGTGGCTTCTTTGGTGGAAGGAGAAGTGAAGGGGTGGCCTAAGGATGAATGGGGGTTCTTGTGGGGTGGAGTGGAGAGCTATAGGGGTTGGAGAATGAGGGGAGAATGGCTGAGAGCAGGGGCTAGCAGGTGGAGGAGGAGGGTGAGGATGTGAGAGAGGGAATGGGGAGTGGAGGGGGGCGAACTTGGCTTGGGGGAGGGTAAAGGAAGGGGGCGGCCAAGGCAAGTGGAGGGAAGGGATTTCAAATTTTGAAATGGCCTTGGAAGGTGGGGGATTATGTGGGAGAGTGGGATGCTTGTATTGGAATGGGGAAGATTTGGTTGGAAGGTGGAGAATGGTGTTGGAATGTGGAGATTCCTACCTAGGAACTAGGAGGTGGAGTAAAGGAGGCCATGGGGAAGTGGAGGGCATTAAAGGAGGTGGGTGGCTAGTGGAGGTGGTTGGGAGGGGAGGAGAGAGAAGGAAATTCGGAATTGGGGTTGGAGGAGAGAGAAAGAGGGGTGAAATAGAGAGATTAAGAGGGGAATGGGTGGGGAATCTCTCCCCTAGGGTCTCTCACCCAAAAAACTAGAGGAATCACTCCAATTTGAACTCAAATGGCAAGTTTAACTCAAAAGGATTCATTCATTCATTAACTTCAAATGAGGGGAGTGGGGTCCTATATATAGGCAACCCACTCTTTACAATAAGTCCCTGACAAAATAAACAACTACAAATAACCAAGGGGGGGGTGGGAGTGCTAATGGGCCTAGCCCAACGAATGGGGCCCAATAGCCACATTAGACAGCATGATGATACAAGAACATAGAAAAATAAGTGCTAGACCAAGGGAAATGACTCAAATAAAATGGAAATACATCAAAATGACTCAAAGGAAAGCTACAAAATGGATAAGGGGCCTTAATAGAGTGAGGCCAAAACTCAACCAGCTCCCGAGTGTGAAGAAGTGGACCCGAGCCAAAGGGAATCGTGGGTGATGCCTCCATCAAAGGGCCTTGGGGCCGCGGAAGTGGAGGAGTAGATGGAGGCGGGTGATGGGCCACCCAAAGAGGAGTATGAATCGGAAGAGGAGGTGGGTGATGGGCCACCCGAATGGGAGTGGAAGGAGGATGAGAAGGATGAGATGCACCCTCAACAACGGCCTTAAGGGCTTGAATTTGTTGAGGGCTGAGATGATCTATAGCATGCAGGATCTGGGAGACCTTCTCATCATCGGGAGGAGACGTCCCCGAAGGAGTAGTGGTTCGCAACTGAGGCGAGGGACCATGAGATTGGAAATTGCCCATAGGTCGGGCAAAACCATAGGAAGGAGGACATGGTCCCTTGGAAGAGTTGTGGTGAGAATTATGAAGTTGAGGGGAATAAGATGTGCTAGGTTGATCACCCTCATGAATATTAATTGAATTGAACATGTTATTTTCTTATCAAGGTAATCCATTATGCAAGCAATTCAATGTGCAATCAAAACAATTCACAGAGATAGTAAACAAGTTGGAATGGTTACCCTTGATTTCTTTTATTTGAACCTTGGTGGATTAAGGATTTTCAATAAAGTTGATGTGATCCACTCAAGGTTATGAACCTAGTTTCAATTGACTGGAGAAGGAGAAGAAGCGGACCGTGGACTCGCAACCCTCTTTAATTGTTCCTCCAATGAAGTGACTTTATCAAGAAGAGTTTGATGGAGGGGTGTAACTTGAACCACGGAGGGTTGGCAAGGCCTTGAAGGAGGGGCCTAATAAGAAGGTCGTGGAGGAGGATTAACGGGTTGACCCGAAAAGGTACCCGGGCGTGCCAGGCTGCTATGAATGAAAGGGCCTTGAGGCCGCGGAAGTGGAGGAGTAGATGGAGGCGGGTGATGGGCCACCCGAAGAGGAGTATGAATCGGAAGAGGAGGTGGGTGATGGGCCACCCGAATGGGAGTGGAAGGAGGATGAGAAGGATGAGATGCACCCTCAACAACGGCCTTAAGGGCTTGAATTTGTTGAGGGCTAAGATGATCTATAGCATGCAGGATCTGGGAGACCTTCTCATCGTCGGGAGGAGACGTCCCCGAAGGAGTAGTGGCTCGCAACTGAGGCGAGGGACCATGAGATTGGAAATTGCCCATAGGTCGGGCAAAACCATAGGAAGGAGGACATGGTCCCTTGGAAGAGTTGTGGTGAGAATTATGAAGTTGAGGGGAATAAGATGTGCTAGGTTGATCACCCTCATGAATATTAATTGAATTGAACATGTTATTTTTCTTATCAAGGTAATCCATTATGCAAGCAATTCAATGTGCAATCAAAACAATTCACAGAGATAGCAAACAAGTTGGAATGGTTACCCTTGATTTCTTTTATTTGAACCTTGGTGGATTAAGGATTTCCAATAAAGTTGATGTGATCCACTCAAGGTTATGAACCTAGTTTCAAATGTGATTTTCTCCAGTGCCAACTAGGTTAATTCTCACCACATATAGGCCAACTAAACCCGGGGACTTTAAAAGGTACAACCTGCCCAAGCGTCCGTGAGGGAATCCACAGGTGCAGGGACTTATGGAGGTCTTGATTTAAGAATTTTCGATCCAAAGAGACGGAATGCTCAATGGAGGGTCATTCCTTAATCAAGAGAGGGGTAAGACTCCTAAAAAGTGTGGGGAGAGGAGGTCTCCCAAACCGATGCAAGTGTTAATGCAAAAAGAAGAAAATGAATCACACATGATAACATGATGAAAATATGATGAAGAGGGAAAATAAAAAGAGACAGAATGCAAATGCGATAATGCCCATAGGTAAACAAATGTAACAATGCAAAGCAAACAATAAAATACAAGAATAAGGGGGACGTGATATGCAATGATGGGGTCACGGTATGCAATAGAAATAGTGAACTTGATATACAAATACAATGTGTATGATATGAAACCAACGTAACAGAGAACTTATGAATATGATATGTGATAAGTGCAACAGAGGAGTATGCTAGAAATACAACAGATTATATGCTGGAATGTATGCAACGGAGGGTGGGCATGCAATGGACGCAAGCCAATCACAGAACAATATTATGAATATGATGCAACACAATGAGAAAGCCAGGAAGGAAAAGGTGTCGCCCACTGTGGGTGCTCAGTAAAAAATGGGTGTCCACAAGAGTGGTCGTTGATTTTTTTTTTAACCGGATAGATGGGATATCAAATAAATCTAAAAATCAAACAATCACTTGGGAAATAAATAGACAGAGTACGACGAGAAGCACTAATAGGAGATGCACCGTGGGTGCAAAATAGGAGGGGCACCGTGGGTGCCAAAATAGGAGGGTAATCAAAAAAAGAAAAATAAAGGAAGTCCCACTGTGATCGCCAATTTTTAGATCTATTTAAAATCCATTAAAAATAATAAAAGAAAAGATAGCATTAGATAGTTAAGAATGGGGGAAAAGAAGAGGGAGCATGCGTGGATGCTAATATGAGGGTGATCGCCAGAGGGGTTACCTCAAAAGAGTGCGGGAGATGGGGGTCAACTTCCTCCTCTTCCTATCGGCCAGCCGAAGGAGAGGGTCTTCTTTATTGATTACCCTTGCACAAATAAAGACAACACCAACAAAATGACATGGATTAGAGAACCGGGTGTAGTATCCAACTCAAATTAAATGTGCAACGTAAAATTGACGTGGAGGTGAACACACCTGTCGGGCGCTGGCCCTTTAAACCCCAATGCAATGGGTGGGGGTAAAATGATGAATGATAAAATAATAGGTGTGCAAGTGATGCACCGTGGGAGGAACCTCAACGTGGTTGAGAAATGGGAGCAAAGCATGAAAATGATATATGCATGCACAAACTAATGCAGTAAAAGGAACAGAAAAGAGAAGAAGTGGGGGAAGAAAGGCCTGTGGGTTATTCTCCTGTGACTGTGTGTAACGACCCGAGAATCCGATTACCGGGAAGGCCCGATAACCCGAGACTCGCACCGCCGCCCACGAGCCGGGAGGGCTCGGAAGGGCTAGAAGGAGTGTGGAGGCACAAAGAAATAGGAAATAAAGCAGGACAACTCAACAATTAACAGAAATAAATAAACAACTACAACAGAGTCCAGTCCAACAGAAAGTACAGTCTAAAGCAGTAAAGCGTACCACATGCCAAGTGAACACTCGGCCCGGCAAGCTGGCAACTGAGAACCTCCGCTCCGCACCCTCGAACCACGAGGAAGAACCGCTACACCTGAAAAGCAGGGAATGAGTCTCCAAAACAGAGACTCAGCAGGGATCCCGCGGAACCCCGACCGGAAACAACGGCGGTAGCGGAAAGGAAGCTACAACTACAGCAGGAACAGCAAACCGGTGGCCGGTCAAAACTCGGCACTACAGCTACTCCTACTGCAAGAAGGCAGACCTCGATCACACAGTCGAAGCTACCGAACTACGCTAGTACCACCTACCGAAGTAAGAACACACGGCAACCACGCCGTAAAGGCCTGTCCCTCGGACACAGCCGACCTGGACACGCTGTCCAAGGTGCAACCCCGACCATCCGATCGCGGGTACCGCACAACAAGACCCAACCTCGGTAAAGCCACTAGCATTAGACCCTTGGCGCGAAAACCAACACACGCGCCACGGCGAAACAACCGAACTCAACGGTCAACACGACCGAAAACCCGAAGGTCGAAATCACGGAAACTGATAGTCTGTCACTCCGTACTCGACAGGAGTACCACCCACTAGAAGCACAGCCGGTAGCGTCCCCTGACGTCTTACACCGCACCGCAGGTGAACCGCCTGACGTGGTAGGTCCTACCCGAGGCGCGAACACCGTACAAGTAACCACAAACAAGTAACTAGCTGGGGTCACGCCCGTCGACGTGGGTCCAACCGCCCCCAACCACGTGTGCACACACAGACCACGCGTCCCTGGTCTGGTCCTCTGACCGGTTTTCCCCTCAGCCGGACTCTGGCTGCAAGACGTGGGGCCCGACGGCAACCGGTCCACAAACCGCCTCTAAGGGTAAGCCCGTACACCACTCCCTGGTGCGACCAGCACACGCGTACTGGTAGGCTACGACTAGTGGAGGGTCACTGAAGGAGTAGACTTTCAACTCAACGGAAAACAACGTCCGAATCCGACGACGTACGGGGACCACCCCACGTACCGGCCCCGTCGCACGGCGACCACAGTCGGAGAAGGAACAGAACTTGCAGTCCACGGTCACGCACGCAGCCTGCGCGAAAGTCAAGAAAACCCAAGTGACGCTAAGTCACTGGACTCTGGACAGTCCTCTAGACACACTACAGCCAACGGTCCTTGAGTCGCAAGACTCGGGGTCAAGACCGTTGCACGCAACAGCACAAGGCCGTCGATCTAGCCCAATCTCTAGGTCCAAAACCACGATATCACGAATACCGAGACAACACACGAGTTGCCAAGACCATTCCCTTGAGAAGGGAACGCAAGGGACAAAGGCCACTCACACGGGCCACACGGAAAACACAGAAGCACGATTCCCAAGGCAGCACACAAGCCGCCGCGACGATTTCCCATCTTGAAGCAAGCGGGAAACCTCCAGCCCCAGGCCGGGTAACTGGACTCGCAGTCCAAGACCAACCACGTGGCCCACATGGGAATCGCCTTCCAGAAAAACTCACGGCATGCGGGGGAGACCCCACCGCACCCACACCGATACACGGTGACTCGATCGAGCGTAACACGAAGGCCCAGCACGCGAGAAGTCACCCGGATTCTCAACCCTACGGGCACGCTAAACGAGATAACACGGTCCTCCAGACACCCTCAAAACACGGACACAGAAACCCACGGGTGTCAGGGACACTCACAAGACCGCAGGTCGACCACTGGGTCACAACCGGGTCGACTAGGGATCCACACATTGCGGGACAAGGCGGAGAACACAAAAACTCGCCTCGGAACAACACAGAGCCTGACGGTCTAACCCTAGACCGTCACAGGGCTGTAACGGTCTAGGCGAGACCGTCACATCCACCTGGCGGCCTAACGCAGACCGTCATACGGCCCAAAGAACGCAGGATGTAACGCGCCTGGCCCAGCGCGTTACACGAATGTAACGCGCTTGCCCTGGTCCGTTACACGCCTCACGCTCTCAGCGTGAAAGCAGGATGTAACGCGCTTGCCCCAACGCGTTACACGGATGTAACGCGTCTGGCCTGGCGCGTCACACACGCTGCCCTCCCCAACGGATAAAAACGGCTCTGACGGCCCACCCTGGGCGCGTTACAAGCATGTAACGGTCCAGAGGGCACCGTCACACCCCCAGCCCTCAGCTGGGCAACAGGGAATGTGACGCACCCACCCTGGGGCGTCACAAGGCTGTGACGCGCCAGCCCTGGTGCGTCACACGCCTGACCCGAAAACCAACGGAAGAGACTCTAACGGTCTAGCCCTGGTGCGTCACAGCACCTGGCGGTCTATCGTGGGACCGTCACACCCACAGACCACCAAAGGCCAATAGAAGGGGAATGTAACGGCCCAGCCTAGGCGCGTTACACCAAGTGACGGCCACTGGAAGGACCGTCACTTCCTTCCGAGAACGCTACGGCGGGAAACGACCCAAAACTCGTCCCACGCCCCCATACCTCCACAAGAGAGGGGGAAAACAAGGGGGAAGCTCCCCAGAAGCCCCTAGCATGCATCTACGGCCTCGGATCGGCCAAAAACGCAATGAAACAAGAGATCGGCCCACAAGCCCTAAAACATGGGTTTTGCCCAAAAACCCCGATTCCACCCGCTCGGCTCACCACGGCCAAAGAAACTCGCGGGAAAGGAAGTGCACGAGTTGGGGAACCATCACCCTACCTCCACCGAAGATTTCGCGCCCCGAGCTCGCCGATCCGCGAAGAAACGCCGTGAAACCCTCGCCGGCTCGCGACCGCGCCACGCGCCTCCACCGCCTCGATCCTCGCCCATCCTCGCCCGCGTCCTCACCCGCGCCGCCTCCGCCTCGCCCCCGCCTCGCTCCGTCGGCCGCCGGAGAAGAGAGGGGAGAAAGAGGGCGTGAGAGAAGAGAGAGAGTGAGAAAGAGAGAATGAGAGGGGGAGAGAGGAAAGGGTTAGTATATATAGGAAAACCCGAAAATTCGATAAATTCAGAAAATTACGAAAAATTACCTCCGCGATCCTCGGAAGGAACACAACGCAGTGGTACTGTCCCGGAGTCGTAGAACGCCACGGTTTGCCCTGCAAAGAGTTCCGAAGGCACATCAGGGGAAAACACGTGTAAAGCACAAAATACACTCCGAGACCCACTAAAATGATCTGAAAAATATCCGAAAAATCCGGGGCATTACAGCCCTCCCCCCTTAAAGGAATTTCGTCCTCGAAATTCAGGACCTAGAACGACGTCCTAGAGGAAGAACACTGAACCAACTGACACGCTGTCAGGGCCCCCAGCACAGAAAACCTCGATTCTCACGAAAACACGGATCCTGAGGAACACAGCCAGACTCACAATCACACACAACACCTCGCTCCTCGCGCCGAGCACACCGGCCACAGAGCAGGCATATACCAAAGGACACAGTCCGGCATCACCTCAGACAATGCGAGAATCAACCATGGCACCGCAGCCACAATCTCGCTCACCGAGGAAACACAACCCTCGCCACGAGAAACAGCTACTGATTCATCCAATGGTCAGCAGACAAATGGCACATCAGCTTTACAACCAGCTGACAGGTCACACGCCCTCCTCGAGGGAGCAACCAAAATAGAGCCTCCACCAGCTCAAGCAGTCCTCTCCGCAGACCGCAATCAGAACATCGGCTCAACACCAAGAAACACCTCACACATGGCAAGCCGAAAGCCAGACACAACACCGTGTCAACTCTTGTCAAAAGACAACCTTCGACAAAGCCCAGATCCCATCCGGAAAAGGCACATCACAGAAACGACCATCAAAGGTCTCGCTGGCACACGGCTCTCGCCACGCTCGAGCCCCAACAACCAGCATCTTCTGTCTCTGAAAAGACCATCCACTGGTCACCAACTGCTCGCCAACTCGACCCTCTCGGGAAGCACGACGAAACCAAATGACAGAACATGGCGTCTTCAGTCATCACCCTACGGGACTCAGACTTATAGGGAACCACCCCATGCTAGTCACCAAACCAGGGATAACCTTGCGACACCAATGTCCTATCAGGGACCACCAATCCGACGCCAAACTCACAAAAGGCCTCCGCCCACAGGCGTCACTCTTCCATCTGGTCTCATCAAATCCTTCGATCAATCCAAGTGGACACCTGCCAATCCCGATTCCGCCCTTACCACAGAGCCACGGGACACCACCTGAACAGTGCTCACGGGTCCCCAAGCAATAACCATCTCACCGTCACAATCCGACAAGATCGTAGAACCAACAGGAACCCACAGCCTGGCAGAGACCACATCCTCAAAGCACGATCTCATCCGAGGGCACGACTGGGAACACAAGTCGGACACCAAGCCACCGACTCCGACCATCACGTCCTCGACCTCCGTCAGGCGACATCCTCAACAACCTTTTCCAGGTCCGACACCGACGCCTGACACGGCTTCCATCACAGGAACATGGTACTCATGCGGCGTACTAACCAGCACATTCCCCAACACTCCACCCTGCCAGTGCCAACAACCACAAAACCTCGAGCAACGGCACGGCAACAACACGTTTCACACCAAGGAACCAATCCTCCGATGCTGAACGCGAACTCAGGAATCCACCCGTAGCAACCAACGTTACGATCCCGAACTAGTGGGTCGCAAGCCCACCACGCTTCCGCTGCGTACTCAGATCCGCGCACACAGCCGAGAAAGCAAACGCCGCCCAACCAGCGCTCGTCCTTTCGGAACAGCGCCAGCACCCTTACACGACAAGGGAACGGGCACAACTTCTCACAGGCAACCGCCTTGCCAAGATAAGGAGCACGTCTCGCACGGATTTCATGGCACACAAGGCTAACCAATCCGAACACACAACGCAAGACGACGATCCTTAGCCGAACGCAATCTCTCCAACCAAAGGAGAAACCAGCGCACTTCGACCAACGGAAGAACTCCACGCTCGACCTGACCTCGAACCTCGCGCACGCTGGAAACAGCACCATCCAGCACCAAGGAAAACCATTGCTTCCATCAGGTCAGCGCCTCCGACACACTCGACGAGTGTCACGTCGGACTACAATCACATCACCTCTCGATGCACCAGCGCTGCAATTCCTCGAACTGCAACACGGCGTGCCAAGAGCCGCATCACGAGCCATAACGACAACCGCCGACGCTCATCCTCGAGTCCCGAACTCACCGCGGAGCCTTCCCATCTCAAGCCAACTCCAGGGCGAACACGACCCAATCGCACAGAAGAGCGCAGGAGCAAGACTTACTGGGACACCACAGCCCAATCTTGCCTCGAAATCAGCAGAACGATCAGGACCGACACGTCATTTCTGACGCCACAGAGCGCGACAAGAACATCAGGCTCGACGAAACAGCAGCCCACCGAGAAGATCCTCCGCTCACCCGAGCACACTTCCCGATCAGAACGCCTCAGGAGCTGGACAAACCTCAAGCTGGAGTGGCCAAAATCGACAGCAGCTCCCTCGAAGCACGCTCACGGCCACTTAACCACGAACAGTCCGCACCAGACACCTGACCACGCTGCAGGTTCCTCGAATGCAGCACCGCGAGCTCACACCTGCTAGCAACCTCTGCCCAACGCAGCACAACCAGGGCCACCACCGATGAGGGAGAAGGCTCTCGACCTCGATCCTTAGACCCCATGCTGGCACAAAAGTCGCGGACAGCAACCACCTTCACAGTGCCGCACAGCGCACTCAAGCTCTCAAGCGAGAAACAAGGCGAAAAACAAGCACAAAACCCTAAGCCAGCTGCCAACTGTACTGGACCTTATGGACTCTGATCACTGCACTATCTCGAATTCCTATGTACGTCCACAACCACCGCTCTGATACCAGCTGTAACGACCCGAGAATCCGATTACCGGGAAGGCCCGATAACCCGAGACTCGCACCGCCGCCCACGAGCCGGGAGGGCTCGGAAGGGCTAGAAGGAGTGTGGAGGCACAAAGAAATAGGAAATAAAGCAGGACAACTCAACAATTAACAGAAATAAATAAACAACTACAACAGAGTCCAGTCCAACAGAAAGTACAGTCTAAAGCAGTAAAGCGTACCACATGCCAAGTGAACACTCGGCCCGGCAAGCTGGCAACTGAGAACCTCCGCTCCGCACCCTCGAACCACGAGGAAGAACCGCTACACCTGAAAAGCAGGGAATGAGTCTCCAAAACAGAGACTCAGCAGGGATCCCGCGGAACCCCGACCGGAAACAACGGCGGTAGCGGAAAGGAAGCTACAACTACAGCAGGAACAGCAAACCGGTGGCCGGTCAAAACTCGGCACTACAGCTACTCCTACTGCAAGAAGGCAGACCTCGATCACACAGTCGAAGCTACCGAACTACGCTAGTACCACCTACCGAAGTAAGAACACACGGCAACCACGCCGTAAAGGCCTGTCCCTCGGACACAGCCGACCTGGACACGCTGTCCAAGGTGCAACCCCGACCATCCGATCGCGGGTACCGCACAACAAGACCCAACCTCGGTAAAGCCACTAGCATTAGACCCTTGGCGCGAAAACCAACACACGCGCCACGGCGAAACAACCGAACTCAACGGTCAACACGACCGAAAACCCGAAGGTCGAAATCACGGAAACTGATAGTCTGTCACTCCGTACTCGACAGGAGTACCACCCACTAGAAGCACAGCCGGTAGCGTCCCCTGACGTCTTACACCGCACCGCAGGTGAACCGCCTGACGTGGTAGGTCCTACCCGAGGCGCGAACACCGTACAAGTAACCACAAACAAGTAACTAGCTGGGGTCACGCCCGTCGACGTGGGTCCAACCGCCCCCAACCACGTGTGCACACACAGACCACGCGTCCCTGGTCTGGTCCTCTGACCGGTTTTCCCCTCAGCCGGACTCTGGCTGCAAGACGTGGGGCCCGACGGCAACCGGTCCACAAACCGCCTCTAAGGGTAAGCCCGTACACCACTCCCTGGTGCGACCAGCACACGCGTACTGGTAGGCTACGACTAGTGGAGGGTCACTGAAGGAGTAGACTTTCAACTCAACGGAAAACAACGTCCGAATCCGACGACGTACGGGGACCACCCCACGTACCGGCCCCGTCGCACGGCGACCACAGTCGGAGAAGGAACAGAACTTGCAGTCCACGGTCACGCACGCAGCCTGCGCGAAAGTCAAGAAAACCCAAGTGACGCTAAGTCACTGGACTCTGGACAGTCCTCTAGACACACTACAGCCAACGGTCCTTGAGTCGCAAGACTCGGGGTCAAGACCGTTGCACGCAACAGCACAAGGCCGTCGATCTAGCCCAATCTCTAGGTCCAAAACCACGATATCACGAATACCGAGACAACACACGAGTTGCCAAGACCATTCCCTTGAGAAGGGAACGCAAGGGACAAAGGCCACTCACACGGGCCACACGGAAAACACAGAAGCACGATTCCCAAGGCAGCACACAAGCCGCCGCGACGATTTCCCATCTTGAAGCAAGCGGGAAACCTCCAGCCCCAGGCCGGGTAACTGGACTCGCAGTCCAAGACCAACCACGTGGCCCACATGGGAATCGCCTTCCAGAAAAACTCACGGCATGCGGGGGAGACCCCACCGCACCCACACCGATACACGGTGACTCGATCGAGCGTAACACGAAGGCCCAGCACGCGAGAAGTCACCCGGATTCTCAACCCTACGGGCACGCTAAACGAGATAACACGGTCCTCCAGACACCCTCAAAACACGGACACAGAAACCCACGGGTGTCAGGGACACTCACAAGACCGCAGGTCGACCACTGGGTCACAACCGGGTCGACTAGGGATCCACACATTGCGGGACAAGGCGGAGAACACAAAAACTCGCCTCGGAACAACACAGAGCCTGACGGTCTAACCCTAGACCGTCACAGGGCTGTAACGGTCTAGGCGAGACCGTCACATCCACCTGGCGGCCTAACGCAGACCGTCATACGGCCCAAAGAACGCAGGATGTAACGCGCCTGGCCCAGCGCGTTACACGAATGTAACGCGCTTGCCCTGGTCCGTTACACGCCTCACGCTCTCAGCGTGAAAGCAGGATGTAACGCGCTTGCCCCAACGCGTTACACGGATGTAACGCGTCTGGCCTGGCGCGTCACACACGCTGCCCTCCCCAACGGATAAAAACGGCTCTGACGGCCCACCCTGGGCGCGTTACAAGCATGTAACGGTCCAGAGGGCACCGTCACACCCCCAGCCCTCAGCTGGGCAACAGGGAATGTGACGCACCCACCCTGGGGCGTCACAAGGCTGTGACGCGCCAGCCCTGGTGCGTCACACGCCTGACCCGAAAACCAACGGAAGAGACTCTAACGGTCTAGCCCTGGTGCGTCACAGCACCTGGCGGTCTATCGTGGGACCGTCACACCCACAGACCACCAAAGGCCAATAGAAGGGGAATGTAACGGCCCAGCCTAGGCGCGTTACACCAAGTGACGGCCACTGGAAGGACCGTCACTTCCTTCCGAGAACGCTACGGCGGGAAACGACCCAAAACTCGTCCCACGCCCCCATACCTCCACAAGAGAGGGGGAAAACAAGGGGGAAGCTCCCCAGAAGCCCCTAGCATGCATCTACGGCCTCGGATCGGCCAAAAACGCAATGAAACAAGAGATCGGCCCACAAGCCCTAAAACATGGGTTTTGCCCAAAAACCCCGATTCCACCCGCTCGGCTCACCACGGCCAAAGAAACTCGCGGGAAAGGAAGTGCACGAGTTGGGGAACCATCACCCTACCTCCACCGAAGATTTCGCGCCCCGAGCTCGCCGATCCGCGAAGAAACGCCGTGAAACCCTCGCCGGCTCGCGACCGCGCCACGCGCCTCCACCGCCTCGATCCTCGCCCATCCTCGCCCGCGTCCTCACCCGCGCCGCCTCCGCCTCGCCCCCGCCTCGCTCCGTCGGCCGCCGGAGAAGAGAGGGGAGAAAGAGGGCGTGAGAGAAGAGAGAGAGTGAGAAAGAGAGAATGAGAGGGGGAGAGAGGAAAGGGTTAGTATATATAGGAAAACCCGAAAATTCGATAAATTCAGAAAATTACGAAAAATTACCTCCGCGATCCTCGGAAGGAACACAACGCAGTGGTACTGTCCCGGAGTCGTAGAACGCCACGGTTTGCCCTGCAAAGAGTTCCGAAGGCACATCAGGGGAAAACACGTGTAAAGCACAAAATACACTCCGAGACCCACTAAAATGATCTGAAAAATATCCGAAAAATCCGGGGCATTACACTGTGGCTCTGGATGAGCGCTCTGGAGGAAGCCCCCGTAGGATGAAGCAATGAACGCGCAGGGAGTTCCCTCCTTCTGCTAACAAATGGGCAGCACCTTCCTGTAGCACAAATGAAGTTCGGCCCCTCAGAACAATAGCAGCCGCATGCTATTTATAAGGAAATCCGATAGAAAGATTATTTAGGGAAGGGAATAAAAAATAAGGAAAGAATCCTCTAGCCTGGAAAGCCATCTGGAGCATTTGCCCCATCAAATCGGCCTGCAAAACGAGGAAAGAAAGGGCTGCAGACGAGTTTGGAAATCTCAAGAAAATGGCGTCTGACAATCCAGACGTTAATTGAATTAGCGTTCACCCATGCGGACGTTATTTAAAAGGTTAAATTTTGGAAATCCGTAATAAAAAGAATTCGCGTCTGGCCTTGTAGACGTTAATTAAAAAAAATACGCATTTTAACCGGACTCGAAAAACCCAAGAATGAGCGACAACGGGTTCAAACGCACAAACAAAAATCAAACAAAAATGAAAAAGAATTGGTGTCTGCCCTTGCGGACGCTAATTCTTTTCCTATTTTATTTTATTTTTATATTTTTATGTATGGTCGTATGAGTTAGTTGACTCCAAATATATTTTTTTACATTTTTTCGAACCCAAAAACCCGCTCAAAATGGCTCAAAACGATCGCACGGAATGAATAAAATAATTAAAAACTCAAGAATTAGCGTCCACTCCACTAGCCACCATTTCATTTCCCCCCTTTTTAAAAAAAAATCCAAAAAGAAATGGTGTCATGTACAGTAGCCGCTATTTCCTGAAAAATTTGAAAAAAAAGTAAAAAAATATCCAGAAAATCTAGAAAAATAGGGGAAATTGGAAAAAAAAATAAAAATCTAAGAAAAGTGAGAAAAATCACTCAAACAAGATCAATTTGAAGATCAAATTGGGGTATCATAAGTAATAAGAGATATGCTCGCAGTAATGTCAATTTTGGTGTGTCTACGGATGGAAGACATTTTCTTGCCATATCATGTTTTCATTGCTTCATTCATGTGGATGAGTGATGTCCCATTTCGCATTAGACTGATCCAAGAGGTTTTTTTTGCATATATATTATTCTAATTTTTTTGTTAAATAAATCTCACATTTAAATATATTATCAATATCCTCAATATAATTGAAAATGTTACATTTATGTCTCTGTCGTCACCTCCATTAGTTTAACTTAGGTTAAGCATGAGTTAGAAGACGTTTTTACAAACCTACCCGAAGATGTACAAATTTGGATGTCTCCTTTGAGGTATTGCCCCCGCTATGCCTGAGGGCGGCTAGGGATTTATCATTTTTGCTAGTAAAAGGACCCTCAAAGGAGAAAGTTTGGACCTTGCTTATAAGTACATGCTCATCTTTGTAGTTTCTGATATGGGATCTTGTGAGCCACCTTCTTAGGCCTCTACATTGGACTCCCAAGTAAAAGTGGGTTTTGTGCTTATTGAGCCGGGATTTTCCACAGACGGTGCCAAATGAAGATGCAAGATCTCGTACTTAAATGCAGACCGTCAGATCCGAGGTGATGGGGGCCCCATAGGAATTGTTCCAAGCCACCTATGACGCGGTCGGCGTCGGAGGAAGGATCGACGGCACCCCGATATCATGAACAGGATGGATAACCACTGTCTCGCGTAGCTCGGCCTCACACCGGACAGTCTCACACCGGGCGACACTCAAATCTCATAAAATAAGAAGGAGGGAAGGGGAAGCACAAAGGGGCTATGCACCTTACGTGATTTCAAATCTTTCATTCATTCATATGAAAACCTTACACCCTAGCCCGCTTTATATAGGAAAGGCTATAACATCCATACCCTTAAACTTTCTCAATAGCATTTATGCCCTAAGCCTAATAAAATAAAACTCACCAACCCTCTTTTGACTTTGACATAATAAAATAAAATACTTTGACTTTGGTGGTTTAATAATAAAAATACCACCATAAAAATGAAAATACACACAATACATAAATACGTATAAATACGTACTCAGGACACCGAGTCTTCAAATGAGTCTCCGAGTCACAAACTCGGTGCGGTCGGGGCGGTGCAGCATCGGCTCCGAGTAGTGGGCCCGGTGTCCCCATCAACCCTCCCGGGGCGGCTGGAACTCAACTCCGTCGAGTAAGGGGGACACTACTGTGGTAGTGCTCCAGCAGGTCTGGATCGAGGCACTGGAGATCTTCCCGACTGATTCAGAAATCATTAGAAGGTGGTCGGTCCCGCCAGTGGACAAGGTAGCGCTGGTACACCCGGCTCCGTGTAGCTGTCACCTGCTCATCTAGTATCCTCTCAATTTGCTCCCGCGGTGCTCTCGAGGCTGTGGGACGCACAGGGGTGGGCTCACTCTCAATGGGAGAAGAAGGCTCGAAAGGGTCACTAGGAATCGCTGTGGGTTCCTTGTAGGCCACTAGGTCTGCCACATTAAAGGTAGAGCAAATCCCATATTCGGGAGGTAAGTCCATAACATAAGCATTGGAGCCAATCTTCCACAGTATTGGGAAGAGACCATCACTACGGGCTTGTAACTTTTTAATGGCTCCCGAGGGGAGTCGTTCGGGTCGAACCCGTACCATAACCAAGTCACCTTCTTGAAATTCATGGTGACGCCTATACGAATCAGCCAATCGTTTATAGGTCTCATTACTGAGGTTTATTTGCTTGCTAATAGACTCATGCAGACTTTTGATATGATGTGCAAATTCGTCAGCTGACTTGGATGTTTTAGACTCGAGGGGAAGGGGAATGAGATCCACATGTTTCCTAGGTTTGTATCCATGCACGACCTCAAATGGACTCATACCTATGGACCGATTGATAGAGTTATTGTATGCAAATTCGGCTCTGGGCAGAAGAAGATCCCAATTGCCAAAATGACCCCCTACAAGACACCTCAGTAAATTCCCTAAACTCCTATTGATGACCTCGGTTTGCCCATCGGTTTGGGGGTGATAGGCAGTGAAAAATTTTAACTTAGTGTCAACTATGTGCCAAAGTGTCTTCCAAAAATAGCTAGTGAACCGGACATCTCGGTCAGACACTATGGTTTGGGGGAGACCATGCCGACGCACGACTTCATCAAAGAGTAGGTGAGCCACTCTAGATGCATCTGATGTTTTGGAACATGCAATGAAATGGGCCATCTTAGAGAACCTATCAACAACTACGAAGATGAAGTCGTGTTTGTGAGTAGTACGAGGTAATCCAAGGATGAAATCTATGCTCACATCAACCCACAGTCTATCAGGAATGGGGAGAGGAGTGTAGAGACTAGTGTTCTGTTTGACCTGTTTGGCCATTGTGCACGTCCTACACTGGGTTACAATCTTGGCCACATCTTTCTTCTATTCCTCCACAGAATAGATGATCTTGTTGCATCCAAAGTGACCAGCAAGATCTCCAGCATGTATTTCCCAAATCATGAAGTCCCGTACAGAAGTCTTCGGGACACAGAGTTGCTGTCCTCGAAAAAGAAAACCATCTTGGAGTAGATAGTCAGCAAATACTGTGAGGAGCCATCAAATAAGGCAGAGTAGGCAAGGCCAAAGTCGGGACACTCTCCATAGAGTTCCTTCATGCGGTCAAATCCAGTGACATCTACCCGAGAAGTGGAAAGAAGGGAGACCCTTCGACTCAAGGCGTCGGCCACCTTATTTTCTTTTCCAGCCTTATGTTTTAGGACACATGTGAAAGACTAGAGGAATTCGACCCATCGACCATGCCTTGGGTTTAAGCCCTTCTGAGAGCTAAGGAATTTCAGAGCCTCGTGGTCCGAGTATAGGATAAACTCTTGTGGTAAGAGATAGTGTCTCTAGTGTTTGAGGGCTTGGACCATGACATAGAACTCCTTATCATATGTAGAGTACCGAAGCTTTGCATCAGAAAACTTCTCACTGAAGTAAGCCACAGGGTGGCTTTCCTGGATAAGCACTCCTCCTATACCTACGCTAGATGCATCACAGGATATCTCAAAGACTTTAGAAAAGTCTGGCAGGCGGAGGATAGGAGCTTTGGTCATAAGCTCCTTTATGGCAAGAAAAGCTAGGGAGGCGGTTTTGGTCCACTCAAAATTCTCCTTACAGATGCATTCTGTAATGGGTGTCATGGTGCTAAAACTCTTTATGAAGCATCTATAGAAAGTAGCTAGCCCATGAAAACTGCGAACGTCATGGACGTTCTGGGACTCAGGCCAGTCGACTAAGGCTTGGACCTTGGATTGGTCCACAGACACTCCATGACTCGAAACCACAAAGCCGAGGAAAGTGACACGGTCTGTCATGAATTCACACTTCTTAAGATTGACATATATGATTTCTCTCCTCAAAGTCTCGTAGACTTCCCTCAAATGTTGGATGTGGTCCTGAGGGTTGTGGCTATAGATGAGAATATCGTCAAAGTAGACGACAACAAAGCGACCAATGAGAGGGCGAAGGACTTCCGTCATAAGCCTCATGAAAGTGCTGGGGGCATTGGATAGCCCAAACGGCATGATGAGCCATTCATACAGTCCTTCTTTTATTTTGAAGGTTATCTTCCACTCATCCCCTGGTGGATTCAGACCTGGTGGTAGCCACTTTTCAAGTTAATTTTGAAAAAGATGGTGGCTCCACTCATCATGTCAAGCATGTCATCAAGACGGGGAATTGGAAATCTATACTTGACAGTGATTTTGTTGATGGCGCGGCTGTCAACACACATCCGCTAGGTGTCATCTTTCTTAGGTGTGAGTAAGGCAGGAATAGCACATGGGCTCTTGCTCACCCTGAGGAAACCCTTTTGAATAAGGTCCTCGACAATTCTTTGGAGCTCAGCATGCTCCTTGGGGTTCAGTCGGTAATGAGGAAGGTTGGGTAGGGTGGACCCGAGGACAAGGTCAATGGCGTGTTGTACATCACGCATGGGAGGGAGTATAGAGGGCAAGTCCTTAGGGAAGATGTCTTGGAAGTCCTGTAGGATTGCCTGGACTTCAGGTGGGACTGAGACTTGGGACTCCTCGGGTGTGATGGTGACGACAATAACCCAAACAGGGGCACCCTCAGTAACCTCTCTGTTCAGCTCTCGGACACCTATAAAGTTAAGGCGCCTAACTAGGTCGTGACCAACCTTAGGAGCCTTAGGAATGGGTGTGATAGGTGCATGAGAAGGGAGAATGGGAAGTTTCCCTTCAGGGGAGTTCGAGGACTCTCCTGAACCTTGGGGGTTCCAGTGGGGGTGGAGGTGGAGCACTTTCCTGAGGCCACCTTTGGAGGTGCCGGGTACAACTGAATCTTCTTCCCATTGTGGGAGAAAGAACACTGGTTAGATCGACCGAATGTAGTAAGATCTACATCATAAATCCACGGTCACCCTAAGATGATGCTACCGACCTTCATAGGCACTACATCGCATAAGATTTGTCATTGGTAGGACTGGAATTGGATGGGAATGACACATGTACGTAGTGGTGACTGGGATAGACGTGTCGTCAACCCAAGTCATGTTGTATGGCCTAGGATGGGGGTGGATAGGTAGACCTAGATGGGAGACAAAGTCTGAAGAGACTGCATTGATACAGCTCCCATTGTCAAAGATCACCTTGCAGGGTTGGGATTTCACCATGATGTAGGTTTGGAAGATGGAGGTTCGACGCCAGTCGTCCTCCTGGGGCTGCGTTAAGATGCAGTGAACTACACCCAGTCTTCGCTGGTTAGAGCTCTCGGCAATATCTCCCACTTGCATGTACTCGACATGCGTTCCATCATACCCTGCATCCATTTTCTCAAACTGAGCGATGAGGTCAAGATCGGCCTCATACCTCTCAATGGCTTCTCCTTCCTGAGGTGGAAGCTCCACAGGTTGGGGGTCGGTGATGACTAAGGCTCGGGTGGGACAATTGGTGACAACATGCCCTAGGTTATGACACCTAAAGCAGCGAATTCCTGAGACAGGGACTGGTTGGGAGGTGCTAGGGATGACTCCCTTTCCCTTGTCATCCCTCCTATCAGCTGGCGGAGTGTACTCCAGCCTGGGCACAACAGCGGGTGCAGGTAAAGGGTTCCTTGGGAAATGAACAGTAGGGGCAACGGTCTGAAGTGGGGTAGTAGTAGGGACATAGGAAGTGGAGGGGCCAGGCCTCTCAGGGTAGTGGACCATGGGGTTTCAGGACTTGGGTTGGCGGTAGGTGGGGACCCGAAGTGGGACCACCCTTTGAAACCGCTCGACATCTCGAGCAACCTGGTAGGCGTGCTCGATGGTGTTAACCTCTCGTAGAAACAGCTCCCGTTGTATGCTCTCGTGTAGGCCAGCCCTAAATCGCGAGAGGATGACAGAGGCATCCTCCATGACTCGACTCCGAAGGAAGAATTCATTAAATTTGGCGATGTACTCATCCACGGACTTTCCATCTTGGGTAAGTTTCTGCCATTGGTCTAAAAGACATTGATGGTAGAAGGGTGGTAGATACTTCTCCCTTAGTCTCTCCTTCATTTCTTCCCACGTGTTTATGGGCTCCTCCCATCTCCTGGCTAGGAGATTTTCAATGTTACACTAGTAGGTCTTGGCTTGACCTAGGAACTTCATTTTGACAAACCTCACCCTTGTGACAGGGGTCATGCGGTGACGCCAGTCAAAGTATTGATCCATCCTGGTCTTCTAATCAAGGTATGTAGCGGGGTTTAGGGACCCATCAAAACTCGGAGCGTCGATCTTGACGTTCCGTAGGATGATATCCTCATCGTCGTGGTCTCTCTCTCGAGACGCACGATCCTCTTGCTCTCTACCTTGAGGAGTCTGATTCTGGCGGGCTTGGTCTCTCTCTTCCCTAGGGTTGGCTACAGGATCTCCGCGGCCATTCAACCTTCCTTCCTCTTTTTTCATTCGATCCTCTAAGGTCTGGATCCTCTCATCTAACTTCGCTTGTAATTGGCCTATGGATTCTTCAAAGTGGGCCATAAGGTTATGCTCGAGCTGGGCTAACATAACACTCACACTCTTCTGATCCATGGGTGATTGTAGCGTTGAAGGGCGCTCTAGATGGCCGGATGAACTCCTAGACCAACGTGACATGCACGAGCTCAGACCTAAATGATACAATCCTGGGATCGAAAAATTAGTAAGCTATGGACCCGATTTGTTGTCTAATACGCAAGGGTCTATTCGAAGAGACTGGTCAGGGAGAGTTGCTCGCCCGTAGGCGAAGTAGTTGTGGAACTATCTCCTGACAATTATGGTGTCCTAATGTGACAGTTCTAGGGCTTAAAAGGATAGGTGCATACAAACTCTCTCTCTCCGTCCACAGTGATGCACTCAGGAGACAGGCTGCATGGATCCTCTCTCACTTCGTCGCGCGGTAATTGATAAGGATACTAAATAAGCAAGTGAGGGAAGCACGTACCTAACTAGACTGAAAAGTCTAGCTCCTACCGGAGATGAAGGCGAGCGGGAACGTGCGTGCCCGCACGGCGTCGACGAAGCTTGATCGGTTACAAAGAATTCACTTCACGCAGGGATGGTGCAATTATTACAAAACTAATTAATTTAAAATTTTCCGTGCAGGGGAACAAATTAATCCAGACTATTCTCCGCGCAAAGAGAATCACGGTCACTCACGCTCCATAAATTACGGACCGTCTATCGACAACCAGGTGACTCGGGCATTGCTCAGGCCGTCGAAGTGGACTCGGGTGCCACTATCATCAAATGGTACTTATAGATATAAATAGATATATATATATAATATAGATACACATATAATATTATATATGTATCCCTCCCAACAACTATATATATATATATATATCTTCAAACCTTTCTCTACGCAAATCACGCAAAGGCCGCTGAGTCAACAAAGCAGGCGGGGTGGGCAGGGCGGCCAGCTGGCGGGGCGGCGGCCACGTGGCGAAGGAGCTCAGCGCACGCGGACGGCCTGCGGTCGAACGCGGTTGGCCACGCGGCCAGGCGGCACAGGGATGGGGCGGGCGCGCATGCAGGCGCTGGCCAGGCGGGCGCGCACGCAGGCGCTGGCGGATGCGGCGGGCGTGAGCGCGAGGCCGTGCGGGTGCGGGGCGCGTGGGCGTTGAGCGGGTGCGCAAGGGCGCTGGCCGGGTGCGCGCGGCGCGGGCGCTAGCGCACGGGCGCGGCGGGGGCTGGTGCACTGTCGCGGCAGGGGCAGGCACACGGGTGCGGCGGTGGCTGGGCCGGGGCCTGCAGGGCGGAGGCGGCAGCGGGATGGCCCTTGCAGCCAATACACTTTTTGAACTGGGCACGGGTGATGAGGCCCTATCCATGAATTGATTTTTTTCCCTCTGTTTTCTCTTTCTATTTTCTTCTCTCTCTCAATCGAGAGAGCTTCTGCTCTTTCTTTTTGTTTTTTTTCACTCTCCTCTCAGCCGAGAGAAGAAGATCTCCTTTCCTATCCTTTTTTTTCTCTTCTGGCAGTCAAAAGAAAGGAGGGGAGACGATGGGGACATCGAGGTTGATGAAGACGCCGTTGTTGGGCTCTGATACTAAATTTGACGCGGTCGGACGTCGGAGGAAGGATCGACGGCACCCCGATATCACGAACAGGACGGATAACCACTGTCTCGCGCAGCTCGACCTCACACCGGACGGTCTCACATCGGACGACACTCAAATCTCACAAAATGAGAAGGAGGGAAGGGGAAGCACAAAGGGGCTATGCACCTTACGTGATTTTAAATCTTTCATTCATTCATATGAAAACCTTACACCCTAGCCCCCTTTATATAGGAAAGTCTATAATATTCATATCCTTAAACTTTCTCAATATCATCTATGCCCTAAGCCTAATAAAACAAAACTCACCAACCTTCTTTTGACTTTGACATAATAAAATAATATACTTTGACTTTGGTGGTTTAATAATACAAATATCACTATAAAAATAAAAATACACATAATACATAAATACGTATAAATATGTACTCAGGACGCCGAGTCTTCAAATGAGTCTCCAAGTCACAAGCTCGGTGCGGTCGGGGCAATACGGCGTCGGCTCCGAGTAGTGGGCCCAGTGTCCCCACCAACCTCAGAAGAAATTCTACAAGACAGAGACAAAACATCGGGGAGCCTGGGATTGGGATCTCACGGAAAAGCCTCCAATGTTTTAGTCAATATTGGCAAAAGCAAGATGTAGGAAGGTAAGGAAAATTAAGGGTACGAGATCGCTCTTCACCAGTTGAGGGGCTAAGATCAGATGTTACCTCTTCGAGGGAGGTCCCTGAGATTAAATTGGTGCAGACTCCCTCTTTGGTTTCGCAGGAATCTCGAGGGGCTGTTGGGCAGGGGCGTTACATCCTCGATTCATATTCTAACTGTTGTAGGACTCTTGCTCTCCCCTTATCTCCTCCGTCTTCTCCGCTCTCAGGTGTTGGCGTAAGATTCGTCTTCAGTTATTAGGAATAGGTGTCGGGCCACAATAAATTCACTCTGGGCCAAGAAGGAGGATCCCTGTCGTGGATCTATCCACCCTCGAATAAGGGATATCCACATCCTGGAGTCCGGCCTATTGCGTATCACTTCGATCCCGGGCATTCCCGAGGGAGTTGTCTTGGCGGCCTTTTACTAGCTCGAGCCGATGATGGTTAGGTTTCCTCTTGAGCTTAGAGGAGTCCTTCGCGTCATCGACTGAGCCAAGACTAGATGGCTCTCTTTGGGCCCTTGACTCTCAATCTTCTCACAAGTGAACCTTCAGTGTAGAGCTGGGTTGTCACTTACTGGGCCTAGCATGTCTTAGTGGGCTTTTGGGTCATGAAACAATGGACCGTGAATTTTCCCCTCCACTACCCAATCTCTCTCTCTCTCTCTCTCTCTCTCTCTTAGTTAAAGTATTTTGGATATTTTATTATACTAATGACAGTAAATGACATATTCCACGAAATATTCTTCTCCCGTCGACGACAATAAACAACAAGGATATAATCTCAACATTTACGCCTATTTGGAGGGTGTTCATGTTGATATGTCTAAATGATGGGTATATTTAACCGAAAATAACTCTAGAGGGATATATATGCAAAAAAACACTTTGTTTAAATAGTTATCAAACATTGATGTGGTTTTCATAAACTTAGAGTTGGTTGATGCTGAGGATGCCCCCCAATAAACAGAATTTATCATCAATTCAATTACGTTCATGTAAAATATCTGAACATGAGTTAACGAGAAATGTGTTTATAATTAACAGACTTATGACAAATGCGCTTGTCTTAATCCCAGCCATCAACATTTTTTAAAGTTGCATCCGAATAGAGCCTAAGTTTCATAGAAAATAAAATTATTATTACTAAAATGAACTTCAGTCCTAAATCAAAGTTGTGTCTGTGTGATGCGATTTACAACTAGATTATTCTAACCATGATTTACATCTGTGAACAGAGGAAAGCCAGCGCAATACTTTCCCTGTCTTGAGAATGCAATCACTGTATATACCCATTTATCGGTATTACTAATTATTGTATATGTCCATACTTTAGCTTTCCTGTACATGATAAATATGGAGCCTTCACCCCCACGTCAACATACAGAAAAACTCAGCATTTTAGCTCATCTTCTTCTCTGTTCAACTCTGTTCACATGGTATCAAAGCGGTACAAGATTCTTGGGTAGCAATCCCTTCACGATTCCATTTGAGGAGGCTTCCTCTTCCTTTAAGCCATTACCAACTCTTTCCTCTTGATTCTCGTTTGGCTTCTTCCACCAACGAGAAATCAACTTCTACTGCATTAGGTAACTTTTTTAACTACTCTTGCTTCAGAAGTCTATATGTTCTTTGGTGTCACAATGGAATCACCGAGACTTGCTGTGAGATTAGATGGGAGAAATTATTTCTTGTGGGCGTCGTACTTCAGAAATTTTTTGGAAGGGCAGGACCTTTGGGGTTACGTTAATGGTGATATCAAGACACCGATGGATGGTGCGTCTACTTCCAAGTGGGTGATTAACAATGCCAAAATCAAGACATAGATTATGGAGTCGGTTGAAAACTCCATTGCAGTAAATCTGAGCTCTCTGACCACCGCTCGGGAAATGTGAGACTACCTCAAGCGCATCTACAAGCAAAGTAATGCGGCTCGTCTATATCAGCTGGAACAAGAGATAAGTTCTCTGTCCCAAGAATCCCGTAGTGTTCAAGAATTTTATTCTGCAATGATGATGATTTGGAATGAGATGGATATGATAGATGTCAATATACCTAAAGAGGCTCTTGAGACCGTTACAATATTGAGACAACAATCTCGCTCTAGGCAATTCTTGATGAGAATGCGACCAGAATTTGAACATATTCGGGCTGCTATTTTGAATCGTGGAAGTACTGTTAACCTGGATGAGTTTCTTCCTGAACTCCTTGCCGAAGAAACTCGTCTAAAGTCTCGGTCATCTCTTGCACCTCTTCAAGATACAGCCTTTCATGTAAGTTCACATAAAGGTAAATTTCGGGATTTCAGCAAAGTTGAATGTTACAGTTGTCATGAGATGGGACACTTTTCAAACCAATGCAAGAAAAAGAAAGGCAATGAAACTACTGCGTTCTGCCGCTATTGCAAAGAACAAGGCCATCTGATAGATGATTATAGAAAACGACCTCCAAAGCGTGGCAATCCTCGTGCTTATGCTGCAGTGCACACTCCCAATCCTTCCACACCTCTTGCTGCTGCATCTTCTTCTCAAGTTGAGACACTTCCCAATTCATCTGGTCAGTCTCCAACCCTTTCACCTGAACTACTTCAGCAAGTTATTCAAGCACTTCATGCCTCCGGCTTCGGTGAGAAATCTTCCTTAAGCTCTTGGGTTTTAGATTCCGGTGCCACCCATCATATGACTGGCAATTTTGGTGTTTTCCAACACACTGCTCCATATGATAAAATGAAAGTATTGTTGTTGCGAATGGGTAAACTCTTCCGGTTCAGAAAATTGGCTCTTTAATAATTACACCTTCAGATTCACCCCCTTGTCTCTTTCAAATGTCTTATATGTTCCCACATTATCTGCTAACCTGATTTCCGTTGGTCAACTTGTAAAACAAAATTGTCTTGTCTCATTCTCTTCCTCTGGATGCCTCATACAGGACCTGCAGACCGGGAAGGTGATTGGGAGAGGCCATAGAAAGGGGGAACTCTTCATCCTGAACTTCGGAGCATCCACCAACTCACCTGCATGTTTTTTTGCTCCTTCTTCTCATGAAATCTATTCTGCAAATAAATTGTGGAAGCTTTGGCATTATCGTCTTGGCCATCCTCATACTTTGAAATTGAATTCTCTGTTCTCCTCTGGTGCTTTGTCTGAGAACTTCGATCAGAAACTTGACATTAATAAAAATTGCCATGTTTGTGCTCTTTCTAAAGCTCATACTTTACCTTTTAGTAGAAGTATGGCTTGTGCTACCTCCCCTTTTGATCTCGTTCACTCAGATGTTTGGGGGCCAACCTCAGTTGGTTCATTGACAGGAAAATTCTACTATGTGCTTTTTGTTGATGATTGGTCACGATTCTCATGGGTGTACTTCTTGCGTCAAAAATCTGAAGTTATGCAGGTATTTCAATATTTTCATGCAATGGTACATACATAGTTTGGCAAGAAAATTAAGATTCTTCACAGTGAGTCTGGAGGGGAATACATGTCCACACAATTTGCCACATTTCCTGCTACTGAAGGAATCCTCCATCAAAGAAGTTGCCCTCATCAGTCGCAGCAAAATGGAGTTGCCGAAAGGAAACATAGACATATTTTGGAGACAGCTCGAACACTTCGGCTCCATGCTAATTTGCCAAAGACATTTTGGGCTGAGAGCACATGAACTGCAGTATACTTAATTAATCGGCTACCTAGTCCCTTGTTAGGAAATGTTTCTCCCTTGAAGAAGTTATTTGGTTGCTCTCCAAAGTACAATCTACTTCGAATTTTTGGATGCACATGTAATGTCCTTCTCCCAGATTATGCTAAGTCTGTGAGATGCATATTTCTTGGGTATTCTGACATACAAAAGGGGGGTCGTTGCTATGAATGGGAAGCTAGGCGGTTAATAATATCTCGGAATGTCATCTTTTTTGAAGATATTCCTTACTTCCCTCATTCTATCTATTCTGCCCCATCTATGGACTCTACTCTTCCTTTGTCCTCATTTTCTAACACCATACATGATGTTCTTCCCCCTGACAGGCACACAAGTGTTCCCCCTCTCATGCCTCCTCCTCCACCGACTCAAGATGCAGGTAATGCTCACTCTTTACAACTTTCTCCACCTCTACAACCTCCTTCCCCACCTATTAGTCTTCGTCGCTATTCTCGCACCATCCGGCCACCAAATCGTCTTTCTTTGTTTTCTACACTTGCTTCTGTTTCTGTTCCCCATTCTTACAAGCAAGCTGCTGAAAGTATGGAATGGTTTCATGCTATGAAGGAAGAACTTGATGCATTAACATTTAATCACACTTGGGACTTTATTCCTGCTCCTTCGAACCATCCCATCATTGGGTGCAAATGGGTATACTCAATCAAGTTGAAGTCTGATGGTTTGTTGGATCGATATAAGGCACGTCTTGTGACACAAGGTTTTAAACAAGAATATGGCGTTGATTATGATGAAACTTTCGCCCCTGTTGCCAAAATGACTACTGTCTGAACCTTAATTGCCGTTGCTGCAATTCAACATTGGGACATCTATCAAATGGATGTCAAAAATGCTTTCCTTAATGGAGATCTCTCAGAAACCGTGTCTATGTGACCGCCTCCGGGTTATTGTACTTCTCCTCATATGGTTTGCAAATTGCGGAAGGCATTATATGGTTTGAAACAAGCACCCCGCGCATGGTTTGCTAAGTTGAAAAATGTGCTTCAATCTGCTGGATATCACCAAAGTCATAATGATTATTCTTTGTTTACCACCTCCACCGCCCATGGATGCATTCTTGTCCTCATCTACGTTGATGATATTTTGATCACCGGAGATGATAAGCAGGGCATTGAAGCCCTCAAAGATGTTCTTCAGCAATCTTTTCAGATGAAGGATCTTGGTCTTGCAGCATATTTTCTTGGCTTAGAAATATCTAAACATCCACGTGGGTACTTTCTGAGTCAACGAAAATACACTCACGATCTGATAGCATTGGTTGGCCTCACTGATGATAAAACTGTAGATACTCCTCTTGAGTTAAATGTGTAATATGGCAGCACGGATGGTGATCCTATTTCTGATCCCACTCTTTATCGACGACTTGTTGGCAGTCTGGTTTATCTTACTGTCACACGCCCTGATATAGCACACGCAGTGCATCTTATGAGTCAATTTGTATCGGATCCCAGACGATTACACTTGACGGCTGTTTATCGTATCATTCGCTATCTTCGCTCTACTCCAACTTTGGGATTATCATATCTCACCACCTCGCCATCGGAATTACACGCCTTTTCTGATGCTGATTATGCAGGCTGTAAAGACACGTCGATCTACCACCGGATATTGCATCTTCTTGAGAAGTTCTCTACTCATGAAAATCCAAAAGGTAATCTACTGTGTCGAGGTCTTCCACTGAAGCGGAGTACCGAGCAATGGCATCTACTTCTGCTGAAATCATTTGGCTTCGTCGACTTTTGTCTGATTTTGGCATTTCACTCTCGTCTCCCACTCCATTATTTTGTGACAATGAAAGTGCCGCCAAAATTGCAAACAATCCTGTGTTTCAGGAACGCACCAAACATATTGAGATCGACTGCTATTTTGTTCGAGAAAAATTTGAGTAAGATCTTATTTCTCTACCGCACGTTCCTTCCAAAGAACAGGTTGCTAATTTCTTTACGGAATCTCAGACGCGGAGCCGCCATGCATAATATATTAACAAATTGATGCTGACCCACCATCAATTTGAGGGGGGGTGTGAACAGAGGAAAGCCAGCACAATACTTTCCCTGTCTTGAGAATGCAATCACTGTATATACCCATTTATCGGTATTACTAATTATTGTATATGTCCATATTTTAGCTTTCCTGTACATGATAAATATGGGGCCTTCACCCCCACGTCAACATACAGAAAAACTCAGCATTTTAGCTCATCTTCTTCTCTGTTCAACTCTGTTCACAACATCCCCCCTCCACAACTACAAGCACTGCCCCATGTGGAACATGTGGGCACCTTAATTTATAGGGTTATTTTGGCATTTCTACTTCAGGGAAGCTAGACGAGGTTATAGATTTGTTGAAACTCTGATGTTCAAAAATGCGTGCAGTTTTCAAGAAAATTTCGTCAAGCTAGATGGCTTCTAAAGGAACTTGAAAGTTCTACCACATTTGACTCGTACAATTTTGCAGAAGAAGTAAACACTCATTAGTTATCGATCTGCCGTGGAGGAGCAACCGGCAAGAGTAACGAAAACAAGGTCACCGTGACCTCACAATTCTACAAATTTTAAAAGGTCATTTAGTTTTCATCCCCTAAAAACTTGCGATATTAGAATAAGCCTCTTCAATCTCACTATTTGGTTATTAGCCATTTAATTCCTCTTACATTTAGTAAAAAATCTCTCTGATTAACGATCGTTCCAAAGATGAAATATGCCATCCAATTTTATGAAATATTCCTTCCCTTAAATCTTATTAATGTTCTCTTTCTCAAATTATCCTCGCCACCTCCGGTCACCTTCCCACCTTATCTCTCTCTCTCTCTCTCTCCCCCTCCTACTAACAGCTAAAGCTAGACGGGGTACCTCCTCTCCGTTGCCGAACGGGTCTCCGTTCTCCTCTCTCCCTTGCACTCTCTCTCCTCCATCAACAAGCACGTCTCTGCCGATGAGGCCTTCCGCCTGGTCGGGATCTCCGGCGGCTTCTTTGAGCTACACAACAAAGAGGGTCTTGCACTGGTGAACGGCACCGCCATGGGGACCGATCCATGGTACTCTTCAAGACCAACATCCTGGCAGTGCTGGCTGAGGTCCTCTGCGCCATCTTTTCCAATGTCATGTAGGGGAAGCCCAAGTACACTAACCCCCAAAGCACCACCCAAGCCAGATCGAGGCTACAGCCATCATGGAGCATATCCTCGACGGCATCCCCTACATGAAGATGGCCAAGAAGTTGCACAAGTAGGACCCGCCGCAGAAGCCCAAGCAAGATCGCCATGCCCTCCGCGCATCCCCGCAATGGCTGGGACCACAGGTGGAGGTGCTCCGCCACGCCACCGTGGCCATCAAGTGTGAGATTAACTCCGTCAACAACAACCCCCTCTCGGCGATCTCACCCGCAGCAAGGCCCCCCCCCCCCGACACAACTTCCAAGATACCCCCATCGACGTCTCCATGGACAATGCCTACCTCGTCGTCGACGCAAATGGTACCTAAGCTTGGCCTACGGGTTCAAGGGTGTCGAGATCGCCATGGCCCTAGTGACCGAGGGTGCACCCAACCGGTAGTTGCCGATGAAGTCATGAATGATGCAAAGGATGCTAGTGGGGTCGCCGGCGAGAGGGATCCAATATTGGTGTTCTCTCTCTCTCACTCTCTCTCTCTCTCCAAGAAAGACTGATTACCCAAGAGTCTTACTTATAGTCTTTTCCTCCTCCGTAGTTAAGCCCCACCCCTCAAACCCTTCCGGCTCTGATACCCCCACCCCCGCCCCCGCCCCCTCCAACTTCTCGAACTTCCTGCTTCGGTTATGCTTGCCCTGTGAGAAAAGTCATTACGTACTTTCTGCTCCTCTCCAGGGCACCTACTGTTATATCACGAGAATCTGAAGGTTATGGGTAACGCAACGATATACGATTGTTATAATGAATAAGTTTCTTTCCTTCTTCTTTCGATGGAGCTCGTTTACCAGCACCAACCTCGTAAATTCTGCGCGTATAGTCTACGTTCCATGTCCAGTAGAGAGCATCAACCTGCTAAAAAAGAGAGAGATTTCACCACCGAGGCACCTGTGCCCCAGGGACCAATGTTTAATTCTTTACCACGCCCAGCCACACACCAATGGCATAGACACCCACTACATGGGTGGATGAGCGACAGGTGATATTCATCTCTCCATCGTAATGAATTTGAAATAGCAGGTCTTCCTATTGGCTCACCAATACACTGCCAGATTCCATCAAAAAAGGAGCAAAAAAAAAAAAAGAGCGAGGCAAAGAGTCGAAGACATCAAACACCGGTCCGGGCAAGCATCAATACCGAAGAGGGAGGAACTTGGGCAAGTTTAACCATGACTCGCAAAATTTGAAGAGAATTGTTGTCCTACTTTCGTCAAAAGACCCTACCTCCAGAAATTGTTGCTGTATATCCCTTTTGACGAAGGAAAACTTGGAGAATTAGTAGGGTCCGTATGGGTAATCATCATCTGTATCATAGTCATCATCGTCAAAAAATTCTCCAGGGTCATCCTCTCCATCCAAAAGGTAACCCTCTTCCCACCGCGGACAATTACAAGTGGCTTCCTTGTTCTTCCATTCAGCTCCACAAGTATAGCAAAACTCATATCCACACCTGAAAAGCAGGCACGTATCCAGTCAACTGTGAGTTAAAGACTTTCACATGCATGCATGTTTTGATAGTTTCCAAGTGCACAGATTAAAAATAAGGAAAACAATGTGAGTGATGAAAAAGGGAATCAGAAGAATGCTTGGCATGGTGATGAAAAGGATACATGTGAATCATGCAAGATCCACAGGACAATGTGGTACATTACATTGACCAGTAGAATGGCCTCCTTAATCATCGCTTTGGGAGGGGTGTGTGTGGGGTGGACTGATCTCGAGTGAGAAGGGTTTATACATGCATCTAATCAACAACCATTTCCTACAAGATATATAACAGTGGTACAACTGGTTTGTCAAGAAAGGAGCAAGCACAAAGAAGAAGCTAGCACTTTTTATGCTGGAGCATCCAACCTCACTGATAAACTGGAGCATTCGCTGATACCTCTTAACAAGATCATGCATATAGAAGCAAGATGCATCGGAGAAACGAACCTGCATGTCATATGGAAGCAACCTGAAGCCAGTTCAATCATGTGGTTGCACTTGACACATTGGCGCCACATATTCCTGTTTGCAAGAAACTGAAGCTTTGCATCCTCTGCTCGAGGATAAGGATTATGTTTCTTATAATCATAGCATGACAATCCAAAATGCCACGGGACCTTGCATGTGAGACAAAAAAGTCCATTACATTTGAAGCATTTCCTGAGCCCAGATTCATTGTAGGAAGTATGTCTGGATGATGAACCTTGCTCAGGACATATTGTTTCACTCCTTGACATCAAAGCCGAACACTTTGGATATGGACAATAAACTTTTTCTGCTGGAGGTATAGATGCCTCAATTACACGTTGGGTCATAATCTCAGTCAATTTAGGTGTTAAGAATTTTTTAGAGCTTTCTACATTTAATCTGGTATTGCAACCATCATGAGGACATCCAGGAATAGTTCCATGCAGTAATTTCACTTCCACATGTTGCTTCATGCAGGGAAAGCAAAAACGGTGCAAACAAACACCAACCTCGAACATGTGAGACAAATCAGTATCTTCCAAGCAGATTGTGCAAGTTTCCTTTGAAGTATTTTTGTCCATGCGTTCGGCTGCCTTCACAAGATGAGTGTCTATGGCATCTTTGGCCAATCTAAACACAAACTGTAAGTCACACCGTGGCAACAAGAACATTCGGCATTTTTCAAGTTTCTGTTGTAATGCGAGAGCTTGTTCTATTAAATCTGCAACCTTATGCTGCTTTAGAGCCCATTTGCGGGTAATCTGTAGAAGAAGCTAAAACGTGACGGTTCCTTTTCTCAAGCAATTTTAAAATTAATGAAGGCCCAAAAAACAGAGTTACATTAGCTATGTAGATTAGTGAATGGAGAAGCTAACACGAAAAAGAAGAGGAACAAGTCACCTTAGGAACACTTGACCCCAAGAAAACAATTACTGGTGATTTTCAGATCAAAGAGTGCATGAAAACATGGTAAAATAAATTTGCATCATGTAAATCTGTGAATTGGAGACCTAAAAATTGGGTCTGGCTATCTGCAAATGCTGGAGTACATGCAATTTTCTCAATGTGTTGCATTAGGCACAAAGATGTCCAACCATTGTCAAACATGGATGATGTATCTTTACATATACATTACAACAAGCATACACCAAAACAAGAGGCAAGCTCCATTGTCACTTGAAGAACTCCATTGTCACTTGAAGAACCAAGAGTAGGTTGCCACCTAAACCAAACCTACTCCTAAATTCCTAATAAGATTCCACAATAATTAAAATCTATTTTCTCAAGCATTCTATATAGCCACTTTAGTGCACTCCAGAGAGGAATATTCTATTTTGATGTCCATAGGTCATATATCAGGTAAAAAATACTGACAAATAGGAAACATAGAGACTATTCTTAGATTACTAGTCAAAGGAACGCGCTACGTGAGTAATAAAAATTTAAAAAAATATTTATTATATCATAAAAATATATGTGACCAAACTTTGTGAATATATTAGTCATATTAGTTTTAAAAGTTTAAAAATAAAATTAGTTTTTAGAAGTAAAAGTATGTGAAGACGGTTGAAGAGAATGTGAACTTGATTTTTAAAGTCGACAAACTCAAAATAGTCAAACTCTTAAGTTAGACAGATTCAGAAACTTGAAAAACACAACTATAAAATATTAGACATAGCTCATCTATTTTGAATATTCTTTAACAATCTGACATCTAATAACACCAAATGATTCATAGTTCATGATGTTAAAATTTGCATTCTCATCATTGCCCTTAAGAATACATAAAAGCATTCCCACCACTCTCTTCAGAAATACATAAAATTTAGTTCTGGTAAACATTTAAGGTCACTGACATCTAGGAAGATAAAATGAATTAAGAATCATTCAGTTAAAGTTCTATGAATCAAATAGAAGTCAATGTACATAACTAAGAAATATGGCTACCTCTAGTACGAATACATAATGAGCTGTAAATGGCTCAACAATCTGGAAGAGAAAAGTGACTTGAAAAATTATGTAACAGGGTATTAGATTGTTAGTAGTTCTAGTGACCAACGTGCAATTTCCCTTCACAAGTCGAACTCTGTGTCTCGCGAAGATGATGAAGCGGCTGGAGATAAAAGCTAGGAGATATTTCTGAGTTCGTATTTTCTATTCCAAATATTTATCCATTGATGTAACCTATGGGCTAGACTCTTAGATAGATACAAGACTCTTGGCGTGCAGTTCCACCTGTGAGAGTTCTAGACGTAAGAAGTCCAATTCTTTATTTTATTATTGTAAACTCTGTAGGGAAGAGAAAAAATGAGAATCATGAAAATTTGAACCGGAAGAGACACATAACTGAACCGGAGGGGAAAAATCGGACAATTCTAACTAAACCGGAGGAAAAATGCCAGACAATTATAACTGAACCGGAGGACACATAACTAAACCGGAGGGGAAAAAATCAGACAATTCTAACTGAACCGGAGGGAAAAAATCGAATAATTCTAACTGAACCAAAGGAAAAAAATTGAACAATTCTAATTGAATCAGAGGAAAAAAAACTAGACAATTCTTTTATAGTATAGATGAACCGGAGGACACGTAACTGAACCGGAGGAAAAAAAATCGGACAATTCTAACTAAACCGAATGAAAAAATCGGAGGAAAAAATGGACAATTTTAACTGAACCGGAAGAAAAAAATCAGACAATTCTAACTGAACCGGAGGAAAAAAAACTGACAGTTTTGGTGATCGACAGGCAGTTTTCCTTCACAAATCGGACTCTATGTCTCACGAAGGTGATGAAACGGTTGGAGATAAAGACTATGAGATAGTTTTAAGTTCGTATTTTCTATTCCAAATATTTATCCATTGATGTAAGCTCCTCTATGGGCTGGACTCTTGAATAGATACAAGACTCTTGGCATACGGTTCCACATGTGAGAATCCTAGACATAAAGAGTCCAATTCTTTATTGTATTATTGTAAACTCTGTAGGGAAGAGAAAAAATGGGAGTCATGAAAATTTGAACGATAAGAGACATAATTGAACCGGAGTAAAAAAATCAGATAATTCTAACTGAATCGGAGGAAAAAAATCGGACAATTCTAACTGAACCGGAGGAAAAAATCGAAGGAAAAAAATCGGTCAATGCTAACTGAACCGGAGAATTTTTTTTTGGCAATTCTAACTAAACCGGAGAGAAAAAACTAGACAATTCTTTTATAGTATATAGTATAGATGAATTGGAGAACATGTAACTGAACCAGAGAAAAAAAAATCTGGACAATTCTAACTAAACCGGAGGGCAAAACTTGACAAGTCTTTTATAGTCTATAGTATAGATGAATCGGAGGACACGTAACTGAACCGGAGAAAAAAAATCGGACAATTCTAACTGAACCGGAGGAAAAAAACTGGACAATTCTTTTATAATAGATAGTATAGATGAATCGGAGGACACGTAATTGAATCGGAGAAAAAAAAATTAGACAATTCTAATTGAACCGGAGGAAAAAAATTGGAAGAAAAAAACCGAATAATTCTAACTGAACAGGAGGAAAAAATAGGACAATTCTTTTATAATATATAGTATAGATGAACCAGAGGACACGTAACTGAATCGGAGAAAAAAATCGGACAATCTAACTGAACTGGAGGGAAAAAATCGAAGGAAAATAATTGGACAATTCTAACTGAGCCAGAGGAAAAAAATCGGACAATTCTAACTGAATCGGAGAAAAAAAAATAAGACAATTCTTTTATAGTATATAGTATATATTCTCTTGTAACAGGTGGCAGCTGACCTTAGGGCTATGATTATAGGTTTTCTTTGAATTTTAAGGATACAGCAGTGGGTAAGAGATTCTAACGGTGTAAGACCAGATTCCTGACATTTCAAGGTTATGTAGGGCAAAAACCTAAAATGAATGAAGAAAAGATCATAGAATGATCTAAAGAGGATTATGATGAATGCTTGCTGAAGACTGCAATCAAAGGGAAATAATGGACAAAGGAAAAACGGCTGAAGAAAGCTGACGAAAGAACCATCACCTTTCATGTAATGGCAAGTAAATAAAGAAAATGAAGACTTTTTTTTCCTTTCCAAAAGTTGTTACGAATTGCACCATCAATTTTACCGAAAAATAAACAGAGGTAGTACAATCAAGAGGAAAAGGAGGGATTCCTCTTCCTTACAAAAGGTAAAGAAAACACTCTCCAACAAAAGAGACACCTACGGCCTACCTCCTACAAGTCTTAACAATTAAGACTCCAGTCTACTTAAAATACTTCAGCAGGCTCTTAACAAGAGCAGACCTCTAATGCTGCACTAGAATTCTCATCTGATTTTACCTAATTGGTTGAAGATCTTCACCCTTCATAGTTCATACTATGCAACCCGTCACTAAACACTCACCTCTCAGCATTCAGTTAACCTGCATTTTCCCACTTTGAGTAGACTTTGTATCTCTCTTGTAACCTTAATTTTGTTGTTGTCAGATGTGGTCTTTTCGAAGAAAATGAAGTATCATATATCAAGGTGAGAGAGGATGTTTGAAGATAAGGAATGTATTATCAAGGGGTGTTCGCGTTCTCAAGGATTTTCCCGAGAAATATTTTCCTAACCAATTTACACCATATGCAAATGCAAAAAAAAGTTAGTTGGGAAAATGCTTCCCAGATTCTCAAAATATTCTTCATTTCCGCAAAGTTTGTTTCCCCACTCCTCCCCCTGTGGAAATAGTTCCCAGTAAACATTTACCACCCAAGTTTTCTCTCCCTCTCGATCGTATTTATTTAAGGAGAAACATACAATGTTATCCCACATGGCATGCAAGTTGGTCACATACAATTCTTTCTCGTGCTGAAATATAAACACGTCTTTGTTTCCCGTTCATTTTCCCATAAAATTTGCAAACGTGTGTTTTCCTTTCTTAGTAAAATATTTTCTATGTTTTTCACTTTCTTGTGAAATCTTTTCTATGATTCTTGATTTTCCCAGAAAATCTGAGGATACAAACACCCCTGAAAGCCACTGTGGACCGCCAACAAGAATTACACAAAGTAGCAGAAATAGCTTAACCAGCCAATAGATAAAGCACCATTTTCAGCATGGAAGCATAAAATTGCACAAAGCCAGCTTTTGTCCTGGAAAAGAGAGTAAACATGTCGCTAACTTCAGACAAGTGAGATATCAGTCTTCTAAATTGTGGTAACAAGGATCCTAGTAAAGACAAGGGTTACAAGATTAGTAGGAGCAATTGGGTTGCAATAGACTCAAACAGACAGCTTTTATCCCAATAAGATGCATACTTGATAAACTGAGAGTGGCAAATGAATGCAAACATTACCGGAGGAACAAAAGTGAAGTAGGCATTTTGCACTCAGACTGGATCTCCAAAAGAGACTTTAATAGAATCAATTGGAAGTGAAACTTTTTAAAGTCTTCCATCTGATCGGTTTCCAAGAAAAATGGATCTAGTGCAAAACTCTCAATCTTAATCAAGTCAACCCCTGTGGTTCCTTCAGATGGTTGAGAGAAACCTGAATGATGGATCAAAAAATGAGTACGATATGGAATAATGCTAGGAATTACAGCCTCACGGGAGGATTTCAAGTGGGGATAAACGGTATTTAAGTTGCAGAATTACAATGCACACTTCTGTATTTTCAGAAAATGGCATAATAAAGATTCTAAATCTCAAAGTACCACAGCAGAAACTTCCAAAAGGAGCTATTAGTTTTGCAGTTGATTTTTCCAACTCTGAGATTGTACACATGATCATGGTGCTGACAATGTGAAGGATACAAGTGAGATATTAGGGTGTTGCGGGACTTCTTTTCCCATCAAATATCTTGGCTTGACCTTATAGCATTATCCGATGGTCACATCAACTCCCAAATCAGAATGTTACTCTGCAGAAATTTCCAACAGACTGGTAAGTGTAGAGGTTGAAGCTATAACATGCAAGAGGCAGACTCACCCTCTTGACAGCAGACCTTTTAGCCCTGGCAATCTATTTATCTCTTGTGCAGGGACATGTCCATAGAAAGCCATTCCAAATGTTGGCAGACTCAAAACCTCAGTTCAACTGTGCTGCCCATTTGATGTTGAAAACTGAAAATGCACAGGCTTTATATCCCAGCCATGGATGTGCTTTGGGTTACCGATTCAACAATCCACATTGGCTAGTATAGTGTCTGTGGAAAGACAGAAGATGGTGATGTAGGGCTGATTCCAATTGGAACTATAAAAAAGGTTTCATCTTCAAGCACTCACAGTACATAGGCAACAAAGAAACTTCCCTATGAACTGTGATTTTAAATAATGAATACTTTCAGAGATGCAGGGACTGGAAGTTTAGACCCAAATGCAGCAGTAAATTTTCTTCCATTTAGAGTTCAACCATGAAGAGTTCTTCGAGCACATAAGCCATCAACAGAGTTGAAAATTGGGAATGGAGAAAATGATCCTCGCTAGAAAAGTTTTCTAAAGGGAAAGACATCTTGCTGTGGATGATTTAGATGTCCATTCGATAATCAACTGAAAAGAAAGAATGGTAAACAAGCAGATGAAAGTAAGACAGCATTCTGTCTCATGGGATTTGAACTTTGAAGTAGAACCAAAGGAATGCCCTCCGCTGACGTCTGAATGCTGGGAGATGGTTTTATATTAATGAACTGTATTCTCTTCTTCACTTCAAAAGGTAAAACAAGAAAGGGAAAAGAACATCTGCGATTGTGGAGGCAAATTAGAGCCTCTGACTGATCGATAATATGATAAAAAGAAGAACAACATTAATCTTATCCTTGCCTGCTCGCTATAAGGCAATGAACTTCTTCACTAGATCACTGAAGTGTTCAAACTAGTTCTGAGCATATGAAAAAGTAACACATATAACCTCCAAGCCAGAAAAGAAAGGCGGCAAGAAACCAAAGGAACTACATGTCTGTTACCCTATATCAGTGTTATACCAAATTGCCACTTTAGTTCTTTAATTCCGTTCTTACTGTTTTACTATCACAACCCATTGACGAAGCAGCTACAGCAGTTCCAAGGAAGAATTTTGAACAACCTCATGAAGCCTACTAAAGAAAAAACAAGCATTCACCTACATGATTGTAGAGGGGCATGTGGTGAAAAAAGACGTCAAGCTTCTTTATGCCCAAGGAAAGGACCGCCTGCAGGCCCTCGATCAGCGCCTTCGTTTCCATGATCTCCCGACCAAGCTTGAGGCCCAACATGGGTTTCTGTATCTTCAGCACCAGCTTCCCCTGGGGATTGCAAATGGCGACACCGATCGCAGAAATGTACTCCCCACCATGTCCAGGCATGGGCTCGCTTAGCCCCTTGAAGTAAAGCTTGAAGGGCTCCTCCACTTTCCCGAAACCCTTCTCCATCGGCCTCTCGAACCAGTCCCCCGTATCCTCCCACTCGTCATCGGGGATGCGGAGGAGATCGCGCGCGAACCGCTCGTCGTGCGCCTGGCGCCGGAGATCCTCCGTGACGCGCCGCATCTCCTCCCGGGAGCGCTCGCTGTCGCGACGCTCCTGCAGGAAACGCTCCAGCTCCAGGTCCTGGAGCCTAATGTGGAAGGCAGCATCGTCCTCCTCGCCGTCGCCGGCGAGGGGAGGGGGCGGTTGGGCGGGAAGGGGAGGTGCGGGGGCGGGGTCGAGGCCGAGGGAGGCCGCCGTGGCCTCCTCCATCTGGAGGTGGAAGGCAAGCTCCAGGTCGGACTCCGCCTGCGTCGCCGCCATTAGCTCCCGGCGCTGGCTGGACGCCAGGATGTCGAGGTCGGCGTTGTCGTCCGCCATAGGAGGAGGCGGAGGAGGGTGTGGGAGGGTGGGAAAGGAGCTCGAAGAGGCAAAGACGAGAGGAACGTGAGAACTGAGAGATGGGAAAAGCTTTTATATAGAACGGCGAACCCGAATAGACATTGGGCCGCACACTAGTGGCAATTACTTGGATAGCCCACGTTCGCCAACAACTCGGCCCAAGTTTCTCTAGTTGGGTTTGATGAGTAGACTTTAACTTGCCGCGCGGCCGCCGGTGATAGTAGGCCTAAAAAAAGTATTTTAAAAAAATTCAAAGTTATTTGCTCTGCAAGTAGCCCATCCGTTCTGCCCAATCTTTAATAAGAGATAATAATAATAATATATATATAATAATAATAAATGTCCTTAATGGGCCGATTTATTGGCCCTTTCTTATAGTTAAAAGGGCATCCATTATATACCTCGTGATTTTTATAGCCCTCCGATTAAAAATCAGACAGTACAGACAGGGCAAGCACCCTAAAAACAATTTAAAAAATATTTTTTACGTGGCAAACTTGATGAGTACATGCTGCACCGCCCGACGGTACACATATTTTTTTTTAAGTTTTTTTCCCCAAAAATTATCACATTCAATCTCATCTAACCTATAGTCTGATCAACGACCAGATAGCTAAAAAAGAATAAAGATTATATCTCTAATCGGTTTAAATTAGTCGACGCATTATTTAAGGTAAGTTAGGATAAATGGTCTCTTTTTTCTCACTATTTCTCTCCTACCCTTAAAATCACTCTACAAGATACAAGTTGGTAGTACATGGAAGAGATTACTCGGCCCCCTCTAAAATTCTGGAGGATTTAGTAAAAATCTTATCACGGTCAAACTACTTTCAACAATCTTCCCTACTTTTCTTCGACCATAAAAAAAGATCTTCCCTAATTTTTAATGACTAATGATTACCATAAACAACGGTGAATAATTAATCTCTCTCAATCTCTTGCGACATGAACTATTTTTCTCTTTCTACCTAACAATTATCCCGTGTGGATTAAGATGATTTATTCTCAAGTGAGTGAATTATTCAAATTTGAGAATTAGAATGTATCACTCGAGTAAAGATCATATAAAATTAAGACTCTTAATCCATGATTAACTCATTTCACCTCTCTCACATATATAGTCTACCTGACCCAGTTAGATTAAGTATCAAAGTGAAAATATGAAAACTCAAAAACTATCCACCGCGAGTCCACCCGAGTTAACTTATTCTAACCTATTATCAAACGACCTAAGTAAAGAGATAAGAAGAGGGGAAGCTCTTCCACCCACATTTACCGTGCGGTGAACCCTCCCCTATCTCTCATATATTTTTTTGTTAATTTAAAATCTAGCACAGTTGATCAAGAATTTAATCTGGGCACTTGACATTCTGACGTTTAAGATTTAATACGATCAATAATTGATATATTATCTTTTTATCGTTAATGTGTTAATAAATTAGACGTGTATAATCATGAATTGAGAATTGCACACCATATGCAGATGAACAAAAACGTATGTTATAGATAAAAATATTATTTTGATGATAACAATTTTAACACAGTGATATTTTAGTCAACCTGTTAGAGATTTGAATTCAAACCCAACCCAACAAATGCCCAGCTCATAGTATTTTTTTATCAAAATTAACAAATTCCAAACACATCCGTCAAAAGTTCAATGTGACGCTGATAAAAATAGCAAAAACTGTCACAAGAATAAGATGTCTTGAACTCAATCATTGTCCCGTTTTGCCGAGGCTAGGTAGCTGGCATTTGATAACACTTAATTTGAATTTCTGGAACCTAAATCTCTATCTATTGTCTAAATCTGTCAGCCCCGCTTTGGAAAGGAGTTACCCAGTGGTTAACCACATGTTAACTCTGGGCTAATAAATTTTGTGATTTGATTGCGGGCCAATGGTAATCCGATTTTGGGTTGGGTTAATCACAGGATAATCTCGGGTTTCGAATCCCATCTCGCGAGTACGTCTGTCCCGACGTCGCGTCTCATTTCTACCCTGCCGCTTCGGAAGGCGAACTGCGTCGGGGCGAGTGAAATTCGTCTTCCCTTCTACTGAAGTCCCGCAATCAATGACACCCAAGAGGGAGGGTGAATTAGTTGATAACAAATTTTAAGAAAACTTTAGCCGATTTAAAACAAGTATGATATAATAACAATAGACAAGTTCAGATTTGATGCAAGACAAGATAGATCTGTCAAACCTAATCACCATGATAATTCTTTAATACTAGGCGAAGTTGTGAATCAGAAGATTCTACTCGCGCAAAATGTTATCGTCCTGACAAGACTGACCTTGTCAATCTGAACCCAGCTTTTGATATACCAAGGATCTAACGTGAATTAATTAGGATAGATCTGAACTAAGAAATCAATAGAGATAATATACTAGAAAGTTAGCACAGAACGAGAGTAGAAGAAAAGGATCAAACCACACAAGAGACAGGGATTTTTAGGTGGTTCGGATGTAACGACGGCAACCTACGTCCACCCCTCATAAACTGTGAGAATTCACGTACTATCTTTTAAAGGATTATAAGATCTGAACATATGAAAGGTACACGATGGGATACGATGCCATATGATATCGTACCGAGACGAAATAGACCCTTTAACATGTATAATATAACGAAAATTATTTTAGTTAATAGATGTGTTGTTTAAGTCTAAGATCATGCGTTAAAATCTGAATGGTTCTATATTTTTTATAAAATTTTTAATGTAAAAAAAATAGAAAAACGCACAAAACATGCATACCTCACGTTACAAAAATATCAAAAATTAAAACGCCTCCAACCAACTTGCCTATCAAATAACTTTGACATAAAATAAAATATTTAATATTTAAAATAATATAAATAGCATATCGATTGCGTATAACGTACCAATTGTACTGATCACCGTCTGATACGATCTAATACGTGCAATACAATATGTATCGTACCGATTTGTCAAACCTTGATTAGAAATTACGATATTTCAATAGGAAGAGTATAAATGTAACTTTTTTGACAATATCACGGGTATTTGTGATAATATGCAAAAATTAAGGTAACATATAAATATGATAGTTTATAAGGGTATACATGCAAAAAACACTAAACAATTTGATGATAACCTTGACATCTCCGGAGAGGACCAATTCCATATGAAATCAACAAGCTGCATCGACATGCTACTGAGACATTCACTGGGGCTAAAAACAGGTCAGATTAATTAGTCGCGACATTAACGACGGCAACTTACGTTCACCCCTCGTAAATACGGCGGTTTGGGCACATCAAGGGTCTCTCTCCCTCTCTTCCCCTCCCCCGGTGATGGATTGGTGATTAGAGGAGTGAGGTGTGATTTAGTACCCAATCATCCCGACGGGCCAAGCCTGGCCCAGCCCACACAAAGGTGGGCTTTTGTTCGATCATGGGATCATACCTGACTTGAGGGCCTAATTCGGGCCAGACACGGGCCATGCCGACGGGCTTCCGGGCTGGCTCCACCCGTCCACACTACTAATTTAAACACTACCCTATTTACTTATACTGAACAGGATATGACCAGTTCAAAAAACCTACTAGCCAGCCAGACCCCTGTCACCTACAAGTGGCTCCTCCGATCAGACGGCCTGGATCACGTCCCATCTGCCGATTCCACCGTTCCCTTATAAAACCACGTCGCGACATCCTGAAACGAACGGCAAGGATCCCCACGGGGTCCTTTCGCCTTGCGGTTTCCCTGCATGAATGGCGCCCAGCTGGCGCCCGCGCCAATACGCGGCCAGCGGATAAATCCGCCGCGACAAATAGAAGAAGCCCATAAGCGCTAATATGCAATTCTCAGGGGTTCTTTCCGTAAATTCATTGGGATGGGTTCGGAACCGCCGAAGGCTGGGGGGCGCTTTATATAAAAACGGACGGTGCAGATAGAAGAAGTCCCTCTCTCCAGCTCTCATCCCAGTCGTCTCCTTCCCCTCTCGTTCTCCAGCGTCCGATCTCCTCGCAGCCGCCGATCCTTGGCTCCTCCCCACAACTGCGCGCGCCAAATTTAGAAAAGCGATTCCCCCACCAACGCCCTCGCCCGTTCGCTCTTCAGGTAAACTGGAGGGGGCCGACGGAGGGGTCTGATCCCCGATCCCCGATCTCCGCCGCTTCCCGCCAGATCTAGGGTTTGCTCCGGTGTGAGCGCCTAGGGTTTCGTTTCTTTACGCCTTCTTGTTGTTTGTTGTTGTTCTTGTTGCTGTGGTTGCTGGTCGTGGTGCTGTTGGTCGTCTGGAACGGTGCCATGGATGTAGAGTTTGGTTCGGGATGGCGGAACAGCCCGGAGGAGCGCCACCGCCATCTAGCCCTGGGGCTGGGGGGAGTCATGAGAGCGCCGGCGACGGGAGCCCGCGGTCCAACGTGAGGGAGCAGGACCGGTTCCTGCCGATTGCCAACATCAGCAGGATCATGAAGAAGGCACTCCCGGCGAATGCTAAGATCGCCAAGGACGCGAAAGAGACCGTGCAGGAGTGCGTTTCTGAGTTCATCAGCTTCATCACCAGCGAGTGAGATATTGCTTTCCTTTGTTTCAGCAGCTTTGTTCTAGAATAATCAAATCGCTCTTTTCCCTCATATTCTGGTGTTTGTTTCTTAATTTGTCGGTGCAGGGCAAGCGATAAGTGTCAGCGAGAGAAGCGGAAGACGATAAATGGTGATGATCTGCTTTGGGCCATGGCCACACTAGGGTTCGAGGAGTACATCGAGCCACTAAAAAACTACCTGCAAAAGTATAGAGAGGTATGATATCTGCTTCTATGCGCCTCCTTCTTTCTTGTCCAAGCAGTCTGATTGTTGTTCTTTTCTCTTTGTTTGTCACCGGCCATGTTTCGGGTTGCATCTTGTGCCGCAGATGGAGGTACGTTCTTCATCTTTACCAGTGTTTTCTGTATTCTTTGTTCAGTTAAACGATGTGGTTGTCTATCTAATCATTAGTAAATTTTCCCTGAAACTTGTCTTTTTTTGCAGGGTGACGCAAAAGGATCTGGAAAGAAGGATTGTAATGCTGCCCAATCTGGAAGTCAATCTGCCTCAAGTAGCCTGGTGAATTCTCGTCTAGAACCCATTTTCCTTTCATATACCCTCTGTTATAGGCCTAAACTTGCCTTTTCCGTATATGGATTTCTCACGACATGAATCTGACAGGTGCAAGGGACGTTTACACAGGGCATGAACCACTTGTATTCCCAGGCAATGTTCCTTCCGTTTAATCTCTTGTTGCGACTGTTTCATTTTTTCTATCCAAAGACAGAGAATAAAATTGTAATTGGTTAAATATATTAACCGTCAAATATGGTTAGGTACTGCAAAGTGCTTTTGCATTTCGTGTTCTCTTGCTTTTGAGGATGGCATTTATTAACCGTAGTTTTTAGTCCTTTGCATGCTAGTATTGTCTCACTAGTCATTTGTTATCAGTGCTGGCTACTTATAAAGAATTAGTGTTTGGTAACATCTTATTTATAGACATAGCCATCAACTTAATGTGAATTTGCTTTCTTCCACAAGTAGAATATAATCATATTGATTATTATTTACTTAAGAGAATGCTGATGCTGTTCTGATGTTTTTTATCTAATGTTTAGTCAAATTTTGATTCAGAGACACAGCAAATGGATGCTATTTTTACTTTTGACATATACCTTGTTTTTTCAGTTGACATTTGTCCTTTATCGGCAGGTCATATATAATATTTTTTGGGTTGGGCCTTTCGTGAAATGTAAATTGGTAAACATATCTTCCTTAGTGTATTATGGTGTTAAATCATCTAATATCTTGTGTATGTTTCTGGTGGCCAAGCACTCTCCTATAGCTTACTAAATTACATTCTCATTATGTAGATGTGGATATCCTTTTATTAGGAGTGTGATCCTCTCTTTTGAGGCCTTCCCTCTTTTTTTAATCTTTTCTCTGTACATTGTATTTCTATCACAAGCTCCTCCTTGAAACATCTGTGCCTGGAAGCTTCTGACATTTGTTAAAGCAGTCTACTTACATAATTTTCTAGACTTTTGGTGCCAGTCCAATATGATCACATTGACATTTATTTTTGTCTATGATGCAAGTTTTTTTTTAATTATTGCCAAGGACTTGCTATATGTTGCATCTTTCAGCTTTTTTTATGATTAAAACTTGGATCAATGTTTTGAACTTGAAAGAAATGTTTAGTGCCTGTCTCTTGCTTCTTTTAAGTTTTAAAAATTTTCCAATGGCAACATATACTTGGAAGAGCTGGACTGCTCTAGGATCCACTTGGAGTCCACTGATATCGCTTCAAATCTTGCCCAGCACTGTAGAACACTCAAAATTTGACTATGCACGGTGTCAGGAAACACTGATCATGTTCAATCTAGTAAGAGCACTTTGTATACAACACTTAACATAAGTAATGGAATCATCACTCATAAGAAGTGTGGTAGTATGCAAGAGAAAAAGCGAAATGGACATTGTTAAAGAGGCATTAGGCATTTCAAAATAGTTGAAAATAAGAAAAAGAAGACCACATAATTAAAAAAACCCAAGTATTCGGCATTCATTTGTTGTCTAGGTGAGTGAGGTGAAATTATGCGAGGTGAGTTGGTTTTGGCTCGTGCCTTGGCTCATTGCCTACTCGAGCGAGGCGATTGCCTTTCATGTGATAGATGTGTTAAAGGATTGTATGTGCCTGAGCAGACGAGAGGAAGAGACCTTCAGAAATACTTAGCCAATTGCATATAGATCCTGAAACAATTTGCAAATGGTTTTTTTGGGGTGGGTGTGGGTTAGATTAATGTGCAACTCACCAGTTGGGATTGGATCTCTTACTTGTTTATGTGATATCATTCAAAGCAGTAGCCTAAAATGCCCCTGCATAGCATATTCAAATTTGGAGATGGGGTAAAGACCTGCCATGTGCATTTTGAGATTTTTATCACCAGTGTGAACCTTTATCTCATGTGAAAAATGTGATTTTTCTCTCTGCTAGTATTTCTTAATCCATGTGAATAGCTGCCTCAGCAATATTATCTGGAGCATCTAAGATGGACGTGAGCTGTCTCCATGATTGGACTAGGTCCTTAAGCCATGGCTAAATATCCTACCTGCTTGGTCATCTTGCATCACCAAGTCGGAGTTTCTCTGTGATTGGCTGATAAACTTTCCATGCATGTTTCTTTCCCTTATCTTTACATGGATATATACCAACTGCTATCATTCCAAGGAAGATGAACAGAATGCTATGGTCTACAAGACTGTTAATGTGAATGGCTGGGGATAGCGTGATAAACTAACTGACAAGAAAGCAATAAAAAATGCGACCACATTTATCATTTTTCTTTTGAGCACCCCTCCATTCACTTGTGTCCCCATTTCTTCCTTTAGCTTGAGGAGGAAGCAATGTTCATTCCACTGCTCTCTGATGTCCGGTGAATGTAGATTGTTGCTTTGTTGGCCACTTTCAATCTCATATCCACACCCTACTTTTATGAAAGTTCATGGCTGACTTGGGTTCATGGAATGCAGTCTCGCCGAGATCTCGTTCTCGGGGACTCTGCGAGAAACGGAGCCCTCGAATTTTGCCCTATCTTGGCGGATTTAAAAGGCTGAGCCCTATTTGCGCGAACCCATGAATCGGGGACAGATTTAAAAGCCCTCCTCCCCCCAGCCCTCCTCCCACCCCGACACTCTCTGTCTCACACCTCGACACACTTTCTCTAATGTTGTCTCAGCACGCGGTCGCCGAAGCCCTAGGTGGCTCTCCCTGTTGGCTGGCCGTCACAATCGCCGGTGAGAGGTGTACGACCTAGTTTGTTGGTGTCGGATCTCGGAGTGGATGGGCGGATTAGGCATCGGGGCCATTTGGATCCCCTACTCTCTCTCTCTCTCTCTCTCTCTCTCTCTCTTCTTCCCCCCTCCCCCGCGTCTGTCTCCCTCCTTCCTTGTGGGTATGTGACTTTCTTGTGTGTGTGTGTGTGTGAGAGAGAGAGAGAGAGAGAGAGAGAGAGATGCAGAGGATGGGATCTCCCCCCCCTCTCTCTATCTGGTAGGGCTGTCAATGGCCCTGACTCGGGCCATGCTTAGGTCAGCTTGGCTGGGACCCGATTCATTAATTTTAAGGCCCGAGTTTGAGCTATTTCGGAGCGTGCCGGGTCCGACTTTTTCACAGGCCCGACTTAGGCCCAACTTGGTCTGAAAAATTAAATAAAACAATATATATATATATATATATATAAATATAAAATTTACAATCTCACTAAATTAATTAGAGTTGTAGATGTTAATTTGTTTAGAAAGAGAATTTTTAATTTTTTAATTAAATAAAAATATAATTTTAATTAAAAAATAAAAAATTTGAATGGAGAAAAATAAAACAGGTCATGCTAGCTCGCTGGCTGAACTCAAAGTCTAAGCCCGGCCCGGGCTTAGTTAGGCTAGGATTTCAGGCCTGACTAAGGGCTGGCGAGCCGAAAAAGGCATGGTGGCCCAACCCAAAATCGGGCTAGGCCCGTGGGCCCGTCGGGCTGGCCCATTGATATCCCTACATCCTGGTCTCTCTCTCTCTCTCTTCCTCTGCGCCGGACTCTTTAAGCTTTTAAATAGGCATAAGATGCTGCAGGTCTGGGGATCGGAGTGAGAACTGTGGCAAACAAACCTAATCTACTTTTATTTTGCGACCTAATATCTGCACTGTATCCAACCTCAACTAAACCTTATTGTGCACAATACAGATGGGAAACTTTTGTTTCACGGGCAGTCGGGCAGAGAGATAGAGGTGTCATGGACAATTCATTCATTTATTTTTCTTTTAAGTTCTCCCCCTCTTCCCTGTTTGCTTCATTAATTACATGGATGGTGTTTTGCAGTCATAATGCACACATGATATTGGCTTTTAATTAGGCCATAATCTTTTGGAGCATTATGAATGTCTGCTTCAACTTCTCCCACCTTTTTGGATAATGCAATCCAGGTATCAATAAATTGCTCTTTTTAAATGTTTCGATTTTCCTCATATTTTCCTGAGAAATTTAACCTATGAGACCTTGAACAAGTTCCAGCCTGAATGATCTTAGAGTTCTTCAGTGTTAGTGAGGATGTGGAGTTAACCATCGTGAATTTATGATGGTATTATCTTCTCTAACTCCATCTATGTTTCCCATGCATGATATACTATGGAAGGCAATATTCATCTTGCAGTCTCTGTATTGTCTACAAGTTCATCCTTCACTTTTCTGATTTGCTGCTAGTCCTCTGGCCTACTATGGAATATCCAGTATCTGCTGATCTATTGCTTTCCCTGTGTGGTGAGATCTGATAACTCCAGTTCTTAAACTGAAGATTGGATCTGATGTCTACAATAGGCATTCTTAGAAATTTTAGTAAGCTCGGTGCTTGATAATCTTACGGTTGTCATCAGCACTAGTGACTTCCAGTCCTCCACATAAGCATCAAGATTTGAGATGTTTAAAACAAATTATGTGGCTCACTAAGCGTAGCCTCCGAGGCTTATTCCACTTCTCACCCTTACAACACAGAAGAGGAAGTCTGTTGTGGCAGATGGATACATCAAGTCAGTCTCATTTTTTGAGCTGTGGGCTCCTCTCTCTCTCTCTCCCCCCCCCCCCATATATATGAGGGTGGAGATGATGCGGAGCGGGATGGTTGATGGGGGAAGCTTTGCCATTCCATCATTGCGTTTCTTCTTTATGTGGTTCATGATTTCCTATTTCCTCCTACACAAATCGTCAATGTACCTCTTCGGTAGTCATGACAGTTGATTGCGGTGTGCTTACTGTCATCCAAGTCCTTGTTTACTATAGATTTATATTATTTTTTTTATTAGTTTCATCAATGAAATGGTTGCATGAAGCACCATTGTGCTTCCAACATTGCGTTTGACAGGCAGAATGTTTTAGTCATTGCCTTATCTAGTTGCTTATGTATACAGGAAGGTGTGGAGTAGAAATTATAGATGCCATTCTTGAATCCCAGAGCCTTCCAGTTATAAGCCAGACTGCCAGAGTTGCCAAACTTTTGCTCTAGATGGTAAATTATAGAACTTCATGAATTCCTTTGGGGATTGCTTTTGATAAGGAGGCCTAGGATTTTGGGTATATTACTGGGCCATCACTCCATCATAAAAGGTCAGAAATGATTCCTCCAAATTGACTTTTAATTGGGCCCAATGGAAGCCTCATAGAACGGTAAAGGTAATGTCTTCTCTACATTCCAAAAAAAAGCTACCGAGGACCGTGGGCTTCCATGATCCAAGGTTGCAGAAACTTCTGTACACAGGATTATGTTATATTTGGAATCAGAGTCCGTCTGTGGGTCTTTTTGCTAGTTGCTGAAAGATGAGTCCGTGTCATGTTTATATGCATGTCCGTAAATGGCAAAACACTTGATCACTTTTGCAAATAAGGTATGGATTAACACCGATGCGAAAGAAAGGCCCAACAAATGCGTCAGTTTGTTTGTTTTCCCTGGGAAGAATTCCAAACCAGGTGCGTTACCCGAAAAGCAATTTTCATTCTGAAGTTCTACTCTCGAGCAGATAACTGCCTGACAACCTTACCCACTGTTGGCCCACATTCCCATTTTGCTATAGAACGGCTTGTCGGACTTTTGAAATTAGAAGGTTACATGCATGACCTAAATGCAGGAAGGCATGGCAAATACTTTGGCAGAATGTGTGCACCATAGCGGGCCCCCCCCCCCCCCCCCCCCCCCGCCCCCCCTGAAAATAGTTTCCTGTATCATTAGAATGCAGAAGATCCGAAAGAATCCGATTAGAGTTACATTCTCACTCTCACTCTCTCTCTCGTGATTTATTTTTCTATTACTCTGTGTGTCGTTTCCCCCCTAATGTCTGTTTCTGTTGCTATTTGCTATATAATATTAATCTTGAATCCTGTTCTGCTACAGAATGTTGATATGATGCAGTCTCAAACGCAGTATTTTAATGGTTCTACTTCAAGGAACTGAGGAGGCAAACTCAACATTTCCATCCATCGCCGAGAACTGTTAAAATATGTAGAGTAGGCGTTCTACCTTGGCCCCTGTATGTTCCATGGTCGCTATATGCAATGCTAGTTTGTATATTATTGTTTAAAACGGTCGACTTAAGAAGAAAGCTGTTATACTGTAGAGTGTATGGTGGTACTGGTGTGTCGCATCGTGTGTAAATTATTATATATAATGGTTTCCCTCTTAACCCTGAAGTTGGTTTCTCTTTCGTACGCCATATATATGTTTCATGATATCACAGTAATGGACCCCGCTAGCGATACAATTCATTGAAGAGTGAAATTACAAATGTGTGTGGCAACAACGCGCCCATTTGAGGGTTGCACTTGGGGAGTCTTCGCCGCCTTATTCTGGTGCAATTTCAATGAATCTTCTTGAGGTTTGCTAGGTCGAAGGTATGCAAAGATGGAAGCATTTTAAAGGTTGTACATCCTTTTCAGTCTTAAGCAGTTATTCCTTAAGCTCCGTTTTGTTTGGAGATTAAAGATAGCTCGATTAAATTTAAGTAGAGTTATTTTATCCATCTTTATGTTTTTTTGCTTTGGTATGAGATTGGATTAAATTATCTCACCTGCGGAGGTGGGATAGGTTAATCTGACTTAAGTCGGAATAAGTCACTTTTAAGTATGTTATCTCTAAATCTGTTCCCGTCAAAATAAAATGGCTTAAGTTTGGATTAAAATAGGGATAATCTTGGGATAAGTTTCAAACAAAGCGGAGCTAATTAGTCTCTCTTTGGTTTGAGGTTAATCTTGGGTTACCCCCCCCCCCTTTTTAGTCTCGAGTTAACTCTCTTTGATTGGGCAAGACTCAGATTTAGATAATTGGGTTAAACGAGAGTTAACCTCAGTCGATGAGGATTAACTTATTTCACCTTCACAGGTGGGATAATGTAAATCCGGTGACATGTCAAAGTAAAAAATAATAAAAGTGGATAAAGTAAATCTATTTAACTGTAATCCGATTATCTTTAATCTCGAACAAAAAACTGGGGATAAAAATTTCTCCTGATCCCTTGAAGTAGCAGTTCTTACTCGGCCACCGGTGATCAGGTGCCTCTCCTTGTAAGTACGTTCGTCGTGGTTTTGAGCGAGGCGTGAAAGGTGTATCGAGGTCAAACTTCCTGCCTGGGGTTTCAGATTTTTTCCCATAAAGTCCAAGATCATGTAGTTTCGCCAGTATGCAGGCCGATTATGCAAGAGCATGATCACTGAATTCGTGTGGGTTCTCATCCCGCAAATTGGTCGACGTAGTCCTGGAAGTGCTTCTGTTGTTAAACCGGTAAGTGGTACTCAAAGATCACATGTGGTGCATTGTCCGGGAGTGGGAAGAGGAAGATATGGCATAGCCGATCGTCTCCATGTTGAGCTAACCAAGTGACCTCATTGAGTTTAGCTCATGCACCCGAGTCCAACAGGGAAAGCCCTTCACAAGCTTTCCTTCAGAATCTCCACCATAACCACGAGCAAATGCTCTCCCCCATCGGCTTTTTCAACCCAATTCAGCCGTGAACTGATTCTCTGGCCTGCCCACTTCCATCCTGCGTTAGTTCGGAAGTAAGATCGTCTATGGTTGTCTCGCATAACTCTGGTTGAGTCTGACTTGTTGCACCACGTACTGTAAAAGTACTTCAGTTTTTTTCAGGGTGGTCTTGATCTGACTTAGACTCGTTTAGGGTATTTGATGAACTTGTTTTTTAAAAACTTTTTGGCCGTCCAATCTTTCGAATCGTATGACACCATGTAGGTTGAGTTGGTCTATTTTTTTTATGTTTTTTGTTGCTGCACCATTTGGACGACTACCTGTGATGCATCAGGGAAAGGTAAAACCCATCCTGTTTTACAGTCCTGCGCTCCTAGGCGGATGTGGTTGGAAAGTAACAACAAATTCTTTTACCGTGGAAGTAACCTCCAGCCTTTAGTGAGGATACGCATAAGTTAGTACAAATGTCTATTCTTAATCGAATGTTGTATATTACTATTGTACGATAAATACCACAAGTTAAGTGAGGTTAAGGCCGTTAAAAAAAACATGGAGATAACTTATTCTATAAGGTCACATTTGATAATCGTGTAGAATTAGTCAGCCTATCCATCCTGAGAATAAATGATTCGACCCATCTAGGTTGAATGATTTATTCGACCAAAACATCATCTACCTTCATATGAAACTAGGTTACATATGTAGTTGTCAAAGTCGATTAACAGAGAAACCGGTGAATAAAGATGAAAATTGGAAGGGCACCGACGAATACACTGCCCTACCCGGTTATCAAACACGGTCTAAAGATAGTTGGATAATTTATCCCTGAAATCATCATCATCATCATCAGTAGAACCTTATCCCAATTATTTAGGGTCGGCTACATGAATCCTGATCCGTCAAAGATTTCTATCAAGTGTTATATTCATATTTAAATCCAAGAAGTTAACATCGCACCATCTCATTTTAGGCCTTCCCCGAGTTCTTTTACTAGCATCCACTAAGATTTGGTCACATCTTTTAACTGGCGCTAAGTTAGGGCGACGAAGCACATGATCAAACCACCTGAGTCTATTTTATCTCATTTTACTATCAATTGAGGTTATCTCTAAGTCTTTACGGATGCGATCATTCTTAATCTTGTCTTTCTTAGTCTTGCCACACATTCATATGAACATCATCATCTCTGCTACACATATTTTGTGAATGTGTTCTTTTCGTACTGCCCAACACTCGGTACCATATAACAAAGCAGGTCTCACAGTCGTTCTATAAAATCTCCCTTTAAGTTTCACAGACATACGCCGATCTCAGAGGACTCCTAATGCGTTTCTCCATCTTAACCAGCCTGTCTTAATCCTATGTGTAACCTCGTCATAAATCTCCCCATTCTCTTGTATGATAGACCCTAAGTATCGAAAGCTACTACTCTTCGGAATGTTATGCCCATCAATTAGAACTATATCTTCCTGTACCACTCTCCCATTACTAAAATTACAATGCATAAATTCTGACTTACTCCTACTAATTTTAAAACTTTTAGACTCCAAGATAAGTCTCCAACGCTCTAACTTAGCATTTAAAGTATCAATACTCTCATCAATTAAGACAATATCATCTGTAAATAACATACACCAAAGGATATCCTCGTGCAATTATGTTGTTACTTCATCCATAATTAAGGTAAAGAGATACGGATTTCGTGCAGAACCTTGATGTAAATCTATAGAAACAGGAAATTCAGCAGTCTCTCCAGCAATAGTTCGAACACTAATAATAGCACCGTCGTACACATCCTTAATCAAATCAACATATACTTGAGAGATTCATTTCTTTCTTAATGTCTACCAAATCAATTCTCTCGGTATTCGATCGTACGCCTTCTCTAAATAAAAAAAATCATACATAAATCTTTTCTCATCTCTATGTACTTCTCCATTAACTGACGTAGTAAGAAAATAATTTTTATAGTAGATCTATTCGACATAAAATCTAATTGATTTTTCGATACAGTAGTCAGAGATATTTTTCGATTGCTCTTTCCCAAAATTATCTTTGAAAGCTTATTTATCCCCGGAAACGAGCCAATAATTCGGGGTTATCTCGAGCCGCAATAGATCCTCTCGACTTTAAGTTTAAGTTACCGAACGAGGACGTACAGGTTTTAAGTAAGAAAATCCTCGCTCTTTTTAGAAGAGATATCATTAGAAGGTAAGTCGAGCCCATCTCTTCGTATCCCGATATCATCGATCAGAAGATAAAAACGGCTTGTCAGTCTCACTTTTATTAGTTTAGACCGACTATTTAGGTTTGTAGGTGTACAGCCACAGAGGGGCGAGTGAAATCCGACCCGATCTCGATGTGATATTTAAATTGTTTGTAGTCTCCGGACGGTGAGAACGTGATACTCGTTTCGGGTTTTGACTCGTCCAACGCGACTCGCCCGACTTGCTTGCGAGTGCAACAAAGTTAGGCGCGCTCGGGGCCAGCTTTCGGGTGTATTCTCATTAGAAGGTTCGCATAATATGGAACAACGGGGGCCCCCCGCTTGCCGGAAAGTTGGCTGCCACCGAAACTGTACGGATGCTGCACTCAAAAACAGATCTGTTTCACATATTATATACGTATATACAGTATACTCGGGTGGTCTAACTTATTTATTCCCAACAACAGCAATAATGAGTGTTAAGACATCTGGATGATGTGGAATAGTAAGTAGTTTCCACTCATAATTTGTGGGCGGACGGACATTCGAGGACAGAAACAAGGAAGAGACGCCGGGGTCCACCGAGATATCACGTCAGGTTGCGTCAGGTCCGCCCCGCGCGGAAGTGGGCGAGCGCCCCTCTTGGTCCTCTTTTTCCATCCCCCGAGTCGCGTCGGTGCGCCCGGGGAGACGCGATGGGCCAGCCAGCCGGATCCCAAACCTCCCGGTGTGGCTAACAAAGCGACCCCCCCACCTCCCCGGGCCTACCACTCCACTCCACACGGACGTAATGTGGGAAGAAGGGAACGAGAGAGCAAGTGCTGTGCTGGTCAGAGCGCACAGTGCTCGGCTGTTATCATCTCACTACCAAGTGTGTAGTAGATCTGATGCCCCCTGCCCCCCCCGCACGCATCCACACCCTTTTGTTGTTTGTTGCGCTCGACCCACTTCCCTCTCGTGTTAGGATCTGAAGGTGCTGAAAAACCTAAAAAAAAGACTGTTGTTACCGATGATAACAATTTATGCGGATATATAACTGTATGCATGTCGTAGAAAATCTTGTCTAAATCTCTGTTCGACTTTAATTAGAGTCAGAATAACTCGCTTACGATGTTATCAAAGTGGCCATTTAAATATATTTATAAAAAAAATAAGTTTCATTTTTCTCTTATTAAATCACAGTAAGAGAACAGGAATGCATTCCCCACGAGAAGTCGAGGCAGAGAGCACGACCCGTTCCCTCATTTTTAGCAGCCACCGAAGACCGCCGGAGAAGAGAGAGAGGAGAGCGAAAGGGGACGCAAGTTTTTTTTTTTTTTAGGTCCCCGTTGCTCTCACGATTCAGCGGGGCCTCCCACCTTCGTCCACACCCTTTTTCTCCACCCCTCCCCTCCCCGCTCCCCGCCTTCTTCGGAGAGCGAGTCCACGCCCCTCCCTCTTCTCACCTCCCTCTCTCTCTCTCTCTCTTCTCCCACCTGCCGCTGCCCCCCCTCCTCTCTCTCTCTCTCTCTCTCTCTCTCTCTCTCTCTCTATCAGCAGCGACCCCTGCCAGATCCACTCCCCCTCGCCAATGCCGCCTCCCAGATCCGCCCGGCTTCAAATCCCCAATCCCGAGCCCGCCATTGCCAATTGCTCCTAGCTCGAGCTCGGCGAGCATCGCAGAGCGGAGGGGAGGGCGAACCCTAGGCATCAGCGCAGGGTGAGGAGGAGGAGCAGCGAGCAGCAGGGAGGAGGAGGCCGACGCGGAAGAGGCGGCCGCACCGGCGACGATGGAGAAGGTGAAGGGGGCGGGGAACAGCAGGATGTTCACGGTGGGGCTGGTGATGGCGTGGTACTCCTCCAACATCGGGGTGCTGCTGCTGAACAAGTACCTGCTCAGCAACTACGGGTTCAAGTACCCGATCTTCCTCACCATGTGCCACATGACGGCATGCTCGCTGCTCAGCTACGTCGCCATCGCGTGGATGAAGCTGGTGCCCATGCAGGCGGTGCGCTCCCGCGTCCAGCTCGCCAAGATCGCCGCCCTCAGCCTTGTTTTCTGCGGCTCTGTGGTCAGCGGCAACATCTCGCTCCGGTTCCTCCCGGTTTCGTTCAACCAGGCGGTCGGCGCCACCACGCCCTTCTTCACGGCCGTGTTTGCGTACATCATGACCGTGCGCCGGGAGGCCTGGATCACCTATGTGACGCTCATCCCTGTCGTCACCGGCGTCATTATTGCTAGCGGGGTAAGAGATGATCTCTTCACCCGCCTGCCCTTCCTTTTCTTCTATTGTTATTCTTTCGCAATTGTAGTTTGGGCTGCTTTTTTTTTTTTCGTGCGCTTGATTCGCGTTCCGAAATCTGTTGGGCAGTCTTGAACAGGTATCCGGTTTTCCTGAAACATGATTGCCAGCATTTCATCTGATTCCAATTTGCGCATTTCATTTGATTCCAATTTGCCTAGTTCTTCATTCTATTCGGCCAATCTACAAGCTGCGTGGGATCTTCTTCGATTCCCTGCATCTTGGATTCATTTCTGCGTCTCCCCTTAGCTATGTGCGTGTTCCGTGTTCAATGCTTGCTTTAGATTTTTTCACCACCTCGGAATATCCCCCTTTTGGTTTATTTGGTTAGTTTGTTGGGATTCGTTGGTGTTCTTTGCTTGTGAATTATTGCCGTCATGAGTCGCTGGTATCACTCACCCTTGTCATTAGTTTGTGACCTGAGTACCAGGATTGTCGAGTTTGTATAGCTGAAAGCCTGGAGTGGACATTAGCTGTGGCGCTTTAATCGTGTTCTATGCGTGAATCATGTCTTTCTGTGCTTTTACTTTTTGTTGGTGCTGTTATCATACTCTGTAATCAGTAATTGAATCGTGAAGAACTAGTGTTAATGGCACGTTATTCTGTTGCAATGCTAACATGTTCTTTCCCTCTTTTAACAACTTGTTGTCTATTCCTGTGATATTTTGGGATGGTACTTCAGATTTTCTATCCTTTGTGTTTATAACGCAAGTTATTTTACTCAATTCAGTGGCTCAGATTGATGAAATCACATGTTCTTGGTGTGTTGTCCAATCAGTAGTTTCTCCTGTGCCAAACTCCTCCGTGGTTTGTGTACAACTGATTTCCTAGTGAGATCGTGAAAGACAGTAACCTAAGAAGAGTTTAAATGCCAATATAAGTCGAGGAAAGGAAAAAAAGGGAACCTAAAAGTCAAATATGCTGAAGATGATGGTTCCTTAAAACTGGGCTGGCAGTGCATAGCTCATTAATGCTGACAGTTCTGATCTCAAAGCTGTAGTAAAGTCATATGATTGGTGGGCCAATTTATTACAGGCATTGATTGTGATATTTATGATAGTGATTAGAATGTGAATGAAGGTGGATCTCGTATTTCCCTGGAGGTGTGAATTCGGAGGATGATAGTTTTGGTTTGTAATAAGTTTTGGATAAGGTTCTTTCAAGTATAGAACTTATAGAGCACTTTTATGGACTTCTGTGTCTGCTGTGGCCCACTTTGTCTCCCCTGTGGCTTCGTTGTGAAACAACATACTAATCTACATTTGGAGTAAGAGTTGACGTGAGTGGTGCGGACGAGTTTGCAACGATTGGACTGATAAAAAGTTCAGTGTGGATTGGAAAATAGACTGGTTGCTCATGGATGATCAGAATCATCAGATATTTGTAGCAGATTTTCCCACATTCCACCATTTTCATAGCTTCAGAAAGAAAGGACACAATGAAACTTGAACTCCTTATACCACCAACATCATGTTTCTTGATAAAATGTAGTCTCACTACTTTTTGAATGTTCTATGTAGTTCTCTTGAGATGTTTTGGCCATTTGTCTAATTTCCATTCGAATTGTTCATTATAGATTGGTTGATTTTGTGCCTTATGTTTTGGCCCTTTTCCATATATGCCTTTTCTTATTGATATAAATTGTCCGGCTATCTCTTGGAATACTGGCAGGAAGATGAGAACCTGGCTTTGCCAGTTACTGTTTGAAAACCGAATAGAAAACTGTATATGCATTCAGAGTTTGACTGTTTTGTGTTGTGTCTGGGCTAACTCTTTTTTCTCTCTCTCTTTTTTTTTTGTTTGTTGGGTGGGTGGGTGGGGCGTGGTCATTTACATGGTAAAAAAAGGAGCTAGCACATTCTGGGCACGTAAATAGGTTAGGGCTAGAGGCTTCTGCAGTCATTCAGGTTCATCCTTTGATCAAACTGTGTATATATGTGTGTGTGTATTATGAGGGATGCATGTGCTTTTCAGGCTTTTTAGCCATAGATGACATATAATTGGATGTTTTAAACACAGTAGAATGTACAGGTTTTTTTGTAGACATATGTTTCTTCCCTGTTTATATCAATTTAAACTTTACTCCATATTTGTTATTTTATTGTTAGGAGACTGTAGAAGTCCATAATTGAATGTGCTTTTGATGTATATTAGCTAACAAATGCCTTTACACTTAACTATTCCATTTTTCAGAAATTCAATGTCTAAATTCTTTATACACTTACATCACTGTGTTTGCCTACAGGGGGAGCCAAGTTTCCATCTCTTTGGATTTATGATGTGTGTTGGTGCAACTGCTGCAAGGGCTCTAAAATCAGTGCTACAAGGGATATTGCTGTCATCCGAGGGGTAAACCTTATATTTCTTTCACGTTTTTGCGATGTCAGATTTGTAACTTTTCATAATGCATTCTATCTCTTGGATTTTAGATCTTATGGTTCCAGTGCATGTCGGTTTGTTGCTTATGGCAAGGCTATAACTAGTATAGGATATCTAAGGTTTTTAAAATTCATTCGATGAAAGAAAATGCAAGATTGAGTCTTAATTTTTGTTTTATTGTTTTCCAGGGAAAAGCTTAATTCAATGAATCTCCTTCTATACATGGCTCCAATAGCTGTAGTTTTCTTGCTTCCTGCAACACTTCTGATGGAAGAGAATGTAGTTGGCATCACATTAGCGCTGGCTAGAGAAGATAATAAGATTATTTGGTACCTACTCTTCAATTCTTCATTGGCGTATTTTGTAAATTTGACAAATTTCTTGGTCACTAAGCATACAAGCGCTTTGACACTCCAGGTATGTTACAAAATCGATGACTTATATTAGAGGTTTCTATTTTGCCAATGGTTTCCTGGTGCAATTTACACTATCTATTGTGTCACCTTTCCTGCTTCCATACCATTTTCCTCTTTTTCCGCTCTGTATCGTTATAAAAGACGTTATCATTTGCCTCTAAAACTTGCACTAGAAAAGGTCCAATTATTTCATAAAGCAAGTTTTTGGATCTTGATTAACTGTTTGGACCTAGATATGTTTTGCTATTGCTTGTATATATTCATGATAACTCACTAATTCATTTAATTAACATGTGCTTTCTGAGTGAAGATTTTTTTTTGGAATCTTAACTGCAAAGGGAAAAAAAAGCTGAAGCATGAAGTGCAGCCCCAGATAGTTTATGTAATGTTATAGCACATAAGCTGTTGCAAAGTTGAATTATAAGAGGTTCTAGGAAGGTTATTTCGTAAATAAAGGGAAGAGAAGATTCCAGCATCCAGTCAAAAGAATAAAGGACAGAAGATGGCCAGACAAACCATCTCAAGACAGAACAGGGAGTTGCAGTGCAAAAGGTTGAACAGAAGGTACCTTACTATAATCACAAAGGCTATCCAGAACGAAGAAGGGATGTAGAAATCGTAAAATACTTCATTTTAACCAAGGATACAGTGGACCTTCTTCCCATAAACAAGGAGGGAAACATCATAGCAAACCTTGTGGCCATCATGATGTGACAATTCCTCCCATAATATTGACAAAAGTATTTGTTAAATATTAAAAAGTAATAAAAATGTGTAAAGAAAGAATGAAAGAGGAAGAACTGCAATAGGAAGTGGGGACTCAGCTTGAAACTTGAAGAAAGGGAACAGCCCGCACAGAAGGGGAAGAAAGTGTTATATCTGGAGAATTATAATTTCTGCTTTTCTTTCGGGCAATTAATTTTTGACCATTAAAGATCTCAATTTTCTTGGCACCTTGCAATGGTCAGAGTCTGGTCGATTGCAAGTTGTGCTACATTTTTTTGAAAGTACAAGTTGTGCTCCATTAGGGGACATTTGGAGAGATGAGCAACTGGGATTCCTTTTGCCCCACCACTGCATGAATGTAGTGAGGTGCACTACAAGGTCCAAGTGATGGGGTGGTGTCTTCAATGGGAGGTCATCTTTTTCAGTAGGTTGAGATGACCATTGTATTGGTCGGTTGGTCTTTAGGTCACATTTTCATGGACTATGGTCTTGTCATCCTTCGGACAATTACTGGAGATACCCTCTAATGTTTCTTGTACAAGGAAGCTTCACTTTTGCATTTTGGTACCTTTTGGTATGAGTTACATCTCACCGGTCCCCCACCCATGCACACTTTTTTTTTTTGGGTAGGGGGTGGGGATTTAGTGGGGGTGGGCAGTTTCTGGACAAGGGTGTTCGCCGTCACTTGTTTCTACAAGCAAGACTTAGTGGACTTCAGGTTGTCTAGGTATTGAGTCATATTGCTAATTCTTTTTTTCTTGGTCATAGAATTTATGTGGTCAGAGGCATGGGTGGCCAAGGGGGCGCCTTAGCCCCAAATGCCACGGCAATGGCTCAGGTATTTGAGGCAATATTTTTTATTTAAATTAAAATTTAGAGAAATAAGATATTATTAAATATCAAGATACACATAACTGAAAACAACAATTATCAAATCCACCATACATATAAATGTTTACAACAGTAAAACTGAAACAGATTAGCATCTGCAACTAAACAGTCGCAAGAGTCACAAGTCACAACCGAGAAAGAAAATGAAGGGAATACCAATGACAGAAATATAACTGAAAAAAATCAGCTGCAGAGAGAGGATGGCTTCCCTGGGCATCTGTTTCTTGCCGCCAAGGTCATTGGAGTTGGTCCAATGGGAGAGAGAGATGAGAGACACAGAAGACCGGTGGAGACAGAGAGATGAGAGCCAGAGAAGGCAGGTGCCGGGGGGGGGGGGGGGAATTGAGAGATGAAGGACGGAGAGGGTGGATGGGGGCATGAGACACAGAGAGGGTGTCTATGCCTTGCAATTCACTGACTGAATTGCGGTAATTAATGAAATGCTTTGAGTAATCCTACAACTATGTGGCACAAGATCATTCCTAGGGTTATCTAAGTAAGACTGACTAATGAAAGTCATCCTACTCAGGAAAATGGACGCAGTATGAATCAGTTAAGAATCTGGAAACTTTTCCATTATGGTTTTCAAGATATGTATCTGTTGCTTCCATGAGAATAGCGCTTGTCGTTAATACCCTTCTATAGAATGCATCTAGGCCTTTCTTTTGTGTCTTCATTTTGCTTTCATCTGCCAAAGATAGTTTCTGCTTTTAAGGGAGTCGTATCTTAGAAAAGCATCATTCTCTTTCATTTATCCAGGTTCTTGGGAATGCAAAAGGTGCTGTCGCAGTGGTCGTCTCAATTTTGATATTCAGGAACCCTGTGTCTGTGACGGGGATGCTTGGTTACACCCTCACGGTCATTGGAGTTGTTCTTTACAGCGAGGCGAAAAAGCGTAACAAATGATCATCTGTGGGAACATGGGAAGTTTCCTCCGTTTCTGTTACTGTGACCGGCAGTGGTTCCGGAATTCTGGAGGTTTTCGGTATATGGGCCAAACAGCTATCAAGCGTGTTGTGCTCCCATTCTTAATGTCTGTGACCAAGAAAGAGTTTCTGCCCATGCCCAGCATCAAAATGGCTATCGGGTGGGGGAGAAATCTCAATAAACCGATTAGTTGGCCTGATATTACCTGTTTTTTGTTGGGGGTTCTCACCATTCTTGGCCCCATTCTTCCCGACGGAGAGATAGCCACCTGCTGTTTGTTTGTAGGAAAATTGGAGAATCTATTCAACCACTATTTGTTTTAATTTTTTCCTTAAACTAATCAGTGGAATATGCTTCTCATACTTCCCTTCCTTCCGTCGACAAAGGACCTCTTTCTGGCTCTCACAATTTTCACTGTTTCAGGAAATTGCTAAAATTGTTGTACCATCAGAAATGTAGATTCCATTGATTGATATTGGTTTATGGCTTGCTGACATATGCGCCTGCGGATTCTTTGGCAAAGAATTTTCATCAAGTTATTTCTTCACATAAAACGAAAATAGCGTCCGGAGCTTTTTGTGAATATGCCTCAAGAATCGTGTGTGTGAAAAACATCTGATTGAATTCGTATGTATAATTGAAATATCTTGGTATTTGCCAATTGGATTAGCATCAGTGGGTCTGATCTCCTTCGAGCACCTCAACCATGCCCATGTCGCCCAGATAATTCGGATCCCCTCAAAGCAGATGTTCCGAGCGATTCAGTGGGGGGATCTACGGGAAGAGGTGTCTGGCATCTTCCGTAGGGCGTCAGTGTTGTAATCCTTTTACCCCCTGGCCAAAAAAGTCGGATTCTCCTGAACGCGGCCGAAACGGCTCGCCGTAAGATTCCCAAGTGTTTGCCTTGATGCGTTGGATTTTAATTCTACGATGGCAGTGAAAGACCCTACCGAGTACCGACTGAGAGGGTGTAAGGCTATAATAATCAGTACTCTGCGTTGTCTTTTCTGTTTTCGTGGACAAGCTTGACAATGGTGCTCGTGATTATGCTAGGTTTTCTCACCACAGGGAGTTAACCTATATGCTCCTTTTTGTGTGCACTAGTTAAAACAGCGGTCCTTTTCCGATGGTTAATCTCGTCAGATGTTTGAATATAGTTCCAGCTTGAGGTGTTTTGTCCGAGGTGCGTTTGTGATCGCTCTCCCGGTCTTCCCTTTCTTTGAGGACCACACATGGTACTCAGCAAACTCTGGCAAAACTAGTATCGATAATCTCTCGAGTATTAATTGTCGTGTAACACTTGGATTTGTACGTAGCGACCGTGCAAGAGAGCAAGTTGAGGTTGCATAGAGGATCTCCGGGATGTAGGAAAGATTTTCACCAGGTGAGCCAGAGTGACGAAGCATAGTCTTTTGTGAACAGGACGGGGAGGTGAGCCGAGCATCAAGGTCAACCGTTCTTCTATACAAAGTGAGGATGTCTTGAGAGAATCTTTTCGATGTTTAAGTCACCAAAAGGGTCGGAGAAAGATAGGAAATCAAGGGGAGCAGGGGATGAGATTGTCTCGTAGTACCTTGCAATGTCATTTTCGACATAATTTTATAACCTCTCACGACATGTACCATTAATGACGATCTAATTGTTGAGACGATGGTGCTTATGCGCACTGTTAATAACGTTCTGTCACGCGTGTCGCGCTGGTCGTGATGAGATCGTGGGCACACCAGGGGATGGTTAAGAACAGAGGGAGGGATGATGAAATCCCGCCGTTTGGACTTCACGCCAATGACGAGGAGTTTAGCGCCCAATCGGGATTCATTCGAATCCCAGAGGAAAACGTCCACGTCAAGTATTAAGGGTAGATTTGAAGATAAAAAATTTCAGGAAAATTTTCTCTGCTCTTTTGTAAGGTGGCTCTTATTTACAAGTTATCCAAATGGAAATATTCTAATTGCCCCTGAATTTTATGCCTTCTTAAGGAAACTGTATATTTCCATGGATGTTCATTAAACTCAGTCTTCAGGATATGGAGTATCTGCTCGTTGGGTTAAGGGTGCGTCCGAGAACACACACTCAGTCGCGGTTTTAGAGTCGGAATCCCTCTGCTGTCTTTAATTTTTATCAAATGTCCAATGTCCGTACGAGTTTTTGAGCGCGCATAAAAATTGGAGAAAAGAGATTACAGATACAAACTGAGTGCAAAATCGGAAATCCTTGTAAAGTGGATTTTGAAGATTTTTAATGATTACAAATCTAGGATGAACAAGAGATTTGTACGGTCAGAGAATTTTTATGAGATTGAAAAACTTAAGTGTGCTCTCAAACGCACCCTAAGACACGAACAATTTATAACTAATCTTCTCTCACTTGTCGTTCCTTCTTCTCCGTCAGAAGAAGTTAAAAGAATTGAAGTAGCTGTCCGTCACCTTCCTCTATTTAGCCCATCCCTATCTCTCTTCTTGTACTCTTACAAAGGAATTAGAGAGAGTGACTCTTCTTTACCTTTCTCCTGCTATCTCATCTCTCTCTAATGTCGAGAGATATTGTAACACAATTAACAAACGTAATTTTTTTTTATCTATCTCTTCTATATCCCATAGTCCCCTTCGTATTTCTCCATTCACTTCTCTCTATTTTGAGATGAAAGATATAGACGAGACAGATTGAATGCTTTGAGTTAAAATTTTTAATTACAGGCAAAGAAACCTGAAGAGGCGACATCTCCTTTCGTATAGTATACTGTTGAATCTGAGGAAGTGAATCCACCAGTGAGATTACTCCAAGCCAGCTCAAGAGTAAGATCAAGGATCAGGGGGCTTGAGATTGGGATCCCAAGCAAAACCCTTCCGATATTTAAGTCAGATGGGGGCAAGAGCAAGGAACAAGAGAAAATAAGAAAAATAGGGGTACGAGATTGCTCTTCATTAGTTGAGGGGTTGGGTTCAGAACTTAACTTCTTCGGGGGAAGATCCCTGAGATTAAATAGACGTGAACCCCCTCTTCGGTTCTGCGGAGATTATGGAGAAGTCGTTGAGTGGAGGCGTTACGTCCTCTGGTGTGTATTCATACTGTTATAAGACTCTTGCTCTTCTCTTATCCCCTATGCTTTCTTTGCTTTTATGAGTTTGTGGGAGTTTCACCTTTGGGCTGATCGGATAAGTGTTTAGCCTGAATTGACTTTCCCTGAGCTAAGAGGGAACCCCTATCGTGGGTATATCCACATCTGGATAAGAGTTATCTATTTTGGAGGACCGAGATTTCCATGCACGGGTCGACCTCCAATGCCCTACCGAGCGGGTTCGCTCGGTAGCTTTCCGGTCGCTCAAGTTGGTGGCACGTTAGGGTTCCTCCCGAGCTTGGGGGAGTCCTCTGCGCCGTTGTCCGAGCCGGGGCTGAATGGTATTCATCGGCCCTTAACACTTCAGATTTTTTATAAGTAGGACAGACATAATGGGTTGGACTGTCACTTACTGGGTCGAGTGCATCTTGATGGGCTTTCAGGTCTTAAGGATAACGGACCGTGAATTTTTCTCTCTCCAAAACCAATTCTCTCGTACTAACCCACGCCACTCCCCCACTTGGGAGGAGTTTACGTTTCCCTATTTACATTTTACAAGGCTTTGTAAGTTACAACTAATCCATGAGCCCCAGTTTGTTTCAGGATTAACCCAAGATTATCCCTTTTTTATTCCAAAGTTAACTCAATTTAATTTGGCAAGTCTAAGATTTCGTAACCCGATTACATAGTAGTTATCCTGAGTTAACTCGAATTAACCTACCCCACCTCCGGAGGTGAGGTAACTTAATCCCAAGTATGAAATGTCGCATGTGCCCTTTGCTTTTTCACCTGCCACCCCTTGCCGTGCGCGGAGCTCGAAGCACGCATCGCCATCGATGCCATCGTCCTCCTCCTCGCGAATTGCAGCATCGTCATCCCTTCCACAACCTGCAATTAAGGAGAGAACCTCCCAGCCCTCACTCTCTGCTCCCCTCCGGAATTTATTCCCCTCACCCACCCTCTGTGAGACAACGCCATCGACGCACTATTAATCCTCCTCCTCACGTTGCTTTGCCTTTCCGTCACCAGCCCCTCTTTCCGTCTACAAGCCTGGATGGAGAGGACGACCTCTCAGCCCCTATCCCTCTGTCTCCTCCGTAATTTATGCCTCTCACCCACCTCTCCGTCAAGCAACACGTACGGCGTAGTCGTCGTTTCCCTCGCGAAACCCTCATTTCCGTCACAAAAGAGAGGGAAACCTTCACCCTTCGTCTTGTCCGATCGCTCGGAGGAAGAGGACGATGGTGTTCTCGAAGTAGTCGCAGGCCCTAGGTTCGTCAGTTGCAGGTGAGTTGCAGTGTTCCATCCCCTCCAGTCACAGGATTGACACTGTTCTTGTGAATCTACAGTAGTTGGTAGCCGTCTATAAGACAGGGCCTTCCCGCTGCTTCGATCGTGCATGTGGCAGAGGCGGGCCATCTACTACGTTCTGGTGGGGGGCATCGCATTGCTTAGAGACATACGGTGCTGGGAAGGTATGTATGAAAATGTTATTCATTTTATTTCAAAATTTACTAGGGTAGCCATAGTCGAGGACAAGTGTTGATTTTGCTGTCACGCAAATTATATATATATATATATATATTAGTCATATATTGGCTAATTAATGGAGTAATGCCTAGATTCATGGACATTAATTCCTATTGAATGTTGGATCCAGTAATAATCCTTAAAAGGTTTTAATTTGTTGGATTTAGATCTTGAAAGTTGTTATATTTGAAAAAAAAACTCAAGGGTATATATGTTGGCTTGTTATATATTAGGCGCGCGCTCTCTCTCTCTCTCTCTCTCTCTCTCTCTCTCTCTCTCTCTCTCTCTCTCTCTCTCTCTATCTATATATATATAAACTCAATTAATGACTGCTATTTTTTGGTATGTCCGATCATTAGCCGTTAGAAATGTGAGGATATTTCTGAGATATATGTGAAAGCTTCTATCAAACATTGTTAATTAGATGTTACCGAAGGTCTTGAAAAGACTATTTTGCACTTCCTCTCTCTCTCTCTCTCTCTCTCTCTCTCTCTCTCTCTCTATATATATATATATATATATATATATATATATATATATAAGTGATTGTTGTAAATTTTTGTGTAAAAAATAGCCCTAAAACCGTCGTAATTTTTTAAAAATAGTCCATTTAACTCAATTTTACCTTTCTGTGATAACAAAAAAATTACCGTTGAAAATGCTTCTACTATTTGTTTGAATATTAATAAATTATAAGAAATTTCCTAGCAGAGAGAGGTACATAGAATTTGTGGCTACTTAACGAGGGTTAATCAGAAGGGACATTTATGGCTCTAGTTAGTTTTAATTTGTAGCTAACTATGGTTAAGTCAGTGAGGATTAATAATTAAAAGGGTTGATTTTACAGAGATTAATATATAATAAGTCAAGATCATCGTAAAGAGGCTCTCAAATATAGTAAAGTTTGTAGGGATTGAAATTGAAAAACCCATATTAATAATGCTACCGAAGAGTTAATTAATTGAGTAATGCTTTGTGCACCGAATCCGGTGCACAAAGCCAACTCAAATTGTAACGCCCCTTCTCATTGAGCCCTTAAAAGGTTGAAATGACCATTTCGCTGTAAAAAGGACATCCCGCGTCAGTCCCATGTCAGATCTAGTCGGCCCGTAATTTTTTTACTCGGCGAAAAAATACGGGAGTGAAATATTTTGTAAAACTGAAATATTTTGTTATAGGAATGAAACGTTTTGTTATAAGAATGAAACATTTTGTTTGACTACAAAAATGAACGAATAGAAATGAAATATTTTGTTCGACTACATTTAAAATCTTCACGTACGTACAAAATATTTCACTAATACGTAATGTGTTTTACCTCTGTGCAATACGTTTAATCTCTCAAACGAAATATTTTGATTGATATTTTGTAAGATTGAAATGTTTTGTTGTAAGAATGAAATATTTTATTTGACTACAAAAATGAACGAATAGAAATGAAATGTTTTGTTTGACTACATTTAAAATATTCACGTACGTGTAAAATGTTTCACTAATACGCAATATGTTTTACCTCTATGCAATATGTTTAACCTCTCAAACGAAATATTTTGATTGACTACATTTAAAATCTTCACGTATGTATAAAATATTTCACTTATACGCTTCGTTTCTGTAGTCAAACAAAATATTTCATTCTTATAATAAAACATTTCATTCCTATAACAAAATATTTCAGTCGTATAAAATACTTCACTCTCGTATTTTTTCGTCGAGTAAAAAAGTGGGCCGACCGAATCTGACACGGAACTGATACGGGATGTCCTTTTGTAGTGAAATGGTCATTTCAACCTTTTGGATGACCAATGAGAAAGGAGGTTATAATTTGAGCCAACTTTGTACACCAGATTTGGTGCACAAAATATTACTCTAATTAATTACCCCTCCTCTCGTCAACTCTCCCCTTCCTCTTCTTAAACTCCTTGTAATAGCACCCGCCTTGATTGGCCTACGCAGATGACGAGTTTCTTGCTTACATATATGTGGTCCAAGTGAAGACATATGACGTGCTTCTTGCTTACATATTGATTTTAACACAGTTTAAGAGGGAGGAAGCACTGCGTACGATGCCCAAGAAAGATCACATGACGTCCGCTAGTGACATAGCATCGTAACCTCTGATCTCTACCTAGCTAGCTCCCTTAACGCATCCGCCAATTAACCTCTGCTAGCAACAATTAGCTAGTTTCTAGTTTCTTTTGACAAAAGAGAGCGTTCAGTTTGTCTTTGTCGTAACGGTTGTCATCATGACGTCGTTATCTAAAATCCAAGTTACTACATAGAAATATGATCGCAACACGGTATCTATACATCGCGCGACACAGTATCTATCTCGAGAGTGTGTGTGTTTATACTGCCGTCGGCAGCTCGATCGATCTGTGTCGGCTCCTAGCTAGGCTTCTTCTCCGGTGCACGTAGAATAATAGCCTGCACTGCGTATATAGCACTGTTGCAGCAAGGGGCCTTGCAAGACAGCAGGAAATTAAAATCTAGCATGCATGGGATTCTCTTTCAGGAATAAATCCAATTGTTCTCCTTAATTAATACCCCCTGCCATGCCTTGCACGTCGACAACATCTCAGGTTAATTCCAGGGACAGGTACGGGTTGGACTAGACTCGTCCCTATGAAGTAACGGCAGGTTCTAGCTAGCTAGTGACCGCTCATCATCGATCCTAGCCCGTTGGATTTGATTAACTCTTCAAATAATTATTAAGTTCCGAGAGGCCATCTAATGAGTCAGGATCAGTATCTAAATCTTTGAAAAGAAAAAAGCTCATTAATTACAAACTGATCATGATAATAACAGAATTCCTTTGGGTTCACAGAACAAAATCTCAGATGTTTCTAATATTAACAGTGTCATCCACCATTGTCAACTTTCACATCATCACTCAAGCCAGAAGGAAGCAGAAGGAAAGGGAAATTAAAGATAGGAGTCCTAAACGCAAGATCGAGAATAGATAATGTATTAAATGGCAGTAACGGGGATCGACGACCAGATTAAACACGCCAGCAGCAAGGAACAACCGCGGCGCCCATTCTCTAGATCAGGAAGCTGTTAACCAGACCTTGCCAGGGAGAGCCACCACCGCTCCAGGAGCCTCTCCCTTGATTCGTTACGGTATTCCCATCTCCACCAGCTTGACACTGCAGGCCCATGAACAACCTGTCAATCCCATCCACCCTCCTGCGAGGAGTCTTCGGCCTCGGGGCTGCCGCCGCACCACCCAGTTCATCAAAGGGCGGCACCACCTGTTGATCCACAGTTCCACTTCCTTCACCAGCTCTCACCTCTTCCACATTCCAGTGCTCATGACCAAACGCATAAGGCAGGCTGTTGTTGAAGGCACTTGTGGTGCTGTTGTCGAGCATCCCAGTCCTCAGGATATCAAGAAACCCAGGAGCTCGCTGGGGGTGCGCAGGCACAGTTCCGGGGATAGCAGTGGCAGGGATAGGGTTTCCCAGCAAGAAAGCTTCAGAGGGCGGATTCTGCAGCCCAGCAAACGAAAGCGTGAGGGGATTGGGATCATATGCCGGGGGTGGCGGTGGTGGAGGGATGGCGTGTTCCAGCGGCTTCCTCGAAGAGGAAGAGGGCGCGGGACGCTTGTTTTTTCGGCAACTGCCCCCAACGGGGACGTTGCGCAAGGTGCCACCTTTCGTCCAATACCTCCTGCAGGCCTTGCAGAAGTACCTCGGCTGGGAGAAGCTGTAGTTGTTGTAGTAGCAGAATTTTGTGTTTGTCGAGTCGCATCTGGGGCACCTCTGGGCCGGCTCCGGCTGGGGCCGAGGCCACGTCTCCTGCTGCTGGTACTTGCGCTGCGGCGGTGGCGGGTGCCTCGGGGAACGCAACACTTCTTCTGCCAGAGAATGGGTGGCCATTCCCTGTGGAGGGAAGCGAACCTGCGATCCGACAGGTAGATGCATGTTACATGCGTGTAGACCAGATCTTAACATGAAAAGGTGCGTACTTGGTGAGTAATCCTATGTGGGTTTGCATCACTCTGAGAATTGCACTCTTTCCTTATGCTTTTGAACATGTTCTCCAACTGGACTTTGTTCTAGAGATTCAAGGCATGAAGAACAGGATCAAACACAAAAGAAAAATCTAGCTAGCAAGAGAGAGGGGGGAAAAGGCACAAGGGAAGATCGATTAAACATTTGTGGGGGATTCATGCTGTTCGGGCTGGTAACAACATTGAAATCCAAATTAAGTAGAACGAGAAGACCGGAGATCACAAAGCCCCGCTTTTGAGGATACAGAAAACCGGAAGTTAATCATCATGGAGGTAGAACAGACCGGAGAAATCGGAGAAGTGAAACCGAGACGAAGAAGAAGAGATGGGAAAAAAGAGGTGTTTACACCACCGCAATGGGAGGTCATTGTGAGAGGAAAAAAAGACCGGAGGAAACAGGGGGGTGATCGAAACCAAAACGAAAAGGAGCGAAAGGAAAAAAGAGATGTCTACACAACCGCGATCGCCTCTTGGCCCAACCAAGAAAGGAAGGGGAAAAAAAGTCGCCGAAACGGAAAAGGAGAGGATCGAGGTCTAGTCTCGGAGCTGCAGAACGGAGCTCCTCGCAGTACCGTATGATTTACCTGCTGCTGGAAGTCGGAAGCTTCCATCCTGTGTATCTCTGAACCGAGAGGGTGTTTGAGCGAGACACCTGCAGATCCACGCAGATAGCAAGGAGTGAGATGGGTTGAGCTGTTTATACAGAGACTGAAACCAAATATATGAGAGAGAGAGAGAGAGAGAGAGTTGAGCTCTTTTACAGACCCAGAGTGAGAGAGAGAGAGAGAGAGAGAGAGAGTGGGGCACTGTGGGGAGACGGGAGATGAGAGAGAGGGGGCCGAGCTGTTTGTTACAGACCCAGATAGAGTGTGTGTGTGTGTGTGTGTGAGAGAGAGAGAGAGAGAGAGAGAGAGGACGGCGGAGTGGGCCAGCCGAGAAGGTGGAGAGGGAGAGGGGGGGAATAAGAGAAGAGAGAGTAATGATTACGTCGTGGGGATCGATGCGTCGGGGTTGCGACGCAAGGAAGACATGAACTGTTCTGCAACGGACTCCGCAGGAGGACCCGGACGACAGAGGCGCGCGTCGACTCGGCCGGCCTCGCGGGTCCTCCGCCGTTTACCAGCGTCCACATGGATGCCCACCGACCATGCATGCTGCCCCTCTCCCCCGCTGGCTCACGCCAGCTTCCTTCCCCACCATGCAACCCTTTCTAGTTTCTCATTTCTTCGTCCAACACATATATATATATATATATATATATATATATATTATATTACACGACGAACAGGGTAGCTAGGTAGGATTGCGTGTGTACTCAATTTGAACACAAACTGATGAAACTGATCAAACAAGTGCATGCGGTGTCAATATTAATTAATGGAATGGGGTCTTTCAATTGTTCCGCTTGAAATTAATTTTTTGAAGTCCTCGAGCAGTCAAGCGACGCTCCAGCAAAACTGCCTCGTCTCCTCAAAGCCTACCCGGTGGAAGCCAAGGCAAGGGAACAGCAATGGGTACGTACTTTTGGTGCTGCGGCCAGAGGCAGCACTGTTCCCTTCTCAGTGCCCTATCAAATTAGTGTGTTGTTGGACCGCCGCAGGGTGTTCCCAATCTGTTCGCTGTAAAAGTCGTGCTGCCGATTTTTTTTCGACGCGTCGTCGAAAACGCCGGCACCTCGGACCGCTGCTGACCAGCGACTCCCGAGGCGGCCATCTCGGGATAACGAAGTTTGCGAGTTGCCACAGCTGCGTAGTACGATTCCATGGGGGTTGGACGATCCGAATGGTCCGAGTTAACTCGGGGATGGTGGGAGAAGGGTGGCAAGGGGGGCGGGGGAGAGAGAGAGCGGCGGGCAGGTGCTGCGGCGTCGACGACGACGGGACGCGTGTGCGGGTCCCCGCGGAAACGTCAAGGAGAGAACCGGACAGGACAGTTGGAATATTTCGGTTTACGAGCGGGAAAAGAAGCGAGCGTCTCTCTTTCTAGTCGTGCTTCCGCCCGCCCTTTCCCGGCGGGTAGAGGGATCCTGTCGCCACCTCTGTCGGCCGCTTGGGACGAGGCAGGACCAGACTGCCCGACCCAGTTGGGGGGACGTCCAATTTGACGTAATTTTCTAAGTGGTCAATGTCTAAGGGACTATTTGATATTGAAATAGTACCGATGGGAATAGATAACTAATGAGAGAGAAAGTGCAGCCCACGTGTGCTCTCCTCACACTGACGGACTGAGGGCGGGTAACGTATTCGCACTCATGGACTTGAATACGTTGTCCCAACCCATTTTAAAAGAGACACTAAAGGCCACTTTGATAATATGTTAATTAGGATAAACTAACTTGGGTGAGCCCGGGGTGGGTTATTCTTGGGTTTTTCATATTTTTAGTATGATAACTATTTTACTCAGAGTCGGATAGGATATTCCTGTGAGAGAGATGAAATGAGTTATCACTGGGTTAAGGGACTTAACCCTATCCAATCCTGAGTGATATATTCCGACTCTCAAATATGAATAACTCATCCACCCGCAGATAACTCATTCTAATCCGCCTTATTCTGTTATCAAAGTGGCCATAACGGCATTACATGGATGTGTAGTTTTTTAAAAAAAGTTACGAGAATATTTTAGGAAAATGACATGGATCTAAGCTGATAAGATGAGGATGTCAATTTAGATGTCTTCCAACGTAGTCAACCCATTCAATCCCGTTCAAGGTCTGCGGACTCTTCTTAATAGATGAGTGGTGTGTAAGAAGGTTCATTGTATCGGTTATTTGTATCGCTCCATCTAAACTAGATATGGTATGATAGGGCCCGACTCATATAGACTCAGGTCTAACTCGAAGAGACTCTGCCGTCTTGAATCAAATTTTCGATCCGACTCAGATATGATATGATACGACTGACTCAATACGAGTTGTATTGATATGACAAACTATGGTGTTTACCTCTACTCACTAGAGCGAGATGCGTTACAAGATAGTCATGCTCACCGACCATCATGACTGACAGTTTAACAAGCACCCATTCTACATGGGATATGGAGACCCGAGGAAAATATTTGAAATAAATGAACAAGATACAAATCTTTTGGTCATTCAATTTTGAAAAAGGAGCTATTCCTTACTAATATAAACACATGCTTGCTAGCTTTAATTTTTTTCTAATTGGTGTATAAGTTTTTCTTTGATCAGCAAGTTTATAATTATGTTGTTTCTTGACTGTGTTACTATCACTAATGCTATATAATATTTTCCTATATTTTGGTCAATATGTTAATATCCTTGCGACAGTGACGGCGATCTCTCCTTGCAACAGTGAATCCCCGACTATTCTGACTATGCCCAATATGATTTAGGGAGCAGCCCGTTGTTCCTAATGGTCCCATGTGCGGAGTTCCATCTACGATAGCACTATATTGGAGAATGTACTAGAGCACGGGCTCGACGATCGGCAGATCCGGAGATAGTTCCAAGACACCAGAAAGAGCAAGAAAGGCCATTGGCTGTTGCCCAGGGGGCTGAGACTCAAAAGCTATTGGATCCTATTGGGGGATAAAGCAGGACTAAGCCCCAACCTCCTTAGGAGAGTTGGAGTCAGTTGCCGATCCGTCTCACTAATCCTTCAGCACAGAATGACCGTGACAATCACTCTCTCCCTGGCCAGCATGCAATGACAGGGCTGGGTTTGATGTTTGAAGGTTGTAAGCGGAAGAGAAGCCCCAATCACTAGACCTGCCCCCTCCCGCCTACCCTCACAATGATAATAAAGCGATCTTGTCAATTCTTCACGTTTGAAACGGCAGGCAAGAAGTCAATGAATTGTTTCCCGCTACGAGCTTGGAAGTGATGCTCATTTATGTCGAAACCAGGATATCGTTGATTGTAGAAGAGGGAGTAGAAGATATCGACAGAGGGGGTGACCCCGATATCATCACAACGAAAATAAAAAGCACAAAGGATCCTCCAAGAATTGGGTGCCAGTTGCCGAGGATAGATCCCATAGAAGCACAAGAGGCACTCAAAGAAAACTGTGATGGAGAGAAGAAAACCAGCGTAGAAGGTCTCAATGGAAATGTAGAACACCTCGGGATAATACACCTCTAGAAACTCATTTTCCCTAGGGAAGATTATGTTATATTCTATAGGAATTTGGAAGGCTTCCCTCAAACCCAAGATGACACGATAAATAGCCCGGGTGATAGGAGGGGGATGAAGAGGAGCGGGAACCTCGGAGGTGCTCGGACCACATTGTGGCCCTTCACGAGGAACCCTGAGGTTTCAGAGGAAGACTCCTCAGAGAGGAGAAGTTTCCTACATGGGTAAGACATGGTGTGACACTAAGAAGAAGGAGGTCGGCTCACCTGAAAGTAAGAAGACTGCAAGGCAGAAGGGCGGCCAAAGAAGAATAGGGAATGTAATATCCCGGACCTTTCAGATCCTTTCTTCGTGGGTCCCGGATCTGGTTTTCGGAGTGTCCGGCTCCGTTGTGTCTGAAATTTCATTTCGGACATCTTTCGTGTTCGGATCGGTGCGATCCGGAGTTGTTTCGGAGGCCCGGAGGCGTTCCGCGGCATTTCCGTGTGTGTTTTCCGATTCCCGGTGTGTGTTTCAACTTTTCTTCGGAAGCTCGTTGCGGGCGAACCAGGTGGTTCCCCCAGGCACGAGTGGTACCGTTGCGATCGGTGCGTTCCGAGGATTTCATAAATGTATTTTTCTAATTTTCGATATTTTTTCGAAAAATCGGATTTTCCTATATAATCCCTTTTCTTTTCTTTTTTCTTTTTTCTTTTCTCCTTTCTCTTTCTTCTTCTTCTTCCGCCTTCCTTCCCCAACCGTGGCCGCCCTCCTCTCTCCCTCTCTCTCTCCCATTCGGACGCGGTGTGCCCCTCCCCAGTTGTTGACGGCGGCAGGGCGACGGCGCGGACGCGTGGGTGGCGGCGAGGCGAGCTCGTGGGCGTGCGGCAAGCGTGGGAAGCGTGGGGAGTTCGTGAAGCTTCAAGCGTTCTTCGCGATTCGTGGGTGATTCGGCGGAGCATTCGCTCCATTGAGGTAGGGTGGCGTTCCTTAGCCTCTTGCCGATCTTTTCCGTGATTTATAGGCCGAGGGGAGGCCGAGAGGGGATTGTTTGAGCATACTTGGGGTTTTTCCATGATTTGGGGAGAGCCGCCCGATCGACGGATTTGATGCATGAATTCACGTTTTGATGGCCTAGAATCATACTAGGGGTCCCCGGGGGTCTTCCCCTTTGATTTCCCCCTCTCCGGTGGAGGTATGGGGGCGTGGATGGTGTTTTTGGCCGTTTCCCACTGTTCTCGATTTTCCGAGATGGTAGCGGTCTACCAGTAACCGCCTTCATTGGTAGCGGTCGGGTGGGGACCGCCTTCACCAGGGTTTTTGACCGTTGGGACTCGTTCTGTCGGCAGGCGATCACGGTCGTGCGACTGACCGCGACTGCTGGTGGCGGTCAGGGGGCGACCGCTTTCAGCATGGGGTCCGGCACGGTCTTCGACACGGTTTTTTGACCGTTGGAGTCTGGTCGCGGTCTCCTGGAGACCGCTACCAGGTGAAAACGGTCATCAGGCGACCGCGTTCACTTTTCGCGCACCAGGATGGTCGCGGTTCCTGGAGGACCGCGACTAGGTGGTAGCGGTCCTGGGTCGACCGCGACCACTGGAGGCGATCCTCCGGTGACCGCGACTCCTTTTCCTTGCCAGCTTGAGTTCCGGACGAACTAGTCTCGATCCCTGTGCTGACCCGTAGTCCGACTGATGCGGGACATCATGTGGGGGCTACACGTGGGGGTGCCGTGGGGTCCCGGGAGATGGTGACTCCCGCTTGTGTCACCGTGCGTCGGTGTTGGCACAAGGAGCATTCCTCGTACCTGCGGTTGCGAAGTTATTTTTCGTTGACTCGAGAGTCTACTCCTTTGTGACCCTCCACTAGTCGTAGCCTATCAGTATGCGTATGCTGATCGCACCAGGGAGTGGTGTATGGGCTTACCCTGAGGACGGTTTTAGACTGGTTACCGTCGGGCCCCTCGTCAAATCAGAGTCCAGTGCCAGGGGAAAATCGGTCAGAGGGCCAGACCTAGGACGCGTGGTCTGTGTGTGCACACGTGGTTGGGGACAGTGGATGCACGTCGACGGGCGTGACCCCAGCTAGTCACTTGTTTGTGGTTACTTGTACGGTGTCTGCGCCTCGGGTAGGACCTACCACGTCATGCGGTTCACCTGCGGTGCGGTGTAAGACGTCAGGGGGCGCTACCGGCTGTGCTTCTAGTGGGTGGTACTCCTGTCGAGTACGGAGTGACAGACTGTCAGTCAAGTGTTTCTGACCTTCGGGTTTTGTCGGTTCGACCTTTGAGCTTTGGTCTTCTCTCCGTGGCACGTGTGTCGATTTGCGTGCCGTAGGGTCTTGTCTTGTAGAGTACAGGGCTTTCCCTTCCGAGGTACTCTCCTACCGCTAGTGTAGTGGTTTCTCGTTTTACGAGATAGGGTTCGAGTGATCCCTACTGAGTCTTGTTCCGAGACTCATTCCCTGCGTGTTTTCACCGTGTTTCAGGTGTGGCGCCGCCCCAGGGGAGCGCGTCTGGGGTGCAGCGTGGTGCGGGTGCCCAGAGGTAGTGCCAGAGGTCAGAGCCGGGGTATGCCCCGTGTAGTTGTACTTTCCTTTCTTGTCACTGTACTAGTCGTGGACTATTATCATTGTCGTTATTTTCTATTGTGGACCATGTAAAATGTTAATTTAATTTATGCTTAATATTATAACTGTTTAATTTCTGCAATTATTTGTGATACTTGTATAGTTTCCACACCATCCTTTTAACCCTTCCGAGTCTTCGGGCTCGTGGGTGGCGGTGCGAGTCTCGGGTTATCGGGCCTTCCCGGTAATCGAATTCTCGGGTCGTTACAGCTGGTATCAGAGCGCGGTTATGGAATTACATGAGAATCATAGGTAATTATAGTGGTCCACTAGTCCACATCGATGATGTACAGGTGACGCTGGCATTGGGCACCGTGTGTTTATTTTGACCTTGCCGTTTTCGTGTTTTCTGTCTTTTGCTTCAGGAGCGAGTATGGCGCCGAGGAGGAGCTCTCGCTCTCAGCAGGGGCAGTCGGCTGGAGGTCAGGAGATCCAGCAGGGGGTCCAGAGGGACCAGGAGGAGCATAGTAGAGCGCCACGGGGGCTACCGAGGCCGCGGATGCTGCGAGAGTTCCGGGGGCCGAGGATTTCTTCCGTGGCATGTACCAGCTTATGTCTCAGCAGTTCGGCGGAGAGGCTGGTGAGGGCTCGTCAGTCAGGGGTGGGCCAGGCCGAGCAGTGAGGGACTTCATGCAGTTCCATCCACCTTACTTTAGCGGCCAGGCAGACCCTGATGCGGCTCGTGATTGGCTCGATGAGATGGAGCGGGTGTTCAGTTCTGCGAAGAGTGCTGCCGAGGACAGAGTGGTGTTGGCCTACAACCAGTTGCAGGGTACGGCTCGGAGGTGGTGGTCTTCCGAGTGGAAGACGTCCTTTCAGCTTCGTCCACTTGAGCAGATCGAGTGGGATGACTTTGTTAGTGCTTTCGAGCGTACGTACTGTCCAGATATTGTTGCTACGCAGCGGATGCGGGAGTTTCTGGAGCTGGTGCAGGGTGACATGTCCGTGTTGCAGTACAGGGCCCGATTTGTCGAGCTGGGTCGGTACGCACCTCACATCATGGAGCATGAGAGGGTGAGGACCGCGCAGTTTGTGCAGGGCTTGAGGCTGGAGCTGAGGCACCATTTGATCGCGAACGGGGCCACTGATCTAGAGACAGCGTCTCGTGTTACGATTTCTTTGGAGATGGATATGCAGAGGACTCGAGGACCGATCAGCCAGGGGCAGTCCTTGTCAGGTCGCAGCCAGCAGTCGGCTACCCAGCAGCAGGGTTTCTTCCAGCATGCGTCGTGTGGTTCAGGAATACCGGCATCTGCAGCTTCGGCGACAGGATCTGCGTCCTTCGGTACGAAGGTCAGGAAGTTCTTCTCGAAGAATTTTCGAAAGAAGAAGTCCAAGGATCAGGGGCAGGCTTCATCGGGCAGTGTACAGTAGCCGATTCCCTTGCAGCGTCAGGGATCAGTGGGTGGATCGCGAGGACCTTGTCCACGGTGTGGTGGGACCCACCCAGGCAGGCAGTGCACGGAGTCGATCGTCTGTTTTCGGTGTGACCAGCCAGGGCATATGGCGCGTGACTGTCCCCAGAGGCCACCGCAGCAGCAGTTTCCTCAGCAGCAGTAGGTTCCCCAGCGGCAGCAGCAGGGACAGTATCCGCCACTACCCAGGTCAGCTAGCGTGGGAGGCAGGCAGAGAGCTCGGGGCCAGATCACGCATATGACCAGGGCAGAGGCAGTGGCATCGCAGCTCGTGGAAGGTACCGTTCAGATTTTGGGTTGTGCGGCTCGGGTTTTATTTGATTCTGGCGCGTCTCATTCGTTTATTTCGGAGGATTTCGCGTCGAGCGTCGAGGAGCCGGTGACCCAGTTGTCCTATGATTTGGCAGTGGAATTGCCTTCGGGTGACTTTATGATCACTCCGTATTGCTTCGATCAGGTTCCGGTTTGGATCGATGGGCGGAGTATGCCAGGCAGGTTGTATGCGTTGCAGCTTCAGGATTATGATGTGATTCTAGGCATGGATTGGCTCGAGACTCATGGAGCGGTGGTGGATTGTGGAATGAAGAGGGTCTACTTCCAGCATCCGAACAAGAGGACCTTCTATTTCCAAGGTATCCGTTCCACCTCTTCTCGATTCCTTATCTCTGCTATTCGAGCCCATCGATTGCTTGATTCTAGTTGTCAGGGTTTTCTCGCGTCAGTGGTTGTGTCTGACCGGATGGAGCCGGATGTCGAGGACATTGCGGTGGTGTGCGAGTTTCCCGACGTTTTTCCCGAGGAGTTGCCTGGATTACCTCCCCAGCGGGAGATCGATTTCGTGATCGAGGTTGTGCCTGGTACGGGACCTTTGGCGAAGGCTCCCTACCGTATGGCCCCCGCTGAGTTGAGGGAGTTGAGGGCGCAGTTGCAGGAACTGTTGGCCAAGGGGTATATTCGTCCTAGTTTTTCCCCTTGGGGTGCGCCCGTGTTGTTTGTGAAGAAGAAGGACGGTAGTCTGCGGTTGTGCATTGACTATCGGCAGCTGAATGAAGTGACCATTAAGAACAAGTATCCGTTGCCGCGGATTGATGATTTGTTCGACCAACTTCAGTCTGCGCGAGTGTTCTCGCGGATTGATTTGCGGTCCGGTTACTATCAGCTGAGAATTCGCGAGTCCGATGTGGAGAAGACTGCGTTCAGTACGAGGTACGGGCATTATGAGTTTCTGGTGATGCCGTTTGGGCTCACCAATGCCCCTGCAGCCTTCATGGACTTGATGCAGAGGGTGTTTCATCCGTATTTGGACCAGTTCGTGGTCATCTTCGTGGATGACATCCTTGTTTATTCGCAGTCTGCTGAGGAGCACGCGTACCATTTGGGTGTGGTGCTGCAGACGTTGCGAGATCACCAGTTGTATGCGAAGCTCAGCAAGTGCGAGTTTTGGCTCAGCGAGGTGCACTTTCTGGGGCACGTGATTTCTGGTGATGGCATTTCCGTGGACCCCGCCAAGGTCGAGGCAGTGATGCAGTGGCCGAGGCCGAGGTCGGTGACGGAGATCCGGAGTTTCTTGGGGCTTGCGGGTTATTATCGCCGGTTTATCCAGGATTTTTCTCGCATTGCGACCCCGATGACTAGGCTCACGCGGAAGGATGTGCCTTTCGTCTGGTCCGAGGAGTGTGAGCAGAGCTTCAGGGAACTGAAGAGATTGCTCACCTCGGCTCCGGTGTTGGTTTTACCTTCTGGATCGGGAGGTTTCGTGGTGTGTACAGATGCTTCCGGCGTTGGATTGGGTGCTGTTTTGATGCAGCATGGTAGAGTGGTGGCTTATGCATCTCGGCAGCTAAAGCCCCATGAGGAGAACTACCCTACCCATGACCTTGAGTTGGCGGCGGTGATCTTCGCGCTGAAGATCTGGAGGCATTATCTGTACGGTGAGAAGTTCGAGGTGTTTACTGACCATCAGAGTTTGAGGTATGTGTTCTCGCAGAGAGATCTGAACCTCAGACAAAGGCGTTGGATGGAGTTCATGAAGGACTATGACTTCACCCTGTCTTATCAGCCGGGCAGGATGAATGTCGTCGCCGATGCCTTGAGTCGGAAGGTTGCGGTCAGTACCTTGATGTTGAGGAAGTGGAGGCTCTGGGAACAAGTGCCCGAGGTATCTTTCAGGCTCAAGATTCCCCAGGAGCCAGGGTTGGCAGTGCTTGCGAGTCTGACTGTCACTCATGCTATCCGTCGTCAGGTGACAGAGGCTCAGCATGCGGACCCTGAGTTACCCCGGATTCTGGCTATGGCTGATGTAGAGCTTGGCGAGGACGGTGCTGCGAGGTTTCGTGACAGGCTGTACGTCCCAGCGGAGGAGCAGGTTCGTCGTGCGGTGTTGCGCGAGGCTCATGGGAGCAGGTACACCGTACACCCGGGTGCGACGAAGATGTATCGGAACTTGCGGAGGCAGTTCTGGTGGCCTGGCATGAAGAGAGATGTCGCCGAATTTGTGGCCAGGTGCCTGATCTGTCAGCAGGTGAAGGCGGAGCATCAGCGACCAGGAGGTACTCTCCAGCCCTTGGATGTTCCTGCTTGGAAGTGGGACCATGTGACCACGGATTTCGTGGTGGGGTTGCCGAGGACCCCGAGTGGGCAGGACAGTATTTGGTTGCTGGTGGATCGGCTGACGAAGGTGACGCGGTTGTTACCGGTCAAGGTCAGCTGGAGCGTGTCTAAGTTGGCTCGTCTTTATGTGGAGCGGATCGTGCCGTTGCATGGGGTTCCCATTTCGATCGTGTCGGATCGGGATCCGCGCTTCACTTCTGGATTCTGGAGGAGTTTCCAGCGAGCTCTTGGCACGGAGTTGGCATTTAGCTCGGCGTATCATCCTCAGTCAGATGGTCAGTCTGAGAGGACCATTCAGACTTTGGAGGACATGCTGAGATCCTGCTGCCTGGAGTGGCAGGGGAGTTGGATTCATCACCTACCGTTGGTGGAGTTTGCCTATAACAACAGCTATCATTCGAGCATCGGCATGGCTCCTTATGAGGCTTGTATGGGCGTCCTTGTCGGACTCCACTTGATTGGTTTGAGGTGGGTGAGCGTGTTTTGACGGGACCGGAATTGGTGCAGCAGTGTGTGGATGTTGTGCACCTGGTTCGTCAGAACATGTTGGCGGCCCAGAGTCGGCAGAAGAGCTATGCTGACCGTAGGAGGCAGCCCCTCGAGTTCGCCGTGGGCGATCATGTGTTCTTGAGAGTTTCTCCGATGAAGGGGGTGATGCGTTTTGGACGGCGTGGGAAGCTGAGTTCCCGCTATATTGGTCCTTTCGCGATTGTGGAGCGCATCGGTGAGGTTGCTTACCGGTTGCAGTTACCTCTTGAGTTGGCGTCGGTGCATGACGTGTTCCACGTCTCGATGTTGCGGAAGTATATGCCCGATGACTCTCATGTGCTTGAGTTTTTCGTTTGGCCTGAGGTGACTCCATATCTTTCTCTCCCAGAGTTTCCGATCCGCGTAGAGGATAGGCGAGAGCAGCGCCTGCGGAACAAGGTTATTCCCTTGGTAAAGGTCGTGTGGCAACGACACTCTGGTGGTGAGGCTTCGTGGGAATGTGAGGACGAGATGCGTCAGCAGTTCCCGTACCTGTTTGAGTGAGTCTTCCTCTTCTTTCCCCTTGGGTTGTTCGTAATTTCGAGGATGAAATTCCTTAAGGGGGGAGGGTTGTAATATCTCAGACCTTTCGGATCCTTTCTTCGTGGGTCCCGGATCTAGTTTTCAAAGTGTCTGGTTTCGTTGTGTCTGAAATTTCGTTTCGAACATCTTTCGTGTTTGGATCGGCGCGATCCGGAGTTGTTTCGGAGGCCCGGAGGCGTTCCGCGGCATTTCCGTGTGTGTTTTCCGATTCCCGGTGTGTGTTTCGGCTTTTCTTCGGAAGCTCGCTGTAGGTGAACCGGGTGGTTCCCCCAGGCACGAGTGGTACCGTTGCGATCGGTGCGTTCCGAGGATTCCGGAAATGTATTTTTCTAATTTTCGGTATTTTTCCGAAAAATCAGATTTTCCTATATAATCCCATTTTTTCTTTTTTCTTTTCTCCTTTCTCTTTCTTCTTCTTCTTCCTCCTTCCTTCCCCAACCGTGGCCGCCCTCCTCTCTCCCTCTCTCTCTCCCATTCGGATGCGGTGAGCCCCTCCCCGGCTGTTGACGGCGGCAGGGCGACGCCGCGGACGCGTGGGTGGCGGCGAGGCGAGCTCGTGGGCGTGCGGCAAGCGTGGGAAGCGTGGGGAGTTCGTGAAGCTTCAAGCGTTCTTCGCGATTCGTGGGTGATTCGGAGGAGCATTCGCTCCATTGAGGCAGGGTGACGTTCCTTAGCCTCTTGCCGATCTTTTCCGTGATTTATAGGCCGAGGGGAGGCCGAGAGGGGCTTGTTTGAGCATGCTTGGGGTTTTTCCATGATTTGGGGAGAGCCGCCCGATCTACGGATTTGATGCATGAATTCGCGTTTTGATGGCCTAGAATCATGCTACGGGTCCCCGGGGGTCTTTCCCTTTGATTTCCCCCTCTCCGGTGGAGGTATGGGGGCGTGGATGGTGTTTTTGGCCGTTTCCCGCCGTTCTCGGTTTTCCGAGATGGTAGCGGTCTACCAGTAACATCCTTCATTGGTAGCGGTCGGGTGAGGACCGCCTTCACCAGGGTTTTTGACCGTTGGGACTCGTTCTGTCGGTAGGCGGTCGCGGTCGTGCGACTGACCGCGACTGCTGGTGGCGGTCAGGGGGCGACCGCTTTCAGCATGGGGTCCGGCACGGTCTTCGACACGGTTTTTTGACCGTTGGAGTGTAATATCCCAGACCTTTCGGATCCTTCTTCATGGGTCCCGGATCTGGTTCTCGGAGTGTCCAGCTCCGTTGTGTCCGAAATTTCGTTTCGGACATCTTTCGTGTTCGGATCGGCGCGATCCGGAGTCGTTTCGGAGGCCCGGAGGCGTTCCGCGGCTTTTCCGCGTGTGTTTTCCGATTTCCGGTGTGTGTTTCGACTTTTCCTTCGGAAGCTCGCTGCGGGCGAACCAGGCAGTTCCCCCAGGCACGAGTGGTACCGTTGCGATCGGTGCGTTCCGAGGATTCCGGAAATGTATTTTTCTATTTTTCGATATTTCTCTAAAAATTCAGATTTTCTATAAAGCCCTAATTCTTTTTCTTTTTCTTTTTTTTCTCCTTTCTCTATCTTCTTCTTCCTCTTCCTCCGTTTCTTCCCACCGTGACACCCTCCTCTCTCCCTCTCTCCCATTCGGGCGCGACGAACCCCTCTCCGGCTAAGGACGGCGGCGGGGCGACGGCGCGGACGTGTGGGCGGCGGCGAGGCGAGCTCGTGGGCGTGCGGCGTGCGTGGGAAGCGTGGGGAGTTCGTGAAGTTTGAAGCGTTCTTCGTGATTCGTGATTGATTCGGCGGAGCATTTGCTCCATTGAGGTAGGGTGACGTTCCTTGGCCTCATGCCGATCTTTTCCGCGATTTATAGGCCGCGGGGAGGCCGAGAGGGGATCGTTTGAGCGTTTTTGGGTTTTTCCATGATTTGGGGAGAGCTCGCCCGATCTATGGATTCCATGCATGATTTCGTGTTTTGATGGCCTAGAATCATGCTAGGGGTCCCCAGGGGTCTTCCCCTTTGTTTTCCCCCTCTCCTATGGAGGCATGGGGGCGTGGTTAGAATTTTTGGGCGTTCTTACCGTTTTCGGCCGCGGACTGAGAACGCGCTATACTCCAGTAGCGCGTTCTTGGAGGTCGCGCTGCCCCGACCGAGCGCGTTCATCGGAGAAGATGAACAGTAGGGCGGTTCGTGTCGCGCTATGGGGTCCTAGCGCGATTATCCTTGTCGCGCTAGGAGGACCTAGCGCGATGGTCCTTGTCGCGCTAGGGTTCCCTAGCGCGATGGTCCCTGTCGCGCTAGGGAGACCTAGCGCGATCTTCCCTGTTGCGCTAGGGTTCCCTAGCGCGTTCTTCCGTGTCGCGCTAGGTATCCCTAGCGCGATCTGGCTGTTATTGGGTGTTCCCCTTGGGCCGTGTGTGCGTCCCGAGCACCCCGTGGAGTTCCGTGACCGTGTCTTTGGTGTCCGGAGGTTCCGTTTGCCTTGGTCATGAGTTTGGCCGTGGGCGGTGCGTCCGTTTTTCTCCGACCGTGGCCCCGTTTGACGGAGCTAGTGCGTGGGGTGATTCCCACACGTTGTCGGACTCGGACGTCGTTTTCCGTTGACTTGAGAGTCTACTCCTTCAGTGACCCTCCACTAGTCGTAGCCCACCAGTACGAGGTGCTGGTCTCACCTGGGAGTGGTGTACGGGCACCCACCTTTCGAGACGGTTTGTGGACCGGTTCCCGTAGGCCCCTCGTCTTAGCCAGAGTCCGGCTGCGGGGGAAAACCGATCAGAGGGCCAGACCTAGGACGCGTGGTCTGTGTGTGCACACGTGGTTGGGGGCGGTTGGACCCACGTCGACGGGCGTGACCCCAGCTAGTCACTTGTTTGTGGTTACTTGTACGGTGTCTGCGCCTCGGGTAGGACCTACCACGTCAGGCGGTTCACCTGCGGTGCGGTGTAAGACGTCAGGGGACGCCGCCGGCTGTGCTTCTAGTGGGTGGTACTCCTGTCGAGTACGGAGTGTCAGACTGTCAGTCGTGTGTTTCCGACCTTCGGGTTTTGCGGTTCGACCGTTGAGTTTCGGTCTTCTCGTACCGTGGCACGTGTGTCGGTTTGCGTGCCGTAGGGTCTAGTTCTGTAGAGTACAGGGCTTTCCTTTCCGAGGTACTTTCCTACCGCTAGAGTAGTGGTTTCTCGTTTTACGAGGTAGGGTTCGAGTGATCCCTACTGAGTCTTGTTCCGAGACTCATTCCCTGCGTGTTTTCACCGTGTTTCAGGTGAGACGCCACCTTCGGGGAGCGCGTCAGGAGCGCAGCGTGGTGCGGGTGCCCAGAGGTAGTGCCAGAGGTCAGAGCCGGGGATGCCCCGTGTAGCTGTACTTTCCTTTCTTGTCACTGTACTAGTCGTGGACTGCTGTTATTGTTGTTCTTTATTGTGGACCATGTAAAATGTTAATTTATTTCCTGCTTAATATTATAACTGTTTAATTTCTGCAATTATTTGTGATACTTGTGTAGTCTCCACACCATCCTTTTAACCCTTCCGAGTCTTCGGGCTCGTGGGTGGCGGTGCGAGTCTCGGGTTATCGGGCCTTCCCGGTAATCGGATTCTCGGGTCGTTACAGCTGGTATCAGAGCGCGGTTGTGGAATTACATGAGAATCATAGGTAATTGTAGTGGTCCACTAGTCCACAACGATGATGTACATGTGACGCTGGCATTGGGCACCGCGTGTTTTATTCTGACATTGCCGTTTTCGTGTTTTCTGTCTTGTGCTTCAGGAGCGAGGATGGCGCCGAGGAGGAGTTCTCGCTCTCAGCAGGGGCAGTCGGCTGGAGGTCAGGAGATCCAGCAGGGGGTCCAGAGGGACCAGGAGGAGCATAGCAGAGTTCCGGGAGCTACCGAGGCCGCGGATGCTGCGAGAGCTCCGGGGGCCGAGGATTTCTTCCGTGGCATGTACCATCTCATGTCTCAGCAGTTCGGCGGAGAGACTGGTGAGGGCTCGTCAGTCAGGGGTGGGCCGGGCCGAGCGGTGAGGGACTTCATGCAGTTCCATCCACCTTACTTTAGCGGCCAGGCAGACCCTGATGCGGCTCGTGATTGGCTTGATGAGATGGAGCGGGTGTTCAGTTCTGCGAAGAGTACTGCCGAGGACAGAGTGGTGTTGGCCTACAACCAGTTGCAGGGTACGGCTCGGAGGTGGTGGTCTTCCGAGTGGAAGACGTCCTTTCAGCTTCGTCCACTTGAGCAGATCGAGTGGGATGACTTTGTCAGTGCTTTCGAGCGTACGTACTGTCCAGACGTCGTTGCTACGCAGCGGATGCGGGAGTTTCTGGAGCTGGTGCAGGGTGACATGTCCGTGTTGCAGTACAGGGCCCGATTTGTCGAGCTGGGTCGGTACGCACCTCATATCATGGAGCATGAGAGGGTGAGGACCGACGCAGTTTGTGCAGGGCTTGAGGCTGGAGCTGAGGCACCATTTGATCGCGAATGGGGCCACTGATCTAGAGACAGCGTCTCGTGTTGCGATTTCCTTGGAGATGGATATGCAGAGGACTCGAGGACCGATCAGCCAGGGGCAGTCCTTGTCAGGTCGCAGCCAGCAGTCGGCTACCCAGCAGCAGGGTTCCTTCCAGCATGCGTCGGGTGGTTCAGGAGTACCGGCATCGGCAGCTTCGGTGACAGGATCTGCGTCCTTCGGCTCGAAGGTCAAGAAGTTCTTGAAGAAGAATTTCCGTAAGAAGCACAAGGATCAGGGGCAGGCTTCATCGGGCAGTGTACAGCAGCCGTTTCCTTTGCAGCGTCAGGGATCGGTGGGTGGATCGCGAGGACCTTGTCCACGGTGTGGTGGGACCCACCCAGGCAGGCAGTGCACGGCGTCGATCATCTGTTTTCGGTGTGACCAGCCAGGGCATATGGCGCGTGACTGTCCTCAGAGGCCGCCGCAGCAGCAGGTTCCCCAGCAGCAGCAGCAGCAACAGGGACAGTATCCGCCGCTACCCAGGTCAGCTAGTGTGGGAGGCAGGCAGAGAGCTCGTGGCCAGATCACGCACTTGACCAGGGCAGAGGCAGTGGCGTCGCAGCTCGTGGAAGGTACCGTTCAGATTTTGGGTTGTGCGGCTCGGGTTTTATTTGATTCTGGCGCGTCTCATTCGTTTATTTCGGAGGATTTCGCGTCGAGCGTCGAGGAGCCGGTGACCCAGTTGTCCTGTGATTTGGCAGTGGAGTTGCCTTCGGGTGATTTTATGGTCACTCCGTATTGCTTCGACCAGGTTCCGGTGTGGATCGATGGGCGGAGTATGCCAGGCAGGTTGTATGCGTTGCAGCTTCGGGATTACGACGTGATTCTAGGCATGGATTGGCTCGAGACTCATGGAGCGGTGGTGGATTGTGGAATGAAGAGGGTCTACTTCCAGCATCCGAGCAAGAGGACCTTCTATTTCCAAGGTATCCGTTCCGCCTCTTCTCGATTCCTTATCTCTGCTATTCGAGCCCGTCGATTGCTTGATTCAGGTTGTCAGGGTTTTCTCGCGTCTGTGGTTGTGTCTGACCGGATGGAGCCGGATGTCGAGGACATTGCGGTGGTGTGCGAGTTTCCCGATGTTTTTCCTGAGGAGTTGCCTGGATTACCTCCCCAGCGGGAGATCGATTTCGTGATCGAGGTTGTACCTGGTACGGGACCTTTGGCGAAGGCTCCCTACCGTATGGCCCCCGCTGAGTTGAGGGAGTTGAGGGCGCAGTTGCAGGAACTGTTGGCCAAGGGGTACATTCGTCCTAGCTTTTCCCCTTGGGGTGCGCCCGTGTTGTTCGTGAAGAAGAAGGACGGTAGTCTGCGGCTATGCATTGACTATCGGCAGCTGAATGAAGTGACCATTAAGAACAAGTATCCGTTGCCGCGGATTGATGATTTGTTCGACCAGCTTCAGTCTGCGCGAGTGTTCTCGCGGATTGATTTGCGGTCCGGTTACTATCAGCTGAGAATTCGCGAGTCCGATGTGGAGAAGACTGCATTCAGTACGAGGTACGGGCATTATGAGTTTCTGGTGATGCCGTTTGGGCTCACCAATGCCCCAGCAGCCTTCATGGACTTGATGCAGAGGGTGTTCCATCCGTATTTGGACCAGTTCGTGGTCATCTTTGTGGATGACATCCTTGTTTATTCGCGGTCTGCTGAGGAGCATGCGTACCATTTGGGTGTGGTGCTGCAGACGTTGCGAGATCACCAGTTGTATGCGAAGCTCAGCAAGTGCGAGTTTTGGCTCAGCGAGGTGCACTTTCTGGGGCACGTGATTTCTGGTGATGGCATTTCCGTGGATCCCGCCAAGGTCGAGGCTGTGATGCAGTGGCCGAGGCCGAGGTCGGTGACGGAGATCCGGAGTTTCTTGGGGCTTGCGGGGTATTATCGCCGGTTTATCCAGGATTTTTCTCGCATTGCGACCCCGATGACGAGGCTCACGCGGAAGGATGTGCCTTTCGTTTGGTCCGAGGAGTGTGAGCAGAGCTTCAGGGAACTGAAGAGATTGCTCACCTCGGCTCCGGTGTTGGTTTTACCTTCTGGATCGGGAGGTTTTGTGGTGTGTACAGATGCTTCCGGCGTCGGATTGGGTGCTGTTCTGATGCAGCATGGTAGAGTGGTGGCTTATGCATCTCGGCAGCTAAAGCCCCACGAGGAGAACTACCCTACCCATGACCTTGAGTTGGCGGCGGTGATCTTCGCGCTGAAGATCTGGAGGCATTATCTGTACGGTGAGAAGTTCGAGGTGTTCACTGACCATCAGAGTTTGAGGTATGTGTTCTCGCAGAGAGATCTGAACCTCAGACAAAGGCGTTGGATGGAGTTCATGAAGGACTATGACTTCACCCTGTCTTATCAGCCGGGCAGGATGAATGTCGTCGCCGATGCCTTGAGTCGGAAGGTGGCGGTCAGTACCTTGATGCTGAGGAAGTGGAGGCTCTGGGAACAGGTGCCCGAAGTATCCTTCAGGCTCAAGATTCCCCAGGAGCGAGGGTTGGCAGTGCTTGCGAGTCTGACTGTCACTCCTGCTATCCGTCGTCAGGTGACAGAGGCTCAGCATGCGGACCCTGAGTTGCCCCGGATTCTTGCGATGGCTGACGTAGAGCTCGGCGAGGACGGTGCTGCGAGGTTTCGTGGCAGGTTGTACGTCCCAGCGGAGGAGCAGGTTCGTCGTGCGGTGTTACGCGAGGCTCATGGGAGCAGGTACACTGTACACCCGGGTGCGACGAAGATGTATCGGAACTTGCGGAGGCAGTTTTGGTGGCCTGGCATGAAGAGAGATGTCGCCGAATTTGTGGCCAGGTGCCTGATCTGTCAGCAGGTGAAGGCGGAGCATCAGCGACCAGGAGGTACTCTCCAGCCCTTGGATGTTCCTGCTTGGAAGTGGGACCATGTGACCACAGATTTTGTGGTGGGGTTGCCAAGGACCCCGAGTGGGCAGGACAGTATTTGGTTACTGGTGGATCGGCTGACGAAGGTGACGCGGTTGCTACCGGTCAAGGTCAGCTGGAGCGTGCCTAAGTTGGCTCGTCTTTATGTGGAGCGGATCGTGCCGTTGCATGGGGTTCCCATTTCGATCGTGTCGGATCGGGATCCGCGCTTCACTTCTGGGTTCTGGAGGAGTTTCCAGCGAGCTCTTGGCACGGAGTTGGCATTTAGCTCGGCGTATCATCCTCAGTCAGATGGTCAGTCTGAGAGGACCATTCAGACTTTGGAGGACATGCTGAGATCCTGCTGCCTGGAGTGGCAGGGGAGTTGGATTCATCACCTACCGTTGGTGGAGTTTGCCTATAACAACAGCTATCATTCGAGCATCGGCATGGCTCCTTATGAGGCTTGTATGGGCGTCCTTGTCGGACTCCACTTGATTGGTTTGAGGTGGGTGAGCGTGTTTTGACGGGACCGGAATTGGTGCAGCAATGTGTGGATGTTGTGCACCTGGTTCGTCAGAACATGTTGGCGGCCCAGAGTCGGCAGAAGAGCTATGCTGACCGTAGGAGGCAGCCCCTCGAGTTCGCCGTGGGCGATCATGTGTTCTTGAGAGTTTCTCCGATGAAGGGGGTGATGCGTTTTGGACGGCGTGGGAAGCTGAGTCCCCGCTATATTGGTCCTTTCGCGATTGTGGAACGCATCGGTGAGGTTGCTTACCGGTTGCAGTTACCTCCTGAGTTGGCGTCGGTGCATGACGTGTTCCACGTCTCGATGTTGCGGAAGTATATGCCCGATGACTCTCATGTGCTCGAGTTTTCGTTTGGCCTGAGGTGACTCCAGATCTTTCTCTCCCAGAGTTTCGATCCGCGTGGAGGATAGGCGAGAGCAGCGCCTGCGGAACAAGGTCATTCCCTTGGTAAAGGTCGTGTGGCAACGACACTCTGGTGGTGAGGCTTCGTGGGAACGTGAGGACGAGATGCGTCAGCAGTTCCCGTATCTGTTTGAGTGAGTCTTCCTCTTCTTTCCCCTTGGGTTGTTCTCAATTTCGAGGACGAAATTCCTTAAGGGGGAAGGGCTGTAATATCCCGGACCTTTCGGATCCTTCTTCGTGGGTCCCGGATCTGGTTTTCGGAGCGTCCAGCTCCGTTGTGTCTGAAATTTCGTTTCGGACATCTTTCGTGTTCGGATCGGCGCGATCCGGAGTCGTTTCGGAGGCCCGGAGGCGTTCCGCGACTTTTCCGCGTGTGTTTTCCGATTTCCGGTGTGTGTTTCGGCTTTTCCTTCGGAAGCTCGCTGCGGGCGAACCGGGCGTTCCCCCAGGCACGAGTGGTACCGTTGCGATCGGTGCGTTCCGAGGATTCCGGAAATGTATTTTTCTATTTTCTGTATTTTTCTGAAAATTCGGATTTTCTATAAAGCCCTAATTCTTTTCTTTTCTTTTCTCCTTTCTCTTTCTTCTTCTTCCTCTTCCTCCGTTCTTCCCACCGTGACACCCTCCTCTCTCCCTCTCTCCCATTCGGGCGCGACGAACCCCTCTCCGGCTACGGACGGCGGCGGGGCGACGGCGCGGACGCGTGGGCGACGGTGAGGCGATCTCGTGGGCGTGCGGCGTGCGTGGGAAGCGTGGGGAGTTCGTGAAGCTTCGAGCGTTCTTCGTGATTCGTGATCGATCGGCGGAGCATTTGCTCCATTGAGGTAGGGTGACGTTCCTTGGCCTCATGCCGATATTTTCCGCGATTTATAGGCCGCGGGGAGGCCGAGAGGGGATCGTTTGAGCGTTTTTGGGTTTTTCCATGATTTGGGGAGAGCTCGCCCGATCTATGGATTCATGCATGATTTCGTGTTTTGATGGCCTAGAATCATGCTAGGGGTCCCCAGGGGTCTTCCCCTTTGTTTTCCCCCTCTCCTATGGAGGCATGGGGGCGTGGTTAGAATTTTTGGGCGTTCTTACCGTTTTCAGCCGCGGACTGAGAACGCGCTATACTCCAGTAGCGCGTTCTTGGAGGTCGCGCTGCCCCGACCGAGCGCGTTCATCGGAGAAGATGAACAGTAGGGCGGTTCGTGTCGCGCTATGGGGTCCTAGCGCGATTATCCTTGTCTCGCTAGGAGGACCTAGCGCGATGGTCCTTGTCGCGCTAGGGTTCCCTAGCGCGATGGTCCCTGTCGCGCTAGGGAGACCTAGCGCGATCTTCCCTGTTGCGCTAGGGTTCCCTAGCGCGTTCTTCTGTGTCACGCTAGGTATCCCTAGCGCGATCTGGCTGTTATTGGGTGTTCCCCTTGGGCCGTGTGTGCGTCCCGGGTACCCCGTGGAGTTCCGTGACCGTGTCTTTGGTGTCCGGAGGTTCCGTTTGCCTTGGTCATGAGTTTGGCCGTGGGCGGTGCGTCCGTTTTTCTCCGACCGTGGCCCCGTTTGACGGAGCTAGTGCGTGGGGTGATTCCCACACGTTGTCGGACTCGGACGTCGTTTTCCGTTGACTTGAGAGTCTACTCCTTCAGTGACCCTCCACTAGTCGTAGCACACCAGTACGAGATGCTGGTCTCATCTGGGAGTGGTGTACGGGCACCCACCTTTTGAGACGGTTTGTGGACCGGTTCCCGTAGGCCCCTCGTCTTAGCCAGAGTCCGGCTGCGGGGGAAAACCGGTCAGAGGGCCAGACCTAGGACGCGTGGTCTGTGTGTGCACACGTCGTTGGGGGGCGGTTGGACCTACGTCGACGGGCGTGACCCCAGCTAGTCACTTGTTTGTGGTTACTTGTACGGTGTCTGTGCCTCGGGTAGGACCTACAACGTCAGGCGGTTCACCTGCGGTGCGGTGTAAGACGTCAGGGGATGCCGCCGGCTGTGCTTCTAGTGGGTGGTACTCCTGTCGAGTACGGAGTGTCAGACTGTCAGTCGTGTGTTTCCGACCTTCGGGTTTTGGCGGTTCGACCGTTGAGTTTCGGTCTTCTCGTACCGTGGCACGTGTGTCGATTTGCGTGCCGTAGGGTCTAGTTCTGTAGAGTACAGGGCTTTCCTTTCCGAGGTACTTTCCTACCGCTAGAGTAGTGGTTTCTCGTTTTACGAGGTAGGGTTCGAGTGATCCCTACTGAGTCTTGTTCCGAGACTCATTCCCTGCGTGTTTTCACCGTGTTTCCGGTGAGGCGCCACCTTCGGGGAGCGCGTCAGGAGCGCAGCGTGGTGCGGGTTCCCAGAGGTAGTGCCAGAGGTCAGAGCCGGGGGATGCCCCGTGTAGTTGTACTTTCCTTTCTTGTCACTGTACTAGTTGTGGATAGATGTTATTAATATTTTCTTATTGTGGACCATGTAAAAAGTTAATTTATTTCCTGCTTAACATTATAACTGTTTAATATCTGTAATTATTTGTGATACTTGTGTAGTCTCCACACCATCCTTTTAACCCTTCCGAGTCTTCGGGCTCGTGGGTGGCGGTGCGAGTCTCGGGTTATCGGGCCTTCCCGGTAATCGGATTCTCGGGTCGTTACATGGAGTCTGGTCGCGGTCTCCTGGAGACCGCTACCAGGTGAAAATGGTCATCAGGCGACCGCGTTCACTTTTCGCGCACCGGGATGGTCGCGGTTCCTGGAGGACCGCGACTAGGTGGTAGCGGTCCTGGGTCGACCGCGACCACTGGAGGCGATCCTCCGGTGACCGCGACTCCTTTTCTTTGCCAGCCTGAGTCCCGGACGAGTTAGTCTCGATCCCTGTGCTGACCCGTAGTTCGACTGATGCGGGGCATCATGTGGGGGCTACACGTGGGGGTGCCGTGGGGTCCCGGGAGGTGGTGGCTCCGGCTTGTGTCACCGTGCGTCGGTGTTGGTACAAGGAGCGTTCCTCGTACCTGCGGTTGCGAAGTTGTTTTCTGTTGACTCGAGAGTCTACTCCTTTGTGACCCTCCACTAGTCGTAGCCTATCAGTACGCGTGTGCTGATCGCACCAGGGAGTGGTGTATGGGCTTACCCTGAGGACGGTTTTAGACTGGTTACCGTCGGTCCCCTCGTCAAATCAGAGTCTAGTGCCAGGGAAAAACCGGTCAGAGGGCCAGACCTAGGACGCGTGGTCTGTGTGTGCACACGTGGTTGGGGATAGTGGACGCACGTCGACGGGCGTGACCCCAGCTAGTCACTTGTTTATGATTACTTGTACGGTGTCTGCGCCTCGGGTAGGACCTACCACGTCAGGCGGTTCACCTGCGGTGCGGTGTAAGACGTCAGGGGACGCTACCGGCTGTGCTTCTAGTGGGTGGTACTCCTGTCGAGTACGGAGTGACAAACTGTCAGTCAAGTGTTTCTGACCTTCGGGTTTTGTCGGTTCGACCTTTGAGCTTTGGTCTTCTCTCCGTGGCACGTGTGTCGGTTTGCATGCCGTAGGGTCTTGTCTTGTAGAGTACAGGGCTTTCCCTTCCGAGGTACTCTCCTACCGCTAGTGTAGTGGTTTCTCATTTTACGAGGTAGGGTTCGAGTGATCTCTACTGAGTCTTGTTCCGAGACTCATTCCTTGCGTGTTTTCACCGTGTTTCAGGTGTGGCGCCGCCTCAGGGGAGCGCGTCTGGGGTGCAGCGTGGTGCGGGTGCCCAGAGGTAGTGCCAGAGGTCAGAGCCGGGGTATGCCCCGTGTAGCTGTACTTTCCTTTCTTGTCACTGTACTAGTCGTGGACTATTATCATTGTCGTTATTTTATATTGTGGACCATGTAAAATATTAATTTATTTCCTGCTTAATATTATAACTGTTTAATTTCTGCAATTATTTGTGATGCTTGTGTAGTTTCCACACCATCCTTTTAACCCTTCCGAGTCTTCGGGCTCGTGGGTGGCGGTGCGAGTCTCGGGTTATCGGGCCTTCCCGGTAATCGGATTCTCGGGTCGTTACAGGGAAGCCCGATACGGGAGAATGTGAAGGTCCGGTATGTCTCCATGGCTCCTCCCTGCACCTATTTAAAAGGGGAAGGTGGTCACAACGCTTTGGCTTTAATGACAGAGATTAAATCATCAAACATGTGGCGGATCACCATCAACGGCTACGAGGGAGTGGGAGAATTTCAGGAATAGTAGTAGTTGTCGTCCGTGCCCGCCTTCCCATGAGCGATGAGATTTTGTCATGATGATAATTACGTCATACCCAAAAGGTGGTATACATATTGAACTCCCAGACATGATAGTGTCTAGAGCAATAAAAGCTCTATGCAAGATGCTACGTGGCCTATTAAGAGGAGTAGGTCGAGGAACCTTCTCCAAGAAGAAAATCCGGATAAGACGACCGAAGACTCTGACAGATGAATATTCCCAGCGATCACTTCCTCCCGAGTACCAAGCATTCTCACAGCTCGATTAGGAGTGGGGGGCTAGTGAGGACGGAAGAATTCACTGTTGGCGATAAAAAAAAAGAAGAAGAAATTAAATGGGCCCAAAGGAAAGGGAAGAAAGAAGAGGATGTGAGAAGAGCCTAATGAGATGGGCCAAGCCCAATACAAAAGGAGAAAGGCGCAGGTGGATATTTGCGCAAATGAAGAAAGGAGAGGGTAAAAAGAAAAAGAGAAGGTTTTTTTTCAAAAAAAAATGAGAAATATGAGGAAAATAGGTGAACAATACCTACTATCACACCCTCTCCTCCCGTGTCTCTCCTTTCTCAATTCCAGCCTCCTTCGCGTCTTCTCCTTCGAACGACATTTAATGCCTGTTGAAGCTGCTGCGAACACGTCGGCAGGTCGGAGCCCCCCCATGCCGTGCGCGCACACCGACCTATGGCCAACCGCGCGGCACAGGGAGAGGTCCCCTTGCTCCGCCGCATCCATCCTGAAAGGCAACGGTAGCAGTAGCCGCTGCACCTTCGACAACGCAACAGCACTCGTTGAGCCTTCGATGACGAAGGAGAGTAGTAGAAGCCACGTAGCGGGGCAGCAGCAGTAGCACCAACAGCGACAACGCCATCACGACAGCAGGAAGAAAAAGAATAATAAAGATGTAGGGAGGATGTCCCTCTGAACAGGGGCTCCAAAGGCCCTATATAAAGCCCCCTGCGATGGAAATCCCCCCCCCCACAAACTTGGTTCCTCTGGGCCCTGTAAGAAGGAGAGAAGCAAAAAAAAAAAAAATAGAGTGAGGAGAAGAGAGTCTGAGAGCTTGAGAGCCATCCACGTGAGGGTGGGTCTCCCTTGTATTTCTTTCTCTTTCCTTTTTCCTGTGAATTGTAAGGCCCCCTCATTAGGGCTGTCAATGGGCCGGTCCGGCCCGATAGGCCCGCGGGCTTGGCCCGATTTCGGGCCGGGCCGCAAGGTCATTTTCGGCCCGCGGACTTTTAGTCGGGTCTAAAAGCCCGGCCCGACTTGACCCGCGGGCCGGGCTCGGGCTTTGAGTTTGGCCCGCGGGCCGGCCCGGCCCATTCTTTTTTTTTATTCCCACATCAAAATTTAAAAATTATTTAGTTAAAACTATGTTATTTTACTTAATGATAAATTTTAAAACTCTCTTTTGCACAAATTATGTAATTAATATCAAAATTTTAATTAATTTAGTGAGATTATATGCTTTATATTATTATTTTTATTATTTTTATTATTTTATTTAAGTTGTCGGGCCGGGCCGGGCCTTGGTCGGGCTTTGAAATTTTTACATAATGTCGGGCCCGACCCGGCCCGGCCCGACATAAGTCGGGTCCGGGCCGGGCTCGGGCCTTAATGTTGAGAAGTCGGGCCCGGCCCGGGCCGACCTAAGCCCGGCCCGGGCCCGACCCATTGATAGCCCTACCCCTCATGGCCTAGATATAGATCTTGTTTCAGAAATGAAAGAATGGGGCCTTTGGGCCCGATGTTTTCTTTATGAGCATTCTCCCAATGCTGCAATATTCTTCCTCTGTCCATTTCCTGTTCTTTTTCTCCTAGAAGATAGGGAGGTTTCCTCTCCAGTTTTAACTATGGTAGCTATATGGTTATATAGTGACGCTATTGTTAGCCCGGTGGCCACCGACCTAGTGTTTGTCTAAATCCATAGACATGAATCCGGGTTGCCAACCACCGGAGATTTAATGATTTTCGTCATCGCCATGATCGAGATTTCTTCCCAAAAGCCCGCCATGGGGTTTGGCCAATCTCATGGCCATGATGTCCATGAGACGGGGTATGTGTATATTAGCCTTGGATGTAATATTCTGCAAACGATCTTTTGATATCACCATTTTGGGGAAGAAGCACAGTGTGCCCCGCAGGGAAGGCCCCGGTTCTATCCATCCTCATAGATATGTCTCAGGATCCTTTTGCTCCTCCGAGCTTCGTGGGCCTCTCCCTGATTTTCCTTGACTCCCTCTCCGGGACCGCTTCCAAGGTTCTCGATCACCCATGGACCTCCGGGGGCTTACTTCCTCATAGCATGGCCCCCGGACGGCCCCCCTTAAAGGGTGAACACTAATGGCTGCGTAGTCCGGCGATAGCTTAAGTCCACACTTCGGAAACGAGGTTGTGGCAACCCGTGGGTCATTGGAGCCCCCTGTAGACTAGTCCTTCCGTACTCAAATTGGGCGATGGGGTGTTGCCGCTTACGTGCGTATCCCCAGATGTTGCCACTTCTGTGCGCATCATTTTTGTTCTGGTGCCATCTTGGAGTTTCTCCGTGGATGCATACCCGATTTAACCCCCCAAAGCCTCCAGGTCTAGAGGAGGAGCTGCTAGATTTTTGCCAGACAATTTGAAGATGGATAGACTGAATTAAAGAATAATGACCAATGGTCTGAAAAAAAAAGTAAATGGGCAGTTGATTGAAATGAAGACCTCACTGTGGACTGATATTCAGGAATGTGATGGCCAACTATAATTCTAAAAAACTGCTGAAAATAGAATAAGCAAAACAAGAAAAATGAAGGATGAGCATGGAACTTCCTGATTCAAGAACTGAAATCCAGTTTGGATTGATATACACAAAGAAAAAAAAGATAATGATCAAACAAATTTTTGAACTTCTAAAATCAAGCAGAACAAGGAATTGAATGCTAAGCATAAAATTAAACCTCCTGGTTTAAGAACTGAAATCTTTGCATAAGAGAATCTTTTTTGCATTGACATGACACCTGCTATGTGAGCATTCAACTTATGATTTCACAAGCATGAAAGAAGTCCTCATTGCATCTTGCATGCATGAATCCCAAAAGAAATCTCGTTTGCATATTTGCATGATTCAAAAGAAATGCACTCCTGGATTTCCCATTGGCACATGTGCATAGTTCAGAAAATGCAGTCTTGCACTTCCCATTTGCATATGGCATATACTTTGCCCCTCGAGCGTTTGATGCTCAAAGGGGATCATACCAAGTTCAAAACCCATGGTGGTTTCTGCATGGGCCAACCCTTGTGCAGCAATCTGCACAGGGGTCGACCCCCACATCCTCCCGCCAGCCCTTCCACATGGCATTCATACTGACCATGTGTGCATTGATTCATAAATTCAGAAAAAATATTTCATGAACATACCATTGTTTTCTACATGCATTCAATGCATAAGTTCAGCCTGAGCATCCCCAATGCGGAACCCGATTTGAAGCTAGCTGGCGTGAAGAGTGCATCGACGCACTGTGTATGGTGCGTCGACACACCCTTCTTGTAATGCCCTGGATCTTTCGGATACTTTTCGGATCTGGATCCGTGGGTTTTGAATCGCTTTTGGGAGTCTCGGGACGTGTTTAGCGATTTTCACGTGTCTTCCCTGACAGGACCTGCAGAACGCATTTGCGAGCGAACCATAGCGTTTTCCTACTCCGAGACGGTACCACAGCGATCAGCGTGTTCCGAGGATCGCGGAGGTGTATTTTTCTATTTTTCAATTTTTTTTGAAAAAAATCAGATTTTCTATATAAACCCATTTTCCTTTTCTTTTTCCTTCTTCTTTCTTTCTTCTTCTTCCTCCTTCACCTGTGAGAGAATCGGTGCCCCTTTCTTCCTCTTCTTCGTCCGGCGTGCTCGCGGCGGTGCCTTCCACCGGCTACAGATGGCGACGAGATGACGGCGTGGCGGCGACAACGGCGACGAGCCGATCGTGGCGACGTTTGGCTCGTGGGAGATCGTGAAGGTTCGGGAGTTCTAAAAGATTTCTTCGTGGATTGGCGGCGATCCGACGCATCTCGAGCGACCCCGAGGTAGGGTGACGGTCCCCTAGCTTCGTGCTTTCCTTTCCCGTGATTTCTAGGCCAACGGGAGGTCGAGATGGGTTCATTTGAGGTCAGGACGGGAAAATCATGTTTTGGAGATCGAGGGCCGATCTAGAGTTTTACCACGCCATTTGGAGTCTTGGAGGCACCATTGGATGCCTATGATCATGGGGACAAGCTTCCCCTTTGTTTCCCCATCACCCGGAGGTGATTGGGGCGTGGAATGGAGTTTTGGAGCCATTCCCGTCGTTCTCGATTTCACGGACTGTAAATGATTTTACAGTGACCATTTTGGCCTTAAGCGGTCTTAGCTAGACTGTTTTCATCCTTACGCAGCCCCCAGATGGACCGTTTTCATCTCTAGAGTGTCGGTAGATTAAGCGGTCTATCGTATGACCGTTTCACCTTGGGTGGCCAAGTGGCCGACCATTTTTACCTCATGGCCAGCATGGTCTTCGAGGCATTTTGACCGTTGAGAGTCGACCGTTGTGCAGTTTTGGGGCTACGCGGCCATGAGTTGGCCGTTTAATACCCTTAGGCAGTCCAAGTGGACCGTTTATGTTCGCAACGGTCATGAGGTGACCGTTTTATTTTCCGTGCCGTTGGGTGGCCAAGCGGCCCAAGAGGGACCGCTTAGATCCTTAAGCGGCCTATCGTTGGACCGTTTATGTCCTGAACAGTTTGAGGACGACCGTTTGGCTTCTCGTGTAGTCCAGAGGCTAAGCGGTCATGAGGAGACCGTCTGCACTCTGAGGCGGCCTAGAAATGGACCGCTATTATTTTGAACGGCCACAGGGCGACCGTTTCCTTTCATGTTAGGGCCAGGACTGGGCGGTCCCAGGGGGACCGTTTATCTTGGCACGGTCTAGAGAGGACCGCTACTGTATTTAGTTTCAACCGGAGTTCTTTTCTTGCCGATTCGAGTCCCGGGTGAGTGGACCTCGATCCACGTGCAGACCGGTGGTCCGACTGATGCTAGGCATCATGTGGGGGCCACGTGTTACGGTGCCGTGGGGTCCCGGGAGGTGGTGTTCTCGGCTTGTGTCACCATGAGGCGGTGTCGGTACGAGGAGCAGTCCTTGTACTTTATCCGGTTTAGACGTTATTTTTCGTTGACTAGAGAGCCTACTCCTTCAGTGACCCTCCACTAGTCGTAGCCCTCCGACACGTGAGTGGTCCCACTAGGGAGTGGTGGCGAGGCTACCTGATGGGGACATCGAGGTAAGACCGTCTGCATTTTGTTTGTATTTATGTCCTTTCATATTTGTATGTATACCCTTGTGTTATATGGGTACGCAATTGTAAGTCTTAGTGGGTTTATATGTAAAATTCCAGTAGGCCCAAGCAAGGGGGCCCTCACCCCTTTCCCATTGGTCCACCTAGACCATGTGGGGCTGGTCAACCATCCTAGGTGGCCATCTAGAAGGTTGGAATGCCAATTGACCACATGGGAGACAAGTGGATTAAAAATTCAAAGGTAGGCTACCTACCTCACCTACCTTGTCCCCCCATTAGAATTAATTAGGAATTTCATTTTTTTATTTTATTTGAATCAAATATGAAGTCCCTTAAATGCCCCTCCAGATCCTAGATCTAAGGGTATTCATGATCTTTTTTTATTTATTATATAAGTCATGTATTTCTATTATTCTAGAATTAATGAAATGAGAAAAGGCATTGTGCAAGACCCCCCCCCTTGAGTGAATTTCGACCTCCCCTCTGTCTCCATCTAGTTTCTTCATCCCCAACCCCCATTCTAGAGTGCTATCTTCTTCCCCCTACCTCCGGTGATCATCGGCGCCGCCGCCGCCGCGGTTCGTGCCGCCTACGAGCCGCCGCGGAGCCATCTTCAAGGTTCTATCCTGCTGGATAGAGGTGACTTCCACGAAATTCTGTAGTCAGCCACGACCTCCTCTTGGTCTGAAATTTTTGGAGGTTGTTCCTATCTTGTATCCCCATCTCCACAAAAAAATTCAGATCCCAAATCCTTCGTTTGATATCTTTACATTTTCGTTCATCTTTCACTCCCAGATCTGTCCTGTCTCTGTCTATAGTGACAGCAGCTCTATGTTTCCCATCTCAGACCATCTTTGTGATTTTTTCAAACCCTTCCAATTTTACTAGGCGTTCTGTCCATCATTTCCTACATCCATGAATTTTCTTAATTTCTGATCAGCCTTCTACCTATTTTTCAAAATTCGTGTTCTATCTCTGCTACAGTGCCTTTAGTCAGATCCTAGATCCGACCCAATGTTAGTGAAAAACTCCTATCAATTTGTAGCCACATCCAAACTTGTTCAAACTAGTTTTGCCGTCTTCCTAGCTCCATTTCCTACACCTTTGATGAAGACCTTAAGAGCTGAATCGGACATCTACCCTACGGTCAACGACAGTTCTCAGAGGATAACCCTGTAGATCTGAGAGTTAAGCCACTGTACAATAGCAACCTTCAAAATTCTCCAATTGGAAGTGTAGGCTTTGTTGTTTTTTTGTAATCATAGAGCGTTGAAGCCCTTCGAAGCAGCTTTCCAACGGCGTCAGTTTCGTCGCATTCCGACGTCGGGGATGATCGCAACGTCCGTTCTCGCCGGAGCGCGCGCCAGAAAACAGAACCGGCAGATCCGTGGCCGGTCATTCCGACCGGTGCCGAACGGAGCCGCCTGGCCTCCGGCTGGCGAACCAGCATGCCGCCAGCCCAGGGAACACTTCCACAATTGTCCCCACCACAGTGGTGACACCGGGTCCCGCACGGTCCCTCCGGACAGCACGTGGGCCCCACCGTCACGTGTTCGGGTGCTGCCGAAGCTACGCGAGAAGCCGCCCGTCAACCCGAAATCGGTCCTCCCAGACCCCATTGTGTCGCCCTTTACCTCCCTGCGTGGAGTGGGCTGTAACTCATTGCTGTAATCTTTATGTATTAACTATCCCGGGAGTACGACTTCGCCCGGGTCCGTCGTCCCCACGTCGAGCGCCTGGAGGTATCGTCCTCGCTCCTTACTTGGCATTTTACTTAATTTCATATATGCTTGTTTATGCCACTGCTAAAGAGCATGATAGGGTAATTAGCTCGCTTTCTATTTATATCACCGCTGCTGCGAGAGAGAGCGTTACCGTCCCGTGACCCGATCCGGGCACGAAAGAGAGAGCCGACCACCCTAGCTCATTGCCGGTTTCTCAACCGCGCACGTCCGACGCTTCCCTCGTTAAGGGACGATCGTGAACTTGTCGTGTCCGTGGTCCCGTCCCGCATCACTACCTCGAGAGACAGTTTTTAGACTGGTTTCCGTTGGGCCCCACGTCTTGTAGCCAGAGTCCGACTGAGGGGAAAACTAGTCAGACGGCCTGGGACGCATGGTCTGTGTGTACACACGTGGTTGGAGGCGGTTGGACCCACGCTGACGAGCGCAATCTTAGCTAGTCACTTGTTTGTGGTTACTTGTATGGTTCCCCATTCCGACAGGGTGCGTTGAGGGGGATACCTGAGGCGCGATCTAAGACGCCAGTGGGCGCATCCGACCTTGCTTCTAGTGGGTTGGTACTCTCGTCTGTGTCAGGTAGTGACTCTTGGTGTTTTGACGAGTTGTCTCAGTTTTCGTGCCGTGCGTTCGGCGGTAGGCATAGTAGAGCTTTCTCGTTTATTTATTCTTGTAACTCTCCGTTCTACGTCTTGCTAGTGGTAGCTTATAGTTACTTTCTACGCAGTTTCTCGGTTTACGAGGTAGGGACCGGAGGATCCCTACTGAGCCTTCTGTTTTGAGGCTCATTCCCTGCGTGTTTCCCGTATTTCAGGTGAGACGACGCTTCAGGGGAGCGCTTCCGAGGCTCCACGTGGTTTCGGTGCCCAGGGTTAGTCGCCAGTTCCGGGGTATGCCCCGCGTAGTTGTACCTTTTTTTTGGACTGTACTAGTTGTGGACTACTGTTATATTTCAGACTGCTGTTAGTTGTAGACGATGTAATTTAATTAATGTTATTTATTGCTTCCTGCTTAATTCATTCAATCTGCGTAGCTCTGTATTTATTTTAGATTCTTGTGTATCTCCACACCATTCCTTTAACCCTTCCGAGTCTTCGGGCTCGTGGGTGGCGGTTTGAGATTTAGGATATCAGGCCTTCACGGTATTCGGATATCGGGTCGTTATAGTTGGTATCAGAGCAGTGGTTGGGGATGTATATTAGAATCGTAAATAATTGTAGTGGTCCACTAGTCTACAATGATGATGTACAATTGGCACTGGCTTAGGGCATCGTGTGTTTTATTGATTTTCCCCATTTTTCGTGTCTTCTATCTGTTGCAGTAGGCGAGTATGGCGCCGAGGCGGAGGACTCGTTCGCAGTAGGGATAGTCGACTGAGGAGCATGAGGAGCAGAGCAGAGTGCCACCAGATGCCACTGATGCAGCGAGAGTTCTAGGGGCAGAGGATTTCTTTCGGAGAATGTTTCAGTTCATGTCTCAGCAGTTTGGCGGTGATGCTTGCGAGGGCTCGTCGTCTAGGGGTGGGCCTAGCCGTGTTGTGAGGGACTTTCTACAGTTTCACCCACCCTATTACGATGGCCAGCCAGATCCCGATGTGGCCAGGAGATGGCTTGATGAGATGGAGAGAGTGTTCAATTCCATGACTTACCTTGAGGAGGACAAGGTGATGTTGGCCTGTAACCAGTTGCAGGGTACGGCTCGAGATTGGTGGTCTTCAGAGTGGAAGACGTCTTTTCAGTCTCGTTCTCTTCAGCAGATTGCATGGCAGAATTTTGTAAGGGTCTTCGAGCGTACCTGCTATCCATCCTACATTGGTACGCAGAAGATGCGTCAGTTTCTAGAGCTTGTCCAGGGTGACATGTCGGTGTTGCAGTAGAGGGATCGGTTTGTTGAGTTGGGCCATTATACTCCCTGTAGACACGCCAAATTTGACACTATGTTGAGCAAGTTTCATGTTACAATTTAATGTCCCAAGTGCACTTCATCACTGGTTTAATAAATAGGTTTCTCTCATTTTTCGTGATTTTTCATAAGTCGCGACTGACCCATGGCCGTTTCTTAAAACACGCCCTTCGCCATGTCGCCTATTAGTAAATGGCGCCCGCATCTTAGGCGTGTTCCTCGAGCTTTACGAATCCAATTTGAAATCAACTCATGAAATTCATGCCCTCGAGTGGGGCACCTTTTTTGAAAAGTGCCCATCTATTGGACGCGTTTCTAATTTTTAAAATATGGAAAGTCTGAATTTTTAAACGTAATAGGCGACCGAGCCTTGGGCGCTGTTTGAGAATAGCAGCCGTGATCCGGTCGCGATCTCTATTTCGTGTCCGAATGGCATTATACCTTCCCAGATTGAGCATTGCTATTATTTAACACCCTATTCACCTTTGGAAAGGGGTCTCTGGCCCTTCCTCCCTTTGATCTCCCTTCAACCACTATAAATACCCTCCTTATGCTCTCACGCGCCAAGGGAGGCATCCTGAAGAATCAACCTGAGAACCCCCACGGTTTAAGCGCATCATTCCACTTTGTGCTTTGTTTCGTCGCTCCTAGCGATTGCCATTCAAGTGTCCAACCGGTTTTCCTCTGTCCTGCTTACAGGAGCATAAGGAGGAGCTTTTCTCTTATATTGTTCAAGTGCATGCTTGTGGAGGCAGGTATGAAGGGAGAAGCCCCGAGCTGGATGACTATCCCATGGTGGTGAAAAACCCTTATTTTATTGAAGGAAAATGGCTGCCAGCTACAACACATATACAGGGAGGGGAATCAAGTGGCTGACTCTTTGGCATCCTATGCATGTAATACCTCCACCAATTCTATTTTTGTTCGAGATAGAGACCTCCCAAGGTCTACTAGGGGAGCTCTTAGAGTGGATAGGGCAGGTTTGCCTGCTTTTCATTTTTGATTCTTCTGGTTATTCTTTGTCAGGTTTACTTCATTGGTTCTTCAAGGGCTATTCTATTTGCCTCATTGTTTCTCAGGGGTATGCCCCTTAGACCATGTATTACACTTAGTTAAAGAAATAAAACCTAGGGCCCTGGTGTAGCCTGGGGGAGTGAGCACACTTTCCCTCTCTGAGAGAGGGTGCACTCGACCGGTCCCTACTCCAGATTGGCCAGTGTTTGGTGAAAAAAAAAGTGCATGCTTTCATTACTTTCATCACCCACACATTACTCATCTTGCTAGCTTCATATTAATTACTTAGATAGCTCTTTGCATTCATATTCTCCATCCTACACTCCTCCTAGGGGTTTAAAAACCCACCAAAATGTGTGTTCATACACAATTTCACATCATTTTACACACTAAGAATTTGATACTACACTTGACTAATCCAGTTTATTTTTCCCAGTTTGTGCTTTCTTTTCAAGGTAATCAAAGTAAGGACCCACTTCATCGGCCGGCCGATTGAAGGAGGAAGAAAAGAACCCAATCTCTCCCGCTTACCAGGTATTTTACGCGATCACATTCTCCTATTTTGAGGGCATCCACACCCTCTGGCGATCACACTCCCTTAGAAGCATCACATGCTCCCTTTCCTCTAATTATCATATGAATTGAATTTTTATCTCAAAACATGTCTATTTGACACGATCCACAAATTGGCGATCACAGTTGGACTCTTAGTGTTTTTATTTTGATTACCATCCCACTTGGCACCCTCGCGTGCCCGTCCATTGGCGCCCTCGCGTGCACCTCCCTTTGGCACCCTCGCGTGCCCCTCCTCGATCTTGGCACCCTTGTGTGCCCCTCGTTTTGGTACCCACGTGTACCCCTTCCCTTGTGTTCCACATAGCACCCTCCTCTCTTGCACCACGTGCAATTAACCATCGGATTAGCCATTTTGGGAACCACCTATAGCATGTTTTGAGGGAAAAATCAACTTTCTGTTTGTTTTACTGATACCGCGACTGCTACGCAGTCGCCATTTCTTGATACGCGCCCAATCCTAGGGCACCGTTTATTCATTTCTACACATTGTGGGTATTCCATTTGCTATAAAAAATGCCTCTATTAGAGGTGCCATTTCTGGTCAGCGCCCAACACCAGGGCGCGTTTCACCCATTTATCGCCCCTACTGTTTCTGTGAACCGCGCCTCTGCCAAGAGCGCTGTTCACATTGGTAGTGCCTTACCCACAGGCGCCATTTGCACTGCCACTGCCAAGGGAACGCACTGTTCTTCCCTATTTACCGGGCCCTACACCCAGGCGCCCTTCACCATTAGCGCGGTTGTCATACAGTCGCGGTGCTGCATATAGCGACCCTGCCCCGGGCGCTATTTAAGTGTGTTTTAGCATAATCTCCATTTTTGTCTTGATTTGTTTGATTGGCAGTTATTATATTGATTATCTGCATGTTTGGCATTTTGCATACGGTTGAGAGACCTCCTCTCTCCTTGACCATAGGATATCCTTACACTTTCTTGGGAAAGGGACGACCCTCCATTGAGCATTCCATCTCTTTGGATCGAGAGTTTCTTAACCAAGACCTCCGTAAGTCCTCGCACCCGTGGATTCCCTCACGGACGCTAGGCTGGTTGTACCTTTGGAGCATCCAGAAGTTAGATACCCCCCTTGCGTTGGTAAGAAGAGAGAGGAAGAACCTAGTTTGACCCAGAGTACTCCCAAATTGAAACTAGGATCTCCCTTGAATCGAGAGTTGAACACTTTATTAAAAATCCATTTGTTAAGCGTAAGAGAATCTTAAAAAATTTCCCTAATCATCACAACTTGTTTGACGGTTCAATTGGATCATTTACTTGAAGTGTTTATTCTTCTATTATATCTTGCTTACTGCACTGATTTCTCATCGTAATCATGAGACTTCGTTCAGGTAAAATTGTTCAAATGGCCGATCAAGAGTACTCTTATGATTATGAGGATAGTCAATATGACCAAGTCCAAGAGGTCCCTCCTAATCAATTTGTCCAGTATGAGGCCTTCCCGCAAGGCTTCACTCAATCCGAGGGGAACTACCCCATTTCTCATCCTCAAATTTACATGGTGGACACCACCAATCAGGGAACTGATCCCCTTTCTCAAACCCAACCCATCACGCAAACCACTTCCGGGAACACTTCCCCATCTATTAACGTCAATGATCTTATCAGGGCTCTATCACAATTAGATGAGACTCAACGCCAGGCGGTGCAAGCCGCCCTTAAAGGGAAGTCAGTCCCTTCGTCTTCTTCTAACCCTCCTCAAGCCACAGATGGCCTTCAGGTTCATACCACCAACGACCAGGCGGTCTCTCAAAGGGGTCCATCATGTCCAAGGACCCCCGTCATGTCTACGCCAGCTCATTTGGCAAGTCATTCCGTGGCTAGGCCACAATCAATACCGCCTACCCAGCTTTTAAAACGGCCTATGCCAGATCCTGTCTCCGAACGATCGGCCCCGGTCGACTCAAATACAAGCATGATGCTGCTCCAAAAGATTGCCAGCATGGAAAACAAATCAGGAAGATGTCAGTTTCTAAGGATCTGCCAGAAGTCACCGTACCCGTCATGCCACCCTTTCATTTGCCACCCTCAGAAATGCCAACCTTCTGCCATTATAATGGAACGGGCAACCCGTTCATTCATTTGAAGGACTTTCTGTACGAAACTTCCTTTTGGCAAAATAATAAAGCTTCGTTGGCTTATTTGTTCAGAAGGTCCCTGGATGGTCCAGCTCTGGAGTGATTTTACTCATTGGAACCTACTGAGACCGGAGACTTCGATGTTGTGAAGAGAAAATTTTTGCAGAAGTACCGGGACTGTGTTGGCACGTCTTTGTCGGTCATCGATCTTGTTCTTGAGAAAATGAGGTCCGATGAGGATTTCATACAGTTTGCTGATAGATGGAGGGTTATGGCAGAGAAACTAAAAGATACATTGTCGGAGCCAGAGCAGGTAAAGATGATAATATCTAACTCAACTCCACAGTTCCGACACATCTTGGCTATGAACAAGCTCAGCACAATGGAAGAATTATATGAAAGAGCCAGGTACATTCAGACTCAAATGAAAGATTCACCTATTATAGGCATGTTTGAACCTAGACCAAGGATCATAAGGAAAAGCAATAATGTCAATCCTATTGGTGCGACAACTGAGGGTACAGTTACCAATGAGCATGTGGGAGCAGTTGGTCACCCCGCATCCTTCTGTAATCCATCCACCCCCAGACCTTTGCAACCATTGCAACCACAACCTTCTTTTCTCCCTCAAGCCCCGCCTCAACAAAACAATCCCATGCAACCCTTTCGACCTCCACCTCCTCCGCCAAACCAGAATATGCCTTATAACCCCCTGCTCCCCAGCATTATCACAATGTACCTCCACCTGCCAATATGATCCCCAGCAACCTAGAAGGCCCATGGGCCCTAAGAGAGCCGAATACCCACCATTTCCAGAAAGCCTTCCAGATATTTTTAATGCCCTCATGGCCGCCAATCTGCTTGTCTTGCCAAAAGAAAGAACGGCATGGCCGCAAAATGTCGATACCTCCCGATATTGTGTTTTTCATAGGCATCCGAGTCATAGTATAACCCACTGCTTTCACTTCAAAGATTACATATATGATTTGAATGACCAAGGAGGTATAGATTGGGATGAGATGAGAAAGGTCGTGGCCTCCATGAAGGCGAGAAGGCCTCCCCGTCAGCAGCAAGGTCCACAGTAGCAGCCGCAACAAGGTCAGCAACAACAGCAGGCTCCTGCACCACGGCCAAATATGGGGATCGTTAATAATCCGCTACCAGAGCACCCGTTCAAAATCAACATGTGAACCATGTCACTTCAGTCCACGAAGTGGAGAGAGGACAGGGCCGGCATGAAGAGCGCGCCTCTGTCGGGGCCATTAACCAAACCTCCAGTCAACCACCACAATTGTTAAGAAGTCCCCAACATGTACCCTCTTCCCAACCGCCACGTCCTCTCATACGTTCTACCACTCCGGGGCCACTTAACCCTAACCCTACTCCTTCACGGCCTCTTCTTATACGCCAACCCATAAATTCTCCTTCACCTCAAAACCCACCACCAAATAGACCCCTCATTATCCGCCCCTCGCCTACAACCGTTCCACCACAACCTACCCCGTCTACCACCACCATGCTTCCAAGGCCCCTCCTTGTCCGTCCAGTCGTCACACCAGTTACCCGGCCTCCACCTCCACCTTTCGATAACCCTCAGCCAGCGAGCCCCCTTATAATAACCCCTCCTTCTACCAATCCTGCCCCAGCACCCAACATACCTTCCACTGTTCCCTCTACCTCCTCCAACCCCTCACTTACTCCAGGCCCGACCGAGGCGCCGAAAATAATGGTGCTCCGTAGTGGACGGATGTTCCACCGAGTGTTTCCCCAACGGGAGCAGGAGCCGGTACCAGAGCAGGGAGAACATGAACAGGAGTCCGTACCAGGCACGGAATATGATCTATTAAAGCATCTAGACAGAACACCGGCCCGGATCTCCATTCTGGAATTAATTAGAAGATCTACTATACATCAATTGGCCATAAAATAATATCTGCAGAAAGTAATGGTGAATGAAGATATTCCAGTCGAACAGGTCATTACAGTTCTAAGTCCAGCCGGCATCAACCAGCCATTACTTTTTTTGAACATGAATTGGCTCCGCAACCGGCCATGAAATATGCACTGTGCATTACTATTGATATTAACAAAGTGGCAGTAAAACAATGTTTGGTTGATACCAGGGCATCAATTAATATTTGCCACTAAGTACTTTGAAAATGTGTGACATTCCGGAGAGTCAAATCTGGCCATCTACAATCATTGTTACAGCCTATGACAACACAAAGAAGCCGCCTCAGGGCATGATCACTCTGAAAGTTGGGCCGGGTCCTGTCACGACTACCGTAGATTTTCACATTCTGGACATGGACCCGACATTCAACGGCATTTTGGGCCGTCCTTACATTCATGAGCTTGATGTTGTGCCCTCCACGAACCATCAATGTATAAAATTTCCACACAAAGGGCGCATTATCAAAGTTACCAGCATGCCTATTTTGCCGATGGACGATATACATTCTGCCACTTCAGTTCCTTCAATGTGGCCGGCTAATAGGCCTTTATTGTCAGTTTTGGATGTTGCCGATCCGTGGCAAGACTTGGCGAGCCCGTCTCCTTCAACCCCTCCTGCTGTTCAAATGTCACCACAGCCATCCAAAGGCAAAAAGAAAAAGAGTTTGATAAACACACCTGGATGGAACATTTTGATGAAGATGGGGTATCAATCCGGCAAAGGACTAGGAGTCAATCTTCAGAGCAAGGTAAAGCCCATTAAAAGCTTCAAGATGATTCCACGAGGCGGCTTGGGATATAAAGGGCCGAGTAAAGAAGAGCTTGATGAAGCCGGTGACAAGCCGTGGGTGGCTATGACCTCCACTCTCAAAACCAACAGGAGGCCGCTCGCATGGACTCTGTATTCTCACTTTGTAAAAGGGCATGTCCAACAGAATAATGATGAGCAAATGACAATAATTACTTATTTGTTAGATCACCAAGATGTACATGCTCGATAATTTGCTCGCCAGGCTTTGGAGTCGCTAAGGCCGCTCAAAAGAAGAAAAATGGATGATTCGGAATGTGAGTGGTACCGATGGTTCGACATGGATGATATTGTTATATCCTTGTCCCGGTTGTTTATGCCCACTGCCCTAGAATGGCCGCCATTGATTCATGAACTGCTTGAGAAGCCGGCAATAATTACAGATAAGAGACAACTCCTCAGCGACTTCACTGATACAGGCGAGCCAGATGTGCCGTTCGAAGAAGGCTTTACGACTGACAGACTGTGGGCCGGTCTATTTTTCCTTAAATCCATCCACCCATCAGTTGTTGCTCATCGATTTGATAAATTGTTAGCTCCATGCATTCCTAGACCACCTACAATCTTAATCTCTTTTTCTCCAGATTTCTTCCAAAATTCAGCAATTCCTCCTTCGCTCCTCGAGTAATTTTCTCAGCTTTTTATCACGCCCCTGGGCAAGCATCCCCTCATTGATTCTTTTTCTAAACTTTCGATTTCAACATCTTCTTATGTTCCTCCTTCTCATTATCTTCTTCTTCTTGAAAATGAAAATGAAAAAAAAATGTCAAATTTCCAATTTTCCAATCCTCCATCTCTGTTGAGGAGACCTCCTATCTTCTTTCTGAGTGTGTCCCGACCCAGGGACCGCTCCTCTAGGATTCGTTAGTGGACTTGATCTACCCCTTTGGTGAGGGGTCCTCATTTGTATCCCCTCTTGTACCCACTTTTTCCCCTCCTCCTTCCTCTTCGTCAAGTTCTAGTGATCAGGCTAGTTGTTCTTATTCTCCTAGTTCTAAGAGTCCCGAGGTAGCTATTAGAAAATCCAAGAGTAAGTAGATTCCCTGTAGATTTCTCAAAGAGTTAGCTATCAGATGCCGAGCTTGTCTAGCCATTCCCGAATTTGTAGAGAATCCGATTATCCTGCCAGAAATAGAATACGAAGATACATGTGCTTTTAATGAGGGTTTTGGTGTTTACGAGATAATGAATGATGAAGACCCTATTGAAGAGGGGGATGAAGAGTACGAAGAATATGAGGACAATGATGACGCCTTTGCTAGTGGCATGAGAAGATTCGACGAGCCGACGGCCTCAGTAGAAGAGCCTACCAAAGAAATAAATATGGGTACCAAGGAAGACTCTAGGATTGTCCTCATTAGCAAGAACTTGCCGCCCTCCGAAGAAGAGGCGCTTATTTTGGTTCTTCAAGAATATAAGGACACGTTCGCGTGGAGTTATGAAGATATGCCAGGACTAGACCCTGCGCTCGTTGAACATCGACTTACCCTTAAGCCAGGGTCCATTTCGGTCAAACAGCGGTTGAGACATTTCCACCCTAACATGGCATTAAAAATGAAAGAAGAGGTCGATAAGCTCCACAAAGCTAGATTCGTTAGAGTCGTCCTCTATCCTAATTGGGTGGCTAACATTGTCCCAGTCATGAAGAAAGATGGAAATGTTAGAATTTGCAAAGACTTCCGGGACCTCAACCGCGCATCTCCTAAAGACGACTTCCCCCACCCCCATATTGATGTTTTGATTGACAATACGGCATGATATGAGACTCTCTCCTTTATTGTAATATCTCGGACCTTTCGGATCTTTCTTCGTTGGTCCCGGAACTAGTTTCTCGGAGTGTCCGGCTCCGTTGTGTCCGAAATTTTATTTCGGACATCTTTCGTGTTCGGATCGGCGCAATCCGTAGTTGTTTCGGAGGGCCGGAAGCGTTCCGTGGCTTTTCCGCGTGTGTTTTCTGATTTCCGGTGTGTGTTCCGGTAATTCCTTCGGAACCTCACTGTGGGTGAACCGGGTCATTCACCTGGGCACGAGTGGTACCGTTGCGATCGGTGCGTTCCGAGGATCTCAGAAATATAATTTTCTATTTTTTGGTATTTTCTAGAATTTCCAGATTTTCTATAAATACCTCTCTTTTTCTCTATCTTCCCCACCCTCTTCTTCTTCTTCTTCCCTTTCTCCCCACCGTGAGCACTGCCCCCTTCCTCTCTCTCTCTCCCGTTCGACCGCGGCGGCGTCCCCTCCGGCTGCAGACAGCGTGGGGCGACGGCGTGACGACGTGAGCGACGGCAAGGCGATCGTGGCGGCGTAAAGCTTGTGGGAACCGTGAAGGGACGAGGGTTTTTCAAAGCGTTCTTTGCGATTTCAGTAACGATTCGGGACAGCTTTTGCTCCATTGAGGTAGGGTGACGTTCCCTAGCTCCCCGCCTTTCGTTCCCGTGATTTGTAGGCCGAGGGGAGGCCGAGAGGGGCGTGTTTGAGCGAGTTTGGGGTTTTCCATGATTTGGGGAGAGTTCGCCCGATCTATGGATTTAGCCCACGATTTCACGTTTTGGTGGCCTAGTATCATGCTAGGGGTCCCCAGGGTTCTTCCCCTATGATTTCTCCCTCTCTGGTGGAGGCATGGGGGCGTGGTTGGATTTTTGGGCGTTTTCCCGTCGTTTCACCCTCGGGCGGGTGTGACGGTCCTTCCAATGATCGTCACATCATGTAACGCGCCTAGGTGGGTGCATTACAGCCCTGTGTTGCCAATTGGGGGTCTGTAGGCTGTAACGGCCCCTTGATAGACCGTCACAGGCATGTGACGCGCCTGGGTTGGGCCGTCAGAGGCTTCCCGACCGTTGGCACGACCGTTGGTTTTTGATCGTTGAGGGGTCAAGGCCTGTGACGCACCAGGACTGGCGCGTCACAGCCTTGTGACGCCCCAGGGAGGGTGTGTCAAAGTTGACGAACCCCAGGTCATGTAACACTCCAGCGTTGGACCATTACATGCTGTGACGCACCGAGTGGCACGCGTCACAGCTGTTCCTCGTTTGTCTTGTGACGCACCAGGGTAGGCGCGTCACAGTCTGTAACACACCAGGGCAGGTGCGTTACGTGTGGTTTTCCACCCAGTGTGTGACGCGCCTGCGTTGGGCCGTCAGGTTGCTATGACGGTCCAGCCTAGACCGTCAGAGCCTGTGACGCATCTAGGGTAGACCGTCAGGCTCTGGGATGCACCGGGAGGTCTGCAGTCCCGTTTCTTATCCGACTGTGGTCACCGTGCGACGGTACCGGTACGTGAGACGGTCCCCGTACGTCGTCGGATGCGGACGTCGTTGTCCGTTGACTTGAGAGTCTACTCCGTTAGTGACCCTCCACTAGTCGTAGCCCACCAGTACGCGGTACTGGTCTCACCAGGGAGTGGTGTACGGGCCGACCCTTAGAGACAGTTTGTGGACCGGTTGCCGTCGGGCCCCACGTCTAGCATCCAGAGTCCGGCTGAGGGGAAAACCGCTTAGAGGACCAGACCAGGGACGGACGGTCTGTGTCTGCACACGTGGTTGGGGGCGGTTGGACCCACCCTGACGGGCGTGACCCCAGCTAGTCACTTGTTTGTGGTTACTGGTTCGGTGTCTGTGCCTCTGGTAGGAGCTACCACGTTAGGCAGTTCACCTGCAGTGCGGTGTGAGTCGTCAGGGGACGCAACCGGCCTTGCTTCTAGTGGGAGGTACTCCTGTCGAGTCGTTGAGTGACAGACTGTCAGTCGTTGTGACTTCGACCTTCGGGTTTGGTTGGGTTGACCGCTGTGTTCCGGTCATTTCACCGCGGCATGTGTGTCGATTTTCGTGTAGTGAGACTGGTGTTTCGTAGATAGCAGGGCTTCCCTTTCCGAGGTACTCGCTTAGCCGCTAGTGTAGTGATTTCCCGTTTGCGAGGTAGGGTTCGAGTGATCCCTACTGAGTCTTGGTCTGAGACTCATTTCCTGCGTGTTTACACCGTGTTTCAGGTGATGCGCGGCTTCAGGGGAGCGCGTCTGAGGTTTAGCGAGGTTCGGGTGCCCAGCGTTAGTGCCAGAGGTCAGAGTCGGGGTATGCCCCGTGTAGCTGTACTTTTCTTTCTTGTCTCTGTACTAGTTGTGGACTACTGTTGCTATTCTATTATTATCTGGTGGACCATGTATTAATTAATTATTGTTTATTTCTGCAAATATTTGTGATACTTGTGTAGTCTTCACACCATCCTTCTAACCCTTCCGAGTCTTCGGGCTCGTGGGTGGCGTTACGAGTCTGGAGTTATCGGGCCTTCCCGGTGATCGGATTCTCGGGTCGTTACAGCTGGTATCAGAGTGCGGTTGTAGGATTATACGAGAATCATAAGTAATTGTAGTGGTCCACTAGTCCACAACAATGATGTACAGTTGACACTGACATCGGGCATTGTGCGTTTTTCTTGACCTTGCTGTTTCCGTGTTTTCTGTCTTTTGCTTCAGGAGCGAGCATGGCGCCGAGGCGGAGCACTCGCTCTCAGTAAGGGCAGTCGGCTGGAGGTCAGGAGATCCAGCAGGAGGTTCAACAAGAGCAGGAGGAGCAGAGTAGAGTGCCACTTGCGGCCACCGAGACAGTGGATACTACGAGGCTTCCGGGGACCGAGGATTTCTTTCGTGGCATGTACCAGCTTATGTCGCAGCAGTTCGGCGGAGTAGCTGGTGAGGGCTCGTCGACTAGGGGTGGGCCAGGCCAAGCAGTGAGGGATTTCTTGTAGTTTCATCCACCTTACTATGGCGGTCAGCCAGACCCTGATGTGGCTCGAGATTGGCTCGACGAAATGGAGCGGGTGTTCTGTTCCGCGCGATGTACTGCAGAGGACAGGGTGATGTTGGCCTACAGCCAGTTGCAGGGTATGGCTCGAGCATGGTGGTCTTCCGAGTGGAAGACATCTTTTCAGTCACGTCCCCTTGAGCAGATTCAGTGGAGCGACTTTGTCAGTACTTTCGAGCGTACCTACTGTCCAGAGTTTATTACTACGTAGTGGATGCTTGAGTTTCTGGAGCTGGTCCAGGGTGACATGTCAGTGTTGCAGTACAGGGCCCGATTTGTTGAGCTGGGCTGGTATGCACCCCATATCATGGAGCATGAGAGGGTGAAGACCGCACAGTTCGTTCAGGGCTTGAGGCAGGAGTTGATACACCATTTGATCGCGAACGCTGCCACTGATATGGAGACAGCATCTCGTGTCGCGGCTTCCTTAGAGATGGATATGCAGAGGACTCGAGGACCGATTAGCCAGGGGCAGTCTTTGTCAGGTCGCAGCCAGCCGTCGGCTACCCAGCTGCAGAGTTCCTTACAGCATGCGTCGGGTGGTTCTGGAGTGCCGGCACCGGCAGCGTCAGTGACAGGATCCACGTCTTTCAGCTCAAAGGTCAAGAAGTTCCTCAAGAAGAGTTTCCGTAAGAAGCACAGGGATCAGAAGCAGGCATCAACGGACAGTGTACAGTAGCCAGTCTCGTTTCAGCGTCAGGGATCAGTGGGTGGATCGCGAGGACCGTGTCCACGGTGTAGCGAGCTCCATCCAGGCAGACAGTGCACGGCGCCGATAGTTTGTTTTCGGTGTGACCTGCCAGGGCATATGGTGCGTGACTGTCCTCAGAGGCAGCAGCAGCAGCTTCCTCAGCAGCAGCAGGTTCCCCAGCAGCAGAGGCCATAACAGCAGCAGTAGGGACAGTATTCGCTGCTACCCAGGTCAGCCAGTGTGGGAGGCAGGCAGAGAGCTCGAGGCCAGATTACACATATGACCAGGGTAGAGGCAGTGGCGTCGCAGCTCGTGGAAGGTACCGTTCAGATTTTCGGTTGTGCGGCTCGGGTTTTATTTGATTCAGGCGCGTCTCATTCGTTTATTTCGGAGGATTTCGCGCTGAGTATCGAGGAGCCGGTGACCCAGTTGTCCTGCGATTTGGCAGTGGAGTTGCCCTCGGGTGATTTTATGATCACTCTGTATTGTTTCGGTGAGGTTCCGGTGTGGGTGGAAGGGCGGAGTTTGCCGGCTAGGCTCTATGCGTTGCCGCTTTAGGACTTTGATGTGATTTTGGGCATGGATTGACTCGAGGCACATCATGCATTGGTGGATTGCGGCTCGAAGAGGGTTTATTTTCGACGACTTCGTGGACCCACCTTCTATTTCCAAGGTATCAGGTCTTCCTCTTCCCGTTTCCTTATTTCGGCGATTCAAGCTCGTCGTTTGCTTGATGCGGGTTGTCTGAGTTTTCTCGCTTATGTGATCTTGGTAGACCAGTCGGGTTCGGATGTCGAGGACATTCCGGTGGTGTGCGAGTTTCCTGATATTTTTCCGGAGGACTTACTTGGGTTGCCTCCCCAGCGGGAGATCGATTTCGTTATCGAGGTGGTGCCGGGTACGGGACCTTTGGCGAAGGCTCCCTACCGTATGGCCCCCACTGAGTTGAGAGAATTACGAGCGCAGTTGCAGGAGCTGCTGGCCAAGGGGTACATTCGTCCTACCTTTTTCCCTTGGGGTGCGCCTGTGTTGTTCATGATGAAGAAGGACGGTAGCTTGCGGTTGTGCATTGACTACCGGCAGCTGAATTAGGTAACCATTAAGAACAAGTATCCGTTGCAGCGGATTGATGATTTGTTCGACCAGCTTCAGTCTGCTCGAGTGTTCTCACGGATTGATTTACGGTCTGGTTACTATCAACTGAAGATTCACGAGTCCGATGTGGAGAAGACTACGTTTAGTTCGAGGTATGGGCATTATGAGTTTTTGGTGATGTCGTTTGGGCTCACCAATGCCCCCGCAGCCTTCATGGACTTGATGCAGAGGGTGTTTCGTCCCTACTTGGACCAGTTCATGATCGTATTTGTAGATGACATCCTTGTTTATTCACGGTCTGCCGAGGAGCACGCGTACCAATTGGGTGTGGTGCTGCAGACGTTACGAGATCACCAGTTGTATGTGAAGCTCAGTAAGTGCAAGTTCTGGTTTAGTGAGGTGCACTTTTTGGGGCACGTGATTTCTAGTGATGGCATTTCCGTGGATCCCGTCAAGGTCGAGGCAATAATGCAGTGGCTGAGGCTGAGGTCGGTGATGGAGATCTGGAGTTTCTTGGGGCTTGCGGGCTATTATCGTCGGTTTATCCAAGATTTTTCTCGCATTGCTGCCCCGATGACCAGACTTACACGGAAGGATGTGCCTTTCGTCTGGACTGATGAGTGTGAGCAGAGTTTCAGGGAACTGAAGAGATTGCTCACCTCGGCTCCGGTGTTGGTTCTGCCTTCAGGATCGAGAGGTTTTGTGGTGTGTACAGATGCTTCCGGGGTTGGATTGGGTGCTGTGTTGATGTAGCATGGTAGAGTGGTGGCTTATGCATCTCGGCAGCTGAAGCGCCACGAGGAGAACTACCCTACCCATGACCTGGAGTTGGCGGCTGTGATCTTCGCGTTGAAGATCTGGAGGCATTATCTGTACGGTGAGATGTTCGAGGTGTTCACTGACCATCAGAGTTTGAGGTATGTGTTCACGCAGAGGGACCTTAACCTCAGGCAGAGGCGTTGGATGGAGTTTATGAAGGATTATGACTTCACCCTGTCTTATCAGTCGGGCAGGATGAATGTCGTCGCCGATGCTTTGAGTCGGAAGGTCGCGGTCAGTGCCTTAATGTTGAGGAAGTGGAGGCTCTGGGAACAAGTGTCTGAAGTGTCATTCAGGCTCAAGATTCCCCAGGAGCCAGGGTTAGCAGTGCTCGCGAGTCTGACTGTCACGCTTGCTATCCGCCGTCAGGTGACAGAGGCTCAGCATGCCGACCCTGAGTTGCCCCGAATTTTGGCCTTGGCTGATGTGGAGCTCGACGAGGACGGTGCTGCGAGATTTCGTGGTAGGCTGTACGTCCCAACCAATGAGCAGGTTCATCGTGCGGTGTTGCGCGAGGCTCATGGGAGCAGGTACACCGTACACCCGGGTGCGATGAAGATGTATCGTAACTTACGGAGGCAGTTCTGGTAGCCTGGCATGAAGAGAGATGTGGCCGAGTTTGTGGCCAGGTGCCTGACCTGTCAGCAGGTGAATGCGGAGCATCAGCGACTGGGAGGTACTCTTCAGCCCTTGGATGTTCCCGCATGGAAATGGGACCACGTGACCACAGATTTCGTGGTGGGATTACCGAAGACTCCGAGCGGTCAGGACAGTATTTGGTTGCTGGTAGATATGCTGACGAAGGTGACTCGGTTGTTACCGGTCAAAGTCAGCTGGAGTGTGCCCAAGTTAGCTCATCTTTATGTGGAGCGGATCGTTCCGTTGCATGGGATTCTCATCTCCATTGTGTCAGATCGGGATCCGCGCTTCACTTCTGGATTCTGGAGGAGTTTCCAGCGAGCTCTTGGCACGGAGTTAGCTTTTAGCTCGGCGTATCATCCTCAGTCAGATGGTCAGTCAGATAGGACCATTCAGACTTTGGAGCGTATGTTGAGATCCTACTGCCTGGAGTGGCAGGTGTGACGACTCGGATTCTGGATACCAGATATACCCGGTAAGACTACCGAATACACCTGATACCACATGGAACCCGCGAGGCCTCCCAAGAGCGGTAAAGCTCTGAAGGTAAAAAGGATTGTCGTGTAGTACATTGAACTGACAGATATAGCAGTAAGCAATTAAATTTCATTAGATCGGGTTGCTAAAGTAGCAGAAATAAAATCATATTTTAATTAACAGATTTTAACAATTACATGCCAGAGTCAAGTCCAAAGGAAAGACAACAAGTCTAACAGCAGTACAGTCGACAGAAAAGAAAGATGTACCAAGAAGTCGGGAGAACCCCGACGGAGGTACCAGCTGGCAGCTACGACTCGAACTCCAGGACTTGCGGAAGCATCACGAACAAAGTCACCCCACCTGAAAAGCAGGGGTGAGCCTCGTGTCACTGGCTCAGTAGGGGTCACATGGATCCCCACTGAAAATAACGAACACGAAAACAGCAGTAGTAGCAAAGCAGGAAAACTACTACTAGAAAGCTGTAAAAGAAAGCCGTCAACGGAAAGAACAGCTACTGCTAAAAGAAGAGAAAAGCCGCATTCACCAGAATACAGCCGCCGACAAACCACGATGCTCAAAGCCACTCGAACCCACGACACAAAGAGAGACTCGGGCGCACGCACGCCCCAATTGCCGTGTACGCTCACCAAAGCACAGCCACGTACACGATTGGAGTGTCGTGTACCACACTAAGCTGGTCCAGGCCCAGCCTAGAACAGACCAACTCTGAAGGGAAACACAGACTCTGAGAAAACACGAGAGTCACGCATCATGTGACGGAAGCACCTCCTCATGAGAAGAACAGCCAGCTGCGTCCACTGACGCCTTATGCTACGCCGACATGTGTCTCATCTACGCTGTCGTCACAACGGCCCGATAGAGATTACGACCACCTCACAAGTAGAACGGCCAGCTGCATCCACTGACGTCTTATGCTGCGCCGACAAGTGTCTCGTCTACGCTATCGTCACAATGGCCCGACAGAGACTACGACACAACCACAGCACCAGAACAGGAGCTACAGTAACAAGTGACTAGTCAGGGTCACGCCCGTCGGCGCATGTCCTCAGCCCCTGACCACGTGTGCACACACTGGCTCTTGCCTGAGCCAGGCCCTCTAGCTAGTTTTTCCCCCTCCGTAGGACGCTACGGCCAAGCCGGGGGCCCACGGAACAGCTTAGGAACCGTTAATCGGGATACCCTACCACCTCTCCCTGGTGGGTCGACCGCGTCGTAGGGCTACAACCAGTGGAGGCTCACAAGACACGGAGACTCTGAAACACGAGTGCTGGCGTACTGATAGGCCAGGCCGCGCTGTCGCCCGTACTACAAAGCACAAAGGCAGGACACCAACTGCCAACAGACTCAAGACAAGACAACTAAACGTATAAACACCACGGTCCTTGAGTTACGCAACTCAGGGTCAAGATCGTCGTGCAAAGCGGTAACACACCGCCAATAGAGCTAATCCTAAGCCGGGAAACGACTCACACGGAGGAAACAACTCACGAAAATCTGAGGGAACACCAAGACCCTCAGCACACTTGGACACGCGGATCTAGGTGAGACGATACCTCGAGTCATCTAGAACAACCGTCTCGAGTTGGACAGAACCGTCGAGACTCACACACTGGGTCACATGTCAACCACTGGATCATACCGGGTTGACCCGAACCGGCCAACGACACACCAAACAACTCAACAGGATGGGCGATCGCACAGGAACCACACAACGGGATGAAAGGTCTAAAACTGACCACACAAGGGGATTAACGGTCTCAAAAAGATCACACAACGAAACACAATCCCTAGAGGCTAAAAACACCACATGCACGTGCCGGATCGCGAGATCAGGGTGATTTCCACAAAACGACCCAAAACAAGTCACCGAGGTTCCCAGACTCCTACCGGCCCCGAATGACGACCAATCGACACAAAACCTACGTGAATGGGATCCAAACATCCCAGCGATCATTTTAACACTAACTAGACCGAGAATGGTTGCCGTTCTCTGGCGAACCCTGAAAATGCCAAAACTATGGTTTTCCCCAAACAAGCTCGATCTAGCCCGTTCTAGCGCCAAACCACGCACAGAAGCAGGGAAAACATAGAGGACGAAGTGGTGATCTATCTCCCTACCTCCACCGAAGAAACCGCGCGCCGAAGCGACTAAACCACGCCGAAAACTACCCGAAACATGAACGGCGCCTTCTCGAAATCCACCGAGGGATCGTGCCCGCCACGCTAAAACCGTCGCTCTTCCCCGCATCCTCGCCTCGGCCAGCTCCGCAACGGTGTGCACCCCGCGCCGAGAGACCCTGAAACGAGAGAGAACGAAGAGAGATGGTGAACGGTTGAAAATGAGGCATCCGAAAGACCTAATGAAGATTCAATAGAGATCCAGGACATTACAGCAGGGGAGTTGGATTCACCACCTGCCGTTGGTGGAGTTTGCCTACAACAAAAGCTATCATTCGAGCATCGGCATGGCTCCTTATGAGGCGTTGTATGGGCATCCGTGTCGGACTCCACTTGATTGGTTTGAGGTTGGTGAGCGTGTTTTGACGGGACCGGAGTTGGTGCAGTAGTGTGTGGATGTTGTGCACCTGGTTCGTCAGAACATGTTGGCAGCCCAGTGTCGGCAGAAGAGCTATGCTGACCGTAGGCGGCAGTCTCTCGCGTTCGTCGTGGGCGATCGTGTGTTCTTGAGAGTTTCTCCGATGAAGGGGGTGATGCGTTTTGGACGGCGTAGGAAGCTGAGTCCCCGCTATGTTGGGCCTTTCCTTATTGTAAAGCGCATCGGTGAGGTAGCCTATCGGCTGCAGTTACCTCCTGAGTTGGCGTCGGTGCATGACGTGTTTCACGTCTCGATGTTGTGGAAGTATATGCCCGATGACTCTCATGTGCTTGAGGATTCCGTTTGGCCAGAGGTGACTCCAGATCTTTCTCTCCCAGAGTTTCCCGTCTGCGTTGTGGATAGGCGAGAACAGCGCCTACGGAACAGGGTTATCCCCTTGGTCAAGGTGGTGTGGCAGTGGCACTCTGGTGGTGAGGCTTCTTGGGAGCGTGAGGACGAGATGCGTCAGCAGTTCCCTTACCTATTTGAGTGAGTCTTCCTCTTTTTTCCCTTGGGTTGTTCTCAATTTCAAGGATGAAATTCCTTTAAGGGGGGAGGGCTGTAATATCCCGGACCTTTCGGATCTTTCTTCGTGGGTCCCGGATCTAGTTTCTCGGAGTGTTCGGCTCTGTTGTGTCAGAAATTTCGTTTCGAACATCTTTCGTGTTTGGATCGGCGCGATCCGCAGTTGTTTCGGAGGCCCGGAAGCGTTCCGCAACTTTTCCGCGTGTGTTTTTTGATTTCCAGTGTGTGTTTCGGTAATTCCTTCGGAACCTCCCTGCGGGTGAACCGGGTCGTTCACCTGGGCACGAGTGGTACCGTTGCGATCGGTGCGTTCCGAGGATCCCGAAAATATAATTTTCTATTTTTTGGTATTTTCTGGAATTTTTAGATTTTCTATAAATACCACTATTTTTCTCTCTCTCTCTTCCCCACCCTCTTCTTCTTCTTCTTCCCTTTCTCCCCACCGTGAGCACCGCCCCCTTCCTCTCTCTCTCTCCCGTTCGACCGCAGCGGCGTCCCCTCCGGCTGCAGACGGCGTGGGGCTACGGCGTGACGACGTGAGCGACGGCGAGGCGATCGTGGCGGCGTAAAGCTTGTGGGAACCGTGAAGGGACGAGGGTTTTTCAAAGCATTCTTTACGATTTCGGCAACGATTCGGTGGAGCTTTTGCTCCATTGAGGTAGGGTGACGTTCCCTAGCTCCCCACCTTTCGTTCCCGTGATTTGTAGGCCGAGGGGAGGCCAAGAGGGGCGTGTTTGAGCGAGTTTGGGGTTTTCCATGATTTGGGGAGAGTTCACCCAATCTATGGATTTAGCCCGCGATTTCACGTTTTGGTGGCCTAGTATCATGCTAGGGGTCCCCAGGGGTCTTCCCCTTTGATTTCCCCCTCTCCGGTGGAGGCATGGGGGCGTGGTTGGATTTTTGGGCATTTTCCCGTTGTTTCGCCCTCAGGCGGGTGTGACAGTCCTTCCAGTGACCGCCACATCATGTAACGCGCCTAGGTGGGTGCGTTACAGCCATGTGTTGCCAATTAGGGGTCTGTAGGCTGTGACGGCCCCTCGATAGATTGCCACAGGCGTATGACGCGCCTGGGTTGGGCCGTCAGAGGCTTCCCGACCATTGGCACGACCGTTGGTTTTTGACCGTTGGGGGGTCAAGGCCTGTGACGCACCAGGACTGGCGCGTCACAGCCTTGTGACGCCCCAGGTAGGGTGCGTCAGAGTTGACGAACCCCAGGTCATGTAACGCTCCAGCGTTGGACCGTTACATGCTATGACGCACCGAGTGGCACGCGTCATAGTTGTTCCTCATTTGTCTTGTGATGCACCAGGGTAGGCGCGTCACAGTCTGTAACGCACCAGGGCAGGTGCGTTACGTGTGGTTTTCCACCCAGTGTGTGACGCGCCTGCGTTGGGCCGTCAGGTTGCTATGACGGTCCAGCCTAGACCGTCAGAGCCTGTGATGCGTCTAGGGTAGACCGTCAGGCTCTGGGATGCACCGGGAGGTCTGCAGTCCCGTTTCTTATCCGACTGTGGTCACCGTGCGACGGTACCGGTACGTGGGACGGTCCCCGTACATCGTCGGATGCGGACGTCGTTGTCCGTTGACTTGAGAGTCTACTCCGTTAGTGACCCTCCACTAGTCATAGCCCACCAGTACATGGTACTGGTCTCACCAGGGAGTGGTGTACGGGCTGACCCTTAGAGACGGTTTGTGGACCGGTTGCCGTCGGGCCCCGCGTCTAGCAGCCTGAGTCCGGCTGAGGGGAAAACTGGTCAGAGGACCAGACCAGGGATGGACGGTCTATGTGTGCACACGTGGTTGGGGGCAGTTGACACACGCTGATGGGCGTGACCCCAGCTAGTCACTTGTTTGTGGTTACTGGTTAGGTGTCCGTGCCTCTGGTAGGAGCTACCACGTTAGGCAGTTCACCTGCGGTGCGGTGTGAGTCGTCAGGGGATGCAACCGGCCTTTCTTCTAGTGGGAGGTACTCCTGTCGAGTCGTTGAGTGGCAGACTGTCAGTCGTTGTGACTTCGACCTTCGGGTTTGGTCGGGTTGACCGCTGTGTTCCGGTCATTTCACCGCGGCATGTGTGTCGATTTTCGTGCCGTGAGACTGGTGTTTCGTAGATAACAGGGCTTCCCTTTCCGAGGTACTCGCTTAGCCGCTAGCGTAGTGGTTTCCCATTTGCGAGGTAGGGGTCGAGTGATCCCTACTGAGTCTTGTTCTGAGACTCATTCCCTGCGTGTTTCCACCGTGTTTCAGGTGAGGCGCGGCTTTAGTGGAGCGCGTCTGAGGTTCAGCGAGGTTCGGGTTCCCAGCGTTAGTGCCGGAGGTCAGAGCTAGGGTATGCCCCGTGTAGCTGTACTTTTCTTTCTTGTCTCTGTACTAGTTGTGGACTACTGTTGCTATTCTATTGTTATCTGGTGGACCATGTATTAATTAATTGTTGTTTATTTCTGCAAATATTTGTGATACTTGTGTAGTCTCCACACCGTCCTTCTAACCCTTTCGAGTCTTCGGGCTCGTGAGTGGTGGTACGAGTCTCGGGTTATCGGGCCTTCCCGGTGATTAGATTCTCGGGTCGTTACATTTATGGATGGCTTTTCAGGTTATAATCAGATTCATTTGACCGAAGAAGATCAAGAAAAGACATCGTTCACTACACCATGTGGTACCTACTGCTATGTGGTCATGCCCTTCGGACTCAAGAATGCCGGAGCCACCTATCAAGGGGCCATGATGGTAATTTTTCATGATATGATCCACATTTTTATTGAGGTGTATGTTGATGATTTGGTAGTGAAGTCGAGAACGAGGATTGAGCATCTCGGGGTTCTTGCCAAGGTCTTGCAGAGATCACGGGAATATAAGCTCAAGATGAATCCCAAGAAGTGCGTATTTGGAGTGTCATCAGGGAAGTTGCTTGGATTCATTGTAAGTAAGAGGGGGATCGAGATTGATCCCAACAAGGCGAAGGCCATAAGAGAAATGCCTCCTCCCAAGAATCTGAAAGAAGTTCGAGGATTGATCGGGAGGTTGCAATTTATTCGCCGATTTGTCTCCCAGCATTCACAAAGGTGTAGGCCGTTTTACGAGCTTACTAAGTCGGGAGTCAAATTTAATTGGGATGGCAAGTGTCAAGCAGCCTTTGACGGATTGAAGGATTATCTCTCAAATCCTCCTGTCCTGAGGCAGCCAATTCCAGGCAAACCTCTTGTTCTCTACATTTCCGTCCTGGATGACTCAGTAGGCACTGTCCTCGCGCAAGTTGATGAAGAAGGTAAGGAAAAGGCAGCCTACTACTTGTCAAAACTTCTCAACCCCTGTGAGCAGAAGTATACGACTATGGAGAAGACCTGCGCAACTTTAGTCTGGATAGTTCAGAAACTTAAGCATTACTTCTTAGCTCACGAGGTTCACCTCATTGCTCGAATGAATCCCATTAAATTCCTTCTCGAAAAATCTGTCCTTACCGATCGATTAGCACAATGGCAAAGCTTCCTTTCTCAGTTTGATATCACCTACATTCAGCAAAAAGTAATTAAAGGCTATGCCATTGCCGAGCACCTTGCTCATCACACTCTACCCCAATTTGATCCAGTATGTTCAGAATTCCCAGATGAGGAACTAATGTCCATTAACCAACTTTCGAATCCCATGTGGGCATTACATTTCAATGGGGCTATGAATTCTCTTGGAAGAGGGATCGGCATGGTTCTTATAACGCCGGAAGGTATCACTATTCCACTCGCCTCTCAGCTTGCCTTCCCTGTTACAAATAACATGGCTGAATATGAGGCTCTTCTGGCCGGACTGCAGGTCGCTCATCAATTCGGTGTTACCCAGCTTTGCATCATTGGTGATAGTTAGCTCATCTTATGCCAAGTGCTTGTCAAGTGCCGCACGCTCAATCCTAAGCTTAAACCTTACCAGGAACTTGCTTCCGCTTATGCCAAGCTTTTCACCAAATTGATCTTTGTCCATGTTCCTCGCAATCAGAATATCTTCGCTGACGCTCTTGCATCACTTGCCTCCTCATTAACTTTCCTCCCCGAACGGGACTTCCACTCTGTCATTGTTCATAAACGCCCTCCCGCCATTAAGGATCCCGCTTTTCTTGGCATTAAGGAGGAGGTGCTTAAGAAGATTAAGGAAGGTGAAATTATTCAGAACAAGGAGGTCATGTTGTTGGATTTAGAAGAAGAACTGGCTGATGAGGAAAAGCCATGGTATTACGAGATTGCTAAATATTGTTATGATCAGTCTTATCCTGAAGAGGCCACAGCTGAAGAGAAGAAAGCCATTAGAAGAGTTGCTCAGAGATACACCTGGGTTAGAGGTATGCTTTATAGAAGAGGTCTCACTGGAATTTTCCATAGATGCCTCGATGATGATGAATCTTGGAAAGTCGTGGAAGAGGCACATTCAGGAGTGTGTGGTGGCCATGTGAATAGCCAGATGCTAGCTAAGAAAATCCTTAGATTAGGCTTCTATTGGCCCACTCTAGAAGAGGATTGCTCTATTTATGTTCGAAGGTGTGTCAAGTGCCAACTGCACGCCGATAAAATCCATTCTCCTACTTCTTCACTCCATCCTATGTCCTCCCCATGGCCTTTCTCCATGTGGGCTTTCGATATCCTTGGACCTCTTGGTGATTCAAACTTCCTCACAAAACTGAAATTGTTTATAGTCACGGCTACGGAGTACTTCACCAAGTGGGCGGAAGCGGAAGTGTACGCGGAAATCAAAGCGTCAACCGTCTGTAAATTTATAATGAAGAACATCATCACAAGGTTCGGCATCCCGAGTACCATCGTCACCGACAATGGACCGCAATTCATCTCTCAAGAACTTCAGGACCTCTGCAACAGGTATAACATTGCATTGCATCATTCATCTCCTTATTATCCGCAGGGTAATGGCCAAGCAGAGGCAACTAATAAAACGTTGATCAAAATTATTAAGAAAACTTGTGAAGCCAACAAGTTTGCGGATTGGCCAGAAAAACTTGTAGATGCTCTTTGGGCTTATCGCACTTCCATTCGTACTCCTACCGGGTAAACCCCTTTCACCCCTACCTATGGAATGGAGGCGGTAGTCCCTTATGAGATTCTTATCCCTTCTCTTAGAGTACAATTGGACAAGGAGCTCCCCATTGATGAGCGCCGTGAATCTCTCCTTGCTCAGTTGGAACTCTTAGATGAGAAGCGTCTGGCCGCCGCCGAACATGCACGAGTATATCAAAATAGGCTTTCACGTTTTTACCAAAAGAAAGTGATTGAGAGAAAATTTAAAATCGGTGAAATGGTGATCAAAAGAATTTTTGTAAAACCCGGTGGACCCCGTTCAAAACTTCAACCAAATTGGGAAGGGCCTTACGTAATAAAAGATGTTTATCCTGGCAACGCTTACAAATTGATTAACACCGAAGGGGAAGAACTGGGTCACCCTTGGAATGGTCTTTATTTGAAGAAATACTGCCCTTGAGTCTTTTCAAAAAAATTAAAAAAATTAAAAAATTAAAAATAAAATAAAAAAGATAAAAAAGAAAATTTTTGAAAATCGCAAGCTGACATAGTGCATAGGCCGCAAGCCCGAAAGATCAAAATCCTTAATTCATTCTTCAGTCTTGATAGTTTAACCTTGGGGTCAATACTTACACACACTACACGCTTTACTCTTAAACTCAAACGGTCCAAAATTCGAGCAAAGTCAGACCCAAACCAAGAGTGTAAAGATTTCACCTATTCTCTTCTCTTCGACTCACGAGAGGGAGTACGAGTCAAGGAATGCTAACCGAATCTACCCGCCGCCCTAGTAGGTGGAAGTCAGGGCCCAAAAGGGAATAAAATGCTATAAAGCCCAAGTACAATTATGTCTTTATTTTTGAAAAGAAAGAAAAGAGACAGTTACAAATAAAAGAAAAGCATGTCAAGAGGGTAAAGTCCCCGCAGGGAAAACCCTGGACGTAAGTAAGCGTAAATAAGGGCAAAAGAGCAACAAAATTTCTCTAAGGCAAAGACCGAACCCCAACATGCATTAGGGAAGGGGAGGAAAGTCTCCTTGTTCTCCGAAACCTCTCTAAGCTTCCTCAACTTATTCTTCACTTCTCCCTCTATGGTAGGTTGTAAGCTCAAGGGATGGTAAAGACCGACCAAGAAGGATGGGCCGCAAGAGAATATGAGTAAATGCATAAGTCATTAAGCATGTTGACCCGTTGTTAAATTATTTAAGAAAGATTAATGAATCTAAGATGGTGATTGAGTAAGGTTCATGACCTTTGTACTATGTTCAGCCTCATTTCACAGAAAATAGAAAAGAACGTTTTTTCAAATATTTATGCCATTTTTTCAATTAAAAAAATAAAAGAAAAAAAGAAAACAAAATAAAAAAAGGAAGAAGAAAATAAAAAAAGAAAAAATGAAGGAAATAAAAATGATAAGCCCACTGCTTTCCCATCCCATTTGCTTGCTTGCATTCTTGTGTGGGCATTCTTTATTTTAAGTTTACATTTGCTTGCTTGCATGTCGCATTTTCTTTATTTTGTGATTTGCCTTAATTAATTAGAGGCTTGGCCCCTTGACCTGTCAACAAGGTCAAAGAAGTGACAACCCCTTGCTTATTGAGCAAGGGGCCAAGCTGAACAGATGAATTAACATGTTTGTTTAAGTGTGAACTACAGGCACAGGGCAAGAGTAAAAAGGAACAAAAGAAAGGGGAAAGCATACGCAAGTACACAACTGTCCATAAAACTCAGGTAACAAAAATCTCATATATATATATATATATATATATATATATATCAATTAACATCTGAGTACATGTGTGAGGGTGGAGGAATACAAGTAAGTCCCTCTCTCAGCTCTCGCCTCCACCCTCCTCTCTTCGACTCTCAACCTCACCCTCGTCATCCCGACGAGGTGCCCGTGGAGGGGGCATGGACCCCCGAGAAGTAGCCAGAGCTCGAGCCTGCTCCTCTGCCTTGCTCCTCTACCGGAAAGAGAAACCTGCCACGTAGGTAGAGCTGGTGAAGGAGAGTCATGCCGCCCGAGCTCTGTCCCTGCCTCGCTATAGACGCTCCTCCATGAGCCATAGCCGCTCCTGAAGGGTGGCTATCTGCATCCTCGCCTCTGTCAGCTCCTGCTCTTGCGCTAGCCGCTCTACTCGGTGCTCCTACTCTCGCGCCAGCCGCACCGCTCGCTGCTCCTCTCGCTCCCGATTGCGCTCCCTCCTCTCCATGTCAAGGGCGATCCTCACCTCTACCACATGGCAGGTAGGGTCTCTCAACGTCTCAACGCCTCCCCTAGTTCCGCGACCAGTAGGTCACGGAACGCGAGCTCGGCACCTGCCATATCGGCCTGCTCATAAGCATTTCGTATTTGCGCGCCCTGCATCATTTAATAGCATTATCAGCAAAATTAAAGGAAAACTTTTTTTTAATTTAAGAATAATGATAGCGCCACTCACCTCTATATGGTGCTGTCTCCCCTCCTACTCCAATTCCATGATCCGGTGATCGCGGGCAGTAGCCTCGGCAAGTGTGGTCTGCAGCTCGGCCACCTACAACATTCACTCCGTCAGATGAATGAAACGAACTTAAGTTTTGAACTCAAACTGAATTTAAAATCTTTTAAAACTTACCCGCTCAGCGAGATCACGCTCTGTCGCCTCGGCTCGTGTGATGGCTCCCACGAGCCTCTGCTCTAGAATGGCAACCTCGACCGTTGGTCCCTGCGAGCTCGATGCCCCTCCGGCATCTCCGGCTACCACCGCTCTGGTGGGGACAGTGGGCCCACTACCGGACGTCGCACTCTCGCACAGAGCTTGTGGCTCAGAGATTCGGCTACCTGAAGACTCGACGTCACGTATTTATGTATTGCGTGTGTATTGTGTGTAAAATACATGTATTAGTACATGTATTTTTACTTTCCTCTTATTAGACTAAGTCATAGTCAATAAACATGTGTGGTTTGTGTATTTTATTTCCTTAAAACTCCCAAGTCAAAAGTTAGGTAGGTGAGTTTGTTTTATAAGGTTAAGGACATATATGCTATTTGTAAAAGATTGTGAGTGTGGTTGCTATAGTCTCCTCCTATATAAAGGAGGCTCATGTAATGGTTTAAGGCATGAATGAAGCTTAAGAATTTGCAATCACGTAAGGGCCATCCCCTTGTGTTTCCTTCCCTTCCCTCTCTTCTCCATTTGTGAGATTTGAGTGTGTCGCCCGGTGTGAGACCGTCCAGCATGAGGCTGAGCTGCGCGAGGTAGCAAGTCATCCGTCCTATTCGTGATATCGGAGTGTCGTCGATCCATTTCCACGTCGCCGCCGCGTCAGATTTGGTATCAGAGCCTAACAACGGCGTCTCCATCGTCTCCGGCATCCCCGTCGTCTCCCCTCCTCTCTCTTAGTTGCTAGAGTGAAAAAAAAAGGAAAAAAAATTTCTTAACAAAGAAACCTCCCCTGCGTTTATTCCCCCCTCTCTCTGTTTCTCGTATTCTCTCTCGGTTCTCTCTCGTATTCTCTCTCTCTCTCTATTTTCTCTGTCTATTTCTCTCTCTCTGTTATCTCTCTCTCGTTCAACGCAAAGCAAAAGAAAGAAGTGAAAAAAAAATAAAAGGAGAGAATAGAAGATATAGAAAAGCGACTGTGAGAGAAGGTGAGAAAAAAAATTAGAAAAAAAGGAGTTTACGCCCCCCCGGCATCGTCGCCCGTGCCGGGATTCAAATCCCGGCATGCCGCAACGGGCGCGCCCCGCCGCCGTGCTCCGCCCGCGCACCAGGCCACCGCTGCCGCCGCGCCTCGGCGCCCAACCGCCTTGGCACACCCCGCTAGCAGGTACCCGCACCCGAGCACGCACGACCACCCGCCCACGCGCTCGCAAGCGGCCCGCGCCCCTGCGCGCCCGTCGCCGCGTTCGTACCCGCACCCAGGGCCGCGCCCACGGCCCGCGCCCAACCGCACCCGAGCCCTAGCCCGGCCGCACCTGCGCGCGCAGGCGCCCTACGCCCGTCTGGCCCCTCCCGTGCCTGCGCCCACATCCGCAGGCGCCCTGGGCCCACCGACCCCGCTGCGTTCGCCGGCAGCAGCCACCTGCGGCCTGCTCGCGCCCACCCGGTGCGCCTGGTCCGCTCCCGGCTCGGGCCCGACCGCGCCCTGCCACCGTCTGCGAGCGCCCCCCCCCCCCCCCCCTTCGTGCCTGCGTGAAATCAAAAAAAAAGTAGTTAAAGTTTGAAAGAAAGAGGAAGTTCGAAAAAAAGAAAAAGAGAGAAAAAAAGTGTGAAAAGGTCAACAAAAGTAGGTGAAGATTGAAAAAAAAAAAGAGGAGTGTGAAAAGTCATAAAAGGGAGGCTTGAAAAAAAATGTGTTGAATATATAATATATATATATGGAATATTTATAATGCTATATATATCTATATATATATATATATCTATATGTATTATTAAAAAGGAGTTAAATATATATACTCTTATATATATTTATATCTTATAATTTTGTAGCACCCGAGTCCACAATCGGTGGCTTACCAGGTGCCCGAGTCACCCGGTCACCGACACACAGTCCGTAATTCACGGAGTGTGAGTGTCCGTAAGTCTCCCTGCACGGAGAAATTGGACTGATTTGTTCCCCTGCTCGGGAAATTTTAAGCGATTTGTAATATTCCTCTCTGCGTGGAGTGAATTTTTGTAACCGGTCAAGCTTCCTCGACGCCGTGCGGGCACGCACGTCCCCGCTCGCCTTCGTCTCCGATCGGAGCTTGACTTCTCAGTCAGCTAGGTACGTGCTCCAAATCACTTGCTTATCTAGTATCCTTATCATTTGCCGGGCGACGAGGTGAGCGAGAGCCCGATCCATGCAGCTAGTCTCCTGAGTGCATCGCTGTGGACAGAAAGCGAGAACTTGTATGTACCCTTCCTTATGCCCTAGACTGTCGCATTAGGGCACCCTAATTGTCAGGAGATAGTTCCACCACTACTTCGCCCACGGGCGAGCAACTCTCCCTGACCAGTTCCTTCAAATTGGCCCTTTGCCAATTAGCCAACAAAATTCGGGTCTATAGTTTGCTAATTTTTGGTCTCAGGATTGCATCACCTAGGTCCAAGCTCGTGTATGCCACGTTGGTCTAGGAATTCATCAGGCCGTCTAGAACGCATGGAACAGGAAAGATATATGGTCGATCCTGACCTCATCGCCCAGTTTGAGGGAATGGATATAATATTTGATGGCACACATGTCGAGTACATGTAGGTAGGAGACATTTTCGAGAGTTCTAGTCAGAAAAGATTGGGTGTAGTTCGCTGTATCTCAACACCCCAAGAGGATGATTGGCGTCGAACCTCTATCTTTCAAACCTACATCATGGTGAACTCTCATCCTTGTAAGGTAATCCTTGACAACAGGAGCTGTATCAATGCAGTCTCTTCAGACTTTGTCTCCCGTTTAGGTCTACCTACGCACCCTCATCCAAGGCCATACAACGTGGCTTGGGTCGATGACACTTCTATCCCAGTCATCACCACATGTGTCATTCCCATCCAATTCCAGTCCTACCAAGGATAAATCTTATGTAACGTAATGCCTATGAAGGCCGGGAGTGTCATCTTAGGACGACCATGGATCTATGATGTCGACCTCGCTACCTTTGGTCGGTCTAATCAGTGTTCCTTCTCCTACAACGGGAAGAAGATTCAGTTGTACCCGGTACCCCCAAAGGTGACCCCGGGAAAGAGTTCCACCTCCACCCCAACCGGAACTCCCAAAATTCAGGAGAATCCCCAAACTCCCACTGAAGGGCAACCTCCCCTTCCCTCTTCTCCTACATCTATCACACCCGTTTCTGAGGCCCCTAAGGTTAGTCATGACCTTGTTAGGTGCCTTGACTCCATGAATGTCGGTGAGCTACACATAGAGGTTGTTGAGGGTGCTCCTATTTTGGCTGTTGACGTCACCATCACACCCGAGGAGTCTCGAGTCTCAGTCCCAACTGAAGACCCGGCCATACTGCCGGACTTCCAAGGCATCGTCCCCGAGGACTTGCCTTCTCAACTCCCTCCCATGCGTGATGTACAACACGCTATTGAGCTTGCCCCTGGGTCCACCCTACCCAACCTTCTCCTCGAGTCTAGACTATCCAAGTCAGTCGCAGAGTTTGCACAGCACGTCATTAGTCTGCATGAGTCAGCTGATTCGCATAGGCGTCACCATGAATCTCAAGAAGGTGACTTGGTTATGGTACGGTCCCGGCCCGAAGGACTCCCCTCGGGAGCTGTTAAACAGTTGCAAGCCTGTAGTGATGGTCCCTTCCCAATCCTGCGGAAGATTGGCGCCAATACATATGTTGTGGACTTACCTCCCGAAGAGGGGATTAGCTCGACCTTTAATGTGGCAGACCTAGTGGCCTACAAGGAACCCACAGCGATTCCTAGTGACCCTTTTGAGCCTTCTCCTCCCCTTGAGAGTGAGCCCACCCCTGTGCGTCCCACATCCTTGAGAGCACCGCGCGAACATATTGAGAGGATACTGGATGAGCAGGTGACCACTACACGGAGTAGGGTGTACCAGCGCTACTTTGTCCGCTGGCGGGACCGTCCACCTTCTGATGATTCCTGGATCAGCCGGGAAGAACTCCAGCGCCTTGCTCCAGATCTGTTGGAGCACTACCACAGCAGTGTCCCCCCTTACTCGACAGAGTCGAGTTCCAGCCGCCCCGGGAGGGTTGGTGGGGACACCGGGCCCACTACCGGATGTCGCACCCCCGCATCGAGCTTGTGGCTCAGAGATTCGGCTACCTGAAGACTCGACGTCACGTATTTATGTATTGCGTATGTATTGTGTGTAAAATACATGTATTAGTACATGTATTTTTACTTTCGCCTTATTAGGCTAAGTCATAGTCAATAAACATGTGTGTTTTGTGTATTTTATTTTCTTAAAACCCCCAAGTCAAAAGTTAGGTAGGTGAGTTTGTTTTATAAGGTTAAGGACATATATGCTATTTGTAAAAGATTGTGAGTGTGGTTGCTATAGCCTCCTCCTATATAAAGGAGGCTCATGTAATGATTTAAGGCATGAATGAAGCTTAAGAATTTGCAATCACGTAAGGGCCATCCCCTTGTGTTTCCTTCCCTTCCCTCTCTTCTCCATTTGTGAGATTTGAGTGTGTCGCCCGGTGTGAGACCGTCTGGCGTGAGGCCGAGCTATGCAAGGTAGCAAGTTATTCGTCATGTTTGTGATATCGGAGTGCCGTCGATCCATTTCCACGTCGCCGCCGCGTCACGCTCCCTGCTGGGCATGCTGCATTTATTGAGACTATCAGTGGCTGAACATCATATATATTAATAAAATAAAAAGGCAAGAATATGAAGATAGGGCATACTCACCAGGACCTCTAGGTCTGCACGAGTGGTCGCTAGCTGAGTCTCCAAGCAGTGGAGGTGAGCGTGCAAGTCCACTGCCGCTCTATCTCGTGCATCCTGCATAACACATGCATTAGCAATATATCTCAGAAGCATATAAGAACAACTAGAAATAAAATTTTCATACATACCCCGATCGGCCTCATCTGGTCTCGCCTCCCGTAAACCTCCCAGTAACGCCGAAGGTAGACTGAACTATCCGGGGCGTGGGAGATGACTGGAACCCCGTGCCGCTGCCAGTCCGCGTACTACTCCGGGAACCGGACCCTCCAGTCGATCACCTTGGTCCGCCCGCGGGTTTTCCGCCCAATCCCGTGAGGCTCCTCCACGTCAACCCACTCCTGGTGGAAGCCAAGAGTCCTCATGACCAACCGAAGCCGTAGCGGCTCGATCTCATTTAGGCAGTGAACCCAGATGTCACGCCCAAAAAGAGGTCGGCCCGCCACGACCCACGACTGGCCCTCATCAGGCATCCCCTCATAGGGTATCCAGACAACCTGCATGTCATAAATCATAAGTATCATATAGGGAAAAAAACTAAAAGGCAGGAAATTAAAAAGCAATGCATCAAATTCATTTGCATACCAGTGAAGGGGGGAAGCCTCGCAGCTCCCGCCTCGTGACCATCAGCTCGTAGTCGTGAGGCGCTCCAGACAAGCACGGCAACCACCGTCGAGCTAGGGGGTAGGCAGCCTCCTCTCCTGATCGAGTATCAGACCGATCCATCGGGAAGTAAAGGTGACTCCACACCTGCAGTCATCAGCATTCATCAGTTGCATTCACACATATAATCATAAACATAATTAAATTGAACAGAAATTAAAAGAAAGATGCATGCATGTAGAAAGGGTGAGAAGCCACTAACAGTCATCTCTCGACCGGTCCCCGTAGAAAGATCTGCTATCAGGTGTGCCAGTAGGGCGACCCCCCAAGCATACCTCCTTACTCCCTCTAGATCCTCTAAAACTCCCAGGAACTTGCAGTTTATGTCATCTCCCTTTGTCCCCAGAAGCAACCTCCCGAGCATCAGAAACAAGAACCTCCTCAGATCTATGTCTACCCTCACCCTATCACCTGGATCCTGGCAATAGGTGGCTCGGGCACTGGTGGTCAGATGGGCTACATAGGCTGTCAAAGACTCCCCAAACCTCTGCCTAGCATCCCCTAACCCCATGGCCCTCGTCAGGTCGGTGCGGGCTATCGTCCTACAGAGGGGCTTATAGACTGTGTCTATCCCTAGGAGTCTCATAGCTAACTCACTATAGTCGGGTAGGGTGATCCCACTCACAGCCCTTCCATCCACCCTCAGCCCGGTAATCCTAGTAACGTCCTCCAAGGATGGTACCATGTGACCCCAGGGCATCAGAAATGCCCGACTAACCCTGTCCCATCGCTCCCTCAAAACCTGAATCAAGATAAGGTCAGGGCGTACCGGCTCGATGCTCAGAAAGGGCTCGAAGCTCATCGCCTCTAACCTCACCCTCCGGAAGCCGGGCAGATCATCATGAGCCGCCATCACTTGTAACCATGAAATGCGGGTCCGTATCAGTCCCTGCAGCAAAAGGAATGATTGGAATATCAATTTATAACAAAGGAAATAGAAATTACAATTAATTAAAAGGGCGACTGCCTGACAGACTCAATTTTTTAAAATGGCGACCGGGCTCTGGGCGTTTCTTTAAAAGGATGATTAGAACCAAGGCGCTACTTATAAAAGATCTGAGATTTATATATATAAGAAGAAAATGCATGCGTGTAGAAGGCGACTGGACCTTAGACTCCAATTTTTAAGACATGCCCTGGCCATGGGCGTTTTATTCTAAACAGCGACCGGGACTTGGACGCCTCTTGCTAGGGGTATTTCTGTCTGCCCGATTCTTTTCCTAAAAGGCGACCAGCCCCTGGTCGCGTTATTTGAGAAAGCACCACCCCTGGGGGCGCGTATTCAAGAATAGCGCCACTGTCGTGGTCGCCATTTTCCTAAGTTATCTACCGCTATCCTCCCTCCCTCCCGTGAATGGAAAAATAAATTAAAATTAAAAGAAACAATAAAAAAATTCGCCTTACCTTCTTCTTCGCCGGACCGCCGCCTGCGGGAGGTTGAGGGGGTGGGGGAGGCGGTGCCCCACCGTCGCCTTCCCCCTCGTCGTCGTCGTCGTTCTCTTCTCCGGCACCGGCGACTGCACCACCATCGCTCCCACCGTCGCCGCCACCATCTTGGGCATCCTCTCTGGCACAACCGTCTTCTCCTTCCTCGTTTTCTCCACCGCCACTGACGTCCTCCGCCATCACCGCCGCCACGGGGGGGGGGGGGGGGGGGGCTCCCTCCGCGGCCGCGTCTTTGTCTTCCTCTAGCAAAACCACCACAGGGGCGGTCGTCCGCCACCTCTTCAACGAGCTTGGGCCGCCGGCATCCATCGTAGTGGTAGAGAACGGAAAGGAGATGAGGAAGAGAGATGAGAGAAGGGAGATGAGAGAGAGAGATCGAGAGAGTTGGAGAGGATGAGAGAGAGATGGAGGGATGTTAGGTTAACATGTGATTTTGCGTTTTCAATTTTAAACTGAATTCACACCCGTAATCTGGGCGCCTTTAACGTTTAACACGACAAGGTTGTGGGCGCGTTTATGTTTGCATGGGAAATGGCAGAAAATCATCATTGCGGCTGTCATGTCACGTTTCTGATAGGCGACCTTATGGTAGGCATTGGCTATAAGTAGGCGGTTATATCATGGGCGCTTCTTAGTAATTTTGATTGATAAAATAACTTTTGAAGAAAACGGGTTTTCTGGTAGGCGACGGGGGTATGGGCGTTGTTTCTGACCAACGCCTTTATCTAAGGCGCGTTATTAAAAATGTTTCAAAAATTGAAAATCCTAATAATTCCTGTATGCGCCTTTTCCTCAGTCACTGTTCATTAAATAGCGCACATCACTTGGGTGCGGTATCAGTAACTTCAAACAGAACCTCCTTGTTTTACAAAATTAACACCAAGATTAACATTGATTCCACATTCTCATTACATAAGCATAAATTTTGACAACAAAGAACAACTTTTATTCATGAAAGAGATTAATTACATGGCTAATGGGTCACCATGGGCCTCAATTTCTTAAGAGCTAGTTCATATAATTTGCATTTCTCTTCCTCTTCTTCAACATATTGCTTGGACCGATGAAGAAGTCCAACTCTCCATTGTGCCATGATTGTCTTGATCTCTTCTTGATCCCCGCTTGAGCCTAATTCCCTCTTCTTGAGTGGTGGAAGGTGAGATGCTTCTTCAAAGATGTGCCGAGGAAGGCCGAGTTGTGGGAGGCACCGGTGAGCATTGTATAGTACGAAGTCGGTCCCACCAATTAAACGTAGCTCTATGCCGGAGGAGAGTCTTGAATGGAGCTCTTGGGTCTTGAGAAACCCCGGTGTGCATGTGAAACCATCCTTAGGCATGGTCTTGCAGTAGTTCCTCCAATCCACCCGTTTCTTGAGCTTTGGGACCCAATTTGTCACCCTCTCACATAGGCCTAAGGAACCCGTCATATACCGGAAGGGGCTTTTTGAAAAGATTTTGGAGGCCGTTTGGGTTTCTTGACATGGATCAAATTTTAGGTGGAGGTCCACCCAACAAGAGAGGAGGAGCATTGACCCATAGAGAGGGCACCCCATGGAGGTGGAGGTGAGCCCATTGTAGAGGTTAGCTAGTATCGCCGGACCTATCCTTTTACCTTCCCAAATATTAGCAATGGCACTCAAGTGGCATTCCTCTAAGTGGTCTTCCGTTGAAGGGAAGAGGAGTGCACCTGCTAAGCATATTATAAAACCCTTCATCACTCTCTCCAACAAATCCTCATCCTCTTGGGCTTGATCCATACTCTTGTATACCCATGAGGCTAGCTTTAAAAGATTAATCCCTTTATTGGCTTTGATTTGGCTCACTAGATTTGGACTTGGTATGAGACTAGTGAGCATATCATGGGCACTTATTTTTCTTGCCATACTAGCCATGTTTGACTCTTCTCCTTGTTTCATCTTTCTTAAGCCAAGGAGCATCTCTACTTCCTCTAGGAGAATGGTGGCTTCAAAGGTGGGAAAGAGGAAAGTATGGGTGTTGGGATGCCATAGTTCTATAAGTGCTCCAATTGATGGCCAATCTAGGTAGATATCATTATAATGGGTGGCATGAGTTACTAGGCCAAGTAGGTGCCATCTTGGGAGGAAGGACCTCATGTCTAAGGATAGTTTAGAAAGGAGTAGGGGGAGCCATTTGATCTTCAAAAACCTCCTAGGACCTGGAATGATTGGAAAATCCTAGAAGAGAGAAAAAGAGAAAAGAATTAGGAGAAGAGGAAAGAATCAGAAGAGAAGAAGAAATAAAATAAGGAAAATTCCAACACTTACTTGGTTTGCCATGATTCTTCCACTACTGTACCCATCAATCTCATTAATCCTTGAGAAGCTCCTCTTGGTTCTCTTCAATGGTCTTTGAATAGCTCTATCCATGACTCTTCCTTGAAAGGTTCTAACTCTTTGTTGAAATTCCTCGTTGATAACTCTGCAATGCCGCTGTCGAACTCCAAGCATGTTGTTGCTTTTTTGAGAGCCACGGTTCCCTTTTTATAGACACAATAGTCTCCAAATACTCCCTGAACTCAAAATGCAAGTTTTAGAGCAGCTAAGAAGCCCTTGGAGAGCACTTTCCAGGTAGAACTTGGAGCTTCGGGTCGCACAGTTAAATAGCGCCCATCATCCGGCCGTTGTTCTTTAAACAGCGCCCGCTTCTTTGCCGCGCTTTATGGATAGACGCCCCTTTCTCGGGTGTCATTTAAGTAAACAATTTGAATTTGATACGGATTCGGCTAATAAGAAGCGCCCAACCCAAGGTCGCGATTTAAGAAGAAGCGCCGGTGTACTGGTCGCTATTTCAGAGAATGATTTCTCATTCATTAAATCTAAAAGCTTTGAATGATTATATTTATTGTGCATCAGGATGCTAATGATCTTTGAGCGCAGGTAATGCAGGACATCAGTATACACCCGTGAGGTGACATTTCACCATGTATCCTTTCTGTAAGCATTGTTACTATATGATATCTACTCTATTATAGCATATCAAGGACCTAGTGGTTCTGATGAACCTGGAATTTGAGTTCCCCTTCATCAAAAACAGTGATAATTCCAGGGGAATCTTGATCGCACGGATAGGCCGTGGAGTCATCCAAGGCTTGGGACGATGGTTCCTATTTTTAAGTTGATGCGTAGATAAACGGGTTTCGACTTAGTGTTAACTTATAAATATGGATTCTTGACTAAGTCTGGATAGCTTAGCAATATTATCCTTGATTATTTTTTATTTTTAGTTTGTTTTAATTTTTCCTTGTAACCCAACATACATCATTTAGGATTTTGAGCTTCAACGCGAAAATCTCTTTATTAAATCGATGATTAAGTTCATTCGCTCCAAATTAAGTTAACATGAAATACTCCACTCTAAATCGAGTACTTTGTTCTCCTTAGAGTCGCTAAGGCTGATTTCTTGAAAGTATCTTTACCTTGATTCCTACCTCATTTCAATTTACCCTTTGCAAATCCACCTTGGTTGTAGCATGTCCACTGGCTGGTAACCGCTCTCCAATAGTGTCTCCTTTCGTGCTCGCGCGCACATCCTTTTGATAGCTTAGTTTTTCATCCAGATAATTATTGCTTTCTCAAATTTAACCTGAGTTGTTTCATTGAGAATCTTGGAAAGATTTCCAATGCCTAGTGTCCAAGGCGTGTCACATCACACCTTGGCATCTACTTTTCCGCTTCACCTCCATTTCACTTCATCCCCTTTTCGCTCATTCCATCTCACTCCCCTGCAAAGCAGAAGCCAAGGCGGGGCAGCTGTAGACACGCCAAATTTGACACTATGTTGAGCAAGTTTCATGTTACAATATAATGTCCCAAGTGCACTTCATCACTGGTTTAATAAATAGGTTTCTCTCATTTTTCGTGATTTTTCATAAGTCGCGACTGACCCACGGTCGTTTCTTAAAACACGCCCTTCGTCATGTTGCCTATTAGTAAATGGCACCCGCATCTCAGGCGTGTTCCTCGAGCTTTATGAATCCAATTTGAAATCAACTCATGAAATTCACGCCCTCGAGTGGGGCACCTTTTTTGAAAAGCGCTCGTCTATTAGACGCGTTTCTAATTTTTAAAATATGGAAAGTTTGAATTTTTAAACGTAATAGGCGACCGAGCCTTGGGCGCTGTTTGAGAATAGCGACCGTGATCCGGTCGCGATCTCTAGTTCGTGTCCGAATGGCATTATACCTTCCCAGATTGAGCATTGCTATTATTTAACACCCTATTCACCTTTGGAAAGGGGTCTCTGGCCCTTCCTCCCTTTGATCTCCCTTCAACCACTATAAATACCCTCCTTATGCTCTCACATGCGAAGGGAGGCATCCTGAAGAATCAACCTGAGAACCCCCACGGTTTAAGCGCATCGTACCACTTTGTGCTTTGTTTCGTCGCTCCTAGCGATTGCCATTCAAGTGTCCAACTGGTTTTCCTCTGTCCTGCTTACAGGAGCATAAGGAGGAGCTTTTCTCTTATATTGTTCAAGTGCATGCTTTCATTACTTTCATCACCCACACATTACTCATCTTGCTAGCTTCATATTAATCACTTAGATAGCTCTTTGCATTCATATTCTTCATCCTACACTCCTCCTAGGGGTTTAAAAACCCACCAAAATGTGTGTTCATACACAATTTCACATCATTTTACACACTAAGAATTTGATACTACACTTGGCTAATCCATTTTACTTTTCCCAGTTTGTGCTTTCTTTTCAAGGTAATCAAAGTAAGGACCCACTTCATCGGCCGGCCGATTGAAGGAGGAAGAAAAGAACCCAGTCTCTCCCGTTTACCAGGTATTTTACGTGATCACATTCTCCTATTTTGAGAGCATCCACACTTTCTGGCGATCACACTCCCTTAGGAGCATCGCATGCTCCCTTTCCCCTAATTATCATATGAATTGAATTTTTATCTCAAAACATGTCTATTTGACACGATCCACACTCCCCATATCATGGAGAATGAGGGGCTGAAGACCGAGCAGTTCATCTAGGGTTTGAGGCAGGATCTGAGGCACCTCTTGATGACGAACGCTGCTTCAGATTTGGAGACAGCTTCCCGTGTGGGGGCATCACTGGAGCTGGATATGCAGAAGATCCGAGGACAGAGTGGCCAGGGGCAGTTCCAGTCAGGACGCAGCCAGCAGTCGGATACCCAGCAGCATGGCACCTTTCAGCATGCGATGGGTAGTTCGGGAATGTCAGTGCCGACGGCGTCAGCGACAGGATCTGCGTCTTTTGGCACGAAGGTTAAGAAGTTTTTCAGAAAAGGTTTTGACAAGAAGCGCAAGGATCAGAAGCAGATGTCCTCGGGTAGTGTTCAATAGCCGATTCCTTATCAGCGTCAGGGATCAGTTGGCGGTTCGCGGGGTTCGTGTCCCCAGTGCGGCGGTTCTCATCAGCTTAGGTAGTGTACAGCGCCAGTGATTTGTTTTAGATGTGACCATGCAGGACATATGACGCGTGACTGTCCTTTGAGGCCGCAGCAGCAGCAGCAACCACAACAGCAGGGGCAGTATCCGCCACTACCCCGGTCAACGAGTGTGGGCAGTCAGAGGTCTCGAGGTAAGATTACACACATGACCAGGGCAGAGGCAGAGGCGTCGCAGCTTGTGGAAGGTACTGTTATGATTTTGGGTTGCGCAGCTCGGGTTTTGTTTGATTCTGGCGCATCACATTCGTTTATTTCAGAGGATTTCACGCTGAGTCTTGAGGAGCCGGTGACCCAGATGTCTTGTGATTTGGTGGTTAAGTTGCCTACTGGTGATTTTATGATCACCCCGTATTGCTTTGAGAAGGTACCTGTGTGGGTGGAAGGGCGGAGTTTGCCGGCCATACTTTATGCGTTACCGCTTCAGGATTTCGATGTGATTTTGGACATGGATTGGCTCGAGGCTCATCATGCCTTGGTGGATTGTGGTTTGAAGAAGGTTTATTTCCGGTGAATTCGAGGACCCACCTTCTATTTCTAAGGTATTAGGTCTTCCTCTCCCCGCTTTCTTATTTCGACTATTAGGGCTCGTCGTTTGCTTGATGTGGGTTGCCAAGGTTTTCTCGCTTCTGTGGTCATGGTGGACCAGTCGGAGCCGGATGTGGAGGACATTCCGGTGGTGTGCGAGTTTCCCGATATTTTTCCAGAGGATCTACCTAGATTACCTCCCCAGCGGGAGATTGATTTTGTGATCGAGGTTATGCCTAGTACGGGGCCTCTGTCTAAGGCTCCTTACCGTATGGCCCCGGCTGAGTTGAGGGAGTTGAGGGCGCAGTTGCAGGAATTGCTCGCCAAGGGGTACATTCGTCTTAGCTTTTTCCCTTGGGACGCGCCAGTGTTGTTTGTGAAGAAGAAGGATGGTAGTCTGAGGTTGTGCATCGACTACCGGCAACTGAATGAGGTAACCATTAAGAACAAGTATCCGTTGCCACGGATTGATGATTTGTTCGACCAGCTTCAGTCCGCGCAAGTGTTCTCGCGGATCAATTTGCGGTCCGGTTACTATCAGCTGCGAATTCGGGAGTCTGATGTGGAGAAGTCTGCGTTCAGCACGAGATATGGGCATTATGAGTTTTTGGTGATGTCGTTTGGGCTCACCAATGCCCCCGCGGCGTTTATGGATATGATGCATAGGGTGTTTCGTCCCTACTTGGATCAGTTCGTGGTCGTATTTGTAGATGACATCCTTGTTTATTCACAGTCTGCAGAGGACCATGTGTATCATTTGAGGGTCGTGTTACAGACCTTGCGAGATCACTAGTTGTATGTGAAGCTCAGTAAGTGCGAGTTTTGGCTTCATGAGGTGGACTTTTTGGGGCACGTGATTTTTGGTGATGGTATTTCCGTGGATCCAGTCAAGGTCGAGGAAGTGGTGCAGTGGCCGAGACCGGAGTCTGTGATAGAGATTCGGAGTTTCTTGGGGCTTGCAGGCTATTACAGGAGATTCATCCAGGATTTTTCTCGTGTTGCAGCCCCGATGACTAGACTTATGAGGAAGGATGTGCCGTTTGTCTGGACTGGTGTGTGTGAGCAGAGCTTTTTGGAGCTTAGGAGGTTGCTCACCTCGACAACGGTATTGGTTTTGCCTTCTGGATCGGGAGATTTTATGGTGTGTACAGATGCTTCCCAAGTCGGGTTGGGTGCTGTGCTGATGCAGCACGATAGAGTGGTGGCTTATGCATCTCGGCAGTTGAAGCCACATGAGGAGAACTACCCTACCCACGATCTTGAGTTGGCGGCTGTGATCTTTGCTTTGAAGATCTAGAGGTATTATCTGTACGGCGAGAAGTTTGAGGTGTTCACTAACAATCAGAGTTTGAGGTATGTGTTCACGCAGAGGGACCTTAACCTCAGCCAGAGGAGATGGATGGAGTATATGAAGGATTATGACTTCACCCTGTCTTATCAGCCGGGCAGGATGAATGTCGTTGCTGATGCCTTGAGTAGGAAGGTCGTGGTCAGTGCGATGATGTTGAGAAAGTGGAGGCTCTGGGAACAGGTGCCAGCCGTGACATTTAGGCTCAAAGTTCCTCAAGAGCCGAGGTCAGCTGTCCTTGCAAGCTTGACTGTCACGCCAGATATTCATCGTCAAGTGACAGAGGCTCAACATGCAGACATTGAGTTGCCCCGGATATTGGCTTTGGCTAATATGGAGCTCGGTGAGGACGGAGCGGTGAGATTCTGAGGTAGGCTGTACGTCCCAACCGAGGAGCAGGTGAGGTGTAATATCCCGGATCTTTCGGATCCTTTCTTTTGGGTCTCAGATCTGCTTTCTCAGAGTGTCCAGCTCTGTTGTGTCCAAATTTTCGTTTCGGACATCTTTCGTGTTCGGATCAACGTAATCTGGAGTTGTTTCAGAGGCCCGGAGTGCGTCCGCGTCTTTTCTGCGCGTGTTTTCTGATTTCCGCGTACGGGTTTCGGCAGGACCTGCGGAACTCCGTAGCAGGTGAACCGAGTCGTTCACCTAGGCACGGGTGGTACCGTTGCGATCAGTGCGTTCCAACGATCGCGGCGGTGTATTTTTCTATTTTTTTAGATTTTATCAGAAAATTGGGATTTTCTATATAATCCCATTTCTTTTTCTTTTTTTCTTCCTTCTTTTTCTTTCTTCTTCCTCCCCTCTTCTTCTACCTCCCGTGAGAACCGCGGCCCCTCTCCCTCTCTCTTCGACCGACGACGACCGCGGCGGGCCTCTCTCCGGCTGCAAACGGCGGCGAGGCGACGGCGCGGCGACGTGGGCGGTGGCGAGGTGATCCCGTGGGCGTGCGGTGTTCGTGGGAAGAGTGAAGGAATGGGGTTTCTAGTGACATTCTTCGTGGTTTGAGCTCGATCCGGCGCGTCTCGACGCGGAGCGAAGGTAGGGTGACGATCCCTAGCCTCTTGCGTTCCTTCCCCGCGATTTGTAGGCCGCAGCGAGGTCGAGAGTGGGTTTTATCGCGCCAGGAAGGGTTAAGCATGCCGCGGGGAGTGACGGCCGATCTATGGTTTTAGCCCATGATTCCACATTTTGGGGGCGTAGAATCATGCTAGTGGACTTGGGGGTCGGTTCCCTTTCATTTCCCGTTCAATGGGGCTCGTTTGGGGCCGAAAATGGCGAATCCCGGCGAGTTCGCCGTTTTCGCGCCGACAAGGGATAAACACCCGAACCAGGGCCCATTTATCCCCATGCGCGGCCCAGACGTGACCACCCTTCGGCTCGGAGTGCATTGCGGTATGCGCGGTCAGTCGTGTGACCGTTCTTCCCCATGAGCGGCCCAAGGCCAACCGTTCATCCCGTGATTTTTGACCGTTGGCTTGTGGCCGTTGCACAATGTCTTGGGGTCAGCGGCTAGGGGCTAGCCGTATGTCCTCATGAGCGGCCAGGGGCTGGCCATTCGTCACTTGTGCCGTTGGTGGGATATGTGGCCTGGGTTGGTCCGCTCATACCCTTGAGCGGCGAGGTTCTAGCCGCCCTTCCCTCGAGCGGCTAGGGGCTAGCCGCCCATGTTTTGCACCGTTGGGACGATGAACGGCCGGATTGGACCGTCCATCCCCCACGAGCGGCTAAGGGTTAGCCGTTCTTTTGTTGAGCGGCTATGGAGTGGCCGTTCGTATTTCGTTTGGACCAGGGGTAGAGCGGTCCTTTGTTGGCCGTCCATACCCTAGAGGGGCCCGTTTCTGGCCGCGTGTCTCTTGTGCGGTCCAGTGTGGTCCGTTCAATAAGCTTGTCTAACCGGTGTTTCTTTCTTGGCCGATTTGAGTTCCGGGGGCATGGGCCTCGGTCCACGTGTCGACCGCGTCCTGACAGATGCTGGGCATCGTGTCGAGGCCAGGTGTTGTGGTACTGTGTAGCCCCGGGAGGTGTTGTTCTCGGCTCGTGACATCATGAGACGGTGTCGGTACGAGGGGCAGTCCTTGTACCCTGTCCGGTTGAGACATTATTTTCCGTTGACTTGAGAGTTTACTCCTTCAGTGACCCTCCACTAGTCGTAGCCTGCCTACACGTTTAGTGGTCCCACCAGGGAGTGGTGGAGAGGCTACCTTGAGGATGGTTTTAGACTGATTTCCGTCGGGCCCCGCGTCTAGCAGCCAGAGTCCGGCTGAGAGAAAAACCGATCAGAGGGCCAGACTAGGGACGCACGGTCTGTGTGCACACGTGGTTGGGGGCAGTTGGACCCACGCTTATGGACGGGAAACCAAATAGTCACTTGTTTTATAGTTAGTACGGTGTCCTTGCCTCCGCCTGGGGCTACTATGCCAGGCTATCGTGCCAGGCGGACACCTGCAGTGCGGTGTAAGACGTCAGGGGACGCTATCGACTGTGCTTCTAGTGGGAGGTACTTCTGTCGAGTCGGGAGTGACAGACTATCAGTCAGTCTCCGTGACTTCAACCTTCGGGTTTTCGTCGGATTGACCATTGAGTTCCGGTTGTCTCACCGCAGCGCGTGCGTCAGTTTTCATGCAGTGAGACCGGTGTTTGTAGTTGCAAGGCTTTCATTTCTGGGGTACTCGCTTGATGCTAGCGTAGCGGTTTTTCATTTAGCAAGGTAGGGTTCGAGTGATCCCTACTGAGTCTTGTTCTGAGACTCATTCCCTGCGTGTTTTCACCATGTTTCAGGCGAGGCGCGGCTTCAGGGGAGCACGTCTGAGGCTCAGTGTGGTTCAGGTGTCCAGTGTTAGTGCCAGAGGTCAGAGCCGGGGTATGCCCCGTGTTGCTGTATTTTTCTTTCTTATCTTTGTACTAGTTGTGGACTACTATTGTTTATTTTGTTATATCTTGTGGATCATGTATCATGTAAAATGTTAATTTATTTCTTGCTTATCATATAAACTATTTAATTTCTGTACTTATTTATGTTACTTGTGTAGTCTTCACACCATCCTTCTAACCCTTCCGAGTCTTCGGGCTCGTGGGTGACGGTGCGAGTCTCGGGTTATCGGGCCTTCTCGGTAATCGGATTCTTGGGTCATTACATGAGACGTGCGGTGTTACTAGAGGCTCATGGGAGCAGGTATACCGTACACCCAGGTGCGACGAAGATGTATCGGAACTTGAGGAGACAGTTCTGGTGGCCTGGCATGAAGAGCGATGTTGCCGAGTATGTATCCAGGTGCTTGACCTGTCAGCAGGTGAAGGCGGAGCATCAGCGACCAGGAGGTACGCTCCAGCCCTTGGAGGTTCCCGCGTTGAAATGGGACCACGTGACCACTGATTTTGTGGTGGGATTACCGAGGACTCAAAGTGGACAGGATAGTATTTGGTTGCTGGTGGATATGCTGACGAAAGTGGCTCGGTTGTTACCCATCAGAGTCAGCTGGAGTATGCCCAAGTTGGCACGTCTTTATGTGGAGCGGATCATACCTTTGCATGGAATCCTCATTTCTATCGTATCAGATCGAGATCCGCGTTTCACTTCTGGATTCTGAAGGAGTTTCCAGCGAGCTTTAGGCACCGAGTTAGCCTTCAGCTCGGCGTATCATCTTCAGTCGGACGGTCAGTCAGAGAGGACCATCCAGACGTTGGAAGATATGTTGAGGTCTTGTTGCCTGGAGTGGCAAGGAAGTTGGATTCACCATCTACCATTGGTGGAGTTTGCCTATAACAACAGCTATCATTCGAGCATTGGGATGGCTCCTTATGAGGCGTTGTACGGGCGACCGTGTCGGACTCCACTCAATTGGTTTGAGGTTGGTGAGCGTGTTGTGACGAGACCGGAGCTGGTGCAGCAGTGCATTGACGTGGTGCATCTGGTCCGTCAGAACATGTTGGCGGTGCAGAGTCGGCAGAAGAGCTATGCCGATCGGAGAAGGCATCCCCTCTGTTTTGCGGTCGGTGACCGAGTATTTCTGAGGGTCTCTCCCATGAAGGGAGTGATACGTTTTGGACAGCGTGGGAAGCTGAGTCCCCGCTATATTGGTCCTTTTCCCATCGTGGAACGTATTGGCAAGGTTGCTTATCGGTTGCAGCTACCTCTTGAGTTTGTGGCGGTGCATGATGTGTTTCATGTCTCGATGTTGAGGAAGTATTTGCCCGATGACTCTCATGTTTTGGAGGATTCCGTTTGGCCCGAGGTGACTCTCGATCTGTCTCTACCGGAAGTTCCCTACCCGTATTGAGGATCGGCGAGAGCAGCACCTGCGGAACAAGGTTATTCCTCTGGTTACGGTGGTGTGGCAGCGGCACTCTGGCGGTGAGGCGTCTTGGGAGCGTGAGGACGAGATGCGTCAGCAGTTCCCTTATTTGTTAAGTCTCCTTTTTCTTTCTCCTGTGCTTTATTTTAATTTCGAGGATGAAATTTATTTAAGGGGGGAGGGCTGTAATGCCCTGGATCTTTCGGACACTTTTCGGATCTAGATCTGTGGGTTTCGGATCACTTTTGGGAGTCCCAGGACGTGTTTTGCGGTTTTCACGTGTCTTCCCTGACAGGACCTGTGGAACGCATTTGCGAGCGAACCGTAGTGTTCTCCTACTTCGGGATGGTAGCACAACGATCAGCGTGTTCCGAGGACCGCGGAGGTGTATTTTTTTATTTTTTCACTTTTTTTGAAAAAATCAGATTTTCTATATAAACCCATTTTCTTTTTCTTTTTCCTTCTTCTTTCTTTCTTCTTCTTCCTCCTTCACCCGTGAGAGAACCGACGCCCCTTTCTTCCTCTTCTTCGTCCTGCGTGCTCGCGGTGGCGCCTTCCACCAGCTACAGACGGCGACGAGGCGACGGCGTGGCGGCGACGAGGTGATCGTGGCGACGTATGGCTCATAGGAGATCGTGAAGGTTCGGGAGTTCTAAAAGCTTTCTTCATGGATTGGTGGCGATCCGGCGCATCTCGAGCGACCCCGAGGTAGGGTGACGGCCCCCTAGCTCCGTGCTTTCCTTTCCTACGATTTCTAGGCCAACTGGAGGTCAAGAGGGGTTCATTTGAGCTCGGGATGGGAAAACCATGTTTTGGGGATCGAGGGCCGATCTAGAGTTTTATCGCGCCATTTGGAGTCTTGGAGGCACCATTGGATATCTAGGATCATGGGGACAAGCTTCCCCTTTGTTTCCCCATCACCCGGAGGTGATTGGGGCGTGGAATGGAGTTTTGGAGCCATTCCCGCCGTTCTCAGTTTCGCGGACTGTAAACGGTTTTACAGTGACCGTTTTGGCCTTAAGCGGCCTTAGCTAGACCGTTTTCATCCTTACGTGGCCCCCAGATGGACCGTTTTCATCTCGAGAGTGTCGGTAGATTAAGCGGTCTATCGTATGACCGTTTCACATTGGCTGGCCAAGTGGCCGACCGTTTTTACCTCATGGCCAGCGTGGTCTTCGAGGCGCTTTGACCGTTGAGATTCGACCGTTGTTCAGTTTTGGGGATACGCAATCATGAGTTGGCCGTTTAATACCCTCAGGCGGTCCAAGTGGACCGTTTATGTTCCCCACGGTCATGAGGTGACCGTTTTATTTTCCGTGCCGTTGGGTGGCCAAGCGGCCCAAGAGGGACCGCTTAGATCCTTAAGTGGCCTATCGTTGGACCGTTTATGTCCTGAACGGTCTGAGGATGATCGTTTGACGTCTCGTGTAGTCCAGAGGCTAAGCGGTCATGAGGAGACCGTCTGCACTCTGAGGCAGCCCAGAAATGGACCGCTATTGTTTTGAACTGCCACAGGGCGACCGTTTCCTTTCGTGGTAGGGCCAGGACTGGGCAGTCCAAGGGGGACTGTTTATCTTGGCACGGTCCAGAGAGGACCGCTACTGTATTTAGTTTCAACCAGAGTTCTTTTCTTGCCGGTTCGAGTCCTGGGTGAGTTGACCTCCATCCACGTGCTGACCGGTGGTCCGACTGATGCTGGGCATCATGTGGGTGTTGGATATTATGTTTTGATGATGACAAATACTATGAGTCTCACATGTCTGATGTCATATGTGTTTACTTCATACAGTATTTGTTTCATGCATTAACTCATATAGTATTTGTTTCATGCATTAACTGTGACATGTAGTCTGACCTCAATGATTTTGATGATAGCATATCATGAATATGTGTCTGAATGATTGTTCTGCCTTGGGCATATGGATGTGTTATCCTGCATTAGTGCATTGCTCAACTGCTTTCTATATGTGCTTCACTCTACGTCAGTACATTGCTGGAACAAGCCTGATCATGCATTGTCTCAACAAGTCTGTACACTCGTCCTCCTTCACACGGCCAACTCTATACATCCATATGAGCATTATGCATTGATCAAGCCAAAGTCTATACACTCGCTAGTGTGCATATGCATAGTCTATACATTGCTCATGCATCTTTACTTAAAGCCTATACATCCGTATGCTCCTTTATCATGCATGCATTATAGCAAGTATATACATCCTCTGCCAGTCTTCAGCAAAGTCTGAACATTGCTTCAGCGTTGGCTTTAGCCAAGTCTATACATCGACTGGCTGTCTTCAGCAGAGTCTGAACATTGCATCATTGTGCATATGCATTGTTAAGTCTATACATTGCCTGCTGAGTAAAGTATGTACAGCCTGTGTTGATATTGTTCATCGACTGAACTCTTCATTAATCTTGCAGGTGACTGGGCATGTGATCCGAGGCTAGCGCCTGGCACGTGATCCAAGATGCTGAGAAGCCGCCAGGTGGACTGAAGCACACACGCCCTAGCTGCTGCTTGATCCACACGAAGGCTCTGTCCTTATAAAGGGTCTCTTTGTCCCTTCGAAGCAAATGCTGGAAAGAGAGAAGAAAAGCCCCCAGAAGGAAGAACGAAGAGGAGTGAGCCTGAGCAGAAGATTAGACAGAGCAGAAGAGAGACAGTAATAGAAAGAAGGAGAGATCATGAAAAGAGAAGCAGTGAAAGCAGAGAGTGGTTGAAGAAGAGAAAGAGATAGAGAGTTAGAGGAGAAGAAGCAAAGCTACTTGAAGATTTGTTCCTGCTGCACCGTGGATCATATCCAGGCCAGTCAGCTCTATTTGAGAGCCACAGTTGTGCTACCATCTTTACAGTTTTCTGATTACTGTATTTTCCCTTTCTTGGTTTCGTTTACATTTCTTTGTGCTTCTCCCGATTGCCCTGTTGGGGATCGGGTTCCTCCTGTGGTTTCAAGAGAAGGGAGATTTGTTTCTCCAGGTGTGGACGCCCTAAAATTCGCTGGTTCGGGTGGTTCGTCTATTAAGTGCGTGGGCGTGCCAGTCACCGGAGTGACAATTTATTCGGGCCCCGAAGAGCCCATGGTGCGCTCGATCTGACTTCGTCAGACGATTGTGTAATTCGTGTCGGGACCAACACCCGTCGCGCCATAAATGTCACGACGTCATTTACATCCCCCATACGAGGGAACACCCTTGATTAATCGCTGAGATTCAGGGCCTCATGGCCAAGAAATTAATTGCATGAAAAGTCTATTAGGAGGTATCGAAGTCCCCGTACGAGGGTGAGAAGAAAGCATTCGCGGTCATGTCGGTCATGTGCTGACCATTTAATATTCGGATGAATGTCCGGCTCGGGAAAAGCGCGATCGTCGCGGGAAGACCGAAGCATATGTATGCCAGGATATGGCAATTTATTGTTCAGAAGAACGGAAAACGTTCGGCTAAACCTCGGTCAGAGTGGTCGGTCGGAAACCGGTAAATCTGTTAGCCCGGTGCAAGAGCACGCTGCGACCATACTGCGGTGGGCCCCCCGCGGTCGAAACAAGACTTGCATGAGCGTCGTTAATATTTTCGGTGCCAAGGGGGCGACGAGAGAATATCCCTTGAATCGGCTGAAAAGCCCTGTGTCCGGAGAAGCGGGCGTTCGAAACGTGTCGGTCATTCGGGAGACCGTTTAATATTCAGACGGGAGTCCGACTTGAGAATATTGTACTCGTCGCGGGAGGACCTGAAACATACGTACGCCGGGGTACGGCAAATACATTATTCCGAGATACTGAAAATATTCGGTTAAATCTCAGTTAGTGTAGCAGGAAACCAGCGAGTTTATTGGCCCGGTGCGAGATCGAGTCAAGACCATATTGGTGGCGCCTCCCGTGGTCCAAACGGGGCTCGCGTGGGCAACGTTAATATTTCCGGTGCCGGAGAGCAACGGGGGAGAGTCCGGGACTAGACTCCAAAATCAAAAATATGTTCGAAAGGAGCGGGCTATAGACCAAGGATATGAGCCCGGCGATGACCATGATCGGGATAGGCCCGAGGTCTGAGTGTGGCCCACGGAGGTCTTATTGATATTCCCATGGAAGGAGTCCGGGGGTGGCGAGAGCCGTCTCGTTCTAATTTGGATTCTGTCGGTCACTTGCCGACCTTTTCATATTCGGGCAAGGGCCCATATTAAAAGTGCGACGCGGGCAGGGACAACCCCGTACAAATATATATATGCCGAGTTTACGGCAATTTCAATGGAAGGGCGGGAACGAATCCCGATAGGAATGGGTCAGAATTGATGAGCTATTGGCCCGGAGTAATACCGGCTCACAACCATATCGGGGTAGGAGCCACCGGCTATGCAGGTCGCTCACGTGCCTGTTCATGTTCGGACGTAGGTCTATAATAAGAACGCGGCGGGAATCGAGGTGAATCCGTTCAAATGTCTGCCGAACGTGCGGTAATTTTAGCAGCGGCTCAGAAGGGATCCGGCCGAAGAAATAAGTCCGGTTTAATCGGAATATCAGCCCGAGGCGAGGTCGGGCTATGGCCATTTCGGGATAATTCCCAAGACTCAGGCCCAACCTAGAAGGGCGACATCATTGTTCCTTTGGCACCGGGTCACGGGAGAGACGGGGCTGCGAAGCGGATCCCATTGTTTTATTATTATTTAAGAAACGTTATCATTATCATTTGTTAATTTATACATATCTTTGAGTGAATTCTTTATTACTATTTATTCATTTTTCTTGTGATTTATTCATTTACTATTGTTATTATTAGGTTTGTTATTATTTTTGTTTGTTTTATTATCATTCATTTACTTGTCATTTTTTGTTAAGTTTGTTATTATTATTTATTTATTTTTGTTATCACTTATTTGTCGATTTATCATTATTATTATTTCTTTTAAGCTTATTATTATTATTGCTTATTTCTTTATCATTCTTATTTATTTATTCACATTTTTGAATTTATTATCATTTATTATTGTTGTTTAACATTATTGTTTGCTATTATTTCTCTATTTTCTTTTGAGTTTGTTATTATTATCATTATTTAAGTTTTGTATCATTATTTGTTTATTTATTATGTTTTCTTTTAGCTTATCATCTTTATTAATATCATTATTTCAGGTGTACCGCTGGGTCATGGGAGTGCGCCGCTGGAGGGCCAAGGGAGTGTGCCGCTGAGGGCCAAAGGAGTGTGCCGCTAGAGGGCTAAGGGAGTGTGCCGCTGGGGGCCAGGGGGTGTACCGCTGGAGGGTTAAAAGGGTGTGCCGCTGAGGGCTAGGGGTGTACCGCTGGAGGGCTAAAAGGGTGTGCCGCTGAGGGCCAGGGGGTGTACCGCTGGAGGGCCAAGGAGTGTGCCGCTAAGGGCCAGGGGTGTACCGCTGGAGGGTCAAAAGGGTGTGCCGCTGAGGGCCAGGGGTGTACCGCTGGAGGATGAGTGTGCCGCCGAGGGCTGAAGCAGGAGCGTGTCGCTGAAGGGCTGAGGGAGTGTACCGTTGAAGGGCTGGGAGTGTGCCGCTGAGGGCCTGGGGGAGTGTACCGCTGAAGGGCTGGGAGTGTGCCGCTGAAGGGCCTGGGGCTGTGCCGCTAAAGGGCTGAGGGAGTGTACCGCTGAGGGGCTAAAAGGGTGTACCGATGAGGGCCCACTCTCCCTCTAATTCTTTTAAGGCTTTTCTTTTCTTCTTTTCTGATTTTATTAAGTGTGCATGTGTTTGTCTCTCTCTTTCTCTTGATTATCTTTCATTCTTTCTCTTGTGGGGACAGATGTTCGAGTTGTCTAGTTGCCGTTCGGTTTGGTTCTCTTTGAGTTGATTACGGCTCCCTTGCCTCGGTTAAAGTGTTTTACGGTTGTTCTTTTCATTCGTTTGTTGCCTCCTTTTACCTTTTTAATGTGTTATTGTTCTTAGCAAAAATTCGACAGCATCTCCCCTTGACCCGAGCGTAAGAGAGATACAGGGAACGCGCCCACATGGAGTGGCGGAACACGACAACTGGAGGTGGGCGCTCGAGAGCGGCAACACCTTTATAAACCTCAAAAAACTCTGAGGGAACGGCGAGTGGAAGACTACTCCTAGGACTGGCCAAAGAGGGAGTGCACCGGGCAAGAAGGAGGGGCAAGTGTGCCGGGCAAGGAAGGCGCGAGAGGGCGTGCCGTTGAAGGCTTAGCCAGGGCGTGCCGGGCAAAGGTCCAAAGGACCGTGTCGGGGAAGGGCACAGGAGGGTGTGCCGCTGAAGGCTTGGCCAGGGCGTGCCGGGCAAGGGTCCAAAGGACCGTGCCGTTGAAGGCACGGCTGGGGTGTGCCGCTGAGGGCATGCAGGGGTGAGCGAAGGCAAAAATGCCAAAGAGGAAGCAAGCCCTAACAAAAGGAGAAAGGGAAAGGGGCGTAAAACACCAAAGGATGTAAACACGGGAGAAATATTTGAGGAAGACGTCCAAAAAATATTTGCAAGACTTCTACTTCTATTCTCATAAGAGGAGTGCCCCAAGGGGGCTAATACATCGCAACGACGGCAAAACAAGAAATGAAAGGAAAGAGGAAAAGAAAATACAGTGGGGGGGGGAACGGAGCGTGGACTCCTCCCCTCCCGGACCTCACTCCCTCTCTCCACCCACTCTTCTTCTCTTCTTCTCTTCACACAGACGGTGGTGGTAGGTGGAGCGATGAGCTCCTCTTCTTCTCTTCTTATCCTTCTTCTCTTCGCGCGGACGGCGGTGGCAGGTGGACGGAGCAGCAGAAAGGGGGAGGCGGAGCCTCCCCTCCTCTTCTTTTTTCGCTTCTTCTCTTCCTCTTCTTCTCTTCTGCGTGTCTCTGTCTCTCTTTTTTCCTTTTCTCGAATGGGAGTGGTTTTATACTCCCAGCAGCGGGAGCTTTTGAGCACGGCCGTCAAAGGCGGGAAGCAGCTCCGTCATGATGGGGTTTGACTCCCCCCGTCCTGGATGTCAGCGGAATAGCCTGTGTGGCCCAATCCCTAATTGACACCTCAGAGGGTTCACTGCGCGCCAAGGATGCGTAGGGCATGGGCACCACGTCGTCCAGCCGTTGACATGCCTTAGCACTGTGTCGGGGGAGGGCCAAAAGGGTGCATCACTGAAGGTTGCCCAAGCGTGCCGCTGAAGAGGGCAAAAGGCGTGCCGTTGGGCACAAAAGAGTGTGCCGTAGAGGACCCAAAGGGGCGTGCCGCTGAAGACCCCACTTGGGGTTGTGCCGCTGAAAGCCCATGGGGGCTGTGCCGCTGAAACCCCCCTTGGGGTGTGCCGCTGAATCCCCATTGGAGCGCGCCGCTGAAGCCCACAGGGGCTGTGCCGCTGAAGACCCCCAAGGGGCGTGCTGCTGAAGCCCACAGGGGCTGTGCCGCTGAAGACCCCCAAGGGGCGTGCCGCTGAAGCCCATGGGGGCTGTGCCGCTGAAAGGCTCCAGGGGCGTGCTGCTGAAGCATCAAGGGGCGCCGCTGAAAGGCTAAATGGGCAGTTTTGAGCCCGTTGTGAGCATGAGTTGTGGCCCATTTAATTTTCTTCGAGGCCCATGGATTGTGGAGCTCTTGGTGGTTGATTTCTCTTCGCTGTCGTGATTCCGGAGACGACTTCACGGTAGTGCGTGCATTTGTTTGGGGAGTCCGGGTGACCAGTCTTTCCGGGGCTTCTTCACTCGGTGCCCTTGTTGATGCTGGGCCGAGCAGGATATCTGTGTGTGTAATTTTTGGTGTCCACAAATGCCCCCCACCCACGAGTAGCGCTGGCGAAGGATGAGCCGGGCGGTGCCCGTGGGTGTATTTGTCTCTTTCCTCTTCGTCGATGCCGACGGGGTGCCGGGAGCTAATATTTTGGTCTCTTCTTCTCTTCGTCAGTGCCGACGGGGTGTCGGGCGTTGACATGATATGTTGGTCTCTTTGTCTCTTCGTCAGTGCCGACAGGGCGCCGAGAGCTGACCTGGTTTGTTGGTCTCTTTGTCTCTTCGTCAGTGTTGACAGGGTGTCGGGAACTGACATGATATGTGGATCTCTTTGTCTCTTCGTCAGTGCCGACAGGGTGTCGGGAGCTGACATGATATGTGGATCTCTTTGTCTCTTCGTCAGTGCCGACAGGGTGCCGGGAGCTGACCTGGTTTGTTGGTCTCTTCTTCTCTTCGTCAGTGCCGATGGGGTGTCGGGCGTTGACATGATATGTTGGTCTCTTTGTCTCTTCGTCAGTGCCGACAGGGTGCCGGGAGCTGACCTGGTTTGTTGGTCTCTTCTTCTCTTCGTCAGTGCCGACGGGGTGCCGGGAGCTGACCTGGTTTGTTGGTCTCTTCTTCTCTTCGTCATTGCCGACGGGGTGTCGGGCGTTGACATGATATGTTGGTCTCTTTGTCTCTTCGTCTGTGCCGACAGGGTGTCGGGAGCTGACATGATATGTGGATCTCTTTGTCTCTTCGTCAGTGCCGACAGGGTGTCGGGAGCTGACATGATATGTGGATCTCTTTGTCTCTTCGTCAGTGCCGACAGGGTGCTGGGAGCTGACCTGGTTTGTTGGTCTCTTCTTCTCTTCATCAGTGCCGACAGGGTGTCGGGCGTTGACATGATATGTTGGTCTCTTTGTCTCTTCGTCAGTGCCGACAGGGTGCCGGGAGCTGACCTAGTTTGTTGGTCTCTTCTTCTCTTCGTCAGTGCCGACGGGGTGCCGGGAGCTGACCTGGTTTGTTGGTCTCTTCTTCTCTTCGTCAGTGCCGACGGGGTGTCGGGCGTTGACATGATATGTTGGTCTCTTTGTCTCTTCGTCAGTGCCGACAGGGTGTCGGGAGCTGACATGATATGTGGATCTCTTTGTCTCTTCGTCAGTGCCGACAGGGTGCCGGGAGCTGACCTGGTTTGTTGGTCTCTTCTTCTCTTCGTCAGTGCCGACGGGGTGTCGGGCATTGACATGATATGTTGGTCTCTTTGTCTCTTCGTCAGTGCCAACAGGGTGCCGGGAGCTGACCTAGTTTGTTGGTCTCTTCTTCTCTTCGTCAGTGCCGACGGGGTGTCGGGCGTTGACATGATATGTTGGTCTCTTTGTCTCTTCGTCAGTGCCGACAGGGTGTCGGGAGCTGACATGATATGTGGATCTCTTTGTCTCTTCGTCAGTGCCGACAGGGTGCCGGGAGCTGACCTGGTTTGTTGGTCTCTTTGTCTCTTCGTCAGCGCCGACGGGGTGTCGGGCATTGACATGATATGTTGGTCTCTTTGTCTATTCGTGAGTGCCGACAGGGTGCCGGGAGCTGACCTAGTTTGTTGGTCTCTTCTTCTCTTCGTCAGTGCCGACGGGGTGTCGGGCATTGACATGATATGTTGGTCTCTTTGTCTCTTCGTCAGTGCCGACAGGGTGTCGGGAGCTGACATGATATGTGGATCTCTTTGTCTCTTCGTCAGTGCCGACAGGGTGCCGGGAGCTGACCTGGTTTGTTGGTCTCTTTGTCTCTTCGTCAGCGCCGACGGGGTGTCGGGCATTGACATGATATGTTGGTCTCTTTGTCTATTCGTTAGTGCCGACAGGGTGCCGGGAGCTGACCTAGTTTGTTGGTCTCTTCTTCTCTTCGTCAGTGCCGACGGGGTGTCGGGCATTGACATGATATGTTGGTCTCTTTGTCTCTTCGTCAGTGCCGATAGGGTGTCGGGAGCTGACATGATATGTGGATCTCTTTGTCTCTTCGTCAGTGCCGACAGGGTGCCGGGAGTTGACCTGGTTTGTTGGTCTCTTGGTCTCTTCGTCAGTGCCGACAGGGTGCCGGGAGCTGACCTGGTTTGTTGGTCTCTTTGTCTCTTCGTCAGCGCCGACGGGGTGCCGGGAACTGACCTGATATGTTGGTCTTCTCTTCTCTTTGTCTTCTCTTCTCTTTTCTTCTCTTCTCTTTTTTGTTATCCTTTTTTTTCTCTTTTATTCTCCTTTTCTTTTCTCTTCTCTGTTTCCTTCTTCTTCTCTTCTTCCCTTCTCTCTTTTTTTTGGAGAACTCCGGGCGACTGCTGGCATGGATGCCAATGATATAAGAGCTGTCGGCACAGCGGTCGATAATTGGAAGCTGTTGACATGGGGGCCAATAATTGAAAAGCTGTCGATCCGAAGGCCGATGATTAAAAGCTGTCGACTCAAGGGCCGATGATTGAAAGCTGTCGGCATGGAATCCAATAATTGGAAAGCTGTCGACCCGAAGGCTGATGATTGAAAAGCTGTTGGCATGGGAGCCAATAATTAAAAAGCTGTCGACCCGAAGGCCGATGATTGAAAGCTGTCGGCTCAGGGGCCGATGATTGAAAAGCTGTCGGCTCAGGGGCCGATGATTGAAAAGCTGTTGGCTCAGGGGCCGATGATTGAAAAGCTGTCGACCCGAAGGCCGATGATTAAAAGCTGTCGGCTCAAAGGCCGATGATTGAAAGCTGTCGGCATGGGAGCCAATAATTGGAAAGCTGTCGGCTCAGGGGCCGATGAGGGAGGCCAGAATAGACATGGCTGGAAGCGGGCTGCGGGAGCCGAAGTTGGGAGATTAACGAGCCGCGAGGGCAAGAGGTAGGCCATGGGGGCTAAGGTTGGGCTCTACGAGTCGTAGCTGGAAACGTAGGCTTCGATGGCGGAAATTGAGTTTATTGCATACGCACATTCTTGTTATTTTATTGTTATTATACTTTTTTTGTATTATTTTTATGTTGTTTTGTTTTGTTTTGTTTTTTATCATTTTTTAAAGCATGCAAGCATTCATTAGCAGGCATAACATAAATATAAGTAAGGCGGCTCCCTCTATAGGGGATAGGATAGGGACGTCGCCCGTAATTCGTAGATGCGGTGCGGGCCGAGAGGCACAATCGAGGGGTGGTGCACCCGTCAAGAGGATATCGCACATCTTGCATGCATAGCCTAAATTCACGCATTTCACCCGAGGTAATTCTATGTGGCATGGCAGTGCAAATGTGTGAACAAAGAGCCCTAACCACAAGGATATGCAGGTTTTCTTGGTGACACTCGAGGATCACTCTAGCGCCTACACATATGTTTCAGGCTTTCGACTTTCGGTAGCTTCACACAGCCCCCATCTGTTTATTTTGGTAGCAGATTTCACCGTTCAGCGCGAGTCTCCTCATGTGTCTCAATGGGGATTCCCGGCTACTAGGATTCATCCTCATTATAATTCTATTACGGATTCCACCGTTTGACGCGAGTCTCCTCATGTGTCTCAATGGGGATTCCCGGCTAATAGGTTTCATCCTTATTATAATTCGCTTCACCATTTCGCGCGAGTCTCCTCATGTGTCTCAATGGGGATTCCCGGCTACTCGGATTCACGTGTCTCTCTCTTTTCTTTTCTTTTTCTCTTTTTTTTTCTCTCCCTCTTTTTTTTTTACAGTGGGGGTAGGCAGCTTTTTCCTCACGATTATCTTTCACGCGAGTGTAGGAATTCAAGTCTCCGTAGAGTGCTAAGAAGAAATTCGGGCAATCCCTATAGCCGAAGGCCATTGAACACATTAAGTGCTAAGTGTGGGAGCGTTGCCTCAGTTTTATTTTGTGAGTTGGGCTTAGCGATTCAGCCATGACTCTTCCCCTTGACGTGTGCACTCGCCATAATCGGGCTCCCTTCGAGCGTACGCCGTGACACCCGTGCATCTGGAATCGGGGCGATATTATTATTTAGCAAGGAAACACGGTCCTAGAAAATTTCAAGGAGGTGTATTATTCTATATTAAGCAAGCATGCAAACAGGGCAATCAAGCATTCTCTTCTTTTGTTTCTGTTTTCTTTTTTTTGTGTGTTTGTTTTATTTTATTTTTTTGGGTGTTGTTTTTTGTTTTTGTTTGTTTGTTTTTGTTTGTTTTTTTTTGCATAAGAAAATATTGTTGTTACGTATAAGTGTAGTGGTAGTAAAGGTATTAGGGAGGCAAACCGCAAAAGGGCTGAGAGGATATTAGGGAAGCGGGCTGCAAGAGCCGAAGTTATGGGATGCGGGCCGCGAAGGCTGAATTCTGGGAAGCAGGCTACGAGAGCCAGACTTGGGAAGTAAGCCACGAAGGCCAAATGTAAGCAGGATGCAAGAGCCAAAGCTGGGAAGCAGGCTGTGAAAACCGAGGGGAAGCAGACTGCGAGAGCCAAAGTTGGGAAGCAGGCAACGAGGGCCGAATTTTGGGAAGTAGGCTACAAAAGTCAGGATCTGGGAAGCATGCTATAAAAGCCGAAGGGAAGCAGGCTGCAGGAGCTGAAATTATGGGAAGCGGGCCACGAAGGCCGAATTCTGAGAAGCAGGCCGTGAAGGCCGATTCTTGGGGAGCAGGCTGCAAGAGCCAAGGATAATGAAAAGTAAGCTAAAAAGCCAAGGGATATTGGCGAGCGGGCCACAAGGGCCAAAGGTTGGGGGAACAGGCTACGGGAGCCAACATTGGGAAGCAGGCCACAAAGGCCAAAGGGAAGCAAGCTGCGAGAGCCAGAGATAAGCAGGCCACGAGAGCCGAATTTTGAGAAGCGGGCTACATGAGCCAGGATCTGGGAGGCCTTTGTCGGTTTAACGCCCCACCGGCGGAAGGTCTAGTCGGTTTAACACCCCGTCGGCGAAAGGTTTAGTTGGTTTCTCTTTGTTGGATGGCTGGAGGTCGGAAGTCAAAGTTTGCCTCGTGACCCTTCTTTTTCTTCTTCTCTTCTTCTTTTGTAGGGAGGCAGGCACGAAGACCATGTTCGCCTCATGTCTCTTTTTCTCTTCTCTTCTTCTTTTGTAGAGAGGCAGGTGCGAAGACCATGTTCGCCTCATGTGTCTTTTCTTTCTTTTCTTATCTTCTTTTTGTGTGGTGAGGCGGGCTCGAGGACCACGCCTGCCTCATGTGTCTTTTCTTCTTCTTCTTTTGTGGAGAGGCCGGTGCAAGGACCATGTGTGTCTCATGTCTCTTTTTCTTCTCTTCTTTTTGTGTGATGAGGCGGGCTCAAGGGCCACGTCTGTCTCATGTGTCTCTTCTCTTCTTTTCTTCTCTTCTTTTTGTTTGGTGAGGCGGGCTCGAGGGCCACGTCTGCCTCATGTCTCTTTTTTTCTTCTTCTTTGCTCCTCTTTTCTCATTAGTGCTTCCGTGCTGGAGTGTATTTCTCTTAATGTGCCCCTAGGTTGGGGTGTAGCTTCATTGGGTATGCATCCCCCCCTGAGGGGTGTGTTTTACCTCTTTGCTTCTGCGCCCCCCGGGCGGGGTGTATTTTTTTAGCTTCTATGTCCCCAGACCAGGGTGTGTTTTTTTAATGCCCCCGAGGCGGGGTGTAGCTCTCTTCAAATGCCCCCATGGTGGGGTATACTCTTCACGGCTTCTATGCCCCCAGGTGGGGTATGTCTCTTCTTCATATGCCCCTAAGCCAGGGTGGACTTCTCTTCATATGCCCCTGAGCTGGGGCGTGTTCTTTATAGCTTCTAGGCCCTCGAGACGAGGTATGCTTCTTCTTCATATGCCCCTGGTACGGGGTGTAGCTCTCTTCAAATGCCCCCCCTAAGCCGGGGTATACTCTTCACGGCTTCTATGCCCCCAGGCGGGGTATGTTTCTTCTTCATATGCCCCTGGTACGGGGTGTGTATTTTATTTCTTATACCCCCCCCCCATAGCGGGGGCGAATTCTGCTCTCTTTCTACCCCTGAAGGCAGAGGAGTGCTTCTCTTCATATGTCCCCGGCACGGGGGTGTATCTCTTGCTTCTTATGCCCCCCTGAGGCCGGGGTGTATCTCTTTACGGTTTCTGTGCCCCTGAAGCAGGGTATGTTGTTTCTTCAAATGCCGCTTGGGCGGAGCATATCTTTCTTCTCATGCTCCCGGATCGGGATGTATGTCTCTTTATTTCTGTGCCCCGGGTCGGGGTAGATGCTTTTGCTTCTTATGCGCCAAGGGCGGAGTGTATTTTTGTGCCCCCAGGTTGGGGTAGGTGCTTCTACTTTTTATGCGCCAAGGGCGGAGTGTGTCTCTTTCTGTGCCCCTAGGCTGGGGTACATTCTTCATGTTTCTTATACTCTTTTCGCATGGCGTATTCTCTTGCTTCTTATGTCCTTGGATCGGGGCGTATGTTTCTTCTTCTGATGTCCCTAAGTCGGGGTATATTCTTTCTTCATGTGCTCCCAGGTCAGGATGTATGTCTCTTTGCTTCTTTACGCCCCCGGATCGGGGTAAATGCTTCTGCTTCTTATGCGCCAAGGGCGGAGTGTACCCCTTTGTGCCCCCCGAGCGGGGTGGATGCTCTGCATGTGTCCCCGGGTCGGGGTGTAGCTTTGTCTCCCACGGAGGGGGTGTGCTGTTTCCTCAAAAGCCCCCAGACCAGGGTGTATTCTTCCCTTTCTTATACTCCCGAGGCGGGAGGGGTTCTCTTCATGTGTCCCCATGGCGGGATGTGCTTCTTTCTTCAAGTGTCCCCAGGCCGAGGTGAATTCTCTTCTTCTTCCCAGACACACCGGGGGGAATGTTTGCTTCTTGTGCTCCCAGGGTGGGGTGTATTGCTGATTTTGATGCCCCCGAGGTGGGGCGTATTGCTGCTTCTGATGCCCCAGAGCGAGGTATCCTTTTTTTTTATATGCCCCCGGCACGGGGTGTATTCCGCTTCTAGTGCCCCCAGAGTGGAGTGTATTGCCGCTTTTGATGCGGGGTGTAGTCCTTGCTTTTTATGCACTCGAGGCGGGGTGAATTCTTCTTCTTTGTTTACGTGCCCCCATATCGGGGTGTATTCCTCTCTTCATATGCTTCCCTAAGCCAGGGGATGTTGTTTGTTCTGCTTCAGATGTCCCCCCCGGGGGGTGCATGTTGCTTCCTGGACTCCGAGCCTGGGGTATGCTCCTTCAAAGGTCCCTAAGCCGGGGTGGATTCTCTTTTCTTCTCATGCTCCCAAGGCGGGATGTAGCTTCTTCAAGTACCCCTAAACCGGAGTGTATTCTCTATGGCTTCTATGTCCCCCGGGTGGGATATGTTTTGCTTCTTGTGCTCCAAAGGCGGGGCGTATATTACTTTTTTTGTGTGCCCCAAAGGTGGGGTATACTTCCCTTCGAATGCCCCCGAGTCGGGGTGTAGCCGTGTCTCACATGCCCCCATGCGGGGTGAGCTTGGCTTCTTATACACCCGAGGCGGGGTGTGTTTCTTCTTCAAGTGTCCCTGAGACAGGGTGTATTCTCCTCTTTCTTATGCTCCCGAGACGGGATGTAACTTCTTCATATGCCCCTAAGCCGGGCGTACTCTTCATGGCTTCTATGCCCCTTGGCGGGGTATGTTTCTTCCTCAAATACCCCTAGACCGGGGTGTATTCTTCTCTTTCTTGTGCTCCCGATACGGGATGTAACTTCTTCAGATACCCCTAAGCCGGGGCGCAACTCTGTTTTTTTTTTATACTCCCAAGGCGGGATGCCGCTTCTTCACATGCCCCTAGACCGGGGCATTTTCTTTACGGCTTCCATGCCCCCGGGCGGGGTATGTTTCTTCTTCTGATGTCCCTAAGTCGGGGTTTGCTTCTTTATTTGTGTGCCCCCTGGCCGAGGTGACTTCTTGCTTCTTATTCCCCATGGTGGGGTATGGTCTTTGCTTCTTATGCCCTCATGACGAGGTGGATGCGTGCTTCATGTGCTTCATACCGGGGTATATTTCTTCCTCGAATGCCCCTAAGCCGGGGTGTGGGTTCCGCTTCTTATGCCCCAGAGCGGGGTATGCTTCTCTTCATATGCCCCTGAGTCGGGGGATGTTGTTTGTTCTTTATGCCTTTAGATCGGGGTGAAACTATGTTGCTTCTTATGCCCCCAAGGCGGGGTGTGTTTCTCTTCATGTGTCCCACAATCGGGGTATGTCTTCTGCTTCAAATACCCCCCTGAGCCGGGGTGCATTCTTGCTGCTTCTTATGCCCCATGGCGGGGGTATGTTCTGCTTCTTTTACCCCCTCAAGGCGGGGCGTATTTCTCTTCAGATGCCCCCCCCTCCAGAGTGGGAGTGTAGCTTTTCTTCATCTGCCCCCCCTAGGTCGGGGGGTATGCCTCTTCACTTCCGTGCCCCTAAGCGGGGTACGCTTCTTCTTCAAAGGCCCCTAAGCCGGGGTGCAGCTTTGTTGTCTGTCGTGCCCCCAAAGTGGGATAGAATCTCTTCATATGCCCCTAGATCAGGGTGTATATTTCTTTTTGCCTCTTATGCCCCTATGCCGGGGTATATCTCCTCTTCTTATCCCCCATGGCGGGGTATGTGCATGCCCTCTTCGAGAGTGGCGGCCATGCTTGGCCTCATTGCTATAAAGCATTCCCCACAGTGGGCAGCCACTCACCAAGCTACAATTGTGGGTTGTTGGATCTTCTAACAGCCACTCGAGGGGCCGTCTTGTGCCGGATAGAGGTAGCAGGAAGGAGGGACGGGCGGGGTCATTGCACTGCAGACTCGGAGCCTCCTAGAGTCGGGCGGGACGCCTGGTTTCTTTTTACTCTTCTGGTCGGCGATGCCGGCCGACTTTTCTTCTTTCTCTCTCTTTTTTTTTCCTTCTTCTCTTCTCTTCTTTTTTGTATGATTGACCAGGGTGGGGTGCAGGAGAGTGCTCACCCCCTCAGGGAGGGGATGAGTGGTTCGCTCCACCGCATCAACCTCACGACGGCAATCTTTATTCAGTACGGGTCTCGACGGACGTGGCCGCACAACCCTCTCTTGCCGACTCTTTCTTTTCCCTTTTTTGCTTCTTTCTTTTCTACTTTTCTTCTTCCTTTTTTTTTCTTTTCTTCTTTTCTTCTTCTCTTCTCTTTCTTCTTGAGGAAGGGGGGTTTGATTTCCCCTCCCTTCTCTTCTCCTTCTCTTCTCTCTTTTTTTTTATAACAGCCCCCATGATTCCTGGAAGCTGTAGGTGCCTCGGAGTAGCATCGTCGAGGCGACAAAGATAACTTCGCCTAGTCCAGCTTTTCTCCCCATAGGGCAGGCGAAGACAGCACCTGCAATTCATCAAAGCAGGCAAACATCATTTATTAGGGGGCCATGAGGCCCTGAATCCCGGCGAAGAGATGAAGGGTGGTTTGGTCCCACCGGGCGTGCCAGAATTATGGACGCACTAAAATTCGCTGGTTCGGGTGGTTCGTCTATTAAGTGCGTGGGCGTGCCAGTCACCGGAGTGATAATTTATTAGGGCCCCGAAGAGCCCATGGTGCGCTTGATCTGACTTCGTCAGACGATTGTATAATTCGTGTCGGGACCAACACCCGTCGCGCCATAGAGGTCACGACGTCATTTACATCCCCCATACGAGGGAACACCCTTGATTAATCGTCGAGATTCAGGGTCTCATGGCCAAGAAATTAATTGCATGAAAAGTCTATTAGGAGGTATCGAAGTCCCCGTATGAGGGTGAGAAGAAAGCATTCGCGGTCATGTCGGTCATGTGCTGACCATTTAATATTCGGACGAATGTCCGGCTCGGGAAAAGCGCGATCGTCGCGGGAAGACCGAAGCATATGTATGCCAGGATATGGCAATTTATTGTTCAGAAGAACGGAAAACGTTCGGCTAAACCTCGGTCAGAGTGGTCGGTCGGAAACCGGTAAATCTGTTAGCCCGGTGCAAGGGCACGCTGCGACCATACTGCGGTGGGCCCCCCACGGTCGAAACAAGACTTGCATGAGCGTCGTTAATATTTCCGGTGCCAAGGGGGCGATGAGGGAATATCCCTTGAATCGGCTGAAAAGCCCTGTGTCCGGAGAAGCGGGCGTTCGAAACGTGTCGGTCATTCGGGAGACCGTTTAATATTCAGACGGGAGTCCGACTTGAGAATATTGTAATCGTCGCGGGAGGACCTGAAACATACGTACGCCGGGGTACGGCAAATACATTATTCTGAGATACTGAAAATATTCGGTTAAATCTCAGTTAGTGTAGTAGGAAACCAGCGAGTTTATTGGCCCGGTGCGAGATCGAGTCAAAACCATATTGGGGGCGCCTCCCGTGGTCCAAACGGGGCTCGCGTGGGCAACGTTAATATTTCCGGTGCCGGAGAGCAATGGGGGAGAGTCCCGGGACTAGACTCCAGAACCGAAAATATGTTCGAAAGGAGCGGGCTGTAGACCGAGGATATGAGCCAGGCGATGACCATGATCGGGATAGGCCCGAGGTCTGAGTGTGGCCCACGGAGGTCTTATTGATATTCCCATGGAAGGAGTCCGGGGGTGGCGAGAGCCGTCTTGTTCTAATTTGGATTCTGTCGGTCACTTGCCGACCTTTTCATGTTCGGGCAAGGGCCCGTATTGAAAGTGCGACGCGGGCAGGGACAACCCCGTACAAATATATATATGCCGAGTTTACGGCAATTTCAATGGAAGGGCGGGAATGAATCCCGATAGGAACGGGTTGGAATTGATGAGCTATTGGCCCAGAGCAATACCGGCTCACAACCATATCGGGGTAGGAGCCACCGGCTATGCAGGTCGCTCACGTGCCTTTTCATGTTCGGACGTAGGTCTATAATAAGAACGCGGTGGGAATCGAGGTGAATCCGTTCAAATGTCTGCCGAACGTGCGGTAATTTTAGCAGCGGCTCGGAAGGGATCCGGCCGGAGAAATAAGTCCGGTTTAATCGGAATATCAGCCCGAGGCGAGGTCGGGCTATGGCCATTTCGGGATAATTCCCAAGACTCAGGCCCAACCTAGAAGGGCGACATCATTGTTCCTTTGGCACCGGGTCACGGGAGAGACGGGCTGCGAAGCGGATCCCATTGTTTTATTATTATTTAAGAAACGTTATCATTATCATTTGTTAATTTATACATATCTTTGAGTGAATTCTTTATTACTATTTATTCATTTTTCTTGTGATTTATTCATTTACTATTGTTATTATTAGGTTTGTTATTATTTTTGTTCGTTTTATTATCATTCATTTACTTGTCATTTTTTGTTAAGTTTGTTATTATTATTTATTTATTTTTGTTATCATTTATTTATCGATTTATCATTATTATTATTATTTTTAAGCTTATTGTTATTATTGCTTATTTCTTTATCATTCTTATTTATTTATTCACCTTTTTGAATTTATTATCATTTATTATTGTTGTTTAACATTATTGTTTGCTATTATTTCTCTATTTTCTTTTGAGTTTGTTATTAGTATCATTATTTAAGTTTTGTATCATTATTTGTTTATTTATTATGTTTTCTTTTAGCTTATCATCTTTATTAATATCATTATTTCAGGTGTACCGCTGGGTCATGGGAGTGCGCCGCTGGAGGGCCAAGGGAGTGTGCCGCTGAGGGCCAAAGGAGTGTACCGCTAGAGGGCTAAGGGAGTGTGCCGCTGAGGGCCAAGGGAGTGTGCCGCTGGGGGCCAGGGGGTGTACCGTTGGAGGGTTAAAAAGGTGTGCCGCTGAGGGCTAGGGGTGTACCGCTGGAGGGTCAGGGAGTGTACCGCTGGAGGGCTAAAAGGGTGTGCCGCTGAGGGCCAGGGGGTGTACCGCTGGAGGGCCAAGGAGTGTGCCGCTAAGGGCCAGGGGGTGTACCGCTGGAGGGTCAAAAGGGTGTGCCGCTGAGGGCCAGGGGTGTACTGCTGGAGGATCAAGGAGTGTGCCGCCGAGGGTTGAAGCAGGAGCGTGTCGCTGAAGGGCTGAGGGAGTGTACCGCTGAAGGGCTGGGAGTGTGCCGCTGAAGGGCCTGGGGGAGTGTACCGCTGAAGGGCTGGGAGTGTGCCGCTGATGGGCCTGGGGCTGTGCAGCTGAAGGGCTGAGGGAATGTACCGCTGAGGGGCTAAAAGGGTGTACCGATGAGGGCCCACTCTCCCTCTAATTCTTTTAAGGCTTTTCTTTTCTTCTTTTCTGATTTTATTAAGTGTGCATGTGTTTGTCTCTCTCTTTCTCTTGATTATCTTTCATTCTTTCTCTTGTGGGGTCGGATGTTCGAGTTGTCTAGTTGCCGTTCGGTTTGGTTCTCTTTGAGTTGATTACGGCTCCCTTGACTCGGTTAAAGTGTTTTACCGTTGTTCTTTTCGTTCGTTTGTTGCCTCCTTTTACCTTTTTAATGTGTTATTGTTCTTAGCAAAAATTCGGCAGCATTTCCCCTTGACCCGAGCGTAAGGGAGATATAGGGAACGCGCCCACATGGAGTGGCGGAACCTGACAACTGGAGGTGGGCGCTCGAGAGCGGCAACACCTTTATAAACCTCGAAAAACTCAGAGGGAACGGCGAGTGGAAGACTACTCCTAGGATTGGCCAAAGAGGGAGTGCACCGGGCAAGAAGGAGGGGCGAGTGTGCCGGGCAAGGAAGGTGCGAGAGGGCGTGCCGTTGAAGGCTTAGCCAGGGTGTGTCGGGCAAAGGTCCAAAGGACCGTGCCGGGGAAGGGCACAGGAGGGTGTGCCGCTGAAGGCTTGGCCAGGGCGTGCCGGGCAAGGGTCCAAAGGACCGTGCCGGGGAAGGTGTCCAAGGGCGTGCCGTTGAAGGCACGGCTGGGGTGTGCCGCTGAGGGCACGCAGGGGTGAGCGAAGGCAAAAATGCCAAAGAGGAAGCAAGCCCTAACAAAAGGAGAAAGGGAAAGGGGCGTAAAACACCGAAGGATGCAAACACGGGAGAAATGTTTGAGGAAGACGTCCAAAAAATATTTGCAAGACTTCTACTTCTATTCTCATAAGAGGAGTGCCCCAAGGGGGCTAATACATCGCAACGACGGCAAAACAAGAAATGAAAGGAAAGAGGAAAAGAAAATACAGTGGGGGGGGGGACGGAGCGTGGACTCCTCCCCTCCCGGACCTCACTCCCTCTCTCCTCCCACTCTTCTTCTCTTCTTCTCTTCACACAGACGGTGGTGGTAGGTGGAGCGACGAGCTCCTCTTCTTCTCTTCTTATCCTTCTTATCTTCGCGCGGACGGCGGTGGCGGGTGGACGGAGCAGCAGAAAGGGGGAGGCGGAGCCTCCCCTCCTCTTCTTTTTTCGCTTCTTCTCTTCCTCTTCTTCTCTTCTGCGTGTCTCTGTCTCTCTTTTTTCCTTTTCTCGAATGGGAGTGGTTTTATACTCCCAGCAGCGGGAGCTTTTGAGCACGGCCGTCGAAGGCGGGAAGCAGCTCCGTCATGATGGGGTTTGACTCCCCCCGTCCTGGATGTCAGCGGAATAGCCTGTGTGCCCCAATCCCTGATTGACACCTCAAAGGGTTCACTGCGCGCCAAGGATGCGTAGGGCATGGGCACCACGTCGTCCAGCCGTTGACATGCCTTAGCGCTGTGCCGGGGGAGGGCCAAAAGGGCGCATCGCTGAAGGTTGACCAAGCGTGCCGCTGAAGAGGGCAAAAGGCATGCCGTTGGGCACAAAAGAGTGTGTCGTAGAGGACCCAAAGGGGCGTGCCGCTGAAGACCCCACTTTGGGTTGTGCCGCTGAAAGCCCATGGGGGCTGTGCCGCTGAAAGCCCATTGGGGTGTGCCGCTGAAACCCCCCTTGGGGTGTGCCGCTAAAGCCCCATTGGAGCGCGCCGCTGAAGCCCACAGGGGCTGTGCCGCTGAAGACCCCCAAGGGGCGTGCCGCTGAAGCCCACAGGGGCTGTGCCGCTGAAGACCCCCAAGCGGCGTGCCGCTGAAGCCCATGGGGGCTGTGCCGCTGAAAGGCTCCAGGGGCGTGCTGCTGAGGCATCAAGGGGTGCGTTGAAGGGCTAAATGGGCAGTTTTGAGCCCGTTGTGAGCACGAGTTGTGGCCCATTTGATTTTCTTCGAGGCCCATAGATTGTGGAGCTCTTGGTGGTTGATTTCTCTTCGCTGTCGTGATTCCGGAGACGGCTTCACGGTAGTGCGTGCATTTGTTTGGGGAGTCCGGGTGACCAGTCTTTCCGGGGCTTCTTCACTCGGTGCCGTTGTTGATGCTGGGCTGAGCAGGATATCTGTGTGTGTAATTTTTGGTGTCCACACCAGGTTGCTGGTGACTTAGTGTCATCAGTGGTTCCCTCCATTGTGGAGGAAGAGAGGTCCGAGACCTCTAGTTTGCAGGTGACTTGGTGTCACCTGTGCTTCCCTCTAGGTTTCAGAGGAAGAGAGACTTGGGTCTCTAGGTTCCCCTCCGGTTTGGAGGAAGGGAGGATTGGTCCTCCGGTTCTGGTCTTGTGGGTTGCAAGTCCAGGTGTTCCCTCCTAGTCTGGAGGAAGAGAGACTGTGTGTCTCTGGTTTCCAAGTGGCTGGGAGTCACTTGGGGTGTCCCTCCGGTTGGGAGGAAGAGGGGAGGTTGTTCCCCTGGTCAAGCTGTTTGGCAGCACTTGTTTGCAGACTGAGTCTGCTGTTTCTAGCATTGCTAGTGGAAGCCTCACTCCAGTTTGGAGTGAGGGGTGGACGTAGGTCTTGGTGACCGAACCACCTAAAAATCCCTTGTGCAGTGGTTTGATCTGTGATTTCTGTTTCTGCTTCCGCTAGATGATTGCATTGGGTCGATATGGTTTAATTCCACTGACTGTGTGATTGTTATCGCTAGATGGTTGCTAGAACCGTGATTCCCTTGGTTGTCCTAGTGACCAATCGGGTTTGCATCCTTGCTGTTTAAGCATTTGTCCATCGACCCTGTGAGTATCTCTTCATACGGTTTTAATTTGTCCAAAAATCTTTAGTAGATCCATTCACCCCCCTTTGGATCTCCGTTGTCATCTTATCCGCACCCAACAAGTGGTATCAGAGAGGGTTGCTGTGCATTGGATCCAACGATCCGCAGCAGTTCCTGCATTTTTTTGTGGTGCATTTCAGAGTGGCTTTCTTGTGCTCGTTGTTTTTCCTCCCTATCTTGTGTCTTACATTGCTCATCTGGTTTTGGTGTATTTATCATATCTCGATGACTTATCCACCAATCTTCAGGGGTAATGATTTTGATCAATGGCTTGAAAAGCTGCATCGGTATGTGAGGATATTGGATCCGGATCTATGGAAGTTAATCTCACACGGTCCTCACAGACTACCAAAGAAAGAGTCCAAATGGAAGAGAATCATAGAGTTTTGAATCTAATGAAAGAAGCTATTGACAAGGCTCTACATTCTTGTTTTTATGACTGCAGGTCCGCCAAGGAGATTTTGGAGAAGCTCAAGCTCACCAAGGATCACAACACATGCCTGATGGCTGACAAGAGCGACCATAGCAGTAATCAAGATCAATTCGAAGATGCTGAAGAGGTAATTAATCCTTTTTCTAGTTACACCTTAGATGACTGGGAAGATGCTTATGCCAATCTGTTACACTCCCATGAAAAACTGAGGAAGAAGAATAAAAGTATGATAAAGAAGATAGCAAATCTAGGGGATCCTATTTCTGGAGCTGAAAATCTTGAAAATCCTAAAATTCTGAAAACTAAAAATGAAATACTCAGAAGACAAGTGTCGAAACTAGATGGAATCCAATCAGAACTTGATCATGTCAAATCTGAAAACGGAAAACTCAGAAAACAATGTCAGGAATCTGAACAAAGATTAATCAATCTTGAAAGTGAAAACAGATTGATAAATGAAAAGTTTGAGGCTGTTAATATTACGAACTTAAAGTTTCAGGAAAACTTTGAAAACTGTAAATCAGAATATCCAAGTTTCCTAACTGATGTTTTGTTTGATGATGATAAACTTGAGCAGGAGAACACTAGTCTAAAGGAAGAAATTGAGAAACTAAAACAGTTGAACACCACCATGTCAGAGAGATTACTGACATTTGAAAAAGGTAAATGTGTGGTGTCCGATAATTCAGAAGAAGTTGAAAAGCTCAAAGCTGAAATTAAAAATCTTAAAAATGTCAATGCCACCTTAAGTGAAACACTCAACAGGAGTGAGGAAGAAAATGCTAATTCTGAATTGCTCATCATTACTCTTGAAAATGAGAGTCAGGATTTGAAAAAGTCTTTGTCTAAATTTGTGGGTGGGCAAGATAATCTGAACAAATTGCTGGGAACAAAGGTCAACTTTAAGAAGGAGGGGTTAGGTTATAACCCTATAAATAAAAAGAATTTTGAAAATAAAATTCAGACATCCTTTGTTTCTAGTTCTACTTCTCACATTTCTCAAAACCCACCTGCTTCTCAGTCTACCGTTCAGAAAACCGAAAAATAGAACAAAAATCAGAAAAAGATTGAAAAACAGAAAATAAATAAAAAGGGTTCATTAGGGCATGTTGATCACAGTTCTCACACACACTCACATGCATCTAAAAAGAAAATGTCATGCCATTATTGTCATAAATTTGGTCATCTAATGCATGAATGTAAATTGATGGAGAAGGATGATATGACTGTTAGGAAACTTCATGATAGAAATCCTTCATTTCAGAAAAAGAAAATTGAATGTTCTCACTGCGGTAAATTAGGACACACAATTGCACAATGCTGGTTTACAAATGGTAAGAAAATATCTCATTCATATCATGGTAAATTTCCTGCAAGTCAACATGGTTTTAATAAGAACAAATTTGCTTTTAAAGATAAGCTCATTACATGCTTTGAGTGTGGAAAGACAGGCCACAGGGCCATTGAATGCTGGCTGAGGGCTGGTGGAAGAAATTCTAGTTCATGCTTTCACTGTGGCAAGATGGGCCACATTGCTGCCTAATGTTGGCATGCTCAGGGAAGGAAGCCTAACTATAAATCTGGTAAATTCTCTGTCAATAGAAATATTTCTGGTAGAAATGGATGTGTGTTTGAAAGGAAAACACTTGCATGTTTTGAATGTGGGAAGCCAGGCCATAGAGCTGCTAACTGTTGGCTGGCTTATTTTGGTAAACAGAATCTTAATTCTGTTAACAGAAATTTTCATGCATATGCACATAGAATTCATGCTAATAAGAATGTGAATAAATCAAATCTGAAATCTGCTCCATCCTACTATTATTGTGGTACATTAGGTCATTCAATGAATAATTACTATTTGAAGAGATCTGATGACCTACATGCTAAAAAGTTATTTAGAACACCTGCCAAAGGTGTCACTATTAACAATGCAGGACCCAAGACTGTTTGGGTATCTGCCCAAGCAAAATAGTGTGCTAACTTGCAGGTGTGCCTTGGAAGCTGAAGAATAAAAAGGGAAAATAAACCAAGGCACCCAAGATGATAAAACCCCATTCAGGTAAATTCTTCACATCTGTTCAAATGAAATTTATGGTTGATCTGATAAGTCATAGTTTCATGCATACATGCTTTTTATGTGGTTTGACTCTTGCATTGAGCTTTGTGGGCTTTCTTGTTTGTACTTTGAGATGTGTGCATATATGTGAATTGCATATACATGCACTTGACATACAATCATTGAAAATCTGATGCATATAGGACTGTTGGTATTTCATTGTCATGCATGACCACTTTGGTATATCAAATGGTAAGCTACTAAAGGGCAGAGGAAATCTGTCTGAAGGTTCTTACTAAGCATAGAGGCTTGTCTTCGCCAAGTACCAAGGGTCAAATTTGCATATCAGAGAATGTCTGCATCTTCATGTGAATATTTTGCTTCATGCCCGTGCATACATGTAGTAAATTGCATTGCATTTCATTACATTGAAAATGCCAAAAGGATAGATTGAATGCATACATTTAGGGGGAGCATTGTTCATACTCTTGAAATCACACAACTGTTTTTTTTTATTTACTGCATAGCATGTTAAATCTGTTGTTGCATAGTCATTCATCATCTGCATTGTCTTCATGACATATAAGATGATTCAGTATTTTTAGTTAGAGGGAGTCATAGCATAGCATATCACTTATTTTTGAAAAATCAAAAAAAAAGGGGGGGAAGGAAGTGTCTCACTGCATATAGATAGGGGGAGCATGCTTAATCCGTTCAGTTGTGTCTTTGTCTGAACTCTTCCTGTCCATCTATTTGATTCATCTTGTCATATCTGTAGTGTCAGTGATTCCATCATCAAAGTGGTATCAAATGATCTTTCTTGACTGCTTCTGAAGTTGTTCATAATCTGAATTTATACCTTATTGGTATCTGTCTGCCTCTCCTAAATCTGCTGAAGGAGAGCTTCACCTCTATTCAGTCAACTTTGAACTTCTTTGCTCAAGAGCAGCTCCCTTGCTACAAGTTTTCAGAATCCATGTTGTCTGTTGAATATTCTCACTTGAGTTATTGAGCTAAGATATGAAGTAAACCTTCAGCCTGAATACTACTTCATAAATGGTAAAACATCTTTAATGAGGAAACTTCCATTATACATGCTTAAGAACATTTGTTAACTGGAATTGGTTTAAGTCTTATGTACTCTTGTTTGGACACAAGGAACTTGAAAATATCTGTTTCAACCTCTTAATAAACTTTAACTGTCTGCTTCATGTAAATTCATGTAAGACTTTCTAAAATCTGAAAAGTTGATATCCATGTCTACGTTGACTGAGATATATAGTGTATGTGGTTGTTCCTAAACATCTAACTTGTTCTGAATCCATTCTGGGTAAAAGTATGGACATAGCAATGACTGTGGTTACTGAGAAACCTGTCCAAAGGATTGTGTCATGAAGTACCATGGTTAACTCTGTTTAAAGAGATGATTGGAAATTATTGTGAAAATATGGCAGAGCAATGGCATAGTTGTATTGAGTAACTGGGGATTCTGGCCTCTGATCAAGGTGCATTCTCATGCCAAAAATACTTTTAATGCTACCTCTGTTCTCTAAAATGAGAGAAGCAATACGGTTGTCACACTGAGTAACTGGGGATTCTGGCCTCTGATCAAGGTGTCTCCCCACGTCAAAAGGTGTTGATAAACCAAAATTGTTCATTAAAAAAAATTGAACAAGTGTAAATCTATTTCTGAAAGAACAATTAAAATTCAGGTGCATTCACTTATGTTTCTCTTAAAGCAGTCATGGAAAGTAAACTAAGTAAGATGGAAGTTGGTTGAACTAGAATCTTATATGAGCTTGTAGTTCCTTTTATTAAGAGTTGGTTCAGATATGAGTACAATTTCTTTTGGAAAAATTTCAGTTTACATCATTCTTAAACCGTATCTGACAATCAAGGTTTCATAAGCTTTTATAATGGAGGAATCTAGAACTTAAAATTCTGTTCTATGAAGTTGGTATCCTGCTGAAAAGGTCTATATCTCAATTTTCACTAATTGTTGAATCTGCTCATCCTATTGCTCTCTATCACTGTGTTTTGATTCACATTGGTTCTCATATATGAGAGGCACATCTCTCAGTTTAACCTGTGTACTTGCAGTCTTTGGATAACCAGAGTTCATCCTTGTAGTCTTCTCTTATCTCATGGATCATAAGGGAAGAATTTTTCTGGTCTGGTTGAGAGACGATCTGCAAGGGGGACAATGTGCTAGTGTGTCTGATTATGATGCTTGTCTACATTCTCTCAGTATTAGTTGCATATGCATGTCTGCATAAGTTGTTTGACTAAGGAGGAGAATTACTTTAACTGCTTCTGATATTGTGTTGCCCTCATGATCTATTTTGATGTGTCTCATATGACATCACTAGATTATCAAAGTATTGTTCTACTTTTTGATGAAGTCAAAGGGGGAGAACACATTCATAGTGTTGCCATCATCAAAAAGGGGGAGATTGTTGGATATTGTATTTTGATGATGACAAACACTATGAGTCTCACATGTCTGATGTCATATGTGTTTACTTCATACAGTATTTGTTTCATGCATTAACTCATACAGTATTTGTTTCATGCATTAACTGTGACATGCAGTCTGACCTCAATGATTTTGATGATAGCATATCATGAATATGTGTCTGAATGATTGTTCTGCCTTGGGCATATGGATGTGTTATTCTGCATTAGTGCATTGCTCAACTGCTTTCTATATGTGCTTCACTCTAAGTCAGTACATTGCTGGAACAAGCCTGTACATCGTTTGGGTTGTGCATCCAGCGTCTTAAGGTAAAGTCTATACATCGCTCACTTGCATGATCATTAAGTCTGCACATTGTTGGCCATTGCACACGAAGTCTGTACAACACTCGCCATCATGCTACTGCTAAGTCTGTACATTGGCCAAGTGTGTACAGAGTCCTTTGCATCGTGTGCATTCTTCATTAAAGTTTATACATTCTCATCCGTCTTAGTTAACGTCTCACGCTGTTCAAGTCTACAGTGTCTAGAAGTCTATACATCGTCCGTCTCATCCTGCGTCTCAATTCGTTTGAGCATTCACTGTACAAGTCTGTACATGGTCTCTGCACTGTAGCTACACGGACTCAAAGTCCATACAGTGGACTGTTGCATGGTCTCCAATGTCTATACATTGCTGGCCGCCTACACGCAGCAAGTCTATACAACGCTGGCAACCTGCATGCAAGTCTGTACAGCCCAAGTCTGTACATTGCTCACTTGCAAGCACACAAGTCTACACAGTGTTCTTCATTCATGTGCACAGTTCATTCATCAAGTCTGTACATCCACCGTCTCAGTTAAGCTTCAAAGTCTGTACATTCGTCAAGGGGCCAAGTCTATACACTGTGTCGTTCACATCTTCAAGTCTGTACATTGCCCAGTCTGCATCTCACAAAGTCTATACATTGGACTGTCCTTCGCAAAGTCTATATATTGGATTGTGCTCGTAAAGTCTATACATCCATCGGTCCTTAGTTGGGGCAAGTCTATACATTGGCAGCACTGTGCAAGTCTATACATTGGCAGCGTGTCTGTGTTTCAAGCCATTCGTCAAGTCTATACATTCTCAGTCTTTACCTACGTTCAGAAGTCAAAGTCTATACACTGGTAAAGTCTGCACATTGTGCCTTGAAACTGTTCAAGTCTATACATTGTCTCGAGCATTCAAGTCTGTACATTGGTTTCTCATTTGCATTGAAGTCTATACATTGGTCTTCACTTCAAGTCTGTACAGAGTTTGCCTTGCCTTGTCATGCATACATATCCAAGTCTATACAGCCAGTGTCTGCATTGCCATGCATTTCATCAAGTCCACACACTGTAGATGCACGCACTCAAAGTCCATAAGTCTATACACTGCACTGCTAATGCACGGCACACCAAGTCTGTACAGAGCTTTCGTCTCATGCATCGTTGCATTGCAAGAGACCAAGTCTGTACACTGCATCGGTTGTGCATGCATTGCATTCATCAAGTCTGTACACTGCATCACCTGTTCATGCATTGCCTTCACGCCATCAAGTCTGTACATTGCATCGTTTGATCATGCATTGTCTCAACAAGTCTGTACACTCGTCCTCCTTCACACGACCAACTCTATACATCCATATGAGCATTATGCATTGATCAAGCCAAAGTCTATACACTCGCTAGTGTACATATGCATAGTCTATACATTGCTCATGCATCTTTACTTAAAGTCTATACATCAGTATGCTCCTTTATCATGCATGCATTATAGCAAGTATATACATCCTCTGCCAGTCTTCAGCAAAGTCTGAACATTGCTTCAGCGTTGGCTTCAGCCAAGTCTATACATCGACTGGCTGTCTTCAGCAGAGTCTGAACATTGCATCATTGTGCATATGCATTGTTAAGTCTATAGATTGCCTGCTGAGTAAAGTATGTACAGCCTGTGTTGATATTGTTCATCGACTGAACTCTTCATTAATCTTGCAGGTGACTGGGCATGTGATCCGAGGCTGGCGCCTGGCACATGATCCAAGATGCTGAGAAGCCGCCAGGTGGACTGAAGCACACACGCCCTAGCTGCTGCTTGATCCACACGAAGGCTCTGTCCCTATAAAGGGTCTCTTTGCCCCTTCAAAGCAAATGCTGGAAAGAGAGAAGAAAAGCCCCCAGAAGGAAGAACGAAGAGGAGTGAGCCTGAGCAGAAGATTAGACATAGCAGAAGAGAGACAGTAATATAAAGAAGGAGAGATCGTGAAAAGAGAAGCCGTGAAAGCAGAGAGTGATTGAAGAAGAGAAAGAGATAGAGAGTTAGAGGAGAAGAAGCAAAGCTACTTGAAGATTTGTTCCTGCTGGACCGTGGATCATATCCAGGCCAGTCAGCTCTATTTGAGAGCCACAGTTGTGCTACCATCTTTACAGTTTTCTGATTACTGTATTTTCCCTTTCTTGGTTTCGTTTACATTTCTTTGTGCTTCTCCCGATTGCCCTATTGGGGATCGGGTTCCTCCTGTGGTTTCAGGAGAAGGGAGATTTGTTTCTCCAGGTTGCTGGTGACTTAGTGTCATCAGTGGTTCCCTCCATTGTGGAGGAAGAGAGGTCCGAGACCTCTAGTTTGCAGGTGACTTGGTGTCACCTGTGCTTCCCTCTGGGTTTCAGAGGAAGAGAGACTTGGGTCTCTAGGTTTCCCTCCGATTTGGAGGAAGGGAGGATTGGTCTTCCGGTTCTGGTCTTGTGGGTTGCAAGTCCAGGTGTTCCTTCCTGGTCTGGAGGAAGAGAGACTGTGTGTCTCTGGTTTCCAAGTGGCTGGGAGTCACTTGGGGTGTCCCTCCGGTTGGAAGGAAGAGGGGAGGTTGTTCCCCTGGTCAAGCTGTTTGGCAGCACTTGTTTGCAGACTGAGTCTGTTGTTTCTAGCATTGCTAGTGGAAGCCTCACTCCGGTTTGGAGTGAGGGGTGGACGTAGGTCTTGGTGACCGAACCACCTAAAAATCCCTTGTGCAGTGGTTTGATCTGTGGTTTCTATTTCTGCTTCCGCTAGATGATTGCATTGGGTCGATATGGTTTAATTCCACTGACTGTGTGATTGTTATCGCTAGATGGTTGCTAGGACCGTGATTCCCTTGGCTGTCCTAGTGACCAATCGGGTTTGCATCCTTGCTGTTTAAGCATTTGTCCATCGACCCTGTGAGTATCTCTTCATATGGTTTTAATTTGGCCAAAAATCTTTAGTAGATCCATTCACCCCCCTCTGGATCTCCATTGTCGTCTTATCCGCACCCAACAGTGGGGGCCACGTGTTACGGTGCCGTGGGGTCCCGAGAGGTGGTGTTCTCAGCTTATGTCACCGTGAGGTGGTGTCGGTACGAGGAGCAGTCCTTGTACTTTGTCCAGTTTAGACATTATTTTCTGTTGACTAGAGAGTCTACTCCTTCAGTGACCCTCCACTAGTCGTAGTCTTCCGACACGCGAGTGGTCCCACCAGGGAGTGGTGGTGAGACTACCCCGAGAGACGGTTTTTAGACCAGTTTCCGTTAGGCCCCACGTCTTGCAGCCAGAGTCCGGCTGAGGGGAAAACCAGTCAGAGGGCCAGACCTGGGATGCATGGTCTGTGTGTGCACACGTGGTTGGGGGCGGTTGGACCTGTAAGGTTTCACACAGCACCTACGGGCTACGCAGCGGATAACAAAAATTCATTTGCCCGATCCCGGTGTTGTGGAAAGCTTAATATGTGCTCTAATCGGTGTTTCTAATACCCTAATTACGGGTTGCGTGTTTCACCTTGCGCGGAATGACGCTGTCCGCTAAGCCCGATGCAGAAAAACTGAGCCACACAACAGTACGGCCTCTAGAGACGATCCACACGGACCCTTGCGCAGCGACGGTACCTCCCCGGCACGACTATCCCCGACTCTATCACCTTCTAGAGAGAGAGAGAGCAAGAGGGAGAAAGGGGGGAGACTAATCCTCTCCCTTAAGCTTAATGCTTGGTTAGCTTAAGGGAAGGAAAGAAGAAACTCGAATGAGCTTCACGTAGGATCTGTACATAGTGTTTAGACTTTTTAAAAAAGGATTCCAAAAGACCGAAACTGTATATATGTCCTATCTATTATTATACATATGTATTAAACTCCATTTACACTCCTTTCCAAAAGGAATTAAAAGGAATTAATACATACACTTGTATAACAATAATCCATCACCCAAGAATCCATTGTGTGTGATCCTATAGGCCCATAGTCACTCTAGTTTAAGGCCCATTAACTTCTAATTCCCAATTAGAAGTAAATTAAACATACTCTTCGCTTCTACAAGAGCCGAATAATAGTTTAATTTATTCTGAACCTTTCGATCACGTTGGGTCAAGTAAATCCGCGTGATCCTAGAGGACGCCGGGTTTAAACCAGCATGTCTGATACCTGTAAGTCCACAGTTACCGCATCGATATAATCCCTCGCTCATTCTATGAGTCTGGTACGATCGAGGGTATGGTTTCTGTCAAACCCCATGATCGTGCCATTTGACTATGACCCCCTTAAAGTGTATGACGTCCATTCTAAACGACTCACACGACCCTGGCCAGGGATTTAACGGAGCATCAATGTCATGACCCATTAACTGTCTGATATATACCCGACAGTGAGCGATCCCCTCTTGACCATTGATGATCTTCACACGTCTCCTGGAGTGGTTAATGACTCGGAAAATCATGACTTATGGTTAAAGTCACTTAGCTAAGTAATTAAACCATTCCAGTCCTCGTGTAAGATCCGATCAATGTCTCAGGTCAAAGGACCAATGATGCTACTGTGACCGTTGGATCTTCAGTTGACATTAGGTATAATCAACCATCTGAAGATCCAATAGCGGATCAGTTCAGTGCACATCCTCCAAGGACATACAGCTACACATATGTGTTGGTGCCCCGCACCAATGACCATGAGACTGGTCACTGACACATCATGTGTACTGGTTTAATAGGTAATCAAAGTCCCTGAGTGATTACCCTCCAACCAGGAATAGTTTAAGGTATGTGTTCATGTAAAGTCAGTCTCATAATCGAGATCCCATCTCGAGTTGACTTTACAACCACATATCCTAGGGACAACGTAAAGTAACACAATCGCATATTTACGCTCAAACACCACTTTATCAATAATGAACAAGATCGTACATATATCGGGTCTACCCGACCCTAAATTGGCATGTAGCACACCAACACTAACAGGACCCGCGCTGACGAGCGTGACCTCAGCTACTCACTTGTTTGTGGTTACTTGTACGGTTCCCCATTCCGACAGGGTGCGTTGAGGGGGATACCTGAGGCGCGGTCTAAGACGCCAGTGGGCGCATCCAGCCTTGCTTCTAGTGGGTTGGTACTCCCGTCTGTGTCAGGTAGTGACTCTTGGTGTTTTGACGAGTTGTCTCGGTTTTCATGCCGTGCGTTCGGCGCTAAGCGTAGTAGAGCTTTCCCGTTTATTTATTCTTGTAGCTCTCCGTTCTACGTCTTGCTAGTGGTAGCTTGTAGTTACTTTCCGTGAAATTTCTCGGTTTACGAGGTAGGGACCGGAGGATCCCTACTGAGCCTTCTGTTTTGAGGCTCATTCCCTACGTGTTTCCCGCGTTTCAGGTGAGACAAGGCTTAAGGGGAGCACTTCCGAGGCTCCACGTGGTTCAGGTGTCCAGGATTAGTCGCCAGTTGCCAGTTCCGGGGTATGCCCCGTGTAGTTGTACCTTTTTCTTTAGACTGTACTAGTTGTGGACTACTGTTATATTTCAGACTTCTGTTAGTTATGGACCATGTAATTTAATTAATGTTATTTATTGTTTCCTGCTTAATTCATTCAAACTGCGTAGCTATGCAATTATTTTAGATTCTTGTGTATCTTCACACCATTCCTTTAACCCTTCCGAGTCTTCGGGCTCGTGGGTGGCGGTTTGAGATTTAGGATCTCGGGCTTTCTCGGTATTCGGATCTCGGGTCGTTACACTTCTAATTGGAGCAGCCAGCCCGAGCTCTGATGCTTCATGATCCCGCTGCTCATCATTCTCCTGCATGTCCATTCACATATGCATTATGCACATCCCAGCCCACGTGCAGTAAGGAGGTGAAGAGATAGAATAAAATAAACAAAACAAAAGAAGATGGACAAAATGAAAGGTGCATACATCAAACTGCATATGGATTCCTCTGTACCCTGAACAGTTATGCGTACTGAACATTTCCTCTGAGTGCACATGAGTTCTGCATCCAACATGGACCCAAAAGAAAAAAGCATGTATACACCAAACTGCATATAAACTTCCTACTGCCTTTTCATGAGCCAGCATTAGAGGGGCTGAAGAGCTTCATGTGCTCATCACAAAAATTGAGTATCTCATAGCCCCTTTGCCTTGAATCCCATGCATTCTAAGTGCATAATAAACCCCACTACATAGCCTAGGTAGAACTCATGCAGCAATGCATGAAGCTCCTGCTCAGCCTGGGGTAGGTGCCTCTTGGACAGGTCGACCCTCCCGATAGGCCCTCCTCTTGTCACTGGGAAAATCGGTCGATCGACCGAGCTAGTTTGGTCGATCGACCGAGCAAGTTCGGTCGACCAAAATGCCCTGTAAAAAGAAATAATAAACAAATAATAGAAACACGAGAGAACTTGCATGCACATTTTGCTAAAATCGCATATACATGCACCCTTGCACGCATGAATTCCAAACAAAAAAACATCATATGCATCTCAACTCCATATCTTAAAGTCATTCATGATTCCCATTGTAGTCCCATGCATGTGCATGCATGAACCATATGTGAGAGTTTTGACACCCTTTGTCCTACCCATCCTAAAAAAAAGGAAGAAAATGCATTGAACAAACTGATTCATTATGAAATGAACAAAAAAAACTAAAGCCCGGAACTAAACCAAAGTCAAAGCATGGAAGATTAAAGAAGGGGGGAGGCCTGCTGCCTGGGCAGACCAGCAGACCCCAGGTCTGCTGATTTCCCATGGCAGTGAGCAATCCCTGCCCATATCCCACTCTGAATGGCAGGGTCCTGTAGACCCCCTTCAAAAAAAAAGTGCAATGCACTGAGCAACAAAATAACAACTCTCAATCCCAAAAGAATAAATGGAAAGCTTAATAAGAATCTTGCAAAGAAAATCAGAAATCTGAAAGCCTAAGGAAAGAAAAGAAGAAGCCAGTTGACTGCTGGATCTGATGACCTGTTGAAGGTGGGTCGACCCACCCTGAGCAGTGGGTCGACCCACCCCTCTGGTCAGCAAACCTCAGTATTGGGGTCTTGCCAATCCTTCGAGGGAATACACATAAAAAATATGACGATGAAATGATTATCTACAAAAAAAACATAATCAGATAAGATGAACCAATTGAGAGCTCAATTTGAAGAATGAAAAAGATTAAAAAGAGAAAGGAAGAAGCCTGCTACTACAAACCCCCAGGTCTGCTGACTTCGGAATTCAACAAATTGTCTGCTGATTTTTCAATAAAAATCCATAAAACCCATAAAAGTGATAAATAATCAATTTCAACAGTGGAATAATAACAAAATATTCAAGATAATGATGTGAAGGTGTGTTAATGATAAAAATTTCATAAAAATGCCCTTTCAAATAATTCAAATGGCATCTCACCCGGAGTTCCTCCCTTTGGACCCCGCGCGAGGGAAATATCAAAAGACGCCGTTGCAAGTCACGCCCAGGTCCCGGGGACCACCCCATCATGGCCATGGCCTGACTTCACCCAGGGCCAATAGCCCGCTGAATTTAACACCGTTTGACTGGGATTTAACCAAACTTCTTCATCTCTTCAAATATTAAGCTTGCCGCACCCCGGCATACATATGCTCTTTTTTTTTACCGATATTCGGGATGTTTTCAACTCGGACAGTCGTCCGAACAATAAAAAGGTCAATGCATGATTGATATGACCTCAAATACCTTCTTGCACCCTAATGAAAGAGATTTTCATGCTTTTCAATGCATCCTTCATCTATTTCATGAACATTGCTTTTCAGGCCATGAGGCTCCATATCTTGACGATTAATCAAATATTTTTTCCTTCGGGGGATGTAATTAACGCCGTAACCTATATGGTACGGTGGGTCTTCAATCCCGACCCGATATCCACAATCGTATGGTTAGTCAGACGGAGCGCACCGTAAGCTTCAGACCATTCCAGTCTCGAAGCCTGAATATATTTGTCACATATGTGACTGGCACACCCTCGCACTTGATAAAATGATAAATCGATAAACGATATCACGATACATAATAATAATAATAATAATAATAATAATAATAATAATAATAAAAATAAAATAAATTTCGAGTGCGTCCCACATCCACCTGGGCCCATTAAGGCCCAATAGTGATTGACCTAAGATCTAGGCCCGTGTCTCGTACACATTATTGCTCCACGAACCACATGGTGCACGATCAGGAAGCCATTATCACAATAATGGCAGGGTAATGAGCATCGAGGGACAACCCACGCCCCTTTACCTTCTACAAAGCGGAAGACCAGGTGACTCACGACTCCACATCCCTCGCAAAGTAGAAGACTGAGCGTCCCACAATCTCAAAATCCTAGACAATTGTTCCTCCAATAAGCAAGAAGACACGAACTATAGGATGTGCTCTAGGAAGGAGACCCTATAAGAAGTACTCTCACCAGACAGTTAGCGGGTAAGCATTCTAAGCCTACACTCTAAACCCATAATATTCTTTCCTCCATCTTTCCTTCCAAGCACATTTCTTTGCTTTCGAGCACTTTGCTCCCCACCCGAGCACTTGTCTGACTTAGACATCAGAGGGTTGTCTCTTGGGATCACACCCATGACTCATTCTGACATTCTTCCCTTTGCTCGTAGGTTTTCCTTCGAGAAAGTTCATTTTCTTCTTTGATAAACGAAACTCAGAGGTGTAACATGCGGTTCGAAGGGTCACTTCTTGACCTCTACATATATGTAGTCTCTTAGAAAAGCTATGAGAATATTTTAGGAAAATGACGTGGATCTGAGCCAATAAGATGAGGATGTCAATTTAGATGTCTTCAAACGTAGTCAGCCCATTCAATCCTGTTCAAGGTATATGGATTCTTCTTAATGGACGAGTCGTGTGTAACAAGGTTCGATGTATCGACAATTTGTATCTCTTCGTCCGACCCAGATATGATTTGATACGGCTCGACTCGATCGTACAAACTTGAGTCTGACTCGAAAAGACTGATCAAGCCGTCCTGAATCAAGTCAACCGTTTAGATCCGACCCAGATATAATACGATACGACTGACTCGGTGTGAGCCGCAATGATATGGTAAATTATGACATTTATCTCTACTCACTAGAGTGAGATGCGTTACAAGATAGTCACGCTCCCCGATCGACCATCTTGACCGACGGTTAAACAAGTACCCATTTTACATGGGATATGGAGACCCGAGGAAATTAAAGATTCGAAATAAATGAACAAGATACATATCTTTTGAGTCATTCGTTTTGGAAAAAAAACTCTTCCTTACTAATATAAACACACGGTTGTTTTACTATTTTCTAATTGTTGTAAAAGTTTTTCTTTGATCATCACCTTTATAATTATGCTATTTTTTACTGTGTTACTATTACTAATACTATACGTTAATATATTTCTATGTTTTGGTCAATATGTTAATGTCCAAATACTTTACTATCTTAATACATTACTCCATTAGTATGTTAACATATTATTGTGAATGCGTTAACATATTATAATACAATTAATGCATCAATATTTTAAAGTAATTACATACTACTTTATCATTGCAAGTACATATAGTACATGCATGACTATTGTTGCTCATTAGAAAGAGATGCGTTTACATGTTGGTTATGCACCTGGCTATCTTAATTGACATTTTGCTAAGAATCCCACTTTATAGAGGCTGCAAAAAATTGAATGGAAAATTCGTAGGTAAGTGAAGAAGATATGTATATTTTTGATCCTTCGGTTTTGAAAAAGTCATTACCTTATTAGTATAAGCAATTGCTAGCTTATTTTTTAGTTCTTGTGCAAGTTTTATTTTGATTGCCAACTTTGTTAGTGTGCTATTTTGTTACTATATTGTTATTATGCAAATACTCTGAAACATTTTTCTACGTTTTCTGTCAATATACTATGTCTTGATATTTTACTACGTTGATACATTACTAAATTAATATGTTAACTTGTTTATGTGAACAAATAACATATTAATGAAATCAATACATTAATAAGTTAAAGTAATGACATGATAATTCATTGTTGTTGATACATGGTATTCAAGTACTCTATCATTCACTTAGAAGTACATGCGTTACAGGTTAGTCATACATTTGACCATCATAACTGACGTTTTGCGAAGAACCCACGTTATACGGGATACGAAAAACTGAATGGAAGATTCAATATAAATAGAGAAGATACATATTTTTTGGGGCATTTGCTTTTGAAAAAAACTAACTACACGTCAGTAATGTAATCCTTGTGTAAGTAATTTCCTTTGATTAGCAACTTTGTCACCATGCTATATATTTTATTCCATATATGTTACTATGTTAATACTTCATAATTAACATTTTGACATTATGTTAGTGTCTTCATATATCATACTATGTTAATATATTACTATATTGATAAGTAGTTAACATGTTTTTGTGAAAAAAATTGCATATTAATGCAGTTAATGCATTATTAGTTAAAGTAATTGCATGCTGATTCATCAATGTTCATACATATTGGTATATAACTCAATACGATCTATTGGCCACTGGGAGATGTGTTACAGGTTAGTCAAATGTTTGGCTGTCGTAATTGACAACCCGTCTTGTATAGGCTGCAAAAAACTGCATGGAAGATTCAAAATAAATGAAGAAGATGTGTATCCTATATATGGGTTATTTGGGATCTTGAAAAGATTAACTCATGCACCTTACTGAGCTAATCCTTGTGTACTTTTTTCTTTCCTGAATAACTTTGTTACTATGTCATTTTGTTACTATGTTAGTACTTTCATATATATATATATATATATATATATATATACACACACACACATTATGCCCTTTGTCAATATGTTAATATTGCCTGAATATTTTACTATGTCAACACATTAATATGTTAAAGTAATAGCATACAAATTTATCGTTGCCGGTTCATGGTAGAAAACTCTATTATTCACTGGAAGTACATGCATTAATTACAGGTTAATTAGTCACACACCCATGGTAATTAATTGGCACTTTGTCAAAAACCCATCTCGTACTAACTATGAAAAAATGAATGGAAGATTCAAATTAAATGAAGAAGATATGTATTCTTTGAGTCGTTTGGTTTAGAAGTAATTAACTATAGCTTATTAATATAATTATTTTGTAAATTTTTCTTTGATTAGCTATTTTGTTACGATGTTATTTTGTTTCTCTATTATTATTTTAATACTTCCCAAAAATTTCCTATGTTCTTTGTCAATATGTTAATGTCTTAATATTTTACTATATTAATCATGGTTTGTCGTCCCGCCCCGACCCGCACGACCCGACCCGACCCAGGCGGGCATCGGGTCGCACGGGCTGGGGGTCGTGGACGGGTCGCACTGGACCGCATGGTCCCATGCGTCCCGCCACCTACCGCTCCGGTGCAAGGCGGGACCCGGCTCAGTACGAGCGGGTCGGGGCGGGTCGCCCATTTAACGGGCCGAAGGGGGAGGCTCTTCCTCCATCCCTCCTACTGGCGAGCGGCGGTGCAGCGACGGCGGACGGCGATCAGAGCGGCGGACGGCGGCTTTGGGCGGCTCAGGGCGGCGATCGGAGGTAGGTGAAATTTTTTTTTTTTAAATGGTATGCGCCTGTGGGGGTGGGGAAGGGGGGCGTCCACTGCCGGATCTGGCCGGAGGTGGGGGTGGGTGGGGGTAGGGGTGGGGGAGGGGGGCGTCTGCCAGCCGGATCTGGCCGGAGGTGGGGGTGGGCGAGGGGGGCGTCCACCGCCGGATATGGCCGGAGGTGGGGTGGGGGAGGGGGGCCGTCTGCCACCACCGCCGGTGGGGGAGGTTGAGGGGGCCGTCTGCCACCGCCGCCGCCACCGGTGGGGGGGAGGGATGGGGGGCGTCTGCCACCGGGTGGGGGAGGGGGGGCGTCTTCACCGGGGGTTGGGGTGGTGGGGGTGGGGCAGGGGCGGCCAGGGGTGGCGGTGGGGGACGGCGCGGGGGGGGGGGGGGGGGGTGGGGGGGGGGGGGGGGCGTCTGCCACCGGGGGTTGGGGTGCTAGGGGTGGGGCAGGGGCGGTGGGGGACGGCGGTGGTGGGGTGGGCCAGGGGTGGTTTGGGGGGGGGGGGGGGGGGGGCGGGGGGGAGAATAAAAAATAAATAAATTTTTATATTTTTTATATTTTTTTAATTTAAAAATATAAGAATAAAATTTGTTAGATTGTTTAATATTATTTTTGATGTATTGATGTAGAAATAATATAATTTTTATTTAATTCATGTTGTAGAAATAATTTTTTTTGATGTATTGTTTAAGTCCTGTTGTAGAAATAATATAAATATTGTTTAATTCATGTTGTAGAAATAAATTTATTTTTGATATATTATTTAATTCATGTTTAAATATTAGATTTAATTGAGATGTATTAAATTTAAAATTTAGTCTTGCATGTTGTAGAATTAATGATATTATTTTTATTATTAGTTGTAGACTTATAATAATATAATATTTTATTTTTAAAAAATTAAAGATGTTTTTCATTTAAATATATCTGTAGTGATAAATATTTTACAAAAAATTAAAGTTAATATTTATAATTTAAATTAAGTAGAGATGTTTTGAATTTAAATATAAATTTATTGATAAAGATTTTACAAATAATTTTAAATTTAATTTAGATGTATAATGTATTTTAAGTAGAGATGTTTTTAATGTAAATATAAATTTAGTGTTGAATATTTTATAAATATTTTTAAAGTTAATTTAGATCTATAATGTAATTTAATTAGAGATGTTTACAATTTAAATATATAATTAGTGATAAATATTTTAAAAATAATTTTAATGTTAATTTAGATGTATAATGTAATTTAATTAGAGATGTTTATAATTTAAATATATAATTAGTGATAAATATTTTACAAATAATTTTAAACTAAATGTAGATGTATAATGTAATTTAATTAGAGATGTTTATAATTTAAATATATAATTAGTGATAAATATTTTACAAATAATTTTAAACTAAATGTAGATGTATTAAATAAAAAAATTAGCATTATATGCATGTTTTAGAAATAATGATATTATTTTGAACTAAATTATATTGAGATGTATTAAATATTGAATTTAGTCTTGCATGTCGTAGAAATAATGATATTATTTTCATTGTTAGTTGTAGACTTAAAATAATGTATTTTTTATAATTTGTATTTCTTAAATTTAGGAGATACAGTTAAGCACTCTATGGCTCCTAGGGAACGACCAAATGATATTGGATGGTCACACGGAGTTATGTTGGATGGCAACCGACGGTGTTGGCGTTGCAACTATTGTAAAATAGAACACCGGGGAGGAGGGGTGTCTCGGTTGAAGAAGCATTTGGTAGGAGGAGCCGGTGCAGGATACTCTGAGGTTGCTGGGTGTACCCATGTACCTCGAGATGTGAAACTTACAATGGCCAGGCACCTGCGGGAGAAGAGAGCTGAGACGTAAGAAAAGGAAAAAAAGAAAAAAAGAGATCAAGCGACAGTGAGCGGAAGAGCAAGCGGCAGCGACGAGGAGGAATGTGCATGGACACCCAGTGATGAAGACCAACACGCACGTACTGAGCATGCTAATGTGTATGTCACGGTGAATGATCTATACGAAGCCGATTTCCGTGAGGCATTACGTCAGAGCAGGGAAGAGTCAAGACATCCCGAGGAGACGAGAGTCCGAAGTCGCGAGGCGGCGAGGACCGGAGCATCAAGGAGTGGTGGTTCATCTACGACTCAACAACCACGGGGCATAAGGAGTTTCTTGACTGCTGACTCGGGTTCACAAAGAAAAAGGACACAATCGATCAACATTGAAGATGTGGAGCCCGGTGCACTATCCCGAGAGCATGGTAAGCAAACGAGGATGGACGATGCATATGGCCAGAAGGGGCCTAAATGGAAACTTGGTCAGGCCGTTGCAAAATGGTGGCACCACACGGGTCTGCCTTTCAATGCAGCCAATAGCCCTTACTACAAGCCAATGTTTCAGGAAGCACAGGTCCTTGGGTTACACGTGCAGTCACCTACAGCGAGAGAGTTGGCCGACATTTATCTTGATGAACAAGTTGTTGAGATCAAGAGTTACATTGACTCATTCAAACAGAAATGGACAAAGTACGGAGTCACACTGATGTGTGATGGATGGTCAGGTACCACAAAATCTAGCCTGATCAACTTCCTTGTTTATTGTGATAGACATGTTTTCTTTCACAAATCAGTGGATGCGTCTGGTCAAATTCACAGTTACCAATATATTTTGTCATTGATGGAACAAGTGGTGACTGAGATTGGGGAGGAGTACATTGTACAAGTGGTGACTGACAATGGGTCGAACTATAAGAAGGCTGGGGAGGAGCTAATGAGGAGCAGACGGCACATTTTCTGGACCCCCTGTGCAGCACACTGTGTAGATCTGATGTTGAAGGAGATTGGGCAGCTTTGTGCGGTCAAATCTGTGGTCGAGGTGGCACAAAAAATCACGAAATATATCTACAACCACACACTTGTACTGGCTTGGATGAGGGAGTATTGTGGCGGCGAATTGTTGAGGCCTGGCATCACACGATTTGCCACCAACTACATCGCATTGCAGAGCCTTCTGAAGCATAAGGATGGGTTGAAGTAAATGTTTAGAGGTGAGACCTGGCTGAGTTCCTCTTTTGCTGCTTCACGTGAAGGAGGGGAGGTCGAGGGGATTGTCAACACCGTGAATTTTGGGGAGAGAGTGAAGTTATTAGTGTCATTGATAGAGTCACTGTATGAGGTACTGCGATGTGTGAATGGGGATAGAGTACCAACCATGGGGTTGGTATACAGCAAAATTGAAGCTGCCAAGCAGAAGATCCTTGCAACGTCCAAAAAATATGGACCCACCATCTTAGAGATTGTGGAGGACATATGGGACAGACAAATGAGCCGCGATCTTCACATGGCAGGTAAACAATTACATTCTCGTCCAATAAATGAGCTGTGATCTTTAGCTGGTACTAATATGTAATTCATTGTCTTGCGATTGCATCGTACTATCTACATCCGACATTCCAATATGCTCGGGGTCTTGCCTATGACGATACTTTGATAGAATCGGTCAACATTGTGGTAGACCGATTGTCTGTCACCCCAACAGATGCTGCTGATGCGTTGAATGAGGTATACTTGGATATTTTACCACTGCGATTATGAAATGAAACAAGTACTTAATATTTTTCGATAATGCAGATGAAAACATTTAGAGAGGCAATTGGTTCATTTGCGACACCTAATGCCGTGGCCAGTCGTGACAGACTCGATCCATGTAATGTGTCTTCACAATGTACATTCTATAGCTCAACATGTAATTTTTACATCTAACTATTATATTGTACGTGATCTGCCTTAATCACAGCTGAGTGGTGGCTAAATTACGGCACAAGTGCACCTGTATTAAGGAAGATCGCAATGAGAGTTCTATCGCAAACATCCTCGTCAAGTGGGTTTGAGCGGAATTGGTCGACGTTCTCCTTCTTACATACTAAGATGAGGAATAGGCTACCACACCGCAGGCTAGACAAAATGATGTATGTTCATTACAACATGAGGCTAAAGGTTCGGCATGTGCAGATGGATACAAGGAGAGGAGAGGGAGAATATGACCCAACAGATGTTATGTACTTGCGAGACGATGATGACCCTATGGTAGCATGGGTTGCAAGAGCCACAACCGAGCGTGGTGAGGCAGAACTGGACGAGGAGGCTGAAGAACCAGGCGAGACACCACAGCCTAATACTTTTCTCGCATCAGCTGTACAAGAGGCAGTGGGAGAGGGAGATGACATCCATGTGCAGTTGGGTGGCGACGAGTCAGCAATGGGAAGTGATGATGAAGTTAATTTAGATGAAGACCTCGTCATTGGGGGTAGAGACACATCGTATGCGTACGATGATACAGCATGGGAGCGATTGATGCAACATCCATCAATTGAGCGTCAAGAACCACCTCAGGTGAATTAATACATGATAATCAAATCGCAAATTTCATTAGATAGCGTAGTCATATATTGATGTATGATGATGTAAGGAATATATTGTAGGTCGGTCCAACAAATGACAACATTGCGGGAGAACAGTGGTCCCAAGTTACTGCACCGCGGCATTCAATATCTGCGGAACCCAGAAGGTTATCCACTTCAAGAGAGGCTAGGGGGAGGTAAAAATTTAGAGAGGTGAAATTATATTGTCATTTCTAAATTTATATGTTGTATTTCATTGGTAATTGAATATATTATTCTTTCAATTGTGTAGTTTTCGGTAGCATCGAAACAACCATCTCAGTCTGCTGCGCCACGGCGCTCAACATCTAAGGCACCCAGTCAGTCGTCTCAGGGATACGAACAGACTTACACAGTAGAAAGTAAGTTGAAAAATTATCTAACCAGGCTTCTATTTCTCAGGCATCTAGAGGGACACAACATGCAACAGGTAAGCCGCCCCCTGCTCCACAGAAGAAAAAACCATCATGGACCACATTATTCAGCAGCAAGAAGGATAAGGGATCACCATTAAATCCGATAGATATTGCAGACATGGAGACATTAGATCCCAATGCAGATGACGACACTCCCGAGCCCTCTGTTGTGCCCCGCATCAGTGGGAGTCATGACTCCGATGATGATAGTACACTGACAGGGTCTTCATCCCATGGAGGTGGCGGTTCTCAAGGTGGCCAACGGAGTCGTCGTGAGGATACTAGTGCTGGTGGCAGAGAGTACAGCAGTGGTCATAGTAGAGGTCGTGGGGGCCGTCAACATGGCGCATGGACAGAGGAGCAGCACTTCACACATGCCACGCAAGATGAGGACCACGGTGCTCCACCGGCAGGGACGAGGTGGGCAGCTGATCATTGGGATCCATACTATGGAAGTTCGGTTGCAAACAGTACCAGCTATCAAGGCATGTTGTCTGATTTTGAGAGGATGAGCACACATGACTCCGAGGGATCTAGAAGCTCGTGTGGACGGTCATGGCCGCAGCAGCCGATGTATCATGGCGACTCAGATAGCAGTACTTCATTTTTCCCATCGTATCCATATCCTTATGCCGCAGCTGCGCCAGTAGAGGTTGTGTACGCACAAGGTTCGCAGCAGTATGAATACTACGTACGCATGTACTGGGAAAACTATTCACGCTCAATGCCCTATGAAGACTATATGTCCTATCTGCGGATCACATTTAATGTCAGATTGTTTGGAGATGGGCACTGGCCCAGTTTGGGTCTATACTCTTAATTAGTATGTATCATTTGGTTATATTTATAACTAACTAATAATTAATTATAAATTCTTCGTATCTTGAGTTTTGTACTTATCATTGAAATTACTAATGTAAACTTTTACATCATTTGCATGTCATCATGGACGGACGGCGTTACCATGCGTGGGAGCATGGATACTCTGTTGAGGGTGATGGACATGTGCACTGTAGATACTGCGAACATCGCGTCACCGGCATACACAGATTTGCGGAGCACCTTGCGGGAGTGGGACGCGATGTTCATGCATGCGACCTAGTTCCGGGAGATATCCGACATTCCTTTCAGACATAGTTACAGGATAAATACGGTTCTCGTAGCACACCCAGGGCATCTTCTTCTACATCCCAGGTACCCCCACCACGAGCACAGGGCGGAGCAGGATCTTCCTCCACGTCCAGAGTTCGAGCAGCACCAACACCAGTCGCACATGATAGAATTAAAGCTATAGATGTGGTGAGGACTTTTTTTACAGATTTTCATGTATCCTCCACCGCAGCACACGACCCGTCATTTATGTAGATGGTTTCATATTTTCAGTCACACTCACATGTACCTCCATCCACTAGGATAGAGTTAGATTATACGGGTGATCACTCTCATGTATCTGATGATGAGTTTTGGGATTCGAACTTCACTGATGACGAGGATTAGTGAGTTTTAGGATTCGGGCATCACATATGAGGAGGATGAGTGAGTTTTTGTATTTTATACTTCATGAATGAATGTCATTATTATGTCACTGTTTATTTTAACATATTGAGTAATTTAAATAAATTTTTTATGTATTATATATAATATGATGTTTAATTAAGCGGTGTAATATGTTATTTTTATATAATTAGTATGGATCTATTATCATAAAAAACTCTACATTCTAATATTTTTAAATATATATCACATTTAATCTTTAAATAAAATTTTATTAAAAAATTTAAAAAAAATTAAAAAATCGCGCGCCTAGAGTCCGAGAGAGCGGACCGGGTCGCTGTGCGACCCGGCCGACCCGACCCGCGCCGAGACCGGGTCGGCCGGGTCGACAAACCCTGCTTATATGGACTACTAAAAACTGTACGGAAGATTAACAATAAATAAAAAGATACATGTCCTTTGGATTGTTTTGATCTTGGAAATATATATTAACTACACCTTACTAAGATAATTCTTGTGTTTTTTTTTGGCTCAGCAATTACTTTGTTACTATTCTATGGTGCTAATACTTCAGAACATTTTTTATGCTCTTTGTCAATATGTTAATGTCTTAATAATTTATCATTTTAATATATTACTATACTAATATGTTAATATGTTTCTGCAAACAAGTTACAAATCAATGCATTAGCTTGTTGTTTACACACGCGGAATTAATAAAATAAATATTAGGTTTGTTTCAAGGTGTTAACTTATTGAATAAAAATATACAGATTTTAGCTAACCAATTAGCATGCACATTATTAATCTCGTGAGTTTAATTTACCATATGATTTAGGATTCGTGTACTAGACTTTTTCTCACCCGCCGTAATTGGTGTTTATTTACATTGACATAAAGTCCGTACACCTTCGATTAACTACCAAAGATACCTTAAACATTTACAACACCTGCTGTTACATTGAGGGTTTTGTCTAAATTTGACTGTTGGATTTAAATCTGGTTCAGATCGGACAATCGGATGTATACTCCGAGTCAAGATCTAACCGTTGGACTTGTCTTCAACAATTAAGGTCCAATCGTTGGATAGTTGGATCGCCATGTGATTAGTATGGTCTATTGGAATGACTTATATATGGTCCATTGGGACATTTTCGCATAAGGCTAAGGTAATTTTCTCACCTGTAGAGTATGTTCGTCATTTTTTCTACAAGCGAGGTATTTATGCAACTTTTGATTATTCTTGAGTGTTTATGAAATTTTGCAAACTTGTAAGGTATGTTTGCAATTTATGAACATACTAGAGCTTTCCCCAATTTCTTAAAAATATAGAATTTTCTCATATTTTTTTTGTACATTTTCATAATTTCTTAAAAATTCTAAAAATTTAGAGAATTTATGTAATTTTTGAGACTTGTGAGGATTTTCATGTATTTTTTGACATGAACATGTATTTCTCAGTTTCCTACAATTACAATAGATTCTCCCAAAGTAGGGGTATATATGTAATAACAAGAATATACCTTTACAAAAAGATTTTATAAGATCAAATAACACAGACAAATAATTCTTGAGAGATGGAACAGACTCTAAGTCTTATCCCAAGTCTTCATATTCTTGGTGTTCTTGAAAGTTGTTGAACCTTGTGAGTTTGTCTTCGAACTCTCTTCTCCTTCTCCTCTTATTCTTTGTGTGTTATCCTCTCCCTTTCATAGGGGTTTTTACTCGGGGAAAGGACCATGTTAAGTTAATGTTTTGACATTTATCGCCCATGGGAGTTCCGACGGTTAAGTGAGGTGGAGTCGCTCCCCCCTTCCTCCTTGGGGTTGAGTAAGAGGTGGAGGCGTCCTCCACCTCTCTCAATGTTTTTTTTTGTTTCCCTCTTCCTTCGCTCTTCTTTTTTCAAACGATGAGAGGGGCGGCCCCTTGCTTCCCCCGCCCTGTACCCACATATAGAAAAAGAAATAATAGGGAAGAGGAGGCGGAACCTCCTCCCCGCACCCCGTTCGCACACCAAAGAAAGTAGGAAGTGGCTCCCCCCACCGGCCATCGCAACAGTGGAGGGTGATCTATGTTCCCCCTGGTTCACATAGGCGTAGGGAAGGGAAAGAAGAGGAATAGGAGGTGGAACCTCTGCCCCCCCTACTCCCTGTTAAATTCGCTCACGCAGAGAAAGGAGGAAGCGACTCCCCTCGCTAGCCATCGCAGTGGTGGAGGGTGACCTCCGCTCCCTCCAGTTCATGTAGGTGCAAGGAAGGAAAGTGGAGCCTTGCTTCCCCCTTTTGCAGCGGAGACAAGGGAGAGAGGAGGAGAAGAGGCGAGCTCCACACCCCCTCCAATTGGCACTGGTGAAGGAAGGCGACCCCTGCTTCCCCCTTTTGCAGGAGAGAGGAGGAGATGAGGCGAGCTCTGCCCTCTCTAGTTGGTGTCGGTGGTGGAAGGTACCCCCTTGCTCCCCCTTTCGTACACATAGAGAGAGGCAGAGATGAGGGAGGAGACGCCACCCTCTCCCCTTCCATCAACCGGCCGTGGGGGCTATAAAATATTCCTTTGGCCGTCTTGTTATTTTTCTTATTACTCTTGCTTCGTGGACCAAAGTCACAGCGCACATAGAGTTGTTTGTGAGTTCATGTCTTCCCCTCGACACTGACTCGCTAGCAATTTCTTTTGTGAGGAGTCAGATCTCGGCACACCTAGAGCGGTCCAGAGATGTTGGGAGAAATCTTATTTGTCAATTGATTTCACGGGTATATGACTTCATGTCGCCCGTTACATGTTTGTCATAGTTTTGACTCATGAACATGCCTAGATCATACATGTCTCTCCATCGAACGGGACGCATGTGTGATGCAGTATCATATTGCGCCATCACCATGTTAACTTAATTAATTTTTTTAATTATTTTTGTTAGAACTAATCATAAAAATTACGGATCTAGCATATGTTAAAGTAATAACATGTCATTTATCGTTGTTCACACATAATACACAACTTTGTTGCTCAAATGTTCCTCGTCACAAAAAAAAAGAAGATGCAGAACATGCTAGTCACACATATCGATATACAAGTGGCTTTCGCTCGTGCTCCTTGAGATCAGACAATAAGTTACTCTCCTCCCTGTAGGAGGAGCTCTTCTGCACTAATGTCACCTCCTCCTTCCCCTCCTTCTTCCCCTTCCCGTCCTCAGCAGTCGCCTTCGGATCCTCTCGGTCCTCCCTCAGCTTCTTCTTCCTCTCCTCCTGAGAGACAACCACTGCCACCTTGGTGGCTTCCTCCGCGGCACCAAAGATCAGCTTGGCATCCTCCATCTTGGCTTCAGCGGTCATCAACGCAAGCAGATCAGCAGGGCAGAACCATTCACGGTAGGGTTTGGTATTAGTGGACAACAACATCATCGTCCTCGACATCTGCAACAGCAGTGGGGTGGCTGTGTGAAGAAGAAAGTAGAGGAGAGAGAGGGGGGTTGCGGGAGTGAAGGGGCATTGAATCCCCGAGTTAACCCTGATGAAGCTCTCTAACTGGGCTTCGAAACCCAAAGTTAATCTTTACATAGCCCGGAACAACCTAATCCGTTTATCAAAGTAAAAAAGAACTAACTCGAGGATAAAATTTGGGATAACCTAAGGTTAACCCTTTACCAAAGTGAGGCTTTCTCCAGAGATATGCCCAACCCAACATTTAGGGATTCCCCACACATTGGTAACTTAACCAAGTAGGCGTCGAGATCTCGTATCGAGTTGGTTTGATTACCACATTCTTCTATATTTTTTTGTTAATATTTTAATATATAGCTTAATATTGTACTGTGTTAATATATTCCTATATTCATATGTTAATATGTTTTTTGTGAAAAAAGTTACATATTAATATAACTAATGCTCTAATATGTTAAATTAAGTATGTGCTAACTTATCATTGCCAATGCATGGTATATGACTCCATTGTTGACTGGGAGGAGATATGCTGTAGGTTGGTGAAACATCCGGTTGTAGTTGACATTTTACAGAGAACCTATGCGTGGGTTAATAAAAAACTGAATGGAAAATTCATGAAAGATGAAAAAATAGATATCTTTTGAGTGGTTCGCTCTTCAAAAGGTTTACACCTGACTATGGTAATTTTCATGTAAACTCATTTTTCTCGACAACCTTGTTACTATGCTATTTTGTTGCCAAATTTAGTATGTTAACATGTTTTAAAACATTTTTATATATGTTCTTTGTCGATATGTTAATTAATGTCTTAATATTTTACAATATTAACACATCATTAAATTAATATGTTAATATGCTTTTTGCAAATAGGTTACAAACTAATGCATTTAATGCATCAATAAGTTAAAGTGGCATCGTGGTAATTGTTTGCTATGATCCGTACACAGTATATAACTGGTAATTAAGGAGATTAGTTGTAGGGTAGTCAAATTAAGACCTGGCCATTGTAAATGACATTTAGCCTCGAAGAAACTAACCATACCTTACTAATATAATTCTTGTGTAAGTTCTCCTTGATTTGCAACTTTGTTACTATATATGCTAATATTTTACAACATTCTATATATTACCTAACTATTAAATCCAATTTATCACCTAGCTATTAAATAAATTAATTAATAAGGAAGCTACACATCTTGTTCAATGATGAAGCCTAATCCACTTGAAAAGTTTATTTTAAATCCATTCTATAAGGCTAATTTTAAATCTATCGTATCACCCAATTACTATGATAACGGTACTGTTAAACTCCTGACTAATAGAAACCCCCAAAAAAATGCCGTTATGCTTGCTTCACAGTTTACCTAGAAATTGTTCTGAAAATATCATAAAAACTGAAATATGATTTTATAAAATCTCAAAAAAAAAATTCCAAAAACATCAAGTTAGTCCAACGATATCACCTCAAAAAATCTGGAAAGCTGGAATCAAAACTTGTAATGTCAAAAAAAAATGCAACAATCCAGGTAAATCAAGAATTACTCAGAGATGTGAAAAATGAAAATTATGAACTCACGAAATCCTGAGGAAGCTCCAAATTATCCATGGCTGTCCGATTCACAGGGGGGAGATGGCCCAGCGCAATCCATATTTTAAATGAAAAATAGAAGTTCAAACTGAAAAACAGAGGTTCTAATATACCCTGCATAATAACCTAATGTGCCTTAAACAAATTATCAAGGTAAATAACCATTTCTAAAAAAATTAACAACGAATTCAGTTACTATCTTTCCAGCACACTTCAAAGAACTTGAGGACATAATAGCTTAATTAAATAGTTTATCTAAATAAATAATCCTAAAAAATTAATATATATATATATATATATATATAAGCGCTAAATATGAAAGTAAGACTCAATATATATATAACACATAATCAGTCGGATAATAATTGAAGAGGATGTCCATTTTTTTTTTCGTTTCCACTAGGATTATTAATTAATTAATCAGAGGTGGTTAAATGGATGTCTGATTATACTTGATGGGTGGGCTCGATATTCTGATAAACATCCAAGTGATCAGATGAATATGCCTTAATAATTAGATAATAAACACAGCATGCTAACTAAACGTTTAGACATATTTTATAAATCACAAAAGAATATCTAACGATGCTTTACATATAATAACCTAACCTGACGTGACAAAACAATTTGTCTAGATAAATAAGCATCACTACAAAAAAAATTAACAATGAATTTAATCATTATATTTCCAGCTTACTTCGAAGAACTTAATCGCAGACACAAATTAAATGGTTTATTTAAATGAATAAATAAACACAAGTAAATCTGAAGGAATTATAAACACTAAACATTCGATCAAGCGTTGATATATAATAATAACACACAATCGGTCGGATAATAATTGAAGCAGAAGTACTCCATTTTCCGCTTCCATTCGATTGGACTGGTCTATTAATCGGAGGGTTCATATTCGACAGGTATGATATTATTCGGATATGCATCCAAAGTAATCGGAAGCAAACTCGAATCAGATGCAGATATATATCTACATCGTTGACAACCCTATACATACGTTACCGGTTATTACACGTGCGTATACCTGGGCATCCTAGCTAATATATATATATATATTATATACTTTGCAAAGAAACCATTGTGCAAGGTATTAAAATTGAATGTAATATTCGGAATTGAATAGGTGATAAAGATGCACATCCTATGGCTCATTTGTTTTTTTTATAAAATCAAATATGTCGTATTAATAATAGAGGGCTGCTTTATTTTCTAATCATTGTGTAAGATTTTTTGTTTCAATCAACAACTTTGTTATACGCTGCTATTTCGACTAAGGATTTATCGTTGCCTTCTCCTTGCCACCATCCTATCGTCCCACCCCCCACCTCCATCCCGTCGTCACCTCCTCCATGTCATTTGTCTCATCCTGCCAGTGCTCTCTCTCTCTCTCTCTCTCTCTCTCTCTCTCTCTCACACACACACACACACACACACACACACACACACACACACACACACATACTAACTCTCCCCCTCTCTCCATTCTCTCTCTTATGAAATTGCCACGTAGATATCATCTAAGTGGATGTCTAAGTGCTTAGGGGGGACCAAGCTCATCTTATCGCCTTGACACCTACGTTAATAGAGAAATAATTACTGCATTATTCTTGGTGCAATAGGTGTCATGTAGATTGCACCATCTAATCATGTGGCACCATGTAATCACCCCCACGGGACTGTACATGCATTAATTGTGCATCTCAATATTATGAGTACATCAACACACATGGTTGGTGTGATTTAAAAAATATTCAACATCATCAAAGCTTTATTCTATTATTTGAAGTTGACTATATGAATTTTGTTCCTCTAAAGAATTATATCAATTGCTATATTCGTATTTAAATCTAAGAAGTTAATGTTCCTTTTAATAACATCACACCATCTCATTTTAAATCTATTATAAGCTCGTTTACTGGTAATTACTAAGATTTATTCACATCTTTTAACTGACGTTAAATTAGGGTGACGATGCGTATATCTAAATCATCTAAGCCTATTTTCTCTCATTTTATCATCAATTAGAGCTACTCCCAAGTCCTCGTAGATGTATTCAATCCTAATCTTATATTTCTTAATTTTATCATACATCTATCTCAAGATCCTCATCTCCGCCACGTATATTTTGTGAATGTGTTTGTTTCTTATTACCCAACACTCAATATCATATAACAAAGTAAATCTCACAATCATTTTATAGAACTTCCCTTTAAATTTCACAGGTATACGACGATCACAAAGGACTCTTGATGTCCTTCTCCATTTTAACTATGTGCAACATCATCATAAATCTCCACATTCTCTTGAATAATAGATCTTAAATATCAAAAACTAGTACTTTTAAGAATGTTTTATCCGTCAATTAGAGTTATGTCTTCCTGCGCCACTTTTCCATTACTAAAATTACAGTGCATAAATTTAGAATTACTCCTATTAATTCTAAAATCTTTAGACTTCAAGACATACCTCCAATGTTCTAATTTAACATTTAAACTGTCATCCTCTCGTCAATTAAAACAATATCATCTGTAAATAACAAATACCAAGAGATATCATCATGTCATGTTTTATTACTTCATCCGTGACCAAGGTAAACAGGTAAGGACTTAAAGGCAAAACTTTGATGAAAACATACAATAAACGAAATTTACAAATTTCTCCAATAATAATTCTCAAACTAGTAAGAGTATCTTCGTACATATCTTGAATCAAATTAACATATTCTTGAGAAACTCTTTTATTTTTCTTTAATGCCCACCAAATCAACTCTCTAGATACTCGATCACATATTTTCTCCAAATCAAGAAAAATTATATATATAATTTTACATCTCTCTGTATTTCTCCACTAATTTTCGTAACAAAAGAATGACTCAGGTAGTAGAACAATTTGACATAAGATCAAATTGATTTTTTAATACAATAGTCACGCGTCGAAGACATTCCTCGAATACTATTTTTCAAAGTTTCATGATACGACTCAATTTAAAAGAGTTGTCCCCCTAATTTTTTAAGGTGCTCCGGAACTCGTAGATGCTCTCTAAAACGTGAAAATGCTCGGGAGCGTGTCCACGTACATGAAATGGGGATTCTATACAGTACATGTTGTAGAGTTCTCCAGAGCAAGAGCAAGTGCGTGCTCTTTGGAGCATGTATCTAAGTTCTCGAAAGCATGCAAAGTAGACAAATTTTTGAAAAAATTATGCCCCCCACCCGATGTGCACTTATGTGCGGGTGATGCCGGGGGCGGATCAGATGCGGGTACAACTCCATGTGAGGGTGTCCACGTGAGGCCCATAGGATTGGAGGGCACAATCCACACGAAACTGATTGGATCAAAAATAGTGCAGCTTGTATTTCTCACGTTAATATGTTATTACGAACAAGTTAACATGTTGATACAATTAACCCACTAATTAATATGTTAAGATAATGACATGTTAATTCATCATTGCTAATACGTGATACATGACTCCACTGCTCACTGACAAGAGGCGCATTATAGGTTAGTCACACATTCAACCATTCTCACTGACACTTCGCCAGCAACTTTGCCTGTGCAGGCTTTGATAAATAAATGGAAGATTCAAAAGAGACGAAGAAGATGCATACCTTTTGGATCACTTGGTATTGAAAAAATTAGCTACACCTTAAGTTTCTTTTTAGACCACACATTTTATTATTGTGCAATTTCGTTAACACGTTACTATGCTAGTACTTTACAATATTTTTATTCGTTTCATATCTCACCATTTGACTATATTGATAGATTAATTCATTAACATGTTAATCAGTTAGCATATTGGTACAATTAATGCATTGATATGCTGAAACAAGAATGTACTAATTCATCATTGTTGGTACACGAGAACACAACTCATCTGCCAACTGGAAGGAGATGCGTTACATGTTGGTCACACACCTGGCCAACACCTTGCCAAGAACCCGCTTAGTGCAAGCTACAAAAACTGACACACTTCAACCCATTTTTCATGACTTAAACTGTCATTTTGAGTACCTCCCCGGACCTTGTTGCCAAAGAAAAACATGTTATACGTATCGGCGCGATGCTGCCAACCTGGAAAAGTTAATTCAATCCAATATTACGGCAGCGGTGTCTTCATGATATGTTTTATAGGAGCCAACTGATCATTAGATGAAGTGTTGCTGTTACATATATCAGTTGCAAGAAATTTGATAAGAGTTATCACATCAGATGATCGAATGACTCTTAACGAGTATGACAATTATGATAAAAAGTCCAAGATGATAATTTTCTTCGAAATATCTTGATGCAAAGACACTTCCTTATGAACAGTGTGAGACGTTTGAGAATCACTCCGGTTGAAAGTATATTTACGCTGTCAGTATCTTCGCCAAAATGGGAAAAAAAATCTAGGCAAAGAAAACACCTCGATTTTGAAATCAGCTGTCAATTTCAAACAAGAGAGTCGACTCCATGAGCTTCCAAAATGATGAAAACATATATAACACCTCTCTCTCTCTCTCTCTCTCTCTCTCTCTCTCTCTCTCTCACACACACACACACACACACACACACACACACACAAAACAACTGAGCTCTCTCTCTCTCTCACACACACACACAAAACAACTGAGCTCTCTCTCTCTCTCTCACACACACACACAAAACAACTGAGCTCTCTCTCTCTCTCTCTCTCTCACACACACACGCACACAAAACAACTGAGAAAATAGTTCGCGAGTGTATGCGGGCAAGTACAGGACACCTGATCGACTAATGTCAAATGATGGAACATATAGGATACTCGAGACTGGATATGCAAATGGTAACTGATACCTGTTTATTCGATCGAGATTATTAGCTTACAGGTTGGATAATGAACAGCCTTCCTAAACTGATAAAACATAGTGCATCGTGTAACAATACCATTTGTCAAACTGAGATAGATAGTGAATATGGTAACAGATCTATCACTCATCAAATATCTTATCAGATATACCTGTATGTTGTTGATAGGTCACGGATATTACCTTGTGTCTATACGGAACCCAGCCCATTTGCATCTCTACTCGAGGCTGCACAGGCCAGACGAAGTGGTTCCTTCTGCACTGACTGGTTGCTGTGGGTTTTGTTATCCTGTCGGCACTTGACAGGTAGAAATACAACCATGCTGCATAGACCTGTTCCACAAAAGATCGGTAACTTAGTTGAACAGCTGCAGCGGCCAATAATAACAAAAATTATTCAATCTGATGACAAATGTCAACATATTTGAAGGTTGTTTAAAAAAATGTTGTAAACGTGTTGCTACCAAGGATGGAATCTTACAGGATAGCATGCCAAGCTCCAGCTGCGTCATAAATTAGGAGCACTACTAATATTTCAAAGCATACTGCTAACTGAAAATCCCTCGGTGCATGCTTGTTCCAATATTGCCCTCTGCGATAGACAATCCAACCAGCAAAAACTAAGTGAAGCCTAACATGTGGAGTGTCCTTATATCCAAAAGAAGAAAAACGTCCATGTATTAAAAGAAATAAATCCACTTAAGAAAAATAATTTTTTTGTTGAAAAGAAGAAATTTGGTTAAAACCACATAATAAGGGATTATCACATGAATTGTCTCATAGAAGGCATCAGACCTGCAATCTTGTTTTGGCCTTCTTCATTGTCCATGTAGCCGAAAGAAAAAAAAATGAAAAACGTTCACTTGCCAAATCTTTGTTTTTTTTTTATGATGATGAGAAGAAACGTGATCAAAACTGTAGACTAGACATTAAGATCAGAAAGTTGGTATCAGAGTTGCTTTGGCTTATTCCCCTGTTTTTCAGGATCAGAAAGCCACATGGATTGAGCTTTTCATTGCTGTAGGCCTCAGTGGTGCTTAGAGCCAAAATGGAAAAGTAAGCAACATTTTCGTTCCGGTATTTACCAGGTCTTGAGAATCGAACTGTATATATCAGCTAGATAATGTTGGTGGCACCTGCAGTCCCAAACATGGGAGTCAAGCCTGACCATTTTCTGTTTTCATTGATTAAGATCCTGCAACCATGTCATTTCCATCATGGTAAAACCCTGTTACTAGGGTTGGCAATAAGTAGAGTCGCTCACGAGCTACTAAAGCTTGGCTCAACTCCAGTAGCTTGATGAGCCGAGCTCGAGCTTTAAACAAAGTTCGTCTCTAATTAGTCAAGCCTGAGCTTCACCAACCTTGGCTCGATCAGCTCGCGAGTTTGCTCGAAATAAAATATTAAGAGTATTAATCTAAACTTCCCATTAACACCCATTTCAAATTTCAAACACCCAGTGCAGAGTCCATTTGCCAAGTTTGTCTTTATTTTGAATGAAATAATTATAGGCTCAGAAAATTTTTCTGGAAATCTGATATGGGATTTTATAGGTCCTCTCCAAGAGGATGCACATTGTGCAGCCCATCGGAGGTCAACCAGGTCGACATGGCAGCCTCAATGGCAACATCTCGAGGTCAAGGGCGTTGGCTTTGGAGGGGATGCAACTGGTGCACAGGAGAGAGAGGATGGAGAGAGATTGGAGTCACGGACAATGACAAGGGTGGGGCTGCCGCCACTGGCACCTGTGGCATGGAGAGGGAGGCAAGCAGGGAGTGGGAGCTGGCAAGAGCGACGGTCTGGGTGGTCACCTTGAAGAGCTGGCCACCGATTTTGAGGCTGGCAATGTTCAGAATGGTGGAGCATCGTTTCCCATCTCTTACGAGATCTCTGAGATCTCTATCACTCCAAGGTTCCGAGAAGAATCTTTACCGAGATCAAGAACAAGGAGGAGATAGAGGAGTAGGGGGAGGAGTAAGATAAAGGAGGGGGAAAAAGGAAGAGTATGAGGATATGAAAAAGACAAAAATGACATTGGCTTCAAAAAGTGCACCATGTAAATATGGATCAATGTCCTTAAGAGGAGGGAAGAGGAAGCAACAGGGAAAAGAGTCCGAGAGAAAGGGAAATGGAAGTCCTATCTTCTCTTCCAATCTTGATGTATCATTTGTCAATTTTTCAAATTGAGATCTGAAAAACTAATTCTTGTTCGTGTAAATACGTTTTCATGTTGTTCATATAGTATTGTGTTAATTATATTGAACAGCTAAATGGCATTTTTTAAGAAGCATAAAATCATTAAAATTTCTGGCCACTATTCCCCCTCTTTGAGATCTTTTTGTTTCAGCCTCCTGAGAAAATGTCTTGATCCGATACAATATTCCTTGATTCTTATCATACATATATATGTATATATATTTTTTATCTTCCTGATCTCCCGACATTTCATTAAGATCCTTCTATTTGACCACCCTGAGGCGAAGCCAAGATCCGATAAGGCAAACCTTGTGGTGGAGCGGTTGTGGGGGCCACCAACATCAGGAGGATTGTGCCCACAAACAGGGGCATTGTGGGTGGCACGTAGGATTGAGTTTTAATTTTAGGCCCATATCGATCTGCAAAAAACACTTTCTCCTGCTGGCTTTCTATAAATTGATGACCCTCCTGTTTTCTCTCAGTCCATTGATCCATGTATGCTGAGTTAACTCAGCTGAGCCGAGCTCAAGCTCTTAAATTTTTTTGTCAAGCCAAGCTCGAGCCTAGGAAATGAGTTTGAATCAGGCTCGCTCTCGAGTTCAGGCTTGAATATTTCTGAGTTTAGCCAAGCTAGAGCATGTCAAAGCTTGGCTCAACTCAGACTCATTGCCACCCCTACTTGTTACCTCTGGTAATTTACACAAATTCCTTTTCCCCACACAGAAAAGTTAAATCGCGCTTAGTGGATTCCTCCACTAAAGGTGTTTCTTTGCCTCTCCCTCAACATGACGGCAACAAATGTGTGCACACATTTAGTCTCATCCAAGAGCAGACTGCCAAGAATGCCTATTAGAGATTCCAAGTTTGATCATGTCATTTTTCTATCTTTTTGGATGATCCATGAAAACTTCCCATCAACTAAGTCCTTGTTTTGGCAGTTTTATTTGCTCCATATCGAATTCTAGGAATCTTGCAGCTTGTGTTGATATGTACATTTGATCAAAAATTGCTATTCACAGTTATACTCCATGTTATGTCTATAATCACTGCACTAAGCCAAATCATCGATGATTTGGTAATAATCCTTCACCTGGCTGCATATTACCATATGTAATAGAGATATGCCAGAAGCATAGTTATCAGTTTAGAAACATCCCGGGTTTTTGGATTAAATTATAACGGTTCTTGTAGGGTTTTGGCGCTCCGTTGGCCATGGGATGTTCATAGAGCTCAGTGTATGGAGTCCAAGGAGGGGTCAGTTATCAGTTTAAAAACATTCTGGGTTTTTGGATTAGACTATAACAGTTCTTGTAGGGTCTCAGAGCTCCGTTGGCCATGGGATTTTCATAGAGCTCAGTGTATGGAGTCCGAGGGGTTGGTTACGAGGGCTCGTTGACTGCATGTGGAGGTTTAGAAGCCTGGAGTGTCAATGGTGAAGGGAAAGAAATGTGTCAGGGCGGTTTGATGCGATTCGAGGAAAGACGTCAACAGCAAGGAAGGTAGGATCGGGGATCGGGATCGGATCGCCCAGTCCCGATCTGATCCGGATCAGCAGATCCGGGCCTAATCTCGGTCCGATCCTAGCTGAGTTAGGCCAGTAGCCCAAAGACATGACAAAAAATTCTTAAAAAGATCAAAAAATTCTGAAAAAAAATAGGAAAAGTGTTCTAACATAGGGAAAACTCAAATTTTCATGAAACTTGACATACAAATATTATATTTCATTCATTAGAGACGTACATTGTTTCTAGATATTGTACATAGTCATGTCCGTGGCATACATGAGTTGATTTACTCCTCTGCGTTAATATAGACTGTCATGATAGGTGTCCAACCTGAGATCTCAGGGACTTGGTAGGTGCCTCCAATTAAATTATTTTTTTTTTAGTTAGTACCACTGATTATATTAAAAAAAAAGAAAGAAGATATAGGTATAGAGGGAGAGCTCCCACCAAACTCCCACATACCAAAGGTGGCAGACAAACTCTACCCCAAGAGCATAACAAAGAGAGAAACAAAACCCCTATCGACCTAGCACCCACCCACAACACAGACAACCAAGACAAAGCCACTGATCGCCCAAACATAGATAACTTCCCTCCTCTACCCTCTAAAGCCCACACAAGCCCTCTCCACGGCCCCCTCCCCCAAGGGCTCACCAACAGCTAATTACAAGACAACAAACCCCACACCCTCGACTCAACTGATTGGCCACAACTGGATGCATCCCCTCTGTAAGCATTTTCACTATCTTGGATTCCCTTGCCAGCTTCGCGTGCCATCTTTTCTGGATAGTGTTGAGCGCAGATTTGATATCCTTATCGGCTCCTTCAGAGGATAAGCAAGTTGGCCACATCTCGCACCTGCTCCTCCCACATCCCCTCGACCTCGACGAAGATATCTTTGGCATCTTTTCTTTTCCGCTTGATATCCTCAAGTGCAAGGCCCACAAGCATGCAAGTCTCCCTTAGCACCCCATCTTCCTGCGGCACGAGACTGACTGGAAGTGCAGGGACTGCTGCACAGACCCCCTCTTGAGGCATCAAGACCAAAGATGGATCTACCGGAGAGCCACCCCCAGAAGCATCCACATCACCCGCCTCCTTGGAAATGAGGCGAAGGCCTCCCTTGCTCCCCTCCTTGTGGCTCTGACCGTTGGAGGCTCCACTCGCATCAACTGGTACAGGTCTGCTACCGTTGCAAATGCTCGTCGGAATCGAAGAAGCCGCCGATGCTACCATGACAGCATCCTCTCCCTCGCCTACTTTTGCCAAGACCGTCAGCCGCTCCTCCGTGCCTTCCAAAAGGTAGCAAGGATCGATCCTAGCCACCAGCGGTGTCAGAATAGGGACAAAAGCCAGTGCATCCTCCCTGCTCTTAGGGCTGGGCGCCTTGCCATGAAGCAAATGGTCACCGGCAGTGGAGATGGCCCTCAATCCTCAATGCTGGCCTCCACCAATGGGCAAACCCGAAGACTCTGCTAGTTGCAACCTGGAACCCGCCTTCACTGGTCGTCCACCGGAGCCGTGGCCAACGTTGGAGTCCGTTAGAGTCGGATAGGGTGCCCCTGCCCCTGTAGGTAGGACTGCACCGCAGCCAATAGCTCAGACGGCCCATCAGGCTAACAGAAGGTGTTGCCATGCTGTCCATCTAGAGGGCCCACCACCACCTCCTGCACAGTCGATCTGTTGAGGAGGATCTGTAGGAGACCCTCCGCCTCCCCATCTCTGCTACTGTTGCTCCTTGATAGAGGCTTGGGAGCTGTAGAGCACTATGCGGCGCTATTGGGCGGGGAAGAGGAGTAGTATCGGAACACTCGGGCCTGATACGCATTGGAAAACCATATTCGAGTAAGTGATGGGGTTGCTGAGGACCCAAACTCTTACCCGAACACTCGTTTGACCCCTGCCTTACTCTCGAGTGTGCATTCGAACACCCGTTGACCCGATCCGCATTTGAACCACTAGTCAGCCCGATCCTTGTTTACCAACCACACATTGTCTAACCAAATCAAATTCTAAGTTAAGTTATTGGTCTTATCCTGTATAATATAAATAAAAAATAATAATAAAATAAAACCCTTTTCGCTCCGCTTAGCCCTATCTCCTTCTAGGGGTATTTTAGTGATTTTTCTATTTGAAATATCCGTTTTAAATTATTATCGTTATCAAAATTGAATTAGATCCGCAACACACCGATTTAAAATTCAAACCAGTGTGAGGGCGCGGACTGTACTTGTCTTCAACCTCCGAACAGCGTGAGCTCCGCCCGATCTCCTCCAATCACCGGTGAAACTTTGAGCTCTGCTCGATCTCCTCCGACTGCCGGTGAACACAAATGATGAAACTGTATTCGCCGACATTGACGGTGATGACCACCGATATAGCCCCGCGTCACAGGCTAGACAGCTACCCAAGGATGGTAGTATCGGTTTCGGTACCGGTTTCGACCGGTACCGAAACCGATACGTTTCGGTTTCGGTTTCGGTTTCGGTTTCGACCGAAACCGGTTCAAAACAGTCAGAAAAGGCAAAAAATGTATTGAGCAGGTCCGATTTCGGTCCGGTTTCGGTCGATTTCGGTCGGTTTCGGTATCGGACTTGCTACAGTGACTTGGTGCGTTTCGGTTTCGGTGTCGGCCGAAACCGATACGTTTCGGCCGAAACGTATCGGTTTCGGCCGATACTGCCATCCGAGCAGCTACCTCCACTGCACATAGCTCCTCCTATGGCCACACTCTGACGGAGTCTGGCTCCAGGAAGGCAAACTTCTGAACTAGTAACTCCATGTCAACCTCATCGCAGAGGACCAAAGGCGTCTCGACCAGCCAGATAGTGCACTAGCAGTTCCTGGGATCCGAATACGAGCCTTTCTCGATGGATCACCTCGCCACCCGCAGGAGGATGTCGTAGGCTTGCAGGAATCCCATTCTCAACACTACATCCACTGCTACCAACGAAGGACCTATCGCTAGGAAACCTCCACCCAAGACCCTAGAGACCTTCCACTCGTCCTCCCTAGCCCCCTTCCTCCAGCATCTGCCTGACCCCTATCTCCATCACCCTCCCCTCCACAATAGCCACGCACATGCAACTTTGTAGCCATTGGAGCCTCGTCTGCACGAAGTCCGCCAGAAGGGAGTCCACCTCTATGCATCCTCTTTTAGAGGTCCGCTGAACAACTCCAGTTGAATGGCTTCTAAGGACATCCGCATAAGAGCGTCGGACGCCAACTCTCCGCTCATGCGCCGCCGTCCACCTCCCCTCTATCGGATAAGCACACACCTATCGTAGATGACCCTCTCTGCTGCAACAAAAGCACACTGGCCTTAGCCTGGAGGAAAAAACCAAGCGTCTCGCAGATCTCCCTACCTCCAAGAGATTGCAAGCCCGTTGGAGGTTGACCCACAGAGCCACAACGAAAGCACCTCTTGGGGGCTTTGAGGACCATACACCCCCCCCCCCCCGCGCGGTGGCCGGTTCACACCAGCCAAGATGTGTTCGGATATTATGGATATGGAGCACAATCATAGTATCCTCCTCCTAAATAAGAAGATACATTAGAGGGAGAATAACCATAATACCTTGAAGGGTGAGCATAAGTTCCTTAAGACTGAGATAATGTGCCAGAGTACTCAAGCTTGTCATAATGTTCACTTGTCCCTCTTGCCCTTTGTAGGAACTCTTCCTTCATTGCTTTCTTCTTTCCCAACTAATTCCATCGATAAAGGATGAAGATTCAATTATATCTTGTGTCTTCAATGCCTTGTTCAACTGGTCTTCCCATGGATACACAAACTTTTGCTTTTTCTCCTTCCCTTCCCTTTTATCTCTCGATTTTGCTCTCCGGCTAGTATGATCCAAGGAAGGCAAAATCGGGGATCCGATTTGGATCGTCGGGTCAAAAACCAATCTGGATCGGTTGATCCGAGCCGATCTCCGGCCAATCTTGACCAAGCCCACCTATGTTCCATGTAGCATCCCCTGTGAATGTTATATAAGACCCCTTGTCAAATAATATAAGTACTATTCATTGTAATGGTTTTTATATAATTTTGTACCTTTACCTTCTATTCTTTTGGAATGTTCTTTTCTTCTCCTCTTTATGAAGCCCTGCAGGTGAGGCGATGGAGTAAACGAGGATGACATGGTCGGTGGAGGACGTGGGGGCGGTAGACGGAGATGGCGACGACGACGGGGACGTGGCGCCGACAACAGTATGTAAGTATTTTTTTTCTGGTTTTTTTTCTCTTCTTTATTTGCAATTCTTCTTCTTCTACTACTGTGTTGGATACTGTTCATCCAAGAGAGGCCGAATGCGAGGATGACGACGAAGAGGGGTACATGAAGGAACTCAAGAAGACGAGGAGGATGTTCACGTCAGATTGCTCAATGCGGGCCGATCCATGGCAATTTGGGCTGATCCAAGTCAATTTTGGCGATCTAGCACAAGGATCGAGAAAGGTGGGAGCGGGATCGGATCAACGTAAAACCGATCGGATCGGATCGCCCATGGCAATTTGGGCCGATCCAAGCCGATTTGGGTGATCTAGCGCAAGGAACGAGAAAGGTGGGAGCGAGATCAGATCGACATAAAACCAATCGGATCGGCCGATCCGATCCGATCCGATGCAATTCTGCCTTGTATGATCTTCATTTTGTGTAGCATGGTTGAAATATCAATCTTTTGTTAATACAATGCCTTTTGGAGGCTTACCTTGAGCCTTGTGAATGAATGGTTGCACCAACTTATCCTTGACTTGGATAATCATCATCGTCAATCATTATAGCTACTAGCCGAAGTGGAATTCTCCAAGGTTTGATAGATAAGCTTGTCACTTGGCTCCGATATTTCATCCCCTACTTGTATAGTGTCCAAATTTGCAATGTCCATAGGAGTCATGCTCATAGTACCTTCGGCGGTGGTCTTCTTCTTTGATGTTCTTTTGTGTCTTTTGTAGGTGGAAGTTGACATTGTGCTGATAATAGAACATCATCCAACCCCCCATTGGCCCAAGCTCAATCAGTTGGATCAAATTCCGATTCACCTAAAGCCATCCTTGCATCAACCCATGACTAGAGAGGATTTTCTTCATTAAAAATATCATCCAAGTCAATGGGTTCTTCGATTGGTGTAGGCTATGTAGTAGGCCATCCCATAACTTCATCTCTCCAACTTGCTTCCTCTTTTTGTCCATCTTGGATTTTTTAGAGGATCTTAAGCTTCAAATGCATGATGTAATGACAGAAGACAAGTTGCTCTAATCTTGAGGATGTAAGTCTATTTCTCAACTTTGTATGAATGAAGAGAATGTTGCCCAAGTTCTCTCACTTAAGTGTAGATATTGTTTGACTTAAGACCCGGATAGCAACATATGCTAGATCCTCATATCCAAGAGCTTTGTCATAATCCATCCACTAATCAACTACACATTAAAATTTTGGTGGTAGTTAGAAAATGAACCCATATGGAACAAGGTATAAAAGATGGCTTAATGCACATTACTCCTTTAGCTTACCGGGACTAAGCAACATTCCTAACCTGTTCCAAAATGCATTCATTTCAACCTATAATCATGCATCTTGTTGCATGCTATAAATGTCTGATCTTCATCACTTTATCGCCATTCCTCACATTTTGGCTATATTGATAGCGTTGGTTGAAAAAATAACCTGCACATTGGTAGATTTTTGTCAACAATGACTTCAGAGTAGAAAATATGCACATTGAAATTGTGGGTTGCAAATACATGCGGCATGAGGATTATGGTGGAAAATCTTATCCCACCTTTCATCAATGATGTCCCACCACTTTGTGTATGTCATAAGGTTGACTTTTTGGATTTGCTCCTTTGCTCAATCTATGACCTCATATAAGTACACCATGTCAGTCTTTTTGTCACCATCCACAATCCTTAAAACTTTGACAATTAGATCCACCACACCAAGAACCATCTTAATGTTTGTCTATAGAGACTTGTTTTCACTAAGCTCTTCCACTTTCTTTCCCTTGGTTCGGACATCTTGCTTTGCAATCACATCAAGTCACTCTTCCCAACCCTTTGAAGCACCCATTTGCAATAAGGGATGATGTTGAGAGTGTAGACTCTCCAAAGAAATATATGTAGAGGCAAAAATCGAGTTGTCCCTGGACGACGTAGCTCCCTCCCTCCAATGTGCTCGCGCATCAGCTTGAGGACCTATTTGTGGTTGTACACATATGTGGTGATGTTCTGAACCGAAATAGCAATATTGACCATCTTATCCTTGCACATATCTTCTAACATCAAATCTATAGAGTGTGTAGAACAAGGCACCCAAAATAGATGCTCACACTTGTCCATCAACATCTGCCCAACCAATTTATATGATCTTGTAGTATCTGTCATGATTTGCACCACCATATGCTCTCCAATCTGTTAAACCATCTCATCCATCAACTTGAACAAGTAACCTACATTTCTGATATGCTTACTAGCATCCACCGACTTCTAGAAGATTGTCCCCACTTGACAATACATGAGAAAGTTGATCAGTGTCCTTGTAATCCCTATGCAAAAGGTAATTGGTTAAGATCAATAATATAGTTCTTAATCAATGGATTTGAATAAGAACATGTTTAGAAAAGATAGGCCTATACTTGTCCATCCATCTGTCATAATTGTGCAACCTCTCATCCCATATCCGTTCAAAGGACTTGATGTATTCCTTCAAATCATTCACCTCTTGAGATAGGTCAGTGTTGTAGATTTCCTTTAGAGTTCGCCCCGACACTCCTTTACCCCCTTATGCAATTATCTTAATCATATCCTCACAATGAGGCCTTTTGACAGTAATTGTCGGCACATTGTTGAAGAACCATCGAGAGGCCGCGCATCCAATTTTTTCCTTGCAAATCTTCAAATTCTTAAATGCAGTAGTGATGTTTGGTTGCATATTTCTTCCTCCGGTGACAAAGGGGTCCATAAGACCCATTTTAGCGTCATCATCCCTAATCAAGTCATGAACCTCTTCTTTATGCATTCCTTGTCCAGATCCGCTACCTTCGCTTCACATGACAGCCTATTTCCCTGTAGTATCTTTCTTTAACAAAATACTTCCTACTTGCCACAATTGCATGACAAACTTCACCTTAAGAGAGACAATTAGAAATTATCAACTATAACTTAAATGTCACTTAATAGCCAATTTATGCAAATAACTTGGATCATAACCCTTGAATGCAGTTGATCTTCTTCTTATATCCTATTCAGGTTTATGTTCAGCCCATATATATGAATGTCGGGTCCCCTAAATGGCCGTGTTAATTCTTCTCTAGTTGCATCATTTCTCTTGGCCGTTCTCACCTTCTTAGCCCGTTGCTTGTCCAAGTGAGTCTCGAATTGTGTTCTCACCTCCATAGGAATACGCTCACAACCCTTGACATCACCTTTACATGTCCAACGTGTTGCTTTGAAGGATACACACCATCGGACATTTCCCTTCCACAATAACCGCATTTCACCTTCCTCATGGCCATGTCTATAAGTTGTGCAATGGGTTCCATGCCGGGTCAGCACAGGAGACGGTGGAAGACTCCCTTTAGTACTCTCTTGGAGATGCCATAACTTTTGCCATGTAAAGTCAACAAAGGAAGACAAGTAGAGTGTTAGAGAGGCTTAGGATAATGCAAAACAATTAAACAAAAAAATCCTCCCAATCACAAGTTTGAGGAGAGAGAAAGTTGTCCTACAGAGAGAAAAAGACTCTTAGAGAGAAGGGCATGGAGTGTCAGATAGGCTTAGGGTAATGTAAAATAATTAACACAGAAAAAAACTATTCCTAGTCACAAATATGAGAGAGAAAGTGGTCCTAAGAGAAAAAGAGCATACCCTTTTAGATCTTTTGAAGAAAAGCCCAATCTAACCCCCGTAGAAGAGCCTCGATGTAGAGCATCCAACCACCAAAATGATCTTGACCTTACAAGACTCTTGTCATAAGAGTGAGATTAAAGAAGAGAAAAAGAGAATCTTAGAGAAAGAGAGAGGGAGTGGTAGAGAGAATGAGGCCTCCCTTGGAAAACTTGACCAAGTGAATGAGTGAAAGTCCAAAAGAGACCCCAAATTCTTGTCCAAAAGAAAGCAAAACTCGGATAGCCTTTCCCCTCACCTGGCCCATTTGAATTTCAAAACCTTATTGGGCGGGATCAGCTAAGATTGGACCGGATCAGCCGATTTGTCCTGATCCCGACCGATCAAGCACTTGGATAAGGAAAGGTAGGATCGGGATAGGATTAGATCGACCTAAAACCGATCAAATCGCCCTATCCGGGCTGATCTTGCCGTCCATGGTCGACGGTGGCTAATGTGTTTTGGTGGTCAATGGCATCACTATGGCAATTAAGGTTGAAAGGCATTAGGAAGAGTGACATGTTCGAGTGAGACGCGTTAGGGTTTGTTGACACATTCAGTGGTCAAAGCGCAATCAAGCTCGACATGAAGTGGAGTCGGGCGATGTTAGTGTTTTGTTGACGTGCGGTGTAAGTCGCATCCGGGGAAGCATACATGTTTTGGTGAAATGTGTCGATGTGGGTAGACATACTAGACCGGATGGCGGAGATAACGAGGATGGCCTGGGGTTTTCACCCTGGTGCCTTCTCTCCTTTTCGCTCTCTTTTCTTTCCCTCTCCCTCGTCCCCTTCTCCTCTAGTGGAGTGGAGGCGAAGGTTGAGGTGAGTGGCGGTGGTTAGCGGCGAGGGAGATGGGGGTGGCGCGGAGGTGGTCCACGGCTAGGCGAGAAGGCCGGCAACAGCTTGGTGGAACTCAATGGCAACGTGAGAGCTTGTTGTAGAGCAAAGTGGCGAGGGCAATCCCACAAGAAGGAGGTGGCCAACCAATGGGAAGGCCCCAAGGGGTGAGGAGTTCAAGATCGAGGTAGGAGGTGGTTCCCCTCCATCTTATTGTTTGTTCTATAGGGTTTCCTTCATGTTTAAGGGGGATTCCCATGCCAAGATCACATTTTCCTGTGTAGATCCATGCTTTTAGGTGTTGTTCGGATGTGAATTGGATTCCCTGTACAAGGGTGAGAGTGTAGGATGTTTTCCTCTTTGTCGAAGGCAATTTGGGGTTCTCATAGAGTGGGGGCTTCGTCGGGTGAAGCTTTATAAATACATAAGTGGGGGCTGATGCGGATAAACTGAATGTGTCACGATAGGCTGATGCAATTCAAATGACTTCTGGAATTAGGTTTCTACGGGGAACACATTAGGTTGAGCTGATGCGATTAGAGTTTAGGTGCCAAGGTGGTGTGATGTGATTCGTGGGTTTACCACTTCTGAACCGGTGGGTTTTTGAGGATTCAAGGGTGATAGATGTGAATAGGAAAGGCATCCCATCGAACAAATGCACTTATGAGGTCGTTGCGAGGGGCTAAAGACATCACCCAAGTTTACATGTTTCTAATGAAGGCATCGAGTGAGGCTGACATGATCTCAATAGAGTGCCCAATAGTGGACTTTGTTGGTAGAATAGCAGGGCTTTGCATTCCGTGTACTTACTATATAATATACCTTTTGTATAGTTGTTAATAAGTATCCCTTGCATTGTATATGTGGTTCATGTGGCCTTCGAATAGAGATTCAAGGTGTTTTGTGATGTAACTTCTGTATAGCCTTCGGGCCTTGACTCGTGCAAGTTTTTGGGCCTTCATGGCTATGTGTTACAGTTGTGGATTCAGAGGCGTGACACTTTGCTAGTTATGTACCCTTGCGCTTCGTGCACGATTCGGCCTAGGAGAGAGGTCTGGGGTCTAGTTCTTGTGCTTCAGCATGACTAGTGTCGAGCCGACTCCTAGGAACCCCATTGGGTTAAGAGAGTCTGAGTCCGGATTAAGGGAAAAACTGGTCTAGGCAATGTCTTGAGAGAGGTCACTTGTGTGCACACATGGTTGGGGTGCGGACATCATGTAAGAAGTGTATAGGTCATGGATCCCGGCCATAGTTTAAAAGGTCTTGAAGCGGTTGTGAGGCGCTTTCTGTAAGCCTCATAAGGCGTAAGCCTCATAAGGCGTAAGTCTTAAGGCACAACGAGACGTAAGCCTTAATAGAAAAGAAAATAATCTTAAAATAATAAAAAATACTAAAAATAATAGTGATTTTCATGTGTTAATGCTATATCAACTCAATGATAAATTCATGTTATTTCAAAAGTACTAAATTATGAACCAGCTATCTAAAGCAGTTGGTTCGTCACCCTTCCCCATATGGGAGAGGGCCCGAGTTCGAGCTCGATTATCCCCATCCTGTTAAAAAAAAAGTACCTACCAAGAAAAAAAGTATTGAATTATGTTTTAAGGACAACAAAAGAAACGTAAATCTTGGGAGTACCCTACAACACCTCATTACATCATCTTCTCAAGTGATGGACACGTCTCAATTAAATACCTTGAGGCGGTGAGGCGTACCACCTCAATAAAAAAAGACGTAAGCCTCAAGTAAAAGACATGAGGCGCATGCCTCAAGGCGTTTTTCTAGTGCCTCACCTTGAGGCTTAAGCCTTAGTGCCTTGAGACGCCGCCTTTTTAAACAATGATCCCAGCTAGTTTTGTTTATCCTACAAGCCGCACTCTCCAGAGTTTTGGAGCCTTGTAGAGGAAGTCGTGTGGGGACTATCGTTTGACCAGACCACGGAGTGCGGGTGAGAGAGAGAGTGTCTTACTTGCCGCACTCTGACTGATAGAGGTGGTTCAAGTGTGAGGTTGCAATCGAATAGTGAGTTGCTAGTGGACACACTTGATTGCAATACTAGTGAGAGTTCATCCCCATCATTCAAGTTGCGGGAGCAGGAAGGACCATGTGTAAGTGTTGGTTGGCGACTATGATTCTTGTGCAAGGGGTAGTGCAAGGTGATTGACCTTGGGTCCTAGTCGCGATTCTGAGGTGAGGTGATGTTTTTACTATGCGCACCGATGTAGTAGTAGTATATAATATGCACTATGTTATCAAAGGTGCCTAAAGCGCTCGCCTAGGTAATGAGGCAAGGCGAGGCACCCATAGCTTGCCTCGCTTTAGCACATCTCGCCTAGGCGATCGCCAAAATCACCTTTGGGCCCACGTCGGGAGCTCGGGTCCGCCTCACGTACCCCGACCTACTTCAACCACCTTGGGCTGAAGCCATTTGGCCCGCCAGCCCAATATTGGCTTGGTTCATACAGCCTATAAAAGGGGGCCGGCTCATTCCCTTTGAACCCTAGCCACCCTCCCACTTCTCGATCTCACATATCCCCCCTCTCGTGTCTCCCCCACTCTGTCTTCTCAACTAGTGACACCATCTCCCCAGCGAGCAACGAACGGTGGCTTCCCGACAAGCAGTGGATGGCAGTGACAGTAGTTACCTCTCTTCTTTGTATGCTCTCTCTCTCTCTCTCTCACACACACACACACAGAGTCAGTGCCATAGGGGCCGACAGATAGGAATGAATGTATTTAAGAAGTATATTGGTTTTATGTAAGTATTTTTGTGATATGTAGATATATATTTATATTTATAAATTTTATATACTATCTTAATAAAATGTTGCCTTAAAAGCCTAGGTCATCACCTAGGCATTAGATGCTAAGGCGACCCCTTGGTCGCCTCGGGCAAGGTTGTCAGTTTCGGTCGAAACGTATCGGTTTCGGCCTTAACTGATACGAAAATGGGGGACTTCACTGTAGCAAACCCGACACATGTTAAGTTTAGCGGTTTCGGGCGAAACCGATATTGGTTTCGGCCGAAACTCACGTGAACTCCCCTAAAGGGGAGTTTAGGGGAGTTCACTTGTTGTTCTCCCTGTCAGTTTCAGCCGAAACCCCCTCCCCTCCTGCTGATGCGACCGTGCTGCTGCTACCGCAGGCTGGGCTGCTGCTGCTGTGCTGGCCAGGGCCACGGGCCGTCTGCCTACTGCTGTTGTGCTTGCCAGGGCCCAAGGCTTTTTATCTGAGGCACACGCTAAGGGGAAAAGGATTCATGTCAAGGATAACTGAAGAAATCACACCAAAACAGAAAAAAGCATCCCCAAAGGCTAAAAAATGACTGGTTTCGGTTGGGTCTGATGATGATCCCAGTGCAGCTGCAGGTGCTACTACTGGCAGTGGCATTGTTGGTGGTCCTTCCTCCTTCCACGCAGACACTGACAGAAGATATAGTCAGGGTGAGCGAAGATATGATTCACATACTCAATATGGGCATCCATCAGGTTATGGAGGTGGCCAACAGGAGGCAGCCATTTATGGGTGAGGTCATGAACCAGCATTCCAGTTCCATCCACATCCGACCAGTTCCTCTTCTCTTCCTCAAGATTCTTATGCTGATATTGGATTCCAATCAAGCCAACCAAACACTCCAAGAGGGATCCAAAGAGGGATGCAGGACTTGGCTACCTCATTGTTTGGTTATAGTGAATATAGACCATACATGCAACCTTCTTATGGGTATGAACATGAAAAGCCAGACGATGAGGGAGAAGGTCCTTCTAGTTATTATCCATATTAGTGCATCATCATTTAGGTAAGGATCACGTTTATTGTACAGTTTGAACCTATTTCATGTTTAATATGTACTCAATATTTGTTTAATAACTTCAATGCTTGAACCCATTAGTCTTCATGTGTAATGCACTTAATCCAATTTCTTTACAATGCATGTGTAATGAATTTTCTGTTTTTTTATGTGATTATTTATATTTTCTGAATTTTTTCTATTTTTTTACATATTTTTTGATTTTTTTATAACCTTTTCACTGGGTTTCGGCCGGTTTCGGACGAAACCGAAACCGAAACCGAGTGGTTTCGATTTCGGACTCGGCCGAAACAAAGTCCGAAACCTATACTGACAACCTTGGCCTCGGGCGCCTCTCACCTCCAACTACATAGAATATGCATGATGTACATGTCCTGCGTGCTAGTGTCACTCGTGGGTTCCACACGTGGTAGAGTAAATTTTCTTTCTGCACTCAACTTCCATTATTACGGCTACTATTGTTGCTCTTGCTTTTGTGCGTGCATGCATGGGAGTAAGGACCGTAGGATCCCTACAGAACCAATGATTTGTAAGACTCACTCTCTAATGTTTTGCAAGTGTAGACTCTTGGAGTGGTGTTTGAGCGAGTCACGGAGCACTTCATAGTTGATGCCGACAATGTTGTTTCAGAGAATGTCATGTGGTTAGTTGTACACTTTCCTCTTGTTTTCCTTTTCAGCGGTATATTTATGAACTGAGTATATTAAGTTGTAGATTCCACCTTATCATTTATTGTCTTTTGTTTATCATTACTTTGTGGAATCGTAATTAATTATTTTAGGTTCAAGCATATTACTCTAGACATTTGAGTACCCTTCTAGGTTTCGGCCCGTGGGTGACAGATTGGGATCCATGCTGCACCGGTTTCTTTTGAACCGCAGATTCCAGGTCGTTACAAGTTTGACTCTTAAAATGTCTAAGCCCGTTATATTTAAAATGAGATGTGTTTTTCCCATTCTAGTAATTGCTTCCAAGATCAGGTTTTGTAGTTGCTCAGCACCACACTAGACATGGTTGTCTAATTTATTTATATTAGAGCATACACAAATTTTAGTATATGCCTGTAATGACCATGAACATAGCATAAGTCTGGGGATTTACATACCTGTACTTCAATAGTGATGGTCCCAGGTCCCTGTTCTCCACAGCATGACGAAATTTCAACTCGCTATTTAAAAAGGAAAAACAAAACCTACAAGCAGGATTATGTTGTTTACACACCTCAAATTGCTTTGCTGCCCATGATACTTCCCTCCAGGTCTTCAGATGCAAATCTTCATATGAAGTTGGAGCTTGAATTATCTCAACATGCTGAAGTAGGGTCAAGCTATCTGCAAGTGATAACATTTTAGTGAAAGGATTTAAACAAGAGAAGCACGTAGAAGTACATCAATTTACAGGGTGGTTTCAAGATCAAAGAGGAATCCAAAACCCTTTCTAAACCGAAGGACCTTTTCCATGTAACTATTTAGAGAACCCAAGGGAAAAAAACAGATATATTTAATTATGAAAATTCTCTTTTCAGATGAGTATAATTGTAAATACAGATGAATTAAAATCTGGAAGAAAATTAAGTGAAAAGGCACAATGCAACATAGAATATTTTATTGTTTCATTGCTTTTGCAACCTACTTCAAAAGTGAATGCTTCTAATATGCAACAAAATTGCTAGAGGAAATGTAGCAGTCCATAGAAGCACTGTAGACATTCATTTGACAGAGAGCTGCAGAATTATCACAAATGAAAAAATAGTCAGTATATTTTATGTAGAAGTATTTAAGTTTTCAGCATCTCTCATCTTTATTTTCAAAAAAAAAATGTCCTGGCAGAGGGCAAAGACATGTCTATGCTTCTTGAAATCTAGATTAAATGCAGGGAAACACGAGTCAATAGCGCACGTCTCATAAAATATTCCCACTCTGATTAAGTTGACATTTGTCCCACCATCAGCATTGTCATCATCATCCAAATCCCAACTAATTAGAGCAAGGGTCATATATATTATTACCCATTCCATTCACTTTCTTCACTACATCCCAGTTATTTTGGCCTCCCCCCTGCCCTTCTACGACTTTCACAAAATGCTAAATGTATCTCTTAACAGGTTTTCATCCCGGCCTTCTTTACAAACAGTCAAACAATTTCAAGTGGCTTTCTTATGACTTTATCCCCTTATTGTATCCCTATCATCTCTAACAGAGCTAGTTGATACACGATCTCTCTTAGTTTGCCCATGTCCCACCTAAGCATTTTTGTTTCTGCTACTCTGACCTCATCAATATTGACTTTTCTTGGCAACCAAACACCATGTCCTATCGAGCATAGCTGGCATGATTGCCATTTTATAGAAAATCCTTTTCAACAGAATACGACCATGACAGAATTAACAGAATAGGGTTCAAGTGAATGATATATCACAAAATGAGTAAATTAAGCATAAAGATGCGATGTGGTACAGATAAAAAGCAAAACATAATAACAATCTTGAGCAAGGACTTTTCCTTCGTTCGAATTGGGGGGGGGGGGGGGGGGAGATGCCTTCTATTAATTATACAAGTTAATCCTTTCCTACCAGAAAAGAGAAGAAAAGAAAGGCAGAGTTAATGCAAGACTTCATATTCTATTTTTCTGAATAATTTCTCATACATGCACCAGTCATTTCTTTGCATAGATATCTTATTATTAGTGGGGGAAAGCCTTGGTGCCATGGTTAAATTGGTCCATTGTGACGTAGAGGTCATGGGTTCAAAACAGAAAACAGTCTCTGTAAGAAGCAGGGGCAAGGCTATGTGTGTGAGTGTGTGTGTTTAGGTTCACTACCACAATGGTAGACAGTTCACAGAAATGGTGGTCAACCCAGTCCACCCACGTTCGAACTTAGGTGGCTCCCTCCCTAGCCCTCTACCCATACCAATTGGGCAACAACCCACTGGTAAGACTCTGTATAGTTGTCCCTGGACCCAGTGGTGACAGCAGCTTCATGTCACTGAGCTAGCATTTTATATCTTATTAAGGGAAGGCCACATTATGCAGAATAAAACAATCAGACACTTTTGGTCTGCAAGAGCTGGTTGCTGAATGATAAAAGGCCAAAACAAATGAAAATGTCGTACTCTTGTTTTCACATTTTTCAAAGTATCAATGAGATTATAAAATCAATTGTACTTGTAACGAATGCTTCTTCCCAAAGTTCACGATCTGCCCATGAGGGTGCCACCTCTCGAAAAGGAATTTGCTTTTTAGAACAAATCCTGCAGGAAAAAGAATCACCATTCCAACAATAAAAGGTCTTGTACGTGGATCACTCAGCATCATGTCAATAAGTACAATTATCAACAGACAATGGCAGAACAAATGTTGTACAGATCCTATAAATTCAAGGTATACAGTTTTTGTCTTCTATCTAATTAGCCAGTGAATAAGGTACACCTCTCATGAAGGTATTATGTACTGTGATCAATCAATTATTCGATGATTGATGCTCTGACTAGATTTTTCAAGGTGCTCCTCATCACTCGGCATGAAAATTTGCCCAAAACTAAGTCATGGGAAGTAAAGAGTCTTACTCGATGACTAGTTGACGAATAACTCCTGGCAGTACACCATCACTAATGGAAGCAGTCTGCACTTCAACAGAATATCTGCCATCAGGGTCACCTAATGATTCATCTGAGTCAGTATGGATAACCTGTTTTCATACATAAAGAATCATGAATGATCTGAAATGAAATTTTCAAAAATACAATCCAAAAATTCATAGCTCCCCAAAAAAAAGCTAAACAAAGTGCACTGTATAGGGAAGAAAGACTAGTTTTTATATTCAGATGTCTAATTAGCATAAGGTTATTGGATGCAGCATAAGGCCATTGCCATGTAATCTTCTCGTGTACTTTAAAACTAGAATCCAGAAGCCAAAAAGTGATATGAGAACAGGCCAAGCCCTGATTCATACTTCCTGAACTCTTTTCCTTTTGTGAGCTAAGCAACATCCTCAGGTGTTGTCATAGTTGGCAGTATCGGCCGAAACATATCGGTTTCGGCCTTAAGCGACACGAAACCGGACTTGCTCACTGTAGCAGGTCCGAAACTTAAAAAAAAAATGGTTTCGGACGAAACCGGTATCGATTTCACCCGAAACTTACATGTTTCGGGCCGAAACCGTCCGGTTTCGGTCGAAACCCACATGAACTCCCCTTAAAGGGGAGTTCACTTCGTTTCTCCCTCGGATCTGAGGGAGAAGGGTCTGCTGCTGCTGCTCTGGCCCCCGCTGCTGTGTGTTGTTGCTGCCCTGCTGCTAGTGCCCTACTGCTGATGTGCTGCAGGGGCGGCTGCTGCTGCTACTGGCTGTGCGGCTGGCCTGCTGCTGCTGTGTAGCTGTGCTGCAGTTGCTGCTGTGCTGCTGCGTGAGCAACAGCAACAGGTGTAGAGGTTATTTTTTTGAGGTAAATTTAGAGTTTGTTTATTTTGTTTTGTGTTTTTTTGGTTGGGTTGAAAGTTTTTTATGTTGTAGGTTAATTTTTCAGTTCTGGGTTAATTTTAAACTCTGAATTATGTTAAGACTTCAAATTAAACCCTAATTAGTTTCTTAAAATTAGGTTAATTGATAATTAAGCCCTAATTAGTTCATAAAAATTGAGACTTTTGTCTAATTCGGTTTGCTTAGACTCAATTGAAGCTCAATTAAGCTTCATTGAAGAATTTGGGGTGAGAGCATGCTGATAATTAATTTTTATGAAGGGTGATTACGGGTTAATTGATAATTAAACCCTAATTAGTTCATAAAAATTGGGACCTTTGTCTAATTTGGTTTACTTGGGCTCAATTGAAGCTCAATTAAGCTTCATTGAAGAATTTGGGATGGGAGCATGCTGGTAATTAATTTTTATGAAGGGTGATTAAAGGTTAATTGATAATTAAGCCCTAATTATTTCCTTAAAATTGAGACTTTTGTCTAATTCGGTTTACTTAGGCTCAATTGAAGCTCAATTAAACTTCATTGAAGAATTTGGAGTGGGAACATACTGATAATTAATTTTTATGAAAAGTGATTAAGGGTTAATTGATAATTAAACCCTAATTTTTCCATTGTACTTACAACTATTTATCTTTGACTGTCTTAATGCAGCATCATGCCTAGACGTGAACAAAGTCAGGAGCAGCAAGGGCAGGAGGATCCAGGGTGGGCCCACCTCTCCTTAGTTGATGCTAAGAGAAGAAAAGTGAAATGCAATTATTGTGGTAAGGAGTTACATGGCAGAATTACTAGAGGAAAGCAACATTTGGCAGGCGTAAGAGGAGAGGTGAAACAATGTGACAGATGCCCTCGAGAGGTCCGAGAAGAAATGGGTCAGTGCCTTCTGGGCAAAAAGGAGAGGATGCAATAAAGGGCTGAAGATGAGGCTGAAATTGCTGAGGAGATTGCGGGCAGAAGGGGAAGGAGGGATGATGATGAGAAAGACACAGAGGATTTAGATCCAGAGCTGACTGAAGCAATGGAGCGTGAACAAGTCGCTCGAAGGAAATGAAAGGCACCCATAGGTTCAGGGACCTACTCCAGTATAGTTGCACGACGTCCTGACACTGGTGCTGCCCCGCAGAGAACAGGCCCCATGGACAGCTATCTACACAGAAGACCCAATGCTACACAACCTAAAATCAAGCAAGCATTGAGAGGGGTAAAAATATATGCAGAAGTTGCAGGGCATGCATTTAAAAGTATCTGCAAATGATTTTTCCATGCTGGTGTAACGACCCAAGATCCGGATACCGGGAAGAACCCGATACCATTCGAATCTTTGCCCCCCCGCCCACAAGCCGAAGAGCTCGTAAGGGCTAAAAGGAGTGTGGAGGTACAAAGAAATAGGAAATAAAGCAGGACAATTCAACAATTAACAGAAATAAGCAAACTAACTACAACAGAATCCAGTCCAACAGAAGTACAGTCTAAGACAGAGAAGCGTACCCAACACCGAGTGAACACTCGGCCCGACGAGCTGGCAACTAAAAACCTCCGCATAGCGCCCTCGAACCTCGAGGAAGAACCGCCACACCTGAAAAGCAGGGGTGAGCCTCCTATCACTAGCTCAGTAGGGGTCCCACAGAATCCCAACCGTAAACAACGGCGGTAACAGAAAGTAGCAACAACAGCAGGAACAGCAAACTCGGTGGCCGGGAAAAATTCGGCACTATAGTTACTCCTACTGTACCGGAAAACGCGCTCCGATCTCACAGTCAGGGGACTACCAGACTAACAGGAAAACCTCTGGCTATACTGCCAGGAGAACCATCACGACACCACTGTCGTGGAGGCCCGTCTCACAGGCGAAGGCCCAACCCAAAACCACGCGGTCTGGGTAGACACGATCACGACCTCGCCGTTGTGAACCCTACACTGTCTAGGGAAAACCCTCGATGATGCTCACCGGAAACCCTAGACCTCTACCTCGGGAAATCACCCGGAAACTACGAGTAAAATCACGTCTCGCAGACGTGAAACGGAACTCGAGTCACTAGAAACTCACGTCACGTGACGGGAGTACCTGCCCACCAGAAACAAGGCTGGATGCGTCCACTGACGACTTAGTCCGCAGCCTCAGGTGTCTCCCTACGACGCCCCAGGCCGAAAATGAGACATCGTACAGTAACCAGGAACACAAAACAAGGACTAGCTGGGGTCGCGCTCGTCAGGGCGGGTCCGACGTCCCCAACCACGTGTGCACACACAGACCATGCGCCCTACGTCAGATCCTCTAGTTGGTTCTTCCCCAAAGCTCGGGCTCAGGCTGCGCGTAGGGGCCCTACGGTAACCAGCCTAAAAACCGTCTCACTCGGGTAAGCTACTCCGCCACTCCCTGACGGGTCAGCAAACGCGTGCTGTAAGAAGGCTAAGACTAGTGGGGAGTCACTAAACGTGAACACGGAAGGTCACGCACGCACCCATTGCGAGTAACACGGAGTAACATGTGGCTCAGAGCCACCAGACTCTGGATGATCCACTAAACCTACTAACCCAACGGTCCTTGAGTCACACGACTCGGGTCAAGACCGCTGCATATGACGGCACAGCGCCGTTAATCTAGCCTAATCCCTAGGTCTAAAACCACGGTAGCAGAATTCTCAAGGAGGCTCACAAGCCGCCAACTCGATCCCCTATCCAAGGGAAAAGCGGGAAACCTCTAGCCCCAGGCTAGGTGACTGGACTCGCAGTCCAAGGGCCAAACTCACGGCCCACTCAGAAACCACCTTACCAGAAAGCCAATGACGTGCGGGGATGGCCCTCCGCACCCATGCCGACACACGGTGACTCAATCTAGCAAAAACACGAAAGCCTGGAACACATGGGGTCACCCAGACCCTCAAAACTCCCGGGCACGCTAATCGAGATAACACTGTACTTTCAGACACCCCAAAACACGGACACAGAACCCACAGGGTATCCGAGACATTCACGAGACCGAAGGTCGACCACTAGGTCACAACCGGGTCGACCGGAAGCCAAAATGACACGATCGAACGAAAATCACAGAACCCAAGTGGCGGTCATTTCCCTGACTGTCACCTCAAGTGGCGGCTCCTTGGACCGCAACTCCAAGGAACACTTGGACAAAGGGGCGGTCTTCCCCCAGACCGCAACCCCCAGTGGCGGTCCTGGCCTGACCGCCTCCATCGTTTAGCGGTCAGGCGCAAGGCCGCTACTAACGGGGACCACTGGGCATAATGCGGCCATGCCCTAGCCGCAACTCGGAGAAACGGTCATCCACATGACCGCCTACTCCGGGAACTCAACGAGTAAAGCTCACGAAGTGGCGGTCCTGGCCTGACCGCCACTGGCAAGTGGCGATCAGTCGCGAGACCGCAACTTCGAATGGCGGTCACCTCCGGACCCCAAACCCTGCCGACACTTCTGGGTCAGATAGCGGCCCCCAGCAGACCGCCTCATGGAAGTGGCGGCCACTGGTACGACCGCTGCTACGCCCCGAGAGCGAAAACAGCGAACACAGTAGAAAACCCCATCCCACGCCCCGTTCACACTCGTGTGAAGGGGAAAACAAGGGGAAACCATTCCCCAACCTCTCTAGCACCGAGAGGACCCATTCAAATCCCAAAAACACAATGAAAACGAGAAATCCGGCTTACACCCCAAAATCACACGTTTTAACCTCGACGGAGAAATAAACCCTCCCGACTCGCCTCGGGCTACAAAACTCGCGGGAAATGAAGTACGCGAACTAGGGAACCATCCTCCTACCTCCGCCGAAGATTCCGCGCGCCGAGGACGTCGATTCGCAAAGAAAACGTCCCACGAACCGCCGCGGCGCCCTGAACTAGCGGCCGAGCTTCGTCGCACCTCCACCGCCTCGATCCTCGCCTCGTCCACGCCGTCCCTCGCCCCACGAGTGTCGCCACCTCGGCCTCGTCCATCTCCGTCGGTCGCCCGGAGTGAAGAGAGGGGGAGAGGAGAGAACGTGAGAGAGAAGAGAGAGGGAGTCAGAAATGAGAGATGAGGGGCACGCGATCATTTTGCTGAAGCGTCGTCAATCCACGGAGGAGCTGGTTACTCCGGAGAACATCGAGCGATGTCTTCTTGCGCGGCTGCGGGAGAGAGAGAAAAAGGGGTTTAATATATAGAAAATCTGAAATTTCCAAAAAATACAAAAAATAGAGAAAAACACTCCCCACGATCCTCGAAAAACGCACAACGTGCTGGTAACGTCCCGAAGCTGGAGAACGCAACGGTTCGCCCTACACGGGGTTCCGAAGGTCTGACAGGCAAAACCACGCGTAAACTGCAAAACTCAATCCGGGACCCACAAAAACGATCCGAAGCCCCCGGATCCAAATCCGAAAAATATCTGAAAAACATGGGGCATTACACTAGTGTCCCTACACATGCAGCTAAAAGCGAATATTTCCAATCTATGTTAGATGCCATAGCAGATGCTGGCCCTGGCTTGAAGGCTCCGTCACGTCGAGACATATACGGGCATGGCCTTGAGGGAGAGGTTGAGGAGCTCCATGACTGGGTTGAAAGCTTCAAACATATATGGATGGAGAGAGGATGCACCATCATGTGTGATAGTTGGACTGGTACCACGAAGAAGTCTATGATTAATTTTTTGGTCTATTGCATCGAAGGTACAGTATTTGTTAAATTTGTAGATGCATCAAATTATGAAAAAAATGTCAATTATTTGTTTAGTTTGATGGATAAGATGGTAGACCAAATTGGAGGGGAGAATGTTCTGCAAGTAGTGACTGATAATGAAGCCAGTTATAAGGCTGCAGGAAAGAAATTGATGCAGAAGCGCATGCATTTATATTGACTCCCATGTGTAGCACATTGTCTAGATCTGATGCTTGAAGACATAGGGAAGGAAAATCACGTAAAGAAGACAATTGACAAGGCACAAAAAATCACACAGTATATTTATGCCCATCCTAGGATATTGAATATGTTCAGAGAGCATGTGAGTGGGGGGCGAGATATCATCCGTGCAGGCCCAACCAGATTTGCTTCGAATTTTATTTCTTTGGAGTCTTTGCACAAATATAAGATTGATCTCAATTCTTGATACTTGATCCTTATAGATATCTAACAGTATTTGATTCAAATTTCATTTATTTGCACAGGTATAAGAATGAGCTGAAAGCTTTCATGTACCACAATGCCCTACGGGAATACATCGACAAGGCCAATGTTGATGCTCAGATGGAATATTTGGATGTCTGCCACATCGTGGAAGACAACAAATTCTGGGACAGGGTCTCACGGTACATGAAAGTAGTCACATCCCTCGTGAAGGTCCTAAGAATGGTGGATGGCGATGGACCGTGCCAAATTAGAGTTGCAGGATTCCCTTCCCAGAGATTATGCATAATGGTGGAAAATGATTGACCAGAGATGGGACAACACATTACACCACGACTTGCATGCAGCTGGTGAGTGATTAATTGTACTGAAATGGGGGTAATGCCTATATGTTATTTTATATCTAACATTTAATTAATTATACACAAATGTAGGTTATTTCCTCAACCCTCGATTTATGTACAATACCAATGCACATGTTGATGGCGAGGTGCTCCAAGACACTTTAAAAGTCATTGGTCATTTATCGAGGACACCGGAAAAGAGACTTCAAGCCGAAGTAGAGGTTGGCCTTTATTGATTTTATCAATAAGAGGTATAGAATTTACTTAAGTCATTATGTTAATCTATTACTTTATCTTTGTAGATGAACTATTATAAAATGAGGACTGGGACATATTCTGACTCCCAATTACAATACGTTGTGGGAAGAGTGAGCCCGGGTATATTTTATTTTTGTGATTTCTTAACCTCAATATGTATTTCTACACCTTACATTTATTTGTTTATGGTTGGTGGAACAGCTGACTAATGGATAATGGTGAACAACCGAGATGTGAGCAGTAATGCATTGACTTTCATTGCAATTAGGGTGCTCAGTCAAACAACATCGACAAGCCAATGTGAAAGAAATTGGAGCACGTTCAGCCTTATACACTCAAAGGTTCGCAATCGGCTAAAGACTGGACGGTTAGAAAAATTGGTTTACTGCCACTACAATATGAGACTGAGAATAAAAACATGAAATTAAGACAACAGCTAAGAGATAAACGCGTCGCAGAGGATGCAATTCCAGAAATTGATGTGGACGCTTTATTTGATGATGAGAATCCCTTGCAATCTTAGGTGGAGACACGAGAGCAGGTTAATGAGCCCGTTTTTTATGATGATAGAAGATGGGCAGAAGGCATACTAGATGAAGATGAGCCAAGAGATCCAGAATTCAAAAGAGCAACAAAGAGGGCCAGAGAGATTCAAGCGCACCAGAGAAGGGACCCAGCTTTGTTTGTTGATGACACTGAGCAACAGCCTAAGTTTGAGCCAGCTAGACACTCAGAATCAGATAACAGGCCAGTCACTCCTAAAATGATCAAGCCGCCTGCATCCTTAAGAAGAAGTACATCAGTGCATGGGCTAACTGAGAGGACTAGTACTGCTGCTCGAGAGGACCCGACAATTGAGCAGTTGAAGCAAATTTATGTGAGGCACACGTCAAGGAGAAAAGGACTCATGTCAAAGATGACTGAAAAATTGGCACCAAAAGAGAAAAAAGCATCCTCAAAGGCTAAAAGGCAACTGATTTCTTATGGTTCTGATGATGCTGGTGATGATGATGATGATGATCATCCCGGTGCAGCTGCAGGTGCTACAGGTGCTACTACTGGCGGTGGCACTGTTGGTAGTACTTCCTCCTTCCACGCAGACACAGGCCGAGGATACAGCCATAGTGAGCGAGGATATGATTCACAGAGCCAATATGGGCATCCATCAGGTTATGGAGGTGACCAATAGGAAGCAGTCATTTATGGGTGGGGTTATGAACCAGATTTCCAGTTCCATCCAGTTCCTCTTCTCATCCTCAAGATTCTTACGTTGATTCTGGATTCGAATCAAGCCGACAACCTTACACTCCAAGAGGGATCCAAAGATGGATGTAAGACTTGGCTACCTCATTGTTTGGTTATAGTGAATATACACAATACATGCAACATTCTTATGGGTATCAACATCAAAAGCCAGACGATGAGAGAGAAGGTTCTAATTATTACCCATATTAGTGCCTCTTCAGTTAGGTAAAGATCATTTAATTTCTGTAATATTTACTATGTCTAATTAGGTTTATTCCCTTATGCTTGAACCTACTTCGTGTTTAGTATGTACTCAAGAATATTAGTTTAACATGTTCAATATTTGAACTTCAATGCCTACTTCATGTTTATTACACTTAATCTAATTTCTTTATAGTCCAATGCATGTCTAATGAATTTTCTGATTTTTATGTGATTATTCATATTTTTTCGATTTATTTCTGATTTTTTAGACTTATTTTGATTTTTTTTACTTTTTTGACTGAGTTTCGTCCAGTTTCGGCCGAAACCGAAACCGAGTCGTTTCGATTTCGGACTCGTCCGAAACCGAGTCCGAAACCGACACTGCCAACCTTGGGTGTTGTAACCTACTACAATATAGGAATGTGAGTCCAAATCTAGGAAACTACGTAAAACAGCTAATAGTATTTGTTTTTGAAAAGTGGATAGTACCACATCATATATAAAAGATGAAGAATGTGCAAGTAAGAGGGGAGTACTTCTCAAAAAATCCCCTATATAAAAGAAGAGGTAGAGGCCTCTCTACTCCTACAACAATGGTAAAATAAGAGAATTACATTTGTCCCATCTACAAAAAGTGTTCCCCTCAACTTTTCACAAAAGAGAAAATCAAATCTAGTCATCCCGTAGGATCATGAGCTTCTCTTCTGAAAATTCTATCATTCCTCTCCCTCCAAATGATCCAAAAGGTTGCATGCCAGATCAGCCAGCACAGCTGACAATCAATCGTGGTGGCCCATTGCACTTGCCAATTGTTGATGCTTTTTTCCACGGGGCCTTCTACAGGCTTGGCACAACTGAACATGGTGAAGATATGCTGCGAAACTTTGGTATGAAAGTCACAGCCTATGAACAAGTGATCCAGAGATGCCCCGTCTTTCCCACACATGCTGCATACTGTCTCTATCCAAGCCATGAATCTGGACAGTCTATCCCTTGTGGGGAGACGGCAAAGGGATATCCTCCAAATAAGGACCTTAACCTTAAGAGGGGTGGCTGGCCTCCAAACTTGATGGAGCATATGGTGCCTAGTACCCCCATCAGCAATAAATGAATATATTGATTGAACAGAGAACGCTCCCGAGGGGATCAATCTCCAAACCCATTGATCTCTGACGGTGAAATCTAGGCTGACATCTTGGAGTAAGGTTAAGAGGTCAGTCAGTTTCGAGATCTCATCATCTTTCAGCCTCAGCTTGAAATTCGACCACCAACCATCTCTGAAATCATATGCCTGACTCATCAACATCTGTTTATCGTTAGCAATGTGGAAGAGTTTGGGAAACCTACTCGCCAAGGATCTTCCTTTACACCATCTGTCCAGCCAAAAGAGACACGTCTATCCATCCCCAATTTTAATCCGCACATAGGCCTGGATGACATTTGCAGCTTGCAGAATACCTTTCCAGCTTGGTGACACTAAGTAAACCTGTAAGGAGGTCAAGTCCCACTTTCAATCTCTTCGATACTATTTATCCTTGATGAGTTGGAGCCACGGCCCATTCTCTACAGTACCAATTTTCCATAACCATTTAGCAAGAAGAACCAAATTAAACAACCTAATATCTTTGAAACCAATTCCATCATTTCTCTTGGCTTGACAGACTTGACTCCAATTGACATCATGTCAGCGTCTCACTCTATCTGAACCACCCTGCCGAAGAATCTGGCATTGAATACTCTGAAGTTCTGCAACCACCAAGCAAGGGATTCGAAACATGGAGACGAAATAAACCGGGAGGCTTTCCAACATTGAATTACACAAGACTTGTCCTTCCCCCGCAGGAGAGAAGTCTTCCCTTCCATCCAGCCAACCTTGACTCAAAATTTTGAATAACCGGCAACCAATCTCTACACCGAATAGCTCCGTCAGCCAAAGGGTGGGCCAAATATGTGATCGGGAATTGTCAATCTGACATCTGAGAATAAGGGTTGTCCTCTGCAAGGTGTGATCCTCCATGTGAATACCTAACAACAGGCTCTTGTGAAAATTTACCTTTGACCCACTCATCTCCTCCAACAACCCAAGTAAGAATCTGGCAATAAGTAGCTGCTCCTCGCCCTCAGAGAAGAGAATAGTGTCACCTAAAAACTGGAGGTAAGAGATGTGACGTCCCCAATTCCTCGCTCAGAAACCTGTAATGAGTCCCCCATCTTTTGCTCTCAGCCAAATCCTGCTCAAGATGTGAGAAACAAGAACAAAAAAGAGCTAAGAGAGGGAGTCTCCTCATCGCAAGCCCCTTCCACTATGAAATGAGGAGGTGGGTTCCCCATTACAATCACCATGAAGAATATCGAGATTATAAAGTCTGAATCCACCCAATCCACTTCTCGCCAAAGCCCATGACATGAAGCACCTCAAGCTGCCAGTTAACCCTATCATAAGCCTTCTCATAATCCAGTTTTAAAACCAATCCTTTCTTCTTCAAGACCTTGAAAGAGTGAAAGATTTCCTGGGCCAGCAAGAAGTTCTCCTAGATCTACCACCCTTTTATAAAAGCACTCTGATTATTGCTAACAACTTTGTCCACCACTCTTACCAGTCAGGAAGTCAACACTTTGGAGATAATCTTGTATAGGTTGAGCAAGCTTATGGGTTTGTAGTCCTTGAGAGAGTCAGCTCCCTCCTCCTTCAGAATGAGGACAACAGAAGTCTTGTTGATGCTGATAAGATCAGCTTTGCCCTCTTGAAAACATTGCTTCCAGTAGATCATCCTGGTTGATATCCTAACATTCTTGAAAGAAGAACATGGGGAAACTGTTGGGGGTCGCGAAGAATAGAGGAAGAAGGAAGAACGTGCAACAAGATGCAATCACATAAGAACACAAGAGATAAACCCAAAATGGGAAAAACCACAGAGCCACATACACAAATCTACTATGTGTAGAGATAGTACAAGAGAGAAAGGAAGAGAGCGTGCCCTAGAACTTTGTAGTCACCGCTCTCCTTCAGATTAAAAAGCCCTCACAACCCTCATAATAATGATCACAACCCTATTTATACAAGTAACTAGGGTTACACGGGATCTCAAGACAATACAAAATTACCCCTTTAATTAGACTCACAATGGACCGTAATCGGTCGACCGTTTCGATGAAGCAGTCGACCCCCCCGACTTTTGAGAACACCACCTTGTGTACTGGAACAAACGGTCAACCTGGAGGTCGACCGCCTGGTCCACCATTTTCGCTTAGTCCGCCATCTGTGCACTAAAAATTCCGATCGACCATGACCCCTTACAGTCTTGGTTTTCAGTCCTTCCACAATCCCAAATCAGGCTCCACACTCTCTCAACAATCTCCCACTTGAAAACTAATCTTCAACACAGTAGCAATGTTTCACTATCTCTCAATTCATAATGAAATTTGCGCCAACTCAAACCTAGATCCTCAGTCTTGAAGACCCACAGAAATTGAAGAAACTTTCAACTTCTCCACACTAACCACTTTGGTAAACATATCTACATGGTTTTCTGCTCCACGTATCTTCTCAAGTGACAAAGTAGCATCTTCTAACAGCCTACGAACAAAGTGATACTTCAACTATATCCGCTTCATCCTTGCATGAAAAATAGGGTTCTTGATAAAATGAATTGCACTTTGGCTATCACAAAACATCACATTGTTGCCTTGCTCCTTGCCCAGTTCCTTTTGAAAATTCTTCAGCCATATCATCTCTTTGTTGCCTTTAGTAACAGCAGCATACTCTGCCTCGGTAGTCGATAGAGCAACAATTTTTTGGAGTTGAGAAACCCAACTTATAAAATGTAAACATAACCAGTGGTGCTTCAAGTGTCTAAGTCACCACCTAAATTTACATCAACAAAGCCTTGCAAGATCAAATCATTCTTTTTGAAACAAAGTGACATACCTGAAGTGCCTTTCAAGTATCGAAGAATCCATTTCGCTCCCTCCTTGTGTTGCATGCCAGGATTAACCACATAGTTACTCACAACTCCCACTACTTGTACTATGTCTGGCTTGGTACATAACATTGCATACATCAAACTTCCCACAGCCGATGCATATGGAACTTTTGCCATGGATTCACATTCTTCAACAGTCTCTGGTAACTACTCCTTGGACAACTTGAAGTGACTTGCCAAAGATATGTTGACAGGTTTCACATGTTGCATGTTGCATGTTGAACTTAACACCTTTCCTATGTAATTTTCTTGGGATAGTTTCACAATGCCAACTGCTCTGTCTCACGTAATTCTCATCCCAAGAATTTGCTTTACTTCTCCAAAGCCCTTCATGTCAAACTCCTTTAATAATTGCTTATTCAAGTTATTGATCTATGTCATACTTGACCTTGCGATGAACATGTCATCCACATACAATAACAATATAATATAGTAATAATCAAATCTTTTGAAAAAACAATAATGATCCATGTCACATCTTGTGAAACTATTGTTACCCATCAAACCTCTTGTACCATTGCCTAGGAGCTTGTTTCAAACCATACAAACTTTTGTTCAATTTGCATACAAGGTTTTCTTTGCCATGCACATGAAAACCTCCTGGTTGCATCATGTAAATATCCTCCTCCAAATCACCATGAACGAAAGCTATTTTCACATTTAGCTGTCTAGATGAAAGTTTTCAGCAGCAACTATACTCAATACTAACTTGATAGTGGTTAGTTTGACAATAGGGGAAAATTTTCAGTATAGTCAGTACCTTCCTTCTGTTGAAAACCTTGTGCAACCAACCTTGCTTTGTATCTCTTGTTGTCATCATGTTCTTCCTTGACTCAGTAAACCCATTTGTTTTGCAATACCTTCTTCCCTTCCAATAACTGAGTTAGCACCCATGTATTGTTCTTATGCAATGAGTTCATCTCATCTTTCATGGCTAACTCCAACTTAACAAAATCTTTAACCTGCATTGCTTCATCGAAACAATATGATTCACCTGCATCAGTCAACACTCAACAGCACGTAATATAAAAAAAGAGAATATAACTGAGTAGGTTTGGGTACCCTATTGGATCTTCTTAGGGGATTCACTGGTGTTGCAAGTTCTGGTTGTACAACATTCTAAGGATTCTCCTGAACCCTATTTGTTAGATTATCCTCATAGATCTCCTCCAGCTCAACCTGCTCCCTTCTTTTAGCTTGTTTCCCTATATTATCATATTCTGCTGCAGACTTATCTTTATACATGACCTTTTCATTAAATATAACATTTACTTATCTTATGATTTTCCTATTCTGGCCATCCCAAAAGTGATATCCAAAATCAACAGAACCATATCCAATGAAAAAACATTTCTTGGACTTTGCATTTAATTTGTCTGTGTCATCAGAAAATGTACACATACACATAAGAAACAACACAAAAACTCTCAAGTGAGAAAGATTTATCTCCTTCCTGTCCCAGCCTCCTCTGGTATTCCACCATCCAAGGGTACAGAGGGTCCACGGTTGATCAAGGAGGCTGCAATGTTGACAGCATCAGCCCAAAAACATTTGGGCAATCCCGCATGCAATCTAAGGCTTCTGACTCTTTCATTCAGGGTTCAGTTCATTCATTCTGCAACACATTCTGCCGTGATATACCAAGGATTGTCTTCTCCATCAGAATCTCATTAGCTGCACAAAAGCCTCTAAAGTCCTTGTTGTCATACTCGCCTCCATTGTCGGACCGCGAGCACTTGATTTTCACATCAGTCTGATTTTCCACCTCAGCCTTCCACCTTTTAAAAGTAGCAAACACATCAGATTTATTTTTCAGAAAATAAACCCATACCTTCCGAGTGTAGTCGTCAATGAAGGTGACACAACAGAGCAAGCCTCTAAGGGATCGTACAGGTGATGGCCCCCATACATCTATGTATACTAACTACAGTTTTCCTGCCTTTGGTGTCCTTCCGATCTTTGAGAAACTGACCCTTTTCTGTTTTCCGAAAACACATTCCTCATACAAGTCGACATTCACAAACTTCAAACCGGATAATTTTCCCTTTGTTGATAAAAGCTCCATCCCTTTCTCACTCAAATGCCCAAGTCTACAGTGCCACAACATTGAATCAACCCCAGACTCGGCAACTGCCACTATATCTTTGCTACTTGAGGTCATGTACAAAGTTCCCGTCTTCATATCTCGTGCTACAACCATAGCACCTTTAACAACCTAGCACCACTCGCAAAGAGTGTCGCATAGCCTGCATCATCCAGTTGCCCTATAAAAATCAGATTTCTCTTTAGGTCTGGAATATGTCTTACATCCTGCAGAAACTATAGACTCCTGTTGGCAGTCTTTATATGAACATCACACTTTCTCACAATATCCAAAGGTTTATCATAAGCTAGATAAAGCTTCCCAAACTTCCCTGCCACATAATTATGCACAAGTTCTTTACATAGAGTTGAGTGAAAAGACACACATGAGTCCGGACTCCATGATTCTATAGGACTGCTCACACTGAGAATGAGAGCATCATTAATCTCCTCTGTTGCTGCATTTGCTAAGTCTTCATTATGGTTTTGATTCTTCTTCTTCTTCAAAGGTAATCTGCAATTTGCAATGTCAATCAAGGGGTGAAGAGTAGAAGTCCACCATGTGTCTCCCAATTTCGACCAAGCTAGAAAAAATTGTCTCCATGACAAAAACTCTTGATGGAGTTCATTTTCCGCCTTCCCAAAGCAATTTTGTGGAAGTATGCAGCATTCCTATCCCCCTCCTTCAGCCATCTATCTCTGGATCTTTGATTTCAATGTATCTCCTCCTTGAGAAGAATCTCATCAAGCTCCTTCCTTCTTTCCTCTCTCACGGTTCTGTCTTGCTCATCTAGAAGGTTAGCCTCCTCTAATGCATTAAAGCCCTCAAGTTGTAACACCAGTCTGTCCTTGGCAACTTTTCTTGGGATGCATTTGGATCTTCCCCAAGAAGAGAGTTCCCGAGCTAGCTCTTTCAACTTGATGATCATCCTTTGCTATAGCCGATGTCTGTAGTCTAGGTACTGTCCAACTCTTGCTGACCACTTGAAGGAAATCCTCCTTCACCCAATACTTCTCCAACTTGAATGTACGGTCCCTGTTAAATCTGTTGTTGGTCATCAGGAGGATGGGCTTGTGATCCAAAATTGGTTTGGTCAAACATTCAACTTGAAGATGTTGGAAGTGATTTGGCTAGTCCACTGACACCAAAAACCTATCCAACCTTCATCTACTTTGAGGTTCATCAATAAACTCTTTAAAGTCCTCCATCTCTATTGTCGCCACAGGAGATCCCGACCTTTCCCCCACAAAAGCAATAGCATTGAAGTCACCTCCAATCTGTGTAGTTGAAAACGCGCCTAGGCGAGCGCCTAGGTGGTGAGGCGGGGCGAGGCGCCCGTCGCCCGCCTCGCGTCGTCCCCGCTCGCCGAGGCGAGCGCCTCACGCGCGCCTCGCCCACTCGCCCGCTCGCCGCTGCCGCTCGCGCCTACGGATCCGCGTATCGGGTCTCAAGACCCGTTAAAATACCCCATCCGGGTATGTTAACCTCCCCCCCCCCGAGGGTTTCGAGAGTCGTAACTGTGTCTTTTTTTTTTGCCTTCGCTGCTTCCACCTCCAAGCGCGGCAGCGGCGACCCAACCCTGTCCTCCCTCCGGCTTCCGGCGAGCGGCAGCGGCGAGCGGCTGCCTCCGGCGTGGTTGTAGCTTCTTCCGGCTTCATCCGGCGTGCGGCAGCAGCTTCCTCCGGCGTGCGGCAGCGGCTCCGGCTTCCTCCGGCCACTCTCACTCTCTGTATGTCCACTCTCTCACTCTCTCCGATCTCTCACTGTCTTTCCACTCTCTCCGATCTCTCTCTCACTCTCTCCGATCTCTCTCTCACTCTCCCCACTCTCTCACTCTCTCCGATCTCTCACTCTCTCCACTCTCTCACTCTCTCCGATCTCTCTCTCTCTCACTCTCCCCGATCTCTCATTCTCACTCTCTCCACTCTCTCACTCTCTCACTGTCTCTCTGATCTCTCTCACTCTCTCCGATCTCACTCTGTCTCTCCACTCTCTCCGATCTCTCACTCTCTCCACTCTCTCACTCTCACTCTCTCCACTCTCTCACTGTCTCTCCGATTTTAATTTTATTTTTTTATTAATTTATCACCTCAAACGCCTCGGCCATCGCCTAGGCCTTTGAGGCGTGAGGCACCCCCCTGGTCGCCTCGCTCGCCTCACGCCTCAGACTACATAGCCTCCAATGCACCATGGTCTGCCAGAAAGTAAATGATGTTAAAGAAGCTCCTCCCACAATTGTTTCTTCTCTTCCCTGTCTTGAGGATCATGAGCAATATAGCAGTCCCAAGTGAAGTTGTCACAGAGATTGCAGAAAGTAAGAGAGATAACAAAGCGGCCCACCTTCCTTGCTTCCACCGCCTCCTCCACTACAAAATCATTCCAAAGAATCATAACCCCCCCCCCTCGAAGCACCCACAGCTAGGGATACCACCCCTTTAGATAGCGGGAGTGTGAATGCTCAAACTTGTCAATCGCATGAAACCATTCTGGGGAGTTTTTCACCACACCCGGTGTCTGGTCAAGGGTTTCGAGAGCCACCTCAATGCTAGATTTGTCTTCTAGGTTTGAGAGTTCAGATGATTTGGTCCTACACAAGAGGAAATCGGTGACATACTTCATAGATTGTTCAAATTTATCTATGGGAGAGACACGTTGTCTTTTCCTTGTCCAGCAGACCTATTTAACATTGTCCTTGGAGTGGGTGAGTCGGAGAAGTCTGCTTCACCTCCAAGACGTAAGACAGAAGTTTGCCCTCTGGTCTAGGTTGCAAGTGAGTTCACATTATCATCCTCAACACTCACATTATCACCGTCTTCTGGAATTATGCTTGAAGATGACACATACACATCCTCCCCCAAGACTGCCCCTTCTGTAAAGAGCATGTCAAGCTGATCCTCACAGGTTAGAGGGTGTTGTGCAAATTTGTCAACTCCAAGAAATTTCTACAGAGAAGAAGTAAAAATATGTTAGCAAAATGAATATCTATGGTACGTGCATGTTTGAGTTATTAAAGAACAAATTGACCAATACCTGACAAAATGTACCCCACCATTGGGGAGTCTATGAGTACGTGCATTTTATCAGATCTCATCCCAAACCAGTCTCAGCACTCAAAGCCTTCCAGGGTTGCCAATCTCGACAGGTTGAATCCCAATGATTTTTGAATTGTCTTCTGGTATAACGAGTCCCAATGTGTTCATAGAATACTCTTTCAAGATTATCACACCCAGCTTTATTCAAAGTGTTGCTTGGCTTATTTCCGGCCAAGTTTTAGTACAAACAAAGTCGCACAAACAATCTATGTTTCCTTCATACCACACTACCTTCTTGTCTCCCACATCACTGCTCTTCTTACTTTTTCTCTTTCCCCCACATGCGCCACTCATTGACATATTGTTCTCAGCTATAATATGTGTAATATCCCCAACTTGAAAAGTTAGCTAGTTGGAGCACCCATACAAACCCACACCATGACTACCCCCCTTGGGACATCAAATGCAATTAGATTTTATGTAGGCCAAATATGATTGAACACGCCAAATTTAAAGTAAGCATAACACGTAGAATACATGGACAAACAAATAAGAAACTGATGTCACATAGTTACAAAGACAAGTAAGAGACTGTTGGCCCTTATTGTGTAGCTCTACCTATCTAAAAGTCTATGAGGACTGACTTGCAACTTCGATTTTATTTTTCTTCTTTGTTGGAATAAACATGAATAATTCATCCATACAGGATGTTGGGTTCGTTGCGCTCCCTCCTTGTTCTTGATAATGGTTTTGATGATTACAATATATTGTGTGGTTTGCGTATGCTTTAAAGTGAAAATATTGTGTGCTTGTTTAGTGGAAAACGTCTTCATGCTAGATGAGCTCATATATTGTTATCTTGTTTTGTAGGTATGGAATGCGTGGTGAATAATGCTTTCATTGATCTCTGGATGCACTTCATACTTGATGTTTTTTATTGGTGAAATCATGTTTTCATAGAAGGTCATAAGGCCTCTGACCTTGGTTGAATGGCATTGGATGCTCTTGGGTTGAACTGGACTGCCTTTAGGCAGACTTTTTATTTCCTACTGCAAGGGTCGACCCCATGGGTCGACCCCTGGCTCCTTGAGCCTTCTTCCTTGTTTTGGACTGTTTGGATGGTAACAAGTCTTGGACTGCATGTCAATTACATATTTGATTTCAATGTAAGTACAAACAAGCTTTGGGTTAAAACTGAATTTTAGGACTGAACTTGGATTCATGAGTGGTTGGTTGAACTCCTTTTAACAATGGTTTGATTGAATCTCATTTGACATGAGAGCTTGTGATAGGTATGGTTTAATAAGTTCTGAATCATTTGAGTTTGTAGTTGCATTGCTTCCATATGAAATGAATTAAAGTTGGTTCTTCAATTGAGTTGTTAGAAGATTGATATGAAATGTCTTTGGTATAAATGACTGGTTGTTCTAGTGTAGGTTTATTATGGATGTTGCTCTCAATCTATTGGATCATGGTAAGATTTTATAATTGAATGCATGTTACTGTAGTGCATATGAAAGTCAATGCTAGATAGACCTTGTACATACTAAGGTCGATGTTAGTGTGTACATGTACTCACTAAGGTCGACGTTAATGTGTATATGCTCAAACTAAGGTCGATGCTACTTTGCCCGTCAGCAAAGTAAGGTCGATGCTAGTTTGCCTTCATACATTATAAGGTCGATGCTAGTTTTGGCCTTCATGCATTATAAGGTCGTTGCTATTTTGATCATGCATGCTATTCTTGACTATCTTGACGTTGTCCTTTAGTCTTTTAATCTTCCCATATTTCTTGTTAAATCCAAGTTTAATTGGTGTTTTTAAAGACCCTCTAACCTTGTTATTTATCTTGGCAAAATCATGTTTTCAAAATGGGGTTGTAGGCCTTTCTGATCGCTCTGGACTGCCATTGGCAGTTTCTGGCCGGACAAAGCAAGTGTCGACTCACAGAGTCGGCACTTGTTACTCTGCTTGCTGTCTTGTTGAAGCAGGCAGCAAGTGTCGACTCTATGAGTCGACACTTGGTGTCCAGGGGCTGTTTTGGTGCGTTGGCTGAACACATGGCCAAAAGTGTCGACTCTAAGAGTCGACACTTTCGCCTGTGTGCTTGATTTTGTTCGCTGGCAGAACACCCGCGAACAAGTGTCGACTCTAAGAGTCGACACTTTTTTCCTGGGTGATTTTTCTTTTCTGCCGGCAGAACACCATGACAAAAGTGTCGACTCTAAGAGTCGACACTTTGTCTGGTATGTCCGGATCGTGTTTTCCGGATTCATTTCGAAATCCCCATTTCTTGATCCGATTTGCTTGGGCTTTTTACCCTAATACCCTTAGGATTTCTCCCATCCATTGTGTGTTTTCTGAAGGATTTTTAGAAGGGCTTTTGTGGTCTTTTTGTTCTATATTCCTGCCCTATTTATACCCTGCGATCTCCATCGAAGGAAATTGAATCCTTGGCTAATATTTTTCTATCCTTTGCAGGGAAAGGAGGAAGGGGGCGACGCATCTACTTGGAGGAGGAAGAGAAAGGAGAGGAGGATGCCATCAACAAGCATTTCTTGACGATCTGAATCAGTTGGGAGCGAGGTCACTGAACCATTCTCCCCGGGGCGTCTTCTACGAGCTTGAGCGGCTTCCACTCTGCGGAAAAATATCTCCAGCGCACCCTACTACTCTAGAGGACGGGTTTTACTGCAGATTTGAGGGGGAATCTTTCATCTCTCATTTCTACTCTTTTATTTGAACATAGATTCATATTGTGGGCGTTTAATGTATATCCTTTCTTTTCATAGAACTTGATATACTTTCGTTTGTGGGCGGAGCTGCGTCTCCGAGTGGCTGATTTTATTGCGAGGCAAGGTTCCCCGAGTTTGTGAGTGTAGACGGAGCTGCGTCTCCGTGTGATTTTTGCGTCCGGGGTGTGTTCCCCGACTGCGTGTGTGTGTGCTGCAGTGGCAGCGTCTTGGGGCCAGGGCCCGTGTGTGTGCATTGCTGCGGACGCAGCGTGTGTGGTGTTGAGGTTCGTCCCCATTCTGCTACGGTTCGTAGCGTGTAGTGAAGCCTCACCGGGTTTCAATGAGGGGTGGACGTAGGGAACCCGTCGTGGTCCCGAACCACCTAAAAATCTCTGTGTCGATTGTGATTGCCTGTGTGATTGTCCTTTTCTTCTATCTCCGTTCACAGGTCTATATTATGATTTTTACTCACTGCACCATCGCGCATCGCTTCAACCGCTATCCGTGTTAGGCTTAAATCCAATTGATATTTGCATTGTCAATCTGTGTGAGATCGGAAAGATCGAGAGAACACTTAAATCACACTTGAGTTTAAGGCAATTAACGTAGTTGACTTTAATTCCGTTGTGTAGTTTAGATTGTTTTTTAAAATCCGTCATATCGGATGGGGGACAATTCAACCCCCCTTCTTGTCCGCCATCTAGTCTGGACCAACACAGGAAATCACCGACAGACGAAGGTGCACTCAGCTACAAAAGAGTAATCAATTAAACAAATATCTTGTTATGTAACCTAGTCATGGAACTCTTCTAGCAAGCGGAGACAAAAATGCATGCAAATAAAGTACATCAAAGTAGACTTTTGTCAAATATGGGGTACTAGTCAGACCTGTACTAACAAGGTCATGCTAATTAAAGGAATGGAAATGAATCAATGTAAATATTTATACAATTTGGGATGGGCTCTTGAAATCTAAAATATACTTGCACTGGCGTAGAGGGATTGGACCCCTCTAGTGGGCTTCCCCCAAGGTCATATGGTGAGTCTCTGGCCATGGACGACCTATGGCCAAGGTAGCTGCCCAAGGGGATTCGTTGTCTTCCGCGTTGTCCAATGTCGCAGTGAGGAGTTCACCGCGGGGGTCATATGACATCCAAGTCTCGGGGCAGCCACGGGACGGGATACGGTCGGATATCTCCTCTGGTTGCCTCCTCCACACACCTTGGTGAGAATTTGGCTAGTCATCTTTGAAGGAGGGGCGCGGCCTCACTGATTGATTCCTTCGCACGAATGTCGAACATGGGGAAAACTCATTGAAGTGGTCGTCATGGAACAAGTGATGCTGTGGAAGATGACCTCCGGACAAATTTCTAGCCAAATCTTCAAGACATCGATCCATGACCGTTGAGATGGAGCACGTCGACTGTGGCCACAGGGATATGGGGAAAAATATTTATTATAGTGTGCAAAGATTAATCTGCCGAAGAGATCAGATGGTATCATCAGACCTCCACAACCCCGCCCCTCCCCCCACCAAAGAAAAAAAAATCGAGGGTATCGTCGTCCCCAAAAGAAGAAAGGGGAGAGAGAGAGAAAGAGGTCTCAAAAAGATACACAATAAAGGGATAGAAAAATAGTGGGAGAAGAGTTTGAGGCTGGGGGCGAGGGAGAGTGTTTTTTACACAAACTGGGCTTCAAGGGCCTAAGGTTTCCCTGAACATAGTGGAAAGGGGGAAGAAGGCAGTCTCGTATGTACTTGCTATGATTCCCATTGCGACGAGGGGTTAGAAGGCCGGAAAATGGTTCTAGTTGGGGATCGCTCCTAGGGTTTCCATGGGAATGTGGGAAGGGGCGATCGATCAGGTGTTTTTACGATCTCAAACTCTGTAAAAAGGGGGAACAATAGGGATAAAACTGTCTTTTACACCCCCAAAATTCGTGTCCACCAAGTGGGAAGTTGGGTTACCAACATAGAAAACGAAAGCAGGAAACGAAACGTGAAACGAAAGCTAGAAACGAGACTCTAAAATTTAGTGAGAAACGATATAAGTACAGGAAACAAGGGGGATTTTAATCATTTTAGGAAGGTTTAGCTCTTCAAGTGTATCTCATTTATTTTTAAAATGATTAAAATACCCTTAAGTTACTAACATACCCTCCTAAAATGATTAAAATAACCATAAAATATATATGAGAAACAAGGGGACATAAAATACATATGGGAAACAAGGGGACGTTTCTCATGTGTTTCCCAGATGCGTCTAATTCGTTTCCTGAATGTGTTTCCCAGGAAATGCGTTTCCCACTTCCCCCAGCATTTCCCTGCAACTATGAGCTGGCCCAGGGCCACTTTTCCGGGTTCCTCTCCCACCTCTTCTCATGTATTTGGTTTCTCTCACTTCCAAAAATCCCCTGGGCGCAGAAGTCCATTCGTGATTGTAACATTTGGAAAGGCTTTGGATTTTGCAGGAGATTCCCCAGGGCAGCGTTACCAAATGCGACCTCAGTTTAGAAAAGATTGTGAAATCTCTTGATCCTATCATGTAGGCTGAAAAGGGGAGAAAGAGAGAGAGAGAGAGAGCTCATTTCATAGACTACCTCCCGACGGCAGACGACAAAGAAGTTTGTCACGCTGCCTTCCAGCATCCGATCGCCATCATTTGACAACAAAAGCTCCGTCGTCAGAGGAGGTCTCAGCTTCTCCATGTGCTTCCTCACCCTTCACTTGGACAAGAAATCACCAATCAGAAACAACACCCAAGAGGCCTAAACATCGAGCTACAGAGATCACGTTGAAACCAAATAGCCACCACTCAGGCACTCACCTCACCCACTCCGTGGACTTGGCCTCCGCCCTCTCCCTCCCGCGTCCGGCAACGGCGAGGCGAGCCCCCGTCCCGAACACCCGGGGCACATAAAACCCGATGTGCACGTATACGTCGAGCCTCCTCGCGTCCACCTCTTCCTCTTCCCAGCCCCGGACGATCGACGTGATGGCGAGTTCCTCACCGCCGCCGGCTTCACACCTCCTCCCCTTCACCGCGTTCCGCAGGCCCACGCACAGCGAGTCGCCGACGAGCTGCCGAAGCCTCCAAGGCGGCGGCTGGAGGAACCCGGGCACATCGCGGTCCCCGGCCAGGATCCTGGCCGAGTCGGCCAGCCGGCGGAGGTGCCTCTCCCAGAACAGCACCACCGAGGCGTTCCCGTGGGTCCGCGTCGTGGTGTACGCACCTGAGGCAACTCGCGGGTGAGAAAGCCACTCGAGAGAGGGCGGAGGAACCGCCAGGGCGCCGGGATTCGCCCCGCGCAGCCCCGTCGAAGGCGGAAGCGCGTACCGTAGATGCCCTCAAGGAATGCGGAGATGGGAGGGGCTTCCGAGGTCCGGAGGACGCCATTGACGACTAGGAGCCCGCCGCCGGCCGCCGCCATAGTTTCCCGAGTCGTGAACGCGTCGCGAGGAGGCCTCCACCAGACCTTCACTTCTTCTGCCCAGTGAGGTCCGCCACATAGAAACTCTTCGAAAAAAAAAGTTTACATGAAAACTATTATTAAATAAAAAATTATAAAAAAAATATTTCTATCAATATATTAACAAACATATCATTATATAAATTTAAATTATTTAAACTTTTATATTTATTTATAGACATATCTTTTTGTCAATAAATTATATAAAAATTACTTTTAAATGATATTTATAGATTATTTAAATTAATCTAATAATATGTATGTTACTATATTTTAAAAATAATTTATATAAACTTATCTCTAACAATAATTTTTATGTAAAAATCTCAAAAAAAAATTGTGACAAATTTTTTTTTACGGAGTCCACATCTTTTGAGAGCAACAAAGATACAGTCAAGGCTTTCAAATTTGGGAAATAATTGGGCCACTAAGTTAACGTTAATCCATTGATTACAAAATTTAATATCAGGTTTCCACATCAATAATGATGGAAACATGCAGATGTCCTTTCTTCAGCTGATCACAAAATCTCAAACAAGTTATCTCTGGTCAAGCCCAATTTTAATTCTGCAAACACGTTATAAATAACAAATGGAAGGTTGAGTCTTTAGCTCTCCACAGAGGGAAGCAACGATTTCGAGTTAAGGTTCATGTTATGGCCCCTTTAACATGAGAAGCAGTTGGTGGGATAGGTTCGTAGGAAAGGTTATTTATGTAAAAACACCTCCAAATTTATCCAACTGCCCTTTCATCTTCTAGAAAATGAACGAGAAAATATTAGAATATTAGAATAGGCCCGGTTTGATATTAGAATAGGATTTTTTAACCTATGAAAGAGAAAATATAGACCCCACTTCCTATCTCACATACATATGCCAGAATATTTTCACAACTTATAACGTGTCTGTAAAATCGGATTTAACAAAAGTCCTTACATCTCAACAAATCACTTCCAAACAGGCCCTTAGATGCTCACCTCAGAAAAGACAAAGCTTGACTAGGTCAGACCTTTCAAGAGTAGAGGAGGGGATTGGAGGTGGAGGAAGAGGAGAGGGAGGCAATTGGTTATACGATAGTTTTTTTTTCCCACGCCAACATTTCGTCTTCTTCAAAGTTTATAGGTCCTAGAACGGTGAAAATATAATTATAAGTAATATTTATTTTTTTAGGGGCCCTATAATATGTAGAGAGTATTTGAACATGAGCAGTGTAAATCACCCTCTTGCGCAATCAATATGATTCGAACACATTCGAATACCGAGGAGGGCAATATCTGTCGGTCCGCTAAGGCCTACTTAGTCGGCCCATTACGGAGGCCTAGCCCTCCGAGCCCACGCCTAGTACTCCAACTCAACACGTCGCCCAACCTTGGCACAAGCCCAAGCTCAGGTGTCGTACTTGCGTGCGTCTCTCCCGTCAACGATCATGACGCACGTCAACAGTAGTATATTAATGGCGGAAGATGCACCAGTCCGACGACGAGAAAAGGGAGGACACTACTTATGTCTCTCCCCCTCACAGGTCAATGTCTGTCATATTAATGACGGAGCTACCCTCTCCGGCAAAGAAAGAGCAAGTCAACACTCACGTCTCTCTGTCTCGTCGGGCACGTAGACAGGGCAGCTCACGTCTTCTCCGCCCACGGTAACCCTGCGAAAGTAACGGTCAACCCCACGATAACGTTATAAATAGAACCATGACTCGACGGCCATGGAGGTACGCGACCTAACCCTCTCAAACTCTCACTCCCTCACTCTGGTCTTCCTTTCTCACTCTTTTCTTGAGTACTCGCCTTTGTCCCATCAGTTGCCTAACTTGACCATTGGAGGATTTCCCCTAGGGTAACTCCCAGGCTCCTTCCAATCGTCTGCTCGTGACTGTAGGTCCCTTTCCAGCGAATGCTCCTTTCTCCCCCTATCAAACAAATCTTTGAAAGTGTGATTCGAACTTTGGGCAAGCAATCTCAACCGCTACAAATTCATAACCTCCCTCATAAAAAGATGGTCTTATGCCACTTACGCATATACTCCTTGTCGTACTTACTCTCTACTACAACGAAGCCTTCAATCAAACGTAAGAGTAAGGCTTCCTGCACGCACACCTTTCATGTTGCACATTTTGAGTGTATAGCAAATTTTATTTTTTAAAAAAAAATTTTTAACATGAGTTTTAAATTATCTTAATTTTTCGTGCAAATCACGTCATTATTATATTACTTAAGTAAAATAAAATAACAGATAAAATGAATACTATTAATAATAATATTAAAAAATTGTTTTAATTTATTTTTTTAAAATAATCGAAAGATGATGTGACTTACACGATAAATTAAAATAACTTAAAACCTACGTCATAATTTTTTTAAAAAAAAATAAAGTCCACTGCACACCCTAGGTGTGCATCAGAGAGGCCGGTGTGCGCGATGGTTGGTCGGTCTCTTGGCTGTCGGGTAGGCCTCTGACGGGTGGCGACGCTCCGGCGGTGTTTCGGCGGGCGGCGGCGGTTTTCATTTTTCTCTCGCGATACTTATTCGCTATCGGTCTAATTAAGCAACCCTTTGCAAACGTAATTGCTCGATGTTCATGGTAGACAGTAATTAGCAAGGCCCGGTAAACATTTAACTAGCCATGGTTATCCTTGAGAACAAAGGAAAGGAAGAAGCTCTTTGTCAAAAAAGAAAAAAAAGGAAGAAGATGATAGGTTGGCACTATGGAAGATAACGTAATTAATGGCCTTCTTAACTTCTCTAAATGATATTTTAGATAACATGAAGCATTTGCTTTCCTACTCAATGCTAGGTACTGGGTGCATTATTCAACTTTTGGAATTTGGAAGTGGCACTAAATTCAACTTTTCTTTCTGTTTTTCAATGACGTTATTATTTTCCCAGGCCACATCTTGAGAATGATGAACTATTTATATGTAAAAGGGCTGAATATGTCTGATCAAATTTTATTTTATAGAAAACTACTTTTTCAAATTGTAATGCCATAAATTATTCTCTTTAGAAGAAATGCCATTTTTCTTTCTTTTTTGATATCACTTATCTTGAGGGGAACATACATGTGTGAACCATGCTGCCATATGAAGAATATTTATGATATATATCGAAAACATAAGCATGATATATTTTTATAAGAAGGATATGCATAATATTATGATTTAATGAGTACCCTCATATAAATAAAATTCAGCTTGCCAAACACCCAAAGTTTTCATTGGTCATAACTTTGCAACCTAAACTTGCCAAAACACACAAATGGTATTAAGTAGGAGATTGTTTGGATGAAATACATAAAAGCGTTTAGGTTTATTAGAAACTAATTTTTTATTATAATCATAATTTAGATGATTAAAGATAGATTTATCATAAAATCACTTGAGTTTACCATTGTTAATCAAACGGGCCAGGCCCATTAGTAGGTGTGGTGCCCATTAGGGCAACCCTCCGGCATGTGAGAGAGGGGCCAACGTGCGCTCCCCTTTTGAGTGGGATTGCCATGCACGTAAGGGAAGGAGTTTCCCTTTCAAAGAAAAACCTCCCACTCTTTTGGACTCTTCCTCCTCCTCCCATATAAGTATGAGTAGAGAGCTGAGAGAGGAAGGAGAGTTTGCAACCACGGTCGCCACTGATCTCTCCCTTTTCTTTTCTTCTCTTCGTTCACCCTCTCCCTTCAACGTGAAGTAGAGAAGAAGACTACACCTTGTGGAGAAGGCCGTGCCCTGTCCGTTGAGCATGGGAATGTCCCATTCTTCCCGATCTCGATTATGTCTCTAGAGGGTCATCACTGCAGTCCCCGAGTCTAAGAGCATGGAGTACCTAGGAGAGACTTTGGTAGCCTTCTCTCTCACTTCCACATTCACAATGTGATTTTCGCTTCCATTGACAATATATGCCTATGTATGTTCGGGGATTATCAGCATTGGTATTAAAGCTAACTTTTTACGTTGGTTTTATTTTTTAGATTATGGGGGACTGGTCTACGTCGTCGCCCTTCATCCCTCTCCTTAGCGAGTCTCCTTCACAGTCATCTTCGGAGGAATCCATTTTACATCCACGGGTGAACACGCGAATTAATGCAACGTGATGTTTACCCATCGAAATCATAACGCAAAGTCATCCCGCATGGTAAGGCTAGAGTGACGACGACAAGAGACAAGTGTTCTCATTTAGGGACAACGGCTTTGATGCGAACTGTGCATGATGAGTCCCACGTGGGAGACCATGCTACCACGGTGACGCTTCCCAATGCGAGAGTACTAGGCTATCTCGACGGCAATCCCTTTTGTAGGAGGCCAACAGCAAGTAGTGTAGTCACCGCCATTGATATATCGGCCATGTAGCGGTCGGGTTGGCCCGCTCAATGTTATAGGAGCAGCATGCGCAGGTACGACCAGGGCTTGCAACTGCTAGCACCTACAAGGGGGAGCCTACTGTCTTAGTGACCACCACAGCCAGTGGAGCTAGCACCGCAAGTGCAATACCTAGCCCAACTGTGACAACCGCAACTTGCATAGTGGTTGTGGCGGCCGTCTACACTCCCGTTGCATTGCCTGCAAACTATTGTGTGGTCACAGGCAGGATTGGGCTCTTCTGGGCCATTGCGGGCTGTAGAAGCTGTTGAATTTAGTGTTTTAAAATATCAAAGTTTTGTTTCCTGTGGAGTTTTGTCCCACATTGGAAGATGGGAAAAATTTTCATCTTATTATAGTTGGGTCTCTTTGCTACCTTGTGCACTCCTTTGGGGAGACTATGGTAGTTGGGCCATTTGAGCTTGTGGGCTCATTGGGCCTTATTCTATATCACACACGCGCGTATATTACCTTGCCTTGCCGATGCCGTGTCGTGCGTATGTGTATGTAATATTCGACCTTTATTTTATTTATTTTTTGACCGAGCGTCTTTTGGGTTTCCTCTGCGTCTCCTCGGATTTTCTCTCTCGCGTCCCTTTGGGAACGGGGGTGTCGGTTCGTGTGCTTGACCGTTGTAGACTCTGATTGGGAGTCTATTTAGGGTAGCAGTTTTTCCGAGGGTTCACATACGAAGGAACTCATCTTCCTCCGTTTTTACTCTCTCGGTCATCTTCCTCTGCAAGATCTCGAAGTGGTCACTGTGGTGTTCGCCCCGGCGTCGCAACTTGGAGTGCACCTTTGCGCCGCCATCGTTTGGGTCGTCGTATCTTGGGAGAAGTCTCGCCGTGGAGCCTATTGCACCGTGTAGGGGCGAAACGACTCTAAAGAAAGCGACATCGCGCTTCGACCCGAGTTTGATCTTCCTAAACTTCAATTCCACATTTTTCTGTTGATCCGTCTGATAGAGAAATCCCTCAATAGTGCATCCGTGATCTTTGATTTCCAACATTTAGAGTCGTTTCTCTCTATCAGACGAGTTTCATGATGGCCCCTGAGATTGTTGCCCGCCCTGAAAAATTTTCTGGTCATTTCTTTAAGCGTTGGCAACAGAAGATGCGTTACTGGCTTACCTCTCTGGCCTTATTTTCTGTAATCGAATCTAATCCTCCTGCAGAGGATGAGAATGAACCTGCTAGGTCTGTAGATTTAGCAAAGTTTAAAGAGAAGGATTATTTATGTACTGGTAGTATTCTGTCATGCCTTTCTGACAAGCTCTATGACATTTATTGTTCTGCGAAATCGCTAGAGAGCTTTGGAACTCCTTAGAAAAAAATATGGTTCTGAGGACACCGGTCTAGATAAAATTATTGTAGCTAATTATTTTGATTACAAGATGGTAGAGGGAACCTCCATTGTTGACCAAGCCCATGAGATCCAATCCCTGGTTTTGGACATCCAACGTTGTGGGATGTCAATTGATGAGAAGTTTCAGGTGTGTGCATTGATTACCAAACTTCCACCATCCTGGAATGATTTTTCTCTATCTCTTCAACACAAACGAGATGAGATGAATGTTGAGCAATTAATCTCTGCCATTCAAGTTGAAGAGAGGAACAGGGATAGGAACAAGGCTAGGATCCCTCCTCCTCCTCCTCCCTCAGACCCTGAATTCCAGTCCAAAGCTAATCTTGTTGAAAAACCCAAGTCTCATTCTTCCACTTCCCATAAACCTCACCAGAAATTCAACAAATTTAAAGGGAAGAAAAAGATTCAGAAGGACTCGAAAATATTACTTGCTATGTCTGTGGGAGACCGGGTCACAAAGCCTACAGATGCTATGATAGAAAGGACAAGAACAACAAGAACATCAAAAGCAACAAGAAGAAACCCACTGTTACTGAACATGTGGTCAATATGTTGACAGCTGGATCCACCTCAAAGGAGAGGTTTGTCTCTTATAATCCTGAAATCCATGTGGCAAGTCTTCCAACAGAATGGTTGGTAGACACAGGTGCAAATGTCCATGTCTGCTCTGATAGAAGCTTATTCTCTTCTTACCAGGGCACCGGTGCCAGGAGCGTGACAATGGGCAATTCCAGTGCTGCACAAATAGTAGGAGAGGGACGCATTGACTTGAAGCTCACTTCAGGGAAAATGTTAAGCCTCTACGGAGTGCAGCACGTGCCGGATATTAGGAGGAACTTGATTAGTGGATCTTTGTTAGTGCAGCAGGGTTTTAGACTTATTTTTGAATCCAACAAATTTGTAATTACCAGAAATGGAAACTTTGTAGGAAAAGGTTACTTATGTGATGGATTGTTTATTCTTAATGTACTTGATTCTAGTTGTTTAAATAAAAGTTCCTCCTCCGTTGCTTTTCATATTGAATCTTGTGATATTTGGCATGCTAGACTTGGTCATGTTAATTTGAATACCATGAAAAGGATGATGCATTTAAATTTGATTCCTAAGTTTGATGTTAAGAACAAAGATAAATGCCAAATTTGTGTACAAGCGAAGCAACCTAGGAAGCCTTTTAAATCTATTGAAAGGGACACCTCGGTGTTGGAGTTAGTTCACTCCGATGTTTGTGAAGGGACTGGTTCCCTAACCAGAGGTGGAAAAAGATATTTTATCACCTTTATTGATGATGCTTCTAGATTCTGCTTATTGTATTTGTTGAGCACTAAAGACGAAGCTCTTGATAAATTTATGACTTATAGATCTCTAGCCGAAAAACAAACAGATATGGTTCTTAAGAGGCTTAGATCTGATAGAGGAGGTGAATATACATCTAATGCACTGCATGATTTTTGTGAAAATAATGGTATTATTCATGAGTTAACTGCTCCTTATTCCCCTGAATCCAATGGAGTTGCTGAGAGGAAAAATAGGACTTTGTTGGACATGGTGAATTCCATGTTGTGCAGCTCAGGTTTACCTGAGAGTATGTGGGGAGAGGCTTTGCTCTCTGCGTGTTATGTCCTAAATTGTGTTCCTCATAAATCAAAAGATAAATCACCATTTGAATTGTGGTTTAAAGGAAGCCGAATTATAAATTTTTGAAGGTTTGGGGCTGTTTGGCCAAGATTAAAATTCCTGAAAATAAGAAAAGAAAAATTGGCCCCAAAACTGTTGATGGTGTATTCATTGGTTATGCAGAGTATAGTTCTGCATATAGATTCTTAATTATTAAGTCTGAAATTTCTGCTATTTCTGAAAACACTATATGTGAATTTGGTGATGCTGTTTTCTTTGAGAATATCTTTCCTTTCAAATCAAACTTGCATGTTGAAGTAGAATCTTCCTCTTCTATTCCTTCTTCTAGTGGCTCAAAAGTTATTGAATCTCAACCTGATGATATAGAGCCCAGAAGAAGTAAAAGAATAAGGATCGAAAAATCTTTTGGTGATGACTATGTATCTTATTTGATTGAAGATGATCCATTAACTTTTAATGATGCTATGAAATCTAATGATTCTGCTTTTTGGAAAGAAGCTGTTAAAAGTGAAATAGATTCCATAATATGTAATCAGACATGGGAATTGGTTGATCTTCCTCCCGGAAGTAAAACTATTGGATGTAAATGGATTTTCAAAAAGAAAATAAAACCTGATGGCTCTATTGACAAATATAAAGCTAGACTTGTTGCTAAGGGGTATAGGCAGAAAGAGGGAATAGATTTCTTTGATACCTATTCTCCTGTGGCTAGGATGACCACAATCCGTGTGCTTATTGCAATGGCGTCCATATATGATTTAAAGGTCCATCAAATGGATGTCAAGACTGTCTTCTTAAATGGGGAACTTGAAGAAGAAATCTATATGGATCAGCCTGAGGGATTTGTAGTTTCTGGCCAAGAGCACAAAGTGTGCAAGTTAACGAAGTCCCTGTATGGGTTAAAACAAGCCCCTAAGCAATGGCATCAGAAATTTGATGATGTTGTTATTTCCAATGGTTTTGCCATGTGTGAATCTGATAAGTGTCTGTATGTTAAGTTGATGAATGATGCATGTGTTATTTTATGCTTATATGTTGATGACATTCTGATTCTTAGTAGTAGCATCATGTTGATAAATGAAACCAAACATTTCCTAAACAGTAAATTTGACATGAAGGATCTGGGAGAGGCAGAGGTGATTTTAGGACTTAGACTTCTAAAATCACGTGAGGGATATGCAATATCCCAGACTCATTATGTTGAGAAAGTATTGAGAAGGTTTGGATTTTATGATTCCAAACCTGTTAGTACTCCTATGGATCCTAGTGTCATTCTTAAGAAGAATAATGGTGATAGTTTTGATCAACTTAGATATTCGCAGCTCATTGGTAGTTTGATGTATTTGTCTAACTGCAGTAGACCTGATATTTCCTTTGCTGTGAATAGACTTAGTAGATATACTCAGTGTCCTAACAAAACTCATTGGCATGCACTTGAGAGAGTATGTAAGTATTTGAAAGGTACCTTATCTCTTGCATTACATTATGAGAGATTTCCTGCTGTACTAGAGGGGTACAGTGATGCCAGTTGGGTGACAGGAAAGGCCCAAGGTAAGGGCACCACTGGTTTTGTTTTCATGCTTGGTGGAGGGGCAATTGCTTGGAAATCCACCAAACAGACTTTATTAGCTCGATCCACTATGGAATCTGAGCTTATAGCCCTTGAGATGACTGGTAGAGAGGCAGATTGGCTGAAGAACCTAGTTGTTGAGTTACCTCTGCTGAGTAAGCCTATTGCTGCAATCTCTATACATTGTGATAGCCAGGCAGCGATAGCCAAGGCTAAGAGTGAAAAAATAAATGATAAATTAGGTACTCATATAAGACTCAAGTTGAGGTTTGTAAGGGAGTACTTAACCAAAGGAATTATTTCCTTGGATTTTGTGAAATCTGCAAGTAATCTTGCTGATCCTTTAACCAAAGGACTTAACAGAAAATTGGTTGAAGATACATCGAGGGGGATGGGACTGAAGCCCATTATTTAGACACCGTCAATGGCAACCCAACCTATTGATTGGAGATCCCATGAAGTAGGTTCAATGGGAAAACAAATTGAGTGGGTGACTAGTAGAGAGCACATTGTTGGAGACTTGTGTCTCATTGTCCCTCCCTATGATGTAGTGCTCTATCTGGAACGGTAAAGGTTGAACTATATGTTCTTAATGAATCCAAAGGCCATAGTGGCAAGGTGTAGGCACGTTTCAGTGCACCTTGGAGGATTCACCTATGTGAGTGTGGTTGTGTGGCCGCAACCTATGAGATGCTTGGGCTATCTCTAGAGTGCTCATGAAACAAGATGCAAAGCACATGGCCTGAATGTGCTACCCAGTGAGAACACCACTATTGACCAATACTGTGTGTGATGCATGGAACTTTCTGCATAAAGGTTTAAGTTCAAGACGAAGTTCACTTGGACCTGTGGAGAGAGGGAAGTGTTTCACTACGTGAAGGTTCAAGTCGGAAGACACCTTCTCTTATGCATAGTTCTTCACTTCGAGATCTTGTATTCCTGTCTCACACTTTGATATATTTTTTTGTGGTGGGTGAATGTTGAATTTAGTGTTTTAAAATATCAAAGTTTTGTTTCCTGTGGAGTTTTGTCCCACATTGGAAGATGGGAAAAGTTTTCATCTTCTTATAGTTGGGTCTCTTTGCTACCTTGTGCACTCCTTTGGGGAGACTATGGTAGTTGGGCCATTTGAGCTTGTGTGCTCCTTGGGCCTTATTCTATATCACACACGCGCGTATATTGCCTTGCCTTGTCGATGCCATGTCGTGCGTGTGTGTATGTAATATTCGACCTTTATTTTATTTTATTTTTTGACCGAGCGTCTTTTGGGTTTCCTCCGCGTCTCCTCGGATTCTCTCTCTCGCGTCCCTTTGGGAACGGGGGTGTCGGTTCGTGTGCTTGACCGTTGTAGACTCTGGTTGAGAGTCTATTAAGGGTAGCAGTTTTTCCGAGGGTTGGAGAGAAGAAGGAACTAATCTCCCTCCCGTTTTTTCTTCTCTCGGTCATCTTCCTCTGCAAGATCTCGAAGTGGTCACTGTGGTGTTCGCCCCGGCGTCGCAACTTGGAGTGCACCTTTGCGCCGCCATCGTTGGGGTCGTCGTATCTTGAGAGAAATTTTTGCCGTGGATCCTATTGCACCGTGTAGGGGCGAAACGACTCTAAAGAAAGCGACATCGCGCTTCGACCTGAGTTTGATATTCCTAAACTTCAATTCCATATTTTTCTGTTGATCCGTCTGATAGAGAAATCCCTCAAAATAACATCCGTGATATTATTTATCCAACAGAAGCACCCACGAAGGTAGCTGATAGCATGCCCAAGCTCAGGCGTCGTACTTACGTGCATCTCCCCCGTCAACGATCATGACGCACGTCCATGGTAGTACATTAATGGCGGAAGGTGCACCAGTCCGATGACAAGAAAAGGGAGGATGCTACTTATGTCTCTCCCCCTGACAGGTCAGTGTCTGCCACATTAATGGCGGAGCTACCCTCTCCGGCAAAGAAACAACGAGTCAATACTCACGCCTCTCTGTCTTGTCAGGCACGTAGACAAGGCAGCTCACGTCTTCTCCGCCCACGGTAACCCTGCGAAAGTAACGGTCAACCCCATGATGACGATATAAATAGAACCCTGACTCGACGGCCAAGGAGGTACGTGACCTAACCCTCTCAAACTCTCACTCCCTCACTCTGGTCTTCCTTTCTCACTCTTTTCTTGAGTACTCGCCTTTGTCCCGTCAGTTGCCAAACTTGACCATTGGAGGATTTCCCCTAGGGTAACTCCTAGAGACCTTCCAATCGTTTGCTCATGACTGTAGGTCTCTTTCCAGCGAATGCTCCTTTCTCCCCCCATCAAACAAATCTTTTAAAGTGTGATTCGAACTTTGGGCAAGCAATCTCAACCGCTACAAATTCATAACCTCCCTCATAAAAGGTGGTCTTATGTCACTTAGTCATATACTCCTTGCCGTACTTGTTCCCTACTATAAAGAAGCCTTCTAGGTCAGACCTTTCAAGAGTAGAGGAGGGGATTGGAGGTGGAGGAAGAGGAGAGGGGCCAGAGGGCCTGTGGCTATTTCTAGGCAATTGGTTATACGATAGTTTTTTTTTCCCACGCCAACATTTCGTCTTCTTCAAAGTTTATAGGTCCTAGAACGGTGAAAATATAATTCTAAGTAATATTAATTTTTTTAGGGGCCCTATAATCTGTAGAGAGTATTTGAACATGAGCATTGTAAATCACCCTCTTGCGCAATCAATATGATTCGAACACATTCGAATATCGAGGAGGGTAATATATGTCGGTCCGCTAAGGCCTGCCTAGTCGGCCCATTACGGAGGCCTAGCCCTCCGAGCCCACGCCTAGTACTCCAACTCAACACGCACCCAACCTTGGCACAAGCCCAAGCTCAGGCGTCGTACTTGCGTGCGTCTCTCCCGTCAACGATCATGACGCACGTCAACAGTAGTATATTAATGGCGGAAGGTGCATCAGTCCGACGACGAGAAAAGGGAGGACACTACTTATGTCTCTCCCCCTGACAGGTCAATGTCTATCATATTAATGGCAGAGCTACCCTCTCCGGCAAAGAAAGAGCAAGTCAACACTCACGTCTCTCTGTCTCGTCGGACACGTAGACAGGGCAGCTCACGTCTTCTCCGCCCACGGTAACCCTGCGAAAGTAACGGTCAACCCCACGATGACGTTATAAATAGAACCATAACTCGACGGCCAGGGAGGTACGCGACCTAACCCTCTCAAGCTCTCACTCCCTCACTATGGTCTTCCTTTCTCACTCTTTTATTGAGTACTCGCCTTTGTCCCATCAGTTGCCTAACTTGACCATTGGAGGATTTCTCCTAGTGTAACTCCCAGGCTCCTTCCAATCGTCTGCTCGTGACTGTAGGTCCCTTTCCAGTGAATGCTCCTTTCTCCCCCTATCAAACAAATCTTTGAATGTGTGATTCGAACTTTGGGCAAGCAATTTCAACCGCTACAAATTCATAACCTCCCTCATAAAAAGGTGGTCTTATGCCACTTACGCATATACTCCTTGTCGTATTTGCTCCCTACTACAACGAAGCCTTCAATCAAACGTAAGAGTAAGGCTTCCTGCACGCACACCTTGCCTATTGCACATTTTGAGTGTACAGCAGATTTTATTTTTTTTTTGAATTTTTTTAACATGAGTTTTCAATTATCTTAATTTTTCGTACAAATCAAGTCATTATTATATTACTTAAATAAAATAAATATAATTAATAATATTATTAAAAAATGTTTTAATTTATTTTTTTAAAATAATCAAAAGATGACGTGACTTACACGATAAATTAAAATAACTTAAAACGTACGTCATAATTTTTTTTTAAAAAAATAAAGTCCACCGCACATCCTAGGTGTGCATCAAAGAGGCCGGTGTGCGCGATGGTCGGTCGGTCTCTTGGCTGTCGGGTAGGCCTCCGACGGGTGGCGGTGCTCCGGCGGTGCTCCGGCAGGCGGCGGCGGTTTTCATCTTTCCCTCGCGATACTTATTCGCTATCGGTCTAAGCAACCCTTTGCAAACGTAATTGCTTGATGTTCATGGTAGACGGTTATTAGCAAGGCCCGGTAAACATTTAATTAGCCATGGTTATCCTTGAGAACAAAGGAAAGGAAGAAGCTCTTTGTTGAAAAAGAAAAAAAAGGAAGAAGCTGATAGGTTGGCACTATGGAAGATAACGTAATTAATGGCCTTCTGAACTTCTCTAAATGATATTTTAGATAACATGAAGCATTTGCTTTCCTACTCAATGCTAGGTACTGGGTGCATTATTCAACTTTTGGAATTTGGAAGTGGCACTTAATGCAACTTTTCTTTCTGTTTTCCAATGGCGTTATTATTTTCCCAGGCCACATCTTGAAAATGATGAACTATTTATATGTAAAAGGGCTGAATATGTATGATCAAATTTTATTTTATAGAAAACTACTTTTTCAAATTGTAATGCCATAAATTATTCTCTTTAGAAGAAATGCCATTTTTCTTTCTTTTTTGATATCACTTATCTGGAGGGGAACATACATGTGTGAATCATGCTGCCATATCAATAATATTTATGATATATATCGAAAACATAAGCATGATATATTTTTATAAGAACGATATGCATAATATTATGATTTAATGAGCACCCTCATATAAATAAAATTCAGCCTGCCAAACACCCAAAGTTTTCAACGGTCATAACTTTGCAACCTAAACTTGCCAAAACACACAAATGGTATTAAGTAGGAGATTGTTTGGATGAAAGACATAAAAGCGTTTAGGTTTATTACAAACTAATTTTTTATTATAATCTTAATTTAGATGATTAAAGATAGATTTATCATAAAATCACTTGAGTTTACCATTGTTAATCAAATGGGCTAGGCCCATTAGTAGGTGTGGTGCCCATTAGGGCAACCCTCCGGCATGTGGGAGAGGGGCCAGCGTGCGCTCCCCTTTTGAGTGGGATTGCCATGCACGTAAGGGAAGGAGTTTCCCTTTCAAAGAAAAACCTCCTTGGACTCTTCCTCCTCCTCCCATATAAATATGAGTAGAGAGCTGAGAGAGGAAGGAGAGTTTGCAACCACGGTCGCCACTGATCTCTCCCTTTTCTTTTCTTCTCTTCGTTCACCATCTCCCGTCAACGTGAAGTAGAGAAGAAGACTACACCTTGTGGAGAAGGCCGCGCCCTGTCCGTTGAGCATGGGAATGTCCCATTCTTCCCGATCTCGATTATGTCTCTAGAGGGTCATCACTGCAGTCCCCGAGTCTAAGAGCATGGAGTACCTAGGAGACTTTGGTAGCCTTCTCTCTCACTTCCACATTCACAATGTGATTTTCGCTTCCATTGACAATGTATGCCTATGTATGTTCGGGGATTATCAGCATTGGTATTAAAGCTAACTTTTTACGTTGGTTTTATTTTTAGATTATGGGGGACTGGTCTATGTCGTCGCCCTTCATCCCTCTCCTTAGCGAGTCTCCTTCACAGTCATCTTCGGAGGAATCCGTTTTACATCCACGGGTGAACACGCGAATTAATGCAACGTGATGTTTACCCATCGAAATCATAACGCAAAGTCATCCCGCATGGTAAGGCTAGAGTGACGACGACAAGAGACAAGTGTTCTCATCTAGGGACAACGGCTTTGATGCGAACTGTGCATGATGAGTCCCACGTGGGAGACCATACTACCACGGTGACGCTTCCCAATGCGTGAGTACTAGGCTTATCTCGGCGGCAACCGCCTTTGTAGGAGGCCAACTGTAATGCCCCAAGTTTTTCGGACACTTTTCGGATCTGGATCCGTGGGTTTCGGATCAGTTTTGGGGGTCTCGGAACGTGTTTCGCGGTTTACACGTATTTTTCCCTGACGAACCTACGGAACTATGTGTAGGGTAAACCGTTGCGTTCTCCTACTCCGGGACGGTACAAGTGAGTCCGACGTGTTCCGAGGATCGAGGAAATGTCCTTTTCTATTTTTTTCATATTTTTTGAAAAAAATTGGATTTTCTATAAATACCCCCCTTTCTTTTTCTTTTTCTTTTTCTTTTTCTTTTTCTTTCTTTCTTCTTCCTCCCCCTCCCATGACCGACCGGCGCCCCTCTCTCCCCCTCCAATGCGTGGATGCGGCGGCGACCCTCTCCCCGACTGCAGACGGCGGTGAGGTGACGACGCGGCGACGACGGAGGCCGTGAGACGGTCGTGGAGGCGTGTGGAGCTCGTGGGAAGCTCGTGAAGAACGAGGGTTTCAAGCGAAGTTTTGAAGATCGGCGTCGACCCGTCGCGTTTCGGGCGACCCCGAGGTAGGGTGACGGATCCTTAGCTCATTTATCGTCTCCCCCGTGATTTCTAGGCCGAGAGGAGGTCGAGAGGGGTTCATTTGAGCCGGGGAAGGGAAATCCATGATTTGGGGTTCGAGCGCCGGATCTAGCGTTTTAATCCGTTATTTTGTGGTTTGTTGGCATCAAATGATGCTCTAGGGCATGGGGAAGGGTTCCCCTTTTGTTTCCCCTTCACCTGGGGGTGAATGGGGCGTGGAATGGCGTTTTGGGGCCACTCCCGCCGTTCTCGGTTTTCTGGAATGTAAGCGGTCCTAACAAGAACCGTTTTTGGCCTAAAGCAGCCTTAGCTAGACCGCTTCTGGGCTTAGAGTGTCGGCAGGGTATGCGGTCACGCGATAGACCGCCTAGCCTTGAGGTGGCCAAGGGGCCGACTGTTTTTGTGACGACCCGAGAATCTGGTTACCGGGAAGGCCCGATAACCCGAGACTCGAACCGCCGCCCACGAGCCGGGAGGGCTCGGAAGGGCTAAAAAGGAGTGTGGAGGTACAAAGAAATAGGAAATAAAGCAGGACAATTCAACAATTAACAGAATTAAATAAACAACTGCAACAGAGTCCAGTCCAACAGAAAGTACAGTCTAAAGCAGTAAAACGTACCACATGCCAAGTGAACACTCGGCCCGGCAAGCTGGCAACTAAGAACCTCCACGCAACGCCCTCGAACCTCGAGGAAGAACCGTCGCATCTGAAACGCAGGGGTGAGCCTCCTGTCACTGGCCCAGTAGGGATCCCGCGGAACCCCAACTAAGAAACAACGGCAGAAGGAAAGCTACAACAGCAAGAACAACAGTAACAACAGGAACAGCAAACCGGTGGCCGGTAAAACCTCGGCTCTATAGCTACTCCTACTGTACCAGAAAACACGACCTAGTCTCCCGTCGGGGGACAACCAAGCCACGCACCCGACCACCCGATTCCACGATCGGGGACCACCAGACACGAACCACCCTAGCCACGCTACTAGGAAAACGCCACGATACCTCCGTAACTGAGGCCTGCCCTCAGAAGGGCCCGAGCCAAAACCCCACGGTCAAGGAACACGGTCACGACCTTACCGTCGTGGACACAACGGTGTCTCGAAAAAGGCCCTCGGTGACGCTCACCGGAAACCCCAGACCTCGACTCCTGGAACACTCCCGAAACCACTCACGAAGTCCCGTCTCGTGGACGGAAATGGAACCCGGTACACGACAACACACGTCTCGTGACAGAAGCACCACCCACTAGAAGAACGACCGGATGCGTCCCCTGACGTCTTACACCGCGCCTAAAGTGTCTAGCTACAGCGCCCCAGGCGGAGACTCAGACACACTCAGTAACCAGTACCACAGAACAAGGACTAGTTGGGGTCGCGCCTGCCGGCGCCATCCGACGCCCCCAACCTCGTGTGCACACTCAGACCATACGCCCTAGGCCTGTCCTCTAGCTGGTAATTCCCCCTAAGCCCGGACTCGGCTGTACGTGGGGGCCCTACGGTAACTAGCCTACTCACCGTCTTTCTCGGGTCAGCCGCTCCACCACTCCCAGGTGGGTCAGCACACACGTGCCGTAAGAAGGCTACGACTAGTGGACGTGTCACAGAACGTGGACACTGAAAACCACGCACGCACTCATTGCGAGTAACACGGAGTAACAGGTGGCACGGCGCCACCAGACTCTAGATGGTCCACTAGACCCACTAACTCAACGGTCTTTGAGTCACAAGACTCGGGGTCAAGACCGTTGCACACGACAGCACCGAGCCGTCAATCTGGCCTAATCCCTAGGTCCAAAACCACGATGCGATAACTCACGAGGCAGTTCACAACCGTCGAGACCCATCCCTCGGGGAGGGACTTAAAAAACCTCAAGCCCCAGGCTGGGAGACTGGACTCACCGTCCAAGGCCACACGCTTGGCCCACTCGGAAGCCACCTTCTAGAGGAGCAACGACCTGCGGGGAAACCTCACCGCACTCACACCGATACACGGTGACTCGATCTAGCAAGAACCCGGAAGCCCAGAACACCTGGGGTCACCCGGACCCACCAAGCCCATGAGCACGCTTATCGAGGTAACACGGTACTTCCAGACACCCTAAAAATATGGTAACGAAACCCACGGGGTGCCCGGGACACTCACGAGGCCAAAGGTCGACCACTGGGTCACAACCGGGTCGACCGGAGACCAACACAACACAATCGAAACGCTAGAAGGTCAACCGGACCCTTAAATTCACGGGCACGCTAATCGAGGTAAATAGAACCTCCAGACACCCCAAAACACGGTCACGGAACTCCACGGGGTATCCGGGACACACACGGCCCAAGGAGAGCACGATCAGCCGTAGATCGCCCTCCCCGGGCAGCCCAGCTGGTCACCTCCAAGAACGCGCTATATGTCCATAGCGCGTTCAAGCAGAACGCGCTAGGATCCTATAGCGCGACAGTAATGAACGCGATATAGGTCCATAGCGCGACCAGGCCGGGTCGCGCTATGATCCTATAGCGCGACAATCTAGAACGCGCCATAACCCTATAGCGCGACAGGAACTGCCATACTGTTCATCTTCTCCGATGAACACGCCCCATCGGGGCGGCGCGACCCTCAAGAACGCGCTAGCCGAGACTAGCGTGTTCTCAGTCCGCGACCGAAAACGGTGGAAACCGCGAAAAAAACCATTCCACGCCCCGTTCACCCTCAGGTGAAAGGGAAACAAAAGGGGAAACCTTCCCCAAGCCCATAGGCATGCATCTAAACCCCTGGATCGCCCAAAAACACCGCAAAGCGGGAGATCCGACTCACACCCCAAAAACATACATTTTCCCCAAATCGCCCCGTTTAGCCCGCTCGGCTCACCACGGCCTACAAAACTCGCGGGAAAAGAAGTACGCGAGTCGAGGGTCCATCTCCCTACCTCCACCGAAGATTCGACGTGCCGTGGATGCCATCCACGAAGAAAATGCCATTGAAGCCTCGCCGTTCCACGAACCCACGGCCGAGCTTCACCACGCCTCCACCACCTCGATCCTCATCCATCCTCGCCCGTGCCTCGCCCGCGCCGTCCCCGCCTCGCCCACGCTCCACTCCGTCGGCCTCCGGAGAGAGAGGGAGAGAGGAGAGAGCGTGAGAAGAGAGAGGGAGAGAAGAGAGAAATGAGAGGGGAGAGAGAAAAAGGGTTAAATATATAAGAAAATCCGGAAATTCTGGAAAATACCAAAAAAATAGAAAATCATGTTTCCGCAATCCTCGGAACGCACCGATCGCAACGATACCACTCGCGCCCTGGTGAACGGTCCGGTTCACCCGCAACGAGGTTCCGAAGGAATTACCGAAACACACACCGGGAATCGGAAAACACAAGCGAAAAAGCCGCGGAACGCTTCCGGGCCTCCGAAACAACTCCGGATCGCACCGATCCGAACACGAAAGATGTCCGAAACGAAATTTCGTACACAACAGAGCTAGACGCTCCATGAAACCAGATCTGAGACCCGAAAAGAAGGATCTGAAAAACTCGGGGCATCACAGCCCTCCCCCCTTAAAGAAATTTCATCCTCGAAATTCAGGACTAGCACCGAGCCACAGGGGAAGAACGCCTCGGCCAACTGACAACGCTGCCAGGGCCCCAGCACAAGAAAAACCTCGATTCTCACGAAAGCACCTATCATGAGGGTTACGGCCAGACCATAATCACGAATGACGCCACGCTCTGCGCACTGCACACACATCGGCCACCAGAGCAGGCACAACCCAAGGGCACAAGTCTGGTGTCACCTCAGACACAACGGAAACCACTCACGGCATCGCTGCCACCCTCTCGATCACCGAGGGAACGCAATCCTCGCCACAAGAACCAATCCACCGGTCAACGCCCATGCTCGGCGGACCAACCAAACGCCAGCTTCTCTGCCAGCTGACCAATCCCATGCCCTACACCAGGGACAACCAACACGGAGCTCCCACCAGCTCACGCCTCAGAAACGGCCACCAAAAGAGCTCGCTGGTCACGCGGCTCTCTCCATTCTCGAGCCCCTAAAACCAGCATCTTCTGTCTGTGAAAGACCATCCACTGGTCACCAGACATTTGCCAACGGGAAACCGCCACCGGCCCAGCAGGCACGATCCAACACACGACAGGCCTTCCGCTGACACTCGCACAGACCACCACCACCTCCAATCTCGAACCTAATCTGGAACCTCACGCCAACTCTACCCTCTTAGGGGAGCACGGCGAAACCACATGACAAGATCTCCCTTCGGTCCTCACGTCACTCGACTCAGACTTACGAGGAATCCTCCCTTGCTGGCCGCAGACTGAGGATCAATACCCAACGCCAACGTCTCATCAGAGACCTCCACACATAGGCATCAACCACCGTCTTGTCTCATCAAATCCTATCTCATCAAAACCTCCATCTCAATTAATCCAAGAGGACACCTGCCAATCCTGACTCCCGCTCTTATCACAGAGCCACGGGACACACAACCTCTTACGATCTACGACACACTTCTCTAGAACACGATCTCATCCGCGAACGCAACCTCCAACGCAAGAATAGGGTACTCATGCGGCAACCTCGCCAGCACATTTCCCCAACTCTCCACCTGCCAGTGCCATGAACGACAAGATCTCAAGCAACGGCACGGCAAAAACACGTCTCACACAATTGGAGACAACGCACATCGATGAACCAATCCTCCGCTGCTCTGCACTTCCGCAGAAATCCACCCGCAACAACCAATGCTACGATCCACGCACTCTGATCCACACGCACAACCACCACGACAACAACTCGGGATCCACCAACTCGACAACCATCTGCCACCCCGCATACTCCGATCCTCCGCACCTCGGGAACCACAACACCAACCGTAAATCTCAAAAACACCGCCCAGCCGGCACTCGTCCTTCCGGAACAGCGCCAACACCCTTACACATCAGAGAACGGGCAACGCTTCTCACAGGCAACCACCTTGCCAAAACGCAGGACGCGTCTCGCACGGACTTCGTGGCACACAAGGCCAACCAATCCGAACACACAATGCAAGATGACGAACCTTAGCCCAACACAATTCTCTCCAACCAAAGGAGAACCCAATCACACCTCCGACCAACGGAAGGAAAACTCCACACTCGACCTGACCTCGAGCCTAGCGCATGCTGGGAACAGCACCTTCCTGCACCAAGAAAACCATAACCATGTCAGGTCAGCGCCTCTGACACACTCAGCAAGTGTCACGTCGGACCATGATCACAACATCTCTTGATGCACCATCGCTGTAATTCCCCGAACGCAGTACCACAGCAACACACCCGCCGGCAACCTCTGCCCAACGCAACACGACCAGGGCCACCACTCAAGGGAGAAAGCTCTCGACCTCGATCCACAGACCCCACGCCGGCACGAAAGCCGCGAACAGCAACCACCCCCACCGCGCCGCACAGCGCACTCAAACTCTCAAGCGAGAAACAAAGCGGAAAATATGCACGAAACCCTATGCCAACTGCTGACTGTACTGGACCTTACGGACTCTGATCACTGCAATATCTCGAATTCCCATGTACGTCCACAACCACGCTCTGATACCAACTGTGACGACCCGAGAATCCGGTTACCGGGAAGGCCCGATAACCCGAGACTCGAACCGCCGCCCACGAGCCGGGAGGGCTCGAAAGGGCTAAAAAGGAGTGTGGAGGTACAAAGAAATAGGAAATAAAGCAGGACAATTTAACAATTAACAGAATTAAATAACAACTGCAACAGAGTCCAGTCCAACAGAAAGTACAGTCTAAAGCAGTAAAACGTACCACATGCCAAGTGAACACTCGGCCCGGCAAGCTGGCAACTAAGAACCTCCACGCAACGCCCTCGAACCTCGAGGAAGAACCGCCGCACCTGAAACGTAGGGGTGACCCTCCTGTCACTGGCCCAATAGGGATCCCGCGGAACCCCAACTGAGAAACAACGGCAGAAGGAAAGCTACAACAGCAAGAACAACAGTAACAGCAGAAACAGCAAACCGGTGGCCGGTAAAACCTCGGCTCTACAGCTACTTCTACTGTACCAGAAAACACGACCTAGTCTCCCGTCGGGGGACAACCAAGCCACGCACCCGACCACCCGATTCCACGATCGGGGACCACCAGACACGAACCAACCTAGCCACGGTACTAGGAAAATGCCACGATACCTCCGTAACAGAGGCCTGCCCTCAGAAGGGCCCGAGCCAAAACCCCATGGTCAAGGAACACGGTCACGACCTTACCGTCGTGGACACAACGCAATCTGGGGAAAGGCCCACGATGACGCTCACCGGAAACCCCATACCTCGACTCCTGGAACACTCCCGAAACCACTCACGAAGTCCCGTCTCGCGGACGGAAATGGAACCCGGTACACGACAACACACGTCTCGTGACAGAAGCACCACCCACTAGAAGAACGACCGGATGCGTCCCCTGACGTCTTACACCGTGCCACAAGTGTCTAGCTACAGCGCCCCAAGCGGAGACTCAGACACACTCAGTAACCAGTACCACAGAACAAGGACTAGTTGGGGTCGCGCCTGTCGGCGCCATCCGACGCCCCCAACCTCGTGTGCACACTCAGACCATACGCCCTAGGCCTGTCCTCTAGCTGGTAATTCCCCCTAAGCCCGGACTCGGCTGTACGTGGGGGCCCTACGGTAACTAGCCTACTCACCATCTTTCTCGGGTCAGCCGCTCCACCACTCCTAGGTGGGTCAGCACACGTGTGCCGTAAGAAGGCTACGACTAGTGGACGTGTCACATAACGTGGACACTGAAAACCACGCACGCACTCATTGCGAGTAACACGGAGTAACAGGTGGCACGGCGCCACCAGACTCTAGATGGTCCACTAGACCCACTAACTCAACGGTCTTTGAGTCACAAGACTCGGGGTCAAGACCGTTGCACACGACAGCACCGAGCCGTCAATCTGGCCTAATCCCTAGGTCCAAAACCACGATACGATAACTCACGAGGCAGTTCACAACCGCCGAGACCCATCCCTCGGGGAGGGACTTAAGAAACCTCAAGCCCCAGGTTGGGAGACTGGACTCACCGTCCAAGGCCACACGCTTGGCCCACTCGGAAGCCACCTTCCAGAGGAGCAACGACCTGCGGGGAAACCTCACCGCACTCACACCGATACACGGTGACTCGATTTAGCAAGAACCCGGAAGCCCAGAACACCTGGGGTCACCCGGACCCACCAAGCCCACGGGCATGCTTATCGAGGTAACATGGTACCTCCAGACACCCCAAAAATATGGTAACGAAACCCACGGGGTGCCCGGGACACTCACGAGGCCAAAGGTCGACCACTGGGTCACAACCGGGTCGACCGGAGACCAACACAACACAATCGGAATGCTAGAAGGTCACCCGGACCCTTAAATTCATGGGCATGCTAATCGAGGTAAATAGAACCTCCAAACACCCCAAAACACGGTCACGGAACTCCACGGGGTATCCGGGACACACACGGCCCAAGGGGAGCACGATCAGCCGCAGACCGCCCGCCCTGGGCAGCCAGCTGGTCACCTCCAAGAACGCGCTATATGTCCATAGCGCGTTCAAGCAGAACGCGCTAGGATCCTATAGCGCGACAGTAATGAACGCGCTATAGGTCCATAGCGCGACCAGACCAGGTCGCGCTATGATCCTATAGCGCGACAATCCAGAACGCGCCATAACCCTATAGCGCGACAGGAACTGCCATACTGTTCATCTTCTCCGATGAACACGCCCCATCGCGGCGGCGCGACCCTCAAGAACGCGCTAGCCGAGACTAGCGCGTTCTCAGTCCGCGACCGAAAACGGTGGAAACTGCGGGAAAAACCATTCCACGCCCCGTTCACCCTCAGGTGAAGGGGAAACAAAAGGGGAAACCTTCCCCAAGCCCATAGGCATGCATTTAAACCCCTGGATCGCCCAAAAACACCGCAAAGCGGGAGATCCGACTCACACCCCAAAAACATACATTTTTCCCAAATCACCCCTTTTAGCCCACTCGGCTCACCACGACCTACAAAACTCGCGGGAAAAGAAGTACGCGAGTCGAGGGTCCATCTCCCTACCTCCACCGAAGATTCGACGTGCCGTGGATGCCGATCCACGAAGAAAATGCCGTTGAAGCCTCGCCGTTCCACGAACCCACGGCCGAGCTTCACCACGCCTCCACCACCTCGATCCTCATCCATCCTCGCCCGTGCCTCACCCGCGCCGTCCCCGCCTCGCCCACGCTCCACCCCGCCGGCCTCCGGAGAGTGAGGGAGAGAGGAGAGAGCGTGAGAAGAGAGAGGGAGAGAAGAGAGAAATGAGAGGGGAGAGAGAAAAAGGGTTAAATATATAGAAAAATCCGGAAATTCTGGAAAATACCAAAAAATGTAAAATCACGTTTTCGCGATCCTCGGAATGCACCGATCGCAACGGTACCACTCGCGCCCTGGTGAACGGCCCGGTTCACCCGCAACGAGGTTCCGAAGGAATTACAGAAACACATACCGGGAATCGGAAAACACACGCGGAAAAGTCGCGGAACGCTTCCGGGCCTCCGAAACAACTCCGGATCGCACCGATCCGAACACGAAAGATGTCCGAAACGAAATTTCAGACACAACGGAGCCAGACGCTCCGTGAAACCAGATCCGGGACCCAAAAAGAAGGATCTAAAAAACTCGGGGCATCACAGCCCTCCCCCCTTAAAGAAATTTCGTCCTCGAAATTCAGGACTAGCACCGAGCCACAGGGGAAGAACGCCTCGGCCAACTGACAACACTGCCAGGGCCCCAGCACTAGAAAAATCTCGATTCTCACGAAAGCACCTATCATGAGGGTTACGGCCAGACCATAATCATGAACGACGCCACGCTCTACGCACTGCACACACATCGGCCACCAGAGCAGGCACAACCCAAGGGCACAAGTCTGGTGTCACCTTAGACACAACGGAAATCACTCACGGCATCGCTGCCACCCTCTCGATCACCGAGGGAACGCAATCCACGCCACAAGAACCAATCCACCGGTCAACGCCCATGCTCGGCGGACCAACCAAACGCCAGCTTCTCTGCCAGCTGACCAATCCTACGCCCTACACCAGGGACAACCAACACGGAGCTCCCACCAGCTCACGCCTCAGAAACGGCCACCAAAAGACCTCGCTGGTCACGCGGCTCTCTCCATTCTCGAGCCCCTAAAACCAGCATCTTCTGTCTGTGAAAGACCATCCACTGGTCACCAGACATTTGCCAACGGGAAACCGCCACCTGCCCAGCAGGCACGATCCAACACACGACAGGCCTGCCACTGACACTAGCACAGACCACCACCACCTCCAATCTCGAACCTCACGCCAACTCTACCCTCTCAGGGGAGCACGGCGAAACCACATGACAAGATCTCCCTTCGGTCCTCACGTCACTCGACTCAGACTTACGAGGAATCCTCCCTTGCTGGCCGCAGACTGAGGATCAATACCCAACGCCAACGTCTCATCAGAGACCTCCACACATAGGCATCAACCACCGTCTTGTCTCATCGAATCCTATCTCATCAAAACCTCCATCTCAATTAATCCAAGAGGACGCCTGCCAATCCTGACTCCCGCTCTTATCACAGAGCCACGGGACACACAACCTCTTACGATCTACGACACACTTCTCCAGAACACGATCTCATCAGTGAACGCAACCTCCAACACAAGAATAGGGTACTCATGCAGCAACCTCGCCAGCACATTTCCCCAACTCTCCACCTGCCAGTGCCATGAATGACAAGATCTCAAGCAACGGCACGGTAAAAACACGTCTCACACAACTGGAGACAACGCACATCGATGAACCAATCCTCCGCTGCTCTGCACTTCCTCAGAAATCCAGCCACAACAACCAACGCTACGATCCATGCACTTTGATCCACACGCACAACCACCACGACAACAACTCGGGATCCACCAACTCGACAACCATCTGCCACCCCGCATACTCCGATCCTCCGCACCTCAGGAACCACAACACCAACAACAATTCTCAAAAACACCGCCCAGCCGGCACTCGTCCTTTCGGAACAGCGCCAACACCCTTACACATCAGGGAACGGGCAACGCTTCTCACAGGCAACCACCTTGCCAAAACGCAGGACGCGTCTTGCACGGACTTCGTGGCACACAAGGCCAACCAATCCGAACACACAATGCAAGACGACGAACCTAAGCCCAGCACAATTCTCTCCAACCAAAGGAGAACCCAATCACACCTCCGACCAACGGAAGGAAAACTCCACACTCGACCTGACCTCGAGCCTCGCGCATGCTGGGAACAGCACCTTCCAGCACCAAGAAAACCATCACCACGTCAGGTCAGCGCCTCCGACACACTCAGCAAGTGTCACGTCGGACCATGATCACAACATCTCTCGATGCACCATCGCTGCAATTCCCCGAACGCAGTACCACAACAACACACCCGCCGGCAACCTCTGCCCAACGCAACATGACCAGGGCCACCACTCAAGGGAGAATGCTCTCGACCTCGATCCGCAGACCCCACGCCGGCACGAAAGCCGCAAACAGCAACCACCCTCACCTCGCCGCACAGCGCACTCAAACTCTCAAGCGAGAAACAAAGCGAAAAACATGCACAAAACCCTATGCCAACTGCTGACTGTACTGGACCTTACGGACTCTGATCACTGTAATATCTCAAATTCCCATGTACGTCCACAACCACGCTCTGATACCAACTGTGACGACCCGAGAATCCAGTTACCGGGAAGGCCCGATAACCCGAGACTCGAACCGCCGCCCACGAGCCGGGAGGGCTCGGAAGGGCTAAAAAGGAGTGTGGAGGTACAAAGAAATAGGAAATAAAGCAGGACAATTCAACAATTAACAGAATTAAATAAACAACTGTAACAGAGTCCAGTCCAACAGAAAGTACAGTCTAAAGCAGTAAAACGTACCACATGCCAAGTGAACACTCGGCCCGGCAAGCTGGCAACTAAGAACCTCTACGTAACGCCCTCGAACCTCGAGGAAGAACCTCCGCACCTGAAACGCAGGGGTGAGCCTCCTGTCACTGGCCTAGTAGGGATCCCGAGGAACCCCAACTGAGAAACAACAGCAGAAGGAAAGCTACAACAGCAAGAACAACAATAACAGCAGGAACAGCAAACCGGTGGCCGGTAAAACCTCGGCTCTACAGCTACTCCTACTGTACCAGAAAACACGACCTAGTCTCCCGTCGGGGGACAACCAAGCCACGCACCCGACCACCCGATTCCACGATCGGGGACCACCAGACACGAACCACCCTAGCCACGCTACTAGAAAAACGCCATGATACCTCCGTAACAGAGGCCTGCCCTCAGAAGGGCCTGAGCCAAAACCCCACGGTCAAGGAACACGGTCACGACCTTACCGTCGTGGACACAACGCTGTCTGGGGAAAGGCCCTCGGTGATGCTCACCGGAAACCCCAGACCTCGACTCTGGGAACACTCCCGAAACCACTCATGAAGTCTCGTCTCGCGGACGGAAACGGAACCCGGTACACGACAACACACGTCTCGTGACAGAAGCACCACCCACTAGAAGAACGACCGGATGCGTCCCCTGACGTCTTACACCGCGCCACAAGTGTCTAGCTACAGCGCCCCAGGCGGAGACTCAGACACACTCAGTAACTAGTACCACAGAACAAGGACTAGTTGGGGTCGCGCTTGCCGGCGCCATCCGACGCCCCCAACCTCGTGTGCACACTCAGACCATACGCCCTAGGCCTGTCCTCTAGATGGTAATTCCCCCTAAGCCCGGACTCGGCTGTACGTGGGGGCCCTACGGTAACCAGCCTACTCACCGTCTTTCTCTGGTCAGCCGCTCCACCACTCCCAGGTGGGTCAGCACACGCGTGCCGTAAGAAGGCTACGACTAGTGGACGTGTCACAGAATGTGGACACTGAAAACCACGCACGCACTCATTGCGAGTAACACGGAGTAACAGGTGGCACGGCACCACCAGACTCTAGATGGTCCACTAGACCCACTAACTCAACAGTCTTTGAGTCACAAGACTCGGGGTCAAGACTGTTGCACACGACAGCACCGAGCCATCAATCTGGCCTAATCCATAGGTCCAAAACCACGATGCGATAACTCACGAGGCAGTTCATAACCGCCGAGACCCATCCCTCGGGGAGGGACTTAAGAAACCTCAAGCCCCAGGCTGGGAGACTGGACTCACCGTCCAAGGCCACACGCTTGGCCCACTCGGAAGCCACCTTCCAGAGGGGCAACGACCTACGGGGAAACCTTACCGCACTCACACCGATACACGGTGACTCGATCTAGCAAGAACCCGGAAGCCCGGAACACCTGGGGTCACCCGAACCCACCAAGCCCACGGGCACGCTTATCGAGGTAACACGGTACCTCCAGACACCCCAAAAATACGGTAACGAAACCCACGGGGTGCCCGGGACACTCACGAGGCCAAAGGTCGACCACTGGGTCACAACCTGGTCGACCGGAGACCAACACAACACAATCGGAACGCTAGAAGGTCACCCGGACCCTTAAATTCACGGGCACGCTAATCGAGGTAAATAGAACCTCCAGACACCCCAAAACACGGTCACGGAACTCCACGGGGTATCCGGGACACACATGGCCCAAGGGGAGCACGATCAGCCGCAGACCGCTCGCCCCGGGTAGCCCGGCTGGTCACCTCCAAGAACGCGCTATATGTCCATAGCCCGTTCAAGCAGAACGCGCTAGGATCCTATAGCGCGACAGTAATGAACGCGCTATAGGTCCATAGCGCGACCAGGCCAGGTCGCGCTATGATCCTATAGCGCGACAATCCAGAACGCGCCATAACCCTATTGCGCGACGAGAACCGCCATACTGTTCATCTTCTCCGATGAACATGCCCCATCGGGGCGGCGCGACCCTCAAGAACGCGCTAGCCGAGACTAGCGCGTTCTCAGTCCGCGACCGAAAACGGTGGAAACCGCAGGAAAAACCATTCCATGCCCCGTTCACCCTCAGGTGAAGGGGAAACAAAAGGGGAAACCTTCCCCAAGCCCCTAGGCATGCATCTAAACCCTTGGATCGCCCAAAAACACCGCAAAGCAGGAGATCCGGCTCACACCCCAAAAACATACATTTTCCCCAAATCGCCCCATTTAGCCCGCTCGGCTCACCACAGCCTACAAAACTCGCGGGAAAAGAAGTACGCGAGTCGAGGGTCCATCTCCCTACCTCCACCGAAGATTCGACGCGCCGTGGATGCCGATCCACGAAGAAAACGCCGTTGAAGCCTCGCCGTTCCACGAACCCACGGCCGAGCTTCACCATGCCTCCACCACCTCGATCCTCATCCATGCTCGCCCGTGCCTCGCCCGCGCTGTCCCCGCCTGCCCACGCTCCACCCCGTCGATCGCCGGAGAGAGAGGGAGAGAGGAGAGAGCGTGAGAAGAGAGAGGGAGAGGAGAGAGAAATGAGAGGGGAGAGAGAAAATGGGTTAAATATATAGGAAAATCCAAAAATTCTGAAAAATATCAAAAAAAATGTAAAATCACGTTTCCGCGATCCTCGGAACGCACCGATCGCAACGGTACCACTCGCGCCTTGGTGAACGGCCCGGTTCATCCGCAACAAGGTTCCGAAAGAATTACCGAAACACACATCGGGAATCGGAAAACATACGCGGAAAAGCCGCGGAACGCTTCCGGGCCTCCGAAACAACTCCGGATAGCACCGATCCGAACACGAAAGATGTCCGAAACGAAATTTTGGACACAACAGAGCCAAACGCTCCGTGAAACCAGATCCGGGACCCAAAAAGAAGGATCCAAAAAACTCGGGGCATCATAGTTTTTCTCACGGGCGAGCGTGGTCTTCGAGATGTTTCTGACCGTTGCATTTTGACCGTTGAACAATCCTTGGGCTTAGCGGTCACGAGACGACTGTTTAACCCAGTCTGGCGATCCCAATGGAGACCGTTTCTTTCCTTGGCAGCCTTATGGCGTTGCGGTCCCAAGGGTGACCGTTTACACCATGAAGCGGCCTAGGATTGGACCGTTTTTGTCCCAAACAATCGTGAGACGACCGTTTCCCCCTTTCTTTGCAGCCCTATGGCTAGCGGTCCCCATGAGACCGTTTACATCTGTAAACGGCCTAGGATGAGACCGTTTTCTTCCCAGATGAGTCTGGCGGTCCAGAGAGTACCGTTTCTCTGTCTGGCGGTCCAGCATTAGACCGTTTGTGCCTTGTAGCGGTCCAGAGTGAACCGCCACCTGTCTTTTGTCCAACCGGAATTCTTTTCTTGCCGACTTGAATCTCGGGCAGGTGGATCTCGATCCCCGTGCTGACCTACGGTCCGATTGATGCTGGGCATCGTCTGGGGGCCGTGTGTGGGTGCCGTGGAGACCCCGGGATGTACCATAGTTCGGCTGGTGTTACCATGAGTCGGTATTAGTACGAGGAGCTGTCATTATACTTTGTCTGGTTTAGACGTTGTTTCCGTTGATTAGAGAGTCTACTATTTCAACGACCCTCCACTAGTCGTAGCCTTCCGACACGCGAGTGGTCCCACTAGGGAGTGGTGGCGAGGCTATCCCGAGAGACGGTTTTTAGACTGGTTACCATAGGGCCCCACGTCTTGCAGCCAGAGTCCGGTTGAGGGGAAAATCAGTCAGAGGGCCTGACCTAGGATGCATAGTCTGTGTGTGCACACGTGGTCGGGGGCGGTGGACCTGCGCTGACGAGCGCGACCCCGACCAGTCCTTGTTCTGTGGTTACTTGTACGGGTCCCCGTTACGCCAGGGTGTGATGAGGGGGACACCTGAGGCGCGGTCTAAGACGCCAGTGAGCGCATCCGGCCTTGCTTCTAGTGGGTAGTACTCCTGTCTTTATCAGGTAGTGACTCTTGGTGTTTTGTCGGGTTGTCTCGATTTTTGTGCCGTGTGGTCGGTACTTGATGTGGCTGAGCTTTCTCGTTTACTTATTTTGGTGACCTTCGCTCTACGTTTGGTTAGTGTTAGCCTTTGACTACTTTCCGTGCAGTTTCTCATTTTGTGAGGTAGGGGTCTGGGTGATCCCTACTGAGCCTTTCTTATGAGACTCATTCCCTACGTATTTCCGTGGTTTCAAGTGAGGCGAGGCTTCAGGGGAGCGCTTCTGAGGCTCCACGTGGTTCTGGTGCCTAGGGTTAGTTGTCAGTTGCCAGAGCCGGGGTATGTCCCGTGTAGTTGTACCTTTTCTTTCTAGACTGTGCTAGTTGTGGACTACTGTTATATTTTAGACTGCTGTTAGATTGTGGACCATGTAAATTATTTAATGCTATTTATTATTTCCTACTTATTCATACTAATTGTGTAGTTCTGCAATTATTTTAGATTCTTGTGTATTTCCACACCACCCCTTTAACCCTTCCGAGTCTTCGGGCTCGTGGGTGGCGGTTTGAGATTCGAGTTATCGGGCCTTCCTGGTGTTCGGGTCTCGGGTCGTTACAGTTGGTATCAGAGCAGCGGTTGTGGATATATATAAGAATCATAAATAATTACACTGGTCCACTAGTCCACAATGATGATGTACAGTCGGCACTGGCTTAGGGCATCGTATGTTTTATTGATTTTGCCATTTTTCGTATCTTCTGTCTTTTGCAACAGGCGAGCATGGCGCCGAGGCGGAGGCCACGCTCTCAGCAGGGACAGTCGACAGAGGAGTAGGAGGAGCAGAGCAGAGTGCCACTAGTTGCCACTGAGGCATGGGATACAACGAGAGTTCCGGGGGCAGAGGATTTTTTTCGGAGTATGTTCTAGTTCATGACTCAGCAGTTCGGCGGAGATGCCGGTAAGGGCTCGTCGTCTAGGGGTGGGCCTAGCCGTGCAGTGAGGGACTTTTTGCAGTTCCATCCACCCTACTATGGCGGCCAGCCAGACCCAAATGTGGCCCGAGACTGGCTTGATGAGATGGAGAGAGTGTTCAGTTCCATGAACTGCGCCGAGGAGGATAGGGTGATGTTCGCTTGTAACCAGTTGTAGGGTTCGGCTCGAGCTTGGTGGTCTTCAGAGTGGAAGACGTCCTTTCAGTCACGTTCCCTTCAGCAGGTCACGTGGCAGGACTTTGTTAAGGTCTTCGAGCGTACTTACTGCCCATCCTATGTCGGTACGCAGAAGATGCGTCAGTTTCTGGAGTTGGTTCAGGATGACATGTCAGTGTTGCAGTACATGGCTCGTTTTGTTGAGTTAGGCCGTTATGCTCCCCATATCATGAAGAATGAGGGGCTGAAGACCGAGCAGTTCGTCCAGGGTTTGAGGCAGGATTTGAGGCACCTCTTGATGGCGAACGATGCCACTGATTTGGAGACGGCTTCCCGTGTAGCGGCATCTTTGGAGCTGGATATGCAGAAGATCCGAGGACAGGTTGGCCAGGGGCAATCCTTGTCGGGCCACCGCCAGCAGGCGGCTACCTAGCAACATGGTACCTTTCAGCACGCTACGGGTAGTTCGGGGGCATCGGCGCCAGTGGAGTCAGCGGCAGGATCAGTATCTTTTGGCTCGAAGGTCAAGAAGTTCTTCAAGAGAGGTTTTGGTAAGAAGCGCAAGGAGGGCAGAGATCAGAGGCATGTGTCTGTGAGCAGTGTTCAACAGCCGATTCCTTATCAGCGTCAGGGATCAGTTGGTGGTTCGTGGGGGTCGTGTCCCCGGTGCGGCGGTTCTCACCCGCTCAGGCAGTGCACGATGCCAGTGATTTGTTTCAAATGTGACCAGGTAGGTAATATGGCACGTGACTGTCCTTTGAGGCCGCAACAGCCGCAGCAGGGGCAGTACCCGCCACTACCCCGGTCAGCGAGTGTGGGCAGCCAGTAGGCCTGTCAACGGAGTGGATACGAAGCAAATATATGACTATCAGTATCCGCTCCGTTTTAAAATTCGAATTATCCGATTTTGATCCGCTCCGATTTGAATTCAGATACGAAGTGAATATATGACTATCCGTATCCGCTCTGTTTTTAAATTTGAATTATCTGATTCAAATTCAAAAGTATATAAATATAATAATAAAATATTAAAAGTATATAAAATATAACTATAAAATGTCAAAAATATATAAAATAAACTCTAAATTAAAATACAACTATAAAATGTCTAAATTTCTCGACAATATTATTTATTTTATAATATATTATTTAAAAATATGTATTATATGATATATAATATTACGAACAGATATTTTTCGAAGCGAATATTATAATATCCGTATCCGCTTCGATTCGAATTCGGATATTATCGGTATCTGAAAAAATGAATACGAATTCGAATATTATCCGTTAATACGGATTCGAACTCGAAGCAGATCCGGATAATATCCGAATCCGTTGACAACCTAGCAGCCAGAGGTCTCGCGGCAAGATTACACACATGACCAGGGCAGAGGCAGAGTCGTCGCAGCTTGTGGAAGGTGCTGTTATGATTTTGGGTTACGCAGCTCGGGTTTTGTTTGATTCTGGCGCGTCGCATTCGTTTATTTCGGAGGATTTTGCACTGAGTATTGAGGAGCCGATAACCCAGATGTCGTGTGATTTGGCGGTGGAGTTGCCTACTGGTGATTTTATGATCACCCCGTATTGTTTTGAGAAGGTGCCCGTGTGGGTGGAAGGGCGGAGATTGCCAGCTAGGCTTTATGCGTTGTCACTTCAGGATTTTGATGTTATTTTGGGCATGGATTGGCTTGAGGCCATCATGCCTTGGTGGATTGCAGCTCGAAGAATGTTTATTTCTGGTAACTTCGAGGACCCACCTTCTTTTTTCAAGGTATCAGGTCTTCGTCTTCCCGCTTTCTTATTTCGGCTATTAGGGCTCGTCGATTACTCGACGCAGGTTGTTAGGGTTTTCTCGCTTCTGTGGTCGTGGTGGACTAGTCGGAGTCGGATGTGGAGGACATTCCGGTAGTGTGCGAGTTCCCCGATGTTCTTCCCGAGGATTTACCTGGATTACCTCCCCAACAGGAGATCGATTTTGTTATCGAGGTCATGCCTGGCACGGGGCCTTTGTCGAAGGCTCCTTACCGTATGGCTCCCGCTGAGCTTAGAGAGTTGAGGGTGCAGTTGCTGGAGTTACTGGCCAAGTGGTATATTCACCCTAGCTTCTCCCCTTGGGGTGTGCCAGTATTGTTTGTGAAGAAGAAGGATGGTAGTCTGAGGTTGTGTATTGACTACCGGTAGCTGAACGAGGTGACCATTAAGAACAAGTATCCGTTACCACAGATCGATGACTTGTTCGATCAGCTTCAGTCTGCTCGAGTGTTCTCGCGGATTGATCTGCGGTCCGGTTATTATCAGCTGCGGATTCGTGAGTCTAATGTGGAGAGGACTACGTTTAGCACGAGGTATGGGTATTATGAGGTTTTGGTGATGCCGTTTGGGCTCACCAATGCCCTCGTAGCGTTCATGGATTTGATGCATAGGGTGTTTCGTCCCTACTTGGACCAGTTTGTAGTCATGTTTGTGGACGACATCCTTGTTTATTCACAGTCTACAGAGGACCATGTGTACCATTTGAGGGTTGTGTTGCAGACTTTGCGAGACCACCAGTTGTATGCGAAGCTCAGCAAGTGTGAGTTCTGGCTTCGTGAGATGCACTTTTTGGGGCACGTGATTTCTGGTGATGGCATTTACGTGGATCCAGCCAAGGTCGAGGCAGTGATGCAGTGGCTGAGGTCGGGGTCTGTGACAGAGATTCGGAGTTTCTTGGGGCTTGCAGGCTATTATAGGAGGTTCATCCAAGATTTTGCCCGTATTTCAGCCCCGATGACTAGGCTTACGAGGAAGGATGTGCCGTTTGTCTGGACCGATGAGTGCGAGCAGAGCTTTATGGAGCTTAGGAGGTTGCTCACCTCAGCACCGGTGTTCGTGTTACCTTCTGGGTCAGGAGATTTTATGTTGTGTACAGATGCTTCCGGGGTTGGTTTGGGTGCTATGTTGATGCAGCATGGTAGAGTTGTGGCGTATGCATCGCGGCAGTTGAAGCCACACGAGGAGAACTACCCTACCCATGATCTTGAGTTGGCTGTTGTAATCTTTGCATTAAAGATTTGGAGGCATTAACTGTACGGTGAGAAGTTTGAGGTGTTCACTGACCATCAGAGTTTGAGGTATGTGTTCACTCAGAAGGACTTTAACCTCAGGCAGAGGAGATGGATGGAGTATATGAAGGATTATGACTTCACCCTATCTTATCAGCTGGACAGGATGAATGTCGTGGCCGACGCCCATAGTAGAAAGGTCGTGGTCAATGCGATGATGTTGAGGAAGTGAAGGCTCTGGGAACAAGTGCCAGCTGTGACATTTAGGCTTAAGGTTCCTCGAGAGCCAGGGTCAGCTGTTCTTGCAAGCTTGACTGCCACATCAGCCATCCGTCGTCAGGTGACAGAGGCTTAGCATGCAGACTCTGAGTTGTCCCGGATTTTGGCTATGGCCGATGTAGAGCTCGGCGAGGACGGAGCGGTGAGATTCCGAGGTAGGCTATATACGTCCCGGTCGAGGAGCAGATGAGACGTGTGGTGTTACTAGAGGCTCATGGGAGTAGGTACACCGTACATCCGGGTGCGACGAAGATGCATTGGAACTTGAGGAGGCAGTTCTGGTGGCCCGGCATGAAGCGAGATGTTACTGAGTTTGTGGTCAGGTGCCTGACCTATCAGTAGGTGAAGGCGGAACACCATCGACCTGGTGGTATGCTTCATCCCTTGAAGGTTCCCAAGTGGAAATGGGATCACGTGACCATTGATTTTGTGGTGGGATTGTCGAGAACTCCGAGTGGTCAGGATAGTATTTGGTTGTTGGTGGATATGCTGACGAAGACGGCTCGGTTGTTACCGATCAGAGTCAGCTGGAGTGTGCCCAAGTTGGCACATCTATATGTGGAGCGGATCGTACCTTTGCATGGAATTCATGTTTCCATTGTGTCAGATCGAGATCCGTGTTTCACTTCTGGATTCTGGAGGAGTTTCCAGAGAGCTCTAGGCACCGAGTTAGCTTTTAGCTCAGCTTATAATCCTCAGTCGAACGGACAATCAGAGAGGACCATCCAGATGCTAGAGGACATGCTGAGGTCATGTTGCTTGGAGTGGCAGGGGAGTTGGATTCACCATCTACCATTGGTGAAGTTTGCCTACAACAACAGCTATCATTCAAGCATTGGGATGGCTCCCTATGAGGTGTTGTACGGGCGACCGTGTCGGACTCCACTCGATTGGTTTGAGGTTGGTGAGCGTTTATGACGGGACCAGAGCTGGTGCAGTAGTGCGTGAATGTGGTGCATTTGGTCCGTCAGAACATGTTAGCGACGCAGAGTCGGCAGAAGAGCTATGCCGATCGGAGAAGGTAGCCCCTCAGTTTTACGATCGGTGACCGTATGTTTTTGAGGGTTTCTCCTATGATGGGAGTAATGCACTTTGGGCGGAGTGGGAAGTTGAGTCCCCTCTATGTTGGCCCTTTTCCCATTATGGAACGCATTGGCGATGTTGCTTATCGGTTGCAGCTACCCTTGGAGTTAGCTGCGGTGCATGATGTGTTCCATGTCTCTGTGCTGAGGAAGTATATGCCTGATGATTCTCATGTTTTGGAGGATTCCGTTTGGCCCGAGGTGACTCCCGATCTGTCTCTTCCAGAGTTCCCCATCCGTATTGAGGATCGGCGAGAGCAGGACCTGCGGAATAAGGTTATTCCCCTGGTTAAGGTGGTGTGGCAGCGGCACTCTGGCGGTGAAGCATCTTGAGAGCGTGAGGACGAGATGCGTCAGTAGTTCCCTTATCTATTCAAGTAAGTCTCCTTTTCTTTTCCCCCGTGCTTTATTTTGAATTTTGAATTTTAAGGGGGGAGGGCTATAATGCCCCGAGTTTTTCTGGCACTTTTCGGCTCTAGATCCGTGGGTTTCGGATCAGTTTTGGGGGTCCAGGTTCGTGTTTCGCAGTTTACACGTATTTTTCCCTGACGAACCTACGGAACCCTGTGTAGGGCAAACCATTACGTTCTCCTACTCCGGGACGGTACCAGTGAGTCCGGCGTGTTCCGAGGATCGAGGAAATGTATTTATCTATTTTTCGTATTTTTTTGGAAAATTTAGATTTTCTATAAATACCCCCATTTCTTTTTCTTTTTCTTTCTTTCTTCTTCCTCCCCCTCCCGTGACCGACCGGCACCCCTCTCCCCCCCTCCCTTGCGTGGACGCGATGGCGACCCTCTCCCCGGCTGCAGTCGGCGGCGAGGTAACGGCGCGGCGACACGACGACAGCGGCGGTGAGACGGTCGTGGAGGCGTGTGGAGCTCATGAGAAGCTCGTGAAGAATGAGGGTTTCAAGCGAAGTTTTGAAGATCGGCGTCGATCCATCACGTTTCGGGCGACCCCGAGGTAGGGTGACAGATCCTTAGCTCATTTACCGTCTTCCCCGTGATTTCTAGGCCGAGAGGAGGTCAAGAGGGGTTCATTTGAGCCGGGGAAGAGAAATCCATGATTTGGGGTTCGAGTGCCGGATCTAGCGTTTTAATCCGTTATTTTGTGGTTTGTTGGCATCAAATGATGCTCTGGGGCATGGGGAAGGGTTCCCCTTTTGTTTCCCCTTCACCTGGGGGTGAATGAGGCGTGGAATGGCGTTTTGGGGCCACTCCCGCCGTTCTTGATTTTCTGGAATGTATGCGGTCCTAACAGGAACCGCTTTTGGCGTAAAGCGGCCTTAGCGTTTCTGGGCTTAGAGTGTCGGCAGGGTATGCGGTCACACGATAGACCGCCTAGCCTTGAGGTGGCCAAGGGGCCGACTATTTTTCTCACGGGCGAGCGTGGTCTTCGAGATGTTTCTGACCGTTGCGTTTTGACAGTTGAACAATCCTTGGGCTTAGCGGTCACGAGACGACCGTTTAACCCAGTCTGGCGGTCCCAAGGGAGACCGTTTCTTGTCCAAGCGGTCACTAGGTGACCGTTTCTTTACTTGGCAGCCTTATGGCGTTACGGTCCCAAGAGAGACAGTTTACACCATGAAGCGGCCTAGGATTGGACCATTTTTGTCCCAAACGGTCGTGAGACGACCGTTTCCCCCTTTCTTCGCAGCCCCATGGCTAGCGGTCCCCATGAGACCGTTTATGCCTGTAAACGGCCTAGGAGGAGACCGTTTTCTTCCCAAATGAGTCTGGCGGTCCAGAGAGGACCGTTTCTCTGTCTGGCGGTCCAACATTAGACCGTTTGTGCCCTGTAGTGGTCCAGAGTGAACCGCCACCTGTCTTTTATCCAACCGGAGTTCTTTTCTTGCCGACTAGAATCCTGGGCGGGTGGATCTCGATCCCGTGCTGACCTACGGTCCGATTGATGCTGGGCATCGTCTGGGGGCCGTGTGTGGGTGCCGTGGAGACCCCGGGATGTAGCATAGTTCAGCTGGTGTTACCGTGAGTCGGTATTAGTACGAGGAGCTGTCCTTATACTTTGTCCGGTTTAGACGTTATTTCCGTTGACTAGAGAGTCTACTCTTTCAACGACCCTCCACTAGTCGTAGCCTTCCGACATGCGAGTGGTCCCACCAGGGAGTGGTGGCGAGGCTACCCCGAGAGACGGTTTTTAGACTGGTTACCGTAGGGCCCTACCTTTTGCAGCCAGAGTCCGGCTGAGAGGAAAACCAGTCAGAGGGCCTGACCTAGGATGCATGGTCTGTGTGTGCACACGTGGTCGGAGACGGTGGACCTGCGCTGACGAGCGCGACCCCGACCAGTCCTTGTTCTGTGGTTACTTGTACGGGTCCCCGTTACACCAGGGTGCGATGAGGGGGACACCTGAGGCGCGGTCTAAGATGCCAGTGGGCACATCCAGCCTTACTGCTAGTGGGTGGTACTCATGTCTTTGTCAGGTAGTGACTCTTGGTGTTTTGTCGGGTTGTCTCGATTTTTCATGCCGTGTGGTCGGTACTTGACGTGGCTGAGCTTTCCCGTTTACTTATTTTGGTGACCCTTGCTCTACGTTTGGTTAGTGTTAGCCTTTGACTGCTTTCCGTGCAGTTTCTCGTTTTGCGAGGTAGGGGTCCGGTGATCCCTACTGAGCGTTTTGTTATGAGGCTCATTTCCTGCATCTTTCCGTGATTTCAGGTGAGGCGAGGTGTAACGCCCCAATTTTTTTGGATATTTATCGGATCAGGATCCGTGGGTTTCGGATCGATTTCGGGAGTCCCGGAGCGCGTTTTGTGGTTTACGTGTGTTTTTATCTATCGGACCTACGGAACGCCGTGCAGGGTGAACCTTTGCGTTCTCCGACTCTGGGACGGTACCAATGCGTTGTGCGTTTTTCGAAGATCGCGGAGGTAATTTTTTCTAATTTTTGGAATTTTCCAGAATTTCTAGATTTTCCTATATAAACCCTCCCACCCCTCTCTCTCCTCTCATTTCTCACTCTATCCCTCTCTCTCTTCTCCCACGCTCTCCTCTCACTCTCTCCTCTCCGGTGGCCGACGGACCGAGGCGGGGGTGAGGCGGGGTGACACAGGCGAGGAGGACGACGAGGAGGGGCCGAGGATCGAGGGACGGGGGCGCGGTGAAGCCGGTTCGTGAGCGTGGGGCACCGGCGGGGTTTCATGAGGTGTTTCTTCATGAATCGGCGTCCACGGCGCGTGAAATCTTCGGTGGAGGTAGGGGGATGGTTTCCTAACCCGTGTTCTTCATCTCCCCGCGTTTTATAGGTCGAGGCGAGGCCGAGAGTGGGTTTATTTTGCATTTGGGGGAAATTCCATGTTTAGGGCGAGCAGCGATTTTCGGCCGATTTGAGGCCCGATCGAGGTTTTGGTTGTGTTTTTGGGTTGTGGGAAGGTCCGGGGATGATTTCCCCATGTTTTCCCCTTCGCCTGGGGGCAAACGGGGCGTGGAACCGAACCCACAGCGGGGTTCGGTCCGTCGGTGGTGAACGCAGGGGGCTGCCACGTTGGTGGCCGTCCAGCCCTGGTCTGGACGGCCAAGACCTTGGCAGCCCAGTGACCAGCAGTCTGGCCGCCTAGAGGGGAGGGCGACCAGATGTCTGGCCGCCCTCCTGGGTGGCCTTGCTTGGGCGGCCATCGCCCTGGACACCCAGCCCCTTGGGCGGCCAGGTGAGTGGTCGACCAGCCCACTTGGCCCCGGGTCGTCGTGTTTTGGGGTTCCCTTCGCCCGAGGTGTCCGTGTGTGGTACGGATGTGTGGGCAAGGTGTACGGGTGATTCTCTGTGATTCTGGGAGTTCCGTGTTACTTCGAGTTGTGTACTCGTGTGTTTTAAGGGTCTGGGTGACCCTCTTGTGTTTCGATTGCGTCGTGTTAACCCCCGGTCGAGCCGGTTGTGACCCAGTGGTCGACCTTCGGTCTCGTGGATGTCCCGGACACCCCGTGGGTTCTGTGTCCACGTTTTGGGGTGTCTGGAGGTGCCGTGTTACCTCGAATAGCGTCCCCGTGGGTTTGATGGGTCCGGGAGACCCCTTGTGTTCCGAGCTCTCGTGTTCTCGCTAGAACGAGTCGCCGTGTAACGGTATGAGTGCAGTGGGGTTTCCCCGCACGTCGTGAGTTTCTCCGGAAGGTGGTTTCCGTGTGGGCCATGCGTATGGCCTTGGACTGTGAGTCCAGTCAACCAGCTTGGGGCTGGAGGTTTTCCGTGTTCCCTTGTTAAGGGAATGGTCTCGGCGACTTGTGAAGTTGCCTTGGGAAGTGTGTCACCGTGGTTTTAGACCTAGGGATTAGGCTAGATTGACGGCGTTGTGCCGTCACGTACATCGCTCTTGACCTCGAGTCATGTGACTCAAGGACCGTTGGACCTAGTAGGTCTAGTGGGCTGTCCAAAGTCTGGTGGCATCGTGCTACCTGTTACTCCGCGTTACTCGTGATGGGTGCATGAGTGATTTTCAATGTTTACATTTAGTGACCTCCCACTAGTCGTACCCTTCTTATGGCACGCGTGTGCTGACCCACCCGGGAGTGGTGGAGCGGCTTACCCGAGAGAGACGGTTTTTAGGCTGGTTACCGTAGGGCCCCTCGCCTTTGCAGCCTGAGTCTGACTGGGGGGGGGGGGAACCAGCTAGAGGACCCGACCTAGAACGGATGGTCTGTGTGTGCACACTTAGTTGGGGGCTGTCGGACCCGCGCTGACGAGCGCGACCCCAACTAGTCCTTGTTCATGTTACTAGTTACTGTGTGTCTCTGTCTCCGCCTGGGGCGTCGCAGTGAGACACTTGAGGTGCGGACTAAGTTGTTAGTGGACGCATCTGGCCTTACTTCTGGTGGACAGTGCTCCCGTCACGTGACGTGAGTTTTCTCGTGAGTCGAGTTTCGCTTCACGTCTGCGAGACGTGGTTTTGTGTGTAGTTTCGGGAGCGTTCCCGCAGTCAAGGTCTGGTGATGCGGGATGGACAGCGAACCTGGGACTCTAGCTCGCAACTCGTCCCTAGCGAGGGAAACGCGGGATCGTGCACGGTTGAGAAACCGGCAATGAGTCTCGGGTATCGGCCTTTCCGCGTGTACTTGGATTGAGTCACGGGATGGGTTCACTAACTCACTCTCGCAGCGGTGATAAAATAAGTATCGAGCTAATAATCCTATCACTCTAGCAGCAGCATTCAAAAGTATACGAGATAAGCAAATGTGATAAAGAGAGTGGCGAGTTTACCTCCACTCTCCGGGCGTGGGGAAGACAACCCCGGCCGAAGCTCGTACTCCAGGTGTACAAATATTACAATAATTACAGAAATAAATTTATCACCCAATCCACGCAGGGAGGTAAAGGGCTACAATGTGGGGCCCGGGAGTAGCGAAATCGGGTTGACGGGCAGCAATTTGGGTCGGAGACGGGCTGCTGGTCCGACTCGGTTCCGACTCGGTACTGTTCCAACTCGGTACAACAAGGGAACTCAGCAACTGGGACGGCAGCTTCCAGTTGACTCCTTACTGCGGCGACTGGCTGGGACGCTTTTGATGGGTTGCCAATTGATCTCCAGGAGCGGCGGTCGCCGAAGATAAGTCGGCGTATTTTTCGAGGAATTAATTCTCAGACTGAGTTGCTGGCCTGTCCTCAGATCTGCTCTGCGCGCCTTCACGAAAAGATTTTCTGCTGCCAGATCTGATGTCGGATCGATGTAAAAGTGGTACCGATGGATAGAGGACTCAGAGGGCTACACCATATAATTTGCTCAGATCCATCAAGTAAATGGATTAAAAATGAAAACAACTGTTCAACAAAGATTTTTGCTGGCTCGGACTGACAGACACACTGGACAGACTAAGTTCTCCCTGAAAATGAATTTTGACCGATAGGAAGACGATAGATATAGACCCTAGAAAAATTATGGTGGAAGGTAGGAAAGTAAGGAACACACATGATTTTTTAGGGATTTTCTATAGATGTATAAGGGGGTGGGAAAAATAGAATAACAGACTCCTATCCTACAGATCTGTAAACTGGCAGACTGTTAGGGGTGGAACTAAAAATCGGGAAAAACTATCAAACGACCTCTGATTGACATGAAATTTAAAATGGAGACTGGAGATAACAAGAAGAACAAACACTCAAAATTGCATCTCGATAAGATCTCTTGATGTGGAGATAAAAATCGGGATTCAACCTTCTGTCCTGATGTAGATAGAATTCCGACGCGACGGGGGCGGTGGTGCGACGGCGGCTCGATGGCGGCGGCAGCGGCGGTGCTGATCTTCACACTCAGAGAGGGGGGAGGGGAGGAGGCTTCACACCTCAAGAAATTTGTAGAAATCTATCTGCAAGGGGGTGAGAGAGAGAGAGAGGGGTGCCCTTGGGCTTGCTCTTGGCTAAAATGCTTAATTCTTCATTAATTCTACAAATGACACTATACACACCCTTAAATAGAGAATGGCAAGGGGAGGGGCTGGGAATCTCGTGGGAGAGAGGAGAGGGGTGAGGGGGGGGGGGGCACTTGTCAAGTGGGAGAGGGAGGGGGACCAAGGGGGGGCCAAAGTCCAAGTTTGGTAGGTTGCCTACCTTGGATCAAGAAAGGGGGATCCCCCTTCTAGAAGCCTACAAGCCACCAAACCCCTTTCACACTAGCCCATGGGCTTGGCCCATTTAAAAGTCCAATAACTCTAGACCACTATTCTAGCCCATTACAAGACCATAGGCCCATTAGCCTTATTACAATAGTACAACCCAATAAGTGTCCATATGTTCTAAATAGGGCCCAACAAGACTTAAAGGCATACAATGAAGATAAGTTGCTTGACTTGGCGTCCCTGTCCTCCGTGAGCTAAGCGGGCCCCGGTGTATCCTCGGCCACCAATGCATATTGCAGTGTGTGTCCGCACTAATTCTCCTCGAGTGGGAGGAACTCGACCCCGTCGAGTAAGGGGTGTGGCTGCTTGTGTGGCTCCGGTGGATCTGTCACCGATCTGGTAGCGCAAAGTACGCTCCACTCCAAGTAATCGTCACCTGCTCATCCTGTATATATTCGATATGCGCATGCTGCTGTGAGAATGAGGCTAGAGGTGGACACTCCGGGGTGGGGGTCACTCTCAAAGGAAGGAGACGGCTCAATGACTCACTAGAAATCACCACTGAATCCCTATATGTTACTAGATCCGACACATAGATAGAGCTGAACCCAAATTATGGTAAGCCTACAACATACGTATTGGACCCGACTTGCCTCGCACTCGAAGGGACTGACATCGTGAGCTGACAATAGACCGACTCAACTCGATGTATGTAGACTCACTATGCACTCGAACTCGACAGATAAACTGTATAAATAAGCAAAATTGACTCATAGACTATGGTATGCGGACAGACGGAGAGACACCAACTAGTGACTTCCTATAACTGACGACACATGCAAAGGACTTACTAAGGAGGACTCGGGGGGAATGTTGGACACCGTCTACATACACTAGGTGTAAAGATAAACTGACCCACAACTTAATGTGATGAGTGTCAACTCTCATCAACCGTCGCCGGTTGGAGAAGACTCGTCCTCGGGTACAGAAATGTGTGAGGACAAGGCAGTGGATGATGGGAAAGTCATCCGGACACCTGACATGGATCAAGAGAATGATGGGGTCCGGATGTTGTCTCTAATATGCGTGGTAGAAATCAAACCATACCGTGTCAACATAGGGTGTCGACAATGGTACGGTAGTCACTAGCTGCTGCACTACCGTAGGAGAGACGGGTAGAAGTGGGATGGTGGGGTCCTCCGAGGATAAAGTGGGCGGGACAGATAGGTCCGGGATGACCGGTGGTATTGGGGTGACTAACAGTCCCTGGCCCTCTATTGGATCACTCTCTAACCCCAAAACATCAGCGATGTACTCCTCGGCCAACTCTTGGTCAGCCTCATAACTCACTAGAATAGGCCCGGGTGAGGCATCCTCCGAATGGTTGTCCTCTATGGTAAGGGAATGTGAAGGACACGGGTTGCAGAAATGGCTAATATCACTATAGGGGGCCACATGGGTGGGCTCCAGGAGAGATGGTGGGCGTGAGTCCAGAGGTGAAATGGGCCGCTGGGGCTGGGTGGTTGGTGACGCGGAGGTGGTCGACTGAATGCCGTCGTGGAAGATGAACTCGTCGGGTAGGTGAGGTGGGTATAAGGTGCATATCCTCTTATCCCGGTCAAAGGTCGCTCTCCTTTCTTCCAACCAATCTTGCCCTAAAATGATGCATGGACCAGCAAGTGTGTCGACCTTGCACCATGCTCCATCGTCATAAAGAACGGGGCCGAACCTCCATTGGAACTCTACAAATGCTAAGCCACCATTGAGAACAATCTCTCCGGTCTTAGAGAGCGACTCAACTATGTCTTGTGAGACACAGTTAGATGACACCCTACTGATGAAGTCGATCTCCGTATGCAACCCATTGGGTAGGATGACAGTGGACACGATAGGTCGCTGGAACGACTCGGTTGTTGGCTTAGGGGTCGGGTGTCAGGCCATGAAAGCATTGAATTCGGCCACCAAGGATGACCACTCAGACCCATGGTCTCGGGGGACGGCCATGGTGGTGGGGGGTAGTGGACATACATACACACAGTGACAAGACCGAACTCTCTCGGACTAGACACGACCCTAAAATAACAATGCAAAGTTGGAGTACCAACTCGACTACAAACCTAGACTCTACCCATATCCGGTATGTGGCGGAGGTTTGATCCGAAGATCGCGCTCATGCAATTGAATCACCTTCCCGATAGGCATAACCTAACGTTCGGGCAACACCTTTTGATATACTAAATAAATGTATGTAAATGCAACACCTAGACTTAGACACTTTTTTTTTTATTTTTAAACAAAGACTACCCTAGACACAACCTTCCGCTCTGATACCAATTTGATGCGGGACAGACAGCAAACATGGGACTCTAGCTCGTAACTCGTCCGTAGCGAGGGAAACGCGGGATCGTGCGCGGTTGAGAAACTGGCAATGAGTCTCGGGTATCGGCCTTTCCGCGTGTACTCGGATTAAGTCACAGGACGGGTTCACTCACTCACTCTCGCAGTGGTGATAAAATAAGTATCGAGCTAAACTATCACTCTAGCAGCAGCATTCAAAAGTATACGAGATAAGCAAATGCGATAAAGAGAGTGGCGAGTTTACCTCCATGCTCCGGGCGTGAGGAAGACAACCCCGACTGAAGCTCGTACTCCCGGTGTACAAATATTACAATAATTACATAAATGAATTTATCGCCCACTCCACGTAGGGAGGTAAAGGGCTACAATGTGGGGCCCGGGAGTAGCAAAATCGGGTTGACTGGCAGCAATTTGGGTCGGATATGGGATGCTGGTCTGACTCGGTTCCAACTCGGTACAGTAAGGGAACTTAGCAACTGGGACAGCGGCTTCCGGTCGACTCCTTACTGCGGAGACTAGCTGGGACGCTTCTGATGGGTTGCCGATCGATCTCCAAGAGCGGCGGTTGCCGAAGGTGAGCTGGCGTATTTTTCGAGGAATTAATTCTCGGACTAAGTTGCTGGCCTGTCCTCAGATCTACTCTGCGTGCCTTCACGAAAAGATTTTCTGCAGCCAAATCCGGTGTCGGATCGATGCAAAAGTGGTACCGATGGATAGAGGACTCAGAGGGCTACAACATATAATTTTTTCATATCCATCAAGTGAACGGATTGAAAATGAAAATCACAGTTCCACAAAGAGTTTACTTGCTCGGACTGACAGACACACAGGACAGACTGAGTTCTCCCTGAAAATGAATTTTGACCGACAGGAAGATGATAGATCTAGACCCTAGAAAAATTATGGGTGGAAGGTAGGAAAGTAAGGAACACGCATGAATTTTTGGGGATTTCTATAGATGTATAAGGGGGCGGGATAAATAGAAGAACAGACTCCTATCCTGCAGATCTGCAAACTGGCAGACTGTCAGGGGTGGAACTAAAAATCGGGAAAAAATACCAAACGACCTCTGATTGATACGAAATTTTAAATGGAGACTGGAGATAACAAGAAGAACAAACAATCAAAATTGTAGCTCGATTAGATCTCTTTATGTGGAGATAAAAATTGGGTTTCAACCTTCTGTCCTGATGTAGTCAGAATTCTGACGCGGTGGCGGTGGCGGTGCGACGGCGGGTCGATGACGGCAGCGGCGGCGGCGGCGGTGCTGAGCTTCACACTCAGAAAGGGGGGAGGGGAGGAGGCTTCACACCTCAAGAAATTCGCAGAAATACATCTGCAAGGGGGTGGGAGAGAGAGAGGGGTCCCCTTGGGCTTGCTCTTGGCAAAAATGCTTAATTCTTCATTAATTCTACAAATGACACTATACACACCCTTAAATAGAGAATGGCAAGGGGAGGGGCCGTGGGAGAGAGGGGAGGGGTGAGGGGGGGGGGGGCGCACTTGCCAAGTGGGAGAGGGAGGGGGACCAAGGGGGGGCCAAGGAAGCTTCCTTCCTTTGAATTTTCAAAGGAAGGAAGTCCAAGTTTGGTAGGTTGCCTACCTTGGACCAAGAAAGGGGGATCCCCCTTCTAGAAGCCTACAAGCCACCAAACCCCTTTCACACTAGCCCATGGGCTTGGCCCATTTAAAAGCCCAATAACTCTAGACCACTATTCTAGTCCATTACAATACCATAGGCCCATTAGCCTTATTACAATAGTACAACCCAATAAGTGTCCATATGTTCTAAATAGGGCCCAACAAGACTTAAAGGCATAAAATGAAGATAAGTTGCTTGACTTGGCATCCCTGCCCTCTGTGAGCTAAGCGGGCCCCGACGTATCCTCGGCCACCAATGCGTATTGCGGCGTGTGTCCGCACCATCTGGGATTTCCGGTGAGCGTCACCGAGGGCTTTCCCTAGACGGCATTGAGTTCACGACGGCGAGGTCGTGACTGTGGTTCCAGACTGCGTGGTTTCGGCGTGGGCCTTGTCTGTGAGGACATGCCTCCACGACAAAGGTGTCGTGGCGTTTTCGTAGTAGCGTGGCTAGGGCGGTTCGTGTTCTGGTCATCCCCCGATTGTGGGATCGGGATGTCGGGTTCGTGGCTTGGTTCTCCTCAGATTGTGAGATCATGGTGCGTGTTTTCGTGTACAGTAGGAGTAGCTATAGCGCCGAGTTTTTACCAGCCACCGATTTGCTGTTCTTGCTGTTACTGTTGTTCTTGTTGTTGCTGCTTTCCGTTACCGCCGTTGTTTTCGGTTGGGGTTCCGCGGAACCCCTACTGAGCCAGTGATAGGAGGCTCACCCCTACGTTTCAGGTACGGTGGTTCTTCCTCGAGGTTCGAGGGTGCTGTTCGGAGGTTCTTAGTTGCCAGCTCGTCGGGCTGAGTGTTCACTCGGCATTTGGTACGTTCCTTGCCTTGACTGTACTTTCTGTTGGATTAGACTCTGTTATAGTTAGATTGTTTATTTCTATTAATTGTTGAATTATCCTGCTTTATTTCTTATTTCTATGTACACCACACCTATCCTTTTAGCCCTTCCTAGTCTTCGGGCTCGTGGGTAGTGGGCCGAGATTCGAGACGCGTCGGTTCCTTTCCAGTACTCGGATCCCGGGCCGCTACAGTTGGTATCAGAGCTATGGTTGTGGTGTATACATTCGAATTCTAGGTATTGCAGTGATCAGGGTCCATAAGGTCCAGTACAGTCGACAGCTGGCATAGGATTTCGTGCTTATTTTCTGCTTCGTTTCTCGCGTGAAAGCGTGAGTGCGTAGTGTTGGCACTGTGAACATGGTTGCTGTCCTCGTTGTAGTGCCGGCATGAGGCTCGAGGAGTGAGGTGGAGGGCTTTCTTCCTCATCGGTGGTGGGCCCAATGATGCTGCGTTGGGCAGAGGTTGCCGGCAGGTGTGTTGCTGCAGTGCGGCGATCGAGGAATTTGCAGCGAGGTCAGGTGGCTGGTGCGGGTTGCTTGTGGTTAAGTGGCCGTGAGTACGCTCTGAGGGAGCTGTGATCAGGTTGGCCACCCTAGTTCAAGGTTTATCCAGCCCTTAAGGCGTTGAGATTGTGATTTGAGGTGGCAGAGCGAGTGCTCTGATCGAGAATTGTGCTCGGGCGAGCGGAGGATCTTCTTGGTGTGCTGCTGATTATCGAGCCTGATGTCCTCGTCGTGCACTGCGGCGTCAAAAATGACGTGTCGGTCTCGATTATTTTTATGGATTTCGAGGTAGGATCGGGCAAAGCTGTCCCAATGAGTTCTTGCTCCTGCGCTCTTGTGTGCGAATGTGTTGTGTTCGCCCTCGATTTGCTTAGAGATGTGAAGGTTCCGCGGTGAGTTCGGGACTCAAGGATGAGCGTTGGTGGTTGCCGATTATGGCTCGTATTGCGGCTCTTGGCGTGGTGTGTTGCAGTTCAAGGAGTTGTAACGGTGGTGCATCGAGAGATGCTGTGATCGTGGTCCGACGAGACACTGGGAGAGTGTTGTCGGAGATGCTGGCTTGACGAAAGTGATGGTTTTACCGGTGTTGGAAGGTGTTGTTCCCAGAGTGCACGAGGTTCGAGGTCAGGTCGAGCGTGGAGACCTTCCGTTGGTCGGAGGTGTATTGAGTTTCTCCTTTGGTTGGGGAGAATCGTGTTTGGTTAAGGTTCGTCGTCTTGCATCATGTGCTAGGATTGGTTGGCCTCAGTGTGCCATGAAGTCCGTGCGAGACACGTCCTGTGTTTTGGCAAGGTGGTTGCCTGTGAGAAGTTGTGCCCATTTCCCTGGTATGTAAGGGTTTTGGCACTGTTCCAGAAGGACGAGTGTTGGTTGGGTGGTGTTCGTGAGAAATTGTGGTTGGTGTTATGGTTCCTGATGTGTTGAGGATCGGAGCCTGTGGAGTTGTAGAGGATTGTCGGGATGGAGGATCCCGAGTTGTCATTGTGGTGGTTGTGCGTGTGGATTAGAGTGCGCGGATCGTAGCATTGGTTGCTGCGGGTGGATTCCTGAGGATGTGTAGAGTAGCGGAGGATTGGTTCCTTGATGTGAGATTGTCTCCAGTTGCGTGAGACGTGTTGTTGCTGTGCCGTTGCTTAAGGCATTGTGGTTTATGGCACTGGCAGGTGTAAAGTTGGGGAAATATGTTGGCAAGTGTGCCGCATGAGTACCCTGTTTTGTGTTGGAAGCTGTGTTCGTGGATGAGGTTGTGTTTTTTGAGAAGTGACCTATGAGAGATTATGGGTCTCGGTTGGTGGCCGTGAGCGGCTGGTCGGGTTGATCGAGTGGTCAATCATGGTGAGATGCATATTATCTGGGGACCCATGTGCTTTGGTCGTGGCGTCGTCGACCAGGTTGCTGTGGTGGCAAGTGGCACTTGGTTGCCTTGGAGTTGTGTGCCGTGAATTGCTCAGGTTATGTCCCATGGCTCTGTGATAAGAGCGGAACCGGGATTGGCAGGCGTCCATTTGGAGTAATTGAGATGAGATAGGATTTGATGAGACAGGACGGTGGTTGATGCCTGTGCATGAAGGTCCTTGATGGGACGTTGGTGTTAGAATGGTGGCCCTCGGTCTGGTGACCAGCATGGGAGGATTCCCCTGTAAGTCTGAGTCGAGTGAGATGAAGATCGAAGACTTCGGACCTTGTCATGTGGTTTTGCCGTGCTCCCCTGAGAGGGTGGAGTGGGCGTGAGGCTTGGATTGGATGTGGTGTCCGAGCGAGATTTGGCTTGAGATGCACGGTTGGTCTGTGGAAGGTCAGCGGATGGCCTATCGTGATTTGGATCGTGCCTACTAGGCCGGTGAAGGTCTCCCGTTGACGAATGTCTGGTGACTAGTGGATGGTCTTTCACAGACAGAAGATGCTAGCTGTTGAGGCTCAGGAATTGCGAGAGCCGTGTGTTAGTGAGGCCTTGGGTGGCCAATTATGAGCTGTGCCGTTTTCCCAGATTGGATCTGGGGATTCGCGAGAAGTTTGAGTTCTGGCAGAGTTGGCCATGTTGCTGAGAGTGTTCGGCCTGCCAGGTGCGAGCTGGTGGAAGCTCAGTGATGGTTGTCCCCGGTGCAGGGCGTGAGATCAGTCAGTGAGTTGTGAAGTTGGCGTTTGGTTGGTCCGCCGAGCATGGCCGTTGACCGGTGGTTCGGTTTTCGTGGCGAGAAGTGTGTTTTCTCGTGAGCGGGGTGGTGTCTGCGGTGCTGTGAATGGCTTTCCGAGGTGTCTGAGGTGACGCCAGACTTGTGCCCTTTTTGCCTATGCATGCTCTTATGACCGATGTGTGTGCGGTGTGCGGAGCATGGCGTTGTCCGTGATTAAGGTCTGGCGGTATCCCTCATGATTGGTGTTTCCGTGAGAATCGAGGTTTTCTGTGTTGGGGCTCTGACAACGTTGTCAGTTGGTTTCGACGTTCTCCCCCTGTCGCTTGGCGTTTGTCTTGAATTTTGAGGACAAAATTTCTTTAAGGGGGTAGGGCTGTAACGCCCCAGATTTTTTGGATATTTATCGGATAAGGATCCGTGGGTTTCGGATCGATTTTGGGAGTCCCGGAACGCATTTTGTGGTTTACGCGTGTTTTTATCTGTGAGACCTACGGAACGCCGTGCAGGATGAACAGTTGCGTTCTCTGACTCCGGGATGATATCAGTGCGTTGTGCGTTTTTCGAGGATCACAGAGATAAGTTTTCCTAAATTTTGGAATTTTTCAAAATTTCTAGATTTTCCTATATAATCCCTCCCACCCCTCTCTCTCCTCTCATTTCTCACTCTCTCCCTCTCTCTCTTCTCCCACGCTCTTCTCTCACTCTCTCCTCTCCGGCGGCTGACAGACCGAGGTGGGGGAGAGGCAGGGCGACGCGGGTGAGGAGGACGGCGAGGATGGGTCGAGGATCGAGGGACGGGGGCGCAGTGAAGCCGGTTCGCAAGCATGGGGCACCGGTGGGGTTTCGTGAGGCGTTTCTTCATGGATCGGCGTCCACGGCATGTGAAATCTTCGGTGGAGGTAGGGGGATGGTTCCCTAACCCGCGTTCTTCATCTCCCCACGTTTTATAGGCCGAGGCGAGGCCGAGAGTGAGTTTATTTCGCATTTGGGGGAAATTCCATGTTTAGGGCGAGAGGCGGTTTTCGACCGATTCGAGGCCCGATCGAGGTTTTGATTGTGTTTTTGGGTTGTGGAAAGGTCCGCGGATGATTTCCCCATGTTTTCCCCTTCGCCTGGGGGCGAATGGGGTGTGGAACCGAACCCACGGCGGGGTTCGGTCCGCCCGTAATGAACGCAGGGGGCGGCCACATTGGTGGCCGTCCAGCCCTGGTCTGGGTGTCCAAGACCCTTGCTGCCCAGGCCACTGGGTGGCCAGTAGTCTGGCCACCCTCCTGGGTGGCCTGGCTTGGGTGGCCATCGCCCTGGCCGCCCAGCCCTTGGGCGGCCAGGTGAGTGGTCGCCCAGCCCACTTAGCCTCAGGTCGTCATGTTTCGGGGTTCCCTTTGCCCGAGGTGTCCGTGTGTGGTACGGATGTGTGGGCAAGGTGTCAGGGTGATTCTCCGTGATTCTGGGAGTTCCGTGTTACCTCGAGTTGTGTACTCGTGTGTTTTAAGGGTCCGGGTGACCCTCTTGCATTTCGATTGCGTCGTGTTGACCCCCGGTCGACCCGGTTGTGACCCAGTGGTCGACCTTCGGTCTCGTGGATGTCCCAGACACCCCGTGGGTTCTGTGTCCGCATTTTGGGGTGTCTGGAGGTGCCGTGTTACCTCGAATAGAGCCCCCGTGGGTTTGGTGGGTCCAGGTGACCCCTTGTGTTCTGAGCTCTCGTGTTCCCGCTAGAACGAGTCGCTGTGTAACGGCATGAGTGCGGTGGGGTTTCCCCGCACGTCGTGAGTTTCTCCGGAAGGTGGTTTCCATATGGGCCGTGCGTATGGCCTTGGACTGTGAGTCCAGTCAACCAGCTTGGGGCTGGAGGTTTTCCGTGTTCCCTTGTTAGGGGAATGGTCTCGACGACTTGTGAAGTTGCCTTGGGAATCATGTCATCGTGGTTTTAGACATAGGGATTAGGCTAGATTGACGGCGTTGTGCCATCACGTACATCGATTTTGACCCCGAGTCGTGTGACTCAAGGACCGTTGCACCTAGTAGGTCTAGTGGGCTGTCCAGAGTCTGGTGGCATCGTGCTACCTGTTACTCCTCGTTACTCATGATGGGTGCGTGAGTGATTTTCAGTGTTCACGTTTAGTGACCTCCCACTAGTCGTAGCCTTCTTACGGCACGCGTGTGCTGACCCACCCGGGAGTGGTGGAGAGGTTTACCCGAGAGAGACGATTTTTAGGCTGGTTACCGTAGGGCCCCTCCCCTTTGCAGCCTGAGTCCGGCTGGGGGGGGGAAATCAGCTAGAGGACTCGACCTAGAGCGGATGGTTTGTGTGTGCACACTTAGTTGGGGGCTGTCGGACCCGCACTGACGAGCGCGACCCCAGCTAGTCCTTGTTCATGGTACTAGTTACTGTGTGTCTCTGTCTCCGCCTGGGGCGTCGCAGTGAGACACTTGAGGTGCGGACTAAGTCGTCAGTGGATGCATCCGGCCTTGCTTCTGGTGGGCAGTGCTCTCGTCACGTGACGTGAGTTTTCTCGTGAGTCGAGTTCTGCTTCACGTCTGCGAGATGTGGTTTTGTGTGTAGTTTCGGGAGTGTTCCCAGAGTCAAGGTCTAGGGTTTTCGGTGAGCGTCACCGAGGGCTTTCCCTAGACGGCATTGAGTTCACGACGGCGAGGTCGTGACTGTGGTTCCATACCGCGTGGTTTCGGTGTGGGCCTCGTATGTGAGGACAGGCCTCCACGACAGAGGTGTCGTGGCGTTTTCGTAGTAGCGTGGCTAGGGCGATTCGTGTTTTGGTCGTCCCCCGACCGTGGGATCGGAATGTCGGGTTCGTGGCTTGGTTATACACCGACTGTGAGATCGGGGTGCGTGTTTTCGTGTAGAGTAGGAGTAGCTGTACCGCCGAGTTTTTACCGGCCACCGGTTTGCTATTCCTATTGTTACTGTTGTTCTTGTTGTTGCTGCTTTCCGTTACCGCTGTTGTTTTCGGTTGGGGTTCCGCGGGACCCCTACTGAGCCAGTGACAGGAGGCTCACCCCTGCATTTTAGGTACGACGGTTCTTCCACGAGGTTCGAGAGTACTGTTCAGAGGTTCTTAGTTGCCAGCTCGTCGGGTCGAGTGTTCACTCGACATTTGGTACGTTCCTTGCCTTGACTGTACTTTCTGTTGGACTGGACTTTGTTGTAGTTAGATTGTTTATTTCTGTTAATTGTTGAATTGTCATACTTTATTTCTTATTTCTATGTACACCACACCTATCCTTTTAGCCCTTCTGAGCCCCGGCTCGTGGGCGGCGGGCCAGGATTCGAATGGTATCGGGTTCCTTTCCCGGTATCTGGATCATAGGTCGCTACACGAGACTTCAGGGGAGCGCTTCTGAGGCTCCACATGGTTCTGGTGCCTAGTGATAGTTGTCAGTTGCCAGAGTTGGGGTATGCCCCGTGTAGTTGTACATTTTCTTTCTGGACTGTGCTAGTTGTGGACTACTGTTATATTTTAAACTGCTGTTAGATTGTGGACCATGTAAATTATTTAATGCTATTTATTATTTCATGCTTATTCATAGTAATTGTGTAGTTCTGCAATTATTTTAGATTCTTTTGTATTTCCACACCATCCCTTTAACCCTTTCGAGTCTTCGGGTTCGTGGGTGGCGGTTTGAGATTCGGGTTATCGGGCCTTCCCGGTGTTCGGATCTCGGGTCGTTACACCAACAGCAAGCAGTGCAGTCATCGCCACTAGCATATTGGCCATGTAATGGTCGGGTTGTCCCGCTCAGTGCTATAGGAGCAGCATGCGAAGGTGCGACCAGGGCTTGCAGCTGCTGGCACCTACAAGGGGGAGCCTACTATCTTAGTGACCACCACGGCCAGTGGAGCTAGCACCACAAGTGCAATAGCTAGCCCAACTATGACAACCGCAACCTGCATAGTGGTTGTGGCGGCTGTCTACACTCCCGTTGGATTGTCTGCAAATTGTTATGTGGCCATAGGCAGGATTGGGCTCTTTTGGGCCATTACGGGCTGCAGAAGCACCCGCGACGGTGGCTGACAGCATGCCAAGTGGCTTGCCCATGATCCCCTACATAGCCATAGGCGTGTATGGTCGATCCGTAGTTGGCACCCGTAGGCATGTACTCCCCGACCCATCCTGCTACTCAAGCTTACTAGCCTATGATCGTGAGAGTAGGCATAGTCGCCTGCATCCCAGACCAGCAACTGACGACCACAGGTGTGGTAGCAGCTGTGATGGGATAGGCGCCACCACCAGCCATGACCACCTTGGTGGTAGGTGGATCTGCGAGGCCGACCTAGCGGGCTACTCGTGAAATACCTTGCGGATGGGTCTTGCAGACTAGACACGGGTTCCGTGCACTATTCTAACCAATTGCATGAGAATTATGGGCCCATGGACTCAGTTCATGGGCGCTTTCGCATGTTGGACATCGTAAGACTCTGGGAGTTCGGCAACCTCGGCAACACACTTGGTTACCACGATGGAACCCGACGTTCTACCATGCACTACCTCCATGCTTAACTTTGATATCCCCCAAGGCGCTCGATGTGGTAGTGCCATGATACGTTCTTTTATTTTAAATTTATGTTATGTAGATCATGTTTAGGGACAAAAAAATTTATGTACGTTCATGCCCTCAGGGCATGTAGTCAGATTGTTTTACATGATATGCCCTCAAGTCTACACCGTTCATCATCTAACTTTACCATCGTCTAAATCACCATCTTTCGTCTACTTTTAAATTGGACCATCTTGTGTCTATCTTTACTTCGTCTAACTTTCAATCGTCTAACTCCTTCCGTGTAAATTTCTAACTTAAACGATCTATCGCTTAACTACTTTCATCTATCTAACTTGGATGATCTATCATCTAACTCCTTTTGTCTATCTAACTTGGATGGTCTATCATCTAACTTTACAACGGTCTAAATCTTCATCACCTAAGTCTTCCATCTGGCTCAGCTTCGTCTAACTTCTATCATTTACTTTTCAGATTCACTAGGTGATCTATGATCTATCTTTTATCGTCTAAAGTCCTTTATTCAACTAAATATGTCAATTTATTTATTCTTCTTAAGAAAAATTAATATTTTTATACTTGAACCTATATCATAATTATTTCAAATATATTTTCTAAATTTTTAATAATTTTCAAGTGTCTCATATCTCTCCCCGTTAATGAATTTCATTCTCAAAATTTAGATTCTTTATTTACCATTCATGCTAATAAAATTAAGAAGGATAAACGAAGATAAAATTTTGTGATAGAAGTCACACCATCATTTGACTTACCTAAAGCATTTACATCTCCTTTAGAAAGATAATATACTCTTGCCAGTGCCGCCCCTCGCCGCTCTGCTCCCCTTACCTTCACTGCCATAGCCATCGGGCAATTCCTAGCAATGTGTCCAACATTGCCACACCGATAACATTTACCTGATACCTTCAGGCACACTCCTACATGTCTCCTGCCACAATTAGAATAGAGAGGGAAGGAAGGAAATAGAGTCGACTACTACTGCTAAACATTTTGAATTTGTTTATCCTCAAACATTGGCTTTTTCTTAAATGGTTCAGACACATCTTGAATCAGTGCCTTCCTTTTCCTTTGAGCTTCTCTATACTATTGAATTCGATCAGCATTCTCTTCTGCTACACAGGCCGTAGTGATTGCTACTACTAAGGTCTTTGATGCTAAAACTGTCATGCACCCTCTCTCTAAGATAATCTCATAATCTAGCTAAAAATCTATGAGCTGTCATACGGTCATCCTGACAAATATGGGGTGCATATCGCTCCAACTCAGCAACCCTGGTTTCACATTGCAACATAGTCATGCTACGCTATCTCAAATTAATAAATTCTCTCTCTAACTGATCTTGAATATATATTAGGAAATACTTCTCTCTGAAGACCACAAGGAAATCCTCCCACTTAATTTCACCTTGATGACTCATAAATTTTGTCCTCAACATAGAACTCCACCACTCATTTGCTGCATCCTGAAGCATATAAATTACCAAAAGAGTTCAATCCTCCTCTTGATAATATATGGCTGTAAAAATCTTCTCCATCTCACGAATCCAGCGATCTGCCATATCTTGTCTGCTCTCCCCCTTAAAAGAAGGAAGCCCCATCTTCATAAATTTATCTATAAGAGAGACTCCAACCAACCTATTTTCACCCCGATCCGTCACTTTCTACTACAATTCTGTGCCCATCCCTCAAAAGCACCAAGGAATCTTTCAAACTAATATGATCCTCCACTTGCCTTTTCCTCACTACAAGTCAATTATAGTCTAATGAGCCCACTTTCCAACTAACAATTCTATGTATTATTTAACATGCTAATTGCAAAAGAATATCAAATGCTAAAGCTCTCGACTACTCCTGTCACCATAATCTATGTGACACCATAATCCAGTGGAAGTGCACAAATAGAGAAGAGAGGGGATGCCACACATACTTGTACATGATTGAGAGAATTTGTAACGACCCAAGATCCGAATAGCAAGAATTATCCGATACCATTTGAATCTTGGCCCGTCACCCACGAGTCAGAAGGCTCGGAAGGGTTATTTAGGTGTGTGGAGATAGATTGAAATTTAAAATAATTCAGGCAACAACTATATACTTAACTATTTAAATAATAGGAAATAAAATTACATTTTTAATTAATAATCTAACTACACAGTCCAGTCCAAGAAGCTATAGTCTACAAGGTAAGAAAAATACTCAAGCACCAAATACGCTCCCGGCTCTGGCAAGTTGGCAACTACGAACCTTAGCGTTGCACCTCCGAACCTCGAGGTGGAACCGCAACACCTAAAAAGGAAGGGGTGAGCCTCATCTCAATAGGGGTCCTGCAGATCCCCACAACTTAAACAACGGCAGTAAACAATAGCGATAATAGCAATAACAATAACAACAGTGGCAGGAGTAGCAACAGTAATAATAACAACAGAAGCTACAATCATTGTAACGACCCAAGATCTGGATACCGAGTCAAACCCGATACCATTTGGATCTTATGCCGCCACACACGAGCTAAAAAGCTTGGAAGGGTTAATTGAGGTGGTGTGGTTATGCATTGAAATTATAAATAATAGTAAGAAATAAATTACAGGATTAATATATAACTGGAAAAAATAAAATTAAAATTTTATAACAATTAATATAACTATAGAGTCCAGTCAACGAAAAGAGAAACGTCCTCTGCTATAGGGCACACCCCGGCACTGGCAAGCTGGCTACTGCTGGTCCTCCGACCAAGATGCTCCACCTCCACGAGAAGTGTTGCACCTGAAAAATAGGGAGTGAGCCTCATCTCATTGGCTCAGTAGGGGTCCCGCGGATCCCCACCACAACGAAAGCGGTAAGCAGTAACAACAGTAGCAACGACAATAATAGTAATAACAACAATAATAAAATGACGATAGTAAACAACAGTGGTCGGAACAACAAGTAGGGTAAACGGAGGAACCACGAAGCCTCTACACTACCCTAAGTCTCGCGGTCATAACAACCCATCTTCGCTGACGGAACCTCTAGCAAGGCCACGCAGCCAAACCAACAACCTCCACCCTCGGGAGGATATCTAAACACTGGTAAACCTCGGTCTCGAGATAGAACTAGTGAGAGAACCATGCCCTACACACAGGGTGACACCAGCTCGTCTGTCGAAAGGGCCATGACAACGTTGTCGGTAACTCAACCTTCACCGGCACAGGGTCCGCTACTCAAGTATTCACAACAAGGCCAGATGCGTCCACTGATGTCTTATACTGTGCCAAGGTCTCATATGCCCGTACACTGCCCACACCAGACCTCTGGAGGAGCAGAGGAGACACACACACATACCACACCCTGGGACTATCTAGGATCCGTACCTCTGCGCCTGTCAGTACGGCCGTGTCCATCTACCTGACATGGGGTACACGGCACTGCATCCGTCAACAATGTATACTTTTCGCAACCAAGGTACATATGCTCAAGTAGTCTCGCCTCTGCACAAGGAGCGTCGTATACACTAGGAGGTCTTGCCCGATCGGCCACAAGGATCTTTCGCGGTCTCGTGAAATCCTATTGAAACTCTATCATCCGCGGTCTCGCGAAACTCTACCGTAAAACACTATCATCCTCGGTCTCGTGGAAATCTCGAGAAAGGCATACACATGCACACAAACCATCGTAACCCATGGTATAACACCACGGGGTGCTAAGAAAAACTACCCATGATCGGGTGACGAAAACTATTGGATACCGGCCCACTAAACTCACACGAGGTCTACTCACCATGGTCATAAAACTCACGCAGATATGACCCTCCGTGGTCACAGGACTCACGCGGTATATAACCCACCATGGGCGCGCAAGCCACGTGAAAACTAAGCTACGCGTATACGGCTAAACCCACCGTAGGGAAATCATGAATATCGTATTACGTGACTCCATTCTCGGGCGACTCCCGCCCTTATAGGGTCGAACTGGCCCAATTTCCATGTGATTATGTGAGTATAATGTTAATTTTCATGTTCCAGGGTGAAAACCAACTTACGGGACTCAAATGGGCTGAAAAGTGCTCATCTCGGTTGACCTAGGCCACAGGTCGGTCAACCTGCCTAGCAAGGGTCGGTCGATAGGCCAAGAATGGGTCTGTCGACCGGCTAGGAACACGGTTAGGAACCTGGCCGCGTTAAGGTGATCGCTGTCACCCCAGGGACCATGATCAGCCAAGTCGCTGTTGGTCGCGCGACCGTGTCCATCACCGCCTTACCAAGGTTCCTTAAATGAACGTGGTATCTGTTCACACCATGTCCCTCATTCAAAAGCTTAACGCGGTCGAGAAGCTGACAACGATCTCGCTCCGATCCTGGTTTTTGCAAACCAGCGCGAAATCGTCCGTTCCATGCCCCATTCATCTCGAACGAAGGAGAATACATGCAAAAATCCTTCATATGCCTTCCACATGTTGGAAGGACTCAAAAATACAAAGAAAAGGGCGATTCCATTAATTGCTCGAAACACGCGCCCATGCCACACACATAGCATATTCAGCCTCATCCCAGCCTCAAATCGCAAGGAAACTCAACCAAAGCGAGGGGAAACACTCCCCGATGTGTCATTAGCTCGAAATCAAGCATTTACATCGAAGCTCGCCACTCAAATCGGCAGATTCGTCTCACACCCCGAAACATGCAATTTAGCCCAACAAAAGGAAAACCCGCTCAAACTCGCCCTGATCGGCATGAAATCGCGGGGAAACGAAGTACAAGGTGTTGTGCCCCAGTAGTTTTGATGATAGCAAACACTATGAGTCACCATGTGGTTGCATGAAAGATTGAATGTTGATAAAATATGCATAATATGCATTTGATCATACATCTGCTCATTGCACTGTGCATTAATGAGGTGCGTTTGCTGTGCATTGTTCTTGTGCAAGTCATGCATTACGCCTGTGTTATCAGTGCAAGGTGAGTCTGTGCATGAACAGTGCTTGCCTCGGTGCAAGTCCTTGATCATGCATAGGACGTGTCGGTCACATTCTATCTCAGTGCATTTCAATGCATCATGCACATCAAGGTCAGTGCATATCTTGCCTTTGCATCTCACCTCTCGAGGTCGGTGCAACATTTAGGTCCGTGCAATTCATGACCATCACGTTTAATGTCAGTGCATTCCTCTCCGCCATCTCAGTACAAGTTTTTGTCTTGTAATTCTCTCTGTCATCTCGGTGCAGCTCCTGCTTGGACTGCATATCTCGACTCGGTGCATACTTTTACCTTCTGAATAACATGAAGTCGGTGCATCTTCTATTGCATTACCATTCTCGGTGCAAGGTGTGATCTGCACCTAGTCGGTGCAACTCTTGGTTAGTCAAAGGCATTGGAATACATCTCGGTGCATGCTTTGCTTAAAACTAAATCATGTTCGGTGCATAGTCTAGTCTATACAATTCTCTGTAGATGCATGTGCACGTTTTTGCTCCATGCACACCAAGCCTATACAAATCTCTGTAGCAACGAGGTCGATGCAGTTCCTGTTTTAGGACTTTTAGACTCGGTGCAAGTCCTGTAGATAACTAAAGTAGTTTGGTGCAACTTCTACTTCATTCCACATCGGTGCTTTTCCTGCCAATCTTAGTCGATGCTTATTTTCTGACTCGGTGCAAACTTTTCTCGCTGGCAAATAAAGTCAGTACAACTTTGTATTTTGTGGATTCTTGTCTGTGCATATCTGCTGCACGATTGGAGTCTATGGTCTGTGCTAATGACGTCATGAGTTTTCTCAAGATAGTGCATCTCTCGCTTTTGCTCACTTCACTCGGTGCAACCTCTTGTTCACCTTGCAGTAAGTCAGTGCAATGGCTGACTTGGTAACTCCTACTCAGTGCAGTTTATGCTTACTTACTCACTACGTCGGTAAGACTTGTACTAAGTATGTGACAAAGTGTTCATTCCTCGTCTGACAGTTTGACTGTGCATTCACCAGATGGATGGCACGTTATCCGAGGAAGATGGAGGTCCAGAACATTCCGACACGTGCCCCAACCTTTCAGGCGGGAAACATGGTATCCACACGCCTAAGTTTCTGGAGCAGACATATATATATATATATGTGCTGAGGAAGAGGGTTCGACACAGAAGAGTGGATGGAACAGTTGAAAAGAAGAGAAGCGTGAGAGCAGTGGATCAAGAGAGGGAACCAGAGAACAATCAGAGAGAGGACACTGAGAAGAAGAAGTCGCCAGAGAGTGAGAGAGTTGAGAAGTGCGAAGAGAGAGCCTAGAGGAAGAGATTGTGAAAGGAAGAAGAGAGAGCGAGCAGTCATTTATTCTGAAGACCTGTTAAGTCTGTTAATGGATCAAATCCAGAACGACTATGCTCATTGGAGCTTCTTATTTTTGCTTTTCCTTTTGATTTTTCAGTTGCCTTTCTGTATTTCCTTGTTCTTCCGATCCTCTGGTTTGAGGTTGGGTTCCTCCTGTGGACTCAGGAGAAGGGAGACTTGTTCTCCGGATTGCAAGTGACTTGGTGTCACTTGTGGTTTCCCTATGGGTTTCAGAGGAAGGGAGATTTGTTCTCCAATTTGCTAGTGACTGTGTGTCACTAGTGGTTGCCCTCCGAGGTGGAGGAAGAGAGGAGAGTGTTCCTCTAGTCAAGCTGTTAGGCAGCGTCTGGTACAGACTGAGTCTGCTGTTCTTGTGTTTGCAAGTGAAGCCTCACTCCGGTTTGGGGTGAGGGGTGGACGTAGGCAGACTGGAGGTCTGGCCGAACCACCTAAAAATCCTGGTGTTCTGTTGTTTGCTTTTGCGTACATTTCCATATCTTCTGCCCCCCTTCACAGGTTGTTTAAGCGATCTATATCTAAAGCCTTTCTGTGTGATTTCTGTTTGAGTTTGGTATCGGTGTTAAGTGTTTGACTGAATGTGTCAGTAGAAGGTCTTACTTAGTGTGCTTTATGGCAAGTGTTCCTTGAGGGAACTTGTGAGTTGAGTTTGAATAGTTTTATTCCACTGTGGATTTAAATCTAAGCTAATTTTTTAGAGGGGATTCATTCACCCCCCCTCTGAATCCGTGGCTAGTATTCTAACAATTGGTATCAGAGCAGGTTACTAGTTCTACAGATCCAACGATCTGCAGTGATCCTTGGTGCTCCTTGGTGCTAATTTCATTTGCTGCTCCTTATTTTTTGGCTGATTGTTCCTAAATCCTTCTTATGGGTCATCCACCAGTTTTTGATGGTACTAATTTTAATTTGTGGTTTAATAACTTGCGTATGTTTGTTAAGTCTGTCGATCCAGATTTGTGGAAGCTAATTTCACATGGTTCACATAGACTACCAAAGAATAAGTCCAAATGGACTGATAAACATAGATCGATGTGTGATGAAAACCAGAAAGCTTTGGAGATGATGAAGGCAGCTACTAACAAGGCATTCCACTCCTGTTTTTATGATTGCAGATCAACAAGAGAGATATTGGATAGACTGAAGACCGCCGATAAAGGAAATAAAGACAAGTGTCTAATGGCGAAGAAAGGTGACCAGAATAGCAACCAAAATGAAGATGATGATGATGATGTAAACCCCTTCGAGAATTATACTTTAGATGATTGGGAGGATGCATATGGTGAGCTACTAGAGTCACATGAGATGTTAAGAAAATAATATAAAAAATTAAAAAATAAAATTGATCTGAATAGTTCAGAGTCCTCATGTGAAAACTGCTTAGAACTGAAACAGTCCTATGATGCATGCTTGTCTGATGTCCAAGTGCTTAAGAAACAAATTGGTTTACACGAAAAAGAAAATCTAGAACTTGAATGTGAAATTTCTGAACTAAAAGAAAAACTTAGCACAATTGATGATAATCAGGTACATATCAATAAATTAGTTCAGAATGAAAAACTATTGAAAGATTTTGATTGTGTTAAATCTGAATTGAGTGCTCTGAAAATTGAGTATGATTCCCTTAGGAAACAATGTTTGAATGCAAATGTTGAAGCAACATGTCTTGTTGAAACAGCATGTAATGATTGTCCATTTCTGAAAGAAATAAATGAAAGTCTTCACCAAGATTTGGAATGGCATCAGAACCTAATTGTTTCCCTAAGAGAAGAGAACAAAAATTTGTTGGATAAAAACTTGGAAATGGAACAAAGAGAGGAAAGCTTGAGTGAAGAGTTGAATGATGAAATGAACTCAATGAAAATTGATAAAAGCTGTATTGAAGAAACTAAAAATTTGAAATCAGAAAATGAAAAATTGATTAAAGAGATTGAAAAAGTGAAGCAATTGAATACTGCTATGTCAGAGAGACTTCTTGTCTTAGAAAAAGAAAAATGTGTTATTAATGAAAATCAAGTTGAAAAAGAGCTCAAACTGGAACAAGAAGTTGAGAAATATAAAGTTGCAAATAAGGTGCTAAGTGAGTGTGTGAATTGTAGTGAAAAAGAAATTGCTGGCTATGAATTACATATTGCATCCCTGGAAGATGAGATTAAGGACTTAAAGAATTCTTTGTCTAGATTTGCTGAAGGTCAAGATAATTTGGATAAACTACTAGGGATGAAAGTAAATTTTCAGAAAGAGGGGCTGGGGTATAATCCAGTGAATAAGAAGAGCTTTGGAAACAAAATTCATACATCATTTGTAAGTAGCTCAGAACAAATCAGTATCAAAACTCCATTGATTTTTCAGTTCACTGCACAGAAAAATCCAAATCTAGCTACGATTCAGAAAAGTCAGAAACCTACTGAAAAAGCTGAAGGAAATAGAAATTTGCAGAACAAGCCTACACACACTCATGTTGAAAATGTGCATGCTGCCCACAACACCAACACACCTAGACATGCACACAAAAAGAAATTCATGAAATGTCATTACTGTCACAAGATTGGTCACTTGATGCATGAATGTAGGTTAATGGAATTAGATGATCTGAATGCTAGAAAAATAAATGCTAGGGACTCTCATGTCAAGAAATTTTCTGTCACTAAGAAAAAAAGTATCACATGCTTCAATTATGGTAAGGTAGGACATGTTGCTGAACAATGCTGGTTAGGTCTTCATAGAAGAAACTTCTCTATTTGCTCTCATTATGGAAAACATGGCCATACAGTCAAGGACTGCTGGCATGCTCAGGGAAAAAGATTATTTGAAAATATAAAATTCCATGCAAATCGGAATGTTTTTGGTAGAAATAAATCTGGTCATAAGAGAGAAATTTTTGGATGTTTTGAATGTGGAAAACCTGACCACCGAGCTTCTGAATGCTGGTCGGCAGGCTATGGAAAACAACATGTTCATGAAAATAATAGAATTCTTCATGTTAATGCACGTGGATATCCTGCTTATGACAATTTGCATAAAAAGAATTTAAAATATGTTATCTCTTGTTATTACTGTGGACAGTTAGGACATTCCATGTCTAACTGCTATTTGATGAGATTTGATGACTCTCAAATGTTGAAAATGAGGAGAGCACCATTCAAAGGTGCTACTGTCAGTAAAGGACCCAAGGAGACTTGGGCTCCTAAGAATGTAAAATGAGATCCTGTTTGCAGGAGCGCCTTGGGATGGAGAATAAAAAGGGGGTTTAATAAATCAAGGCCCTGAAGTAAGGTAAAATCCCAACATTGCTATTTACAGGCTTGTTCACCTGAATTTTCTCTTAGCTGAACATTATGCTTAACATGTCAATTAAGATCTCATGCATACATGTCCACAACTGCATTTGCCATTTGCATTCCTTTCTATTCATGCACTTGCTGGGTGATCTGTGCATATATGAGATTAAAGGGTTGTCTGCATTTGATGCATACATATGCCAATTGCAGTTGTTTGATATTTGTTAAAATGCATAATCACTGAAAATAAATTATATTTTTGAAAAATCTAAAAAGCTGGAATTTGATCTTTGCATGCTGCCACATGCATAAAATGCTCATTTCCACACATGCTCATTCGCATATATATTTGTTTAGAGAACTGACATAAGAAAAATTTGAAGATGCACATAAGACTGCATTTGCACTTCAGTGTCATGCATGATCAACATGGTATATCAAATGGTAAGTTACTAAAGGGCAAATGCAATTTGTCTGGAGGTTCTTACTATGTATGAGGTAGTTTTTTAGACCAAGTCCTCTACCCAGTACCATTGGTCAAAAATTTGCACAAAGAGCTGTCTAGACCTTCATGAGCATATTTTCTTATGATTCTAATGTTCTGCATATGCTACTTTTAGAATCTAGTTAACACATGCATTCTGCCAGGGAGAGCTGGCTGTTTTGTGAATCTATCTGTCTGATGGTCTCTCTAACACATCCTTTGCTGAACTTCTTGATAGTCTTCTTTTGGAAGAGTCAACACCTTCGTGGACGCTCTTCTAATCATGTTTCTGCTCTTACTCTCTTGGCTTCAAATCTGTTGCATACAATTTGTCTCTGAATTGAATGTTTGATATTTGCATTTTATTGTCAATAGAAACAGTTTTGGTTTCTCAATGCAATAGATTGGGGGTGGTTTGCGTCTCATGACATATCTGCATATAGGCAGGGGGAGTTCAGGCATTTTGCAACATTCACAAGTACATGAAGGTGTTTACACCATGCATCATGATAAAGGGAAATTCATGCATTTCATCATTCAATGATGTGCATTTGTTTATCATTCATGTTGAAAACTCCAAAAAGGTTGATTCAGTGCATTCAGTGAGGGGGAGCATATAAATCAAACTTTTGATCTGCATGACTATTCATCTACTTCCTCACTATCTGATTCAGACAAACTGAATTGCTATTTCAGTCATCTGATATTCTCCTGGTCTTGCCATATCTTTGCTCATTCATAAATTTCAAGTGCTCTTACATTTGATGCATGCTCTTGCTGCTTCTCCGATTGAAAATCAGATGCTCTCAAACTTCCTTGACCTGAAAATTGAGAAGATTTCAATCTGCATATCATGACCATAAATATGAAAACCTTGTCAATAAGGAATCTTCTATTATACATGATTATGAATGTCTAAAAGATTGAGTTAGTTTAAGATTAATGTATCCTGTGTTTGGATTTGAATGAATTGAAAATATCCGAGTCAGCTTTAATAAACCTTAACCAACACCTTCATGTTGTGTCATTCTGACTCTTCTGAAATCTGAAATCTTTGTATTCACGACTTTCCTTGGATGAGATGCATGAAATAAGTATTGTTTGTAAACATATGAGAATCTGAAAAATGTCCAAGGGTCAAATTGAGTCAGAGCAATGATTATGGCCACCGAGAAACCATGTCCATTGACCATGAAGTCTAAGAGGACTGTGTCATGAAGTGCCATAATTAACTCTGCTTTAAAAAATTGATTAATTTTTTAAGGCAGAGCAATGACTTGACACTGAGAAACACACCGCACTCATCAAAGAAATGAGTTGAGGTTTGTCATGAGGTGTCTTGATTAACTCTGTTCATGGTGAAGCATGACTGTCAGTCATTCCAAGTGCTTAGGGATATTGGCGTCTAAACAACGTATATCCTCTAGTAACAAAGTATGTACTGAACTAGATTGCTCTTAAAATTCTTACATGAAGATTCTTGTTGAACAAAAGATATATCTGAAAATTGTTTGCAAATGAAACTCTAAAAGAACATTTGACAAAATCAAATATTTTCTTATCTGTTTACTCTCAACACTATTGATTGTAACTCCTAAAGGAGTCCTTGAGCTTAAGTGAGTAAGATGAAGGAACATTAGACTAGATGTTAATGTGAGGGCTTGGTTCATTTTCATTAAAACCCGATTTCAGATATGAGTATAGAATTTTATTGAAAAATTGCGTATACATCATATTTAAACCAGGTTGGTCTCTAAAAATTCATTCATAACCCTCTATAATGGAAGACTCTGAAACATTCTCATATCCAGATTTATGGAATTGATATCCCATTAAAAGCATTCTTGCCTCGTTGAAATTCCAGTTGACCTTCCTGTAATCCTTGATTTCAGCTTGCATTGCTCTCCGATTGTTTATGACTGCCCCTGTGTTTTTGCTGATTTAATCCATTCATCCAGGGGGAGAGTTCTTGAGAAAATATCTTTTGTGCCATTTGTTTCAAGGGGGAGATTTTAATTCAATCATATCATGCATGTTTGTATTTCTCGTATCAAATTTGTTTTGATGAAGTCAAAGGGGGATAATAATATAGTTTGACATGAGTCAGTGTGACTCATAGTGACTCATAGTGTTGCCATCATCAAAAAGGGGGAGATTGTTGTGCCCCAGTAGTTTTGATGATAGCAAACACTATGAGTCACCATGTGTTTGCATGAAAGATTGAATGTTGATAAAGTATGCATAATATGCATTTGATCATACATCTGCTCATTACACTGTGCATTAATGAGGTGCGTTTGCTGTGCATTGTTCTTGTGCAAGTCATGCATTACGCCTGTGTTATCAGTGCAAGGTGAGTCTGTGCATAAACAGTGCTTGCCTCGGTGCAAGTCCTTGCTCATGCATAGGACGTGTCGGTCACATTCTGTCTCAGTGCATTTCAATGCATCATGCGCATCAAGGTCAGTGCATATCTTGCCTTTGCATCTCACCTCTCGAGGTCGGTGCAACATTTAGGTCCGTGCAATTCATGACCAGCACGTTTAATGTCAGTGCATTCCTCTCCGCCATCTCGGTGCAAGTTTTTGTCTTGTAATTCTCTCTGTCATCTCGGTGCAGCTCCTGCTTGGACTGCATATCCCGACTCGGTGCATACTTTTACCTTCTGAATAACATGAAGTCGGTGCATCTTCTGTTTCACTACCATTCTCGGTGCAAGGTGTGATCTGCACCTAGTCGGTGCAACTCTTGGTTAGTCAAAGGCATTGGAATACATCTCGGTGCATGCTTTGCTTAAAACTAAATCATGTTCGGTGCATAGTCTAGTCTATAATTCTCTATAGATGCATGTGCACATTTTTGCTCCATGCACACCAAGCCTATACAAATCTCTGTAGCAACGAGGTCGATGCAGTTCCTGTTTCAGGACTTTTAGACTCGGTGCAAGTCCTGTAGATAGCTAAAGTAGTTTGGTGCAACTTCTGCTTCATTCCACATCGGTGCTTTTCCTGCCAATCTTAGTCGATGCTTATTTTCTGACTCGGTGCAAACTTTTCTCGCTGGCAAATAAAGTCAGTACAACTTTGTATTTTGTGGATTCTTGTCTGTGCATATCTGCTGCACGATTGGAGTCTATGGTATGTGCTAATGACGTCATGAGTTTTCTCAAGATAGTGCATCTCTCGCTTTTGCTCACTTCACTCGGTGCAACCTCTTGTTCACCTTGCAGTAAGTCAGTGCAATGGTTGACTTGGTAACTCCTACTCAGTGCAGTTTATGCTTACTTACTCACTACGTCGGTAAGACTTGTACTAAGTATGTGACAAAGTGTTCATTCCTCGTCTGACAGTTTGACTGTGCATTCACCAGATGGATGGCACGTTATCCGAGGAAGATGGAGGTCCAGAACATTCTGACACGTGCCCCAACCTTTCAGGCGGGAAACATGGTATCCACACGCCTAAGTTTCTGGAGCAGACATATATATATATATATATATATATGCTGAGGAAGAGGGTTCGACACAGAAGAGTGGATGGAACAATTGAAGAGAAGAGAAGCGTGAGAGCAGTGGATCAAGAGAGGGAACTAGAGAACAATCAGAGAGAGGACACTGAGAAGAAGAAGTCGCCAGAGAGTGAGAGAGTTGAGAAGTGCGAAGAGAGAGCCTAGAGGAAGAGATCGTGAAAGGAAGAAGAGAGAGCGAGCAGTCATTTATTCTGAAGACCTGTTAAGTCTATTAATGGATCAAATCCAGAACGACTATGCTCATTGGAGCTTCTTATTTTTGCTTTTCCTTTTGATTTTTCAGTTGCCTTTCTGCATTTCCTTGTTCTTCCGATCCTCTGGTTTGAGGTTGGGTTCCTCCTATGGACTCAGGAGAAGGGAGATTTGTTCTCCGGATTGCAAGTGACTTGGTGTCACTTGTGGTTTCTCTCTGGGTTTCAGAGGAAGGGAGATTTGTTCTCTGATTTGCTAGTGACTGGGTGTCAGTAGTGGTTGCCCTCCGGGGTGGAGGAAGAGAGGAGAGTGTTCCTCTGGTCAAGCTGTTAGGCAGCGTCTGTTGCAGACTGAGTCTACTGTTCTTGTGTTTGCAAGTGGCCTCACTCCGGTTTGAGGTGAGGGGTGGACGTAGGCAGACTGGAGGTCTGGCCGAACCACCTAAAAATCCTGGTGTTCTGTGGTTTGCTTTTGCGTACATTTCCATATCTTCTGCCCCCCTTCACAGGTTGTTTAAGCGATCTATATCTAAACCATTTCTGTGTGATTTCTGTTTGAGTTTGGTATCAGTGTTAAGTGTTTGACTGAATGTGTCAGTAGAAGGTCTTACTTAGTGTGCTTTGTGGCAAGTGCTCCTTGAGGGAACTTGTGAGTTGAGTTTGAATAGTTTTATTCCACTGTGGATTTAAATCTAAGCTAATTTTTTAGAGGGGATTCATTCACCCCCCCTCTGAATCCGTGGCTAGTATTCTAACAATTGGTATCAGAGCAGGTTACTAGTTCTACAGATCCAACGATCTGCAGTGATCCTTGGTGCTCCTTGGTGCTAATTTCATTTGCTGCTCCTTGTTTTTTGGTTGATTGTTCCTAAATCCTTCTTATGGGTCATCCACCTATTTTTGATGGTACTAATTTTAATTTGTGGTTTAATAACTTGCTTATGTTTGTTAAGTCTGTCGATCCAGATTTGTGGAAGCTAATTTCACATGGTTCACATAGACTACCAAAGAATAAGTCCAAAGGGATTGATAAACATAGATCGATGTGTGATGAAAACCAGAAAGCTTTGGAGATGATGAAGGTAGCTACTAACAAGGCATTCCACTCTTGTTTTTATGATTGCAGATCAGCAAGAGAGATATTGGATAGACTGAAGACCGCCGATAAAGGAAATAAAGACAAGTGTCTAATGGCGAAGAAAGGTGACCAGAATAGCAACCAAAATGAAGATGATGATGATGATGTAAACCCCATCGAGAATTATACTTTAGATGATTGGGAGGATGCATATGGTGAGCTACTAGAGTCACATGAGATGTTAAGAAAATAGTATAAAAAATTAAAAAATAAAATTGATCTGAATAGTTCAGAGTCCTCATGTGAAAACTGCCTAGAACTTAAACAGTCCTATGATGCATGCTTGTCTGATATCCAAGTGCTTAAGAAACAAATTGGTTTACACGAAAAAGAAAATCAAGAACTTGAATGTGAAATTTCTGAACTAAAAGAAAAACTTAGCACAATTGGTGATAATCAGGTACATATCAATAAATTAGTTCAGAATGAAAAACTATTGAAAGATTTTGATTGTGTTAAATCTGAATTGAGTGCTCTGAAAATTGAGTATGATTCCCTTAGGAAACAGTGTTTGAATGCCAATGTTGAAGCAACATGTCTTGTTGAAACTGCCTATAATGATTGTCCATTTCTGAAAGAAATAAATGAAAGTCTTCACCAAGATTTGGAATGGCATCAGAACCTAATTGTTTCCCTAAGAGAAGAGAACACAAATTTGTTGGATAAAAACTTGGAAATGGAACAAAGAGAGGAAAGCTTGAGTGAAGAGTTGAATGATGAATGAACTCAATGAAAATTGATAAAAGCTGTGTTGAAGAAACTGAAAATTTGAAATCAGAAAATGAAACATTGATTAAAGAGATTGAAAAAGTGAAGCAGTTGAATACTGCTATGTCAGAGAGACTTCTTGTCCTAGAAAAAGGAAAATGTGTTGTTAATGAAATCAAGTTGAAAAAGAGCTCAAACTGGAACAAGAAGTTGAGAAATATAAAGTTACAAACAAGGTGCTAAGTGAGTGTGTGTGTAACGACCCGAGAATCCGATTATCGGGAAGGCCCGATAACCCGAGACTCGAACCGCCGCCCACGAGCCGGGAGGGCTCGAAAGGGCTAAAAGGAGTGTGGAGGCACAATGAAATAGAAAATAAAATAGGATAATTCAACAATTAACATAAATAAATAAACAACTACAGCTACAATAGAGCCCAGTCCAACAGAAAGTACAGTCTAAAGCAGTAAAAACGTACCACATGCCAAGTGAACACTCAGCCCGACAAGCTGGCAACTGAGAATCTCCGCACCGCGCCCTCGAACCTCGAGGAAGAACCGCCACACCTGAAAAGCATGGAATGAGTTTCCAAAACAGAGACTCAGCAGGGATCCCGCGGAACTCCAATCGGAAAGAACGGCGGTAGCGGAAAGGAAAGCTACAAGAGCAACCGTAACAGTAGGAATAGTAAACCCGGTGGCCGGTCGAAACCCGGCACTACAACTACTCCTACTGTACTACACTAGTACCGCTTACTGAAGTAAAAACCCACGGTAACCACGCCGTAGAGGAATGTCTCCCAGGACACGGCCAACCTGGACACGCTGTCCAAAGTGCAACCCCGACCCTCCGGTCGCGGGTACCGCACAACAAGACGCAACCACGGTAATGTCACTGGCACTAGTCTCGCGGCGCGAGAACCGACACACACGCCATGGCGAAACAACCGAAACTTGACGGTCGACACGACCGAAAACCTGAAAGTCAAAGTCACATAAACTGACAGTCTGACACTCTCTGTCCAGAACAGGAGTACCTCCTACTAGAAGCACAGCCGGTAGCGTCCCCTGACGTCTTACACCGCACCGCAGGTGAACTGCCTGACGTGGTAGCGCCTATCAAAGGCACGGACACCGTATAAGTAACCACAAATAAGTGACTAGCTGGTGTCACGCCCGTCGATGTGGGTCCAACTGCCCCTAACCACGTGTGCACACACAGACCGTGCGTCCCTGGTCTGGCCCTCTGACCGGTTTTCCCCTCAGCCGGACTCTGGCTGCAAGACGTGGGGCCCGACGAAAACCGGTCCACAAACCGTCTCTAAGGGTAGCCTCTCCACCACTCCCTGGTGGGACCACACGCGTGTAAGTAGGCTACGACTAGTGGAGGGTCACTGAGAGAGTAGATCTCAAGTCAACGGAAAACAACGTCGAAACCCGACGAAGTACAGAGACCGTCCCACGTACCAGCACCGTCACACGGTGACCACAGTCGGAGAAGAAATGGGACTCACCGCCCATGGCCCGTACACTCGGCCACGCAGAAACGCGGAGACACGGTTCCCAAGGTAGCTCACAGGCCGCCAAACCAAATCCCACTCTTAGGGAAAGGCGGGAACCCTCCATCCCCAGGCTGGCAACTAGACTCGCAGTCCAAGGCCACATACAAGGCCCACGCGGAAAGCACAGAAGCACGATTCCTAGGGCAACACACAAGCTGTCACGCTGATAACTGGACTCGCAGTCCAAGGCCAAACACATGGCCCACTCGGGAATCATCTTCCAGGAAAACTCACGGCATGCGGGGGATACCCCACTGCACACCCACCGACACACGGTGACTCGGTCTAGCGTAACACAAAAGCCCGACACACGAGAAGTCACCCAGACTCTCAAACCCATGGGCACGCTAAATGAGGTAGCACGGTCCTCCCGACACCCTCAAAACACAGACACAGAATTCCACGGGTGTAACGACTCGAGAATCCGATTACCGGGAAGGCCCGATAACCCGAGACTCGTACCGCCACCCACGAGCCCGAAGACTCGGAAGGGTTAAAAGGATGGTGTGGAAACTACACAAGTATCACAAATAATTGCAGAACTTAAACAGTTAATAATAAGCAGGAAATAAATTAACATTTTACATGGTCCACAATAGAAATAACAACAGCAGCAACAGTAGTTCACGACTAGTACAGTGACAAGAAAGAAAGTACAGCTACACGGGGTATACCCCGGCTCTGACCTCTGGCACTACCTCTGGGCACCCGCACCACGCTGCACTCCTGACGCGCTCCCAGAAGGTGGCGCCTCACCTGAAACACGGTGAAAACACGCAGGGAATGGGTCTCAGAACAAGACTCAGTAGGGATCACTCGAACCCTACCTCGTAAAATGAGAAACCACTACTCTAGCGGTAGGAAAGTGCCTCGGAAAGGAAAGCCCTGTACTCTACAGAACTAGACCGTACGGCACGCAAACCGACACACGTGCCACGGTACGAGAAGACCGAAACTCAACGGTCGAACCGCCAAAATTCGAAGGTCGAAAACACACGACTGACAGTCTGTCACTCCGTACTCGACAGGAGTACCACCCACTAGAAGCACAGCCGGTAGCGTCCCCTGACGTCTGACACCGCGCCGCAGGTGAGCCGCCTGACGTGGTAGGTCCTACCCGAGGCGCAAACACCGTACAAGTAACCACAACAAGTGACTAGCTGGGGTCACGCCCGTCGACGTGGGTCCAACCGCCCCCAACCACGTGTGCACACAGAGACCGCGCGTCCCTGGTCTGGCCCTCTGACCGGTTTTCCCCTCAGCCGGACTCTGGCTGCAAGACGTGGGGCCCAACGGTAACCGGTCCACAAACTGTCTCTAAAGGTCGGCCCGTACACCACTCCCTGGTGCGACTAGCACACGCGTACTAGTAGGCTACGACTAGTGGAGGGTCACTGAAGGAGTAGACTCTCAAACCAACGGAAAACGACGTCCGAACCTGACGAAATACGGGGGCCGTCCCACGTACCATCACCATCGCACGGTGACCGCAGTCGGAAGAAAACGGACACACTGCCCATGGCCAAACACATGACCAAGGCAACCGAAATCTCCGGACGCCCGAAGACACGGTCACGAAACTCCACGGGGTGCCTAGGATGCACACACGGCCCAAGGGGAACACCCGACAACGGAAAAGATCGCGCTAGGGACACCTAGCGCGACAAGGAAGAACGCGCTAGGGTCCCCTAGTGCGACTTGGAAGATCGCGCTAGGACTCCCTAGCGCGGCAGGGAAGATCGCGCTAGGGAACCCTAGCGCGACAAGGCTAATCGCGCTAGGACCCCATAGCGCGACACGAACCGCCCTACTGTTCATCTTCTCCGATGAACGCGCCCCGTCGGGGCAGCGCGACACTCAAGAACGCGCTACTGGAGTATAGCGCGTTCTCAGTCCGCGCCCGAAAATGGTAGAAACGCCCAAAAATTCCAACCACGCCCCCATGCCTCCACAGGAGAAGGGGAAATCAAAGGGGAAGACCCCTGAGGACCCCTAGCATGATTCTAGGCCACCAAAACATGAAATCATGCATCAAATCCATAGATCGGGCGAGCTCTCCCCAAATCATGGAAAAACCCCAAAATGCTCAAACGTTCCCCTCTCGGCCTCCCCGCGGCCTACAAATCACGGGAATGAACGGCAAGAGGCTAAGGAACATCACCCTATCTCAATGGAGCGAATGCTCCGCCGAATCGCCCACAAACCACGAAGAACGCTTTTAGAAACCTCGCCTCCCCACGCTTCCCACGCTCGCCGCACACCCACGAGATCGCCTCGCCGTCGCCCACGCGTCCGCGCCGTCGCCCTGCCGCCGTCAACAGCCGGGGAGGGTCCGCCGCGCCCGAATGGGAGAGAGGGAGAGAGAGGGGTGCGGTCACGGTTGGGGAAGGAAGGAGAAAGAAGAAGAAGAAAGAGAAAGAGGAAAAGAAAAAGAAAAAGAATTAGGGCTATATAGAAAATCCGAATTTTTGGAAAAATACCAAAAAATAGAAAAATACATTTCCGGAATCCTCGGAACGCACCGATCGCAACGGTACCACTCGTGCCCGGGTGAACCGCCCGGTTCGCCCGCAGCGAGCTTCCGAAGAAAAAGCCGAATCCCGAGTCGGGAATCGGAAAACACGCGCGGAAAAGTCGCGGAACGCCTCCGGGCCTCCGAAACGACTCCGGATCGCGCCGATCCGAACACGAAAGATGTCCGAAACGAAATTTCGGACACAACGGAGCTGGACGCTCCGAAAACCAGATCCGGGACCCACGAAGAAGGATCCGAAAGGTCCGGGATATTACAGCCCTCCCCCCTTAAGGAATTTCGTCCTCGAAATTGAGAACAACCAAAGGGGAAGAAGAGGAAGACTCACTCAAACAGATACGGGAATTGCTGACGCATCTCGTCCTCACGTTCCCAAGAAGCCTCACCACCAGAGTGTCGTTGCCACACGACCTTTACCAAGGGAATAACCTTGTTCCGCAGGCGCTGCTCTCGCCTATCCTCCACGCGGATCGAAAACTCTGGGAGAGAAAGATCTGGAGTCACCTCAGGCCAAACAGAAAACTCGAGCACATGAGAGTCATCGGGCATATACTTCCGCAAGATCGAGACGTGGAACACGTCATGCACCGACGCCAACTCAGGAGGTAGTTGTAACCGATAAGCAACCTCACCGATGCGCTCCACAATCGCGAAAGGACCAATGTAGCGGGGACTCAGCTTCCCACACCGTCCAAAACGCATCACCCCCTTCATCGGAGAAACTCTCAAGAACACACGATCGCCCACGGCGAACTCGAGGGGCTGCCTCCTACGGTCAGCATAGCTCTTCTGCCGACTCTGGGCCGCCAACATGTTCTGACGAACCAGGTGCACAACATCCACACACTGCTGCACCAAATCTGGTCCCGTCAAAACACGCTCACCCACCTCAAACCAATCAAGGGGAGTCCTACACGGACGCCCATACAGAGCCTCATATGGAGCCATGCCGATGCTCGAATGATAGCTGTTGTTATAGGCAAACTCCACCAACGGTAGGTGATGAATCCAACTCCCCTGCCACTCCAGGCAACAGGATCTCAGCATGTCCTCCAAAGTCTGAATGGTCCTCTCAGACTGACCATCTGACTGAGGATGATACGCCGAGTTAAACGCCAACTCCGTGCCAAGAGCTCGCTGGAAACTCCTCCAGAATCCAGAAGTGAAGCGCGGATCCTGATCCGACACGATCGAAATGGGAATCCCATGCAACGGCACGATCCGCTCCACATAAAGACGAGCCAACTTAGGCACGCTCCAGCTGACCTTGACCGGTAGCAACCGAGTCACCTTCGTCAGCCGATCCACCAGCAACCAAATACTGTCCTGCCCACTCGGGGTCCTCGGCAATCCCACCACGAAGTCCGTGGTCACATGGTCCCACTTCCAAGCAGGTACATCCAAGGGCTAGAGAGTACCTCCTGGTCGCTGGTGCTCTGCCTTCACCTGCTGACAGATCAGGCACCTGGCCACAAACTCTGCGACATCTCTCTTCATGCCAGGCCACCAGAACTGCCTCCGCAAGTTTCGATACATCTTCGTCGCGCCCGGGTGTACAGTGTACCTGCTCCCATGAGCCTCGCGCAGCACCGCACGACGAATCTGCTCCTCGGCTGGGACGTACAACCTGCCACGAAACCTCGCAGCACCGTCCTCACCGAGCTCCACGTCAGCCATCGCAAGAATCCGGGGCAACTCAGGGTCCGCGTGCTGAGCCTCTGTCACCTGACGATGGATAGCAGGAGTGACAGTCAGACTCGCAAGCACCGCCAACCCTGGCTCCTGGGGAATCTTGAGCCTAAAAGATACTTCGGGCACTTGTTCCCAGAGCCTCCACCTCCTCAACATCAAGGTGCTGATCGCAACCTTCCGACTCAAGGCATCGGCAACGACATTCATCCTGCCCGGCTGATAAGACAGGGTGAAGTCATAGTCTTTCATGAACTCCATCCAACGCCTTTGTCTGAGGTTCAGGTCCTTCTGCGAGAACACATACCTCAAACTCTGATGGTCAGTGAACACCTCGAACTTCTCACCGTACAGATAATGCCTCCAGATCTTCAGCGCGAAGATCACCGCCGCCAACTCAAGGTCATGGGTGGGGTAGTTCTCCTCGTGGGGTTTTAGCTGCCGAGATGCATAAGCCACCACTCTACCATGCTGCATCAAAACAGCACCCAGTCTAACGCCGGAAGCATCTGTACACACCACGAAACCTCCCAATCCAGAAGGTAAAACCAACACCGGAGCCGAGGTGAGCAATCTCTTCAGTTCCCTGAAGCTCTGCTCACACTCTTCGGACCAGACGAAAGGCACATCCTTCCGCGTGAGCCTAGTCATCGGGGTCGCAATGCGAGAAAAATCCTGGATAAATCGGCGATAATAACCCGCAAGCCCCAAGAAACTCCGGATCTCCATCACCGACCTCGGCCTCGGCCACTGCATCACTGCCTCGACCTTGGCGGGGTCCACGGAAATACCATCACCAGAAATCACGTGCCCCAGAAAGTGCACCTCGCTGAGCCAAAACTCGCATTTGCTGAGCTTCGCATACAACTGGTGATCTCGCAACGTCTGCAGCACCACCCCCAAATGGTACGCGTGCTCCTCGGCAGACTGCGAATAAACAAGGATGTCGTCCACGAAGATGACCACGAACTGGTCCAAATACGGATGAAACACTCTCTGCATCAAGTCCATGAAGGCTGCAGGGGCATTGGTGAGCCCAAACGGCATCACCAGAAACTCATAATGCCCGTACCTCGTACTGAACGCAGTCTTCTCCACATCGGATTCGTGAATTCTCAGCTGATAGTAACCGGACCGCAAATCAATCCGCGAGAACACTCGCGCAGACTGAAGTTGGTCGAACAAATCATCAATCCGCGGCAACGGATACTTGTTCTTAATGGTCACTTCATTCAGCTGCCGATAGTCAATGCACAACCGCAGACTACCGTCCTTCTTCTTCACAAACAACACGGGCGCACCCCAAGGGGAAAAATTAGGACGAATATACCCCTTGGCCAACAGTTCCTGCAACTGCGCCCTCAGCTCCCTCAACTCAGCGGGGGCCATACGGTAGGGAGCCTTCGCCAAAGGTCCCGTACCAGGCACAACCTCGATCACGAAATCGATCTCCCGCTGGGGAGGTAATCCAGGCAACTCCTCGAGAAAAACATCGGGAAACTCGCACACCACCGCAATGTCCTCGACATCCGGCTCCATCCGGTCAGACACAACCACTGACGCGAGAAAACCCTGACAACCTGAATCAAGCAATCGACGGGCTCGAATAGCAGAGATAAGGAATCGAGAAGGGGTGGAACGGATACCTTGGAAATAGAAGGTCCGCTTGCTCGGATGCTGGAAGTAGACCCTCTTCATCCCACAATCCACCACCGCTCCATGAGTCTCGAGCCAGTCCATGCCTAGAATCACATCGTAATCCCGAAGCTGCAACGCATACAACCTGCCTGGCATACTCCGCCCATCGATCCAAACCGGAACCTGATCGAAGCAATAGGGAGTGATCATAAAGTCACCCGAAGGTAACTCCACTGCCAAATCACAGGACAACTGGGTCACCGGCTCCTCGACGCTCGACGGGAAATCCTCCGAAATAAACGAATGAGACGCACCAGAATCGAACAAAACCTGAGCCGCACAACCCAAAATCTGAACGGTACCTTCCACGAGCTGCGACGCCACTGCCTCTGCCCTGGTCAAGTGCGTGATCTGGCCTCGAGCCCTCTGCCTGCCTCCCACGCTGGCTGATCTGGGTAGCGGCGGATACTGTCCCGGCTGCTGCTGCTGCCTCTGCTGCTGGAGAACCTGCTGCTGCAGAGGAAACTGCTGCTGCGGCGGCCTCTGAGGGCAGTCACGCGCCATATGCCCTGGCTGGTCACACCGAAAACAGATGATCGGCGCCGTGCATTGCCTGCCTGGGTGGGTACCACCACACCGTGGACAAGGTCCTCGCGATCCACCCACTGATCCCTGACGCTGCAAAGGAACTGGCTGCTGTACACTGCCCGATGAAGCCTGCCCCTGATCCCTGGACTTCTTCTTGCCGAACCCTCTCTTGAAGAACTTCTTGACCTTCGAGCCGAAGGACGCAGATCCTGTCATCGAAGCTGCCGATGCCGGTACTCCTGAACCACCCGACGCATGCTGGAAGAAACCCTGTTGCTGGGTAGTCGACTGCTGGCTGCGACCTGACAAGGACTGCCCCTGGCTGATCGGTCCTCGAGTCCTCTGCATATCCATCTCCAGGGAAATCGCAACATGAGACGCTGTCTCTAGATCAGTGGCCCCATTCGCGATCAAATGGTGCCTCAGCTCCAGCCTCAAGCCCTGCACAAACTGCGCGGTCCTCACCCTCTCATGCTCCATGATGTGAGGTGCATACCGACCCAGCTCGACAAATCGGGCCCTGTACTGCAACACGGACATGTCACCCTGCACCAGCTCCAGAAACTCCCGCATCCGCTGCGTGGCAACAATATCTGGACAGTACGTACGCTCGAAAGCACTGACAAAGTCATCCCACTCGATCTGCTCAAGTGGACGAAGCTGAAAGGACGTTTTCCACTCGGAAGACCACCACCTCCGAGCCGTATCCTGCAACTGGTTGTAGGTCAACACCACTCTGTCCTCGGCAGCACTCTTCACAGAACTGAACACCCGCTCCATCTCATCAAGCCAATCATGAGCCGCATCAGGGTCTGCCTGGCCGCTAAAGTAAGGTGGATGGAACTGCAAGAAGTCCCTCACTGCTCGGCCTGGCCCACCCCTGACTGACGAGCCCTCGCCAGCCTCTCCGCCGAACTGCTGAGACATGAGATGGTACATGCCACAGAAGAAATCCTCGGCCCCCGGAACTCTCGCAGCATCCACGGCCTCGGTGGCCCCCAGTGGCGCTCTGCTGTGCTCCTCCTGGTCCCTCTGGACCCCCTGCTGGATCTCCTGACCTCCAGCCGACTGCCCCTGCTGAGAGCGAGAACTCCTCCTTGGCGCCATACTCGCTCCTGAAGTAAAAGACAGAAAACACGAAAACGGTAAGGTCAATAAAAACGCACGATGCCCAATGTCAGCGTCACCTGTACATCATCATTGTGAACTAGTGGACCACTACAATTACCTATGATTCTCATGCAATTCCACAACCGCGCTCTGATACCAGCTGTAACGACCCGAGAATCCGATTACCGGGAAGGCCCGATAACCCGAGACTCGTACCGCCACCCACGAGCCCGAAGACTCGGAAGGGTTAAAAGGATGGTGTGGAAACTACACAAGTATCACAAATAATTGCAGAACTTAAACAGTTAATAATAAGCAGGAAATAAATTAACATTTTACATGGTCCACAATAGAAATAACAACAGCAGCAACAGTAGTCCACGACTAGTACAGTGACAAGAAAGAAAGTACAGCTACACGGGGCATACCCTGGCTCTGACCTCTGGCACTACCTCTGGGCACCCGCACCACGCTGCACTCCTGACGCGCTCCCCGAAGGTGGCGCCTCACCTGAAACACGGTGAAAACACGCAGGGAATGAGTCTCGGAACAAGACTCAGTAGGGATCACTCGAACCCTACCTCGTAAAACGAGAAACCACTACTCTAGCGGTAGGAAAGTACCTCGGAAAGGAAAGCCCTGTACTCTACAGAACTAGACCCTACGGCACGCAAACCGACACACGTGCCACGGTACGAGAAGACCGAAACTCAACGGTCGAACCGCCAAAATTCGAAGGTCGGAAACACACGACTGACAGTCTGTCACTCCGTACTCGACAGGAGTACCACCCACTAGAAGCACAGCCGGTAGCGTCCCCTGATGTCTGACACCGCGCCGCAGGTGAGCCGCCTGACGTGGTAGGTCCTACCCGAGGCGCAAACACCGTACAAGTAACCACAACAAGTGACTAGCTGGGGTCACGCCCGTCGACGTGGGTCCAACCGCCCCCAACCACGTGTGCACACACAGACCGCGCGTCCCTGGTCTGGCCCTCTGACCGGTTTTCCCCTCAGCCGGACTCTGGCTGCAAGACGTGGGGCCCAACGGTAACCGGTCCACAAACCGTCTCTAAAGGTCGGCCCGTACACCACTCCCTGGTGCGACTAGCACACGCGTACTAGTAGGCTACGACTAGTGGAGGGTCACTGAAGGAGTAGACTCTCAAACCAACGGAAAACGACGTCCGAACCTGACGAAGTACGGGGGCCGTCCCACGTACCATCACCATCGCACGGTGACCGCAGTCGGAAGAAAACGGACACACTGCCCATGGCCAAACACATGACCAAGGCAACCGAAATCTCCGGACGCCCGAAGACACGGTCACGAAACTCCACGGGGTGCCCAGGACGCACACACGGCCCAAGGGGAACACCCGACAACGGAAAAGATTGCGCTAGGGACACCTAGCGCGACAAGGAAGAACACGCTAGGGTCCCCTAGCGCGACTTGGAAGATCGCGCTAGGGAACCCTAGCGCGACAAGGACCATCGCGCTAGGTCCTCCTAGCGCGACAAGGCTAATCGCGCTAGGACCCCATAGCGCGACACGAACCGCCCTACTGTTCATCTTCTCCGATGAACGCGCCCCATCGGGGCAGCGCGACACTCAAGAACGCGCTACTGGAGTATAGCGCGTTCTCAGTCCGCGCCCGAAAATGGTAGAAACGCCCAAAAATTCTAACCACGCCCCCATGCCTCCACAGGAGAGGGGAAAATCAAAGGGGAAGACCCCTGGGGACCCCTAGCATGATTCTAGGCCACCAAAACAGGAAATCATGCATCAAATCCATAGATCGGGCGAGCTCTCCCCAAATCATGGAAAAACCCCAAATTGCTCAAACGATCCCCTCTCGGCCTCCCCGCGGCCTACAAATCACGGGAATGAACGGCAAGAGGCTAAGGAACGTCACCCTACCTCAATGGAGCGAATGCTCCGCCGAATCGCCCACAAACCACGAAGAACGCTTTTAGAAACCTCGCCTCCCCACGCTTCCCACGCTCGCCGCACACCCACGAGATCGCCTCGCCGTCGCCCACGCGTCCGCGCCGTCGCCCTGCCGCCGTCAACAGCCGGGGAGGGGTCCGCCGCGCCCGAATGGGAGAGAGGGAGAGAGAGGGGTGCGGTCACGGTTGGGGATGGAAGGAGAAAGAAGAAGAAGAAAGAGAAAGAGGAAAAGAAAAAGAAAAAGAATTAGGGCTATATAGAAAATCCGAATTTTCAGAAAAATACCAAAAAATAGAAAAATACATTTCCAGAATCCTCGGAACGCACCGATCGCAATGGTACCACTCGTGCCCGGGTGAACCGCCCGGTTCGCCCGCAGCGAGCTTCCGAAGAAAAAGCCGAATCCCGCGCCGGGAATCGGAAAACACGCGCGGAAAAGCCGCGGAACGCCTCCGGGCCTGTGAAACGACTCCGGATCGTGCCGATCCGAACACGAAAGATGTCCGAAACGAAATTTCAGACACAACAGAGCCGGACGCTCTGAAAACCAGATCCGAGACCCACGAAGAAGGATCTGAAAGGTCCGGGATATTACAACGGGTGTCTGGAACACTCATGAGACCGCAGGTCGACCACTGGGTCCCAACCGGGTCGACCGGGGATCCACACATCGCGGAACAAGGCGGAGAACACAAAAACTCACCTCGGCGCAACACAGGGCCTGAGGGTCTAGCCTTCGACCGTCACAGTCTGTAACGGTCCAAGCCTCGACTGTCACAACCACTCTAACGCACCAACAAAGGGCCGTCAGACTCTCGGTGCAAACCGGCTGTGTCGCGCCTACCCTGGTGCATCACGGTCTCTAACGTGCCAGCCCTGGTGCGTCACAGTCTGTGACGCGCCAGCCCTGATGCGTCACAAGACAAGATGAAACCAACTGTGACGCTTCCCACTCGGTGCGTCACAGGCTGTAACGGACCAACTCTGGTGCGTTACATGGTGGGAACGCATCCGCTCTGACGCACCCACACATGGGCGTTACAAGGCTGTGACGTGCCAGCCTTGCTGCGTCACAGGCCTTGACCCCGAACGGTCAAAACCAACGATCGAAAGCCAACGGTCAGATCATCCCTGACGGTCCAACCCAGGCGCGTCAGAGCGCTGTGGCGGTCTATCGTGGGACCGTCACACCCACAGACCACCAATTGGCTAAACGAGCCCTATGACGCACCCACCTTGGGGCGTCACAGGCTGTGACGGTCACTGGAAGGACCATCACACCCGTCCGAGAGCGAAATGATGGGAAACCACCCAAAAATTCGATCCACGCCCCGATCACCCCCGGGTGATGAGGAAACAAAGGGGAATCCATCCCCCAAGCCCCTAAGCATGCATCTAAACCCCTGTATCGGCCAAAAATGCCGTAAAACGAGATATCCGGCTCACTCCCCAAAAATATGGATTTTTCCCAAAATGCGGAAATAAATCCGCTCGGCTCGCCACGGCCTACAAAACTCGCGGGAAAGGGAAAGCACGAGCTGGGGGTTTGTGACGACCCGGGATCCGAGTACCGGAAAGGAACCGGCACGTCTCGAATCTCGGTCTGCCAACCCACGAGCCTGAAGACTCGAAAGGGTAGAAAGGGATGGTGTGGGAGTACAAGAGAAGCTGAAACAATTGTAGAGATAGCACAATAATCTAAAATAAAATGCACAGAATAATATAAATAAATAAACTGCTACAAGGTCCACAGAGTCTCATGTCCATAATGAAAGTACAGTCAAAAGAAAGAAAAAGTACAACTACACGGGGCATCTCCTGGAGTACAACTACACGGGGCATCCCCCGGCTCTGGCAGACTGGCGACTAACCCTGGCTAGAAGAACCACGCTGAAACTCGGCCGCGCCTCTCGAAGACCCCGCCTCACCTGAAAAGCAGGGGTGGGCCTCATTTCATTGGCCCAGTAGGGATCCCGCGAACCCCCACCTCGCACGGAAAATGAGAAAGCAGAAGGTAACCCTACCTAACAGGAGTACGGTCGAACCAACATGCTAAAGTAAATAAATGGAAAAGCCATCTACTCTAATAGTACCGTACTACTGAACCCCAGTCTAACGAAACTCGAGTCCACACCTGCCAGCGAACAGGAGCATACCCACTAGAAGAACGACCGGAAGCGTCCCCTGACGTCTTATACCGCGTCACAAGTGTCTAGCTGCAACGCCCCGGGCGTGAGACTCAAACACGCAACAAGTACCACAACAAGGACTAGCTAGGGTCACGCTCGTTAGCGCGTGTCCTAAGCCCCCAAGTACGTGTGCACACACATACCATCTGCTCTAGGTCGGGTCCTCTAGCTGGTTTTCCCCCCACAATGCTCTGGTGGCAAAGGCAAGGGGCCCTACGGTAACCAGCCTAAAAACCGCCTCTCACTGAGTCTCGCTCTCCACCACTCCCAGGTGGGTCCGCACCCGCGTGCATAGGAAGCTACGACTAGTGGACAGGTCACTGGAAGTAAGGACTCGACTCACGGAACCCACCGACTAACACACTAACACAGACTCTTGGTAACCAAACAGTAGGTACGGATGCCGGAGACACGCATGAGGTCCGACCGTCCCTCAAGTCACGCGGCACCCCTACCGAGGTAACTAATTCTCCGGGGACCCTCGGGCGCCCCTGTGGCTCTCACTGGGTGCTCACGACAACCCTCGAGCCACCCGCCACAACTGGATCCGAGACTCACTCCACCGGAGGTAAAACTACCGGAAGGAAATGCGGCACGGGGAGGGGGATTAACGTGCTAGGGACCCAGGGCACGACATTTTCGCGCTCTGGTCCCCTGGCGTGACCCTCTGAAGAACGCGCTAGAAGAAGCTAGCACGTTCATCAAGAACGTGCTGCCTGACCCTGGCGCGACATACACAGCCAAACTGTTCATCTTCTCGGATGAACGCGCTCGGACGACTCGACGCGTTCAACAAGAACGCGCCCCTGGAACCTAGCGCGACAACGGGCAGAGCCCGGTTTGTGCAGTTCACTCGAAAAACTCAGTCCCACGCCCCATTCACTCCCAAGTGAAGGGGAAACAAAAGGGGGAACCTCCCCCAACCTCCCTAGCATGCATCTAAGCCCATAGAGCGGTCAAAAACCCCATAAAATGGAAGATCCGACGCTCAAACCCCAAGTATGGAAATAACCCTCCCGGCATGAATTTAATCCCCCTCGACCTCTCCACGGCCTAGAAATCACGGGGGATGCTGTAAAGAGGGCAAGGATCCATCCCCCTACCTTAAAGAAGCTCAAAAACCACCGGATCGCCACCGATCGCCGAATCTTGCTCGAACACGAACTCCTCTCCCACGCACCAATGGGGGCACCGTCACGATCCTCTCGCCACCGCCGTCGTCACTGCGCCGCCACCGATGTCCACCACCCATCGCCGGAGGGGAAGGGGCGCCGCAAAGTCCAACGGGCAAGAGGGGGGGGGGTTACAACGGTCGGCCGTGGCTCACGGGAGGAGGAAAGAAAAAGAGGAAAAGAAGAAAAGGGGAAAAAGAAAAGGGAAAATAGGGGGTATTTATAGAAAATCCAGAAAATTGGAAAAATCCCAAAAAATAGAAAATACACCTTCTCGATCCTCTCGACGCGCTGATCGCAACGGTACCACTCGCGGGTAGGTGAACGACCCGGTTCACCCGCTACAGGGTTCCGTAGGTGTTTCCGAGACACACACGTGGGAATCGGAAAACACGTGAAAAAAGCCGCGGAACACGTTCCGGGCCTCCGAACTGACTCGAATCGCACGGATCCGAACACGAAAGGTGTCCGAAACGAAATTTCAAACACAACGGAGTCGGACACTCCGAGAAACTAGATCCGGGACCCACGAAGAAGGATCCGAAAGGGTCCGGGACATCACAAGGTCCATCTCCCTACCTCCACCGAAGAAACGCCGCGCCGTGGATGCCGATCCACGAAGAAAATGCCCCGAAACCCTCGCCGCTCCATGAACCCGCAGCCGAGCTTCCACGCGCCACCGGCCCTTGATCCTCGACCCGTTCCCCGTTCCCCGTTCCTCGCCTCCCGCCATTGCCGTCTCGCCCTCCTCCACCACCGTCGGCCACCCGGGGAGAGGGGGAGAGAAAGAGATGAGAGAGAGAGTGAGAAAGAGAGAATGAGAGGGGGAGAGAGAAAAAGGGTTAATATATAGAAAAACCCATAAATTCTAGAAATTCAACAAAATACGAAAAATTACCTCTACGATTCTCGGGAGGAGCACAACGCAGTGGTAACGTCCCGGAGTCGAAGAACGCCACAGTTCGCCCTACACAGAGTTTCGAAGGCACATCAGGAGAAAAACCCGTGTAAAGCACAAAATACACTCCGAGACCCACTAAAATGATCCGAAAAATCCGGGGCATTACAGTGTGAATTGTAGTGAAAAAGAAATTACTGGCTATGAATTACATATTGCATCCCAGGAAGATGAGATTAAGGACTTAAAGAATTCTTTGTCTAGATTTGTTGAAGGTCAAGATAATTTGGATAAACTGCTAGGGATGAAAGTAAATTTTTAGAAATAGGGGCTGGGGTATAATCCAGTGAATAAGAAGAGCTTTGGAAACAAAATTCATACATCATTTGTAAGTAGCTCAGAACAAACCCGCATCAAAACTCTATTGATTTTTCAGTTCACTGCACAGAAAAATCCAAATCTAGCTACTATTTAGAAAAGTCAGAAACCTACTGAAAAAGCTGAAGGAAATAGAAATTTGCAGAACAAGCCTACACACACTCATGTTAAAAATGTGCATGCTGCCCACAACACCAACACACCTAGACATGCACACAAAAAGAAATTCATGAAATGTCATTACTGTCACAAGATTGGTCACTTGATGCATGAATGTAGGTTAATGGAATTAGATGATCTGAATGCTAGAAAAATGCATGCTAGGGACTCTCATGTCAAGAAATTTTCTGTCACTAAGAAAAAGAGTATCACATGCTTTAATTGTGGTAAGGTAGAACATGTTGCTAAACAATACTGGTTAGGTCTTCATAGAAGAAACTTCTCTATTAATGAATAAGGGTGACAAATAGATGGTTAAGGTAGACAAATAGGCATTAAAGGTGAAAAATGGCCAGTAAGGCTGACAAATGGCTTGATGAGTTCAAATGAACAAAATCAACATGGGCTGCGCTAACGCAATGGCCCTACTACGTCGATGCCATCAACGCCAGATCACCAGTAGCTGCAGAACCTCTGAAGGCTGCGCCAACATAGTGCCTTCAGTGCGTCAATGCAATCAACGCCAGCACGCCAGAATCTGAAGAACTCATGAAGCTGCGTCAACGCAGGATCACTGCTGCGTTGACGCACCAGAAGGCTTCTCAAGCATTTCTTCTTCAAACCTGCAACACGTTCTGAAGATCATCCAGAGAATATAAAATTCAGACGTAAACATCCAAAAACATACCTTTTGAGGTCTGGAAGAGGATCCCAGGTCAGAGCTTCTGCCATTCCATAATGAGGGGTCAGAACATTTTTTTGGACAAGATCCTGTCAGCCACCAATTAAGAGAAAGTCTTCTATGCCAGAAGACTGTCTTTTTTGTCCTGAGAGAGGACTGGCCAGGTGGTATGCACTTCATTACACACTGGATAAAGCCATTCCCTCTGCCACGAGCTTTCAAATATAGTCTACTTTCTGCCTGCCACCGTCCTATCCTAGGACTGGTTTGAAAAGCCCTGCAAGCTCAAGTCAACATTCTACAGGATATATACTTCAAAACCAAGAAAAGATTTTGGAGGGAAAAATTTGTCTTCCCATTTGCTTCCTTATTCCCGCTGGATCAAGTCAAGCACAGCTGGAAGAAGGTCATAGGTCAAAGAAAATACTTTAATTTGAATCACTCATATTGTAGATTTCTTGGAGGGAAAATTTCCACTGGCTCTTCTATATATACTTGAAGCTTCTATTGAAGGAGCTGCTGTCGCCCTAAGAGGAAGCCAACGTCCCTAGAGCCTTCAGCAGAAAACCTGTAAGAAAGAAAGGAAGGGAGTGAGAACAGCCCAGCATCTGGCCATCCCAGTCCAATGCTGTAAGAGAAAAGGAGAGAAGAAGAAGAGAAGAGAGAGAGGTCTTGAGAGAAAGCAGCCCTGCAATTTGAGTAAGAAGAAGAAGAAGATCTTCGGATCTAAGCCTGAGGTCGCAGCCACCAGCTTCCAGATTTTTATCTGAAGCCACAGCTGGTGTTTTGTCTTGTTTCTTACTTTCTTTACCTGTAACCCACCTCGGTTTAACAGTGTGTGTCCGACACTCTGCTTGAGAGACCGGAAGTGTTTTTTGCTACACTTGCAGCTTGTCTTCTTTGTTTCTGTGTGTGTGTTGAGGACTTCGTCCTCATGTGGAAAAGTCTCATCGGTTTGGTGAGGGGTGGATGTAGGTCTGCAGGTTTGCAGACTGAACCACCTTAAAAATCCTTGTGCAATGGGTTGTGATTTATGTGTTTGATCCATCTTCTCTATCCCCATTCACAGGTTCTTGTGTTAGCTTAAACGCATGCTATCTTAGTTGCTTTTCAATGAACACACATTATCTTACTGTCCACACACGTTGGGAATCTGTTAAGTAGCTGTTCTACTTGTAGTTCAGAATAGGTTGTGTAGGTGCGTTGACCCCACCAATCTGCTGCGTCAACGCAGCTTCCCACTAGAGCACTGAACTGTACTGCAGCCCTAGAGACTGAGGTGACCCAGCACTCGAGTGCGTCGACCTGAGCAGTTTGGGTCCGGTATTTTGCTCCAGCCCTTAAACCACTCATGTTAAATCTGATGTGCTTCATGTTCAAGGATTTTATTTGCATCATAGTATTAGTGTGTGTTTTATCTAGCTAAGCTTAAAATTGGGCATAATTTGTCACTGGATCTATTCAACCCCCCTTCTAGATCCTGTTGCACCCAAGGGACCTAACACATGGTATCAGAGTCAAGCTCTGTCACACCCAGATCCAACGATCTGCAGAGAAGGATCCCGGTGCTCTTGAGTATCATGAATTCTTTCGTTGATAAGATTTTTATGTTTTCCCCTCCGATTTTCAATGGTTCTAACTTCAATGACTGGCTGGGAAAACTTTGTAAGTTTGTAAACTCACATGATCCTAAGCTCTGGAGGATCATTGCAAATGGTCCTTCTAGGTTGCCCAAGGACAAAGCCAATTGGACTAACGATCACAAGTCCATACATTCTTACAATCTCAGGGCCTTAAATTTGTTGAAAGCTACAGTAGATTTCACCACATTTCCATTTGTTTTAAGCAGCAGCTCAGCCAAAGAGATTTTGGATGGCTTGGTCGACATCTGCGAAAAACAGGAGGCCAGATGTAACGACCCAAGACCTGGATACCGGGAATAACCCGATACCATTCGAATCGTGGCCCGCCGTCCACGAGCCGGAGGGCTTAGAAGGGCAAAAAGGTGTGTGTGGAGTACATGGAAATAGGAAATAAATCAGGACAATTCAACAATTAACAAAAATAAATAAACAACTACAACAGAGTCTAGTCCAACAGAAGTACAGTCAAAGGCAGGAAAGCGTACCCAACATGATACGCATAACGGAGAGTGAGATAGAAGGGGGGGGATAAATATATCACTCCCAAATTCGACAAACTCAGAAACGATTACGCAACCCCTCTGGATGCAGTTAAGAAAGCTTCGGAGACAGGCAACAGAAATGTCTATATTATGGAATGAGATCAAGACAGCAACCCACGATGAAGCAATGTATCAAGTAGATGGAGAGCAGCACAAATTAAACAGACAAAATCACAGTAGAGACAGGGAATTTTTTAGGTGGTTCGGTTGCTACCCGCAATCTACGTCTACCCCTTACTCAGAAGGGTAAGGTTTCCTTGCAATGATCAATTGCACACAACAGACTCAGTCTGCGACAACCGCTGCCAAACAGCTTGCCCTGAGGAACACCCTCCTCAGCCTTCTGATCAACCAGAAGAAGCACTGGAGAACAAATCTCCCTTCCTTTGCATGCAGCAAAGGGAACCCTGTGCAGTTACTCCCAAGTAACTCACACAACCAGAGGATCAAACCTCTCTTCCTCCAAGGACAATGGAGGGAAACAGAATGGAATGAAAATAAAGGAAACTCAAAAATAACACGATCGATGAACACCAATTTTCTCTAAAAGCAAAAGCAATATAGCTTCCGTAGAAGCAGATCTTCACATTCACAATCACTTCTCTCTCTCAGAAATTTTTCTCCCAGCTCTGGATGGAGTAGGTAGTCTCTGGTTTTCTCTCTTGATCCACTGCTCTCACGCTGCTCTTCTTTTCAACTGTTCCATCCACTCTATCGAACCCTCTTCCTCAGCGCACACACACACACACACACACACACACACACACACACACACACACACACACATATATATATATATATATATATATGTCTGCTCCAGAAACGTAGGCGTGTGGATACCACGTTTCCCGCCTGAAAGGTTGGGGCACGTGTCGGAATGTTCTGGACCTCAATCTTCCTCGGATCACGTGCCATCCATCTGGTGAATGCACAGACAAATTGTCAGACGAGGAATGAACACTTTGTCACATACTTAGTACAAGTCTTACCGTCGTAGTGAGTAAGTAAGCATAAACTGCACTGAGTAGGAGTTACCAAGTCAGCCATTGCACTAACTTACTGCAAGGTGAACAAGAGGTTGCACCGAGTGAAGTGAGCAAAAGCGTGAGATGCACTAACTTGTGAAAAACGCATGACGACATTAGCACAGACCACAGAGTCTGATCGTGCAACAGATATGCACGGATAAGAATCCACAAAATACAAGGTTGTACTAACTTTATTTTTCCAGGGAGAAAAGTTTGCACCGAGTCAAAAGAATAAGCATCGACTAAGACTGGCAGGAAAAGCACCGATGTGGAATGAAGCGGAAGATGCACCAATCTACGTTAGCTATCTACAAGACTTGCACCGAGTCTAATAAGCCTGAAGTAGGAATTGCACCGACCTCGTTGCTACAGGGATTTGAATAGACTTGGTGTGTATGGAGCCACAACGTGCACAGACATCTACAATGAATTGTATAGAGTTGGCTGTGCACCGAACATGTTTTTGCCTTAAGCAAAGTATGCACCGAGTTGTGTTTGAACTGAGATAAGGAATGACCAGACTAACCAATGCATTCCAGTCAAGAATTTGCACCGACCCAAAAATTGCACCGACCTCAAGAGGTGAGATGCAGAGAGATGATATGCACGGACCTTAGTGGACACGACCTAGAGAAATGCACAGAGACAAAATATGAACAACAGACCCTGTGCATGAACAAGGACTTGCACCGAGGCAAGCACTTTATGAAAGAGATGCAGAACTTGCACTGACTTAATATGCATTAAGCAAAAGGAGGAATAACATGTAATGCACGGACCTGAATCAAGCTATAAGCACAGACCTCCTTCATGCTTAGAAACAAAGAAATGCACCGTATAAAAACAAATTGATTTGTAGTTAAAAGAAATTGATTTATAGTGTGAGACATCATCAAAACCGTAGGGATGCAACAATCTCCCCCTTTTTGATGATGGCAACACTATGAATCATGCAATGTCAGGGCATTAAGAAGGAGATCAAAAACAATCAAGAGCAAACCAAAAAAGAGCATACTGACAAACCAAAAGACTTCTCCCTGAAGCACCATCTTCTAAACTTCTTTTCTCTCAACATCCACTCCCCTACAACTCACTCTCAGATGCCTTAGATGCCCTGAACCTCTCAAGTGACCTCTCCACAGTTTCCCTGACCCTCGCAGATGACAGAGGACCTCTCTCTCCCCCTTTGACATCATCAAAAGGAAATGAAAGATATATGAAGTTACTGAAGACATGAGGAAGAAGTACAGTGACTTCTTAGTGTAGAAAGACTCAAGAGCATATCTTAAGTGAATAAGTGAGGTGCTAATCTCAAGAGAGGATCCTTGAACTCTGGTAATCAATAGAGAATCAGAATGAGAGGGAAGTTTATCCACATACAGGGTTTATGATATTATTTAGGGATGAACAAGTATGTCAAGACATAGCTGATCAAACAACAATACTCAGTAGACGACAAGAGACAAAAATAGAGAAGGTGTGCCCATGGTATTGAGGACAAGCATTCCAGTAATTTGCACAAATACAAGGGATATTATAGTGATTTTCAAGAAGACCAATGAGTAAGTTGGTAAATCACACTTTTGACATTAGGGAGACACCTTGATCAGAGGCCTGAATCCCCAGTTACTCAGTGTGAGTACCTCATTACCTCTCCTTTTTAGAGAACAGAGTTAGTAACTGTGGCTTTTTACGTGAGAAAACACATTGATCAGAGGCCAGAGTCCCCAGTTACTCACCACCTTGTCACCATTGCTCCGTGATCATCAGAGGCACAAATTTAGTTTGCAGAGATTGCTCCCCCCCTTTTTTTTGAATTTGACACCTCATGACATGGGAAATACTTCACTTCATTGATGAAGCTCCCAGTTTCTCAGTGATCAAACCATAGACCTTGTTTACTTGGTTGATCCCTTATATTGTGAAGATGAAGTGATTGAAGACAATACCAGAAGGACTATTTCTTTGAAATGAATCTTGAAGTCTAGATTTTAAGTTGTTCTGGACAGATATCAAGACATACAAGTTTTAGCCTGAATCGGAATCATTGACAATGTAGGAAGATATACTTCAAACACTTAATCTAGGTCTCTGATAGACTACTAGAGGAAGGATTCTAGCAGGACTTTAGTTACACAAACTTATAGACTTAAGAGATGAGTGAGATTCTACTGTCTGAGAGAGAACCACACTCATTCAATCATGAGAGCCAACAATGACACACATCTGGTCAAACTTTTGAATCAGTCAAAAATTCACTAACAGCCCAGCTCCCCCTCAAATGATGCACAAAGGAAATTAACCAACAGATACTTAGGACTCCCCCTCACTGTTAGAACAGACTTCTCACACAAACTCTTGTTAAAATAAAAATATTTCAATATCAGGAGATTAGCAATTAAGATAATTTAAATAAGCCTAATTCTCTCCTTAATGTGGTGAATTTGTCATTGTCCAGAGGCTTGGTGAAGATATCAACAATTTGATTAGCAGTGCCTACATGAATCAGCTCGATCAAAGGTGTTCTTAGAAACCTCATCTCTTATGAAATGATGCCTTATTTCTATGTGTTTGGTGCGGGAATGCAACACAGGATTCTTGGCTAGATTGATGGCACTGGTATTATCACAGTAAATGGGTGTGCACCATAGGTCTACTTGATAGTCCTGAAGCTGGTGTTTAATCCAAATGACTTGTGTACCACAACTCCCTGCAGCCACATACTCAGCCTCTGCAGTAGAGAGGGCCACAGAATGTTGTTTCTTGGAACCCCAAGAAACTAAACACCCACTTAGAAATTCACAGTGACCACTAGTGCCTTTTCTATCTAGTTTACACCCGGCATAATTTGCATCTGTGTATGCAACTAAATCTAGTGTATGTGATGTAGGAAACCATAAACCAAGGGTGTGTGTAGCAGACAGATATCTGAAAATTCTTTTCACTACAGCTAGATGTAATTCAGTGGGTCTAGATTGATACCTTGCACACATTCCTACACTGAACTGTATATCAGGTCTTGAAGCTGTCAAATAGAGTAGAGATCCAATCATACCTCGATAGAGCTTGGCATCTACTTCTTTACCTGTCTCATCTACATCCAATGAGGTATTGGTACCCATTGGTGTTGTGATGTGTTTCAAATTGTTCATGCCAAATCTCTTGAGAATCTCCAATGTGTACTTGGTCTGGTTGATGAAGCATCCATCCTCTAACTGTTGTACATGCAAGCCAAGAAAACACTTTAATTCAACTACCAAACTCATTTCAAATTCAGCAGACATCAATTGATAAAATTCATTACATAGTTCAGAGCTAGTTGATCCGAAGATAATATCATCTACATATACCTAAACTATGATGAGGTCTTTATTTGAACTCTTGGTAAATAAAGTTTGATCCACCTTACCTCTGTGGTAGCCCTTGCTGATCAGAAATTATGTCAGTCTTTCATATCATGCTCGAGGAGCCTGCTTTAGACCGTACATGGCTTTGTTCAACCTGAAAACTTGGTTAGGTTGAGGAGAAAATTGAAATCCGGGAGGTTGTTCAACAAAAACTTCTTCTTTTATAACTCAATTTAAAAATGCACTCTTCACATCCATTTGTTGGAGTTTTATATTCTTGGAGCATGCAAATGCTAATAATATTCTTATAGCTTCCATCCTAGCAACAGGTGCGTAGGACTCATCGAAGTCAACTCCAAATTCCTGACAGTAGCCCTTGGCTACTAGTATGGCTTTATTTCTAGAAATGATTCCATCTTCATTCATTTTATTTTTAAACACGCACTTAGTTCCTATGACATTAGAATTTTCTGATCTTAGAACTAGCTCCCAGACATTATTTCTTTCAAATTGACCTAACTCCTCACACATAGCATTAACCCATGATTGATCACTTAAGGCTTCTTCTACTGATTTGGGTTCAATTTGTGAGACCAAAGCAACTAGGTCTTGATTATGAACATTCCTAAAGTGAGACCTAGTTCTAAGAGGATCTTCAAGGTTGCCTATGATGTTGTCTATTGGGTGATCTTTTAGGTATCTAACATTTATTGAAGACTCAACTGTTTCAGCTGGCCCTACCTGGTTGGGAGTAGCTGATGTTTCATTCGGCTGAACCTCCTCTTCTTTTTTATCTTCTAGGAATTCTCCGTCATGCCTGGAATCCCTGTCAGCATCTTCAATGTTAGTAGCACCTTTTGCTTCATCAAAAATGATATGCGGAGACTCTTAAATTCTCTAATCAGTAATGTTAAAGACCCTATATGCTCTCGACACTTCAGAGTATCCTAAAAATATTCCAGGACAACTTTTAGCATCAAACTTATCTAAGTCCTTCTTGTCATTATTATGGATAAAACACTTAGAACCAAAAATCCTGAAATGAGCCAAGTTTGGTTTCTTACCTTTCAATAGCTCATAAGGGGTTTTCTTGTGAATTGGTCTTACCATGGTCATGTTGGTTGTATAAGTTGTTGTATTGGCCGCCTCTGCCCAGAACTTCCTTGGTAGTTGACTCTCAATCAACATGGTTCGGGCCATCTCCACAATGGTTCGATTTCTTCTCTCCATAATTCCATTTTGCTCCGGTGTCCTGGGAGAAGAAAACTTGTGCGTTAGTTCCTCAGTTTCACAAAGGTCAGAAAACATGGAGTTTTCAAATCCACCTCCATGGTCAGATTGAATCGAACAAATCTTGTGTTTTCCTTCTTGTTTGACCTTATTGAAAAATTGTTTGAATTTTTGAAAAGCATCATTTTTGTTGGCTAAGAAAAAGATCCATGAAAATCTGGAGTGGTCATCAATGATCACATAGCCAAACCTACTTCCATTAAGACTCTGAGTTCTAGTAGGACCGAAGAGGTCCATATGAAGATGTTCCATTGGTCCAGAAGACAATGGCTCAGATCTTAGTTTGAAGGACTTTCGGATCTGTTTGCCTAGAGCACATGCATCACAAATTATTGAGATAGAATTAAACTTGATTTTAGGCATGCCTCTAACTAAATCATGCTTGATCAATTTATTCAAAGTAGAAAAACTAGCATGGCCTAAACGTCTATGCCAATCAAAAGCATTACTTTCAGAATTAGTAGACAAGCAGAGATTAGATTCAGACTCAACATCTAAGTCTACCATGTAGACATTATTGGTCCTGTTTGCTACAAATTTAACACGATCAGAATTTATTTCAAAGATTTTGCATGAGTTATTATCAAACACAACCCTGTGACCCTTGTCACATAATTGACTAATGCTAATCAGATTGTGTTGAAGACCTTCCACAAGTAAGACTTTCTCAATTGAGTTAGTGGAGGACTTACCAACTGTGCTAACCCCAATGATCTTACCTCTGTTCTTTCCTCCGAATTTGACCAGACCCCCTACCTTCATTTCTAACTTGCTGAACTTGTATCGGTCTCTTGTCATGTGCCTGGAGCAGCCACTGTCAAGGTACCACTTGTTGTTCTCAGCTGCCAGGCAAACCTACACAAACGAAATCAAGCAAAGTAGTTTGAAACCCAAGATAAGTTGGGTTCAAAGACATCATTCAAATCTTTAAGCAAGTGTTTAGGAATCCAAAATTGTTTCAACTTGTTTTTCTCTTGCATCTTAATTTCGGGTCTATTGAAATTGTTACCAGAATTATGTCCAGCTGGTCTGGAGAAGTGAAATCTATTCCAGTTATTAGGCTTCTCATCCCTGGGGTATCTTCTGTGCGCTTGTTGATTAACAAATTTTTGAGGGTAAGTGTTATTTCTCCAGTAACTACTGTTCGGACCCATTCTTTTATAGTAGTTCCAACTTTTATTCTGATACATTTGCCCAGTCCAGCTACCACTTCAATTCTGGTGAATGGGCTTAGAGAAGTTCTTCACAATGTTCATTCCTATTTGAGATGGTCGTCCAGCATTATTTGTTGAATTTTCCTTTAGACGTTGAATGTTTTGATTGCTATTTGAGCTGGATGTCCATCTTTTCTTTTCCCTTCTCTGGGCAGAAGGTAGTGGTTTTGAACTGAAAGGGTCTCTTGTTAGTTGGGTCATAGCCTAAACCCTCCTTGTTGAAATTAACCCTTGTTCCTAGTATAGAATCCAGATTCGTTTTCCCTTGAACAAAATTTTCTAAAACCTTTTGTTTGTCTTCCAGCTCTCTTTGCATAGACTCACAATTTTTTAGAAGTTCAATGTTCACTTTCTTAACGGCTTCATACTTCTCTGTGATCACACTGTTTCCATTCAGACTTTCTTCAAATTTTATCTTAAGTTCGCTGAGCTGTGTGTGAACTTCCTGGTTCTCAGATTTGTGCTTTTCATTTTGCTTCTTCAGAGAAGTAATTTCCTCCAATTGTTCTTTTAATTTTTGATTTTCCTCACTGATTTGAGTTTGTTCTTCAATATTAGCATTAAATTTTCTCTTCAGAACCCTATGCTCTTTACTCAGTGAATTGAACTTATCTAACAGTTCAGCATAGGCATCTTCCCAATCATCAATAGAAAAATTCTCAAAGATATTTGTTACCTCCTCTTCGCTATTTGCCATCAGGCAAATTCCTTCTTCGTCCTCCTCTGAGGAATTGGCTTCCGGATCTTCTTCCTCATCGCTCCACGTGCAGACCATTGCTTGTGGTTTCTTCTTCTGCACCTTCGAGCTCTTCTTCTGAAAGTCAGGACCCTTTTTCTGAAGATCAGGGCAGTCCCCTTTCATATGTCCAGGTTTCCTACAATGAAAACATGTAATTTTCTTGATACTCCTATTCTTATCATTGCTGGAATCAAGGTTCTTACCAGAGGGGTATGACTTCTTCCTTCTAAAAGTCTTTCCCTTAGTCCTTAAGAATTTCCTGAATTGTCGAGTGAGCATTGCTTGCTCCTCCTGGTCGAGGTCTGACAGTCCGTCAGACTCGCAACTACTACTCCCACTGCTGCTACTTCCCTTGCTGTGGGACACCTTGAGGGCAATATTCTTGCCCTTCATGTCACTTCCTTCACCATTCCTTTTGAAATTCATCTCATACGTCATAAGGGATCCTATAAGTTCGGTGACTGTCATGGTCGACAGATCCCTGGACTCTTCTATCACAATGGCCTTAGTGTGCCATGTCGGGGTCAGAGATCAAAGTATCTTCCTGACCATATCTCCCTCAGATATCTCTTTCCCAAACCCCTTAAGACTATTCGTAATCAATGACAATCTAGCATACATCTCAGTTATGGTCTCCTATGATTTCATCTCAAACATCTCATATTCAGAGGTGAGGAGATTTGCCTTCGTTGCTTTCACTTGAGGTGTACCTTCATAGATTAACTCCAACGCATCCCATGTTGTGCCTCTTAGGCACAAGCATGTTCTATGTTGATTTGATGATAGCAATGCTATTTTATTTTGATGATAGCAACACAGTGGGTGCTTTATGAGATTGTGTTTTGATGATAGCAACATAACTTGTTTGTGGAGAATGCATGTGTATGACTGATATATTGGTTGTGCATGTGCGTTGCTTTTCTGTCTGCATGTAGTTTGATGACTAGCAAGTCTATACACTGCAGGGTAAAGCATTTCAGAGTCTTTACATCGTCCTAGATTGCATTAGCAAGTCCATACATCATCAGGGCTCTTCATGCATGTGCATAGTCTATACATTGTGCATCTCGTTGTCAAGTCTGCACATTCATGAAGTCTGTACAGCCATCCACTTGAAGCATTTCTCAAAGTCCATACAATGCATCTTCTTAGCATCTCATTTAGAGTCTAAGGCATTGTCTATACACTGGACTTAAAGTGTGTACAGCGTCCGTCTCTTTTAGCGTCTAAGGCTTTGAGCGAAGTCTGTACATTGCATGACTTCCACCAAGTCTATACATTGGTAGGTGGCAAGTCTGGACATTGGCTTCACATTTGCTTCGAAGTCTGTACATTGAACTATTAAGTAAAGTCTGTACATCGTTGCTTGCCAAAGTCTGTACATTGGCATCTGTTCCTACGTTGCAACTCCAAGTCTGCACATTGGAGTCTTTACCTACGATTAGCTTTGAAAGTCTGTACATTGGGAGCTTTACCGATGTTGCCTTGCCAAAGTCTACACACTGTGAATCTTCAAGTATGTACAGACTTCGCCTTGTTTCAAGTCTGTACATCGTCCAGCTCTTTGGCAAAGTCTACACATCTTAAAGTCTGTACATCCGTTAGGCTTGCTCATGCATTGTTCTTCTGAAGTCTGTACAGCCGTGGCTTCTGCCTCAAAGTCTGTACATTTGTTTCAAAGGCGAACTCTATACATTGTGCATCCTAGGGTTAAAGTCCATTCATTGGAAGTCTGTATAGAGTTTCTCTTGGCTTTAAGATGAAGTCTGAACATTGCATAGTCTGTACATTGCTTCTTCAGTCTGCCTCGGCCAAGTCCATACATTGCTTGCTTAGCAGACTGTGAAATCTATACATCGGTTGTTCAGCAGCAGACTGCTCAAGTCCATACATTGGCTGCATCATATGCATTGAAGTCTACACATTGCTGAATGTTCTTCAAGTGTGCATATTCGTTCTAAGGCATAGTCTATAGATTGCATTGCATTGCATTCATCAGTTGTGAAGTCTGTACATCGCTTTTGATGAAGGCATTGAAGTCTATACACTGGCTTTGAGCTGAAGTCTAGACATTGCCTCAGGCTGAGCAAGTATATACATTGCATGTTCGTTCAATCAAGTCCATACATTGAGCAAGTGTATACATTGGACGAGTCTGCATCGTGCCTCAGTCATGAAGTCTATACATCGTCTATCTTCATTGAAGTCTCACGAAGTCTGTACATTGCATGAAGTATATACATTACACAAGCTGAATGCTTACAAAGTCTATACACTCACTCAGTGCTCACACTTGCTAATCTGCTGCTGATAAAGTCTATACACTGTCTTCAGATGATGACAACAATGAAGAACAGGGTCGACGCTGGGAGTTCAATGCGTCCACGCTTCAGTTGAAGAGGATTTCAGAGCTTCACCTGGCTGCCTCAACTCCATGCTATAGCAGCGTCGACGCAGTAGTTAATAAGGCAGAGTCCATAGCTCACTGGAATACTGCAGTGCGTCAACGCCATTGCAAGACAGCGTCCACGCAGCAATTGAGTCTGATATACATTCAGCTCTGGAACACCACTGCGTCAACGCTATGGATTAGCAGCGTCGACGCAGCACGGTTATCTGCCGAAGACCTTGATCACTGGATTGCCGATGCGTTAACGCAGCTGGCTGATGGAGTCAACGCATCAGACTTGAGTTTCGTAGGAAGAAGATATCAGAAGGCTGCGTCAACTCCTTGGAGCAAGAGGGTTGACGCTATCTAATTCCAGTTGCTGAGCACGTTAAGGTAATCCCACCTTCAGTCATCAACTGCCATATCAGTCACAAGCGGATAAGCTTTCGTACCTTCCCCCACTCCATTAATGAAGGCACGTGATCCGAGAATAAGAACAGTGTCCAGATGAGGACACGTGTACTGACAGCCTGCTGGATGCTGTCACGTGGTCCGAAATTTTAGGGCGGGAACTGTGGAAGCCACACGCGCCCTTATCCACCTACTGCTGCTATATATTGAAACCTTCGTCCTCAGTTGAAGGTTGATCGAAGCCTTGAGAGCAGAAGCAGAAGAGCAGAGTGCAGAGACTTCGATCCAGCAGAAGAGAAGAAGAAAAGAGTGAAGAAAAGAAAGAGAGATAGAGAGCAGAGAAGAAGAAGAGAAAGAGGAGAAAGAAGAGAAAGAGAGAAATAGAGAGCTCGAGCTGAGAGAGTGAGAGAGATTGGGTTGTCTGGCTTTTTGGATCAAATCCAAGCCAGAAGTGCTCATCGAGAGCTATATTTGTGCTTCATTGTTTCAGCTTTCCGTTGCTGTCTTGTTCTATCTTTCATTTTCCTTTATACATTTCTTCAAGCTGTTTGTCAGCGGAGCAAGCTGTGTTGCTCAGCATTTGCAGTGGAGAATTCCACTGGACGGCCAAGCTGTATTGCCCAGCGGTTTGCAGAGGTGCTGCCTCTGGACGGCAAGCTGTGTTGCCCAGCGGTTGTATGGCAAGCTGTGATGCCCAGTTGTTCAAGCTGTGAGTCAGCGGAATCCACACTCTGGTTTGAGTGTGGGGTGGATGTAGGTCTGGAGGACCGAACCACCTAAAAACCCCTTGTGCATTGTGGTTTGTTTTGTCTATTTGTGCTTCCGCTAGATGATTGCATAGGGGCACTCTAAGTATTTGGTTTCTGGTTGAGCAGAAGAGTTGATCAGTTTTCTTAGAGTGTTTTAATCTGTTCTGAGTGAGCGAAATCTTGTTTGAGCGAAATTTTAATTGGGCGAAAGGTTTTTAAAGGGCATATATTCATTCACCCCCCCTCTGAATACATAGCACCGAACCCAACACTTGGTATCATAGCGGGTTACTGTGCATAGGATCTAACAATCCGCAGCAGTTCCTGCTAGCTTTTGGTGCACGTCAGAGTGGGCTTCTTCTGCTCGTTGATTTGTTTCACTATCTTATTGCTTTACTTTGATCATCTGGTTTAGTGCATTTCTGTTTGGTGCATTTCATAGTGTGCTTTTTGTGTTCGTTATTTTGGTTCTCTGACTTAGTGCCTTGCCTTGCTCATTTGGTCTAGGTGCTTGAGTTTTTCTGTGTCTTCAGATTATTTGCAATGGAACCAATCGTGCTGAAGGCTGGCTCTAGCAAAGTAAACAGATCCAGCCACAGTGTATCATTAAGCGAGAAAATTAGCCTCTCGCGGTCTGAAATTGATGGAGACCACATTGCAATGGTGATAAGTGATTTCAGGAAATTCCTGAGAAAAAGAGAAGGAAAGCATGGTGATGGCAGAAAGCAAATAAGGTATAATTCTAATCCTGCCAAGATTGTTGACACTAACATCTGCTACAAATGCAGGAAGGCTGGCCATACGAAGGCTGACTGTCTAAAACTATCGAAACTCAAAGGGAACACCTCGGACATTGATGAAGAAGGAGAAAAGTCCATATGCTTAATGGCCAACCGGGGAAGTGATGATGAGGAAACCTCATCTCAGGTAAGCTCCGGATCAGAGGGAGTCTCTTTTGATGAATTGATAGTGATGTATGAAAATCTGTTCAAAGTGTCCAAGAAATTAAAATCTGAAAATAAAAAATTGAGAAAAGACATGAATCTTGAAGTCACTCGTTTGAAGGCAAAAAATGAAAGTTTGAAAATCTAAAAATGAGAACCTCAGAAATAAGCACATTAGAGAAGATGATTTTTGCAATGCATGTGCTATTTTAGAAGACATGATAAATGAGTTTGATCATGATGGTAATTTGCAAAAGGAATCAATCAAATCCCTGAAAGAGGAAAACAAATTATTGTTAGAAAAGAAAACTGAAGCTGAAGAAATTGAAAGTAAAATGCTTGAAGAAAATGCTCATCTGAAGGAACAAAATAAAAAGTTAATGGTTCTTAACACTGTTTTCTCTGAAAGATGGATGACGATTGAAAAAGAGTAATCTGTATTGAAAGAGTGTATCAATTGCAGTGATGAAGAAATTGCTAGTTTTTTAATACACACTGCTGATTTGGAAAATGAAATTATGTTATTAAAAGAAAAACTGGCTAGTTGTGAAAAGGAGAAAGTTGATTCAGAAAATCTTATAATCTCCTTGGAAAGTAAAATTACTGAGATGAATGGTACTTCATCTAAGGTTGCTAAGGATAAAGGCAAAATGAAAATATCCTCGGAAGATGTAGTAAGTGATCAATGTGAGGAGACTGATAACATTTTTGAAATTAAGCAAGCTAAGAAGAACCAGCTGTATACCACTTTTATTCGTAGCACTGGTTTAGCTAGCACTTCAGCTTCTTCTTCTTATATGCATGCTGCTAAGGAAATTCAAAAATGAAATAAAGATCAGAAAACCCCAAAAACTCAAAGGAACAATCTGCATGCTAAAAACTCATCTGATAAGTGCCATGTTTTAAAGAAATCTAATGGTTCTTGTTCTTGTCATTATTGTGGTAAGCATGGACACTTTATGAGTGAGTGTTTTGTGATGAAACAAGATGACAGAAAGCATGCTAGAAAAGTTCTGTCTGATCAGAAAAAGGGTAATCTTAATGTTAAAGAATTTCATGCTAGAAATCATGCTTCTAGGAGAAAGAATCTAAATTGTTTTTGTTGTGGGAAGTTTGGTCACATTGCTGCTCAATATTGGCAGAATCCGAGAAAGAGATTCAATTCTGAATTTGTTAATTTCCATGCTAACAAAGATGCTTTTGATAGAAATAATATTGGTTCCAAAGGTAAGCACAAAAGGTGCTTCGACTGTGGGAGGCATGGCCACACAGTCAAGGACTGTTGTGTAGATCGGATTAAAAATCTTCACTTTTGGGAGTGAAAAAAATAAATAACAATGATGACAACATGTATAAGATATGATAAAGAATATAGCACGAGGTGCTAAAGGGGAGTTGTGATCGCTAGAGGGTTTACCTCAATAAGAAGAAAATGAGATCGCGTGTACCTGGTGAAGAGGGGGATGCGGGATAAATATGGATTTCCTCCTCCAACTCCAATCGGCCGGCCGATGAAGTGGGTTTTCTTGATTGATTACCTTGTAAAAAAAAGACAATGAAAAACAAGGAAAAGGGAGGGGATCAGCCAAAGTGCAGTAGTATCGTTCCAAAAAAAAACAACATGAAATAATGAAACGACGTCAACATGCGCACCTCTCTTTTTTTTAAAACCTCTAGCAGAGAACTAGGGAAGGAGATAATATGCTAAATGCAGTAAAAGAACTAACGACAAGAGACCACAATGTGATGAGAATGTGACGAGAATGAAATGAACACAACAAAATAATATGTAGCCCTGCTCTCCCTGATGAGAGTAAAGGTGCAACCGGGAAGACGCGGAACGGATGCAGCAGGATGAAGAAAAACCGAAGGAGGAAGCCCTGCGTGCTTGTTCAGTAGGTAAATTCTTAACCTCTAAATGCTCAGGGTGCCTATTGAATCTTAAAATCTTCCAACCTCTTTTACGAGCGAATGATGTTTTCTTTTATAGCTTCAATCGGATGTGATCAAACAAGGAAATGATAAGAATGGGTAATGAGGCATCCAAAGAAGGATTAAGATCGGGCAAGAGTCCAAAGGATGGTAGGGAACTGTAAGGGAAAGATGGAAAAAAGAAGGAGTCTGGAGTGAAAACACGCCTTGAGAAAGGGCGTCTTTTTATGAATTGACGACCTGCACAGAGGCGTTTCTTGAAACACGACCCAGGAAAGGACGTTTCTTCCTGGGTTTAATTTTGGAAATGAAAACTTCCTCCGTTTGGAAACTGAGATAACACGCCTGCGATAACGGCGTTTATTCAAAACACGCCCTGAGGATGGGCGTTACTCAGAAAATGCCTTTTATTTTGAAAGTAGATAATTCCAGAAATTAACGGATAATACCAGGAATTGACGCCCTCACCTACGGTCGTCCTTTCTTTTAAAACGCCCTATGACAGGTCGTTACTTTAGAAAGTAACGCCCTTCGTCAAGCCGTGTTTCACGAAAATGCAGGAAAAATGCAGAAAACTCATGAAAAATAGAAAAACTTTATATTATAGGAATATTGAAGTCCACTTGGGGCGTTTACATAATAACATGAGATTTGATCAACAAAACATCAATTTTGGCGTGTCTACAGCTGCCCCGCCTTGGCGTCTGCTTTGCAAGGGAGTGAGACGGAAATGGAATGAAGTGTAATGAAAGGAATAAAGTGGAACGAACTGATAAGGAGACGCCAAGGTGTGATGTGACACGCCTCAGACACTAAGCATCTGAAATCTTTCCAAGATTCTGAGTGAAACAACTCTGAGTGATTCCAAGGAAAAATCGATCTGTTGGATAAAAGGAGATTAAACTAAGTAAATAAAGGGTGTGCGCGCGGGCACGACAGGGAAAGACCATTGGAGAGCGATTACCAGCCAATGTGGACGTGCTGCAACCAAGGTAAATTTTGCAGAAAAGTAAAGAGAATTGGGATAAAGATCCAACAAAGGGATACTTTCAAGGAATCAGCCTGAACGGCTTCAAATAGAACGAAGTACTTGATTTGGAATGGAATATCTCATGTCAACTCAATCGAGAGCGAGTGAACTTCATTATCGCCATAATATGAAGATTTTCAGCATGAAACTCAAGGTCCTACATGATGCATGCTGGGTTAAAAGAAAAAGATTAAAACAAACTAAAAATAGAAAATAATCAAGGATAATATTGCTAAGCTGTTTAGGTCTGGTCAAGAATCCATATTTCTGAGCTAACACTAAGCCGAAGCCCGTTTGTCCGCGCATCAACTCAGAAAGTGGAACCATCATCCCAAACCTTTAACAACTCAACGGCCTATCCGTGTGATCAAGATTCTCCTGAAATCGTCATCGTTTTTGATGAAGAGGAACTCAAATTTCAGGTTCATCAGAACCACAAGGTCCTTGATATACTATAATATCGTAGATATCATATAATAACAATGCTTACAAGAAACGATACAAGGTGACAAGATGCTACTCCCATGAGCGATCCAAACGCCTCGAATCCTGCAAACTTCTGCACTTGAAACTTATTAGCCTTTTTCCATCAATTCAGAACATGACATGATCATAAGTGCTTAATCATAGACAATTTCATCAAAATAATAGCACTTAAGTTCATTAAAGCGTCAAAGCATGAAGAGGTCAAAATTCGTAATCCAATAAAACACGCCTGAGAATAGGGCGTTAACAGCATGAAAGCGCCTGACCATAGGTCGTTAAACATTTAAAACACGCCCTACTCAAAGGCGTAAACAGTAACGGAAGCTTAGAAGAAGACGCCCCATGCTAGGGCGTTAAATATAACACGTCGTCAGTCAGGTCGTCAATTTAAAAATCGACGCCCTAACCAACGTCGTTAATTCAGCACGAACTTCCGTTTCCTAATTAACAGCACAGTCCTTAACCCAATCAAATTTCTAACTTCCAACAGCCTTACAATTCTCTAAATCTCTATTAATAGGAGGCCCTCCTTCAACATAATCAACCAAAACCCTGCAGCCGTCGAAACTCTCTGTTCTTGTTCTTCTTCTTCTTCATCTGCTCTGCAGGTTGCACCGTCCAAGCTTCTCCTGACGATGGACAGGGCACTGAAAAGGCCAAAATTCTCAACTCCCAGGATTAACGATATCCAAGGTCATATAAGCAACAGGATATGCATGAATCAGGTTAGTTTCAACTTTCTTTACTGTGCGTACTGTTCTGGCGAACTGCTCACATGCTTATTTCTTTGTTACTGAACATGTCATATGCTCATGTACCACTATTCCTTGTTCTTATTTTTTTTCTTTCCTTCTCACAGGAATACCCAAACCTTCCAGGGGCTAGAAGATATATACAAGTCAAGTGGTTGCCCCTCATACTTTCCAAGTTCTCCTCTGACATGAGGGTCTTTGTAGCTAGATGGCATCTCTTAGGATTGATAACCCATGCCAAGCATTATGACCAAATCCATCTTGATTGGGGTGCCATAGGAGCATTGATTGAAATATGGCATCCTTCCACCCACACCTTTCTATTCTCCACTTTTGAAGCCACCATCTTATTGGAAGAAATAGAGATGATCTTGGGTTTGAAAAGAATGAAACACGGAGAAGAAGAAAAGATGGCCATCATGCCAAGGCCCATCTCCTCCCATGAATTGCTAACCTCGTTAATTCCTAGCCCAAATATAGTGAACCAAATCAAGGTCACTAAAGGAGTTAACCTCTTGAAGCTCGCCTCGTGGGTGTACAAGAGAGCGGGTCAAGCTAAAGAGGAAGAGGAGATAGAAAGAGTGACCAAAGCCTTCGTGGTGTGCTTGGCAGGAGCACTCCTATTCCCATCCACGGAGGACTTTCTAGAGGAGTCCCAATTGAGCGCAGTGGTGAGCTTATGGGAGGAAGAGAGAGTTGGACCGGCGATCCTAGCATATCTCTATAGCGGGCTTACATCGGCGGCCATGGGAAGGCCCATCTACGGGTGCATGCTAGCACTCTCAAGCTGGGTTGATCTACACTTCAAATTCGACTCATGCCACGAAGCCCAACAACCCTCAAGAATTTTCTCAAAGAGCCCACTCTCATATATAACCGGCTCATTAGGTATAAGCAATAGAGTGACCAACCGGATTCCTCAAATCAAGAAGCGAGGGGATTGGAGGGAGCATTTAAAGGTAATGCCAAAGAATCTTTTTACTTGTGCTCCGGGTGTATTCAAAATGCAGGAACTTCGTGCACGCTTCTCCATCGGGACGGACCTTCGTCTTATTGGTGCTTCGGACTTCGTCTTATATAATGCACACCGGTGCCTTCCTCAGCTTGGGCTCCCAAGGCAACACTTAGAAGACATCTCTCATCTCCCTCCAATCAGATCAAGAGACCTAGGCAGCAATGAAGATGGAGAGGAGGTTATCACCATTCAAGCTCTATGGAGGCTAAGCAAGCTTCATCAACCTGTAGAAGACTTGGATGAAGACAAGGAACAGTGGAAAAATTATGTAACTTCATTGAGAAAATTAAGGCCCAAAGTGGCTCATTAGTCATGGAAGCTCCTTCTTCAAAATAATAATAAAGATTGTTTTCTGATTGAGCCAACTTCCACTGTGATTATGATCAAAATCTTCCAAAACCTGCGTTTCTGTTGCAAATAACGCCTCAAGGAAGGACGTGAATCAACTGAAAGGCGCCTTATCCCAGGGCGTCTCCTCTTCAATTTGACGCCCACACCAAAGGGCGTTACTTAAATGAAACCTCCAGACAAGGCGTTAATCTATTCAAATCCCAAAGAATATAATCGTTGAATCATCAAAATAACGCCTTTTCCTTAGCCACGTTTCAAAGGTAACACGCCTTGAGAAGAGGCGTTAGTCAAAACCAGTAATGATGACTTTCATCAAATCAATCAACGCCCATTCAATGCGTCTGACGACGGTTACCGTTCCCCATGCAAAACAAATTAACGCCTTAATCCACGTCGTCCATTTCTATAAAACGCCCGCGGCTTGGTCGTGAATTCCATTAGAAACGCCTTCCCTTAGGGCGTGTCTTCTTTTCGAAACCCAAAAGTCATCGGCCTCCTTTCTTCTTCTTCCCCCGTTCATTTGGCCCCCTCATCTCTGCAAACCCTAACCGAAACCCCTCTCTCTCAATCTCCCTCCTCTCTCTCGTTCTCTTTCTCACTCTCTCAATCTCCCTCCCCCCTTAACCCTAGCCATGGCCAAACGCCAAAGGGTGAGTGCCCCAGAGGTGGTCGATCTTGACGCCTCCCACGCCCAAGAGGAAGAAATCTCCGTGGAGGAGCTCGCCGTCGTGGCCTTCAAAGAAGAGGCGGCGATGGCCAACGGCGACGAGGCCGACGGAGCAACGGGCGAAGCAACAGAACATGCAGAAGTTGGAGAAGGTGGAGAAGAAGAAGATGAGGAAGATGAGGAAGAAGAAGGACCACCGCCCACGGCGGCGGTCGTTCCCCGGGGCCAACTCCGGCGGCCCAGACGACCACTGCCTCGGCCACAACCCCAGAAACACAAGAAGGTGAGTTCCCCCTCCCCAATTCCATTTTATTTTATTTTATTTATATTTTTCTTGATTTTCCATAGCCCTCGGGCACGAAACCTGCAACTCAGAAAAGACACGCCTCCCACGGGGGCGTCATTCACAAAAGAAACGCCCTAATCCAGGGCGTTAATTATTTTTAATTTCTGAAAAATAATTAACCTCCATGAAAAACGCCCTGAAGCATGTCGTTTATTCAAAATTATGATTTTTCATTAATTCCATGCCCATTAAATGTTTTTATTAATTATTTCGCATGCTGTCATTTTTATTCGAATGATCTGAAAAACATGAAAGCCACGCCCAACACCAGGGCGTGATTTAACAAGAAACGCCCAAACCAGAGGGCGTCTCTTCATTAACCCTCTATTTAAACTGAACGGTCCTCAATGGAAAACGCCCCAGCTGAGGGCGTGATTTGAAAAACATTTTAGGATTTTAGAAATTAACAACATGTTCACGCCCTACACAGAGGCGTTTCAAAGATGGAAAACGCCCTCAGCCAGGACGTTACTTCAAACCACATTCAGAAAAACGCCCCCTTTAGGGGCGTGAATTTACTAAGAAACGACCTGAGGAGGGTCGTGACTTCCAAAACATTAAAATCAATGCACATGCAGAACCAAATGCAATCACACATGATTAACCAAACAATTAAGCAAAATTCTTCTCTTTTAATGCGTGCAGGGGCTGATGAGGACCCGTATCTCCTGGGTCATGGTCTGGGCAGCATACCAGGGTCTCCCCGACTTCCAGAGAGTTAGGGTAGATGCTATGGGGTTCGGGGCTTTCCTATCCATTGAGCCATTTAGACCCGACCTAGCACTTATCCAGGTTTTACGGGAACGATGGGATAGGGTCAGCCGGACTTTTCTGATGCCCTGGGGGCATATGGTTCCTAGTTTAGAGGATGTAGCCAGGATCACAGGTTTACGGGTAGATGGTGAGGCCGTGAGTGGGTTCACCTATTCTGACTATACGGAGATGGCCCAGAGGCTACTAGGGCTTGAGATGGTCTATGTGGGACCTAGCGAGTGTAGGACCATTTTCCGTACGGACCTGACTACAGCGATGGGTCTAGGAGATGCCAGGCATAGGTCGGGGGAGACCTTAGGCGAGTTTGCACAGCGACTGACCGACGGGGTGAGAGCGGCATGCTGCCAGGACCCGACTGACCATGAGAGAGCGGACCGAGACTTGAGGAGGTTCCTGCTGCTGCTGCTCGGGAGATTATTGCTGGGGACGAAAGCCGACGTCATCAACTGCCGCTTCTTAGGCATCCTCGAGGATCTGGAGACGGTTGGCACTTATGCTTGGGGAGCGGCCCTGCTGGCGCATTTGATGGCCGATCTGTCCACGGGGACAGGCCGTGAGACGACCGTCAGTGGCTTCTCACCTCTTCTTCAGGTATGCAATTTCTCATTTCTGATCTTTTCTTTATTATGATGCATGTGAATATAGTACTAATTGCAATGCATGGATGCAGGTGTGGAGCCACCTATACATGCCGATGGGGCGCGTTGACCCACGGCCAGGAGCTGAGGGGTCCTTCCCTCTGGCGCGACGCTGGTTGCCCGTCGTCTTCGGTGCCCCACTTGACTACGAGTTGTGGGTTCTACGGAGAGAGTTCCGCGACTTCCCTCCCTCGCTGGTATGTATGAATGAATGATATGCATTTCTTTTTGTTGTTTATTTGAATATGATGAAATGATAATGATGCGTGTTCATGAATGCAGGTGCAGTGGAGACCATATGAGGGGATGACAGATGAGGGCCAGCCTTGGGTCGTATCGGGGCGACCTCGCTTCGGGCGTGAGCTGTGGCTACACTGCTTGAGCGAGATTGAGCCGTTACGGCTTCGGCTGGTGATGAGGACCCTGGGCCTGCCCCAGGAGTGGATCGAGGTCGGAGAGCCTCGAGGGATTGGCAAGAAGACCCGCGGTCGCACCAAAACGACCGACTGGAGGGTGCGATTCGAGGAGCAGTATGCTGACTGGCAGCGAGGCGGGACCACAGTCGTTTCCCACGCGACTGACAGCTCCGAGTACCTCCGGCGCTACTGGGAGGTTCACGCCGGCAGACCTCAGATGAGGGTCTTAGGGGTATGTATGAATGCACTTATTTCTAAATTGAATGCAAATGCTTATGTAACTATTATGCGACTAACATGTAATGAATGCAGGATGCGAGGGACATAGCGGCGATAGATGCCCAGGCTCACCTACACAGCCTGGAGGACCAGCTAGCCGCCACACGGGCAGATCTGGAGACCCTAGTGAGTGTTTAAATTATTCCTATATGCAAATGAATTTTTGTGTTTTGTTGAATTAATGATTAGCCACTGACGGTCTTAATGAATGCAGCGTGCCCAGCAGGGAGCAGCGAGGAGAGATCCAGGGGAGGCCTCCAGCTCGAGGGGACCTAGTGCAGAGGTGACTGCACTGACGGAGCAGCTGGCTGGTGCGATAGCGCGAGCCGAGGCGGCGGAGCGTGACCTTGCCTCACGGGTAAATTCTGAACTCAAAACCTCATTCAAATAATGATTAGATATAAATTGTGCACTGATAAAAATCTATCTTTACAGACTGAGAGCTTCGAGCCACTCTTATCTGCGTAGATGAGGGCTTCCGAGTGACGAGCTCACATGTGCGTGATCTACCTTCAGTCACATGTTGTTATTTCATTTCATGAATTATTGAACTGTGGAACTGATGATTTGTTTACCTGTTTGTAGGCTGCTCAGCTGAAGGCGATACGTACCGAGTTGTCGATCCGCGATCAGCGGATCGTAGAGCTTCAGCGGACCCTGCAGCGACGCAGTGAGCTTCCTCAGGACGTAGCCGAGCTGCGAGTTGCCCTGGAGCTGGAGAGGAGGGAGCGCGCTCGGGAGCGCGAGGAGCGGGCTCGTGAGCGGGAGGAGCACCAGGCGGAGCGTGCCCGGTTCCAGGAGCAGTTGGCGGCACGAGAGCGTGAGCTGGCGGACTCGAGGACCCAGTTGATCCTTTCCCAGGAGCGGCTGCGAGTGTCCGAGGAGCGGCTGCAGCGAGGCCGTGAGCGAGCACGGGCTGCGGGGTACTCCTTCACCAGCTCCACCTTCGTGGCGGGTTCTTCCCTCCGAGAGAGGAGCGAGGCAGGGGGACACGTTCGGGTTCCGGCTTCTTCGCGGGGGCCTATGCCTCCTCCACCAGCGCCAGCTCGGGACGGTGAGGAGGAGGTTGAGAGCAGGAGAGTAGAGGAGGGTGGAGGCGAGAGCTGAGAGTTTTGTACTTGTACTCCTCCACCTTCACACCTGTACATGATAGACATGATGATATATATATATATAAGATTTGAGCTTTTGTTACCTGAGTACTTGTATGGTTGTGGACTTGTGTTTGTGTACTTTTTCTTTCCACGTTCCTCGTGTTTGCTTTACTTTGCCCTGTATCTGCAGCTGCGGTTTTCTCTTGAACAAACAGGTTAATTCATCTGTTCGACTTGGCCCCTTGCCCGGTGAGCAAGGGGTGTCAATATTCTGACCTTAGTAATGGGTCAAGGGGCCAAGCCTTTAATAAAATAAGGCAAAATGAAATAATCAAAACCCGGGGATGCCTCATGCAATCATACATATGCAAACAAATAATTAAAAGATGTCCAGGCAAGAATGCAATTCATGCAACATGAAGAATTTATTTTTTTTGTTTTTTTCAGTATATATATATATTTTTTAGGGATTTTCTGAAAAACACGCCTTAGATTAGGTCGTGACTCTTGTAAAAGACGCCCTCGGATACGGCGTTACTGTGAAAAGATTTTTGAATTTTGTTGAAAACACGACCTTCCAAGAGGCGTTATTTTTAAAGAAACGACTAAGAGCTAGGCGTGAATTAACATTAAAGCGCCTTGAACAAAGGCGTTAATTTTATTCCTCCCAAATTGATCTGATAAAGAAGTTAAGGTGGTGGGCCCTACTCGGTCATCATCTAAGATCCATTAACCTTTCTTGAATAATTAAAAGGGGAATTGGCATGAATATGGTTAAACTTATACACAAGATTTCGTACAGTGCATTCTCTTCAGTTTGTCTCGACCATTCTGCTGGTTCATGACTTTTCCAAAAATAAAAAAGAAAGTATAAGGAAACCCACAAAAGATTCAGAGATACCTGAGGCAAAGCTACCTCCCCTACTCTATGCCTGTTGGGGTTCGGTCTTTGGCGTAGGGACGCTTTGTTGCCTTTTGCCTCTTCATATTGCATGCATACGCCCAAGGTTTTCCTTGCGGGGACTTTGCCCTCTTGTCATGCTTTTCTTTTCACCATTTGACTTTCACTTTGGAATTGATTTGCATTGAATAGATTTGAACTGATGAACAACCTAATTGTACTTGGGCTTTTTTGTGGCATTTGTTCCCTTTTGGGCCCTGACTTCCTCCTACTAGGGCGGCGGATAGGCTTGGCGTGTCTACCTCGAGACCTCCCTTCCTCCCTTGTGGGCCGAATAAGAAAAGAATGGATATCATCTTTCGCCTTTAGTCTGGTTTCGACTTTCCATCAGATTTTGCACTGCTTGAGCTCAAGAGTAAAGTGTGTAGTGTGTGCGGGGTCAACTCCCATTTTAAATTAGCAAGAATGATGAATGGATTTTGAATTTTGACCTTTCGGACCGTGGACCTTTGCCTGTCATGTCAGCCCAAAAAAGGAGAACCATGAAAGAAAACTCTTTTTTTTGTTTTTTTTGTTTTTGATTTTGAAAATATTCGATTTTTTTTGATTATTTGGGAGATTTCTATTTTCTTTGGATTTTTTGTGAAGTTTTGAAATTTTGTTTGGATTTTTGTTCAGGGGTAATATTTCTTGAGATACAAACCGTTCCAGGGGTGAGTTAATTCCTCTCCTTCGGCATTAACCAGTTTATAAGCATTGCCAGGATAAACATCTCTTATGACGAACGGCCCTTCCCAGTTTGGTTGGAGCTTTGAACGAGGGCCACCGGGTTTTACAAAAATTCTTTTGATTACCATTTCACCGACCTTAAATTTTCTCTCAATTACCTTCTTTTGATAAAAACGTGAGAGCCTGTTTTGATAAACGCGCGCATGCTCAGCGGCGACCAGACGCTTCTCATCTAGGAGTTCCAATTGGGCAAGGAGTGAATCACGACGTTCATCGATAGAGAGCTCCTCATCCAATTGTACTCGCAGAGAGGGGATAAGAATCTCATAAGGGACTACGGCCTCCATTCCATAAGTAAGGGCAAAAGGAGTTTGCCCAGTGGGGGTTCGAATGGAAGTGCGGTAGGCCCAAAGAGCCTCAACCAGCTTGTCTGGCCAGTCCGAGAATTTATTAGCCTCGCACGTCTTCTTAACAATCTTGATTAAGGTTTTATTAGTGGCCTCTGCTTGGCCATTGCCCTGCGGATAATAGGGAGAAGAATGATGCAATGCAATGTTATACCTGTTGCAGAGATCCTTGAGATCTTGAGAGATAAATTGAGGCCCATTGTCGGTGACGATGGTGCTTGGGATGCCGAACCTCGTGATGATGTTCTTCATGATAAATTTGCAGACGGTTGATGCTTTAATTTCCACGTAAGCTTCTGCTTCCGCCCACTTGGTGAAGTATTCCGTTGCCGTGAGAATGAATGATTTTTGCTTGGTCAGGAGGTTCGAATCGCCAAGGGGTCCAATGATATCAAAAGCCCACATGGAAAAAGGCCATGGGGAGGATGTAGGATGGAGTGAAGAAGCAGGAGAATGAATCTTGTCGGCGTGCAGTTGGCACTTAACACACCTTCGAACATAGATAGAACAATCCTCTTCTAGAGTGGGCCAATAGAAACCTAGTCTAAGAATCTTCTTAGCTAGCATCTGGCTGTTCACATGACCACCACACACACCAGAATGCGCCTCTTCCACAACTTTCCAAGATTCATCATCATCGAGGCATCTTAATAAAACACCGGTGAGCCCTCTTCTGTAGAGCACACCTCCAACCAAAACATAACGTTGAGCCACTCTCCTAATTGCTTTCTTTTCTTCTGTTGTGGCTTCCTCGGGATAAGACTGATCTTTACAGTATCTGGCAATCTCATAATACCAAGGCTTTTCTTCATCAGCCAACTCTTCTTGCCAATCCAATAGCATGACCTCTTTGCCTTCAAGAGCTTCTTCCCGTCTAACCTTTTCAAGCACCTGATCCCTAATATCGAGAAAAGCACGATCCCTAATGGCTGGAGTATCACGCTGATGGATCAGGGGGACATGAAAATCACGCTCAGGAGGGAAGACTAAAGCGGAAGCTAAAGAAGCAAGTGCGTCGGCCAAGATGTTCTGGCTACGCGGGACATGAACGAAAATCAATTTAGTGAAGAGTTTGGCGTAAGCTGAAGCGAGTTCCTGATAGGGCTTGAGCTTAGGATTGATGGTGCGGCACTTGACCAACACTTGGCGTAGAATAAGCTGACTGTCACCGACAATTCGTAAATGAGTGACACCATATTGATGAGCGGTTTTAAGACCGGCCAAAAGAGCTTCATACTCGGCTATGTTATTGGTGACGGGAAAAGTGAGCCGAGCTGCGAATGGAATAGTGACCCCTTCGGGTGTTAAAAGAACCATGCCGATCCCTCTTCCTTGAGAATTAAGAGCTCCATCAAAATGTAACGTCCACATAGGATCATGGGATTGATTAATGGACATTAATTCTTCATCTGGGAACTCTGAATTGACAGGATCAAAGCGGGGGAGAGGGTGGTGAGCAAGATGCTCGGCAATGGCATAACCTTTGATAGCTTTTTGCTGAATGTAAGTGATGTCAAATTGAGAAAGGAAGCTTTGCCAGCGTGCCAATCGATCAGTGAGGACAGATTTTTCAAGGAGGAATTTGATTGGATTCATGCGAGCAATGAGGTGAACCTCGTGAGCTAGGAAATAGTGTTTTAGCTTCTGAACTACCCAAACCAAAGCTGCACAAGTCTTCTCCATGGCTGAGTATCTCTGCTCACAGGGGTTAAGAAGTTTAGACAAGTAGTATGCTGCCCTCTCCTTACCTTCCTCATCCACTTGAGCTAAGACAGCACCTACGGAGTCATCCAGGACCGAAACATAGAGAATAAGTGGCTTGCCTGGAATTGGCGGCCTCAGGACAGGAGGATTGACCAAATAATCCTTCAATCCGTCAAAGGCTGCCTGACATTTGTCATCCCAATTAAACTTGACTCCCGGCTTAGTAAGCTCGTAGAACGGCCTACACCTCTGCGAGTGCTGGGAGACGAAGCGGCGAATGAATTGCAACCTCCCGATTAATCCTCGGACTTCCTTCAAATTCTTGGGAGGAGGCATATCTCTAATGGCTTTTGCCTTGTTGGGATCAACTTCAATTCCCCTCTTGCTAACAATGAAACCAAGCAACTTCCCTGAAGAAACGCCAAATACGCACTTCTTGGGGTTCATTTTTAATTGAAATTCTCGGGATCTCTGCAAAACCTTAGCCAGAACCCCAGGATGCTCAATCCTTGTTTTTGATTTCACAACCAGGTCATCCACATACACCTCAATATAAATATGAATCATGTCATGAAAAATTGCCATCATAGCCCTTTGATAAGTGGCTCCAGCATTCTTAAGTCCAAAGGGCATGACCACATAACAATATGTGCCCCATGGTGTAGTGAATGAAGTTTTCTCTTGATCTTCTTCGGCCAGGCGAATCTGATTATAGCCTGAAAAGCCATCCATGAAAGAAAGAGTCTCAAATCCTGCCGTGTTATCAATCAGCACATCAATATGAGGGAGGGGGAAGTCATCCTTAGGACACGCCCGGTTGAGGTCCCGGAAATCTATGCAAATTCGAACTTTTCCATCTTTCTTCATAACCGGGACAATGTTAGCCACCCAATTGGGATAAAGGACGACTCTAACGAATCTAGCCTTGTGGAGTTTATCGACCTCTTCTTTCATTTTCAAAGCCATGCTAGGGTGGAAACGCCTCAACCGTTGTTTTACCGGGACAGACCCTGGCTTAAGTGTAAGGCGATGTTCAACAAGCGCAGGGTCTAATCCAGGCATATCTTCATAACTCCATGCGAACGTGTCTTGTATTCTTGAAGAACTAAAATGAGCGCCTCCTCTTCGGAGGGCGGCAAATTTTTGCTAATGAGGACAATCCTAGGGTCTTCCTCGGTACCCAAATTGATTTCTTTGGTAGGTTCTTCTACGGAGGCTGATGGTTCGTCGAATCTTCTCATACCACTAGCAAAAGCATCAGCCTCGTCCTCATATTCTTCATAACTTTCATCCCCCTCTTCAATAGGGTCTTCATCATTCATGATTTCATAGACACCCAAACCCTCATTAGAAGCGATAGAATCCTCAATTTCTAACTCTGGCAGGATAATTGGATCTTCCACAAACTCAGGGAGAGCTAAACAAGCTTGGCATCTAATGGCCAATTCCAACAAAAATCTGCGAGGAATCTGCTTACCCCTGGCCTTCTTGTGTGAATCTACCCCATGAATTTTATTAGAAGAAGAGGAAGAAAGGGAGGAAGAGCAACTAGCTTGATTATAAGGGAAAGAAGGAGGTGATAAAGTGGATACAGGAGGTGATACAGAGGAGGGCCCTCACCAGAGGGGGAGAAAAGACTTACCAAGGAATTTTGGGAGAGCGGCCCCTGGATCGGGTCGCACTCGAGAGAAAAATAGGAGGTCTCCTCAAAAGAAATGGAGGATTGGAATATTGGAGATTTGGCGTTTTTTTTTCGTTTTCATGTTTTCCTTTGTTTTTATTTTCTTTTTCAAGTAAAAAGCAATGTGAAGGGAGAATAGTAGGTGGAGTGGAGATTGCAAGTTTGGAGAAAGATTTAATCAAAGATGGCCCACGCGGGGGCGAGATGGAGTTTTCAGCAAATCGCTCGAGGAGCGAAGGAGCAATCGGGAGGGAAATCTGAATTGAATCGGGAGACAAGTTGATAGTAATCGGTGGTGGTCGCGGCACGTGACCAAACCAACGGGAATAGAGAGAAGCCAACACTAACGGATGCACAGAAGTGAGGGAGAAAAGGCCGGCCCACAGCCTATCTACGGAAAATCCTTCTTCAAAGGGGACATCTGGCTCCCCTGTATCTGTGTAGTCACTTAACATCTGCCTTTTATCTGTGATTGCGGCAGGCATTTCAATCAGTTCTTGAATCAACGGAGGCCATTCCGGATCTGTCGGCATGAACAGGCGGCTTAGGGAGATTGTGATGTCATTCATGTCAAACCACCTGTACCAGTCACATTCCGGATCACCCATTTTTCTTCTTTTATCTGGCCTTAACGACTCCAGGGTTTTATAAGTGGCCAGTGGGGCAATGTGCCGAGCAAACTGTCTAGCGTGCACATCCTGACAATCGAGCAATGAAGTAATGACGGTAGTCTGTTCATTGTTCTGAACGCCACCGGTGACAAAATGTGTCTTTAAAGTCCAGGTGAGCGGCTGGCGATCTGGCTTGAAGGTGGACGTCATAACAGCCCACGGCTCTCCTTCATTCTTGCCCGGTGCTTTGTAGCCTAAGCCGCCTCGTGCAACCACCTTTTGAGGCTTAATGGGCCTAATCTTGCCCTGGAGTTTAGCGCCCAGGCCCTTGCCATCTTGATATCCCATTCTTATCAGAATGTTCCAGCCGGGGGTATTCATCATATTTTTCTTTTTCTTCTTCCCCTTGGAAGGCAGGGGTGTCATAGCGACTGTTGTAACAGTCTCATATAGCATCGGCTGAGAGTGGGGAATGTCCAGTACAGATAATAACGGCTTGTTGGCTGGCCATATAGAAGGAACTGATGAAGCTACATGAATGTCCTCCTCTGGCAAGATTGGCACGCTGGTCACCTTGATAATGCGGCCCTTGTGCGGAAACTTAAGGCACTGATGGTTTGTAGAGGGCACTGCATCAAGTTGCTGAATATAAGGGCGACCCAGGATGCCATTAAAGGTCGGGTCCATATCCAGGATATGAAAATCTGCCGTAATGGTGGCTGGACCCAAGCTGACTTTGAGAGTAATCATACCCAGAGGGGGTTTCTTTGTATTGTCATATGCTGTGACAGTAATGGTAGATGGCCGAATCTGGCTCTCAGGGATACCGCATAACTTCAGAGTGCTCGGAGGCAACACATTGATAGATGCCCCGGTGTCTACCAAACACTGCTTAACGGCCACCTTGTTGATATCAACCGTGATACACAGGGCATATTTTCTTGCCGGTAGAGGTGCTAACTCATGTTCATGGAATGTGATTGCCGGCTGACTGCTGGCGGGGGTCAGGACTGTAATTATCTGTTCAACCGGAAGGTCCTCATTGACCATGACCTTCTGTAGGTATTCCTTCAGGGCCAGCTGATGAGTGGTGGACCTCTTGATTAATTCAAGGATGGAGATTCTGGCTGGAGTGCGATCCAAGTGCTTTAACAGATCATACTGAGTTCCCGGCACTGAATCTTGTTCCTGTTCTTGCTCTTGTGGCCCCTGCACGGGCTCTAGCTCTCTCTGTGGGAAAATACGGTGGAACATCCGTCCACTACGGAGCGGCGCTACGCCTTGACGCGCCTCTGTCGGGGCAATATTAGGAGGAGGGTTGGAAGAAGAAGAAGGAATGTTGGTAACAGAGATCTTGCTAGGGGATACCAAAGGGGAATTCAATGAAAGGTGCGCCCCCGTAGGAGGCGTAGTAGTGGTGTTTAATAAAGATGCCCCCGCGGGAGGCATGGGGGGAGTATTTGAAGAAGGTGCCCTCGCAGGAGGCGTGGGAGAAGAGAGGGATATCCGAATGCGAGGAGTATTGGCAGGTGGTGGAATAAGGAGAGATCGTGGCACAAAAGGTGGTTGTACTGATGGTGGAGGAACTCTTGCCGGTGTAGGAGTGGTAGAGGGGGTAGCGGGTGCTGGCGGTGAGCGGAGTAGGAGTGGCCTGGAGGGCGCGGATGTAGGATTGGTGGTGGAAGGTGGAATGGTAGGTTGCTGTGGTGGTAAGCGGTTAAGAAGAGAGCGAGCCGGCAAGGCCGTGGAAATGGTGGTGGTAGATGGGTTGACGGGGCGTAAAAGAGAACGTCCCGATAGGAGACTAGAAGGAGAAGGAGGAACGCGCAACAGGCGCGGAGTTTGATTTTGGGTTGGATCATGGTGGAATGCCCCGACAGAGGCGTTTTCTTCGTGCCATCCCTGTCCTCTCTCCACCTCGTAGAGAGACGTGACAGGGTTCACATGTTGATTAGGAGCGTGCTCCGGCAATGGATTACGGACAATCCCCATATCCTGCTGGGGTGCTGGAGCTTGCTGTGGCTGGACTTGCTGCGGAGCTGGCTGCTGTTGTTGCTGGTTTTGCTGTTGCCGATGCGGCCTTCTCTCTTTCATGGTGGCGATGACTTGCCTCATTTCATCCCAATTAATGCCACCCTGGTCATTCAAATCATAAATATGATCTCTGAAATGGAAACAACGATCAAGGTTATGACCAGGGGCGCGGTGAAATGCACAGTACCGGGATGTGTCAACATTGTCGGGCCACACCGTTCTTTCTTTTGGTAGGACGAGCAGGTTGGCGGCCATCAAAGCATTAAAAATGTCAGGGAGACTCTCTGGGAGTGGCGGATAATGGGCCCTCTTGGGGCCAAGCGGTGGTCTCCGTTGTTGTTGGCCATAGTTGGAAGGTGGGGGGACCTGATGGTATTGTGGTGGTGCTGGAGGATCGGTGCGAGGCGCTTGGCTCGGTGATGGAGCAAAAGAAGGTTGGGGTGTGAAGTGGCGTCGTGGAGCGGAGGTAAAATGGGGGTTTTGCTGTGGAGGTGGCGGAGGTCGTGGGTTTGACTGGTGGTGGGGGTGGCCAACTACACCAACCTGCTCGTTTGTGACAGTGCCCTCAGTCGTGGGCCCGCTGTTGACATTTGTATTCTTCTTAAACAGCCGAGGCTTCGGCTCAAACATGCCCATGATGGGCGAATCCTTCATTTGTGTTTGTATATAACGAGCTCTTTCATAGAGCTCTTCCATAGTTGTCAGCCGATTCATGGCCAAAATGTGCCGGAATTGAGGAGTTGCATTAGAAATGACCATTTTTACTTGCTCTTGTTCCGACAATGTGTCCTTCAATTTCTCGGCCATAGACCGCCACCTGTCAGCAAATACAATGAAGTCTTCCTCGGGCTTCATTCTCTCAGCGACCAGATCTGTAACAGAAAGGGAAGGTCCTACCCGGTCTCTGTACTTTTGCAAGAATTTCCTTTGGATAACATCAAAATCACCAGCATCAGCTGGCTCCAGGGAATAGAACCATTCGAGGGCTGGCCCCTCAAGAGATCTCCTGAATAAATAGGCCAGGGAGGCCTTATTGTCTTGCCAGAAAGAAGTCTCATATCGGAAATCCTTTAAATGAATGAATGGGTTGCCTGTTCCATTATATCGCCGGAAATTCGGCATTTCAGAAGGTGGTAAGTGGAACACTGGCAACGTAGGAAGAGAAATTTCCGGAGCATTCTTAGTTGCTGTAACCTTCTTGAGCTGCTCCTCCATGCTGGCCAGCTTCTGAAGCAAGAGAGTGTTGGTATCGGGCTCGACTGGGGCCTGATTCTGAATAAAAGAATGCGGTATAGGCGTTCGTAGAACCCGAGGAGGTTGGGAGGATTGATGCCTAACCGCTGAATAGCTCGCCTGCTGGGCCGGCATGGCCACAATAGGCGTTTGTGGACGAGAGGAAGGGGGATGCAAGACCGCCTGGTCATTAGCAATCTGATGGCCACTCACGGCCGGAGGGGGATTAGAGGAAGATGAAAGGACGGATTTCCCCTTTAAAGCGGCCTGAATGGCTTGCCGCTGGGAGTCATCCAACTGGGAGAGAGCTTGGATCAAGTCTGTGACGTTGATGGATGGGGAAGGGTTCCCCGAAGTGTTGGAAGATGGAACTTGAGACGAAGGGTCCGCCTCATGGATGGTGGTATCGACCACATGGACTTGTGAGTAATGGGGGTGAGGAGGAAGGTAGTTCCCCTCATAATAAACAGAATCCTGGAGAGGGTCCTCATATTGACCAAATATGTTCTCATTCTCATCATCATAAGAGTACCCGTTGCCTGACATGTTGACGGTTTTACCTGAACGGAGTTTCATTCTTAAGAGAGAGAATGTTTAATGAAGGAACTATCACAAAATATTCAATCCAAACAAAGCAATCAAATCACCCAACTATGTTTATGCAAACAAGATTGGCAAGAAACGCAAGGTTTTAATGTTTGATGTTTGAATTTAGGGTGGATTATTTGTGAAAGTTCACTCTTTTGCCAAATGAGACCTAGTTTGATCCGAGTGTAACCTCCGGGTCAACTAAGTTCTTCTCTCTTTTAACAACGTATAGGTTCTCTAAACTCCAGGTACTTCGAGGGTACAACCAGCCCGGCGTCCGTGAGGGAATCCACGGGTGCGGGGACTTACGGAGGTCTTGGAAAAGGGATTTCCGGTCCAAAGAGACGGAATGCTCAATGGAGGGTCGTCCCGATTCCAAGAAGGGTGTGTGGATCCTAGGATAGAGAGAGGAGGTCTCTCAACCAAGCCAGCAAATCAAGATAATCCAATCAGCAATGTAATATCAAGACAAATGCCCAGCAATGAATAATGGCCAATCTGTGAAAAGAACAGTAGAGACACGCCTTTGGAAAGGTCGTGTTCACAGCAAGAGGAAAGACACGCCCTGCGGTAGGTCGTGATAAAATGAAAACACGGCAGCGTCGCTGTCGTAAATTCTGTGAGGGGCTCACAGACGGTAGGAAAAACACGCCTTGAGCTAAGGCGTTCTAAAGAAAGGACGCCTACAGTAAAGGGCGTCAAAACTCAGAGAAAACGCCCTGATGATAGGCGCTGATAATAAATGAAACGCCTCAGAGAGAGGCGTTAATTCACAGGCAATATGATAAGGATGCAGCAAACAGCAGTTATGATAAAGAGAAACGCCCTAATGACAGGCGTTGATAAGCAATGACACGCCTCGAAGAGGGGCGTTATTCCACAGACAGTATAATAAGCATGGAGCAGACAGCAGTTATGGAAACAGACGCCCTGGAGATGGGCGTTAATCAATGAAACACGTCCCTGTAAGGGGCGCTAAATAGCCGACGAGAAAACAGCGGAGAGGAGGCAAGCAGATGCAATAAATACACGCCCTCGAGGGGGGCGTTAATTAATCAAAACACGTCCCTGTGAGGGGCGTTAAAGCAAAAGACGCCCTTGTTGAAGGCGTTAATAAGCAGCAATTGACTGATCCGGGGAGTGTGCAGGGTGCACAATGGAGGGTGCCCGAGGGGCACAAGGGAAAGGGTACCGAGGGTACCGAGGGGAAAGGGCACGCGAGGGTGCCTAAGGGGAAAGGACACACGAGAGTGTCAAAGGGAAAGGGCACACGAGGGTGCCAATGGAGATGGTAATCAATAAAGAAAACAGTGGATGTCCCACCGTGATCGCCAATTTATAGATCGGATTAAAAATCCTCACTTTTGGGAGTGAAAAAAATAAATAACAATGATGACAACATGTATAAGATATGATAAAGAATATAGCACGAGGTGCTAAAGGGGAGTTGTGATCGCCATAGGGTTTACCTCAATAAGAAGAAAATGAGATCGCGTGTACCTGGTGAAGAGGGGGATGCGGGATAAATATGGATTTCCTCCTCCAACTCCAATCGGCCGGCCGATGAAGTGGGTTTTCTTGATTGATTACCTTGTAAAAAAAAAAGACAATGAGAAACAAGGAAAAGGGAGGGGATCAGCCAAAGTGCAGTAGTATCGTTCCAAAAAAAAAACAACATGAAATAATGAAACGACGTCAACATGCGCACCTCTCTTTTTTTTAAAACCTCTAGCAGAGAACTAGGGAAGGAGATAATATGCTAAATGCAGTAAAAGAACTAACGACAAGAGACCATAATGTGATGAGAATGTGATGAGAATGAAATGAACAAAACAAAACAAAACAATATGTGGCCCTGCTCTCCCTGACGAGAGTAAAGGTGCAACCGGGAAGACGCGGAACGGATGCAGCAGGATGAAGAAAAACCAAAGGAGGAAGCCCTGCGTGCTTGTTCAGTAGGTAATTTCTTAACCTCTAAATGCTCAGGGTGCCTATTGAACACTTAAAATCTTCCAACCCCTTTTACGAGCGAATGATGTTTTCTTTTATAGCTTCAATCGGATGTGATCAAACAAGGAAATGATAAGAATGGGTAATGAGGCATCCAAAGAAGGATTAAGATCGGGCAAGAGTCCAAAGGATGGTAGGGAACTGTAAGGGAAAGATGGAAAAAAGAAGGAGTCTGGAGTGAAAACACGCCTTGAGAAAGGGCGTCTTTTTATGAATTGACGACCTGCACAGAGGCGTTTCTTGAAACACGACCCAGGAAAGGCCGTTTCTTCCTGGGTTTAATTTTGGAAATGAAAACTTCCTCCGTTTGGAAACTGAGATAACACGCCTGCGATAACGGCGTTTATTCAAAACACGCCCTGAGGATGGGCGTTACTCAGAAAATGCCTTTTATTTTGAAAGTAGATAATTCCAGAAATTAACGGATAATACCAGGAATTGACGCCCTCACCTACGGTCGTCCTTTCTTTTAAAACGCCCTATGACAGGTCGTTACTTTAGAAAGTAACGCCCTTCGTCAAGCCGTGTTTCACGAAAATGCAGGAAAAATGCAGAAAACTCATGAAAAATAGAAAAACTTTATATTATAGGAATATTGAAGTCCACTTGGGGCGTTTACATAATAACATGAGATTTGATCAACAAAACATCAATTTTGGCGTGTCTACATGTTGGCATGCTCAAAGAAGTAGATTTAATTTTAAATCTGTAAAACTTCCTGCTCCCAATGCTGCTGGTAAGAAACAAAATGTCCATGTAAACAACAGAACATTTCATGCTAAGTTTCATAGGTCCCATGTTGCTATAGATATGCATCATAGGATCAGAAAATCTGTTAGTTCATGTCATTATTGTGGAAATTTTAGACATTCTATGTCTGATTGCTCTCTAATGGAATTTGATGACAATATTGCTAAGAAATTATTTAGAACACCTGATAGGGGTAATTCAGGACCCAAGACCTCTTGGGTTCCTGTAGGATCAACTTGATTTTATCTTGCAGGTGTGCCTTGGTGGGAGAAATAAAAGGGGTTTATGATCCAAGGCACTCAACAGAAAACCCCAGGATTCTATATTTCAGGTCAGTTCTGAACTTTGCTTTAAATTCATTAACTGAAATTGTTGAACTGTCTGCTTGATTTATGATGATCTCTTCATGTCTAGCTGATCAGTATGCATTCCAGACTCAGCTATTGAATTCAATTCTGCATATATGATGCTCTTCTCTTGCTATATGTTGAACTGAATTTGAATGCTTCTTTAGTGTATTCAGTTGATGCACTATATAGACTTTGTGTAAATGCATGTGTTTTGTGTCAGTGCAATGCATGCTTGTTGTTGAATGCATACTTGGACTAAGTGTGAATGGTTCATTTAGTGTACACAGTCAATGCATGTGTCTTATGTCTGCATACATCATTTGCATGACTGTCATTGATGCTGTTCAATGCATGTAGGACTGCTTTATGTTGCATTGTCCTTGTTAACCCTGGTATATCATATGGTAAGTTACTAAAAGGCAGGGAAATCTGCCCGGAGGTTCCTACCATGTGTGAGATGGTCTTTGAGACCAGGTTCTCCGCCTAGTACCATGGGTCCAGTCTTCATGTAGAACAGTGCATTGCATCATATTTTGAAAAATCTGAAAAAGGATAAAAATGTTCATGACTTGGATGCATAAACCTGAATTGATTGCATACTTGCCTCATGTATTCTTGGTGCATAGTCTGCATGTAAAACAGTGTGTTGCATAGCATAATCCTTGCATCATGGTGTCAGGGGGAGCTGTGAGTTTAGTTCAATTCTTGAATCCTATTTACTCCTCATTGTCCTCATTCAATTGATCCATATCTTTTGACATCAGATGCCATTGGACCATATTGCCAATTGCCATCTTTATCCTATCATTTTCACTGAACAACAGTTCTGTATCTGGTTTAGTACATTGATTTGTGATTATTGCAATTATTTTTTTTATAAGAATTTCTCTTACAAATTGAAAGGAATTAAAGGTTTAACCTTTATAAATTAGAGAGTTAAGTGTCTGCACTTCAGAATTTGAGGTAAAAGAAAACTCTTATAGCTCTTAATCTTTGTCTCATGGCTAAAATAGAAAAAGTTTTTTGTAAAGCCTAAATGTGTTGGACTGGAAATGTCTAGAACAGGTGAATAAGAGTATGTAATGATTTTTTTTAACAATCACTCTAAAAGAATCAAGGGCAGCATGCAGTAAATAAGATCATAAATGTAAAAGAGCTGAACATAGTGACAGAGCAATGGCTGATTGCACTGAGAATCTGTGAACTCCTCCAAAGAAGCAGGAGAATTCACATGTCATGAGGTGCTTCAGAATATCTCTGTTCATAGGGTCAAATCTATAGGGGGAGTCCTCACCAAGTAACTGAGGGTACTGGCCTCTAATCAAGGTATACCCTTAATGTCAAAAGTGAAGACTATTCCTTGTAGGTCTTGATCTGAAGTAGATCTTGTAGTTTATGCCTAGTAACTGGGGGTACCTGCCTCTTATCAAGTTGTACACCTAATGTCAACAGCATAAATGCCACAGGTCTATTCACTTAGTTCAGGTTCAGAAATTGAAAAATGAAAATCAAACTGCTGTAACCCTTTGAAATCAAAAGTCATTGAGTGAAAATTATTTTTCTCAATACATATTCAAGTTACCTTTCTTGAACTTCCATGTTTAAACACAAAAGGGTATTATTTCAGACTTATCTATTAATACCATATGCCCTAGATTCATTGCTATAAATGGAATCTAAAACTCTTTTTCAGGGGTCGGGTGTTTTACTCTAGATTTATCACTGTTAAACCTGAATTTTTAAAAATTGTATGTTGATGATTCTTATACTTTAACTATTGTTTATAATCAGGCTTATTCTCTGAACCAATGATTCAGCTGTTGTCTAGTGACCCTCCTACCTTCTCTACCTTTGTATATCTGTCCATATTCCTTCTCAAAGGGGGAGCAATTATTTAGGGGGAGAAATAATTCAGGTGGAGTCATACCTTCAGGGGGAGTTTATTGCATGCCTACTACCATGTTGCACTCTTGTTCATACTGTTTTTCTCTTTTTGATCATGTCAAAGGGGGAGAAAATTTTGTGTGTGACTCACTGTCACAGTGTGTTGCCATCATCAAAAAGGGGGAGAATGTTGTGCCTCTTAGGCACAAGCATGTGCTATGTTGATTTGATGATAGCAATGCTGTTTTGTTTTGATGATAGCAACACAGTGGGTGCTTTATGAGATTGTGTTTTGATGATAGCAATATAACTTGTTTTGTGGAGAATGCATGTGTATGACTGATATATTGGTTGTGCATGTGCGTTGCTTTTCTATCTGCATGTAGTTTGATGACTAGCAAGTCTATACACTGCAGGGTAAAGCATTTCAGAGTCTTTACATCGTCCTAGATTGCATTAGCAAGTCCATACATCATCAGGGCTCTTCATGCATGTGCATAGTCTATACATTGTGCATCTCGTTGTCAAGTCTGCACATTCATGAAGTCTGTACAGCCATCCACTTGAAGCATTTCTCAAAGTCCATACAATGCATCTTCTTAGCATCTCATTTAGAGTCTAAGGCATTGTCTATACACTGGACTTAAAGTGTGTACAGCGTCCGTCTCTTTTAGCGTCTAAGGCTTTGAGCGAAGTCTGTACATTGCATGACTTCCACCAAGTCTATACATTGGTAGGTGGCAAGTCTGGACATTGGCTTCACATTTGCTTCGAAGTCTGTACATTGAACTATTAAGTAAAGTCTGTACATCGTTGCTTGCCAAAGTCTGTACATTGGCATCTGTTCCTACGTTGCAACTCCAAGTCTGCACATTGGAGTCTTTACCTACGATCAGCTTTGAAAGTCTGTACATTGGGAGCTTTACCGACGTTGCCTTGCCAAAGTCTACACACTGTGAATCTTCAAGTATGTACAGACTTCGCCTTGTTTCAAGTCTGTACATCGTCCAGCTCTTTGGCAAAGTCTACACATCTTAAAGTCTGTACATCCGTTAGGCTTGCTCATGCATTGTTCTTCTGAAGTCTGTACAGCCGTGGCTTCAGCCTCAAAGTCTGTACATTTGTTTCAAAGGCGAACTCTATATATTGTGCATCCTAGGGTTAAAGTCCATTCATTGGAAGTCTGTATAGAGTTTCTCTTGGCTTTAAGATGAAGTCTGAACATTGCATAGTCTGTACATTGCTTCTTCAGTCTGCCTCGGCCAAGTCCATACATTGCTTGCTTAGTAGACTGTGAAATCTATACATCGGTTGTTCAGCAGCAGACTGCTCAAGTCCATACATTGGCTGCATCATATGCATTGAAGTCTGCACATTGCTGAATGCTCTTCAAGTGTGCATATTCGTTCTAAGGCATAGTCTATAGATTGCATTGCATTGCATTCATCAGTTGTGAAGTCTGTACATCACTTTTGACGAAGGCATTGAAGTCTATACACTGGCTTTGAGCTGAAGTCTAGGCATTGCCTCAGGCTGAGCAAGTATATACATTGCATGTTCGTTTAATCAAGTCCATACATTGAGCAAGTGTATACATTGGACGAGTCTGCATCGTGCCTCAGTCATGAAGTCTATACATCGTCTGTCTTCATTGAAGTCTCACGAAGTCTGTACATTGCATGAAGTATATACATTACACGAGCTGAATGCTTACAAAGTCTATACACTCACTCAGTGCTCACACTTGCTCATCTGCTGCTGATAAAGTCTATACACTGTCTTCAGATGATGACAACAATGAAGAACGGGGTCGACGCTGGGAGTTCAATGCTTCCACGCTTCAGTTGAAGAGGATTTCAGAGCTTCAACTGGCTGCATCAACTCCATGCTATAGCAGCGTCGACGCAGTAGTTAATAAGGCAGAGTCCATAGCTCACTGGAATACTGCAGTGCGTCAACGCCATTGCAAGACAGCGTCCACGCAGCAATTGAGTCTGATATACATTCAGCTCTGGAACACCACTGCGTCAACGCTATGGATTAGCAGCGTCGACGCAGCACGGTTATCTGCCGAAGACCTTGATCATTGGATTGCCGATGCATTAAGGTAGCTGGCTGATGGAGTCAACGCATCAGACTTGAGTTTCATAGGAAGAAGATATCAGAAGACTGCGTCAACTCCTTGGAGCAAGAGGGTTGACGCCATCTAATTCCAGTTGCTGAGCACGTTAAGGTAATCCCACCTTCAATCGTCAACTGCCACATCAGTCACAAGCGGATAAGCTTTCGTACCTTCCCCCACTCCATTAATGAAGGCACGTGATCCGAGGATAAGAACAGTGTCCAGATGAGGACACGTGTACTGACAGCCTGCTGGATGCTGCCACGTGGTCCGAAATTTTAGGGCGGGAACTGTGGAAGCCACACGCGCTCTTATCCACATGCTACTGCTATATATTGAAACCTTTGTCCTCAGTTGAAGGTTGATCGAAGCCTTGAGAGCAGAAGCAGAAGAGCAGAGTGCAGAGACTTCGATCCAGCAGAAGAGAAGAAGAAAAGAGTGAAGAAAAGAAAGAGAGACAGAGAGCAGAGAAGAAGAAGAGAAAGAGGAGAAAGAAGAGAAAGAGAGAAATAGAGAGCTCGAGCTGAGAGAGTGAGAGAGATTGGGTTGTCTGGCTTTTTGGATCAAATCCAAGCCAGAAGTGCTCATCGAGAGCTATATTTGTGCTTCATTGTTTCAGCTTTCCGTTGCTGTCTTGTTCTATCTTTCATTTTCCTTTATACATTTCTTCAAGCTGTTTGTCAGCGGAGCAAGCTGTGTTGCTCAGCATTTGCAGTGGAGGATTCCACTGGACGGCCAAGCTGTATTGCCCAGTGGTTTGTAGAGGTGCTGCCTCTGGACGGCAAGCTGTGTTGCCCAGCGGTTGTATGGCAAGCTGTGATGCCCAGCTGTTCAAGCTGTGAGTCAGCGGAATCCACACTCTAGTTTGAGTGTGGGGTGGATGTAGGTCTGGAGGACCGAACCACCTAAAAACCCCTTGTGCATTGTGGTTTGTTTTGTCTATTTGTGCTTCCGCTAGATGATTGCATAGGGGCGCTCTAAGTATTTGGTTTCTGGTTGAGCAGAAGAGTTGATCAGTTTTCTTAGAGTGTTTTAATCTGTTCTGAGTGAGCGAAATCTTGTTTGAGCGAAATTTTAATTGGGCGAAAGGTTTTTAAAGGGCATATATTCATTCACCCCCCCTCTGAATACATAGCACCGAACCCAACATCCCACATTTTCTTGGCCGTCTTATAAGCAGAGATGCGGGTGTATTCGTCTGGATGTACTGCACATTGGATGATGTTCAGGGCCGTCCAGTTGAGTGACGAGAGCTTGACTTGATCATCTGTCCACGCGTCCTCGTTCGGTGGCAGATCGTATGGCCATGTAGTGATGACCCTCCACAGCTTGTGGCTCTGCGCCCTGATGAATACCTCCATCCTATTTTTCCAGAAAAGGTAATTGTTACCATCAAAGAACGGAGGGCGGCTGATAGATTGTCCCTCAGCCATGTAGCTCCGAGGAGCATTAAATTCGGGGTTACCCTGGCCATTGGACCACATTGTGAAAACCCGCTATGATACCAATTGATACGTACAACGGAGAGTGAGATAGAAGGGGGGGGGGGGTGAATAGATCACTCCCAAATTCGACAAACTCAGAAACGATTACGCAACCCCTTTGGATGCAGTTAAGAAAGCTTCAGAGACAGGCAACAGAAATGTCTATATTATGGAATGAGATCGAGACAGCAACCCACGATGAAGCAATGTATCAAGTAGATGGAGAGCAGCACAAAGTAAACAGGCAAAACCACAGCAGAGACAGGGAATTTTTTAGGTGGTTCAATTGCTACCCGCAATCTACGTCCACCCCTTACTCAGAAGAGTAAGGTTTCCTTGCAATGATCAATTGCACACAGTAGACTCAGTCTGCGACAACCGCTGCCAAATAACTTGCCTTGAGGAACACCCTCCTCAGCCTTCTGATCAACCAGAAGAAGCATTGGAGAACAAATCTCCCTTCCTTTGCATGCAGCAAAGGGAACCCTGTGCAGTTACTCCCAAGTAACTCACACAACCAGAGGATCAAACCTCTCTTCCTCCAAGGACAATGGAGGGAAACAGAATGGAATGAAAATAAAGGAAACTCGAAAACAACACGATCGATGAACGCCAATTTTCTCTAAAAGCAAAAGCAATATAGCTTCCGTAGAAGCAGATCTTCACATTCACAATCACTTCTCTCTCTCAAAAATTTTTCTCCCAGCTCTGGATGGAGTAGGTAGTCTCTGGTTTTCTCTCTTGATCCACTGCTCTCACGCTGCTCTTCTTTTCAACTGTTCCATTCACTCTATCGAACCCTCTTCCTCAGCACACACACACACACACACACACACACACACACACACACACACACACACACACACACACACACACACACACACACACACACACACACACACACACACATATATATATATATATATATGTCTGCTCCAGAAACTTAGGCGTGTGGATACCACGTTTCCCGCCTGAAAGGTTGGGGCACGTGTCGGAATGTTCTGGACCTCAATCTTCCTCGGATCATGTGCCATCCATCTGGTGAATGCACAGACAAACTGTCAGATGAGGAATGAACACTGTGTCACATACTTAGTACAAGTCTTACCGACGTAGTGAGTAAGTAAGCATAAACTACATTGAGTAGGAGTTACCAAGTCAGCCATTGCACTAACTTACTGCAACGTGAACAAGAGGTTGCACCGAGTGAAGTGAGCAAAAGCGTGAGATGCACTGACTTGTGAAAAATGCAGGACGACATTAGCACAGACCACAGAGTCTTATCGTGCAACAAATATGCACGGACAAGAATCCACAAAATACAAGGTTGTACTAACTTTATTTTTCCAGGGAGAAAAGTTTGCACCGAGTCAAAAGAATAAGCATCGACTAAGACTGGCAGGAAAAGCACCGATGTGGAATGAAGCGGAAGATGCACCAATCTACGTTAGGTGTCTACAGGACTTGCACCGAGTCTAATAAGCCTGAAGCAGGAACTACATTGACCTCATTGCTACAGGGATTTGAATAGACTTGGTGTGTATGGAGCCACAACGTGCACAGACATCTACAATGAATTGTATAGAGTTGGCTGTGCACCGAACATGTTTTTGCCTTAAGCAAAGTACGCACCGAGTTTTGTTTGCACTGAGATAAGGAATGACCAGACTAACCAATGAATTCCAGTCAAGAATTTGCACCGACCCAAAAATTGCACCGACCTCAAGAGGTAAGATGCAGAGACATGATATGCACGGACCTTAGTGCACATGACCTAGAGAAATGCATAGAGACAAAATATGAACAACATACCCTGTGCATGAACAAGGAATTGCACCGAGGCAAGCACTTTATGAAAGAGATACAGAACTTGCACTGACTTAATATGCATTAAGCAAAAGGACGAATAACATGTAATGCACGGACCTGAATCAAGCTATAAGCACAGACCTCCTTCATGCTTAGAAATAAAGAAATGCACCGTATAAAAACAAATTGATTTTTAGTTAAAAGAAATTGATTTATTGTGTGAGACATCATCAAAACTGTAGGGATGCAACACAACACCGAGTGAACACTCGGCCCGGTGAGCTGACAACTAAGAACCTCCGCGCAGCACCCTCGAACCTCGAGGAAGAACTGCCACACCTAAAAAATAGGGGTGAGCCTCCTATCACTGGCTCAATAGGAGTCCCGCAGAACCCCAACCGCAAACAACGGCGGTAGCGGAAAGTAGCAACTACAGCATGAACAACAAACTCGGTGGCCGATAAAACCTCGGTGCTATAGCCACTTCTACTGTACCAGAAAACATGCCCCAATCTCATAGTTGGGGGACTACCGAACTAACAGGAAAACCCTTGGCTACACTGCCAGGAGAACCATTACGACACCACTGTCATAGAGGCCTGTCTCACAGACAAAGGCCCAACCCAAGACCACGCAGTCTGGGTAGATATGGTCATGACCTTGCCGTCGTGAACCCCTTTCACTGTCTAGGAAAACCCTCAGTGATGCTCAGAGGAAGGAAATTGCTAATTCTACTGCCATTGAGAACTTGAAGGATATGCATGGTGAGCATTCACGTGTCATAACTAGATCCATGACTAGATGTGGATCTACTGGTAACATCCCTAATATTCCTCATTCTCAATGAATTTCATAGCTTGGAATATTAGAGGTGTAGGGAATGACACATCTATTGGTCGTATAAAATTGCTTATCAAAAACCATAACATTGATTGCATTGCTCTGCTGGAACCCAAGATGAACACAAGCAATATGGATAGGATCTGTTGAAGAATGGGTATGTCAAAGGTCACTGCTAATGAAGATGGTATGGCACATATCTGGGTTCTTTGGAAAGACCCACTGGATTTTTCATTGGTTACAAGGGATGAACAACAAATCACCCTTCACTTGTCCTCCACTGCTCAAGCAGAGTTTCACTTAACTTTTGCTTATGCTAAATGTAATGTGATTGAAAGGAAGACTTTATGGACTTCTCTGTCCAATGTTCACTCTCAGATTACAGGGCCTTGGATGGTTGCAGGTGACTTCAATTATATCCTTGCTGTTGAAGAAAAACTAGGTGGTAATGACCCAAGTATTTCTACAATGGCCGACTTCAAGGATTGTATCTCTGACTGTGCCCTCATTGATGCTGGATTCAAAGGATCATCTTACACTTGGCATAATAACCAATCAAGAGGCCATGGCATTTGGGCTAGATTGGACAGGGTACTAATAAATGCTGGTTGGATGGCAACTTTTCCCATTTCTGTTGAGCATCTTTCTAGGGAAGCATCCGACCATGCTCTATTATTAGTGCAACATGTTTCTCAAGGCAGAGTAAGGAGTAGATTTTGTTTTCAGAAAATATGGACTCATCATAATCAGTTTTTGGAGGCTGTTAAAAAATGCTGGGGTACTAGTCCATTGGCAACTTCTTCAATCACCACTCTTTATCTTAAGCTTAAGAGCCTCAGGAAAATGTTAAAATATTGGAATTACCATGTCTTCGGCAATGTTCAATTGAATCTAACTACAGCTGAAGATGCTGTCCTCAAAGCTGAACACTCTTATGACCTCCAGCCCTCGGAAGATAACTCAGCTATTCTAGATAAGGCAAAGTCTATTTTATCTAGGAGGCTTCTTCAGCAAGCGTGTTTTTGGAGGCAGAAATCAAGGGTTCGATGGCTTGCTGAAGGTGATAGAAACACACAGTTTTTTCACGCTACTACAATGACTAAAAGAAGAAAACAATTCATCTCTCAGCTCCAGAACTCTGCAGGGATGCTCACCTCAGATCCTAAGGAAATTAAATGCATTGCAGTGACTCACTTTCAACAAGCATTTACAACTCAAGCCCATTTTATAGAGGACAATTTACTTGACTGTATTCCTCACATGGTAAATCAATTGGACAATGAAACACTCTGTGCTATCCCCTCTGAGTCAGAAATACATGATGCTGTTCTCAATTTATCCCAGGACAGTGCCCCGGGGCCAGATGGGTTTTCAGGTGCATTCTATCACTCAGCATGGGATATCATCTCAACTACTATGGTAAATGCTATTCAGGAGTTCTTCATTTCACAGGAAGCTCTTCCTAGACATGTCACTGCAACTTTGGTAACTTTGATCCCTAAACAGGTTAATGCCACCAAGATATCTGAATTTAGACCTATCAGTCTTTGCAATTACTTCTACAAGATAATTTCCTCCATCATAAATAGCAGATTAGCCAACATTCTTTTCAAGATTATTTCCCCTGAACAATGTGCTTTTGTGAAAGGAAGGCAAATAGTTGAGAACATTGCTATGGCTCAAGAATTAACCCATGAACTGGGTAAGAAAACCAGGGGTTCTAATGTGAAGTTAAAGCTTGATATGGCTAAGGCATATGATCGATTAGAGTTGGATTTCCTATTCTCTATTCTTCACAAGTTTGGTTTCAGTTCTCAATTCATCTTCCTTGTTGAAAAAATGGTGAACAAAAATTGGTTTTCTATTCTCCTAAATGGGGTCCCTGCAGGTTTCTTTAAATCAACAAGAGGGGTCCGACAAGGTGACCCCATTGCTCCCTCACTGTTTATTATAGCTGAAGAAGCTCTGAGTAGATCACTAACCAAAGCCTTCCTTAGTGGACAAGTTGAATGGTTTGCTTGCCCAAGAAATTGTCCGAAAATATCACACCTTCTTTTTGTTGATGATACACTGATTTTTTGCAAAGGAAACATTATTTCAGTAAGGAACCTTCTTAAAGTTCTCAGAACTTATGAAAGGGCTTCGGGACAGAAGATAAATGTAGACAAAAGTGGTTTCTTTATGCACTCAAGAAGTAATAATAAAGCTGTCAGAAAGATTCAGGAAGCAACAAGTTTTGCAAGGCACTCATTCCCACACAAGTACCTAGGATTTCCTCTGGTTAAAGGCAGATGCAAGAAGGTCCACTATAATGGTATTATTAATACAATTCAGAAACATATTTCAGGCTAGAAATCCAAGTTGTTATCTCAGGGTGCTAGGCTGGTACTTATCAAACATGTCCTCTCTTCTCTGCCTATTTATTTTTTAACATCGTCATCTCTTCACATTGGCACCCATCAAGTTCTTGAACAGGCTTTTGCAAACTTTTTCTGGGGTTCATCAACCCAAGGAAATAAGAAGCATTGGAGATCTTGGAAAGCTATTTGTAAACCTGTTTCGCAAGGTGGCCTTGGTATAATGTCTCTTAGACACATGGAGGTAGCTTTAAGAGTAAAGATGTTGTGGCAGGCATTGCACTCAAATTCTTTATGGGCTATTTATTTCAGAGCAAAGTACATTAGGGACAGTCCATTAGCCAAGGTTCAGTTCAACAACATGAGAGGTTTTGATAAAAGGTGTTGGATTAAGGCGAAAAACCTCATCATCCAACATAAAAGGGTGGTTGTGGGTGATGGTAGTCATGCCAATTTCTGGTATGACAGATGGTTAGGTAATATCACCCTTGCTGATTTGATCTCTGAAAATAATATTCCCAACCCTAGTTTGACTGTCCGAGACTGTTTATTACATCAGACAGTGGAAGACTCAGTTTTGCAAAGCAGGTTCCTTCCTACTGAAATATGTACTGCTTTAAGGAATATAAATCTTAATCAGGAGCATGATCTAGTTGCTTGGAGCCTATCTTCTTCGGGGAAATGTAGTGTAGCCTCCACTTACAATTTTATCTGCAGCAGCAACAGGTTACAATTCAACAATCAATGGACTCGGTTATGGTCCCGATGGCTTCCTACCAAGGTATCAGTCCACCTGTGGAAGATTCTTAATAGTTGCCTCCCTCTGGATTCTAATATACAACGAGTGGGTATCCACCTATGTTCCAAATGTTATTGCTGCAAGAGAGCACATTTTGAAGACTACAACCATTTATTTGTGCAGAGTGATTGGGCTTCACATACTTGGTCTTTTTTTACTTTCATAGGCTTGCAAACTGAAGGAAACTCTGTTGGTTCCATCATTCTAAACACTATCTGCAATTCTCAGCAGAAATTGTTGAGTAGTGGACAGCGGATCTAGAGGGGAGGGGTGAATAGATCTGCCACTCTTTTCGCAATGCAACCCTCTATATAGCTAGATGAAATAAATCGCAGCGGAATACAACTAGCTTAGCGACGTATAAAACGATTTGCTTAGAAATATGATTTCACAATATGGATATTGAACCTAAGCATGCATCTAAAATAAATCAATCACACAATTAAACCATAACACAAAGGATTTTAAGGTGGTTCGGACTGAATCCCCAGTCCTACGTCCACCCCTCACCAAATCCGTGAGGCTCCACTAGTGCCACGCACTGAACCGCAAATCGGAAAGACCTCCGATTGCCTTCCTACTAACCACAGGTAGGGACGTCAACACCGTAGATCGGATAACTTTCGATTGCCTTCCTACTAACCACCGGTAAGGACGATCTTCAGTTTCAAATGTTTAAATGAAATGGAAAGAGAACAAATATGAAATCACTCAAATAAGATATAGAATATGCTCAAAGTAAAAAGATCTTGTTTGAGTTGCAGGAGCTTGAATCTGATGCTTCGATGATGTCTTCTTCCTTGAGAGATGGTCTTCCTTGAATCTCTTCTAGTTGATGAGGAAGACTATGGATGTAGCTTCGATCTTCCTTTTGATCTTCTTGAGTTGATGAAGAAGACTATGGATGTAGCTTCGATCTTCCTTTTGATCTTCTTGAGTTGATGAAGAAGATGAAGGATGCAGCTTTATCTTCTCTTGGCTTAGGCTTGATCTCCTCTTGAAGAAGCTTGAATCACTTGAGGATGAAGAAGCTTGAATCACTTGAGGATGAAGAAGCTTCTTCCCGTAGTACTGTTCACAGCTATAGTACTCGAACTCCTCTCCTTTGAACACACCCTTGTAGCCTCCCTTGAATCCTCTTGAAGCATTAGGGTTTCTAACCCTCCTTGTGTTGGTTTTATAGACTTTGAATGGTCCTTGGACATCCTTTAGACCAGATCCACAATCCATGGGGGATTGGGTGACTTTGGGGTTAAACAAATACAAGGAAAGGGGCTCTTCTCGAAGTGGAAAACAAAGTCAACATTGAAGGCTCGGGGTTGGTGGTCGACCTGCAGAAGCTGGCGGTCGACCGCTATTGAGAAACGCTGTAGACGGATAGTCCCTGGAATTTTCGGTCGACCGCTACTGGGTTGGCGGTCGACTGCCACTGAGACTCGTGCAAACTGGGAGCTGCTGGCTGGGGCGGTCGACCGCCCCTGTGCTGGCGGTCGACCGCCAGCTGGGTAGACCCCGAGTCTTCCCGGTTCAGTCCGTTAACCCCTTTAGCTCAGTCGCTTGAGTCCTTTAGCAGTCCGTTCTCATTTGTGACATCAACCTTGACTGTCTTGAAGTTTTATTTCTGAGTCTTCAATCAAAATTTTGTTCTGGGGGCTCCGCCCCCGGAAACCCCCGCAAGGGGCGCTGACCGCGCAGGTCGATCCGCGTGCGATGGCGCAATCATTGAGCTTTCACTTTTGCCATTTCTACTCAATTCCTTGTCCATTTATTGGCATATCTGTCATGAACAAAACATCATGTATGTCAGTCATATGAGAGTGGAAATAATAATGACTTATAGTGTTTAGCTATTATCAAAACCAAGAATATCCAATAACTCAAATGACCACAAGATGATGTCGAATGACCCAAACCACAGGAAGACTCAAATGATCACATGGGCACAACAGAAATCCTTCTTCGGTCTCTTCACTTTAGCAGCTATTGGTATTGGCATGTGGGAGATATGGTGCGCCAGAAATTCTGTAAAGTATGATGGGAAAGAAGTTTCAAAACAAGGACTCATCCAAAAAATCTGCTTCAAAGTAAAGGAGATTTGCCAAGCTGCTGATCTTACTGAAGCCAATCACAGTAAAATTAAAGTATTAGAAGCTTTTGGCCTGCTAAATTCTAAATGTAGACACCATCAATTTCTGGCCATCAAATGGATTTGTCCACCTTGGCCATCCCTCAATCTAAATACGGATGGTGCCTCAAAGCAAAATGGTGAATCTGGAGGAGGTGGGATCATAAGAGATCACAAAGGAAGCATTCTTCTTGATTTTGCCCACTACTATGGAATGTCTAACATTATCATTGCCGAGCCCCGTGCTCTCATGGATGGTATTAAATACTTAAGAACTACTGTTTCAAAGCCTACCATTATTGAATGTGATTCGAAAACTCTTGTCCACATCATTAACAGACAAGCTCAATGTCCTTGGTCCATCCTCACCTATGTCAGAGAGATCTAGAGCATTCTTACTCATGAGGATTCCATCACTCATATCTACAGAGAAGGGAACACTGTGGCGGATTCATTGGCTTCTTTAGCATGTACTCTGAAATGTAATTCCTTTTATTCTAATCTTGAGCTTCCCTCTCATATAAAGGGTGCAGCTCGGCTAGATAAGCTAGGCATGCCTAGCGTTCGAGTGATGTAATTGTAATATCTGCCTTTTTCATATTCTTATAAAATTTCCCCCTAGTGGAAAGGTGATGGAGTGGGTAAAATCCACTCCTCCCCCTATCTCTAGACAGGGCTTTACACACAAAAAAATGCTCACCGGAAACCCTAGACCTCTACCTCGGGAACCACACAGAATTTACACGTAAAACAATGTCTCGTAGGTGGGAACAAAAACTCGAGTCACCAGAAACTCACGTCACGTGACGGGAGCACTACCCACCAGAAGCAAGGCCGGATGCGTCCATTGACGTCTTACACCACACCTTAGGTGTCTCCCTACAACACCCCGGGTAGAGACTGAGACACACAACTAGTACCACAAATAATGACTAGCTGGGGTCGCGCTCGTCAGCGCGGGTCCGACGCCCCCAACCACGTGTGCACACACAGACCATGCGCCCTAGGTCAGATCCTCTAGCTGGTTCTTCCCCCAAGCTCGGACTCAGGCTATGTGAAGGGGCCCTACGGTAACCAGCCTAAAAAATGTCTCTCTCGAGAAGCCTCTCCACCACTCCTGGGTGGGTCAGAACACACGTGCTGTAAGAAGGTTACGACCAGTGGGAGGTCACTAAATGTGAACAAGGAAAGCCACGCATGCACCCATCGTGAGTAACGCGAAGTAACAGGTGGCTCAGAGCCACCGGGCTCGGGACAATTTTCTAAACCTACTAACCCAACGGTCCTTGAGTCACGCGACTCGGGTCAAGACCGTTGCATGAGACGACGCGACCCCGTCGATCTAGCCTAATCCCTAGGTCTAAAACCACGGTAGCACGATTCGCAAGGTAGCTCACAAGCCACCGAGTCGATCCCCTGTCCAAGGGAAAAGTGAGAAACCTCCAGCCCCAGGCTCGGTGACTGGACTCGCAGTCCAAGGGCCAAAGTCACGGCCCCCACGGAAAATACTTCCCGGAAAGCCAATGACGTGCGGGAATAGCCCTTCGCACTCATACCGACACACGGTGACTCGATCTAGCGAAAGCACGAAAGCTCGAAACACATGGAGTCACCCGGACCCTTAAATGCACGGGCATGTAAATCGAGGTAAAACAGTACCTCCGGAGTCGCGAAGAATCACGCGGACACTTCTTCCACGAAACCGTATCGCATACGAACACCTCGGAACAAGAAAACGCGGAACACGGTAGCTCGGGGGCAGACTGGGCTGGGCAGCCAACCTCTTGGCCGCCCAAAGGCCTGGGCGGCCACACCAGTGGCCACCTAGCACCTGGGCACCCCTTGGCCTGGGCGGCCACACCTTAGGCCGCCCAGAGGGCTGGGCGGCCATTGTCCTGGCCGCCCAGACCTGGGCCATGCTAGGTGAGGGCAGCTAGGGTCATGGGCCTCATGGCCGCCCAACACCCCTGGGCGGCCAGACCAGTGGCCGCCCAGGTCAGGGTCTTGGCCGCCCAGACCAGGACGCAGACGGCCACAAGGGTGGCCGCCTCCTGCGTCTTCCGACAGACGGACCAAGCTCCACCTTGAGCTCAGTTCCACGCCCCATTTGCCTCCCAGTGAAGAGGAAAATAAGGGGAATTCATCCCCAAACATTCCTACTATCGGAAAACGAAATCAAAACCACAATCGGGCCTCGAATCGGCCGAAAATCACCGCTCATCCCAAACATGCGATTTTGACCCCAACGTGAAATAAACCCACTCTCGGCCTCGCCTCAGCCTATAAAATGTGGGGAAAGGAAGTAAAATGGATAAGGATCCATCCCCCTACCTCCACCGAAGATTCCGCGCGCCGAGGATGCCGATCCACGCGAAAACGTCCGCGAAACCCCCGCTGGTTCACGAACGGGCACCCGAGCTTCCTCGCGCCACCACGCCTCAATCCTCGCCCTCGTCCATCACCGTCGACCGCTCGGAGAGAAGAAAGGGGGAGAGGAGAGAACGTGAGAGAGAAGAGAGAGTGAGAGAGTGAGAGGAATGAGAGATGGGGAGAGATTAAGGTTTTTAATATATAGAAAATCCAGAATTTTTAGAAAATTTGAAAATAGGGAAAAATGTCCCCCACGATTTTTGAAAAATGCACAACGCGCTGGTAACGTCTTGGAGTTGGAGAACACAACAGTTTACCCTATACAGGGTTCCGAAGGTTCGACAGATAAAAAACACACGTAAACCGCAAAACTCAATCCGGGACCCGCAAAAATGATCCGAAACTCACGGATCCAGATCCAAAAAATATCCGAAAAAAACTTGGGGAATTACACCAGATGTTTGATGGTCGATAGAAGTGATCACAGCAGTGATCAATAGGATAAACTATCCTCTCGGGTAAGCTCTAATCCTGAGGACTTTACCTTTGATGAACTCATGGTTGCATATGAGGAATTAGTGAAACAATACAAGAAGGTAAAGTCAAAAAATAAAAAATTGAAGAAGAAGTTTGAAAATAATTCCCATAATGACTCTTCTTGTGAAAAATGCTCCTCGTTCGAAGAAGTGAATGGGTCTCTCCTAGTTGATGTTGATATGTGCAAGGAACAAGTTGGTTCCTTAAGAAAAGAAAATGGCATCTTGCTTCAAAAGATAAGTCAATTCAGTGAAAGTGAAAAAGTGCTCAAGGACAAGCTGGAAGCTATGTCCAATTATCAAATTCTGATTGATGAACTGATCAAGGATAAAAATATGGCTAATGAGAATGAGAATTTAAAGGAACAAATAAATGCCTTGACTGAAAAGCTAACCATTTTTGAAAAAGGTAAGCATGTCATGAATGATAGCTCTGAAAATTTGTAGGTCTTAGAGCAGGAAATTGAAAACTATAAGTCTGTGAATGCCATGCTAAACCAACAGCTTGCTGAATGTGAAGAAGAGGCCGCTAACTCTAAGCTACATATTTCCACCCTAAAGAAGGAAATCTAAGACTTAAATGATTCCCTGTCCAGATTTGTTTATGGACAAGAAAATATGGACAGAGTGTTGGGGACAAAGGTAAATTTCCGAAGAGAAGGAGTTGGATACAATCTAGTAAACAAAAAGGGTTTCGGGAGTAAACTGTGCACATCCCATGTCTTTAGCTAAGCTGAAGCCCATCCTTCTAAAAAATCCCCATGTCAGTCTAATGCTCAGAAAACCCCAAACCAGTCTTCGTTCCATAGAAATAGAAATCAAAACAAAAATGAGAAAAAGAAAAACTTTGATCAAGAACAGAAAAATCAGTTTGCTTGTTCTGATATGCACAATAAGAAGTCCAATGCTACATACCATGCTTCTCATAAAATGAATGTTCATTGCTTCTATTATGGTATGTATGGTCACATCGTGCATAATTGCTTTATCTTGAAGAATGATTAATTAAAAGCAAGCAAGAATAGGAGAAACATTGCAGGAAGCAATGCCAAGGGACGAGGCATCTCTAAAAGAAAGAGTGGTCAGCATATTCATGTTCAATAACCCAGGATTGATCCACTGCGTTGACGCACTGCCCAGGTCAGGTTGATGCACCCCAAGGCTACCAGAAGAAATCTTCTTCTCAGCTGCTTTCATTGTGGAAAAATTGGCCACACAGTCAAGGACTGTTGGCATCTGAAGGGAAGGACCCACTCTCATCCCAAGACTGTCAGTTTCCCTATCCATCCACAAAAATCCAATGCACATGCACAGAAGAAAAATGCCAAATCTTTTGTGTGCTGCTTTTACTGTGGTGAATATGGACATACAATTGATGATTGTTCTTGGATGAGAATAGATGACCTGAATGCAACAAAGAAAAGAAATTCTCATGCCAGAAGTGCAACTAACCCTCTAAGACCCAAGAAAACTTGGGTACCTAAAAATTTCAAATGATAATTTTGGGTGTAGGGTGCCTTGGAGCTAAACAAGGATCAGGAGGAAATAAAAGCTCAAGGCATAGGTTTGTAAATAAAATCTTAGTTAATGATTAATTCTGCATGGTAGGTTCTCTTTGTAGCTGATGCAGTTAAGCCTCTTGTTGTTTTAAACAAACCCTGCACAGTTGAAAAACCCCTCCTTGCTTAATTCATGAAGAATCCGTTATGATTGAGAAAATTGATAGAAAGATGAGTTGCTTGCATATGTGTGTGCATCCTAAACATCACTTGTGTGGTCTCATGCACTCTCATGTATTTCATGCTCAAGGGACCCAACGCTTCATGACTAGCATGTCTTACACTCTGAATGCATTATCATGTCATGAAACCTCGGTATATAGAATAGTGAGTTGTGGAAGGTTGGATTAACTCCATACGGAAACTATCACTACGCGTAAGGTGATCTTCGGATCAAGTTCTCTGTCTAGTGCCATGGGTCTTGTGTTCACCTAAGACATAGGCTGCACACCCTCTTGTTGATTTTCTTGAAGGCTTTTTGAAATTCATGAACAAGTTAAGGGGGAGTCATCATAAGAGCCCAGTCTGCATGTTTGCACTCTGCCCCATCTGAGGTCTCAGGATTTTCATCTTGCTGACGCATGAATTGATTGCATATTCGTTGGGGGAGCTTGCCTTGCTTGATAAACTGCTCACATTTGCATCTTGCATTTATGTGTGTGCTTCATGTAGTTGAAGTCTTTTGAGAAGAAGTTTAAATGTCAAACAAGATTGTAAACCTATTTTCAGTTGTCTTGCTTATAGAAAAAAAATGTTTGCTGCATGCTTTTGAAATCCGGCAAGACCCTGTGCCATCTAAACCTCAAACTCTGTTGAAATCTGTAGCATCTCGGTATTTAAATTGAATAAAAATAATAAGAAAATTTACAAGGAATTCTGCGGGAAATACGATAAGTAAAAACTTGACTAATTTATAAAATAAATCCTGAAAAATGATATTCATGAAAAGGACTAATAGTTTAGCGAATTTGTCTTCTGCAGCCAGCCCAAAATAAAATCATAAGTGAGCCGAATTAGAAGCTTAAGGCCCAAATCAACACTTAATCTAACCGGACCTTAAATCACGAAATTAGAGCCCAATTCTTGATCATTTAAGCCTAAATCAGACCTGAATGAATGGCCTAGATTAGCTAATCGTTTCCCCTATGATTCTCCAGCGAAACCCTAACCCTAGTGAGAGTATTTGGAGGAGAACGGTGGCGGCGGCTTGGTTTCACGCGATTCGCGCACGCCCGCGGTGGAAGGACTCTATCCTCCCCATAGAACCCTCTAGAGAGCAATTAACCCTATAAATACAAACCTTAGTCGACCTAGAATAGATTGGATGATGTGGCGGCTGACGAGGAGTGCAGACGAGGGTGAATTCCGGTGATCATCAGAGAGGAGTCTTGTGCATGACCGATGATCTTCTTCCTTCGTTAGGTAGGTTCTAGCAGACCAAACCCTAAGTGCTATATACCGTTGAACTCGTCTCTGAGTCCTCATTCCAATGATATCTAAAGCCCCAAATTTTGACTAAGTATCCTGTGCGTATTAATCAAGTTAGTAAGAGCATGTCAATCTAGGGTTTCCTTTGTTTAACCTTGATTAATGTAGGGATTAGTAGGCTTAAATGTTAAATTAATCATGCCATCTTGTACATCATCTTGTTCTTGTTCTATTGATGGGTGTTTGCCCAATTTTCATGCTTTACATGAGGAGTATTTGATCATTTTTGCTAACCCTTGCCGAGCTCACCGTAGTCAGGCAGGGCGACCTTAGCGCGGTCCAACAGGAACAACTCTGTTCTGAACGGCCCCTCGATAGACCGTGTGGTCGATATCGACGGCCAATTTTTGACCACCTAATTGCTCTTGCGTTAAAATTCTTCATGAACAGGACGACCAAATCCAAACCGTTCAGTGACCCCCACGGCCCCTCGATAGACCGCTCAGACCCTATCTGGCCCTGGCCTACAGGGATCGAACGGGCTGTCGAGCGACCGCGGGGGCCCCTTGGGCGGTTCTGGCAGAACCGTTCCGTCTCGCAGAGTTACCCTTTTTCCCGATTCTAGCATGATTATCTTAGTTAATTAATGTTAATGATAGGCTGGAAACCTACATGAAAATTGGAATATATGAGAGATTAGAATTAATAATTTCTTTGCTTGATTATCCTCATCATGACCTTGTTCATCATTTCAATAGAGTTTAGTCTCAAACATGTTATAATGAAAATGAACTAATGATACTAGGTTTGTTTTGACAGTCATTCCACTCCGGTAGAATTGACTGACCGCTATATACTTATTTTTTCTGATGTTTTTCTAGCCTTCATTTCTTGTAATGGTTGGGACTCTCCACAGGATTCTCCTTCTGTCGGACTAGGACCTCTATTATGAGACCTCCGTAAGTCCCTGCGAGCCTGGGATTCCCACTAGGATGCCGGGCAGGTTGTACCACAAGTCCTACACCTGTTGACCCGATTGAATCACTTGGAATACCCTGGTTTTAGCCAAGAGCCATGTTAGACTGTCTGAGTCATCGCACGGCCAGTTTTGGACAGTGTGATCACAGGACGGCTCAATATGAACCGTACAACTCTAGCAGGATGCCATTTCTTGTTGGTCGATTGTCCTTGTTCTTCTTCGACCTAGTCATGTTATAGTCGACCCCAAAAGCCTCTAGGCTAACCAACGGACAATGAGCTGGACCCTGGTTCAGTGACACCCCGGTTCAGTGACACCCCGCCTATGGCAGCCCAGAAGCCCTTTTGGGTGGATTCCTCGTGTCTTGTAAGGCCCATTTTTGACCGTTCTGTAATTGGAGCGGCCTATAATGGATCGTTCATCCTTGGCTTCTGTTAGGCTGTTCTTCAGCCCAATCCTTCTAGAGCGGTCCAGTTAGAGACCGTTCATCCTCTGAGTGGCCCAATATGGACCGTGTATCTTCCAGAAATGATTTCTGTGATTCTTGGTGTTGGAATACAAGGACCTGTTGGTTCTTGGTAACTTGAACTTTCTGGACATGATGTCTACTTCAACTTACCCTTGGAATTTTTCGAAGTAAGTTCTATACCTTGAATTTTTTGCCATTTAACGGGATTAATGTCTGGACATAACTTGGGATCTTGGATCTATTAAATCAGTGCCAACGCATCATAAGGGCCCGGTCTGGTCCTGGGAGGAGCGCCCGAAAAGTACTAGTGTCCCGGGGAGTTGTAATGACATGGTGAGGCATTGCACCGAGTGCATGACTAGCGTGATGTCTATGACATATTCCTTTACACGATTCCTTCACGTATTTATATGACTTGATTATTTCATGCTTGATTGGCCATTTTCAGTTATACTTTGTTCATGTTCTCTTACTGTCCTTATTCTGTTATTTATATCATCATTTCTTTTTCTTTCTCGTACAACATAAATGCAAATTTGGTTAATTACTTAAACTTGCCTGCTATTACCTACTGAGCGTTCGCTCACCCAGTTGTTTCCCCCTTTTCAGGTAGCTCAGGAGAGGACTCGCAAACTGAGGGGGATGGGCAAGCGTGAAGACCTGGAGCGAGCCTGTGTGGAGTTATTCATAGATGTCTCGAGTCTAATTGTGGTTTAGAGTGTTGTCAAGTGAAGTTGTAATAGAGTCAGTGATTGTAATAGTGTCAAGCTGATGAGTGTTTTGAAGGTTTTCTTAAGTTCTTGGTTGGAAACAATGTAAACTTGTTTTATGGTTAAATTAATAATTATTAGATTGGTAGAATCATTATCTGTCCTTGGTATCGTGGTGAATGTTATAGATTCTCTAGCGCATGTCATAGCATGTCTGGAAATCAACATATTATTATTAATTTTTCTACTGTCGGTCTCGGTATTCTGCGTCGGGGCGTGACAAATCCTTCTAGCTACTTGATCAGGTCGACCCAAGAAACTCTCAGGTCGACCTAGCCTTGTTAGAAACTGCTTTGTTGAAAACTCTGTGTGCTGTCTGCCAGACTACGTCAACGCACAGGACTTGCAGCATTGACCCAACAGTGTCTCTTCCACGTTCATGCCTTTTGTTTGAGCCCTCTGCATCAACCCCCTGACATATCTGCGTCCACGCATCAGGCTATCTGATAATTCGTTCAACGCCTTCGATCCTTATCTTTGAACTGATCAGTGCTCACCTTTGGATTCAACATCTGAGATTACCGCACATACTCAGGGGGAGTGTTCAGTGTCTATTTCTTTTCATCTACCCAAGTGTATTCTACATACTCATTAGCCTTTGCATCTTGCTTATAATTCATTGAGTCCATCTTGAATCTGAAATAACTTGGAATCTGAATCTCATTGCTACACCAAATGTCCTGAATTTTGAACTCCTATGAGTATTTCAATTTGATTGTTAAAGTTCATTTATCAGAGCTCATCTTAAAGAAGAATCTTCTTTTATGGAGTACCATAATTGCCCAGGATATAAAACTGTTGGTTGAAGTTTAATGGGTTCATGAGTTTTGAACTGAACTTTCTTGAAAATGGCTGTATACAGACTTAATGGACTTAAACCATTGTTTCATGTTCTATCTGGTTATGCCTTCTGAAATCTGAAAGTTTATCCTAAGTACAATGGCATCTTTGATTGAGGAACTTCATTGTAGTATTATTTTTAAACATCAATCAATCTGTATTTCAAAAAGGGGCTACACTTAATGAAAGCAATAAACTTCAGTCATGCTGAGTAACTGGGGATATTGGCGTCTGATAAACGTATATCCTTATGTAAAAAGGTGTGTCCTGTGTTCAGTGCTCTAAGACAGAGCAATGGCGATTATTTCACTGAGAAACTGAGTCTCTTCATCAATGAAGTGGAGTGGACAAAGTCATGAAGTGCCTTGCTATCTTTGTTCTAATTGAAGCAAAATTGTGAGCTACACTGAGTAACTAGGGGTGCTGACGTCTGATCAACGTGCACTCTCACTGTAGATGTGGAAAATGTGGATGTGTATATGCGTATCGACCCCACAAATCACATGAATAAGCATGAAGGCATATGTGCACCAATCAAGTGAATAACATGAATATGTGGCTATGTAAACATGGTAGCATGATCATACAATCAAGACAAAGGCGATAAAAGATGTAAAAGAATACCGTGATCGCCATCAAGGAATGACAACGCCAAAAGAATATAAAATACTAAGTGCGTTGTGTACCTTGGAAAAAGAGGATGATCGCGCTCAATATCAAGATGCGGGGACTATGTGGATTATCTCTCCTTGCCTTCCATCCGGCTAGAAGGTAAGGGCCTCACTTTCCTACTAAACAAACACAAAACAAGAGGCAAAACCCATTAGAAAATGCTAAGTGTAGAAATCTGCCCAAGTGCATAAAGTAGCATGAAAGATTGAGGGTAAACTTACCGGGGGAGGGTTTTTAACCCCTATGGAAGGGTGCAAACAATAGGTGTGTATATTGTGATGAGATTAACATGAAGAAATTGATTTAATATGCCATGATGAACATAGATAAACAAGGTGCAAAAGTGCATGCCACAAGAAAAACTGTGCAAACAGTGTAAAGTGGGTGCAAAGACTGATGCAAACAGTAGGGTAAACGAAGTCCAAATGGGGAGAAATTTGAGATGACAGAAGACTTGAGTGTTGTAAAGAAGCAGGAACAAGAATCACTCAAAAAGGAGGTCGGGGCAAAAAGTTATGACACCGGAGATTTGAGAAAAATATGGACTGTGCTGAAAATTCAGAACAGTGCACAAAATGGGCTCAAAGAATGATGAATATCTCACAAGATAGAACACCAAAAGAGGAAAGAGTGGATGCTATGGAAAGGTGGGAGTGTTGTGGTGAAACTAGGGTAAAAAGGAGAGTTTAAAACGGGGAAGACAGTAGTGAAAAATGGGGTGGAAAACTCAAGAAAACAGAAGGGTGCAGAACATGGGAGAAAAATGACTGTGTAAAAATAGAATGAAAGTGCAAAACTCATAGACAAAAATATGAAGGAAGATGATGAGGTAATGAGCCCAAAACCAAGGAACACAAAGATTATACTTCCCTCTAGAGCCTGGAGTTGAAAGGATGGATCAATAGTGCCCTATGGCCTCGCACCGGCGACGCAAACATGCCCCCGTCGTAAGAAATCTGAGTTTCAGCAAAGTGCAGAACAGTGTGGTGAAATCTCAAAAGTAGGGGCTTGGAAGAGGGGAAAAGATATGAGAAATAAGACAAACATATAATCAACGTGAAGCTAATACTCCCTCTTCAAGATGGAGTTGAAGGAGGACGAAAAGGATAAAGCATGACTCCGCACCGGCTTGATGAACAGGCCCCCGTCGTGGACTTTGTAGCAGAAATCAGCAAACTGTGATGATTTGCCAAAAGTAGGGGCGAAGTTGAGAGGGCAAACGTTGATGAAATTGAGCAAACAAGGAACCAAAATGAAGCTTATACTTCCCTCTTCAGGCTAGGGTCAAAGGGTTGAGTCAACAATCTAGCATGGCTTCGCCGTCGCCTTGGAAACGCGCCCCCATCGCACAGGAAATCTAGGTAGGTTTATATAGAAAAGTGGTGAAACCCCCAACTTTCTCCCACGATTCCAGAAGATAGAGTCCACCAAATCTTGAGATCTCTGGATCATTCTAGAGATAATAGTCAAGATAAGGCGTAGGAACAAACGGGACTCTTTTTGGTTGAAGATTGTAGAAGTTATGGCTCTTGGAAGAAGTCTCTGGAACCTAATCTGTAGGGTTTTTTGGTTGCATGAAAAGCAGAAAAACCTGATATTGCGGTCACAATTCCAGGAGATATAGCTCATCAAAATTTGATTTCTATGAACCAAATTAAAGATAATACAAAGGGCTAGAAGTAGGAAAAAATGGGATCAATTTGGATAAGTATTCTAGAAGTTATGGCCGCCGCAAGATAGGCACATCGCGCAGGTTCGTGGAGATAGAGTCCAGAGCAGGCTGGACTCTTATTGGATAAACGGTCGGACGACCGACCGTTAAGGGTTAAACGGTCGTCAACCGACCGTTTGCAACAATGAACGGCCATTAGCACGACCGTTTAAGGTAGACCTTGCGCGACTTTGGAAATTGGATCATATCTCCCAAACCGTGCAGAATTAGCAAAAGTGGTAGAAGACAAAATTATAGATAACTAAAAAATGAACAACTTTTATGAAGAAAGTAAAATGAGAAAATGATCAAAAGAGAGAGAAAATAGGGCTAGAAGAGAGAGAAAGAATATCGGGACATAGGTGAACAGTGCAGTCTGCCAAAAAATTGTAAATAACTTGAAATCGTGCAGAACTGGCCAATGACATAGAAGAAGAAATTGTAGGGATTTGAAAGATGAACAACTTTAGTGCAGGACACATTTTGAATAGAGGAAAGGAAGGGGGTGAAAAAGGACCGTTTTCAAGACTACGCAACGAAAGGGGGCTGAATGCTTGAGGGAAGCCGGCCTAAATGGGCCGTAAGGCGACTTTGAAGGTCGGAAGGTGACAAGATAGGCTCTAGGGCTCTATGAAATAATGATCTCCAAGGTTCAAAGGGAATGGAATAATGAAATGGGCTCGAAATCCATCCAAGAAAGGCTTCGAAATAATGGGTAATTCGGGCATCAAAATGATGAATAAGAGAAATGACTCAACTTGCAGGTTAAAACCGGGTGTCAACAGATGCCCCTCCTTGATGTCCGCTTTGCAAGGGAGCGAGCGAAAGCGACGCGGAGGTGAAATGGAAAGGAGATGGAGCGAAAGCGACAGCGACGTGAAATGGAGATGAAGCGGAGAGAACTGATAAGCGGGTATTAAGGCAAAAGACACTCGTTTTAACCAACAAGCGACAGGAATTCTGCCGAAATCGCCGAACTAACCACCAGGACTGGATGACAAGAATGAAACATGTCTGGAGAACTAAACTAATAGGAAAAAAAGGAAGCACGACCAGGCTCATCAGGGACATAATCCACAGACAATGAGGGGGTCGGAAAGGAGCACAACGTAAAAAGTAGGAGAAATATAACTGAGATAAAATCTAGACAGGAATCACACTGGCCAACCAGACCGAGCGAAAAGATCAGAGAAATCGTTCAAATTCAGAGTGGAATGAAGATCTTTTATCTAAGAGACATGAAGTGCAACTAACCATTATTGAGGAGAAACCTTGAATGGATCACGAGACGTTAATGCTCAAAATGACATGATGCATGCTGGGCTAAAATAAAGAAATCATCAAACGAATGCAAAGAAATCATAAAATAGAAGGTACTCAAGGATAATATTGCTAGACTGAGTCAAGATGGGGTCAAGAGTCGTCTGCAACCACGGCGTGCGAGATAGAGTCCAACGTTCCCCACCCAACTCAACTGAGCGGCCTATCCAACGATTAACCGTATGCTCCTAGATCATCATCATTTTTGTTAAAGGGGAACATCAGATCCCAGAACACACGGGCAACCAGCCGGTCCTTGAGAGGCTATAATAATGTAGATACCATATAGTAATGCAACAATGAGAAGGGATAGAGAGCCATACCTGACTTACCTGCCAAGCGAAGCGACTTTTTTTTTTTCTTCTGATTTTTCAGATTTTTATGGGTTTTCAATATAAGACAACCAGCAACATGAATAAACAAGTATGGGCATAATGAGATAAACAAATAAGCATAACACAACGAAGAATGAAGGAACAAACAACATATGCAAGATACGAACCAATAATATGCATGTAAGACGAACATAGTGAGATAAGACAACAATGCAGTGGGACAACACACGGTTGGGACAAGAACATGTGGGGGGACAACACACGGCTGGGACAATAACACGCGAGATAACACACGGTTGGGACAAGAACATGTGAGACAACACACGGTTGGGACAAGAACACGTGAGATAACACACGGTTGAGACAAGAACATGACAAATACGCTCTTCAATCAAAACCCAGGATCAGAATGAAGTAGAACCGCCTGGTTCATAATCGTGAGGCAGAGCCCTCTAATAAAGATATGATGAGATAAAGCTGAGAAGGACACGAGCTTTAGAACAGATCGAGAGAGTGGATTGAAGAAGAGAACAGATCAAAGATGTGGACAGGATGCAAAACGAGAGATATAGCAAGGAGACTTGAAGCACCTGCAACTTGCACACTTAACAAACGGATTACGTACCTGTTCTTAGAACAAATGCAAAATACATGAAAAAGAAAACAAAAGATACACTTTTTAGATTTTTGAAATATTTGATTTTTTTTGTTTTTTTTAAAATATTTGATTTTTTTTGGAATTTTGACAATATCTCATTTTTTTGGATTTTGACAATATCTCATTTTTTTTAGATTTTTTTGACATATCTCATTTTTTTTGGATTTTTGACAATATCTCATTTTTTTTAATTTTTTTTCGACATAGCAATCCGTAGCACCCAAAGACAGGCTCGAACTACTGGCCAGGGATTGCTGTCTCTCCCCTCTCATTAAAGACTTCCCTTAAGCAGGGCGTGCATGTGAGGGTGGCTTACCACAACCAACCGCTTCTAAAGAACGGTGCCCCTACTAAGGCCATACTCAGGATACAACCCAGCCTAAGAGGGAGAAGCAGAAGAAAAATTGGAGACAAGCTTCGTGCAGGATGGGAGATATCAAGGCTCGAATTCCTTCCAGGGCACTACCCCTCAAAGAGATAGCCTGTTACGCTGGGACTTTGTGTCTTTAATTTTTAGACCTATATTTATCAGGCACGCATGCGACCTGGCTCATGACGTCCCGTGGGGAACTGTACTGCCACTCTTGCCATGCCTTTGATTCATAATTTTACATTGATTCATTTTCTCATTTTGGTAGCCCTTATTGGCCAGATATAGCATGAAAGCTTACTTTTGAGGGTCAAGACTGCCCCTATTTGAGACCTCTCTCGTATTAGGGAGCGCCTAGGTTAGTCATCTCATCCATCCATCTCTTGCCCCTGCACTTGGCCGAGCAGAGAAAAGAAAAGACCTTTGTGCATACCCAAAGTATGGCCAAAGCAGCAACATTGTTGCACTAGAGGGGTCGGCTATGGCTCGCCGTGTTGTGTGTGAAAAACCCATACTCAAAGGTCACCCTCAACGATCAGGGAAGGAAACTAGACTCCCAGCGCGGAGCTATCACTAGCCTAAAGATGCTGCAGAAGCGACTTATTTGACTAAGCAAACTAACTAAAGCCTAAGGCCACTCAACCATGTTTTAAAGAACCAACATTATAAGCGCGTGCAGAAATAACAGAGTAATAGCAATGATAACATGTTCTTGCACAAAATAAAAGATACCTTTGTAAATCCATGGCGTGGAAACCGACACCCTAAAGCGATTTCGATCATCGAGCTTTGAGGAGTGCGAACTTTGTTTTCCTTGCTTGTCAGGATAAAGGATGAAAGGAGAGCAAAGGATTGGATTCCTCGACATAGAGGAGTGGCAGACATCATACTGGACGAAGGAGGGATAAAAAAGGAAGAGAGACGAGGGCTAGAACTCCCTCGTTAAGGCACTGAGGCCCTGATAATAAAGAACCAAGTACAGAATAACCAGGGATTAACTGAGATCAAGGCGGGCTAAAGCCTCAAAAATAGTAAGAAAAAGGGTAATGACCCCGAAAGGGTGAGGAGGAAAGAATAGAGAGACCATGAGAAGATTGTGGCAAAGATAAGGGAGAAGAGGAGTAATCATCCGACGGGTTGGAGAAAAGGGATTAGAATCACCCGACATGGTCGGGGAAAGAAAATGATTGACACCCGACAGGGTCGGGGAAAAAGACTGATGGTCACCCGAAAGGGTCGGGGAAAGATTAGAAGCAGAGCCCGGGGATACCGGAAGGGAAGGATCAGAAGAAGTCCCGAAAATGGGATGAAGGGATGACATAGGCTGAGGCCTAAAATCATGAGTGAACGGAGGATCCGGAGACTCCGGATGAGTGGGGAAAGAAGAATGGGGGTTTACAGACCTGAAAAGAGAGGAGAAGATCATAGATGTGGGATTGGAAGAAGGGAGGTACACCACCCAAGGGTGGGAGCTGAGCAATATAAAGGATGAACGAAAGGAAGAGGAAGAAGTGGACCCCTTAGTGCACAATCGACGGCCCTTAAACTTACGCCGCCGCTTCTTCTTAGCAGCAATCTCTTGAACACGGGCATTCCTGGTGCTGACCCGGACCTTCGACCTTCTTGATATGCAATGTCTCCTCAAATAACGGGCCCATCTGGCAGACAACCTAGTCCGGTCATGGATATGCAGCTTCGTCGGGGCGGTTGCCCCTAGATACCCATTGCTAACCATAGGCGGACATTCTCGGATAGATGACTCCTTCGGATGAACATCAGAAAACCGTGGAGTTTCATCACTCGGCATTAGCAGCATAAGATTTGGCATCTTCACTCGACAATCGGGCATGAAGCATAACTCCCTTACCAGAAGAGCAGGACAAAACTGAGGGAGAGTAATGCGCGGCATTGACGTGGCCGATTCACCAATAAACCGAGGAAGATTGCATAAGATGTGCAGAATGTTCTTGGAAAATGCAGAAGATATAGCCAATTGCCCCTTGAATAGGGAATCCATTAGGCTCTTGGCAGCCGCATGGGTTAACACAATCTGAGTAGAGAACCCTTCTTGGCCAGTGAACTGAACAGCAATCACGCGAGGAGTAATAACAACATTAATGGTGAATCCTCCGGTGAGCAATGAGATTGCCACCGGCCTCGCTTGAGAAGAAACTGGCACTAGTGCGAGGGAACTCTTCTTAGCAACCGTCTTTGAATATGTAGGCTCATCATCCCCAAAACAGCCAAGGGCTAGGACTCGGATCGACATGCGGGAAATAACATCCCGGATCTTGAAATGCACGATTGAAACCTGGATTGGCTCATCATCATCATGGGGACCTGACCCAAGAGGCATCGGAGGTAATGCACACCCGCTCCGTGGGGTGGAAGTGGATGGAGAAGTAGAGGGAATATGTTTGGGTGGCTTAGGCGATGGTTTGGAAGGCATGGGGGCTTCAGTGGGGATGGTGATGGAAAGTGAAAGCGCAAGCGATGTGGCGATGATAGGCTCGGGTGGTGGCGAAGGTGAAGGCGTGGCTGAGGGTAAAGGTAAAGGCATGGCTTGCTCAGGCTCGGGCGAAGGTGATGGCGGAGATGGAGGTGAGGGTGGAGATGGAAGTGGTGATGGAAGAACTGGCAGTTGAGATGGAGATGATGGCGATGGCAATGGAGATGGCGAGGATGGTGATGAAGGCGGAGGGGGTGAAGAGGGAGATTGTGGTGTCCACCGTCGACGTGTCGACACAACGCGTCGAGCCGTGTTAGGGATAGAAGTAGCAGAGGTGGCGGCGGGAGAAGAAGGGTAGGCACTAGCCTGAACAGAGGCTTGGGTTTGTGGCGGCGATGGAGTCAGAGTAGGAGATGGCGATGGTGCTGGGGTAGGTGATGAAATAGGTGAGGGATCGGGTGTGGAGTGGGTGACGGAGCAGGTGCAATGCCCGATAAAGAATCATGGGGGTGCCCCTGGTCTTGTAGAGACGGCTGCCTGGGCGTCGCTGTTTGTTGCTGCTGCTGCTTGCGGAGATGTAGAACAACCTTATGCATGGCGGCCCAATCAATCCTCTTATCATCTTCTAAGCCATAAACATACTCTCAGAATTCGGGGCAATCCTCAACCAAATGCCCCTGCTGGCGATGGTAATCACAAAATTGAAGCATATCATCCGACCGCGGGTTGGCAAGGCACAACTGGAGGGAGCGGCAATGCGTGAGCGGCCATCAAAGCCCTGAAAATTACTGAAAAACACTCCGGCAACGGAGGACGATGAGGAGTCTGCTTCGGGCAAGGTGGATGTCGAGGGGTATGGGAAGGTAATGAAGATGGAAGTGGAGAAGGAAGTGGGGGTTGCATAGGTAATGGTGCGTGGTTAGGGGAAGGATTTGGTGGAGGCACGTGTGGAGCGAAAAGTGATGTGGGAGGTATGTGGACGGCATCTACCTGCTCGGGGTGTGATGTTCCCTTGACCGGAGGTGGAGGTTCATGTGGGTATAAAGAGGTGGAAGGCTGACTCGTGGAGGTTTGATATGTGGAGGGATATGTGGGGGTATATGGGTGTGGGGGAGCAGAAGGCTGACTCACGGAAGGATATGTAGTGGAGGGCTAACTCATGGAAGGCGATGGATAGGAGGCGTATGTGGGCGTAGAAGGTGGAGGAGACTCTGGGTCAAGGGAAACTAGGAGTTGTTGGCGGATAAAGCGGGCTCGGCTATACAATTGTTGCCAGGAGGTGATATCATTCAAGGCTAAGATAAAGTGGTACTCGGGCGTTGCATTAGAAATGATCATTTTGATCTGCTCTCCCTTCGGAATATGCCCCGGGACTTGCGCGACCAAGTGACGTCAGCGATCAGCAAAGGTAGAGAACTCCTCGTCGGGCTTCATCTTCTCATGGGCCAGATGAACCATAGAATACTTGGGCCCAACCTGGTCTTGATACTGTTGAAGAAATCTCTCTTGGATGACTTGAAAATCCACAACTTGCTCTTGCGGAAGAGAAAAGAACCAATCCCGAGCCGGGCCTTCCAACGACAGACCGAATAAATAGGACATCAAGCGTTGGTCATGTCGAAATTGGGCCGACTCATAAATGAACTCCTTTAAGTGCACATAGGGGTTACCAACTCCACCATAGTGACGATAGGTAGGAATTTGTGAACGCGGTGGAAGCTGAAGACCTTGGAATGCAAACGGGACACTCAAAGAAGATTGGGGATCAATTCGACGTTGAAGTTCATCAAGCTGACGTTGGGCTTGAGCAATCATCTCCTCAATGAGGAGAGATCGGGAAGGACGCAAGCCAGCCTGAGCAAGAGATTGTGGATTTGGACCAGGGTTATGATATTGGGCCGGATAAAGAGATCCGGACTGAGAAGAAGGAAAGCCGATTCTAGGAGTGGAAGGATATGTAGGCCTGGAAGGATCATGAATGTGGGAATAAGAACTGATTGGGCCAGCAGCAACATGGGTAGAAGGAGCGGGCCTATTAAGAGAAGCAGGCTCATTAAGGGAATAAGAAGGTCCGCTAAAGGAAGGGGGCCCATTAAAAGAGCGAGGCCCATTGAAGGAATAAGGCCCACTAAGAGATTGCGACTCAATAAAGGAAGATGGGCCACTCGAAGAATATGGCCCATTAAAGGAAGGAGGCCCATTAGATGAATGAGGCCCGTTATGAGGATGAAGCCCATTAAGATGATTAGCGGTGAGTTTTTGGGCCTGGACCGGGTCCATTTGGCAAACAAGAGGTGATAAGTGGGCCATGAGATTTGCTTGTGAGTCGGAAAGGCCACGAGGAGATGGGCCCGTGTGGAAAGAGGAATCCCCGCGGGAATAGGAAGATGGAGATGAAGAAGGGTAATATACAGGAGAAAAATGGCGATCCATGAAGGCAAATGGAGACTTTATACAGGAAAAATCAAGGGAATACAATGAGGGAAGTAAGAGGGCTCGAGAATCAAAGAGGGGGCTGACTCAATAATACAATGGGAAAAAAAAGGACCCAGGACAATGTGACTAGACAAATGGACACACAGAATGGACTAGCCTAAGTGGGCCTAATGACAAAACCTATATGGATAGTGGGGATGCAACACAAAATGACACAAATGGGCTTGGACAAGCCCAAACAACACAAACAATACGCATGATTTCACCCAAGTCAACCAAGTTAATATGATGGGAAATATTTTATTGTTAAAGTTTTGGTGGGCCTTTAAATGTTAAATTAAGATTAATTCTCTCAAGATAGGTATCCTATAGGGAATAAGGTCCAAACTTTGGGTTGACTAAGATTAATTCCTTCACAACGTATGCAAATGCAAGCCTAAGGGGTGAGAAGGTACAACCGGCCCGGCGTCCGTGTGGGAATCCACAGCTCGTGGGGACTTACGGAGGTCCCGGATAAGATCACCTAGTCGAGCCCAAGGAATTTGGGAGCGAGAGGGTCACTTACTGAGAGGAATGTAACTATAATATGACAATATGCATGATCCTATGTGCACCGGAGTGCATGCAATTTCTAGCCTAAAACTAGCAAATCAAGATATAATGAACACAAGCAAACATAACAATATGAATGCAAACAAAGTGAACAATATGAGCATGAAATGCTATCTAAACATGGACATACACACCAAAATCACAGCAAAGCATGAGACAAGTGATGGGCACTAGAGGTCCCACCGTGATCGCCAAAAAAGGGGTGTAGATGTGGAAAATGTGGATGTGTATATGCGTACCGACCCCACAAATCACATGAATAAGCATGAAGGCATATGTGCACCAATCAAGTGAATAACATGAATATGTGGCTATGTAAACATGGTAGCATGATCATACAATCAAGACAAAGGCAATAAAAGATGTAAAAGAATACCGTGATCGCCACCAAGGAATGACAACGCCAAAAGAATATAAAATACTAAGTGCGTTGTGTACCTTGGAAAAAGAGGATGATCGCGCTCAATATCAAGATGCGGGGACTATGTGGATTACCTCTCTTGGCCTTCCATCCGGCTAGAAGGTAAGGGCCTCACTTTCCATGCTTTCCTGCGAAACAAACACAAAATAAGAGGCAAAACCCATTAGAAAATGTAAAGTGTAGAAATCTGCCCAAGTGCATAAAGTAGCATGAAAGATTGAGGGCATACTTACCGGGGGAGGGTTTTTAACCCCTATGGAAGGGTGCAAACAATAGGTGTGTATATTGTGATGAGATTAACATGAAGAAATTGATTTAATATGCCATGATGAACATAGATAAACAAGGTGCAAAAGTGCATGTCACAAGAAAAACTGTGCAAACAGTGTAAAGTGGGTGCAAAGACTGATGCAAACAGTAGGGTAAACGAAGTCCAAATGGGGAGAAATTTGAGATGACAGAAGACTTGAGTGTTGTAAAGAAGCATGAAGAAGAATCACTCAAAAAGGAGGTCGGGACAGAAAGTTATGACACCGGAGATTTGGGAAAAATATGGACTGTGCAGAAAATTCAGAACAGTGCACAAAATGAGCTCAAAGAATGATGAATATCTCACAAGATAGAACACCAAAAGAGGAAAGAGTGGATGCTATGGAAAGGTAGGAGTGTTGTGGTGAAACTAGGGTAGAAAGGAGAGTTTAAAACGGGGAAGACAACAGTGAAAAATGGGGTGGAAAACTCAAGAAAATAGAAGGGTGCAGAACATGGGAGAAATATGAAGGAATGAGATAAAAATAGAATGAAAGTGCAAAACTCATAGATAAAAATATGAAGGAAGATGATGAGGTAATGAGCCCAAAACTAAGGAACACAAAGATTATACTTCCCTCTAGAGCCTGGAGTTGAAAGGACGGATCAAGAGTGCCCCATGGCCTCGCACCGGCGACGCAAATATGACCCCGTCGCAAGAAATCTGAGTTTCAGCAAAGTGCAGAATAGTGTGGTGAAACCTCAAAAGTAGGGGCTTGGAAGAGGGGGAAAAGATATGAGAAATAAGGCAAACATATAATAAATGTAAAGCTAATACTCCCCTCTTCAAGATGGAGTTGAGGGAGGACGAAAAGGATGAAGCATGACTCCACACCGGCTTGATGAACAGGCCCCCGTCGTGGACTTTGTAGCAGAAATCAGCAAGCTGTGATGATTTGCCAAAAGTAGGGGCGAAGTTGAGAGGGCAAACATTGATGAAATTGAGCAAACAAGGAATCAAAATGAAGCTTATACTTCCCTCTTCAGGCTAGGGTCGAAGGGTTGAGTCAAAAATCCAGCATGGCTTCGCCGTCGCCTTGGAAATGCGCCCCCATCGCACAGGAAATCTGGGTAGGTTTATATAGAAAAGTGGTGAAACCCCCAACTTTCTCCCACGATTCCAGAAGATAGATCCACCAAATCTCGAGATTTCTAGATCATTCTCAAGATAATAGTCAAGACAAGGCGTAGGAACAAACGGGACTCTTTTTGGTTGAAGATTGTAGAAGTTATGGCTCTTGGAAGAAGTCTCTGGAACCTAATCTGTAGGGTTTTTTGGTTGCACGAAAAGTAGAAAAACATGATATTGCGGCAACGATTCCAGGAGATATAGCTCATAAAAATTTGATTTCTATGAACCAATTTAAAGATAATACAAAGGGCTAGAAGTAGGAAAAAATGGAAATCAATTTGGATAAGTATTCTAGAAGTTATGGCCGCCGCAAGATAGGCACATCGTGCAGGTTCGTGGAGATAGAGTCCAGAGCAGGCTGGACTCTTATTGGATAAATGGTCGGACGACCGACCATTAAGGGTTAAACGGTCGTCAACCGACCGTTTGCAACAATGAACGGCCATTAGCACGACCGTTTAAGGTAGACCTTGCGTGACTTTGGAAATTGGATCATATCTCCCAAATGGTGCAGAATTAGCAAAAGTGGTAGAAGACAAAATTATAGATAACTCAAAAATGAACAACTTTTATGAAGAAAGTAAGATGAGAAAATGATCAGAAGAGAAATAAAATAGGGCTAAAAGAGAGAGAAAGAATATCGGGACATAGGTGAACAGTGTAGTCTGCCAAAAAAGTGTAAATAACATGAAATCGGTGCAGAACTGGCCAATGACGTAGAAGAAGAAATTGTAGGGATTTGAAAGATGAACAACTTTGGTGCAGGACACATTTTGAATAGAGGAAAGAAAGGGGGTGAAAAAGGACCATTTTCAAGACTACGCAACGAAAGGGGGCTGAATGTTTGAGGGAAGCCGGCCTAAATGGGCCGTATGGTGACTTTGAAGGCCGGAAGGTGACAAGATAGGCTCCAGGGCTCTATGAAATAATGATATCCAAGGTTCAAAGGGAATGGAATGATGAAATGGGCTCGAAATCCATCCAAGAAAGGCTCCGAAATAATGGGTAATTCGGGGCATCAAAATGATGAATAAGAGAAATGACTCAACTTGCAGGCTAAAAACGGGTGTCAACACTCACGTCAAAAGGTGCATGCCTCACCTGAATGTTCTTGAAAATTGAAAAACAACAAGATGTGGCTTTAAAAGAAATATCTGAAAATGTAGTGCCCCATGGATAAAATCAGAAACTTCAAGTGTTTAACCTCAATACTTACTGTTGTTTCCTTCAAATGAGCTAATGAAATTGAATGAGTAGGATGAAAGGAGGTTAAACTGATTTTTATATGTAATTCTGTTTCATTTCTATTAATATTGAATGCAAATTTTTCCAAATACTTATTACTGAGAAACTCAGAATTCATCAATTTTAAACCAATCTGATTATAAGGGCTCCGTCATTGAAATTCTATAACTGAAGATTCTGAAAAATCTCTAACTCTGCTTTTATGAACTTGGCTTCAGGCAGAAGAACTCCCATCCTAACATTTCTTGGATCTGTTTCTTCTATGATTAATTCCAAGTGTCGACCCCAAGGGTTGACCCCTTATGTCCAGACTTTTATCTGGCTGTCATGACATTTGACATCAAGTCAAATTGGCCCCCTTGCTGTTGCATGTCTCCATATTGCTTGCCACTTTTGTATCATCTGTAATGATCTCTCCTGACTGTTATGAAAGCATTGGTGGGGACACCGGACCCACTACTCGGAGCCGACGCCGCACCGCCCCGACACCACCGAGCTTGTGGCTTGGAGACTCGACTTCCTAAAGACTCGACATCCTAAGTTTGTATTCCTGAGTACGTATTCCTGAGTATATATTTTGGATTATGTATATTTTATTTTTATTATGGTAGTATTGTATTATTAGCCACTAGTCAAAGTATTTTTATTTTATTGTGGTCATTAGTCAAAGGTTGGTTGTTGTCTTTTGTTTTATTAGGCCAATAGTCATGGGATATGGATGTCCTTAGTTGAAATATCTAGAGATATTTTTATCCTAGTGGGATATAGCCTTTCCTATATAAAAGAGGCTAGTGTAAGGCTTTTCATATGAAATAGACTGAATGAAAGAAGTTTGTACGTAAGAGAGTTTTTCCCCTCTTGCTTCCCATCCCTCCATCTCCCTTGTGAGATTTGAGAGATTACCCGGTGAGAGACCGTCCGGTGTGAGACTGAGCTGCGCGAGATAGTAGTTATCCTATTCCGTTCAAGTTTTTCAGAGTGCCGACGATCATTTCTGCGTCGCCGCCACGTCAAATTTGGTATCAGAGCCCAACAACGGTTTCTCCGTCAACCCCGACGTCCGCGTTGTTCTTCTCCACAACGTGATCGACTTCGGAATGTAAAAGAAGAAGAAGAAGAAGAGATCTGCTACTCTCGGCTGAGAAAGAAAGAAAGAAAGAAAAAAACACAGAAGCAGAAGATCTCTCGACTGAGAGGGAAAAAGAGAGGAAAAGAAAAAAGTTCGCGGGTGCGGGCATCATTGCCCGTGCCTGGTTCAAATATTTTTTGGCCGTAACGGCCATTTCCGACTGCTGCGACCGCCGCTGCCCACGGCCGCCCGCCTCCACGCCCGTTGCCGCTCTCTGCCGCCAGCGCCTGCGCCGCCTGCTCGCCCGGGCCCAGCCGGCCACTCGCACCCACGTCCTCGTTGCCCGCGCCCGAGCGAAGATGCCCGCTCGCCGCTTGGCCGTAGCGCATCAGTGCCCGCACCCGCCCGGCACGCCCCCGCCCACGTGCACGTGCCTGCCCCCCCGCGTGCGCCCCCGCCCGCCCCCCCGCGTGCGCCCGCTGCCAGCGAGCGCCCGCCCGCACTCGCGTAGCAAGCAGCCGCGTGGCAGCCGCCTTCGCCTCCTGCGCCTCCCGCGTGGCCGCCCACGTACAGCCGCATGGCTGTCGGCCGCCGCCCACATTTGCGTGGGTTGACTGCCTGGCCGCTCGATTTGCGCAGTGGAAAGGTTTAAAAAAAAAGTCAGAAACGAGAGGTTGAAAATTTGTTGGAATATATATATATATATATATATATATATATATATATATATATATATAGTTTAATAGTTATATATCTATATATATTTCATTTGATTGAATTATTAATTGTGATATCAAAGTCCCCAACGACGGCTCGATCGGCGCTGGAGTCGCCAAGTCGTCGACAGACAGTCCGTGATTTACGGAGTGTGAGTGACCGTGAGTCTCCCCGTGTGGAGAAATTTTGAATTAATTTGTTTCCCTGCGTGAGAAATTTAATTAAGCAATTTTGTAATAATTGCACCCTCCCTGCATGGAGTGAATTTTTTGTAACCGTCAAGCTTCGTCGACGCCGTGCGGACACGTACGTCCCCACTCACCTTCGTCTCCGGTCGGAGCTAGACTTTTCAGTCTAGTTAGGTGCGAGCTCCCATAAACTTACTCATTTAGTATCCTTATCAGTTGCCGCGTGATGAAGTGAGAGAGAGCCCTATCCATGCAGCCTGTCTCCTGAGTACATCGTTGTGGACGGAGAGAGATAGCTTGTATGTGCCCATCCTTTAAGCCATAAAACTGCCGCATTAGAGCACCATAATTGTCAGGAGGTAGTTCCACAACTACTTCGCCTACAGGCGAGCAACTCTCCCTGACCGGTCCCTTCGCAAAAGAAATTGACCCTTTACATATTAGCCAATAAATTGGGTCTACACCTTGCTAATTTTCGGTCACAGGATTACATCATTTAGGTCTGAGCTCGTGTATGCCACGTTAGTCTAGGAATTCATCGGGCCGTCTAGAGCGTAGTTTAACTTTACAATCACCCATGAATCAGGAGGGCATGAACGCCATGTTATCCCAGCTCGAACAACATCTTACGGCCCAAATTGAAGAATCTATAGGCCAATTGTGAGCAGAGCTAGGTGAGAGGATCCGAGTCTTAGAGGATCATGTAAAGGGAGAGGAAGGAAGGATGAATGGTCGCGGAGATCTCGTAGCCAACCCTAGAGAAGAGAGAGAGCAAGCCCCCTTGAATCAGGCTCCTCGAGGTCGAGAGCAAGATGATCGTGCGCCTCGAGGAAGAGACCACGACGATAAGGAGATCATCCTACAGAACGTCAAGATAGACGTTCCCAGCTTTGATGGGTCTCTAAATCCCGCCACATACCTTGATTGGCAGACCGGGATGGATCAATACTTTGATTGGCATCACCGCATGACCCCAGCTACAAGGGTGAGGTTTACCAAAATGAAGCTCCTAGGTCAAGCCAAGACCTACTTGTGCAATGTTGATAATCTCCTAGCAAGGAGACGAGAGGAGCACATCAACACGTGGGAAGAAATGAAGGAGAAGCTTAGGGAGAAGTATTTGTCACCCTCCTACCATCAGTGTCCTTTAGACCAATGGCAGAAACTCACCCAACATGAGAAGTCTGTAGATGAATACATCGCCAAGTTCGATGAATTCTTCCTTCGGAGTCATGTCATGGAGGATGCCTCTGTCACCCTCTCACGGTTTAGGGCTGGCCTACACGAGAGCATTCAACGGGAACTATTCTTGCGAGAGGTTAACACCCTCGAGCACGCCTACCAGGTTGCTCGAGATGTTGAGCGGTTTCAAAGGGTGGTCCCACTTCGGGTTTCCACCTACCGCCAACTTGAATCCCGAAACCCCATGACCCGGTATCCTGAGAGGCCTGGCCCCTCCACTTCTTATGTCCCTACTGTTATCCCACTTCGGGCCGTTGCCCCTACTGTTCCTTTCATAAGGAACCCCATACCTGCACCTGCTGCTCTGCCTAGGCTGGAGTACACTTCACCAACTGATAGGAGGGATGACAAGGGAAAGGGAGCCATCCCTAGCACTTCCCAACCAATCTCTGTCTCGGGGATTCGTTGCTTTAGGTGCCATAACCTAGTGCATGTCGCCACCAATTGCCCCACCTGAGCCTTGGTCATCACTGATCCCCAGCCTGTGGAGCTTCCACCTCAGGAAAGAGAAGACATTGAGAGATATATGTTTGATACTGATCTCATCGCCTAGTTTGAGGAAATGGATGCAAGATTTGATGACACGCATATCGAGTACATGCAGGTTGGAGACATTGTCGAGAGCTCTAGTCAGGGAAGATTGGGTGTAGTTCGCCGGATCTTAACACACCCCAAGAGGATGACTGGCGTCGAACCTCCATCTTCCAAACCTACATCATGGTGAAATCTCAACCCTGTAAGGTGATCTTTGACAATGGGAGCTGTATCAATGTAGTCTCTTCAGACTTTATCTCCCGTCTAGGTCTACCTATGCACCCTCATCATAGGCCATACAACGTGGCTTGGGTTGATGACACTTCTATCCCAATCACCACTACATGCGTCATTTCCATCCAATTTCAGTCCTACCAAGGACATATTTTATGCGATGTAGTGCCTATGAAAGTCGGGAGCATCATCTTAGGATGACCATGGATCTATGATGTAGACCTTACTATATTTGGTCAATCTAATCAGTGTTCCTTCTCCCACAACGGGAAGAAGATTCAGTTGTACCCGTCACCCCCAAAAGTGACCCCGGGAAAGAGTTCTACCTCCACCCCCACTGGAACCCCCAAGGTTTAGGAGAGTCCCCGAACTCCGAATGAAGGGAGACTTCTCATTCCCTCTCCTCTTGCACCTATCACACCCGTTCCTAAGGCCCCTACGGTTGGTCATGACCCAGTTAGGCGCCTTAACTTCATAAATGTCCGTGAGCTAAATAGAGAGGTTGCTGGGGGTGCCCCTGTTTAGGCTGTTATCGTTACCATCACACCCGAGGAGTTCCAAGTCTTAGTCCCAATTGAAGTCCAGGCAATCCTGCAGGACTTTCAAGACATCTTCCCCGAGGACTTGCCCTCTAGACTCCCTCCCATGCGTGATGTACAACACGCCATTGACCTTGTCCCCAGGTCCACCCTACCCAACCTTCCCCATTACAGACTGAACCCCAAGGAGCATGCTGAACCCCAAAGAATTGTTGAGGACCTTATTCAAAAGGGTTTCCTCAGGGTGAGTAAGAGTCCCTGTGCTGTTCCTACCTTACTCACACCTAAGAAAGATGGCACCTGACGGATGTGTGTTGACAGCCACGCCATCAACAAAATCACTATCAAGTATAGGTTTCCAATTCTCTGTCTTGATGACATGCTTGACATGATGAGTGGAGCCACCATTTTTTCCAAGATTGACTTGAAAAGTGGCTACCACCAGGTTAGAATCTGACTAGGGGATGAATGTAAGATAGCCTTCAAAACAAAAGAAGGTCTGTACGAGTGGCGCGTCATGCCATTTGGGCTATCCAATACCCCCTACACTTTCATGAGGCTTATGACAGAAATCCTCTGCCCTCTCATTGGTCACTTTATTGTCGTCTACTTTGACGATATTTTGATCTATAGCCACAACCCTCAGGACCACGTCCAGCATTTGAGGGAAGTCTGTGAGACTTTGAGGAGAGAAACCCTGTATGCCAACCTAAAGAAGTGTGAATTCATGATAGATCGGGTCACTTTCTTCGGATTTATGGTTTCTAGTCAAGGAGTGTCTGTGAACCAATCCAATGTCCAAGCCTTAGTAGACTGGCCAGAGCCCCAGAACGTCCATAACGTTCGCAGTTTCCATGGGTTAGCCACCTTGTACAGACGCTTCATTAAGGGTTTTAGCACCATTATGCCACCCATTAATGATTGCATCTGTAAAGAAAATTTTGAGTGGATTAAAGCCGCCTCCCATGCTTTTCTTGTCATAAAGGAGCTCATGACCAAAGCCCCTGTCCTCCACCGGTCATACTTTTTCAAAGTCTTTGAGATATCCTGTGATGCATCTGGCGTAGGTGTAGGAGGAGTGCTTAGTCAGGAAAGCCACTTGTTGACACCCATTTTCAGCCCGCAAGTTGAGTTATTTCTCTTATTCATCCCCGTAATGCCCTGAGTTAACCATTGTTTTTGAGCCTTCTTTGAGCCTATTTCGAGCTCATTATGTTTGCCATTTTTCAAGCCCATTGAGCCTTGGAAGCCTTTATCTTTGATTCCCCAACTATCGGATCCATTTCGGGCCGTTTCGGAGCACAAACGGGCGTCCGGCCCATTTTGCTGCCAGAAGTCTGCAAACGGTAAGTCGACTGACCGTTTTTCTTTGGCTAGCGGACGGTCGACTGACTGCTAGGGTCAAATTCTCAGCCCGACAGCCCATTTTCCTGTACCCACCTACAAACGGTCAGTCGATAGACCGTTTGTTTCGGAAGGCGGTCGATCGACCGACCGCTAAGCTCCCTAAAGAGTCCAGCTTGCTCCGGACTCTGTGTTCTGCTCGACGTGGCTATCTTTCCGGGCTGATATCTTCCAGATTATTCCACCAATTCACGATATATCTCTTCCCCTTGATATTATCTCGAGATTGATATATCACACTCGACTTATCTTGGACTATATCCTCTGAAATCTCAGATCTATATCTAGAAGTTTTCTGCTCCTATAAATAGAACCCAGTTCGCAGTGGCGATGGGGGGCTCTTTCTCGGTTCGGGACGAAGCCATGCTGCGTCGTCTAACTTCTGCTTCAACCCTAACCTGAAGAGGGAAGTATTGTCTTCGATTTCCACGTTCAAGGGCTTTCTATCTCTCTTTATTTTCTTAGTTATTCATCCTCCAATTCTCAAAATCATCACAAATCTCTATTTTCTGCTACAACCTGCACTTTTCCCCATATTGCATGCACTTTTACCGTAGCTATGCTGCATGATTTTTCTCTCTGTTTGTTCATATATCATCACAACACACACACACCTATTTTTTGCACCCTTCCACATGGGTTAAAAACCTCCCCCCGGTACGTTCTCCTTCAATTTTTATCCCTATTTTATCACTACGGGATTTGATACTACACTCATATTCTAATGGGTTTTTCTCTTGTGGCTTTGTCTTTGTTTTGCAGGAGCATGAATACAAGATGAGGCCCTCTTCCTCTAGTCGGCTGGAAGGTGAGGAGGTCTGATCCCACAAGTTCCCCGCACCTCGTTCCTCAAGCACGATCAAGTCTTGATCTTTCCAAGGTACACGGCGCCATTGCACTCTTTTCTTCATCCTTTTGGCATTGTTAATCCTTGGTGGCGATCACGGTCAATTTTTCTATTTATTCATCGCCCCTTTGTTCATTATCTTCCATGCTTATTCATGTTCACATGATACTTGCATATGCTTGTTTAGTTTGGGGGCGGGATAGATAGTTTATCAACAACCTAATTTTTTGGCGATCACGGTGGGACAACTAGTGCCCATCACGTTATGCATACTTTTTTGCAAGTTGGGTGTATGTCTGTGTGTGTGTTTAGATAGTTTTCCCTTCATTTTTCTACAGTTCTGGGCATTTTCGGGTCAGTTTGAGCCTTGCGGTTGTCTCCAGGACCGCCAGGCACCCCTAATAGTCATCACTGAGCCGCCAGGGCCTTTCTGGTAGCCTTGCGGTCGTTTGGTAGACCCCAAGGGTGTTAAAAACGGTCATCTGGTAGACCACTTTCTGATTCTGGCAGTTCTGGCGCAATGCTCACAGGGCCATGTTCGTTGATTCATAACTTGGCCTCTTGGGGTCGGATTGCCCTATTCTTGGGCCCGTTACGTAGCCCTTTGTATTGTCTTTCCATCCATATATTATATGCATCATTTGAGTCATGTTTGCATAGTTTAATCTTACCTTCATTTTTGAGTTTTCTGTATAAAGTCCGCAGGCAGACCTAGGGACAGGTTTACATGTACGTCTTTTCTTGATGATTTGATTGGCCTCTTGAAGTCTGATTGCTTGTTTCTTGGTCCCATCGTGTTCCCCTTTGTATTGTCTTTCCATCCATATATTATTTGCATTATTTGGGTCACATTTGCATAGTTAAATATTGTCATCATTTTCGCATTTTATGCATAAAATCTGCATGCAGGTTCAGGGACAGACTCACAGGTACGACTTTGATTGATGATTTGATTGGCTTTCTGAGATCTGATTGCATGTTTCTTACTTCCATCTTGTTCCCATTTGTATTGTCTTTCCATCCATATCTTATTTGCATTATTTGGGTCACGTTTGCATAGTTAAATCTTGTCTCCATTTTTACATTTTGTGCATAAAATCTGCATGAAGGTCCGGAGGCAGACACAAAGGTACGCCGTTTCTTCATGAATTTTCATGTCTTTTAGTGCCTGATTGTGCCTATTTTTGGTCTTGCATTGTTATCCTTCATATTGTCTTAGATTTCTCACTTTATTTCCATCCATATCATTGTGTTTGCATAGTTTAAACTTGTCTTGATTTTCTAGTTTTAGGCTAGAATTTGCATGCACTCCGGTGCACATAGGGCCATGTATTCTTCATACCATAGTTGCATTCCCCCTTGGTAAGTGATCCTCTCACCTCCATATTCCTTGGGGTCGACTAGGTGATCTTATCCGGGACCTCCGTAAGTTCCCGTGAGCCGTGGATTCTCACCCGGGCCGGTTGTACCTTTCCACCCCTTAGGCTTGCATTTGCATACGTGTGAGGGAGTTAACCTTAGTCAACCCAAAACTTGGACCTTATTCCCATAGGATTCCTATCTTGAGGGAATTATTCTTAATTCAAATCATTAAAAGGTCTATTAAAACTCCTAAAATATTTCCCATCATATTAACTTATTTGGCCTGGGTGAAAAATCTTACATTGCATTGTTTGTGTTGTTTGGGCTTGTTCAAGCCCATTAGTGGTGTTTTGTGTTGCATTCACATATTCTTTGTTGTTTGGCCCATTTAGGTTAGCCCATTTTGTGTGTCCATTGTCTAGTCCCATCGTCTTACGTCGATTTTCCATTGGTCTTTGTATTAGTGGGTCAGCCCCCTCTTATTCTCAAGCCCATTAAGCCCTTGCTCCCCTCATTGTATTAAGTCTCCATTTGCCCTCATGGAGCATCATTCTAACCCATTGTATCATTCTTCTTCCCAATTTTCTTCCTATTCCCGCATGGAATCCTCTTCCCACGCAGGCCCATCTTCCCATGGTCCCTCTGATCCATCCAAGGAATAGGTTAATCGCATGGCCCATCTATCATGCCTTGTTCATCAAATGGACCCGGCCCAAGCCCAACGCCTTATTGCAAATCATCTTCGTGGGCCTTCCTCTGTCAATGGGCCTTATTCTCCTAATGGGCATTATCCTTCTAATGGGCCTCATTCTTCCTCTGCTTATGCTACCGGACCAATGGGTCCTTATGCTAATGTTTCTTCTAGGCTCGCATACCCTTCCACTCCTGGAAAGGGCCCTTCTTCTCCTCAGCCCGGATCCTCTCATCCGGCCCGTTATCATGATCCTGATCCAAATTCACAACCTCTTGCTCAAGTTGGCCCATACCATTCTCGATCTCTCCCTACTCCAGAGATGATTGCTCAAACCCAACGCCAGCTTGATGAACCCCAACGACGGATTGATCCCAAATCCTCCTTAAGTATTCCATTTGCTTTCCAAAATCTTCGGCTCCCGCCATCTTCGTAAATTCTCGCATATCGCTGTTATGGTGGAGTCGGTGACCCTTACGTGCACTTAAAGGAGTTCCACTATGAGTCGGCCCAGTTTCGACACGACCTGCGCTTGATGGCTTATCTATTCTGTCTGTCATTTGAAGGCCCGGCTCAGGATTGGTTCTTCTCCTTACCGCAAGAGCAGATTGTGAATTTTCATGTGGTTCAAGAGAAATTTCTTCAGCAATATCAGGATCAGGTTGGGCCCAAGTTCTCTATTGTGAATTTGGCCCATGAGAAGATAAAGCTCGAAGAGGAATTCTCTACTTTTGCCGATCGCTGGCGTCGCCTTGCCGCACAAGTCGCAGGGCACATTTCGGAGGGAGAGCAAGTCAAGATGCTAATATCTAATGTAATGCCCAAGTACCAGTTCATCTTAGCCCTCAATGACATCACCTCATGACAACAGCTTTACAGCCGAGCCCGCTTCATTCGCCAACAAATCCACGATTCCCTTGACCTCGAGTCTTCTCCACCTTCTACGCCCACATGCACCTCGCCATTTACATCTACCCCCACATATCAACCTTCTGCATATCAACCCTCCATGAGTCAACCTTCCACTTATATCATGCCCTCCATGAGTCAGCCTTACACCGCATTCACTTCCACAAGTCAACTCTCCATGAGTCAGCCTTTCGCTTTCGCATACCCACATGTGTCTCCACCTCCGGGCAAGGAAACACCACATCCCGAGTAGGTAGATGCTGTCCACTATATTCCCACTCTTGCACCGTCGCCTAGTCCATCCACTAGCCATGTACCCTTGCCTATGCAACCCCCACTTCCGTCTCCGCAATCTCCTCCTCCATCATCTCATACTCCTCGTCATCCATCTTGCTCGAAGCGGGTTCCTCGTCCCCCATTGTCGAAGTCCTTTACCGACATTTTTAGGGCTTTGATGGCCACTCACGCATTGTCGCTCCCTTCGGTTGTACCTTGCCGACTCGCGGTGGGGAATATGCTTCATTTCTGTGATTATCATCACCAGCAAGAGTATTTGGTTGAGGATTGCCCTGAGTTCCGGGATTATGTTTACGGCTTAGAAGACAAGAAGAGGATCGATTGGTCCGCGATTCACAAAGTTGTTCTATATCTTCGCAGCCAGCAGTAGCAACAAGAAGCACCGCCTAGGCAGCCGTCTCCATCACTACAAGACCATGGGTGTTGACGTGTTTTTACTTACTCTTCATATACACTACCTGGACTCCAAAGTCCTTCCTATCCCTTCTACTAAATCGATGTGAGAAATAAATGGAAAATAGAAGGGGGACATAAGGGCTATGAACCTGTGATCGCCACCAAGGTGCCAAACGTGATAGACACGCCGTACCTTGGAAAGAGGGGAGGTACTCGCCTTTAACTAGCACTGTAGGGGATGAGCGGCCCTTAAAGAACCGCCTTAAGGGTAGTGCGGCCGCTCGACAGACCGCTCGTCAGTGCTGGGGTGGAACGCGGGATGAAGAACGAGGGATGATGAAGGGTCCAGGACCGGCCACGGGAAGTAGATGAATGGTGTAATATTGGCCGCACTTCCCTTAGAACGAACAGTCTGGAACCACCCAACGCCACCACGCCCTAAGATGCAAAGGTCCAACCTTCACCCTTTCCGGCCAGCCAGAAAGGATGGGCCTCGTGTTAATGTGTTGCTGACCTGCGAAACAGAGTGTAGAACACAAAAAGAAACCCAAATTAGAACTATAGAATGTAGCAAATGCTCAAACGGAAGGAAATAAACATAACTAAATGGAATGGGGGATACCTGGGGGGTTTTTTAAACCCCTAGGGCGTCAAAAATGTGGGAGGGTGTGTGAATGATGCATGAGAATGACAAAAACGTGGAAGAAACGTGGAGAAAAAGACGCATGAAAACAAAAGAGAATGACGGACTAACGAACTAAAGACACAAAATAATGAGATACTCCCTGAATCGGAGGCCTGTATGGACATAGAAGGCCTCCCTCCCTAATCGTAGGTCACTCTAGACTCTAGTAGGGCTTCGCCGTGACCTGAAATCTCCCCTCCTCTCAAAGGTAGCCTCCAAGGTCTATTTATAGAGCCTAGGAAGCCAGCCCCGAAATTAGGGTTTTTAGGCATTTTCAGGTCGAGATAATCAAAGGAAAGTCGTAGATAATCAAATTATCTTTCATCCAGAAGAAACGGCATTCAAAATGACTCAATATCCGTGGAGAAAATGACGTGAGAAGTTAGGGATAAAACTACGAATAGAGAGAGAAAACCCTTTGAAATTCTCAGGAATCGAGACGATGAACGGTCTCATGATAGACCACCCAACGGGATGAGCGGCCATCTCCTAGGCCATCCAACCCTGTCGGTGGAAATTCAATAAATAGAAAATATTATCCAACTAACCATTTAGCTGACCGAAAACCTCGCCGTTGGACTCTCATAGATGAACTGCTAATCATAAACCTTTCATCTACAAGCGCGGGCAAGAGGAAACCATCCATGCCTTGTCGGTGATAAATCAAAATACGATAAGATAATTAGATAATTATCTGAAAACCAGTGACGTTAGGACTCTGGGAGATAGACGGCTTAGGAGGTACCGCACAATGGTCTTATGCGGCTATGGCCAGGTCGTATATATGCTTGTCGGTGATAATTCAAAAAATTAGCTAAATATCCCAAAAATGTATGAACGCCCAGTATCAACCGCACATATGGTTGAACGGCTGGAGGTTGACCGCACATGTACATGGGTGCTTGAAATTCGTAGAAAAGCTTAAACAATCCAAACCAAGGCCCATTAAGCCCTGAATCAACTCGGACCTAGCCAGGGAGGGAGGCTACCCATAAAATTGGTCCAGAACGTGCCAGAAAATAGCCCAGCGAGTGATGGACAACTCGAGGCATCAATAAATAGGAGTAAGAGAAATGAGTCAACTTATCGATAAAAATGGGTGTCAACAGATGCCCCTCCTTAACGTCCTCTTTGCAAGGGAGCGAGCGAAGGTGAAGCGAAAGCGAAATAGAACATGGAGATGAAGCGGAAATGAAGCGGAGCGAACTGAAAAGCGGGCGTTAAGGTAAAACGACACCCGTTTTTACCAACAAGCGATAGGAATCTTCCGAAAAACTCTAAACCGAACACAAGGAATGATCAGACTAAAAGCGACGCCAATCTGGAGGAACTAAACTAAATAAAAGAAACACACGATCAACCTCATGGGGGACACAATTCCGCGGACCAATGAGGAGACCGGAATAAGCAGCGAAAAATAAAGAAGTAGATTAAAACTCCAGACGGGGACCTCTTAATCAACCAAACCAAGCGAATCGACCAAAGTGAACCTTCCAACTCAGAGTGGAATTGTTCCTCTTACTCAAGCACTAAACACACATCTAACCACTACTGGTGGGACACTTCGCAGGCAAACCATGGGTCATGAATGCTCAAAAGATGCGCATGATGCATGCTAGGCAAAAATAAAAGAAATCATTAAAATAAATGCGAAGAAAGGATAAAATATAAAATACTCGAGAATAGTATCGCTAAGCTGGGAGATTCAGAGTCAAGACACCATCCACAACCACGGTGTGCAGGATAGAACCATCCTCCCCAGGTTTTCCCAACCCAACGGCCTATCCGGAGATTAAACACGTGAACCTGGATCATCATCGTTTTTGTTAAAGGGGAACATCAGATCCTGGAACACGTAGATAACCAACTGGTTCTCGAGATAATATAGCATATTACCATATAGTAATGCAATAAGGGATGTAGGGATAGAAGGCCATACCTGACTTACCAGTGCAGGCGAAGCGGCATGCTTTTAGATTTTCATTTTCAGATTTTTATGGATTTTCATGTATAAGACAAACAAGTATAAACATAGCAAAGATAACACAATGATCAACTGAACGACAAACAACATGACATAACATGACGATCAACATAACATAACAAAGGCAAACGAGCACATATGCAAGGGCATAAACAAACAACACGCATGCACGAACATGGTGTGACAAGACAACAATGTGGCGGGATAACACAAGGTTGGGACAAGAACATGATGGATGATCACGTGGGTTGGGACAACACAGGGAACATAGAGGGACGACTATCATCATATGCAAGACAACCAACAATATGTGGTGAGGGACAAAACTACATGTGTGGGACAACACGGTGGGACATAGACTTGAGACAAGGACACGGCGAGACAAAAGACATGACAAAATACGTACTTTAGTCAAAACCCAAGATCAGAATGAAGCAGAGCCGTCAGGTTCATAATCGTGAGGCAAAGCCCTCTCATATAGATATGATCGTTGTAAACAAAAGCTGAGAAGGACATAAATTTCAGAACAGATCGAGAGACATGAATGACGAAGAGAACAGATCAGAAGATGTGGACAGGAGACAGAGCACAAAGATATAGCAAGGAATGCTGAGTACCTGCAACCTGCACACTTAGCAAACAGATTACGTATCTGTTCTCAAAATAAAATATAAAAGATAAATATTTTTAAAATTTTCAATTTTTTGATTTTTAGATTTTTAAAAATATTTGATTTTTTTAGGACTTTGAAAATATTTGATTTTTTTAGAATTTTGACAATATCTGATTTTTTTTGGATTTTTTTGACAATAGTAATCCGTAGCACCCAAAGACGGGCTCAAACTACTGGCCAGGCATCATCGTTCCCACCCCTTTCATTAAAGGCTTCCCTTAAGCAGGGCGTGCATGTGAGGGTGGCTCACCACAACCAACCACTTTTAAAGAACGGTGCCCCTACTAAGGCCATACCCGGGATACAACCCAGCCTAAGAGGGAGAAGCGGAAGAAGAATTGGAGACAAGCTTCGTGCAGGATGGGAAATATCAATGCTCGATTTCCTTCCAAGGCACTACCCCTCAAAGAGTAGGTCTGTTACGCCGGGGCTTTGTGTCTTCAATTTTTAGACCCTTAGGCACGCGTGCGACCGGGCTCATGACGTCTCGCGGGGAACTATACTGCCGCTCTTGCCATGCCTTTGATTTATAATTTTGCATACGATTCTTTTCTCATTTTGATAACCCTTATTGGCTAGATATAGCATGAAAGCTCATTTTTTTGAGGGTCAAGACTGCCCCTATTTGAGACCTCTCTCGTATTAGGGAGCGCCTAGGTAGGTCATCTTGTCCATCCATCTCTTGCCCCTGCACTTGGTCGAGCAGAGAAGAGAAAAGGCCTTTGTGCATACCCAAAGTATGGCCAAAGCAGCAACGGTGTTGCTCAAAAGAATGGCTATGGCTCGCCGTGTAGTGTGTGAGAAACCCATACTCGAAAGGTCACCCCCAACGATTGGGGAAAGGAACTAGACTCCCAGCGCAGAGTTATTACCAGCCTAAGGATGCTGCAGAAGCTACTCATTTTATTTGACACAAAGTTAAGATCGAATTTAAACAAAAGCTTCTAAAGCCAATCAATTATGTTGAGGAATAGCATTATAAGCATGTGCAGAAATAACAGAGTAATAGCAATGATAACATGTTCTGGCACAAAATAACGATACCTTTGCAAATCCATGGCGTGAAAACCGACATCCTGAAGTGATTTTGATCATCGAGCTTTGAGGAGCACGAACTTTGTTTTCCTTGCTTGTCAGGATAAAGGATGAGGATAGCAAAGTGTAGAGATTCCTTGACATGGAGGAGCGGCAGACATTAAACTGGATGAAAAAGGGATAAAAGGAAGAGAGACGAGGGCTAGAACTCACTCGTTAAGGCACATAGGCCCTGATAACAAGGAACTGAATACAGAATGTACAGAGATTAACTGAGATCAAGGCGGACTAAAGCCCCAAAAATAGCAAGAAAAAGGGTAAGAACCCTGAAAGGGTGAGGGGGAAAGAACAGAAAGATGACGAAAAGATAACTGCGAAAGCAAGGAAGAAGGAGAACGATCATCCGACGTGGTCGGAGAAAAAGAATACCGATCACCCGCCAGAGGCGGGGAAGAAGATGCATGAACACCCGACAAGGTCGGGGAAAAGAAATGGAAACCACCCGACAAAGTCGGGGAAGGATCAGAAAAACCACCCGACGAGGTCGAGGAATGAGCACAAGGAATCCCCAACAGAGTCGGGGGACAAGGATGAGAAGCGGAATCTGGACGTATCCGGGGAGAAAAACTATAAGATGCCCCTAGATCAGGGGATGAGGAGGACATAGGCCGAGGCCTAGAATGGTGAGGATAGGAGAAGATGGTAGAAATATAGTCAGGTGGTGGAAGGTACACCACCCACGGATAAGAATTGAGCAACAGAAAAGATGAATGGACGGAAGAAGGAGAGGAGGAAGTGGACCCCAAAGTGTACAACTGACGGCCCTTGAACTTATGCCGCCGCCTCTTCTTGGCAGAAATTTGCTTGCAACAACTCCGCCTGGTGCGGACTCGAGCCTTCGAGCTTCTTAATATGTAATACTTTCTCAAATAACGGGCCCACCTGGCAGACGGCCTGGCCCGGTCATGAATATGCAGCTTCACCGGGACGGTTGCCCCTAGCTGTGCGGTGCTAACCATAGAAGGACATTCCAGAATAGTCAACTCCTTGTGTTGTTTATTAGAAAAATAGGGAGCTATGTTGCTTGATGTCAACAGCATAAGATTCGGCATCTCCTCTTGGTAATCAGGCATGAAGTACAACTCCCTTGCTAGAAGTGCCGGACATAATTGAGGGAGGGTGATGCGCGGCGTTGACGTGGCCGCCTCACTAATAAGTCGAGGGAGATGAGACAGAAAATGCAGAAGGACCCTGGTCAATCTCGAGGACACGGCCAATTGCCCCCTGAATGCTGAATTGATTAAACTTTTGGCGGCCGTGTGGGTTAGCACCATCCGGGCGGAAAACTCTTCTAGACCAGTGAACTGAATAGCAATCAAGCGAGAGGTGATAACAACATCAACAGTGAATTCTCCGGCGAGCAAAGAGATTGCCACCGACCTCGCTTTTGAAGAAACTGGCACCAATGCAAAGGAACTCTTCTTAGCAACCGTCTTCATAGCAAGTGCAGGCTCATTGTCCCTAGAATAGCCAGGGACCAGGGCTCGGACCGGCATGCGACAAATGAAGTCTTGGAGCTTGTAATGCACATTCAAAACCTGGTTCGGCTCTTTATCTCCCTGGGGACTAGACCCGAGGGGCACCAAAGGTAGCGCGCACCCGCTCCGTGAGGTAGAGATAGGTGGAGAGAGGAGTGGAGAAGGCTCGGCAGGTGTGGGCGAAGGTAATGCTAGTGGTGGAGAGATAACGGTGATGATAGGCTCTGGCGGGGGTAAAGGTTTGGAGGGTAGAGGTGTAGGAGAGGGCAAAGGTGAAGACGGTGGCGAGGGTGGAGATGAAGGCAATGGCGGGGGTGTGGGCGTAGGGGTAGCTTGCTCAGGCTCGGATGATGATGGTGAAGGGAGCGGCATCGGTAGCGGGGAAGGTTGTGAAGGTGACGGAACATGGATCGTTGTGAGGGGAAGCGATGATGTTGGTAATGAGGATAATGAAGAAAGTGATGATAGAGATGTGGTCAATGGAGGCAGCGGAGATGGGGGCAGAGAAGGTGGTGGTGAGGCAGAAGAGGTGGCGGGTCGTGGCGCCCATCTCCGACGTGTCGGTACAACACGTCGAGCGGCGTTGGGAGTAGAGGCGGTGGTGGAAATGGAGGGGGAAGGAGAAGAGTTTGTGCTAGCCTGAGCAGAGGCTTGGGTTTGTGGAGGCCTTGGAGGTTCAGTAAGGGATGGTGAAGGTGAGGGGGTAGGTGAGGGGATAGATAACGGAGCGGGTGCTTCATCAACTGGAGAATCACAGGGATGCCCCGGTCTTGAGACGGAGATGGCTGCCTGGGCGGCGCTTGCTACTGCTGCTGCTGTTCGCGAAGATCTATAATAACTTGGCGTATGACAGCCCAATCAATCATCTTATTGTCTTCCAAGCTGTAAACAAGTTCTCGGAACTCAAGGCAATCCTCAACCAAATGCCCCTATTGACGATGGAATTCACAGAAATGGAGTAAATTCCCGACTGCGGGTCGACAAGGCATAACCGGAGGGAGTTGCAACGCATGGGTGGCCATCAAAGCCCTGAAAACATCTGTAAGAGATTCCGACAACGGAGAGTGAGAAGCCCGCTTCGGGCAAGGTGGATGCCGAGGGGTGTGAAAAGGTAACGGGGATGGTAGCGGAGGTTGCGTAGGCAAGGGGGATTGCGTAGGTGAAGGCGGAGGGCTAGAATGATGTGGAGGCGTAGAGGGAGTGGGAATATAGTGGATGACATCCACCCGCTCAGGATGTGATGTTTCCTTGATCGGAAGTGGAGAGGTGTGGGGAAATAAAATAGCGGAGGGCTGACTCGTGGAGGGATACGTAGTGGAGGCATATGGGTGTGTGGGAGCGGAGGGCCGACTCGTGGAGGGATATGAGGTGGAGGGCTGACTTGCGGTGGAGGGCGAAGGGAAAGTGCATGTAGAAGGTGATGGTGGAGGAGACTCGTGGTCAAGGGAAACTAGGAGTTGTTGGCTAATGAAGCGGGCTCAGCTGTAAAGTTGTTGCCATGATGTAATATCATTCAGGGCTAAGATGCATCTAAGCTCGGGCATTACATTAGAAATAACCATCTTGATTTGTTCACCCTCCGGAATATGCCCCGGGACTTGCATGGCTAGGCGACGCCAGCGGTCGGCAAACATGGAGAATTCCTCGTCGGGCTTCATCTTCTCTTGGGCCAGATCAACCATAGAATATCTGGGCCCAACCTGATCCTGGTACTGCTGAATAAATCTTGCTTGGACGGCCTGAAAATTCATCATCTGCTCTTGCGGTAACGTGAAGAACCAATCCTTGGCCGAGCCCTCTAAAGATAGGCCAAACAAATAGGCCATCAAGCGTTGATCATGCTGGAACTGGGCCTACTCATATAGGAAATCCTTCAAATGGACATAGGGGTCACCAATTCCATCATAGCGACGATATGCGGGAATCTGTGAACGTGGTGGAAGTTGAAGACCATGGAATGCAAATGGGATATTCAAAGAAGTTTGGGGATTGATTCGGCGTTGTAATTCATCAAGCTGGCGTTGGGCCTGAGCGAACATCTCCTCGGTAGGAAAAGTCCAAAAAGGATATGGGCCAGCCTGAGCAAGAGAGGATGAATTTAAACCAGGATAATGATGATGGGCCGGATAAGGGGATCCGGCCTGAGGTGAAGACAAGCCCATTCCAGGAATGGAGGAATGCATGGGCCTGAAAGAATCGTGAACGTGGGAATGGGGATCGATTGGACTAGCAACAGCACGGGCGGGATAAGAAGGCCCGTTAAAAGAATAGGGCCCAATGGAGGAATAAGGAGATGGGCCCGCATGGGAAGAGGAATCCACGCGGGGATAAGAAGATGGAGAAGTATAGGAATAAGGTACATGGGAAAAATGCTCCATGGGGAGAATGAAGACTTTATACAGTGAACTTCAAAGGAATACAAGGAGGGAAATGACCCTAAGACAAATGTAACTAGATGGAGACACACAAAGATGAACAAGACCAATGAGCCTAATCTGACAAAAAGATGCAATGATGATACTGCAACATACAATGGAGGGAAGAGATGAGAAAAGAATCAACCAATTACCCCAATCAAATTCAAATGATGCCGAAATTTTTTTATAAGTTCCCTTTTAGGACCTTAGTGGATTAATTAAGATATGAATTCACTCAACCACAAGGTACCTAACCAGGGTGGGGGACGGAAACTGCAGACTCTAAGGGACTTTCTCTTTTATGAATGTAGACCCTAGACTGGGGAGTGGTATGGTACAACCTGCCCGGCGTCCGTGTGGGAATTCACAGCTCGCAGGGGCTTACAGAGGTCCTCGGTAAGGTCCCCTAGTCGGCTCCAAAGAGTATGTAGATGAGAGGAAACCCTACCTCGGTAGGAATGCAACTAGATGTGATGAATGTATGATCCTATGTGCACCAGAGTGCATGCAAAATATAGCCTAGAAACTAGCAAGCAATGGCAGATACGTATGATAAACAGAGCATACAATGACGCAGCATCAAGGAACAGCCAAGGGAGATCAAAGCCATCGCGAAATATTATGCCAAAGATATGATATGGAAATGAAAAACGTGGCTCGGGTGCACTGTAGCACAGGAAGAACGGTCTCTGGGAGACCGCACAGGGAGGGCGACGGTCCAGGGAGGACCGTTCAATGGCAAGGTGTACTACAACTAACAGATGGGCTGAAATAATGCTGAGATGAACCAAACAGTAAGGTGAACAGAGGTAGGGGTAGGACGCACCTGGATGAACGGTCTAACACTGACCGTGTAATCTCTTGAACGGACCTACATCAACCGCAGGACGTCAGCAAAACTAACAGCGCAGACAGGTGGGCTTACCTGTGCCAGGAAGATGAGCGGCCAATTGATGACCGCAGGAAAGAAGAGCGGTCGGTAGTTGACCGCAGAAGCCAGCAGGCTCGCAGCACGAATAGGACTGGAAGCGATGATACGCGGATCATCCTCAACCGCACTACGTTCCACATGGCTCTTAAAGAACCGCACCACCACCAGAAACCAGGGACGTAAACTCGGCGAATAACCTATGACAACTCAACGCAAAAGAGGCTAACAAACACCGAACAGGGTCAGCAAACACTAACACGATGGGCAAAAGGCGTCCCACCGTGATCGCCAAAAAATGGACTGTTGACGTGTTTTTACTTACTCTTCATATACTCTACCCGGACTCCAAAGTCCTTCCTATCCCTTCTACTAAATCGATGTGAGAAATAAATGAAAAATAGAAGGGGGACAGAAGGGCTGTGAACCTGTGATCGCCACCAAGGTGCCAAACGTGATAAACACGCCGTACCTTGGAAAGAGGAGAGGTACTCGCCTTTAACTAGCACTGCAGGGGATGAGCGGCCCTTAAAGAACCACCTTAAGGGTAGTGCGGCCGCTCGACAGACCGCTCGTTAGTGCTGGGGTGGAACGTGGGATGAAGAACGAGGGATGATGAACGGTCCAGGACCGGCTGCGGGAAGCAGATGAACGGTGTAATATTGGCCGTACTTCCCTTAGAACGGACAGTCTGGAACCGCCCAACGCCACCACGCCCTAAGATGCAAAGGTCCAATCTCCACCCTTTCCGGCCGGCCAGAAAGGATGGGCCTCGTGTTAATGTGTTGCTGACCTACAAAACAGAGTGTAGAACACAAAAAGAAACCCAAATTAGAACTATAGAATGTAGCAAATGCTCAAACGGAAGGAAATAAACATAATTAAATGGGAATGGGGGATACATGGGGGGTTTTTTAAATCCCTAGGGGTGTCAAAAATATGGGAGGGTGTGTGAATGATGCATGAGAATGACAAAAATGTGGAAGAAACGTGGAGAAAATGACGCATGCAAACAAAAGAGAATGACGGACTAACGAACTAAAGACACAAAATAATGAGATACTCCATGAACCGAAGTCTGTATGGACGTAGAAGGCCTCCCTCCCTGGTCGTAGGTCACTCTAGAATCCGGTAGGGCTTCGCCGTGACCTGAAATCTCCCCTCCTCTCAAAGGTAGCCTCTAGGGTCTATTTATAGAGCCTAGGAAGCCAGCCCCGAAATTAGGGTTTTTAGGCATTTTCAGGTCGAGATAATCAAAGGAAAGTCATAGATAATCAAATTATCTTTCATCCAGAAGAAACGGCATTCAAAATGACTCAATATCCGTGGGGAAAATGACGGGAGAAGTTAGGGATAAAACCACGAATACAGAGAGAAAACCCTTTGAAATTCTCAGGAATCGAGACGATGAACGGTCTCATGATAGACCACCCAACGGGATGAGCGGCCATCTCCTAGGCCGTCCAACCCTGTCGGTGGAAATTCAATAAATAGAAAATATTATCCAACTAACCTCGAGCTGACCGAAAACCTCGCCATTGGACTCTCATAGATGAACGGCTAATCATAGACCTTTCATCTACAAGTGCGGGCAAGAGGAAACCGTCCATGCCTTGTCCGTGATAAATCAAAATGGATAAGATAATTAGATAATTATCTGAAAACCAGCGACGTTAGGACTCTGGGGAGATAGACGGCTTAGGAGGTACCGCACAATGGTCTTATGCGGCTATGGCTAGGCCGTATATATGTTTGTCGGTGATAATTCAGAAAATCAGCTAAATATCCAAAAATTGTATGAACGGCCCAGTATCAACCGCACATATGGTTGAACTGCTGGAGGTTGACCGCACATGTACATGGGTGCTTGAAATTCATAGAAAAGCTCAAACAATCCAAACCAAGGCCCATTAAGCCCTGAATCAACTCGGACCTAGCCAGGGAGGGAGGATACCCATAAAATTGGCCCAGAACGTGCCAGAAAATAGCCCAGCGAGTGATGGACAACTCGAGACATCAATAAATGGGAGTAAGAGAAATGACTCAACTTATCGACAAAAAATGGGTGTCAACAATGGGCACCCCTGTGGCTCTTTAGATAGCAATGCACCCGCTTCATTGCCTGTTCCCCCACCTACTCCATCACCTACTCCACCGTCACCTTCACCATCTCCTACCCCGTCTCCATCATCTCCACAAATCTAAGCCCTTGCTCAGGCTAGTACCTCCGCTTTTTCCACCACTACTTCCATTCCCAATGTCGCCTGACGTGTTGTGTCAATACGCTGACGGTGGGCACCGCGACCTTCATCTTTACCCTCTCCATCTCCACCTTCTCCATTACCTAACCCTTCCCCATTGCCCTCTTCACCGCCTTCATCTCCACCACCAGTGCCTTTATCTCCAACTCCGCCATTACTCTCTTCGCCGGAGCCTGAGCAAGCTCCGCCCACGCCGCCTTCGCCCGAGCCTAGCGTTGCCGCACTGCCTTTGCCCTCACCTTTGCCATCACTAAAAACCCCCGTTGAAGCCTCCACGCCTCCCAAATTTTCACCTCCGCCTTCCAAACCTATTATCTCCATTTCTTCTCCATTCACTTCCACCCCACGGAGCGGGTGTGCGCTACCTCCGGTGCCCCTCATGTCTGGTCCCCGGGGAGATGATGAGCCAAGTCAGGTTTCGGTTGAGCATTTCAAGATTCAAGATTTCATCTGCCGCATGCCAATTCGCGTCCTGGTCCCAGGCTATTTTGGGGATGATGAGCCTACACTTTTGAAGACGGTTGCCAAGAAGAGTTCTCTCGCATTGGTGCCAGTCTCTTCTCAAGCGAGACCGGTGGCAATCTCTTTGCTCGCCGGAGGACTTATTATTGATGCTCTTATTACCTCTCGGTCTATTGCTGTTCAGTTCACTGGTCAAGAGGGGTTCTCCACTCGAATTGTGCTAACTCATATGGCCGCCAAGCAGATTATGCACTCTATAGTCAAGGGGCAATTGGCCGTATCTTCTGCACTTTCCAAGGACATTCTGCACATTCTATGCAATCTCCCTCGGTTTATTAGCAAGCCGGCCATGACAACATCATGTATTACTTTCCCTCAGCTTCACCCGTCTCTTCTATCAAGGGAGTTGTGCTTCAAGGCTGAGTTCCGAGTGGGGTTGCCGAATCTCATGCTTCTAGTGCCGAGAGACAAAACCCCGTGGGTTTGTGATATTCATCACTCTGGAGGGTTACTTGTCCAAGAATGTCCGATTGTTGTTAGCACCGGATGTCTAAGGGCAACCACCCCGACAAGGCTGCATGTTCATAGTTCGGCCAGGCCGTCTGCCAGATGGGCCCGTTATTTGAAAAGACATTACAAGTTGAGAAGGCCGAAGGTACGAGCCCGCGTCAGGCGGGTCCATTACAAGGAAGTTTCAACTAAGAAGAGGCGGTGGCGCAAGTTCAAAGGCCGCATGTTGTGCACTCAGGGGTCCACTTCTCCTTCTTCGTCCTTTCATTCATCATTTCTCCTGCTAAGCTCCCACCCTTGGGTGGTGTATCTTCCTTTCTCTGATCCAATTCCCATGATTTTCTCCTCTATCCCTGGGTCCGCGAACCACCATTCTTCTTTCTCTCATCCAGATTCTCTTGATTCTTCTCACACTCACGATTCTAGGCCTCGGCCTATGCCCTCTCATCATCCCCATCCTGGGACACCCTCCGATTCTTCTTCCCCTCCGGTATCTCCGAGTTCTAATTTTTCTTCCCCGACCCTCTCGGGTGTCTATGATTCTTCTTCCCCGAATCTGTCGGGTGTCTATGACTCTTCTTCCCCGACCCTGTCCGGTGATTCTCGTTCTTCTTCCCCGACCCTGTCGGGTGATTCTAATTCTCCTTCCCCAACCCCGTCCGGTGATTATCATTCCTCTTCTCCGACTGTGTCGGATGATTCTTCTTCTCCTCTTTCTACTCACTCTTCCTCACCCTTTCGGGGTTCTTACCCTTTTTCATGTTGTTTTCGAGACTTTAGCCCGCCTTGATCTTAGCGAATCTGTTTATTCTGTATCTTGTTCCTTGTTATCAGGGCCTCAGTGCCTTAACGAGGGAGTTCTATCCCTTGTCTCTCTTCCTTTTTATCCTTCTTCGTCCAGTTTGGTGTCTGCCGCTCCTCCGTGTAAAGGAATCTTCAACCCATTGCTATCCTCTCCCACTTTGTCCTGTCAAGTCAGGAATACAAAGCTCGTACTGCTCAAAGCTCGATGGTCAAGATCACTTCAGGATGTTATTTTCACGCTATGAATTTGCAAGGTATCTTTATTTTACCTAAGAATATGCTATCATTATTATTACTATTATTATTATGCCTGCGCATTGTTATAATGCTGTTTCCTCAACATGGTTTGAGTGACTTTAAGGAGTTTGCTTAATTTAGTCAAAATGAGTTCGCTTCTGTAGCATTCTTAGGCTAGTATTAGCTCCGCGCTGGGAGTCTAGTTTCTTTCCCCGATCGTTGAGGGTGACCATTGAGTGTGGATTTTTCACACACATCACGGCAAGCCATAGCCGATTCCTCTGAGACACATCGTTGCTGCTTTGGCCATACCATGGGTATGCATGAAGGTCTTTTCTTTTCTCTACTCGGCCAAGTGTAGGGACAAGAGATGGATGGACAAGATGACCAACCTAGGCGCTCCATAATACGAGAGAGGTCTCAAACAGGGGCAGTCTTGACCCTCAAATGAGCTTTCATACTATATCTAGCCAATAAGGGCTATAGAATCAATAAGAATATCAAGAACTGAGAATGCAAAATTATGAATCAAAGGCATGACAAGAGTGGTAGTACAATTCCCCGCGGGACGTCATGAGCCCGATCGCATGCGTGCCTAATAAATATAGGTCTCAAAATCAAAGACATAAAGTCCCGGCGTAACAGACTGTATCTTTGAGGGGTAGTTCCCTGGAAGGAATTCAAGTCCTGATGTCTCCCATCTTGCATAAAAGCTTGTCTCCATTTTTTTCTTCTACTTTTTCCTCTTATGCTGGGTTGTATCCTGGGTATGGCCTTAGTAGGGACACCGTTCTTTAGAGATGGTTGGTTGTGGCAAGCCACCCTCATATGCACGCCGTGCTCAAGGGAAGTCTTTAATGAGAGGAGGAGAGATGACGTGTGACGCCCCCTTCCCGTGATCCCGTATCGTGTCCGAGGACGTCACAACGTATAGATGGAATTATTGTGGGCCGAGATATTTGCAAGGCGCTAAAGGCCAAACCATCACATATTCCAAAGACATAACCATACTATTTTCATAAACTAAACACTCATAATTTACATCGTATATTGTTTCCATCATATTTACATTCATTATTCAAAAGAAAACTAAATCTACTTATTATATGCAGCAGAAATCTAAATTACGCCGGGATCACCCTCCGACCTACTATCCGTTGGAGTAATAGTGCCCGCTTGTCAGTTTCCTGAAATTATTAGGCAACAGAAATGAGTCCAAAGACTTAGTAGGCATTAAAACTAATCACATGCTTATCATATACTAAATAGTGCAAATCCATGATATATATATATAGCTAATCACAATTTCATTGGATTGTACATATACTATGAATGTGAAGGAAAACTAGTAGAACGGAATAATTTTTCATATTATAAGAAAATACGTATGACAAATCTTATCTGACTTATATATGAATGACATAGTACATATCTTAGCTAAATCAGAGCTTATACAGATGAACTTATTTTTTTGATCATATCAAAGTCATATATCAAGTCTGAACTTCATGTTAGATAAGTATATATTTGGCAGCATATATTGGACAGGCATCCCGTCACTAGAAATAGTAGCAAACACATATCTAGGCATCCATACGTCGACATAAAGATAAATGGTTTAAACGTTGGAGCCTGTCGGCCTTGATCAACCACGCAGGATCGGGAGTTAATACTCCACCATTCCCCAGATAATTTTCTTATTCTGTGTTCCGGATTTTTCAGAAGTCCCTTTATCCTCGGAAATAGACCTAATCCCGTAGCGGAAGCTAACTACGGTTTGTCGTCCCACACCTCCTTAAAGTGACACAGTCCATATACTTAATAATTTTTTTATCATTATTATTATTCTTATTACATAGTCATCTCAATACTTAAAACTTGTCATTGAAATTTTTAAAACAATTGAATCATATTTTAATATCATGAATTAGATTTTAATCATAGGGTAGTGAGTCAAATTTATTAACTGAATAAATTACTGTTATATAAAATTTGAAGAGATTAGAGAGAGGGTAGAGAGAAAAAGTAGAGAGTGGGTAGAGAGAGAAGGTATAGAGAGATTAGAGAGAGAAATATTTTTACAGAATGATAACTAAATAAATAACCGATTCTAAACATAGATCATCGGGTTAAATAAATTACTGACTTAAGTCTGAATAATTACATTTCAAATAAAATCAAATCAAAGAAATATAAATACCAAATAACATGCACTCGGTTTATCATGTGCCTACCTTTAGGGTGGACTTTCGAATTGAATTTAGTATCTCACCCGAGCTTCTGTGATAGTCCTTGCGTAGGAAAAGATAATTTTCTCGTTCCAAATACGTAAAGAATGGTGAAATGGTCCAATTAAGCTCCAAACCATCCGTCCAAGCTTTTGTCAATTATTTATCTTATTCTGACATCGTATTCTCTTTCTCCGTTTATTTATAAGAGTAGAGAGAGAAAATAAAGAGAGAAAGTAGCGAGAGAGTAGAGAGAAAAAGTAGAGAGAGAAAGTAGAGAAAGAAAGTAGAGAGTAGAGAGAGAAAGTGGAGAGAGAAAGTAGAGGGAGAAAATAGAGAGAGAAAATAGAGAGAGAAAGTGGAGAGAGAGTAGAGAGAGAAATCAGAGAGATAGAGAGAGTAGAGAGAGAAAATAGATATAGAAAGTAGAGAGAGAAGAGAGAGAAATTAGAGAGAGATGAGAGAGAGAAATTAGAGAGAGAGATGAGAGATGAAAAAAATAAAAAAATGTGAGATAGAGGAGTGAGAGAAGAGATGAGAGAGTTGAGAGGGAGAGAGATGAGAGGAAAAAAAAGAAAGAGGGAGGGAGAGTGAGAACGTAATGGGGAGAGAGGGAGAGATTGGAGAAGAGAGGAGGGAGAGGAGAAGTTGTTACGTGGGTGGAGGGGGAAGGAAATGGTGGGTATTTATAAGAGAGAGAGGGTGAGGGGATAAGAAGAAAGGGGGGAAGGGGAGGTGAGGATAAGGAGGAGGGAGAGGGAAGATTAAGTGGGGGAGATGATGAAGGGGGGGGGGTTACGTCGGGGAGGGGGGAAAAGATATATTTTTTTTGTAAGAACCTTCCATTGGATAGAATAGTGAGGGGAGGGTAAAGAGAGGGGGGGTTTTGCACAAAAACCCTCAAAAGTTTAATATTAATAGGGTCTTAAAGAGTTAGAATTTTCTATCTTATTTTTGACTAATCAAACGTCAAAATTTAAAAATATGCTCAACATGAAATTTGTAGATCTTTGAATTCTCTTTCCAATGGATCTAACATTAACCATATTCTGACATTTCTATGAAAAGTTACATATTATTAAAGTGAATTATATATTTAATTTATTTAATAAAATTTGTTAAACTATACCGTTCAGGATATTGGACTTTAATTAAGAAATTCTAAAATTTACATAGACTCTAAATATAAAATATTTATTTATCTTTAAGTTTCGGATAGATTCGGGTGTTACAAATCTCTCCCCCTTAAATAAATTTTGTCCTCGAAATTTAAAAATTTACTCAATACGTACCGAATAGTTGTGGATATCTCTTCTTCATTTCATCTTTCATCTCCCAAGTAGCTTCTTCTGCTGAGATAATTTTCCACAATACCTTCACCAATGGAATTATCTTCGTTCTCAGCACTTGTTCTTTTCGATCGAGAATGCGAACTGGTTTCTCCTCATATGTAAGATCTCGCTGAATTTTCAACTCCTCATGATTTATAATGTGCGATGAGTCTGGCATGTATTTTCTTAACATAAACACATGGAATATATCATGAACTCCTGACAATAAGGGTGGTAAAGCCAGTTGATATGTCACCTCACCAATCTTTTTTAAGATTTCAAATGGTCCAACATACCTTGGACTGAGCTTGCCTTTCTTGCCAAATCTCATTACTCCTCTAGTAGGTGAAACCTTCAGAAATACGTGATCCCCGACAGTAAATTGTAGATCTTGCCTTCTCTGATCAGCATAACTTTTCTACCTACTCTAAGCTGTAAGTAATCTCTTTCTAATCAAATCAACATGTTCTATACAATCATGTACAATCTGTGACCCAATCAATTTTCGCTCACCAACCTCATCCAAACAAACAGGTGATCTACACGGTCTACCATATAATGCTTCATATGGTGCCATTCCTATACTTGCATGATGACTGTTGTTATATGCAAACTCAATTAAAGTCAAATGCTCATCCCAGCTGCCTCGTCAGTCTAAACTGCACGCCCTCAACATATCTTCTAATGTTTGAATGGTTCTTTCTGATTGTCCATCTGTTTCAGGGTAAAAATTTGAGCTAAATTTTAATTGTGTACCCTGTGCTATCTGTAAACTCCTCCAAAATTTTACTGTAAACCTTGCATCCCTATCTGAAATAATAGACACAGACACACCATGAAGTCTCACAATCTCTCTGATATACAAATGGGCTAAATCCTCTAATGATTGTGTCTTTGTGATTGCTAGAAAATAGGCTGACTTAGTAAACCTGTCAACAATTACCCAAATAGAATCATATTTTCTCTTAGTCATTGGTAATCCCATCACAAAATCCATAGTGATATGCTCCCATTTCCACTGTGGAATTTCCATCAACTGTAATAGTCCTGCTGGTCTTTGATGCTCTGCTTTTACTTGTTAACAAGTAAGACACTTGCTGACAAAGTCTGCTATATCCTTCTGCATACCAATCCACCAAAACTATCTTTTCATATTTTTGTACATTTTTGTACTGTTTGGGTGAATAGAATATTATGATTTATGTGCCTTAGTTAATAGGTCTTTCTTTATTTCTTCATTCCGAGGTACACACAACCTTCCCTGAAACCTGATTACCCCGTCTGCACTTTGAGTAAATCTTGGCGTGCCAATCAATCCCTGTAAGTGCTGATCATTTAGTTGTGCTTGCATAATTCGCTGAACCATTGCAGACTGAATAGTTAGTTGGGCCAAAAATAAATTCTTCCCTTTGCATACTGATGAATACTCTACTACATCAGATGTCATTTTCCAAGTTTGGCGCAACTGGATTGCCATTAGCCTCTTCCTGCTGAGTGCATCTGCTACTACATTTACTTTTCCTGAGTGGTAATTTAATGTGAAATCATAATCATTCAAAAATTCAATCCACCTTCTCTGTCTTAAATTTAATTCTTTCTGAGAGAAAATATATTTTAAACTCTGATGGTCTGTAAATACTTCAAAATACTTACCATACAAATAATGCCGCCAAATTTTTAGAGCATGAACCACCGCCACCAACTTCAAATCGTGTGTTGGATAATTCACCTCATGGGTCTTTAATTGTCTAGATGCACAAGCTACTACTTTGCCATTCTACATCAGGACACATCCTAGTCCATTTCTAGAGGCATCTATATATACTACAAACCCTCCTGACCCACAAGGTAATGTAAGCACTGGGGCTGTAGTCAACCTTATTTTTAACTCTTGAAAACTTATTTCACATTTATCTGACCATTCAAAAGGAACTCCTTTTCTAGTTAATTTGGTCATAGGAGCTGCGATAGATGAAAAGCCTTCAATAAACCTACGGTAGTAACCTGCAAGACCCCAAAAGCTCCTAATTTCACTGACATTCTTCGACTTTTTCCAATGTAAAACTGTCTCAACTTTGGCTAGATCAACAGACACTCCATTATCAGAAATGATATGCCCTAAGAATTAGATCTTATCCAACCAAAATTCACATTTACTAAATTTTGCATATAGTCGACGACTTCTTAAGGTTTCCAGCACAATCCTCAAATGTTCTTGATGAGTTTCAACAGTTGGAGAATAGATCAACACATCATAAATAAACACCACTACAAATGTATCCAGATATGGTTGGAAAACTCTATTCATCAAATCCATAAATGTTGCTGGTGCATTAGTTAACCCAAATGGCATAACCAAAACTTCATAATGTCCATATCGTGTTCTGAAAGTAGTTTTTGAGATATCATCTTCCTTTATCCTTAATTGGTGGTATCCAGATCTGAGATCAATCCTTGAAAATACTGTGACAGCTCCTAGCTGATCAAATAAATCATCAATTCTAGGCAGAGGGTACTTATTCTTAATGGTCACTTGATTCAACTTCCTATAGTCAATGCATAATCTAAGCGACCCATCTTTCTTTCTAACAAACAGAACATGTGCACCCCAAGGAGATACACTTGGTCGAATAAACCCCTTATCTAGCAGTTCTTGCAATTGTTCCTTCAATTCTGCCAATTCAGTTGGTGCCATTCTGTAAGGAGGGATGAAAATGGGTAAAGTACCCGGTGAGAGCTCAATAGTGAACTCCACCTCTTGGTGTGGGGGTAAACCTGGAAGTTCATCAGAGAATACATCTAGAAATTCTCTGACAACATCAATATCTGAGGTGGTTTTCTTATTTTCATTAGAAGGAATAGCCATTACACTAGCCAAATAACCTTGACAGCCACTTCTGAGCCATTTCAAAGTCTTAAGGGCTAAAACTAGTGTTTTATTAGAATGGTGTCTTGGACATTGATAGTGAAATATATGCTCCCCAGATTTCTGAAAAATCACTTTCTTTCCATGAAAATCTAGAAGGGTAAAATTTCTATCTAACCAATCCATTCCCAAGATGACATCAAAATCAGTCATTTCTAGTAGATACACACATGCTGGCATAATCCTCCCCTGAATCACCACATCAATGCCAGGAATAACAGAAGTCGTTCTAGCTATCTCCCCAGTTGGTGTGTTAATGGACATCTCATCAGTGTTCACAAGTTGTTTATCTTTCAATAATTCAGTAAATCTCAAAGAAATAAAAGAATGTGTAGCACCTAGATCAAATAAAACTCTAGCATGCATATCATCGATAAGAATAATACCTTCATCTACTGCATTGGCATCCCGGGTGTCTTCCTTTGTTAATGCATAAACTCTGCCTTGAACCCTCCGCTGCTGTTGTGGTTGCTGCTCTTACCTTGGTCTTTTTAGACAATCTCTTATCATATGCCCAGTCTCACTACATGAAAAATATTTTCCAGCGGCCCACCAACATTCATTACCTCTAAGCTGCATCCCGCACTGCTGACAAACTGGCATATTATCTCTTTTAACTGGCTGAATCCTATCTGGAAATGTCATCTTTGGCTTCTTATCTTTCCTTACGGCTGAACCAAGATTGCCCCTTTTAGCATTATCCCTTTGTCTTTCGACTAAGAATTCCTCATATTCATTTTCCACAACAAAAGCGGTTCTCAAAGCTGCTGCCATAGTTTGATGATCAAAAATTGTAACTCTACTTCTAATATTGCTCTTCAACCCTCTAACAAATTTCTTCACCCTTCTAAGCTCATATGAATAAATATGGGGGGCATACTTTTCCAATTCAGTAAATTTTGCTTCATAGTCGGCAACCAACATACTTCCTTGAGTCAGATTTAAAAATTCTACTTATTTCCTATCCTTCACATGTTGAGAGAGAAATTTTGCATGGAAGACATCAAGGAATTCGTTCCAACCAATCTCAATCTCTCTATCTCTGAAAGTGGTTCTAAGTGCAGACCTCCACCACTCGCCCGCACGGTCCTTCAGCATAAACATAGCTAATATCACCTTATCATGCTCTGCACATCTAATGGCTGTGAAATTTTTTTTAACTTCCCTCACCTAATTTTCTACAATCTCCGGTTGACTCTCCCCCTTAAAAGAAGGAGGACTCATTTTTGTGAACTTCTCCATCAAGGAAGCACCTGCTGTCCTATGTGGTTGTTCTTGCATACGAGTTTGTAATTGGGCATGCATCATTGCCTGTGTTTGGGCCTGTGACTGCATAGTCTGTACTAACCCTTGAAAAGCCTGTGTGAACCCTCCTAAATCTGACACACCCTGAATAGGTAACGTACCTTGTCCATCGGGACCAAGCTCGCCATGAATTATTTCCCCGACAACTCCTTGTGATGTACCATTTGAGGGCGCAGATTCCTCAGGAGAAGTATTCACCTCAACCCTATCACTCCCTGCCATATCCTGCAAGGGAGAACTAACAAGAATTAGTATGATCCTAGGTTTGATATTAAATTCTAAAATAAATTCCTAAGATCTTGTGGTATGGTGTATAAATCAGATGGTTGCAACTGATTCTAAGCCTCACAACTTTGCTCTGATACCACTCTCTGTGACCCCCCCTTCCCGCGATCCCGTATCGTGTCCGGGGACGTCACAACATATAGACGGAATTGTTGTGGGCCGAGATATTTATAAGATGCTAAAGGCCAAACCATCACATATTCCAAAGATATAACCATACCATTTCCATAAACTAAACACTCATAATTTACATCGTATATTGTTTCCGTCATATTTACATTCATTATTCAAAAGAAAACTAAATCTACTTATTATATGCAACGGAAATCTAAATTACGTCGGGATCACCCTCCGACCTACTGTCCGTTGGAGTAATAGTGCGTGCTCGTCAGTTTCCTGAAATGGTTAGGCAGCAGAAATGAGTCCAAAGACTCAGTAGGCATTAAAACCAATCATATGCTTATCATATACTAAATAGTGCAAATCCATGATATATATATATATATAGCTAATCATAATTTCATTGGATTGTACATATACTATGAATGCGAAGGAAAACTAGTAGAACGGAATAATTTTTTATATTATAAGAAAATGCGTATAACAAATCTTATCTGACTTATATATGAATGACATAGTACATATCTTAACTAAATCAGAGCTTATACAGATGAACTTATTTTTTTGATCATATCAAAGTCATATATCAAGTCTGAACTTCATATTAGATAAGCATATATTGGACATGCATCCCGTCACTAGAAGCAGTAGCAAACACATACCTAGACATCCATACGTCGACATAAAGACAAATGGTTTAAACGTTGGAGCCTGTCGGCCTTGATCAACCACGCAGGATCGGGAGTTAATACTCCACCATTCCCCAGATAATTTTCTTATTCTGGGTTTCGGATTTTTCAGAAGTCCATTTATCCTCGGAAATGGACCTAATCCCATAGCGGAAGCTAACTACGGTTTGTCGCCCCACACCTCCTTAAAATGACACAGTCCATATGCTTAATAAATTTTTTATCCTTATTATTATTCTTATTACATAGTCATCTCAATACTTAAAACTTGTCATTGAAAATTTTAAAATACTTGAATCATATTTTAATATCATGAATTAGATTTTAATCATAGGGTAGTGAGTCAAATTTATTAACTGAATAAATTATTGTTATATAAAATTTGAAGAGATTAGAGAGAGGGTAGAGAGAGAAAGTAGAGAGAGGGTAGAGAGAGAAGGTAGAGAGAGATTAGAGAGAAATATTTTTACAGAATGGTAACTAAATAAATAACCGGTTCTAAACATAGATCTTCGGGTTAAATAAATTACTGTCTTAAGTCTGAATAATTACATTTCAAATAAAATCAAATCAAAGAAATATAAATATCAAATAACATGCACTCGGTTTATCATGTGTCTACCTTTAGGGTGGACTTCCGAATTGAATTTAGTATCTCACCCGAGCTTCCGTGATAGTCCTTGCGTAGGAAAAAATAATTTTCTCGTTCCAAATACGTAAAGAAGGGTGAAATGGTCCAATTAAGCTCCAAACCCTCCGTCAAAGCTTTTGTCAATTATTTATCTTATTCTGACGTCGTATTCTCTTTCTCCGTTTATTTATAAGAGTAGAGAGAGAAAATAGAGAGAGAAAGTAACGAGAGAGTAGAGAGAAAAGATAGAGAGAAAAAGTAGAGAGAAAAAGTAGAGAGAGAAAGTAGAGGGAGAAAGTAGAGAGAGAAAATGGAGAGACAAAGTGGAGAGAGAAAGTGGAGAGAGAAAGTGGAGAGAAATTAGAGAGAGAGTAGAGAGAGAAAATAGATAGAGAAAGTAGAGAGAGAAGAGAGAGAAAGAGGAGAGAGAGTAGAGAAAGTAGAGAGAGAAAAATTAGAGAGAGAATAGAGAGAGAGAAATTAGAGAGAGATGAGAGAGAGAAATTAGAGAGAAATTAGAGAGAGATGAGAGATGAAAAAAAAAATATGAGATAGAGGGGTGAGAGAAGAGATGAGAGAGTTGAGAGGGAGAGAGATGAGAGAAAAAAAAGAAAGAGGGAGGGAGTGAGAACGTAATGGAGATAGAGGAAGAGATGGGAGAGAGGGAGAGATTGGAGAAGAGAGGAGGGAGAGGAGAAGTTGTTACGTGGGTGGAGGGGGAAGGAAATGGTGGGTATTTATAGGAGAGGGAGGGTGAGGGGATAAGAAGAAAGGGGGGAAGGGGAGGTGAGGATAAGGAGGAGGGAGGGGGAGGGTTAAGTGGGGGAGATGATGGAGGGGGGGGAGGTTACGTGGGGGAGGGGGGGGAAAGATATTGTTTTTTTGTAAGAATCTTTAATCGGATAGAATAGGGATGGGAGGGTTAAGAGAGGGGGGGTTTTGCACAAAAACCTCCAAAAGTTTAATACTAACAGGATCTCAAAGAGTTAGATCTTTCTATCTTATTTTTGAGTAATCAAACGTCAAAATTTAAAAATATGCTCAACATAAAATTTGTAGATCTTTGAGTTCACTTTCCAATGGGTTTAATATTTACCATATTCTGACATTCTAATGAAAAGTTACATATTATTAAAGTGAATTATCTATTTAATTTACTTAATAAAGTTCGTTAAACTATACCATTCAGGGTATTGGACTTTAATTAAGAAATTCTAAAATTTACATAGGCTCTAAATATAAAATATTTATTTATCTTTAAGTTTCGGACAGATTCGGGTGTTACAAATCTCTCCCCCTTAAACAAATTTCGTCCTCGAAATTTAAAAATTTACTCAATACGTACCGAATAGTTGTGGATATCTCTTCTTCATTTCATCTTTCATCTCTCAAGTAGCTTCTTCTGCTGAGATACTTTTCCACAATACCTTCACCAATGGAATTGTCTTCGTTCTCAGCACTTGTTCTTTTCGATCGAGAATGCGAACTGGTTTCTCCTTATATGTAAGATCTCGCTCCTCATGATTTATAATGTGCGATGAGTCTGGCATGTATTTTCTTAACATAGACACATGGAATACATCATGAACTCCTGACAATGAGGGTGGTAAAGCCAGTTGATATGCCACCTCACCAATCTTTTTTAAGATTTCAAATGGTCCAACATATCTTGGACTGAGCTTGTCTTTCTTGTCAAATCTCATTACTCCTCTAGTAGGTGAAACCTTCAGAAATACGTGATCTCCGACAGTAAATTGTAGATCTCGCCTTCTCTGATCAGCATAACTTTTCTACCTACTCTTAGCTATAAGTAATCTCTTTCTAATCAAATCAACCTTTTCTATACAATCATGTACAATCTGTGGCCCAATCAATTTTAGCTCACCAACCTCATTCCAACAAACATGTGATCTACACGGTCTACCATATAATGTTTCATATGGTGCCATTCCTATACTTGCATGATGGTTGTTGTTATATGCAAACTCAATTAAAGTCAAATGCTCATCCCAGCTGCCTCGCCAGTCTAAATTGCACGCCCTCAACATATCTTCTAATGTTTGAATGGTTCTTTCTGATTATCCATCTGTTTAAGGGGGAAAAGTTGAGCTAAATTTCAATTGTGTACCCAGTGCTATCTGTAAACTCCTCCAAAATTTTGTTGTAAACCTTGCATCCCTATCTGAAATAATAGACACAGGCACACCATGAAGTCTCACAATCTCTCTGATATACAAATGGGCTAAATCCTCTAATGATTGTGTCTTTGTGATTGCTAGAAAATGGGCCGACTTAGTAAGCCTGTCAACAATTACCCAAATAGAATCATGTTTTCTCCTAGTCATTGGTAATCCCATCACAAAATCCATAGTGATATGCTCCCATTTCCACTGTGGAATTTCCATCAACTGTAATGGTCTTACTGGTCTTTGATGCTCTACTTTTACTTGTTGACAAGTAAGACACTTGCTGACAAAGTCTGCTATATCTTTCTTCATACCAATCCACCAAAACTATCTTTTCATGTTTTTGTACATTTTTGTACTGTCTGGGTGAATAGAATATTGTGATTTATGTGTCTCAGTTAATAGGTCTTATTTTATTTCTTCATTCTGAGGTACACACAACCTTCCCTGAAGCCTGATTGCCCCGTCTGCACTTTGAGTAAATCTCGGTGTGCCAATCAATCCCTGTAAGTGCTGATCATTTAGTTGTGCTTGCATAATTCGCTCAACCATTGCAGACTGAATAGTTAGTTGGGCCAAAAATAAATTCTTCCCTTTGCATACTGGAGAATACTCTACTACATCAGATGTCATTTTCCAAGTTTGGCGCAACTGGATTGTCATTAGCCTCTTCCCGCTGAGTGCATCTGCTATCACATTTACTTTTCCTGAGTGGTAATTTAATGTGAAATCATAATCTTTCAAAAATTCAATCCACCTTCTCTGTCTTAAATTTAATTCTTTCTGAGAGAAAATATATTTTAAACTCTGATGGTCTGTAAATACTTCAAACTACTCACCATACAAATAATACCGCCAAAATTTTAGAACATGAACCACCGCCGCCAACTCCAAATCGTGTGTTGGATAATTCACCTCATGGGTCTTTAATTATCTGGATGCATAAGTTATTACTTTGCCATTCTGCATCAGGACACATCATAGTCCTTTTCTAGAGGCATCTGTATATACTACAAACCCTCCTGACCCACAAGGTAATGTAAGCACTGGGGCTGTAGTCAACCTTGTTTTTAACTCTTGAAAACTCATTTCACATTTATCTGACCATTCAAAAGGAACTCCTTTTCTAGTTAATTTGGTCATAGGAGCTGTGATAGATGAAAAACCTTCAATAAACCTGCGACAGTAACCTACAAGACCCTAAAAGCTCCTAATTTCACTGACATTCTTCGACTTTTCTCAATGTAAAACTACCTCAACTTTGACTGGATCAACAGACACTCCATCACCAGAAATGATATGCCCTAAGAATTGGATCTTATCCAACCAAAATTCACATTTACTAAATTTTGCATACAGTCGATGACTTCTTAAGGTTTCCAGCACAATCCTCAAATGTTCTTGATGAGTTTCAACAGTTGGAGAATAGATCAATACCTCATAAATAAACACCACTACAAATGTATCCAGATATGGTTGGAAAACTCTATTCATCAAATCCATAAATGCTGCTGGTGCATTAGTTAACCCAAATGACATAACCAAAAATTCATAATGCCCATATCGTGTTCTAGAAGTAGTTTTTGAGATACCATCTTCCTTTATCCTTAATTGGTGGTATCCAGATCTGAGATCAATCTTTGAAAATACTGTGGCAGCTCGTAGGTGATCAAATAAATCATCAATTCTGGGCAGAGGGTACTTATTCTTAATGGTCACTTGATTCAACTTCCTATAGTCAATGCATAATCTAAGCGACCCATCTTTCTTTCTAACAAACAGAATAGGTACACCCCAAGGAGATACACTTGGTCGAATAAACCTCTTATCTACTAGTTCTTGCAATTGTTTCTTCAATTCTGCCAATTCAGCTGGTGCCATTCTGTAGGGAGGGATGAAAATGGGTAAAGTACCCGGTGAGAGCTCAATAGTGAACTCCACCTCTTGGTGTGGGGGTAAACCTGGAAGTTCATCAGAGAATACATCTGGAAATTCTCTAACAACATCAATATCTAAGATGGTTTTCTTATTTTCATTAGAAGGAATAGCCATTACACTAGTCAAATAACCTTGACAGCCACTTCTGAGCCATTTCAAAGCCTTAAGGGCTAAAACTAGTGTTTTATTAGAATGGTGTCTTGGACATTGATAGTGAAATATATGCTCCCCAGGTTTCTGAAAAATCACTTTCTTTTCATGAAAATCTAGAAGGGTAAAATTTCTATCTAACCAATCCATTCCCAAGATGACATCAAAATCAGTCATTTCTAGTAGATACACACATGCTGGCATAATCCTCCCCTGAATCACCACATCAATGCTAGGAATAACAGAAGTCGTTCTAGCTATCTCCCCAGTTGGTGTGTTAATGGACATCTCATCAGTGTTCACAAGTTGTTTATCTTTCAACAATTCAGTAAATCTCAAAGAAATAAAAGAATGTGTAGCACCCAGATCAAATAAAACTCTAGCATGCATATCATCGATAAGAATAATACCTTCATCTACTGCATTGGCATCCCGGGTGTCTTCCTTTGTTAATGCATAAACTCTGCCTTGAACCCTCCGCTGCTGTTGTGGTTGCTGCTCTTGCCTTGGTCTTTTTGGATAATCTCTTATCATATGCCCAGTCTCACCACATGAAAAATATTTTCCAGCGGCCCGCCAACATTCATTACCTCTATACTGCATCCCGCACTGCTGACAAACTGGCATATTATCTCTTTTAACTGGCTGAATCCTATCTGGAAATGCCATATTTGGCTTCTTATCTTTCCTTACGGCTGAACCAAGATTGCCCCTTTTAGCATTATCCCTTTATCTTTCTACTAAGAATTTCTCATATTCAGTTTCCACAACAAAAGCGGTTCTCAAAGCTGCTGCCATAGTCTGATGATCAAAAATTGCAACTCTACTTCTAATATTACTCTTCAACCCTCTAACAAATTTCTTCACCCTTCTAAGCTCATCTGAATAAATATGGGTGGCATACTTTTCCAATTCAGTAAATTTTACTTCATAGTCGACAACCGACATACTTCCTTGAGTCAGATTTAAAAATTCTACTTCTTTCCTATCCTTCACATGTTGAGAGAGAAATTTTACATGGAAGACATTAAGGAATTCGTTCCAACCAATCTCAATCTCTCTATCTCTGAAAGTGGTTCTAAGTGCAGACCTCTACCACTCGTCCGCACGGTCCTTCAGCATAAAGGTAGCTAATATCACCTTATCCTGCTCTGCACATCTAATGGCTGTGAAAATTTTTTCAACTTCCCTCACCCAATTTTCTACAATCTCCGGTTGACTCTCCCCCTTAAAAGAAGGAGGACTCAATTTTTTGAACTTCTCCATCAAGGAAGCACCTGCTGTCCTATGTGGTTGTTCTTGCTTACGAGTTTGTAATTGGGCTTGCATCATTGCCTGAGTTTGGGCCTGTAACTGCATAGTCTGTACTAACCCTTGAAAAGCCTGTGTGAACCCTCCTAAATCTGACACACCCTGAATAGGCAACGCAGCTTACCCGCCGGGACCAAGCTCGCCATGAATTGTTTCCCCGACAACTCCTTGTGATGTCCCATTTGAGGGCGCAGATTCCTCAGGAGAAGTATTCACCTCAACCCTATCACTCCCTGCCATATCCTGCAAGAGAGAACTAACCAGAATTAGTATGATCCTAGGTTTGATATTAAATTCTAAAATAAATTCCTAAGATCTTGTGGTATGATATATAAATCAGATGGTTGCAAATGATTCCAAGCCTCACAACTTTCCTCTGATACCACTTTCTGTGACGCCCCCTTCCCGCGATCCCGTATCGTGTCCGGGGACGTCACAGCGTATAGACGGAATTATTGTGGGCCGAGATATTTGCAAGACGCTAAAGGTCAAACCATCACATATTCCAAAGACATAATGATGAGGGCATCTCACATCGCTCTCTTTGGCTCGGATCACCTGCATCATTTTGAGGAAGCCCGGCTATGATATCACATGTTATTTTCCTTTTCTTTGAGTCATATCTTATGTACTTTCCTTTATTGAGTCATGTTGTTTTAGTCATTTCTCTTGTTATGCTTATTTGGGCCTTAGTACCTTAGTTTTGGGCACATAGACTTGAGTCTAGGATATGCTTGGTCTTTTACCTAATTGTCAAGGGTACTTTGGTCATGTAAAGAGTGGATGCCTATATAGAGGCCCCATCTCTCCTCATGTACTCAACTTTTGATGAATCAATTTGAATTGAAGCCTTTTCCAAATCTTACTCTCCTCCACCAATGTTCTTCTCTCTCTCTCTCTCTCTCTCATATCTCTCTCTCTCTCCTCAAAGAAGGGGGCGAACCCCTCTCTCTCTCCTCCTTCTCCCACCTACCACCTAACTCACCTCCCTCATTCAAAGACCCCCCCAACTACCCACCACCCCCATAACTCCACCCCAGCCCCCAAGGTAGCTTCCACCAATCCAAACCCCACCACTCAACCACCAACTACCCCATCCACTTCCCTAGGCACCTCCCCATCTCCCCATGGCTGAAGGAGCTTCTCCCAAGGCCCATTTTTGAATTTCCCTCCCATCATACATCCCCCACAGCAGGCTTGGTCTCCCAAAACCAGCCCCCACACCAGCCCAAAGTCGCCCTCTCCTTCCCTCTCCATTGCCCACCTTGTGCAGCCCTCCCCTTCCCCTACCCACTCCAGCCAGCTCCAGCTCCCTTCACCCACCCCTCCTTGTTTCTCCAGCCACCACAACAGCCCTCCATCGACCCCCCTCCTCTCCCCACAGCCTTCAGCCACCCCAATCCCCCTACTACACCCTCACCACCCCTTCACTCATATCCTCTTTCATTTTAGATCCAGTCCTGGTTGCAGGTAGCAGAGTAGCAGCAGGTTGCAGAGGACACCACGTCGTCACCGGGGAGCTTCTGGGACATATCATATATCGTTGGAATTGTCATCGAGTCAGCTTTCCAACGGTGGTGGTCCCGCGACCATCCAATCTCGGAGCTGTTCGGAGGAGCCGATCTCGCCAGACTGCACTTCCCAACTCCGACAGGCAACCTGAGGCTGAGAGCAGAGGCTACCACGATCAGCTCGGGAAAGATCTGGGCGCCATCTTCAAAGGGAAGGAACTACGACCAGTCCTCTTTCAGTACCAGGAAGAAGAAAGTCAATCGCCCACCCGAGCCCTCAGTTCCAATTTTTCTCGTCGAAGTGCGCTGGCTGCTCCCTGCTGTTCCAGTTTGGACCAGCGCCCAGTCTTCTGATCAGAAGTTTCTCCTCTGACCTCCTTTTGGAGCCCCGTCAGTTCCTGCTCGAAGCTGTTCCAGGCACGGTCACATCAACATCAAGTTCATCTCAATCGGAGTTCGGTAGAGTTCGTGGCACCTTCTGCAATAGACCTCCTCGGTTCTGCACTAGACAGAAACAGAATCAATCAGTCCAGTTCCAGACTCTGTCCAGGTCAGCCATGCCATCACGTCATTCACCAAAAATTCATGCGTCATCCTTGGTCAGTGTAGAAAGTTTTGGCACTGGTTTCGGCTAATTCCAGACTCGGCTGAGCCCGTGGCGGTGTCTTCATCAACAACCTGTCAAGCTGTTCCTGAAGCTGGCAGAACCGGCAAAGCTAGGCGAATTGGTTTCTCTCTTAGTTTTCCCCACCCCGCCTGGCCAGCTTACAGCCCCTCCCTGCGTGGAGGTAGTGTTTGACTGTAACACATTAACCCCAACCCCTTATCCCACCCTCCTGCGTGAGGAGTAGTGTTGTACGTTATATATTCTCAGGTCAAGCGGCATCGACGCGGCGTGCGGGTGCATACCCACGCCTCCCCGCTCGCCCTCGTCTTCGGTCGGGATCGGTGTCTTCACACCGATCAGGTGAGTGACTGGTCCCTACCTTGCTGTTCCATGCTTTGCTAGTTTAGTATTGTCTTTTATGCCCGTCGGTCGGTGAGGGAGTGCTCGGACCCGTAATTGTTCGATTAGTGCGCCCGCCGTGGATTGTGAGTGAGAGCCACCCAACCCCACGCCCCGGCGTGCCAACTGCCCACGAAGTTGGTAATTCCCAGACCCTTAGGGGTCAGTCTAAGCCCACCTAGTCCTTTGAATATTTGGGTCCCACCTCGGACCCTCGCCATCATCCCCCGGCCCCACCGGGTGATCGTATGTGCCGTGCGAGTGAGCCGCTAACGTGAGACCGTTGAAAGTGCTTGTATGCTTGCGGGTCTAAGTCCTAGGTTCAACAAGTCTCTCATTTGCATCTTTGGGCTGTGCCACATCAAGTGGTATCAGAGCGGTCATAGGCTTGTTCTTACAAGTCTAGTCTTGGGTCGTCTTCACACTAGGTCATTCATAGGTGCATTCGCACACCCGTGCATAGCCCACCCAACTTTGCATGACCACTCGTAGTGGAACTCATTATCAAACCAATCCATCCTCTTCCAATTCCACAATGAATCCAATCCCCAAGGGAATCCCGCCAACAACGAGCATGAGCTTCCCGATCACATGAGATTCCTAGTGGAGGGTATGGCTAGTATCTTAGGACGGCTTGATGACATAACAACCCGGCTTGAGCAACTTGAGGAGAATAGGCCGCCCCAAGGGTAGGTGATAGGAGGGCACCTCTCCCACATGAGGAACCAGCCATAGGAGAGCTCAACCTTGACCCTCCTCCCGAACTGGAAAGAGACCCACCTCCAAGGAGGAATGAAAGACCCCCCCCCCCCCCGGGACAACCCGGATTACCACCTTATGAGACTTGTGAAAGTAGATGCCCCCACCTTTAATGGATCTCATCACCCAAGCATCTATTTAGATTGGGAGGCAGCTATGGACCAATATTTTGATTGGTACCCAATGACCGAGGATAGGAGAGTCCGGCTTGTAAAAATGTAACTTACCAAAGTAGCTAAAACTCATTGGATGAACATTGAGGCATTAAGGATAGTTAGGAGGGAAGCTCCCATCACCACAACATGGGAGGCCATGAAAGAACAACTCAAACTCAAATATGTCCCTCCCTCCTACCATCAAAATCTCCTAGATGAGTGGTAAGCCTTAACCCAAGAAGGGAAGACCGTTATGGAGTACATTGAGAAGTTTGACTACTACCTTCTTAAGTGTGGAGTCCAAGAGGATCTCGCCGTCACACTATCCCGCTTTAGGAATGGACTTCAATTCCACATAAAAAAGCAGCTATTCATGCGTCAAGTGGCCACTCTAGAGCAAGCCTACCAAGTAGCCTGAGATGTCGAGAAATTTTCTCGATACACCCGAACGTTTCCCCCTCGGGGGATGGACCCAAAATCCATGGTACCTCGGACCAACCCCCCACCTCCTCAACGAGGTATCCTTCCCACCCCCATGGGAGCTCCTCCCACCCGGGCAGCCCCTCCTAGTGGCACCCCTCCTCCTCGCCCCACAAGTGGGCCCCCAAACCCCACTCCCAATAGACCAAATCCGACACCCACTCTCCCTCACACTAGGGCTGCCCCAAACCACCAAAGTGGGCAGCAATGCTTTAGGTGCCTTGGGTATGGACATTTCGCCAATCAATGCCCCACCAAGGGCGCATCTAGCTTGCTCATTGAGGAGACAGCCCCCTTGCCCCAAGATGAAGTTGTAGAAGAGGTTGAGGTATATGAGGTCTCTCCCGATTGGTAGGAGGAGTATGAGAACCACTACATGGAGACCAATCAAGAATAAACCCCTCCATCTACCAACTCTCACCTTGGAGTGGTTAGGTGCACCCTTACTCAAACCCAAGAACATGATTGGAGAAGAAACACCATCTTCCATACTTACATCCGGATAGGGAGTCATGCTAGGAAGGTCATCTTGGACAACGGGAGTAGTGTGAATGTGGTGTCACCCGACACCGTCAAACTTTTGGGCCTTACCATCTCCCCACATCCACACCCATATCGGGTAGCGTGGATTGATGTCACATCCGTACCCGTTAGTACTCGTTGCCTTGTCCCCATCACATTCCAATCCTACCAAAGCCAAGTTTGGTGTGACATTCTACCAATGGAAGTTGGGAGTATACTCCTAGGGCGGCCTTGGATCTACGATGTAGATGCCACCTTCCTTGGAAGGATGAACACTTGTATTTTCACTCATGAGGGGAAGAGAATTCAACTCAACCCCTCTCCACCCCGCTCCCTTCCCAAGAAGGCATCTCCCTCCCTTGATGGATCCCCTACCCCTCCCACTATTCCAAACTCACCAAACCCCAACCCACCAAGTCCTAATCCTAGTTTGACCATTGGGACTACTAGGAACCTACACCTCATCACTAGGAAAGAACTTGAGGAAGAAGTCAACCAAGGGGGACAAGTGTGTGCCATTGTTATTTGCCTTGGGGAATCTACCCTAACCGACCCACACCCAATAGAAATTCAATAAATCCTTGAGGACTTCCATGATGTGTTCCCCGATGAACTTCCGGATAAGCTACCACACATGCGCGATGTGCAACATGCCATCGACTTTGTGCCCGGAGCTACCTTACCCAACCTCCCTCACTATCGCCTCAACCCCACCAAGCATGCTGAACTTAGGAGGTAAATTGAGGAGCTCATCAAGAAGGGCTTCCTCCGCATTAGCAAAAGCCCATGTGCCGTCCCGACTCTCCTCACACCCAAAAAAGACAAAATTTGGCGCATGTGTGTGGATAGCCGGGCCATCAACAAAATCACGGTCAAATATAGGTTTCCCATCTCTCGGCTAGATGACATGCTAGATATGCTTGCTGGAGCCACCATCTTCTCTAAAATCGATCTCAAAAGTGGCTACCACCAAGTTCGCATTAGGCCCGGGGACGAGTGGAAGACCGCCTTTAAAATTAAGGACGGTCTCTATGAATGACTTGTCATGCCTTTCGGCCTTTCCAATGCACCAAGTACATTTATGTGCCTCATGACCGAGGTCCTCTGGCCCTTCATTGGCATCTTCCTTGTCGTCTACTTTGATGACATTCTCATATATAGCCAAACCAAGGAAGCCCACCTAGATCATCTCAAACAAGTTTGCACCGTTCTTAGGAAAGAAAGTCTCTTTGCCAACCCCGGAAGTGTCATTTCTTGACCAATCAATTAGCCTTCTAGGATTTATTGTCTCATCCCAAGGGGTATCCATGGACCCCGAGAAGGTCTAAGCCATTCTTGAGTGGCCCAAGCCCAAGACCCTCCATGAGGCCCGAAGCTTTCATGGGCTAGCCACTTTCTATAGGAGATTCATCTGTGGGTTTAGCACTATCACCGCTCCTATCACAGATTGTCTCAAGAAGGGCACTTTTGTGTGGACTAGGGCGACCTCCAAAGCATTCCTAGAGCTCAAGGAAAAAATGACCCAAGCCCCGGTCCTTTGCCTACCCGACTTCTCAAAAGTCTTCGAGGTCACTTGTGATGCATCCGAGGTAGGGATTGGAGGCATTCTTAGCCAAGAGGGTCACCCAGTAGCCTATTTTAGTGAGAAACTTTATGAGGCTAGGACTAGGTACTCCACATATGACAAAGAGCTTTACGCTGTGGTTCAATCCCTTCGGCATTGGAGGCACTATCTCCTGCCCAAGGAGTTTGTGATCTTCTCGGACCACGAGGCCTTGAAGTACCTCAACACCCGACAAAAACTCAATGCCCGCATAGAATACATTCAAGCTTATACCTTTGTCCTCAAGTGCAAGATGGGTAGTGAGAACCGCGCCGTCGATGCGTTAAGTAGGCGGGTAGCCTTACTTTCCACTGTCCAGGTGGAAGTCACCGGGTTTGAGAGAATCAAAGGGGAATATCCAAATTGCCCCGACTTTGGACTCACTACAACACCCTCTCCACTCAGCCCCACAAGGAACATGAGGGATTCATACTCCAAGAGGGGTATCTTTTCAAGGGAGGTAGGCTATGTATACCCCGGACTTCACTACGAGACTTCTTAGTTTGGGAGTTACACAGTGGTGGCCTAGCTGGTCACTTTGGGGTCCAAAAAACCATAGAGCTAGTTGAGAGGCAATTCCATTGGCCCAGTCTCAAGAAGGATGTAGCCCACATTGTGGGACAATGTCGCATTTGTGCCTCAGCCAAGCAAGTGAGGCAAAACACAGGGCTTTACACACCCCAGATCGACCTTGGGATGATTTGAGCATGGACTTTATCCTTGGCCTACCTAGGACCTTACGCAAACATGATTCCATCTTCGTCGTTGTTGACAGGTTCTCTAGGATGGCCCACTTTATCCCATGTGCCAAGACTTCGGATGCTTCTAGGGTCGCCCGATTGTTCTTTGATGAGGTGGTCCGACTCCATGGACTACCTAAAACCATTGTGTCCGACCGAGATGTGAAATTCACCAGTTATTTTTGGAAAACTCTCTGGCATCTAATGGGAACCCTCCTCAAATTCTCCACCGCTTATCATCCTCAAACAGATGGCCAGACTGAGGTCGTCAACCGAAGCCTTGGGAACTTGCTCCGTTGTCTTGTAGGGGACCACCCTGGGAATTGGGATCTCCTCTTATCTCAGGCCGAGTTTGCCTACAATGATTCCGTCAATAGGTCCATAGGCAAGAGTCCATTTGAGGTAGTACATGGTTATAGGCCTAGAAAACCCTCAGATCTTATTCCCCTTCCCCCACATGCTAGAGTGTCAGTCTCAGCTGAGTCCTTTGCACAGCATATCAAAGAGTTGCATGATGACATCCGCAAGCATATAGGGAAGAGCAACGAGGCTTACAAAAGACGGCAGATGCTCATCGGCGCCACTGCGAGTTCCAAGTGGGAGACTCGGTGATGGTGAGGACGGAGCGGCTCTTTCTGGGGCCTGCCTCCAAGTTGAGGGCACGAGAGTCGGGACCCTTTCGAATTCTGAGATGACTAGGCTGTAACGTTTATGAGCTGGACCTACCTGAGGGTTTTGGGATACACCCTACCTTCAACGTGGTAGAACTGGTACCCTACAAGGGCCCCGCGGTGGGACCTAGTGAGGAGCTTGAGCCTTTACCCTCCCTTGAGAGAGACACCCACGGTGTGACTCTACCTCCTAGCTTGAGAGGCCGACGTGAGCAAGTGGAGACAATACTGGATGAGCATAGTACCATTACCAGGAACATGGTATACCAGCGTTATCTAGTGAGGTGGAAGGGCTGTTCCCTGATTGAGGATACTTGGGTGAGCCGGGAAGACCTGCTGCACCTTGACCCGGATATTTTGGAGCACTACCACAGTCAGGTGGACCCATACTCGACGGGGTCGAGTTCTCCCCACCCCGGGGATTTGATGAGGGCATCTCACAGCGCTCTCTTTGGCTCGGATCGCCTGCATCATTTTGAGGAAGCCCGGCTATGAGATCACATATTATTTTCCTTTTCTTTGAGTCATATCTTATGTACTTTCCTTTATTGAGTCATGTTGTTTTAGTCATTTCTCTTGTTATGTTTATTTGGGCCTTAGTACCTTAGTTATGGGCCCATAGGCTTGAGTCTAGGATATGCTTGGTCTTTTGCCTAATTATCAAGGGTACTTTGGTCATGTAAAGAGTGGATGCCTATATAGAGGCCCCATCTCTCCTCATGTACTCAACTTTTGATGAATCAATTTGAATAGAAGCCTTTTCCAAATCTTACTGTCCTCCACCAAAGTTCTTCTCTCTCTCTCTCTCATTATCTCTCTCTCTCCTCAAAGAAGGGGGTGAACCCCTCTCTCTCTCCTCCTTCTCCCACCTACCACCTAACTTACCTCCCTCATTCAAAGACCCCCCCAACTACCCACCACCCCCATAACTCCACCCCAGCCCCTAAGGTAGCTTCCACCAATCCAAACCCCACCACTCAACCACGAACTACCCCATCCACTTCCCTAGGCACCTCCCCACCTCCCCAAGGCTGAAGGAGCTTCTCCCAAGGCCCATTTTTGAATTTCCCTCCCATCATACATCCCCCACAGCAGGCTTGGTCGCCCAAAACCAGCCCCCACACCAGCCCAAAGTCGCCCTCCCCTTCCCTCTCCATTTCCCACCTTGTGCAGCCCTCCCCTTCCCCTACCCACTCCAGCCAGCTCCAGCTCCCTTCACCCACCCCTCCTTGTTTCTCCAGCCACCACAACAGCCCTCCATCGACCCCCTCCTCTCCCCACAGCCTTCAGCCACCCCAATCCCCCTATTACACCCTCACCACCCCTTCACTCATATCCTCTTTCATTTTCAGATCCAGTCCTGGTTGCAGGTAGCAGAGTAGCAGCAGGTTGCAGAGGACACCACATCATCACCCGGGAGGTTCTGGTGACATATCATATATCGTTGGAATTGTCATCGAGTCAGCTTTCCAACGGTGGTGGTCCCGCGACCATCCAAGCTTGGAGCTGTTCGGAGGAGCCGATCTCGCCGGACTGCACTTCCTGACTTCGGCAGGCAACCTGAGGCTGAGAGCAGAGGCTACCACGACCATCTTGGGAAAGATCTGGGCGCCATCTTTGGAGGGAAGGAACTACGACCAGTCCTCTTTCAGTACCAGGAAGAAGGAAGTCAATCGCCCACCCGAGCCCTCAGTTCCAATTTTTCTCGTCGAATTGCGCAGGCTGCTCCCTGCTGTTCCAGGTTGGATCAGCACCCAGTCTTCTGATCAGAAGTTTCTCCTCCGACCTCCTTTTGGAGTCCCGTTAGTTCCTGCTTGAAGCTGTTCCAGCCACAGTCACGTCAACATCAAGTTTGTCTCAATCGGAGTTTGGTAGAGTTCATGGCACCTTCTGCAATAGACCTCATCGGTTCTGCACCAGACCAAAACAGAATCAATCAGTCCGGTTCCAGACTCTGTCCAAGTCAGCCACGCCATCACGACATTCACCAAAAATTCATGCGTCATCCTTGGTCAGTGTAGAAAGTTTTGGCACTGGTGTCGGCTAATTCCGAGCTCGGCTGAGCCCGTGGCGGCGTCTTCATCAACAACCTGTCATGCTGTTCCTGAAGCTGGCAGAACCGGCAAAGCTCGGCGAATTGGTTTCTCTCTTAGTTTTCCCCACCCCGCCTGGCCGGCTTACAGCCCCTCCCTACGTGGAGGTAGTGTTTGACTGTAACACATTAACCACAACCCCTTATCCCACCCTTCTACATGAGGAGTAGTGTTGTACGTTATATATTCTCAGGTCAAGCGGCATCGACGCGGCGTGCGGGTGCGTACCCACGCCTCCCCGCTCGCCCTCGTCTTCGACCGGGATCGGTGTCTTCACACCGATCAGGTGAGTGACTGGTCCCTACTTTGCTGTTCTATGCTTTGCTAGTTTAGTATTATCTTTTATGCCCGTCGGTCGGTGAGGGAGTGCTCGGACCCGTAATTGTTCGATTAGTGCGCCCGCCGTGGATTGTGAGTGAGAGCCACCCAACCCCACGCCCCGGCGTGCCAACTGCCCACGAAGTTGAGAATTCCCAGACCCTTAGGGGTCAGCCTAAGCCCACCTAGTCCTTTGAATATTTGGGTCCCACCTCGGACCCTCGCCATCATCCCCCGACCCCACCGGGTGATCGTATGTGCCGTACGAGTGAGCCGCTAACGTGAGACCGTTGAAAGTACTTGTATGCTTGCGGGTCTAAGTCCTAGGTTCAACAAGTCTCTCATTTGCATCTTTGGGCTGTGCCACATCACATAACCATACCATTTCCATAAACTAAACACTGATTATTTACATCGTATATTATTTCTGTCATATTTACATTCATTATTCAAAAGAAAACTAAATCTATTTATTATATGCAGGGAAATCTAAATTACGCCAGGATCACCCTCCGACCTACTGTCCGTTGGAGTAATAGTGCGTGCTCGTCAGTTTCCTGAAATGGTTAGACAATAGAAATGAGTCCAAAGACTCAGTAGGTATTAAAACCAATCGCATGCTTATCATATACTAAATAGTGCAAATCTATGATATATATATACAGCTAATCACAATTTCATTAGATTGTACATATATTATGAATGCGAAGGAAAACTAGTAGAACGGAATAATTTTTCATATTATTAGAAAATGCGTATAACAAATCATATCTGACTTATATATGAATGACATAGTACATATCTTAGCTAAATCAGAGCTTGTACAGATGAACTTATTTTTTTGATCATATCAAAGTCATATATCAAGTCTGAACTTCATATTAGATAAGCATATATTTAGCAGCATATATTGGACAGGCATCCCGTCACTAGAAACAGTAGCAAACACATACCTAGGCATCCATACGTCGACATAAAGGCAAATGGTTTAAACGCTAGAGCCTGTCGACCTTGATCAACCACACAGGATCGGGAAGTAATACTCCACCATTCCCTATATAATTTTCTTATTTCTGGGTTCCCAATTTTTCTGAAGTCCGTTTGTCCTCGGAAATGGGCTTAATCCTGTAGCGGAAGCTAACTACGGTTTGTCGCCCCACATCTCTTTAAAGTGACACAATCCATATGCTTAATAATTTTTTTATCCTTATTATCATTCTTATTACATAATCATCTCAATACTTAAAACTTGTCATTGAAATTTCTAAAAAATTGAATCATACTTTAATATCATGAATTAGATTTTAATCATAGGGTAGTGAGTCAAATTTATTAACTAAATATATTACTGTTATATAAAATTTGAAGAGATTAGAGAGAGGGTAGAGAGAGAAAGTAGAGAGAGAGTAGAGAGAGAGAGTAGAGAGAGAAGATAGAGAGAGATTAGAGAGAGAAATATTTTTATAGAATGGTAACTAAATAAATAATTGATTCTAAGCATAGATCATCGGGTTAAATAAATTACTGACTTAAGTCTGAATAATTACATTTCAAATAAAATCAAATCAAAGAAATATAAATACCAAATAACATGCACTCGATTTATCATGTGCCTACCTTTAGGATGGACTTTCGAATTGAATTTAGTATCTCACCCGAGCTTCCGTGATAATCCTTGTGTAGGAAAAGATAATTTTCTCGTCCCAAATACGTAAAGAAGGGTGAAATGGTCCAATTAAGCTCCAAACCCTCCGTCCAAGCTTTTGTCAATTATTTATCTTATTCTGACGTTGTATTCTCTTTCTCCGTTTATTTATAAGAGTAGAGAGAGAAAGTAGAGAGAGAAAATAGTGAGCGAGTATAGTGAAAAAGTAGAGAGAGAAAGTGGAGAGAGAAAGTGGAGAGAGAAAGTGGAGAGAGAAAGTAGAGAGAGAAAGTAGATAGAGGGTAGAGAGAAAAAGTAGAGAGAGTAGAGAGATAAAGTAGAGAGAAAGTAGGGAGAGAAAGTGGAGAGAGAAAGTGGAGAGAAATTAGAGAGAGAGTAGAGAGAGAAAATAGAGAAAGTAGAGAGAAAGAGTAGAGAGAGTAGAGAAAGTAGAGAGAGAATAGAGAGAGAAAAATTAGAGAGAGATGAGAGAGAGAGAGAAAATTAGAGAGAGATGAGAGAGAGAAATTAGAGAGAGATGAGAGATGAAAAAAATAAAAAACTGTGAGATAGAGGGGTGAGAGAAGAGATGAGAGAGTTGAGAGGGAGAGCGATGAGAGAAAAAAAAGAACGAGGGAGGGAGAGTGAGAACGTAATGGAGAGAGAGGAAGAGATGGGGGAGAGGGAGAGATTGGAGAAGAGAGGAGGGAGAGGAGAAGTTGTTACGTGGGTGGAGGGGGAAGGAAATGGTGGGTATTTATAGGAGAGGGAGGGTGAGGGGATAAGAAGAAAGGGGGGAAGGGGAGGTGAGGATAAGGAGGGAGGGGGAGGGTTAAGTGGGGGAGGTGATGGAGGGGGGGGGTTACGTGGGGGAGGGGGGAAAAGATATTTTTTTTGTAAGAACCTTCCATCGGATAGAATAGGGAGGGGAGGGTTAAGAGAGGGGGGGTTTGCACAAAAACCCCCAAAATTTTAATACTAACAGGGTCTCAAAGAGTTAGATCTTTCTATCTTATTTTTGACTAATCAAACGTCAAAATTTAAAAATATGCTCAACATGAAATTTGTAGATCTTTGAGTTCTCTTTCCAATGGGTCTAATATTGATCATATTCTGACATTCCTTTGAAAAGTTACATATTATTAAAGTGAGTTATCTATTTAATTTACTTAATAAAGTTCGTTAAACTATATCGTTCATGGTATTAGGCTTTAATTAAGAAATTCTAAAATTTACATAGGCTCTAAATATAAAATATTTAATTATCTTTAAGTTTCAGACAGATTCGGGTGTTACATGACGATCCCTAGCCAGTAGTTTAATCCATCTTTGGGTGCTGTAGATGAGATATTGTCAAAAATTCAAAAAAATAAGATATTGTCGAAAATCCAAAAAAATGAGATATTGTCAAAAATTTTAAAAATGAGATATTATCAAAAATCTAAAAAATGAGATATTGTCAAAAATCTAAAAAAATGAGATATTATCGAAAATCTAAAAAAATGAGATATTGTCAAAAATATAAAAAATGAGATATTGTCAAAAATTCAAAAAAATTAACTATTTCAAAAAAATTCAAAAAACCAAATATTTTCAAAAAAACAAAAAAAATCATCAGAAATCTAAAAATATGTGTCTTTGGTTCCCTTCTTCATGCATTTTTCTTTTTCTGTTTGTTTTGAGGACATGTATGATTCATTTGTTAAGTGTGCAGATTGTAGGTACTCAAACTTTCCTCGTTCTATATTTTGATCTATCTGATTCCTATTCACGTGCTTCTGATATATTCTCTCTTCTTCAATCATATCTCTCGATTTGCTGAAGCTCATGTGCTTCTCCGCTTTTGTTGTATTTCATCATATCTTCATGAGAGGGCATTGTCTCACGATTGTGAAGCTGACGGTTCTGCTTCATTTGATCTTAGATTTTGATTGAAGAGCGTATTTGTGTCTTTCGTCCTGATGTGTCCTTGTCACACGTGTTTATGTTCCTCCGTGTCCTTGCCACGCGTGTCTTTGTCCCTCCGTGTCTGTCGTGTTTTCGTCCCACTATGTTCTCGTCCCACTGTGTCGCCATCCATGTGTTGTTGTTGTCATCCCACACATGTGTTGTCTATATTTTTTGTCTCTCGTCGTATTGCCATCCCACGTGCCTTTGTCCCTCCATAGTCTTGTCCCATCGCACATGCTGTCCCATCATATTGTGGTGTTATCTTGTCCCACCGTGTCCCATGCACGCCTATTGTTTGTTCTTGTGATGTTTTGCTTCATTTATCTTTGTTATGCTATGTTTCGTTCATCTTCACTTGTTATGATCTGATTCATTGTTATGTTATGTTCATCCTCATGCTTGTTTATTCATGTTGTATTTGTGTCTTATATGTAAAAATCTAAAAAAAATGACATTTCGCTTGGCAGGTAAGTCAGGTATTGTTGTGTAGTGGACAGCGGATCTAGAGGGGAGGGGTGAATAGATCTGCCCCTCTTTTCGCAATGCAACCCTCTATATAGCTAGGTAATGCTAATTGCAGCGGAATATAACTAGCTAAACGAAGAACACAGTGATTTGCTTAACAAGATGATTATGCAATATAGATATTGAACCTAAGCATGCATCTAACACAAAGTAATCGCACAAGCAAATCACAACACACGAGATTTTAAGGTGATTCGGACTGAATCTCCAGTCCTACGTCCACCCCTCACCAAATCCGGTGAGGCTCCACTAGTGCCACGCACTGAACCGTAAATCGGAAAGACCACCGATTGCCTTCCTACTAACCACCTGGTAGGGACGTCAACAACGCAGATCGGACAACCTCCGATTGCCTTCCTACTAACGACCGGTAGGGACGATCTTTAGTTCCAAATGTTTGAATGAAATGGAAAAGAACAAGATATGAAAACACTCAAACAAGATATGAAATATGTTCAAAGAGAAAAGATCTTGTCTGAGTTTGCTGGAGCTTGAATATGATGATTCACTTGGCTTGGAGTTGATCTCCTCTTGAAGTAGCTTGAATCACTTGGAGATATGATGAAGAACTTCTTCCCGGAGTACTGTTCACAGCTACAGTACTTCGAACTCCTTTCCCTTGAATACACCCTTGCAGCTTCTATGGATCACTTTGAGATGAGGAAGAGGAAGATGATTGCAGCTTTTTCTTCACTTGGCTTGGAGTTGATTTCCTCTTGAAGTAGCTTCAATCACTTGAAGATTTGATGAAGAACTTCTTCCCGGAGTAGCTTGATTTCCTTCTTGAAACACCCTCCTTGTGGCTTCCTTTGATCACCCTTCTTATCCTTGAGTGCTTCTAGCTTTGGTGGAGGTTGCTTGCTTCAGATCTCACCTTGAAACACCTTGGATGGATGAAGAACTCCAGCCCGAAGTACTATTCACGGAGGTGCTACAGTACCTCGAAAATGGCCTCCCTTGATCTCTCTTGAAGCCTTGAAGCATTAGGGTTTCCAACCCTCTTGTATTGGTTTTATAGACCTTGAATGGTCTATAGACAAGCCTCAGACCAGATCCACAATTTGTGGGTGTTTAGGTGACTTTTGGATTAAACAAATCCATGTTGAATGACCCTTTTCGAAGTTGGAAACAAAGTCAACATTGAAGGCTCGGGGCTGGCGGTCGACCTGCAGCTCCTGGCGGTCGACCGCTACTGTAAAATGCTGTAGACGAATGGCCCCTGGGATTTACAGTCGACCGCCACTGGCTGGCGGTCGACCGCTACTGAAACATCTTCGGCCTGGCATTCCCTGGCTGGGGCGGTCGACCGCCCCTGTGCTGGCGGTCGACCGCCAGCTGGGCAGAACCCGGATTTTCCCGGGTTGGTCCGTTATCTATCTTAGCTCCACCGCTTAAGTCCTTTAGCAGCCCGTGCATGTTTGTGGCATCGCCCTTGACAGTCTTGAAGATTTTATTATTGAGTCTTCAATCAAATTTTTATCCCCGCGACCTGACCGCGCAGGTCGATCCGCGTGCGAAGGCGCAACATTGAGCTTTCACTTGTCCATTCATTTCCATATCTGTCATGAACACAACAGCACATATGTCAGTCATATAAGAGTGAAAAATAACAATGACTAATAGTGTTTAGCCATTATCAAAACCAAGAATACCACAGAATGCATATGACCATAGAATGATGTCGAATGACCCAAGTGGCCACAGAATGACCCAAATGACTTCAAGGACACAACAGGTATGGCTCTCTATCCCTGCTCATTGTTGCATTAGTATATGGTATCTACATTATTATAGTCTCTCAAGGATCGGCTGGTTGCCCATGTGTTCTGCGATCTAATGTTCCCCTTTAACAAAAACGATGATGATATAAGAGCATACAGTTAATTGTTGGATAGGCCGTTAGTTTGAGTCGGGTGGGGGACGATGGACTCTGTCTCGCACGCCGTGGTTGCAAGAAGACTCTTGACCCCATCTTGCTTAATCTAGCAATAGTATCCTTGAGTACTTTCTATTTTCTTCTTTCTTTGCATTCGTTTTGATGATTTCTTTATTTTAGCCCAGCATGCATCATGTCATTTTGAGCATTCACGTCTCGTGATTCGTTCAAGGTTTTCTCCTCAGCAATGGTTGATTGTGCTACCTTTCTCTTGGATAAGAGATCCTCATTCCACTATGGATTTGAACGATTTCTCTGATCTGTCCGCTTGTTCTGATTGGCCAGCGTGATTCTTGTCTGGATTTTATCTAAGTTTTATCTTTCCTTTTCCAGCTTTTCAGCTGTGTTCCTTTCGATCCCCTCATTATCTGTGGATTGTGTCCCCAATGAGGCTGGTCGTGTTTTCTTGCCCTTAGTTTAGTTCTCCAGGCATGTCTCATCCGCGTCAGTCATTTCAGGTGGTTAGTTCGGCATTTTCGGGAGAATTTCTGTCACTTGTTGGTTGTGACGGGTGTCTTTTACCTTGATGCCCACTTTTCAGTTCTCTCCGCTTCATCTCCATGTCACGTCGCTGTCTCTTTTGCTCTATCTCCTTTCTATTTTGCCTCCGTGCCGCTTTCGCTCGTTCTCTTGCAAAGCGGACATCAAGGAGGGGCATCTGTTGACACCCGTTTTCAGTCCGCAAGTTGAGTTATTTCTCTTATTCATCCCCATACTGTCTTGAGTTAACCATCATTTTTGAGCCTTCTTTGAGCCTATTTTAAGCCCATTTTTTTGGCCATTTTTCACACCCATTGAGCCTTGGAAGCTTTTATCTTTGATTCCCCAACTATCGGGTCCATTTCGGGCCATTTCGGAGCACAAACGGGCGTCCGACCCATTTTGCTGCCAAAAGTCTGCAAACAGTCGGTCGACTGACCGTTTTTCTTTGGCTAGTGGACGTTCGACCGACTGCTAGGGTCAAATTCTCAGCCTGAAAGCCCATTTTCCTGTACCCACCTGCAAACGGTCGGTCGATAGACCGTTTATTTCGGCAGGCGGTCAATCGACCAACCGCTAAGCTCCCTGAAGAGTCCAGCTTGCTCTGGACTCTGTGTTCTGCTCGACGGGACTATCTTCTAAGGTTGATATCTTCCAGATTATTCCACCAATTCACGATCTATCTTTTCTGGGCTCTTCCCCTTGATATTATCTCGAGATTGATATATCACACTCAACTTATCTTGGACTCTATCCTCTAAAATCTCAGATCTATCTCTAGAAGTTTTCTGCTCCTATAAATAGAACCCAGTTCGCAGTGGCGACGGGGGGCTCTTTCTTGGTTCGGGGCGAAGCCATGCTGCGTTATCTACCTTCTGCTTCAACCCTAACCTGAAGAGGAAAGTATTGTCTTTGATTTTCACGTTCAAGGGCTTTCTATCTCTCTTTATTTTCTTAGTTATTCATCCTCCAATTCTTAAAATCATCACAAATCTATGTTTTCTGCTACAAACTGCACTTTCCCCCATATTACATGCACGTTTCCCGCAGCTGTGCTGCGTCATTTTTCTCTGTTTGTTCATACATCATCACAACACACACACCAAACTTTTGCACTCTTCCACATGGGTTAAAAATCTCCCTCCGGTGCATTCTCCTTCAATTTCTACCCCAATTTTATCATTGCAGGGTTTGATACTACACTCATATTCTAATAGGTTTTTCTCTTGTGACTTTGTCTTTGTTTTGCAGGAGCATGAATATAACATGAGGCCCTCTTCCTCTAGCCTGCTGGAAGGAGAGGAGGTCTGATCCCACAAGTTCCCCGCACCCCGTTCCTCAAGCACGATCAAGTCTTCATCTTTCCAAGGTACACGGCGCCGTTGCACTCTTTTCTTCATCCTTTTGGCGTTGTTAATCCTTGGTAGCGATCACGGTCAGTTTTCCTATTTATTCATCGCCCCTTTGTTCATTATCTTCCATGCTTATTCATGTTCACATGACACTTGCATATGCTTGTTTAGTTTGCGGGCGGGGTAGATAGTTTATCAACACCACCCTGTGGTTTATTTCAGTGAGAAGCTTTCTGATGCAAAGCTTCGTTACTCTACCTACGACAAGGAATTTAATGCGGTGGTCCAAGCTCTCAAACATTGGAGATATTATCTCTTACCTCAAGAGTTTATCTTATACTCGGACCGCGAGGCCTTGAAATTCCTTAGCTCTCAGAAAGGCTTAAACCCTAGGCATGGTCGATGGGTAGAATTCCTCCAGTCCTTCACCTTTGTCCTGAAACATAAGGCTGTAAGTGAGAATAAGGTGGCCGACGTCTTGAGTTGAAGGGTCTCCCTTCTTTCCACTGTTCAGGTAGAGGTCACCGGATTTGACCACATGAAGGCACTCTATGGAGAGTGTCTAGATTTTAGCCATGCCTATTCTGCCCTGTCTGCTGGATCCTCGACAGCATTTGCTGACTATCTACTCCAAGATGGTTTTCTCTTTCGAGGACAGCAACTCTGTGTCCCGAAGACTTCTGTACGAGACTTTCTGATATGGGAAATGCATGCTGGAGGTCTTGCTGGTTATTTTGGACGAAACAAGATCATCCATTCTGTGGAGGAGCATTTTTATTGGCCTGGCCTGAAGAAAGATGTGGTCAAAATTATAGCCCAATGTCGGACATGCACAACGGCCAAACATGTCAAACAAAACATTGGTCTCTACACTCCTCTCCCCATTCCTAATAGACCATGGGTTGATGTGAGCATGGATTTCATCCTTGGTTTACCTCACACTACTCACAAACATGACTCCATCTTTGTTGTAGTTGATTGGTTCTCTAAGATGGCCCATTTCATTGCATATTCCAAAACATCTGATGCCTCTAGAGTAGCCCACCTTTTCTTTGATAAAGTCGTGCGTCTGCATGGTCTCCCCCAAACCATAGTGTCTGATCGGGATGTCCAGTTTACTAGTTATTTTTAGAACACTTTGGCACCTAGTTGGCACTAAGCTCAAATTCTCCATTGCCTATCACCCAAAACTGATGGGCAAATAGAGGTCGTCAATAGAAGTTTAGGGAATCTTCTGAGGTGTCTTGTAGGGGATCATTCTGGCAATTGGGATCTTCTCTTGCCCAGAGCCGAATTTGCATATAATAGCTCTGTCAATAGGTTCATAGGTATGAGTCCATTTGAGGTCGTGCATGGATACAAACCTAGGAAATCATAGGATCTCATTCCCCTTCCCCTCGAGACCAGAACTTCCAAGTCAGCCGAGGAGTCTGCACAGCATGTCAAGGGTCTGCATGAGTCAATTAGTAAGCAAATAAACTTCAGTAATGAGACCTATAAACGATTGGCTAATTCGCATAGGCGTCACAATGAATTTAAAGAAGGTGACTTGGTTATGGTACGGGTTCGACCCGAACAACTCCTCTCGGGAGCCGTTAAAAAGTTGCACGCCCGGAGTGATGGTCCCTTCCCAATACTGCGAAATATTGGCTTCAATGCATATGTGGTGGACTTACCTCCCGAATATGGGATTAGCTCTACCTTTAATGTGACAGACCAAGTGACCTACAAGGAACCCACAGTGATTCCTAGTGACCCTTTCGAGCCTTCTCCTCCCATTGAGAGTGAGCCCACCCCTGTGCGTCCATTAGCCTTGAGAGCACCGCGCGAGCAAATTGAGAGGATACTGGATGAGCAGGTGACAGCTACACGAAGCAGGGTTTACCAGTGCTACCTTGTCCGCTGGCGGGATCGTCCACCTTCTGATGATTCATGGATCAGCCGGGAAGATCTCCAGCACCTCGATCCAGGCCTGCTGGAGCACTACCAAAGCGGTGTCCCACCTTACTCAACGGAGCCGAGTTCTAGCCGCCCTGGGAGGCTTAGTGGGGACACCGGACCCACTACTCGGAGCCGACGCCGCACCGCCCCGACACCACCGAGCTTGTGGCTCGGAGGCTCAGCTTCCTGAAGACTCGACGTCCTGAGTACGTATTCCTTAGTACGTATTTTGGATTATGTGTATTTTATTCATATTATGGTGGTGTTGTATTATTAACCACTAGTCAAAGTATTTTTATTTTATTGTGGTCATTAGTCAAAGGTTGGTTGTTGTCTTTTGTTTTATTAGGCCAATAGTCATGGGATATGGATGTCCTTAGTTGAAATATCTAGGGGTATTCTTGTCCTAGTGGGATATGGCCTTTCCTATATAAAGGAGGCTAGTGTAAGGCTTTTCATATGAAATAAATTGAATGAAAGAAGTTTGTACGTAAGAGAGTTTTTCCCCTCTTGCTTCCCTTCCCTCCATCTCCCTTGTGAGATTTGAGAGATTGCCCGGTGAGAGACGGTCTGGTGTGAGACCGAGCTACGCGAGGCAGTAGTTATCCCATTCCGTTCTAGTTTTTCGGTGCCGACGATCCTTTCCGTGTCGCCGCCCCGTCAAGCATCATCTCTCTAAGCAATTGGTAATCATGTCTCTTCATGTAATTGGTTGGTTTGCATTTCCTTTCTCCATGCATTGCATAGAAAACTTTAAAAATCTGAAAACCAGATAACCTAAAAATTTGAAAACTGATCTCTTGCTTCAGACCATTATGCTCTTCTGTAACTTAATGGCATTAAATGCTAATCTGTGTGATCTGCTTATACCAAGACTTGGGACCCAACAATTCAAAGGGACCCAACAATCTGCTCTTGCATTTGGCTGCTCCAGAACTTATGGCATTTAACATTTAGCTCTTCACTTCGATATCACTGTTGAATGCATATCTACTGCTCGAACTTCACATGTAAATCTTCTTCACATCATGTGCTCCAGAACTCATGGCATGTAACATCATAATTGCATATTCTGTCCTTGTATTTGGATTTAATGTAAGCCCTCTTTGCTGATGGCAAAGGGGTAGAAGTTTTGAGATGAGTCATAATTGCCTAATTCATGATTGTATTCCTTTTAGAATTGACTTATAATAAACTCTTAATGACTCATAGTTGCCATCATCAAAAAGGGGGAGAATGTTGGACATGTGTGGAACATGCTTGATTCTATTGTTTTGATGATGTCTGACTATGACTCATTGAAAATCCATAGCCAACTTAGAAGAGTCGACTCCAAGTGTCGACCCCTTCATGCGGAAGTTCTGCCGAACAAGGCTGCGTCGACCCCTTGGTGTCGCTACGTCAACCCCACTGCTCACAGAAGGAAGAAAATCCCAAGCAGTTGTTAGCTGCGTTGACGCCATATGCACTAATGCATCAACTCCAGAGCATCTCCAGCAAGTCTTCAAGCAGTCTTCATCAGCTGCATCGACCCCAAGTCCTCATTGCGTCGACGCAATCAGGCCAAGCTGAGAAAAATGATGAAGAGGGTCAAAAGGCTCACAAGGGTGACAAATAGGCTGTTGGGCTGACAAATGGCTGATAGGGGTGACAAATACATATACAAGGGTAAAAAATGGGTTGCGGAGCTGAAACGAGCAAAATCAACATTGTTGGGTCGACGCAACACTCCCGTGCGTCAACGCAGTCAAGCGGAAAGCCGCTCAACTGTAACGACCCGAGAATCTGATTACCGGGAGAGACCCGATAACCCGAGACTCGAACCTCCGCCCACGAGCCGGGAGGGCTAAAAGGAGTGTGGAGGCACAAAGAAATAGGAAATAAAGCAGGACAATTCAATAATTAATAGAAATAAACAAACAACTACTGCTACAACAGAGTCCAGTCCAATAGAAAGTACAGTTTAAAGCAATAAAAATGTACCACATGTCAAGTGAACACTCGGCCCGGCGAGCTGGCAACTTAGAACCTCCGTACCGCACCCTCGAACCTCGAGAAAGAACCGCCACACCTGAAAAGCAGGGAATGAGTCTCCAAAATAGAGACTCAGCAGGGATCCCGCGGAACCCCAACCGGAAACGATGGCGGTAGCGGAAGGGAAAGCTACAACGACAGCAGGAACAACGAACCGGTGGCCGGTCAAAACTCGGCACTACAGCTACTCCTACCGTACCAGAAAACACACCCCGATCTCACGGTCGGGGGCTACTGAACCACACGAGTACCACTTACTGAAATAAATACCCGCGGCAACCACGCCGTAGAGGTCTGTCTCCCAGGACACGGCCAACCTGGACACGCTGTCCAAGGTGCAACCCCGACCACCCGGTCGCGGACACCGCACCAACAAGATGCAACCTCGGTAAAGCTACTAGCACCAGTCTCACGGCACGAAAACCGACACACACGTCACAGCGAAACAACCTGGACTCAACGCTCAACACAACCGAAAACCCGAAGGTCGAAGTCACAGAGACTGACTGACAGTCTATCACTCCCGACTCGATAGAGTACCTCCCACTAGAAGCACAGTCGGTAGCATCCCCTGATGACTTACACTGCACTGCAGGTGAACTGCCTGACGTGGTAGCGCCTACTAGAGGCACAGACACCGTACAAGTAACCACAAAGCAAGTGACTAGCTGGGGTCATGCCCGTCAGCGTGGGTTCAACCGCCCCCAACCACGTGTGCACACACAGACCATGCGTCCCAGGTCTGGCCTCTAACTGGTTTTCCCCTCAACCGGACTCTGGCTGCAAGACGTGGGGCCCGACGAAAACCAGTCTAAAAATCGTCCTCAGGGTAAGCTCGTACACCTACTCCCAGGTGAGACCAGCACACGCGTACTGGTGGGCTACGACTAGTGGAGGGTCACTAAAGGAGAAGACTCTCATGTCAACGGAAAACCACGTCCGCATCCGACGACGTACGGGGACCATCCCACGTACGGGCACCGTCGCATGGTGACCACAGTCAGAGAAGAAACGGGACTCACAGTCCACAAAGAAACGTAGAAGTACGGTTCCCAAGGCAGCTCACAGGCCGCCAAACCGAATCCCACTCTCAGGGAACAACGGGAAACCTCCAGCTCTAAGCTGGACAACTGGACTCGTGGTCCAAGGCCACACACATGGCCCACACGGAAAGCACAGGAGCACGATTCCCAGGGCAACGTACAAGCTGCCACGTCGATAACTGGACTCGCAGTCCAAGGCCAAACACATGGCCTACTCGGGAATCATTTTCCAGGAAAACTCACGACATGCGGGGGAGACCCCACTGCACATACACCGACACATGGTGACTCGGTCAAGCGTAACACAAAAGCCCGGCACACGAGGAGTCACCCAGACTCTCAAACCCACGGGCACGCTAAACGAGATAGCACGGTCCTTTCGACACCCTCAAAACACAGACACAGAATCCCACGGGTGTCTGGGGCATTCAGAAGACCGCAAGTCGACCACTGGGTCGCAACCGGGTCGACTAGGGACCTACACAACGCGAAACGATCGCAGCAAGCATGAAGAACCACTTCGGCATAACACAGTGCCTGGCGGTCTATCTTTGGGCAGTCACAGACCGTAACGGTCCAAAGGTAGGCCATCACAGCACCCTGACGGTCCAACTCGGGAGCGTCAGACACTCGGTGCGAAACGAACTGTAACGCGCTCACACTGGTGCGTCAAAGCACCTGACGGACCTAAACAGGTGTGTCAGGGCACGAGTGAAAACTGAACGTAACGCGCTCCTCTAGGGGCGTTACGTCACCTAACGGACCGACTCCGGTGCATTAGGCCAGGGAGCTACACAAGCCGTGACGCATACCGCTCGGTGCATCACGCTCTCTAACGCACCTACCCAGGCGCGCTAGGGAGAAGGGTGGATGCGTTAACTCTAACGCTCCTACCCAGGGGCATCACACTACCCTGACGCCCCACACCGGGTGCGTCAGGTGTCTATGACCCCCAACGGTCATAAACCAACGGTCGGAATCACCGTAACGGTCTAGCATGAGGGCGTCACAGCCCTGTGGCGGTCTATCGTGGGGCCGTCAGGCCCACGAACGCCAATACCCAAAACAAAGGAAGCGTAACGCACCTGCCCAGGCGCGTTACACACTGTGGCGGTCACTGGAACGACCGCCACAGCGTCCCGACGGCGGAACGGCGAACTAACACAAAAAATGGCAACCACGCCCCCATACCTCCATGGGAGAGGGAGAAATCAAGGGGGAAGCCCCCTGGGGACCCCTAACATGATTCTAAGCCATCAAAACGCCGAATCGCGGCTCAAATCCATAGATCGGGCGAACACTCCCCAAAACATGATTTTGCCCCAAAAATCCCAAATACACCCGCTCGGCTCACCACGGCCTACAAAACTTGCGGGAAAGGGAATGCACCAGCTGAGGGTCCATCTCCCTACCTCCACCGAAGAAATGACGCGCCTTGGATGCCGATCCACGAAGAAAACGCCGTGAAACCCTCGCCGCTCCACGAACCCGCGGCCGAGCTTCCACGCGCCACCGGCCCTCGATCCTCGACCCGTTCCCCATTTCTCGCCTCCCGCCATCGCCACCTCGCCCTCCTCCACCACCGTCGGCTGCCCGGGGAGAGGGGGAGAGAAAGAGATGAGAGAGAGTGGGAAAGAGAGAATGAGAGGGGGAGAGAGAAAATGGTTAATATATATAGAAAAACTCAAAAATTACAGAAATTCAAAAAATTACAAAAAATTACCTCCACGATCCTCGGGAAGAGCACAATGCCGTGGTAACGTCCCGAAGTCGGAGAACGTCACGGTTCGCCCTGCATAGAGTTCCAAGGGCACATCAGGGAAAAACACGTGTAAAGCACAAAATACACTCCGAGACCCACTAAAATGATCCGAAAAAAAATCCGGGGCATTACATCAAGTATGCATTAGAAGCAGTGGCGACGGATATTAATGAATAATGGTGACAAATATATGGTTAAGGCAGACAAATAGGCGTTAAAGGTGAAAAATGCCCAGTAAGGCTGAGAAATGGCTTGCTGAGTTCAAATGAACAAAATCAACACGGGCTGCGCTAATGCAATGGCCCTACTACGTCGACGCCATCAACGCCAGATCACCAGGAGCTATAGAACCTCTGAAGGCTGCGCCAATGCGGTGCCTTCAATGCATCAACATAATCAACGCCAGCACACCAGAATCTGAATAACTCATGAAGCTACGTCAATGTAGGATCACTGCTCCGTCGACAGACCAGAAGGCTTCTCAAGCATTTCTTCTTCAAACCTGCAACACGTTCTGAAGATCATCTAGAGAATATAAAATGCAGATGTAAACTTCCAAAAACATGCTTTTTGAGGTCTGGAAGAGGATCCCAGGTCAGAGCTTCTGCTATTCCGTAATGAGGGGTCAGAACATCTTTTTGGACAAGATCATGTCAGCCACCAATTAAGAAAAAGTCTTCTCTGCCAGAAGACTATCTTTTTTGTCCTGAGAGAGGACTGGCTAGGTGGTATGCACTTTATTACACACTGGACAAAGCCATTCCCTCTACCACGAGCTTTCAAATATAGTCTACTTTCTGCCTGCCACTGTCTTATCTTAGGACTGATATGAAAAGCCCTGCAAGCTCAAGTCAACATTCTACAAGATATCTACTTCAAAGCCAAGAAAAGATTTTGGAGGGAAAAATTTGTCTTCTCATCAGCTTCCTTATTCCCGCTGGATCAAGTCAAGCACTGCTGGAAAAAGGTTAGAGGTCAAAGAAAATACTTTGATTTGAATCGCTCATATTGCAGATTTCTTGGAGGGAAAATTTCCACTGTCTCTTCTATATATACTTGAAGCTTCTATTGAAGGAGCTGCTGTTGCCCTAAGAAGAAGCCAACGTCTCTTGAGCCTTCAGCAGAAAACCTGTAAGAAAGAAAGGAAGGGAGTGAGAGCAGCCCAGCATCTGGCCATCCCAGTCCAATGCTGTAAGATAAAATGAGAGAAGAATAAGAGAAGAGAGAGAGGTCTTGAGAGAAAGTGTAACGACCCGAGAATCCGATTACCGGGAAGGCCCGATAACCCGAGACTCGCACCGCCACCCACGAGCCCGAAGACTCGGAAGGGTTAAAAGGATGGTGTGGAAACTACACAAGTATCACAAATAATTGCAGAAATTAAACAGTTATAATATTAAGCAGGAAATGAATTTAACATTTTACATGGTCCACAATAAAATAACAACAACAGCAACAGTAGTCCACGACTAGTACAGTGACAAGAAAGAAAAGTACAGCTACACGGGGCATCCCCCGGCTCTGACCTCTGGCACTACCTCTGGACACCCGCACCACGCTTCCGCTGCGCTCCTGACGCGCTCCCCGAAGGTGGCGCCTCACCTGAAACACGGTGAAAACACGCAGGGAATGAGTCTCGGAACAAGACTCAGTAGGGATCACTCGAACCCTACCTCGAAAAACGAGAAACCACTACTCTAGCGGTAGGAAAGTACCTCGGAAAGGAAAGCCCTGTACTCTACAGAACTAGACCCTACGGCACGCAAACCGACACATGTGCCACGGTACGAGAAGACCGCAACTCAACGGTCGAACCGTCAAAACCCGAAGGTCGGAAACACACGACTGACAGTCTGACACTCCGTACTCGACAGGAGTACCACCCACTAGAAGCACAGCCGGTAGCGTCCCCTGACGTCTTACACCGCACCGCAGGTGAACCGCCTGACGTGGTAGGTCCTACCCGAGGCGCAAACACCGTACAAGTAACCACAAACAAGTGACTAGCTGGGGTCACGCCCGTCGACGTGGGTCCAACCGCCCCCAACCACGTGTGCACACACAGACCGCGCGTCCCTGGTCTGGCCCTCTGACCGGTTTTCCCCTCAGCCGGACTCTGGCTGCAAGACGTGGGGCCCAACGGTAACCGGTCCACAAACCGTCTCTAAAGGTCAGCCCGTACACCACTCCCTGGTGCGACTAGCACACGCGTACTAGTAGGCTACGACTAGTGGAGGGTCACTGAAGGAGTAGACTCTCAAGTTACGGAAAACAACTCCCAAGCCCGACAACGTGTGGGAATCACCCCACGCACTAGTCCCGTCGCACGGAGACCACGGTCGGAGAAAAGCGAGGTTGCCACCCTCATGGGGCAACACAGGAAGTGGCGGTCTACCCTCAGACCGTCACTGCCAAATGGCGGTCCACTCTAGGGCCGTCACTTGGAAATAGCGGTCTAAGGCGAACCGTCACACGGCCAGGGGGTAGGGGGAAGCGACGCGCTTACCCTAGTGCGTCGCTTGGAAGCGGCGCACCTAGGCCAGGGCGTCACATGGCACCCCACACCCACGAAAACCACAGGGAAAGTAACGCGCTTACCCTGGCGCGTCGCTTGCAAGCAACGCGTCGGGCTCAGTGCGTTACTCGCATGTGACGCGCCTAGACCAGCGCGTCGCATGGCCCTCACGCTCGGGATGGAAAGGGAAGTGACGCGCCTGCCCCAGCGCGTCGCTTGTAAGTAACGCGCTGGGCCCAGTGCGTCGCTTGGCCCATCCACATGGGGGACAACAGGAAGTAACGCTCCTGCCCCAGTGCGTTACACGCATGTAACGCGCCTATCTCGGTGCGTTACATGGCCTGACCCCCAACGGTCAAAACCCAACGGTCGAAAGCATGTGACGGCCCAGCCCAGGGGCGTCACTAGCAAACGGCGGCCAGTCGCAGGACCGCTACAGCCCTCGACCCTAAAGGCCAACACCCAGGGAAGTAACGCACCCCTCTAGGGGCGTTACAAGCATGTGACGGTCACTGGAGTGACCGTCGCTTGCCCCAGAGCACGCTACGGCGGGAAAACCCCAAAAACACCAACCACGCCCCCGTACCTCCACCGGAGAGGGGGAAAACAAGGGGGAAGACCCCTGGGGACCCCTAGCATGCATCTAAGCCACCAAAACATAGAATCATGGGCTAAAACCATAGATCGGGCGGCTCACCCCAAAACATGGAAAAACCCCAAAAACGCCCAAACATGCCTCTCTCGGCCTCCCCGCGGCCTACAAACCACGGAAAAGAACGGCGAAGAGCTAGGGAACGTCACCCTACCTCAATGGAGCGAATGCTCCGCCGGATCGTCCACGAATCGCGAAGAACGCTTGAAAACCCTCGTTCTTCCTTAAGCTTCCCACGCTTGCCGCACGCCCCCACGACCGCCTCGCTGCCGCCCACGTCGCCGCGCCGTCGCCCCGCCGCCGTCTGCAGCCGGAGGGGAGCTCGCCGTGGCCAACCGGGAGGAAGAGAGGGAGAGGGAGGGAGACACGGTGGAGGAGGAAAGAGGAAGAAGAAGAGAGGAAGAAGAAGATGGTGGGGGAGAGAGAAAAGAAAAAGGGTTTTATAGAAAAACCCGGAAAATCCGTAAAATTCCAAAAAATAGGAAATCACACCCCCGCGATCCTCGGAACGCACCGATCGCAACGGTACCACTCGTGTCCGTGTGAACAGCCCGGTTCACCCGCAACGAGCGTCCGAAGAGAAAAGCCGAAACACACACCGGGAATCGGAAAACACACGCGGAAAAAGCCGCGGAACGCCTCCGGGCCTCCGAAACGACTCCGGATCGCGCCGATCCGAACACGAAAGATGTCCGAAACGAAATTTCGGACACAACGGAGCCGGACACTCCGAAAACTAGATCCGGGACCCATGAAGAAGGATCCGAAAGGTCCGGGATATTACAGCCCTCCCCCCTTAAGGAATTTCGTCCTCGAAATTGAGAACAACCCAAGGGGAAAGAAGAGGAAGACTCACTCAAACAGGTACGGGAACTGCTGACGCATCTCGTCCTCACGTTCCCACGAAGCCTCACCACCAGAGTGTCGTTGCCACACGACTTTTACCAAGGGAATGACCTTGTTCCGCAGGCGCTGCTCTCGCCTATCCTCCACGCGGATCGGAAACTCTGGGAGAGAAAGATCTGGAGTCACCTCAGGCCAAACGGAAAACTCGAGCACATGAGAGTCATCGGGCATATACTTCCGCAACATAGAGACGTGGAACACGTCATGCACCGACGCCAACTCAGAGGGTAACTGCAACCGGTAAGCAACCTCACCGATGCGCTCCACAATCGCGAAAGGACCAATATAGCGGGGACTCAGCTTCCCACGCCGTCCAAACCGCATCACCCCCTTCATCGGAGAAACTCTCAAGAACACATGATCGCCCACGGCGAACTCGAGGGGCTGCCGCCTACGGTCAGCATAGCTCTTCTGCCGACTCTGGGCCGCCAACATGTTCTGACGAACCAGGTGCACAACATCCACACATTGCTGCACCAATTCCGGTCCCGTCAAAACACGCTCACCCACCTCAAACCAATCAAGTGGAGTCCGACAAGGACGCCCATACAATGCCTCATAAGGAGCCATGCCGATGCTCGAATGAAAGCTGTTGTTATAGGCAAACTCCACTAACGATAGGTGACGAATCCAACTCCCTTGCCACTCCAGGCAGCAGGATCTCAGCATGTCCTCCAAAGTCTGAATGGTCCTCTCAGACTGGCCATCCGACTGTGGATGATACGCCGAGCTAAATGCCAACTCCGTGCCAAGAGCTCGCTGGAAACTCCTCCAGAATCCAGAAGTGAAGCGCGGATCCCGATCCGACACGATCGAAATGGGAACCCCATGCAACGGAACGATCCGCTCCACATAAAGACGAGCCAACCTGGACACGCTCCAGCTGACCTTGACCGGTAACAATCGAGTCACCTTCGTCAGCCGATCCACCAGCAACCAAATACTGTCCTGCCCAGTCGGGGTTCTGGGCAACCCCACCACAAAATCCGTGGTCACATGGTCCCATTTCCAAGCAGGAACATCCAAGGGCTGGAGAGTACCGCCTGGTCGCTGATGCTCCGCCTTCACTTGCTGACAGATCAGGCACCTGGCCACAAACTCGGCCACATCTCTCTTCATGCCAGGCCACCAGAACTGCCTCCGCAAGTTCCGATACATCTTCGTCGCACCCGGGTGCACAGTGTACCTGCTCCCATGAGCCTCGCGTAACACCGCACGACGAACCTGCTCCTCCCCTGGGACGTACAGCCTGCCACGAAACCTCGCAGCACCGTCCTCGTCAAGCTCCACATCAGCTACCGCCAAAATCCGGGGCAACTCAGGGTCCGCATGCTGAGCCTCTGTCACCTGACGACGGATAGCAGGAGTGACAGTCAGACTCGCAAGCACTGCCAACCCTCGCTCCTGGGGAATCTTGAGCCTGAAGGAAACTTCGGGCACTTGTTCCCAGAGCCTCCACTTCCTCAGCATCAAGGTACTGACCGCAACCTTCCTACTCAAGGCATCGGCGACGACATTCATCCTGCCCGGCTGATAAGACAGGGTGAAGTCATAGTCCTTCATGAACTCCATCCAACGCCTTTGTCTGAGGTTCAGATCTCTCTGCGAGAACACATACCTCAGACTCTGATGGTCAGTGAACACCTCGAACTTCTCACCGTACAGATAATGCCTCCAGATCTTCAGCGCGAAGATCACTGCCGCCAACTCAAGGTCATGGGTAGGGTAGTTCTCCTCATGGGGCTTTAGCTGCCGAGATGCATAAGCCACCACTCTACCATGCTGCATCAGAACAGCACCCAATCCGACGCCGGAAGCATCTGTACACACCACAAAACCTCCCGATCCAGAAGGCAAAACCAACACCGGAGCCGAGGTGAGCAACCTCTTCAGTTCCCTAAAGCTCTGCTCACACTCCTCGGACCAGACGAAAGGCACATCCTTCCGCGTGAGCCTCGTCATCGGGGTCGCAATGCGGGAAAAATCCTGGATAAACCGGCGATAATAACCCGCAAGCCCCAAGAAACTCCGGATCTCCGTCACCGACCTCGGCCTCGGCCACTGCATCACGGCCTCGACCTTGGCGGGATCCACGGAAATGCCATCACCAGAAATCACGTGCCCCAGAAAGTGCACCTCGCTGAGCCAAAACTCGCACTTGCTGAGCTTCGCATACAACTGGTGATCTCGCAACGTCTGCAGCACCACACCCAAATGGTACGCATGCTCCTCGGCAGACTGCGAATAAACAAGGATGTCATCCACGAAGATGACCACGAACTGGCCCAAATACGGGTGGAACACCCTCTGCATCAAGTCCATGAAGGTTGCTGGGGCATTGGTGAGCCCAAACGGCATCACCAGAAACTCATAATGCCCGTACCTCGTACTGAACACAGTCTTCTCCACATCGGACTCGCGAATTCTCAGCTGATAGTAACCGGACCGCAAATCAACCCGCGAGAACACTCGCGCAGACTGCAGCTGGTCGAACAAATCATCAATCCGCGGCAACGGATACTTGTTCTTAACGGTCACTTCATTCAGCTGCCGATAGTCAATGCACAGCCGCAGACTACCGTCCTTCTTCTTCACAAACAGCACGGGCGCACCCCAAGGGGAAAAGCTCGGACGAATATACCCCTTGGCCAACAGCTCCTGCAACTGCGCCCTCAACTCCCTCAACTCAGCGGGGGCCATACGGTAGGGAGCCTTCGCCAAAGGTCCCGTACCAGGCACAACCTCGATCACGAAATCGATCTCCCGCTGGGGAGGTAATCCAGGCAACTCCTCAGGAAAAACATCGGGAAACTCGCACACCACCGCAATGTCCTCGACATTCGGCTCCATCCGGTCAGACACAACCACTGACGCGAGAAAACCCTGGCAACCTGAATCAAGCAATCGACGGGCTCGAATAGCAGAGATAAGAAATCGAGAAGAGGTGGAACGGATACCTTGGAAATAGAAGGTCCTCTTGCTCGGATGCTGGAAGTAGACCCTCTTCATTCCACAATCCACCACCGCTCTATGAGTCTCGAGCCAATCCATGCCTAGAATCACATCATAATCCCGAAGCTGCAACGCATACAACCTGCCTGGCATACTCCGTCCATCGATCCACACCGGAACCTGGTCGAAGCAATACGGAGTGACCATAAAGTCACCCGAAGGCAACTCCACAGCCAAATCACAGGACAACTGGGTCACCGGCTCCTCGACGCTCGACGCGAAATCCTCCGAAATAAACGAATGAGACGCGCCAGAATCAAATAAAACCCGAGCCGCACAACCCAAAATCTGAACGGTACCTTCCACGAGCTGCGACGCTACTGCCTCTGCCCTGGTCAAGTGCGTGATCTGGCCACGAGCTCTCTGCCTGCCTCCCACACTAGCTGACCTGGGTAGCGGCGGATACTGTCCCTGCTGCTGCTGCTGCTGGGAAACCTGCTGCTGCGGCGGCCTCTGAGGACAGTCACGCGCCATGTGCCCTGGCTGGTCACACCGAAAGCAGATGATCGGCGCCGTGCACTGCCTGCCTGGGTGGGTCTCACTACACCGTGGACAAGGTCCTCGCGATCCACCCACCGATCCCTGTCGCTGCAAAGGAAACGGCTGCTGCACACTGCCCGATGAAGCCTGCCTTTGATCTCTGGACTTCTTCTTGCCGAACCCCTTCTTGAAGAACTTCTTGACCTTCGAGCCGAAGGACGCAGATCCTGTCACCGAAGCTGCATGTGCCGGCACTCCTGAACCACTCATCGCAGACTGAAAGAAACCCTGCTGCTGAGTAGCCGACTGCTGGCTGCGACCTGACACAGACTGCCCCTGGCTGATCGGTCCTCGAGTCCTCTGCATATCCATCTCCAAGGAAATCGCAACACGAGACGCCGTCTCGAGATCAGTGGCCCCATTCGCGATCAGATGGTGCCTCAGCTCCAGCCTCAAGCCCTGCACAAACTGCGTCATCCTCACCCTCTCATGCTCCATGATATGAGGTGCATACCGACCCAGCTCGACAAATCGGGCCCTGTACTGCAACACGGACATGTCACCCTGCACCAGCTCCAGAAACTCCCGCATCCGCTGCGTAGCAACAACATCTGGACAGTACGTACGCTCGAAAGCACTGACAAAGTCATCCCACTCGACCTGCTCAAGTGGACGAAGCTGAAAGGACGTCTTCCACTCGGAAGACCACCACCTCCGAGCCGTACCCTGCAACTGGTTGTAGGCCAACACCACTCTGTCCTCGACAGTACTCTTCGCAGAACTGAACACCCGCTCCATCTCATCAAGCCAATCACGAGCCGCATCAGGGTCTGCCTGGCCGCTAAAGTAAGGTGGATGGAACTGCATGAAGTCCCTCACTGCTCGGCCTGGCCCACCCCTGACTGACGAGCCCTCACCGGCCTCTCCGCCGAACTGCTGAGCCATGAGATGGTACATGCCACGGAGAAAACCCTCGGCCCCCGGAGCCTTCGCAGCATCCGCGGCCTCGGTAGCTCCCGGAACTCTGCTATGCTCCTCCTGGTCCCTCTGGACCCCCTGCTGGATCTCCTGACCTCCAGCCGACTGCCCCTGCTGAGAGCGAGAACTTCTCCTCGGCGCCATACTCGCTCCTGAAGCACAAGACAGAAAAACACACAAACGGCAAGGTCAAAATAAACACACGGTGCCCAATGCCAGCGTCATCTGTACATCATCGTTGTGGACTAGTGGACCACTACAATTACCTATGATTCTCATGTAATTCCACAACCGCGCTCTGATACCAGCTGTAACGACCCGAGAATCCGATTACCGGGAAGGCCCGATAACCCGAGACTCGCACCGCCACCCACGAGCCCGAAGACTCGGAAGGGTTAAAAGGATGGTGTGGAAACTACACAAGTATCACAAATAATTGCAGAAATTAAACAGTTATAATATTAAGCAGGAAATGAATTTAACATTTTACATGGTCCACAATAAAATAACAACAACAGCAACAGTAGTCCACGACTAGTACAGTGACAAGAAAGAAAAGTACAGCTACACGGGGCATCCCCCGGCTCTGACCTCTGGCACTACCTCTGGACACCCGCACCACGCTTCCGCTGCGCTCCTGACGCGCTCCCCGAAGGTGGCGCCTCACCTGAAACACGGTGAAAACACGCAGGGAATGAGTCTCGGAACAAGACTCAGTAGGGATCACTCGAACCCTACCTCGAAAAACGAGAAACCACTACTCTAGCGGTAGGAAAGTACCTCGGAAAGGAAAGCCCTGTACTCTACAGAACTAGACCCTACGGCACGCAAACCGACACACGTGCCACGGTACGAGAAGACCGCAACTCAACGGTCGAACCGTCAAAACCCGAAGGTCGGAAACACACGACTGACAGTCTGACACTCCGTACTCGACAGGAGTACCACCCACTAGAAGCACAGCCGGTAGCGTCCCCTGACGTCTTACACCGCACCGCAGGTGAACCGCCTGACGTGGTAGGTCCTACCCGAGGCGCAAACACCGTACAAGTAACCACAAACAAGTGACTAGCTGGGGTCACGCCCGTCGACGTGGGTCCAACCGCCCCCAACCACGTGTGCACACACAGACCGCGCGTCCCTGGTCTGGCCCTCTGACCGGTTTTCCCCTCAGCCGGACTCTGGCTGCAAGACGTGGGGCCCAACGGTAACCGGTCCACAAACCGTCTCTAAAGGTCAGCCCGTACACCACTCCCTGGTGCGACTAGCACACGCGTACTAGTAGGCTACGACTAGTGGAGGGTCACTGAAGGAGTAGACTCTCAAGTTACGGAAAACAACTCCCAAGCCCGACAACGTGTGGGAATCACCCCACGCACTAGTCCCGTCGCACGGAGACCACGGTCGGAGAAAAGCGAGGTTGCCACCCTCATGGGGCAACACAGGAAGTGGCGGTCTACCCTCAGACCGTCACTGCCAAATGGCGGTCCACTCTAGGGCCGTCACTTGGAAATAGCGGTCTAAGGCGAACCGTCACACGGCCAGGGGGTAGGGGGAAGCGACGCGCTTACCCTAGTGCGTCGCTTGGAAGCGGCGCACCTAGGCCAGGGCGTCACATGGCACCCCACACCCACGAAAACCACAGGGAAAGTAACGCGCTTACCCTGGCGCGTCGCTTGCAAGCAACGCGTCGGGCTCAGTGCGTTACTCGCATGTGACGCGCCTAGACCAGCGCGTCGCATGGCCCTCACGCTCGGGATGGAAAGGGAAGTGACGCGCCTGCCCCAGCGCGTCGCTTGTAAGTAACGCGCTGGGCCCAGTGCGTCGCTTGGCCCATCCACATGGGGGACAACAGGAAGTAACGCTCCTGCCCCAGTGCGTTACACGCATGTAACGCGCCTATCTCGGTGCGTTACATGGCCTGACCCCCAACGGTCAAAACCCAACGGTCGAAAGCATGTGACGGCCCAGCCCAGGGGCGTCACTAGCAAACGGCGGCCAGTCGCAGGACCGCTACAGCCCTCGACCCTAAAGGCCAACACCCAGGGAAGTAACGCACCCCTCTAGGGGCGTTACAAGCATGTGACGGTCACTGGAGTGACCGTCGCTTGCCCCAGAGCACGCTACGGCGGGAAAACCCCAAAAACACCAACCACGCCCCCGTACCTCCACCGGAGAGGGGGAAAACAAGGGGGAAGACCCCTGGGGACCCCTAGCATGCATCTAAGCCACCAAAACATAGAATCATGGGCTAAAACCATAGATCGGGCGGCTCACCCCAAAACATGGAAAAACCCCAAAAACGCCCAAACATGCCTCTCTCGGCCTCCCCGCGGCCTACAAACCACGGAAAAGAACGGCGAAGAGCTAGGGAACGTCACCCTACCTCAATGGAGCGAATGCTCCGCCGGATCGTCCACGAATCGCGAAGAACGCTTGAAAACCCTCGTTCTTCCTTAAGCTTCCCACGCTTGCCGCACGCCCCCACGACCGCCTCGCCGCCGCCCACGTCGCCGCGCCGTCGCCCCGCCGCCGTCTGCAGCCGGAGGGGAGCTCGCCGTGGCCAACCGGGAGGAAGAGAGGGAGAGGGAGGGAGACACGGTGGAGGAGGAAAGAGGAAGAAGAAGAGAGGAAGAAGAAGATGGTGGGGGAGAGAGAAAAGAAAAAGGGTTTTATAGAAAAACCCGGAAAATCCGTAAAATTCCAAAAAATAGGAAATCACACCCCCGCGATCCTCGGAACGCACCGATCGCAACGGTACCACTCGTGTCCGTGTGAACAGCCCGGTTCACCCGCAACGAGCGTCCGAAGAGAAAAGCCGAAACACACACCGGGAATCGGAAAACACACGCGGAAAAAGCCGCGGAACGCCTCCGGGCCTCCGAAACGACTCCGGATCGCGCCGATCCGAACACGAAAGATGTCCGAAACGAAATTTCGGACACAACGGAGCCGGACACTCCGAAAACTAGATCCGGGACCCATGAAGAAGGATCCGAAAGGTCCGGGATATTACAGAAAGCAACCCTGCAATTTGAGCAAGAAGAAGAAGAAGATCTTCGGATCTAAGCCTGAGGTCACAGCCACCAGCTTCCAGATTTCTATCTGAAGCCATAGCTGGTGTTTTGTCTTGTTTCTTACTTTTTTTACCTGCAACCCACCTCAGTTTAACAATGTGTGTCTGGCGCTCTGCTTGAGAGACCGGATGTGTTTTTCGCTGCACTTGCAGCTTATCTTCTTTGCTTGTCTATGTGCGAGTGTGTGTGTGTGTGTGTGTGTGTGTGTGTGTGTGTGTGTGTGTGTGTGTGTGTGTGTGTGTGTGTGTGTGTGTGTGTGTGTGAGTGTGTGTGTGTGTGTGTGTGTGTGTGTGTGTGTGTGTGTGTGTGTGTGTGTGTGTGTGTGTGTGTGTGTTGAGGGGTAGATGTAGGTCTACGAGTTTGCAGACTGAACCACCTTAAAAATCCTTATGCAATGGGTTGTGATTTATGTGTTTGATCTATCTTCTGTATCCCTGTTCAAAGGTTATTGTGTTAGCTTAAACGCATGCTATCTTAGTTGCTTTTCAATGAACACACATTAGCTTATTGTCCACGCACGTTGGGAATCTGTTGAGCAGTCATTCTACTTGTAGTTCAGAACGGGTTGTGTGGGTGCGTCGACCCCACCAATCTGCTACGTCGACGCAGCTTCCCACTAGAGAACTGAACTATACTGCAACCCTAGAGACTGAGTCGACCCAGCACTCGAGTGCGTCGACTTGAGCAGTCTGGGTCTGATATTTTGCTCCAGCCCTTGAACCACTCATGCTAAATCCGCTATGCTTCATGTTCAAGGATTTTATTTGCATCATAGCAGTAGTGTGTTTTATCCAGCTAAGCTTAAAATTGGGCATAATTTGTCACCGGATCTATTCAACCCCCCTTCTAGATCCTGTTGCACCCAAGGGACCTAACAACCGCCAATACCCAAGGGACACATCACAATCAATTGCCTGGGACTTCACAATCTGAAATTTACCACTCACAATAGCCAACTCACTGGGCGCACATCGGCTACAGAAAACTATCTGCCAGCCGCCAATCACACATCACTGGGCACTATCTTGGTCTCCCCTAGCCATCCGGCCAATTCTAGCTTCTCGAGAGGAGAGAAAATAACGAGGTCACTCACGCGAACCTCAAACTCCTCAATCACCATTATCCTGGGCACACTGCCTAAAACTCCTTTCCAATGGTGGGGCCCCATCTTGCATCACACTTCAGAGGATTCTTTCGTCGAAGAGACAGCTATTCCTTATCACAACCTTCTAATCTACACTTATCAATTCCACAGTTCCACCTGAACTGCTAACCAATGACAACCAACACCCAGCTCCCACACATACAATCCCCTTTCACAGCTCCTTCTGAGCCAAGGGAACACCACAATCTAGATAGGGGCATCACAAGAAGCACCGAGTTCCAAACTCTCTCGGGCCTTGCCATAGCCAAGCTCTCCATCCACAACCATCACATCACTTAACCTGTGACGACCCAGGGTCCGGATACCGGGTAAACCCGATAACACTTGGATCTTGCGAGGCCTCCCAAGAGCGGTAAAGCTCCGAAGGGATAAAAGGAGTGACCGGGGTACATTGAAGTCCCAAATAAAGTAGTAAGTAATTAATATATCAATGATCGGATTTGCTAAAGTAGCAAGAAATAAAATTACTTTTTCAATTAACAGTTTAAATTAACAGAGTCCAGTCCAAATAAAGACAAGTACATACCAACAGAAATTAAGACGTACACTGAATGTCAGGGGAAGCTCGACGCAGAGAACGCTGGCAAAGCTGGCAACAACGAACTGACGCACCGCGTCATAAACCACCAGGAAGAAGAGCGACAACACCTGAAAAGTAGGGGTGAGCCTCGTGTCACTGGCTCAGTAGGGGTCATGCAGATCCCCACTGGAAACAACGCAGTAACACGGAACAACAAGGCTAAACAGTAAAGCATGAAAGAACAGGAGCAACAGCAGTAACTACAAAAGTAAAGTTGTAACAAGCAGGAGTAAGAACAGCTAAATAAAAGAGTAAAGCCGTGGTAACCAGAAACACGGCCGCCGACCAAATCACGGCTCTCTAAGCTACTCCAAATGGCAACAGAAAGGTGAACCCCGATCTCACCAAGTCGGGCGTTACCGATCCGTCAACCGAGCACAAGCTCCGTAGCTGAAGCCTACCAAAACAGGCAAAATCCCTAAAAAGACCTACAACGTCAAAAACATGAACATACACAACTAGATCGTCATGTACGTTACACAAGACTAGGCCTTGAGTAAAGCCATACATAGGCTACTCGGGAACCAATGACGGAAAGACACGTCACGGGGCACGAGAATCACTAGAGTCATGCGTCAAGTGACAAGAGCACCTCCTCACTAGAAGAACAGCCAGATGCATCCACTGACATCTTACACTGCGCCACAAGTATCTCCCACACGTCTGAAACGATGGTAACTGAGACACTCACTGAACCAGAGTACAAGGAACAACAGTAACGAGTGACTAGTCAGGGTCACGTCCGTCAGTGCTCGTCCAACCGCCCTGACCACGTGTGCACACACAAGCTCAATGCCTTGAGCCAGGCCTCTAGCTAGCTTTCTCCCCCAGTAGGACGCTACTATAAGGCAAGGGAGTCCACAGAAACTAGCTTACGAACCGTCTATCGGGAACTGCCCCGCCACCACTCCGAGGTGGGACGACACACTGGAACGCGTGAGTCGTCAGGCCACGACTAGTGGAGGCTCACTGGACACAGAGACTCCAAAACACCAGTGCTGAAGTACAGACAGGCTAAGCACGCACTGTCGCACGTACTACAAAGCACCAGACACAGGACACGAGGTGGCATACCAGACTGCCACCAGACTCAAGATAGACAACTAGACCTACAAACACAACGATCCTTGAGTCAGGAGACTCAAGATCAAGATCATCGCACAAAGCGGTAATAAGCCGCCAATCAGTCTAATCCCTAAGCCACATCACGGTAAAACACCGATAAAAGAAACGACATAGGATCACCTGATCCACGCCTCCGCACAACACAAACCACGGAGAACTAAGGAATCACCAAGACCCTCAAGGCACATGGATACGTAAACCGAGGTAAGATGATACCTCAAGGCGTCCAAAACCATCTCTCGATCCATACAGGACCATCGAGGCAACCATAAGGTCATATGTCAACCACTGGATCACACCGGGTTGACTAGAACCAATCATGACCCTAAAATAGTATGAAACACTACTCGGTATAAGGGCACTCCCCGGCCACCTACAACATGGTCTTCGCCCTCATAGGACATCCAAGATATCCACGGGACTACGGGAAAACCACAAGGTAAGGCCAAGACAAACGGAGGCCAAATATCAGGAAAACAAAGCTATGGGAAGTAAACGGTCGTATGCCAGGCCGCTAGGTGAACCAAGCAGTCAGCCACGGAACTGCTATCCTCACACAGAGAATACAAACACTGGGCGGTCAAGAAAGAGCCGCACCAAGACAACCGGCCTATAAACAAGCCGTCTCACTGAGCTAAGCAGTCCAGGACATGGCAGCTTCACTCAGAGACTCGAACAGACAAAACTGCGATCCATAGGGGTAAGCGGTCTATCGCAGGGCCGCCAGAAGACTATAGCGGTCAAGGACCTGACTGCTAGACCCAGTCAAACCCCCTACAGTGAAACCGACTTAAACCAGTCAAATAGACCCTAGCGGTCTCCAATAGGGCTGCTAAGAACGCATAGCGGTCAAGGCTAGTACCGCTAGCCCAACCGACTTGCAAACCCTCGAACCGACATAAACGGTGCCTAACGGTCTAACGATGAACCGCCACAGCTAGCCTCGCGGTCTATCGTAAGGCCGCTTGGCCAAACCAAACTCGGTATTCGATCCCTACGAGGCCTCCCAAGAGCGGTAAAGCTCCGAAGGGATAGAAGGAGTGACTGGGGTACATTGAAGTCCTAGATAAAGTAGTAAGCAATTAATATTTCAATGATCAGGTTTGCTAAAGTAGCAAGAAATAAAATTACTTTCTCAATTAACAGTTTAAATTAACAGAGTCCAGTCCAAATAAAGACAAGTACAAACCAATAGAAATTAAAACGTACACTGAATGTCAGGTGAAGCCCGACACAGAGAACCCTGGCAAAGCTGGCAACAACGAACTGACGCACCGCGTCACAAACCACCAGGAAGAAGAGCGACCACACCTGAAAAGTAGAGGTGAGCCTCGTGTCACTGGCTTAGTAGGGGTCACGCAGATTCCCACTGAAAACAACGCAGTAACACGGAACAACAAGGCTAAACAGCAAAGCAGGAAAGAACAGGAGCAACAACAGTAACTACAAAAGTAAAGTTGTAAAAAGCAGGAGTAAGAACAGCTAAAGAAAAGAGTAAATCTGTACTAACCAGAAACACGGCCGCCGACCAAACCACAACTCTCTAAGTTACTCCAAACGGCAACAGAAATGCGAACCCCGATCTCACCAAGTCGGGCGTTACCGATCCGTCAACCGAGCACAAGCTCCATAGCTGAAGCCTACCAAAATAGGCAAAAGCCCTAAAAAGACCTACACAGTCAAAAACACGAACATACACAACTAGATCATCATGTATGTTATACAAGACTAGGCCTCGAGTAAAGCCATACATAGGCTACTCGGGAACCAATGACGGAAAGACATGTCACGGGGCACGAGAATCACTAGAGTCATGCGTCAAGTGACAAGAGCACCTCCTCACTAGAAGAACAGCCAGATGCGTCCACTAACATCTTACACTGTGCCACAGGTATCTCCCACACGTCTGAAACGACGGTAACTGAGACACTCACTGAACCAGAGTACAAGGAACAACAGTAACAAGTGACTAGTCAGGGTCACGCCCGTCGGCGCTCGTCCAACCACCCCTGACCACGTGTGCACACACAAGCTCAATGCCTTGAGCCAGGCCTCTAGCTAGCTTTCTCCCCCAGTAGGACGCTACTGTAAGGCAAGGGAGCCCACAGGAACTAGCTTACGAACCATCTATCGGGAACTGCCCCGCCACCACTCCGAGGTGGGACGACACACTGGAACGCGCGAGTCGTCAGGCTACGACTAGTGGAGGCTCACTAGACACAGAGACTCCAAAACACCAGTGCTGAAGTACAGACAGGCTAAGCACGCACTGTCGCATGTACTACAAAGCACCAGACACAGGACACGAGGTAGCATACCAGACTGCCACCAGACTCAGGACAGACAACTAGACCTACAAACACAATGATCCTTGAGTCAGGAGACTCGGGGTCAAGATCGTCGCACAAAGCGATAATAAGCCGTCAATCAGTATAATCCCTAAGCCACATCACGGTAAAACACCGATAAAGGAAACGACATAGGATCACCTGATCCACGCCTCCGCACAACACAAACCACGGAGACCTGAGGAATCACCAAGACCCTCAAGGCACATGGATACGTAAACCGAGGTAAGATGATACCTCAAGGTGTCCAAAACCATCTCTCGATCCATACAGGACCATCGAGGCAACCAAAAGGTCATATGTCAACCACTGGATCACACCGGGTTGACCAGAACCAATCATGACCCTAAAATAGTATGGAACACTACTCGGTATAAGGGCACTCCCCGGCCACCTACAACATGGTCTTCTCCCTTATAGGACATCAAAGATATGCACGGGATTACGTGCAAACCACTAGGTAAGGCCAAGACAAACGAAGGCCAAATATCAGGAAAACAAAGCTCTAGGAAGTAAACGGTCGTATGCCAGGTCGCTAGGTAAACCAAGTAGTCAGCCATGGAACCGCTATGCTCACACAGAGAATACAAACACTGGGCGGTCAAGAAAGAGCCGCACCAAGACAACCAGCCTATAAACAAGTCGTCTCACTGAGCTAAGCAGTCCCGGACATGGCCCCTTCACTCAGAGACTCTAACGGACAAAACAGTGATCCATAGGGGTAAGCAGTCTATCGTAGGGCCGCCAGAAGACTGTAGCGGTCAAGGACCTGACCGCTAGACCTAGTCAAACCCCCTACAGTGAAACCGACTTAAACCAGTCAAACAGACCCTAGCGGTCTCCCATAGGGCCACTAAGAACGCATAGCGGTCAAGGTTAGGACCGCTAGCCCAACCGACTTGCAAACCCTCGAACCGACATAAACGGTGCCTAGCGGTCTAACAATGAACCGCCATAGCTAGCCTCGTTGTCTATCGTAAGGCCGCTTGGCCAAACTGACATAATACTAAAATGTAGCGGTCTAACTCTGCACCGCCACACCAGGCATAGCGGTCCTACTATAGGCCGCTAGTCGACACAAACGGTCGATCGCGTGACCGCGAAGACCTGAATCGACATAAGATTGACTCGACGCCCAACGCAACCTAGCGGTCATATGCTGGGCCGCTAGAAGAAAACTTGCGGTCACTGAAAGGATCGCTAAGCCGTTACGACGGGTAAAATAGAGGATTGGCAGGATCTCGGCCTTTCCACGCCCCAATGGCGTCTAAACGACGAGGATACAACCCTAAACACCATAAAAGCCTGCCACAGACCAGAAGAGATCATTTTGACACCAAAAACACAAGAAACGGGCTATTCTATCGAATCGACCCAAATTGAGTCACATGGGTTCCCGGGCTCACACCGGTCCCAAATGACAACCAATCGCCACAAAACCAGCGGAAATGGAATGCTAACATGCCAGAGAATCTATTGATACCGATTACACTAAAAATCATCGCCTGGGAAGGCGAACTCGTCTCACACCCCCCGAACATGCTTTTGCCCAAAATGAGACTAAACTTGCTCGTTCTCGCACCGGACAGCTCGAAATCACGGGGGAACGTAGTACAGGTGTAGGGCGTCCATCTCCCTACCTCCACCGGAGTTCTCGTGCGCCGAAGCTACTAAACCACGATGAAATCGATCACACGGACAACCCACGCCGGCTTTGAATCCACGAACAGGATCGCGCCAATGCCACGCCTTGATCGTCACGCCAGCACGTTCCACAGCAGCTCCACGCCGTCGCCACCTCATCCCCGGGCCTCCTCCGTCTGCAGCCGGAGAAAAGAGGGTGAGAAGAGAGAGAACGGCGAGGGAGAGAGTGAGAGATCGTGAGGGTGAGAGAGGAGAGAGAGAGGGTTAAAAAGAAAAGGAAATTAAGAATTTCCTAATTTTTGTAAAATCAGATTTTTGGCCCGAAAATACACTAATTCAGAAAAATATGAAAAAATAGTCTAAACGATCATCGGAAGGAGCACAACGCAACTGTAGCGTCCTTGAGTCGATGAATTGAATAATAAACTCTCCACTGGGTTCCGTACCTTGTACGAGAGAAAAACCCACGCAGATCATAAAACACAACTCAGGACCCACAAAAGTGATTCGAAACTCTCTGATAAAGATCTGAAAGACTCAAGGTCTTACAGTCCTCCCCCTATAAGAATTTCATCCTCGAAATTGAAGGAGCTAACAAGGAAGAAGCAGGGAAGAACAACCTAAACGCTGGCTACGCTCTCCAAGTATCAGCCAACACCAACACCTAGAACACGACAACACAAATCTCGAAAAACATAATTCAGAGGGACATTGCCAGACCACAATCACAGGCACAAGCTCTGGATCTCAAGGCAAATCGATCCACAGAATGAGCACGGCACCCAAGTGAACACAAGTCCGACACCTCCGAAACAAGGCAACGTCGCTTCCGTGTCACAGGGAAAGGAGACATGACCCATGCCACGAAAGCAGCTATCAAAAACACGCTCGGAAAACACAACAAGCATCAGCTTACCCAAGGAAACATAGTCCTCAGCTGACAGGTCGTCCACATCGGCTTCCGCGCCAAGAACAACAAAACTGGCACCCAGAACACCAACGGCAGACCACAAACACAATCAAGTCAGTCCTCACTCATATATTACATCTGATTTGAGTAGCATGCTAACTTCATCATGACAGAAGAGTACAACAAAACCAACTGACAAGACCTCGGTCCACACCATGCCAAATCAGACTCACAGGGAACTCCTCCCAAGCTGAACACAACCACCAACGAACGACAACAACAGCACCTGTAGAATCCCAGCTCCGTTCTCGACACAGAACCACGGGATACAACTGCAAGCTGGGTCACATCAAGGCACAATTACAGCTGAACACACGACTAAGATATACTAGCCATGCAACAAGCAGCTTACCAACAAGGACCCACAACGACAATAATGACAATCTCAGGAAATGCATCTCGAGGACCATGATCACGTCCCTAGAACGCAACATCCAAGACAAATACAGAGGAAGGGAAGGGTACTCAACCAGCATATACGCCGACAGATTCCCCTAATCCTCACACATGCCAGTGCCAATAACCATACTGTAACGACCCGAGAATCCGATTACCGGGAAGGCCCGATAACCCGAGACTCGTACCGCCACCCACGAGTCCGAAGACTCGGAAGGGTTAAAAGGATGGTGTGGAAACTACACAAGTATCACAAATAATTGTAGAAATTAAACAGTTATAATATTAAGCAGGAAATGAATTTAACATTTTACATGGTCCACAATAAAATAACAACAACAGCAACAGTAGTCCACGACTAGTACAGTGACAAGAAAGAAAAGTACAGCTACACGGGGCATCCCCCGGCTCTGACCTCTGGCACTACCTCTGGACACCCGCACCACGCTTCCGCTGCGCTCCTGACACGCTCCCCGAAGGTGGCGCCTCACCTGAAACACGGTGAAAACACGCAGGGAATGAGTCTCGGAACAAGACTCAGTAGGGATCACTCGAACCCTACCTCGAAGAACGAGAAACCACTACTCTAGCGGTAGGAAAGTACCTCGGAAAGGAAAGCCCTGTACTCTACAGAACTAGACCCTACGGCACGCAAACCGACACACGTGCCACGGTACGAGAAGACCGCAACTCAACGGTCGAACCGTCAAAACCCGAAGGTCGGAAACACACGACTGACAGTCTGACACTCCGTACTCGACAGGAGTACCACCCACTAGAAGCACAGCCGGTAGCGTCCCCTGACGTCTTACACCGCACCGCAGGTGAACCGCCTGACGTGGTAGGTCCTACCCGAGGCGCGAACACCGTACAAGTAACCACAACAAGTGACTAGCTGGGGTCACGCCCGTCGACGTGGGTCCAACCGCCCCCAACCACGTGTGCACACACAGACCGCGCGTCCCTGGTCTGGCCCTCTGACCGGTTTTCCCCTCAGCCGGACTCTGGCTGCAAGACGTGGGGCCCAACGGTAACCGGTCCACAAACCGTCTCTAAAGGTCAGCCCGTACACCACTCCCTGGTGCGACTAGCACACGCGTACTAGTAGGCTACGACTAGTGGAGGGTCACTGAAGGAGTAGACTCTCAAGTTACGGAAAACAACGCCCAAGCCCGACAACGTGTGGGAATCACCCCACGCACTAGTCCCGTCGCACGGAGACCACGGTCGGAGAAAAGCGAGGTTGCCACCCTCATGGGGCAACACAGGAAGTGGCGGTCTACCCTCAGACCGTCACTGCCAAATGGCGGTCCACTCTAGGGCCGTCACTTGGAAATAGCGGTCTAAGGCGGACCGTCACACGGCCAGGGGGTAGGGGGAAGCGACGCGCCCACCCTAGTGCGTCGCTTGGAAGCGGCGCACCTAGGCCAGGGCGTCACATGGCACCCCACACCCACGAAAACCACAGGGAAAGTAACGCGCTTACCCTGGCGCGTCGCTTGCAAGCAACGCGTCGGGCTCAGTGCGTTACTCGCATGTGACGCGCCTAGACCAGCGCGTCGCATGGCCCTCACGCTCGGGATGGAAAGGGAAGTGACGCGCCTGCCCCAGCGCGTCGCTTGTAAGTAACGCGCTGGGCCCAGTGCGTCGCTTGGCCCATCCACATGGGGGACAACAGGAAGTAACGCTCCTGCCCCAGTGCGTTACACGCATGTAACGCGCCTATCTCGGTGCGTTACATGGCCTGACCCCCAACGGTCAAAACCCAACGGTCGAAAGCATGTGACGGCCCAGCCCAGGGGCGTCACTAGCAAACGGCGGCCAGTCGCAGGACCGCTACAGCCCTCGACCCTAAAGGCCAACACCCAGGGAAGTAACGCACCCCTCTAGGGGCGTTACAAGCATGTGACGGTCACTGGAGTGACCGTCGCTTGCCCCAGAGCACGCTACGGCGGGAAAACCCCAAAAACACCAACCACGCCCCCGTACCTCCACCGGAGAGGGGGAAAACAAGGGGGAAGACCCCTGGGGACCCCTAGCATGCATCTAAACCACCAAAACATAGAATCATGGGCTAAAACCATAGATCGGGCGGCTCACCCCAAAACATGGAAAAACCCCAAAAACGCCCAAACATGCCTCTCTCGGCCTCCCCGCGGCCTACAAACCACGGAAAAGAACGGCGAAGAGCTAGGGAACGTCACCCTACCTCAATGGAGCGAATGCTCCGCCGGATCGTCCACGAATCGCGAAGAACGCTTGAAAACCCTCGTTCTTCCTTAAGCTTCCCACGCTTGCCGCACGCCCCCACGACCGCCTCGCCGCCGCCCACGTCGCCGCGCCGTCGCCCCGCCGCCGTCTGCAGCCGGAGGGGAGCTCGCCGTGGCCAACCGGGAGGAAGAGAGGGAGAGGGAGGGAGACACGGTGGAGGAGGAAGGAGGAAGAAGAAGAGAGGAAGAAGAAGATGGTGGGGGAGAGAGAAAAGAAAAAGGGTTTTATAGAAAAACCCGGAAAATCCGTAAAATTCCAAAAAATAGGAAATCACACCCCCGCGATCCTCGGAACGCACCGATCGCAACGGTACCACTCGTGTCCGTGTGAACAGCCCGGTTCACCCGCAACGAGCGTCCGAAGAGAAAAGCCGAAACACACACCGGGAATCGGAAAACACACGCGGAAAAAGCCGCGGAACGCCTCCGGGCCTCCGAAACGACTCCGGATCGCGCCGATCCGAACACGAAAGATGTCCGAAACGAAATTTCGGACACAACGGAGCCGGACACTCCGAAAACTAGATCCGGGACCCATAAAGAAGGATCCGAAAGGTCCGGGATATTACAGCCCTCCCCCCTTAAGGAATTTCGTCCTCGAAATTGAGAACAACCCAAGGGGAAAGAAGAGGAAGACTCACTCAAACAGGTACGGGAACTGCTGACGCATCTCGTCCTCACGTTCCCACGAAGCCTCACCACCAGAGTGTCGTTGCCACACGACTTTTACCAAGGGAATGACCTTGTTCCGCAGGCGCTGCTCTCGCCTATCCTCCACGCGGATCGGAAACTCTGGGAGAGAAAGATCTGGAGTCACCTCAGGCCAAACGGAAAACTCGAGCACATGAGAGTCATCGGGCATATACTTCCGCAACATAGAGACGTGGAACACGTCATGCACCGACGCCAACTCAGAGGGTAACTGCAACCGGTAAGCAACCTCACCGATGCGCTCCACAATCGCGAAAGGACCAATATAGCGGGGACTCAGCTTCCCACGCCGTCCAAACCGCATCACCCCCTTCATCGGAGAAACTCTCAAGAACACATGATCGCCCACGGCGAACTCGAGGGGCTGCCGCCTACGGTCAGCATAGCTCTTCTGCCGACTCTGGGCCGCCAACATGTTCTGACGAACCAGGTGCACGACATCCACACATTGCTGCACCAATTCCGGTCCCGTCAAAACATGCTCACCCACCTCAAACCAATCAAGTGGAGTCCGACAAGGACGCCCATACAATGCCTCATAAGGAGCCATGCCGATGCTCGAATGAAAGCTGTTGTTATAGGCAAACTCCACTAACGATAGGTGACGAATCCAACTCCCCTGCCACTCCAGGCAGCAGGATCTCAGCATGTCCTCCAAAGTCTGAATGGTCCTCTCAGACTGACCATCTGACTGTGGATGATACGCCGAGCTAAATGCCAACTCCGTGCCAAGAGCTCGCTGGAAACTCCTCCAGAATCCAGAAGTGAAGCGCGGATCCCGATCCGACACGATCGAAATGGGAACCCCATGCAACGGAACGATCCGCTCCACATAAAGACGAGCCAACCTGGACACGCTCCAGCTGACCTTGACCGGTAGCAACCGCGTCACCTTCGTCAGCCGATCCACCAGCAACCAAATACTGTCCTGCCCAGTCGGGGTTCTGGGCAACCCCACCACAAAATCCGTGGTCACATGGTCCCACTTCCAAGCAGGAACATCCAAGGGCTGGAGAGTACCGCCTGGTCGCTGATGCTCCGCCTTCACTTGCTGACAGATCAGGCACCTGGCCACAAACTCGGCCACATCTCTCTTCATGCCAGGCCACCAGAACTGCCTCCGCAAGTTCCGATACATCTTCGTCGCACCCGGGTGCACAGTGTACCTGCTCCCATGAGCCTCGCGTAACACCGCACGACGAACCTGCTCCTCCCCTGGGACGTACAGCCTGCCACGAAACCTCGCAGCACCGTCCTCGCCAAGCTCCACATCAGCTATCGCCAAAATCCGGGGCAACTCAGGGTCCGCATGCTGAGCCTCTGTCACCTGACGACGGATAGCAGGAGTGACAGTCAGACTCGCAAGCACTGCCAACCCTGGCTTCTGGGGAATCTTGAGCCTGAAAGATACTTCGGGCACCTGTTCCCAGAGCCTCCACTTCCTCAGCATCAAGGTACTGACCGCAACCTTCCTACTCAAGGCATCGGCGACGACATTCATCCTGCCCGGCTGATAAGACAGGGTGAAGTCATAGTCCTTCATGAACTCCATCCAACGCCTTTGTCTGAGGTTCAGATCTCTCTGCGAGAACACATACCTCAAACTCTGATGGTCAGTGAACACCTCGAACTTCTCACCGTACAGATAATGCCTCCAGATCTTCAGCGCGAAGATCACTGCCGCCAACTCAAGGTCATGGGTAGGGTAGTTCTCCTCATGGGGCTTTAGCTGCCGAGATGCATAAGCCACCACTCTACCATGCTGCATCAGAACAGCACCCAATCCAACGCCGGAAGCATCTGTACACACCACAAAACCTCCCGATCCAGAAGGCAAAACCAACACCGGAGCCGAGGTGAGCAACCTCTTCAGTTCCCTAAAGCTCTGCTCACACTCCTCGGACCAGACGAAAGGCACGTCCTTCCGCGTGAGCCTCGTCATCGGGGTCGCAATGCGGGAAAAATCCTGGATAAACCGGCGATAATAACCCGCAAGCCCCAAGAAACTCCGGATCTCCGTCACCGACCTCGGCCTCGGCCACTGCATCACGGCCTCGACCTTGGCGGGATCCACGGAAATGCCATCACCAGAAATCACGTGCCCCAGAAAGTGCACCTCGCTGAGCCAAAACTCGCACTTGCTGAGCTTCGCATACAACTGGTGATCTCGCAACGTCTGCAGCACCACACCCAAATGGTACGCATGCTCCTCGGCAGACTGCGAATAAACAAGGATGTCATCCACGAAGATGACCACGAACTGGTCCAAATACGGGTGGAACACCCTCTGCATCAAGTCCATGAAGGCTGCTGGGGCATTGGTGAGCCCAAACGGCATCACCAGAAACTCATAATGCCCGTACCTCGTACTGAACGCAGTCTTCTCCACATCGGACTCGCGAATTCTCAGCTGATAGTAACCGGACCGCAAATCAACCCGCGAGAACACTCGCGCAGACTGCAGCTGGTCGAACAAATCATCAATCCGCGGCAACGGATACTTGTTCTTAACGGTCACTTCATTCAGCTGCCGATAGTCAATGCACAGCCGCAGACTACCGTCCTTCTTCTTTACAAACAGCACGGGCGCACCCCAAGGGGAAAAGCTCGGACGAATATACCCCTTGGCCAACAGCTCCTGCAACTGCGCCCTCAACTCCCTCAACTCAGCGGGGGCCATACGGTAGGGAGCCTTCGCCAAAGGTCCCGTACCAGGCACAACCTCGATCACGAAATCGATCTCCCGCTGGGGAGGTAATCCAGGCAACTCCTCAGGAAAAACATCGGGAAACTCGCACACCACCGCAATGTCCTCGACATTCGGCTCCATCCGGTCAGACACAACCACTGACGCGAGAAAACCCTGGCAACCTGAATCAAGCAATCGACGGGCTCGAATAGCAGAGATAAGAAATCGAGAAGAGGTGGAACGGATACCTTGGAAATAGAAGGTCCTCTTGCTCGGATGCTGGAAGTAGACCCTCTTCATTCCACAATCCACCACCGCTCTATGAGTCTCGAGCCAATCCATGCCTAGAATCACATCATAGTCCCGAAGCTGCAACGCATACAACCTGCCTGGCATACTCCGTCCATCGATCCACACCGGAACCTGGTCGAAGCAATACGGAGTGACCATAAAGTCACCCGAAGGCAACTCCACAGCCAAATCACAGGACAACTGGGTCACCGGCTCCTCGACGCTCGACGCGAAATCCTCCGAAATAAACGAATGAGACGCGCCAGAATCAAATAAAACCCGAGCCGCACAACCCAAAATCTGAACGGTACCTTCCACGAGCTGCGACGCTACTGCCTCTGCCCTGGTCAAGTGCGTGATCTGGCCACGAGCTCTCTGCCTGCCTCCCACACTAGCTGACCTGGGTAGCGGCGGATACTGTCCCTGCTGCTGCTGCTGCTGGGAAACCTGCTGCTGCGGCGGCCTCTGAGGACAGTCACGCGCCATGTGCCCTGGCTGGTCACACCGAAAACAGATGATCGGCGCCGTGCACTGCCTGCCTGGGTGGGTCTCACTACACCGTGGACAAGGTCCTCGCGATCCACCCACCGATCCCTGTCGCTGCAAAGGAAACGGCTGCTGCACACTGCCCGATGAAGCCTGCCCCTGATCTCTGGACTTCTTCTTGCCGAACCCCTTCTTGAAGAACTTCTTGACCTTCGAGCCGAAGGACGCAGATCCTGTCACCGAAGCTGCCGATGCCGGTACTCCTGAACCACCCGACGCAGACTGAAAGAAACCCTGCTGCTGAGTAGCCGACTGCTGGCTGCGACCTGACACAGACTGCCCCTGGCTGATCAGTCCTCGAGTCCTCTGCATATCCATCTCCAAGGAAATCGCAACACGAGACGCCGTCTCGAGATCAGTGGCCCCATTCGCGATCAGATGGTGCCTCAGCTCCAGCCTCAAGCCCTGCACAAACTGCGTCGTCCTCACCCTTTCATGCTCCATGATATGAGGTGCGTACCGACCCAGCTCGACAAATCGGGCCCTGTACTGCAACACGGACATGTCACCCTGCACCAGCTCCAGAAACTCCCGCATCCGCTGCGTAGCAACAACATCTGGACAGTACGTACGCTCGAAAGCACTGACAAAGTCATCCCACTCGACCTGCTCAAGTGGACGAAGCTGAAAGGACGTCTTCCACTCGGAAGACCACCACCTCCGAGCCGTACCCTGCAACTGGTTGTAGGCCAACACCACTCTGTCCTCGACAGCACTCTTCGCAGAACTGAACACCCGCTCCATCTCATCAAGCCAATCACGAGCCGCATCAGGGTCTGCCTGGCCGCTAAAGTAAGGTGGATGGAACTGCATGAAGTCCCTCACTGCTCGGCCTGGCCCACCCCTGACTGACGAGCCCTCACCGGCCTCTCCGCCGAACTGCTGAGCCATGAGATGGTACATGCCACGGAGAAAACCCTCGGCCCCCGGAGCCCTCGCAGCATCCGCGGCCTCGGTAGCTCCCGGAACTCTGCTATGCTCCTCCTGGTCCCTCTGGACCCCCTGCTGGATCTCCTGACCTCCAGCCGACTGCCCCTGCTGAGAGCGAGAACTCCTCCTCGGCGCCATCCTCGCTCCTGAAGCACAAGACAGAAAACACACAAACGGCAAGGTCAAAATAAAACACGCGGTGCCCCATGCCAGCGTCATCTGTACATCATCGTTGTGGACTAGTGGACCACTACAATTACCTATGATTCTCATGTAATTCCACAACCGCGCTCTGATACCAGCTGTAACGACCCGAGAATCCGATTACCGGGAAGGCCCGATAACCCGAGACTCGTACCGCCACCCACGAGTCCGAAGACTCGGAAGGGTTAAAAGGATGGTGTGGAAACTACACAAGTATCACAAATAATTGTAGAAATTAAACAGTTATAATATTAAGCAGGAAATGAATTTAACATTTTACATGGTCCACAATAAAATAACAACAACAGCAACAGTAGTCCACGACTAGTACAGTGACAAGAAAGAAAAGTACAGCTACACGGGGCATCCCCCGGCTCTGACCTCTGGCACTACCTCTGGACACCCGCACCACGCTTCCGCTGCGCTCCTGACACGCTCCCCGAAGGTGGCGCCTCACCTGAAACACGGTGAAAACACGCAGGGAATGAGTCTCGGAACAAGACTCAGTAGGGATCACTCGAACCCTACCTCGATGAACGAGAAACCACTACTCTAGCGGTAGGAAAGTACCTCGGAAAGGAAAGCCCTGTACTCTACAGAACTAGACCCTACGGCACGCAAACCGACACACGTGCCACGGTACGAGAAGACCGCAACTCAACGGTCGAACCGTCAAAACCCGAAGGTCGGAAACACACGACTGACAGTCTGACACTCCGTACTCGACAGGAGTACCACCCACTAGAAGCACAGCCGGTAGCGTCCCCTGACGTCTTACACCGCACCGCAGGTGAACCGCCTGACGTGGTAGGTCCTACCCGAGGCGCGAACACCGTACAAGTAACCACAACAAGTGACTAGCTGGGGTCACGCCCGTCGACGTGGGTCCAACCGCCCCCAACCACGTGTGCACACACAGACCGCGCGTCCCTGGTCTGGCCCTCTGACCGGTTTTCCCCTCAGCCGGACTCTGGCTGCAAGACGTGGGGCCCAACGGTAACCGGTCCACAAACCGTCTCTAAAGGTCAGCCCGTACACCACTCCCTGGTGCGACTAGCACACGCGTACTAGTAGGCTACGACTAGTGGAGGGTCACTGAAGGAGTAGACTCTCAAGTTACGGAAAACAACGCCCAAGCCCGACAACGTGTGGGAATCACCCCACGCACTAGTCCCGTCGCACGGAGACCACGGTCGGAGAAAAGCGAGGTTGCCACCCTCATGGGGCAACACAGGAAGTGGCGGTCTACCCTCAGACCGTCACTGCCAAATGGCGGTCCACTCTAGGGCCGTCACTTGGAAATAGCGGTCTAAGGCGGACCGTCACACGGCCAGGGGGTAGGGGGAAGCGACGCGCCCACCCTAGTGCGTCGCTTGGAAGCGGCGCACCTAGGCCAGGGCGTCACATGGCACCCCACACCCACGAAAACCACAGGGAAAGTAACGCGCTTACCCTGGCGCGTCGCTTGCAAGCAACGCGTCGGGCTCAGTGCGTTACTCGCATGTGACGCGCCTAGACCAGCGCGTCGCATGGCCCTCACGCTCGGGATGGAAAGGGAAGTGACGCGCCTGCCCCAGCGCGTCGCTTGTAAGTAACGCGCTGGGCCCAGTGCGTCGCTTGGCCCATCCACATGGGGGACAACAGGAAGTAACGCTCCTGCCCCAGTGCGTTACACGCATGTAACGCGCCTATCTCGGTGCGTTACATGGCCTGACCCCCAACGGTCAAAACCCAACGGTCGAAAGCATGTGACGGCCCAGCCCAGGGGCGTCACTAGCAAACGGCGGCCAGTCGCAGGACCGCTACAGCCCTCGACCCTAAAGGCCAACACCCAGGGAAGTAACGCACCCCTCTAGGGGCGTTACAAGCATGTGACGGTCACTGGAGTGACCGTCGCTTGCCCCAGAGCACGCTACGGCGGGAAAACCCCAAAAACACCAACCACGCCCCCGTACCTCCACCGGAGAGGGGGAAAACAAGGGGGAAGACCCCTGGGGACCCCTAGCATGCATCTAAACCACCAAAACATAGAATCATGGGCTAAAACCATAGATCGGGCGACTCACCCCAAAACATGGAAAAACCCCAAAAACGCCCAAACATGCCTCTCTCGGCCTCCCCGCGGCCTACAAACCACGGAAAAGAACGGCGAAGAGCTAGGGAACGTCACCCTACCTCAATGGAGCGAATGCTCCGCCGGATCGTCCACGAATCGTGAAGAACGCTTGAAAACCCTCGTTCTTCCTTAAGCTTCCCACGCTTGCCGCACGCCCCCACGACCGCCTCGCCGCCGCCCACGTCGCCGCGCCGTCGCCCCGCCGCCGTCTGCAGCCGGAGGGGAGCTCGCCGTGGCCAACCGGGAGGAAGAGAGGGAGAGGGAGGGAGACACGGTGGAGGAGGAAGGAGGAAGAAGAAGAGAGGAAGAAGAAGATGGTGGGGGAGAGAGAAAAGAAAAAGGGTTTTATAGAAAAACCCGGAAAATCCGTAAAATTCCAAAAAATAGGAAATCACACCCCCGCGATCCTCGGAACGCACCGATCGCAACGGTACCACTCGTGTCCGTGTGAACAGCCCGGTTCACCCGCAACGAGCGTCCGAAGAGAAAAGCCGAAACACACACCGGGAATCGGAAAACACACGCGGAAAAAGCCGCGGAACGCCTCCGGGCCTCCGAAACGACTCCGGATCGCGCCGATCCGAACACAAAAGATGTCCGAAACGAAATTTCGGACACAACGGAGCCGGACACTCCGAAAACTAGATCCGGGACCCATAAAGAAGGATCCGAAAGGTCCGGGATATTACACATACTGTCTCTAGCAACAACACGGCGACCAACAACATCAAGGCACACATAGCCAAGATGACAAACATGCCAAGGAAACAACTTCTCAGCCATTCAGAATCTTCCAACGTCACGATCCTGAACCATGGGTTATCAGCCCACACGCTTCCATTACACGCTCAAGACACACACACACAAGCATCAAGCATAACTCGGCATCCGCATCTCAGTGCACACTCGGTGCCATCGCAATACACAGACTGCAATATACCACGCCTCGAGTACCGATCCTGCTAACAGCCGATCACAAGTCGCCAAAGTGCATACCACAAAGAGCACCAGCTTCAGCACAAAGCACAAAGGAACGCTAATATCAGCTTATCCTCACGTCCTGGAATGATTACTGAACCTTCAAAGCCCAATAGCCGCCAAACACGGCACATCCGACACGGTGCACAACGGCTCCCAAACACAAAATCTGGGGCAAAAGCCAAGCAACCGTCGAACAAAGGCAAATCAGGTTCAGAATTAACACTGTCCACACTTAAGCAGACATAGGACAGAGGCTTCACTAAGATAGCACTTCCAAGGCTTACCTCGAAAAGACGCCACCGAACAGGGTGAGAAGAATCAAGCTCGACTAACAGTAGCTCTCCAGGAAGGAAAATCCTAGGTTCGCTCGAGCATTCTTCCAAATAAGGCATTTAATCGACCACCACGACACAAGCTTAACACCTCAGGGGCTGAACAAATCTCAATCTGGGACGACCAAAGCAACATAAGAATGTGCACGGCCATCACACCAACGAGAAAGTCAACAGCCACCTGAACGAATTACAGAAACATCTCGAACATTGCACCACAGATTCACGCCTGCCGGCGAACTCTGCCAAGTACAGCATAACTGAGACAAACACCACGGAAAAAGAAAAGCACTATGTCACATCCTGACGAGAGCGAAACCATCTCACATAGTGCCAACATAGCACGCACAAGACCACAATTGGAAACAAAGCAACAAACAATCGCAAAAACCGTTGCCAATGCTAATGCCAACTGTCGGCTGTACTGGACCTTAAGGACTCTGAATACTGCAATATCTCGAATTCCCATGTACCACATCCAATCACAGCTCTGATACCATCTGTGACGACCCAGGGTCCGGATACCGGGTAAACCCGATAACACTTGGATCCTGCGAGGCCTCCCTTTGGAGCTTTACCGCTCTTGGGAGGCCTCGCAGGATCCAAGTGTTATCGGGTTTACCCGGTATCCGGACCCTGGGTCGTCACATAACCGATCCCGAATACCACGTCCGTCGAACAACCGGCGCACCAAACCACATATTATCAGGGTGCTTAACAATTCTAGCAGCTTTCTCGACTACTCATCACGGCATCCACACAGGATCTCTTCCTCAACGACAACACCTCTCATTCCTCATGTCTATTTCAAGAACACCCACACCGACCGAGGTCGGTCAAATCACTAGTTCAACTCTGAGTAACGCACACTTATGCCATACAACTAGTTCAAACAGCCACAACCTACCCTATTACCAGTTCCTAAGTGACTCCACTCTGAGCCATGTGACACAATCCACGAAAAAGGACTGGCACCATAATTATTCTCCTCCAACAACTCTCACTACTGAGTCTCCGAATTCACTATTCTACTAATGTCACTCAGCATGATACTGCCGCCGACACATGACAACCGAGGCCACTCGCATGACCACCATAGTTTCCCATTTGAAGTCAACTCTCTATAGTTGACTATAAAATCTCTAGGACTCGCTTAACAATGAAACACATGCCATTCGCCACCACCAATCTGATCTTGAAGCCTGTGGGTCATGGGCCCACCACGCTTCCGTTGCACAACTCTGCACCAACCATACTACAGAAACAGGGGGAGACCCGACATCTGTCATGACACGACCTCCAATTAAAATGGATCGAATCCAGACATGGGGGTGAAAGAACTCACACTCCTTAATTCTAAAACACAACCTCCCTTCCTTGCCTGACAATCCACCTACACATGCAGGTCTTAATATCATAGCACATTAGGAGGCTCAACACCAGCCCTTACAACAGTACATATTAACCCTGCTGGTGGTTCTACTCACTCGACTCTATACAACCTTATCGGCACCTACACCTTGAGAAAAAAAGAGGGACGAGCACATAACCCCCACAGGAAACTCCACCGCCAACACACAGGACGTCCTCAGAAACTCCCGAACACACTTCTGGAAAAATACAAGCGCGTGAAAACACAATTATAACAAGAAAGCAGCAAAATCAACAAAAACACATCATATAATACTTAAAACTCGCACATACCTTCCACAAGGTGGGGTACTACCACTCTGCCCGGTCAGGTGTCTCGCGCACGTCGGGATCCCTGTCTCGCCAGGCTAGTGAACTATCGCTGAGATGGCTGGGATTGAGGCGGCCGCCATGGACACTTACGTGCAACATGTCCGATCTGACCACACTGAAAAACATTCCAATTCCGCTTCATTCACGGTGTACGACCTACCCTCGTGAAACCCGCCACATCTCGAACATTGTCCTGGCTACTCATCCATACCATGCCGCAGTGGTCGAACCTCAGGTTGCTAATCAAACACTGCTGAAACCTGCTCCTCCTGCTCCTGGCACCTCCTGCCAGACCTATTCCTTCTGAACAACCTCGTCACCCGATTGAATCTTGATCCTGGAGGAGAAGAACTCATGCTAGGAGATGGAAGGGATGCCAATTCTAACTGCCTCCAAGACTGCCAGAGAACATATTGCTACTGAAGGGTCCTCTGCTGACCCTGACTTGACTCGGACTACCTTGCATCGGCCTGTTCCTGGGTCCTTAGCCAATCCTCCTCTACGTCTATCGCGGCTTGATAGGCTGATTCCATGTTCGCAACATGGGTTATAATCACTAGGTGTCTAAGCTCTGGCCTCAGACCTCTGATAAACTGCCAACTCTTCAATCTCTCATCTACCATGATATGGGGAGCATAGTGACCCAACTCTACAAATATGGATCGATACTGCATCACTGACATGTCCCCCTGGGTCAGCTCCATAAACTGATACATTCTCCTTGTCCTGACATGTTCTGGGCTGAAAACTCGATCAAAAATTGCAAGAAACTCCAGCCACGGGATTTGCCGCAGAGGATGTGATTGGAATGCCGATTCCCATTCTATAGTCCACCATGACAAAGCTGATCCCTGCAACTAATAACTTGTCAGCAAGACTTTCTCATCATCCGCGCACTCCATCGATCGGAACACGCGTTCCATAGCATCAATCCACGATCTCGCCGCATCAGGATCTGGCTGGCCTTCAAACGTCGCTGGGTGAAATTGCAGAAACTCTCGCAAAACATGTCCACGGCCACCATGCGATGAACTACCCTCGCCAGCCTCCTGACCATAACGTTGTCAACTCGTCTGCTATGCGAAAAATGAATACATGTGGGTATAAAACTCGGCCTAACCTGGCACACTCGGTGCCGCTACCACTGGGGGAGATGACTCACTACCTGGTTCCTCTCTACTCGGCTCCTCTCGGGCCCCACCGACACCTCAGGCAACGATGGAGTCTGCCTCCTCAGCGCCATCTGATCCTTAACACAACACAGAAAATAAGGGGGAGTGAATAAAAGAAAATATCCTATGCCAACTATCAACTGTACTGGACTCTCTGGACTCTTGAACACTACAATCGTTTCAAATTCCCATGTATTTTCACAACCACGCTCTAATACCATCTGTAATGACCCAAGATCCGGATATCGAGTCAAACCCGATACCATTCAGACCCTACGCCGCCACCCACGAGCTCGAAAGCTCAAAAGGGTTAATTGGGGTCTTGTGGTTATGCATTGAAATTCTAAACAATAGCAGAAAATAAATTACAAGATTAATGTACAATTGATAGAAATAAAATTAACATTTTATAACAATTAATATAACTACAGAGTCCAGTCCACGAGTACAACCAACGAAAAGAGAAACATACTCTGCTACAAGGCACACCTCGGCACTTGCAAGCTGGCTGCTACTGGTCCTCCGCCCAAGATGCTCCACCTCCAGGAGAAGTGCTGCACCTGAAAAATAGGGAGTGAGCCTCATCTCATTGGCTCAGTAGGGGTCCTGCGGATCCCCACCACAACGAAAGCGGTAAGCAATAACAACAGTAGCAATAGCAACAACAGCAATAATAACAATAATAAAATAACGATAGTAAACAACAGTGGCCGGAATAATAAGAATGGTAAACAGAGGAACCACGAAGCCTCTACACTACCCTAAGTCTCGTGGTCATAACAACCTGTCTTCGCTGACGGAACCTCTAATAAGGTCACGCGGCCAAACCCGCAATCTGCACCCTCGGGAGGATATCTAAACACTGGTAAACCTCGGTCTCGAGATAGAACTAGTGAGAGAACCATGCCCCACACATAGGGCGACACAAGCCCGTCTGCCGGAAGGGCCACGATAATGCTTTCGGTAACTCAACCTTCACCGGCACAGGGTACGCTACTCAAGTATTCACAACAAGGGCAGATGCTTCAACTTACGTCTTATACTGCGCTAAGGTCTCATATGCGCGCACACTGCTCACACCCGATCTTGGGAGGAGCAGAGGAGACACACACACACACCACACCCTGGGACTGGCTAGGATCCGTACCTCTATGCCCTTCAGTACGGTTGTGTCCAGCTACCTGACATTTATCCCAACCAAGGTACGTACGCTCAGGTAGTCTCACCTCTGCACAAGGAGCATCGTACACACTAGGTGGTCTTGCCCGGTCCAACCACGATCGGCCACTAGGATCTTCCGCGGTCTCGTGAAATCATGTCGAAACTCTATCATCTGTGGTCTCGTGGAAATCTCAAGGAAGGCATACACACGCACGCAAACCACTGTAACCCACGATATAACACCACATGGTGCTAAGAAAAACTATCCACGATTGAATGACGAAAACTAGTGGATATCGGTCCACTAAACTCACACGAGGTCTACTCACCCTGGTCATAAAACTCATGCAGATATGACCCTCCGCGGTCGCAGGACTCACGCAGTATATAACTCACCACGGGCGCGCAAGCCACGTGAAAACTAAGCTACGCATATACGGATAAACCCACCATAGGGAATCCATAAATCTTGTATTACGTGAATCCATTCCCGGGTGACCGCCGCCCTTACAGGGCCGAAATGGCCCAATTTCCATGTGATTATGTGAGTATAATGTTACTTTTCATGTTCCGGGGTAAAAACCCACTTACGGGACTTGCACGGGCTAAAAAGCCCTCATCCTGGTCGACCTAGGCCACAAGTCGGTCGACCTGGACCATAGGTCGGTCAACCTGCCCAGCAAGGGTGGGGCGATAGGCCAAGAATGGGTCTGTCGACCGACTGGGAACGCGGTTAGGGACCTGGTCCCCTTAAGGTGATCGTTGTCTCCCTAGGGACCGCGATCAACCAAGACGCGGTTGGTCGCACGACATCGTCCATGACTGCCTTACCAGGGTTCCTCAAATGAATGTGGTGTCTGTTCACACCGTGTCCTTTATCCGTAAGCTTAACGTGGTCGGGAAGCCGACCACAATCTCGCTCCGATTCGGGCTTTCGCAAACCAACGCGAAATCACCCATTCCACCCCCCATTCGTCTCGAACGAAGGGGAATACATGCAAAAGTCCTTCATATGCCTTCCACGTGTTGGAAGGACTCAAAAATGCAAAGAAAAGACCAAAGAAAAGGATGATTCCATTAAATGCCCCAAACACGTGCCCATGCCACACACATAGCACATTCGACCTCATCCTGACCTCAAATCGCCAGGAAACTCAACCACAGCGAGGGAAAGTACTCCCCGACGTGTCATTAGCTCGAAATTAAGCATTTACATCGAAGATCACCGCCCAAATTGACGGATTCGTCTCACACCCCGAAACATAAAATTTAGCCCAACAAATGGGAAACCCATTCAAACTCACCCTAATCGCCACGAAATCACGGGGAAATAAAGTACAAGGGTTAGGGATCCGTCCCTCTATCTCTTCCAAAGAAACCACACAAATTCGGGGCCAATCCATGGCAAAATCACTCGTTCCACGGTCAGTTACTCATGAAACCACGAGAATCCTCCACCATGTCGTCACCTCCCGTTCCACGCTCTGGTCCTCGCTGCTCGTCACCCACGTCACCCTCCACCTCGCCGCCCGTCCACCCCGTCGGCCGCCAGAGAAGAAGAGGGAGAGAGGTAGAGACGTGAGAGTGAGATGGAGAGAATGAGAGAGAGGGAGAGTTACGAGAGTGAGAGGGAGAGAGATGCGAGGGAGAGAGATGAGAGGGAAGGGGGTTTTAAAAGATTTTTTTTATTTTTTTACAATTAGAAAATTCACAATAACTCTGAAAAACCTCGAAAAATACATTCTAACCTTGAAAAATTTTAGAAAAAGGTTAGGCCGCTCCGCACGCTGTCACGGACCCAAAATAATTCACACAAATACCATTTAAGGGTCCGAAGATCCGATATTAGAGTCTAAAACTAATACGGACACGATCTGCAACCCTCGAAAATACGATCTAAAATCTGGGGACATTACAACCGTAACAAGAACAATAACAACGGCAGCCGGTGGAATCATAGCTCTCTAAGCTACTCCTAATGACAATGAAAAGTAAACCTCGATCTCACAGTCGGGGACCGTCGAAACAACGAGAAACCCATGCTACACTGTCAGGAAATCCCATGGCATCTCTGTCGTGAAGGCCCGTCCTCACTGACAAAGGCCTAATAGGACCACGCGGTCCAAGGGTACAGTCACGACCTCGCCGTCGTGAACCCTACACTATCTATGGGTGAAACCTCGGTAACTCAACCAAAACCCTAGACCTCATCGTCGGGAAACGTACATAGAAACCACCCAAAGAACAACGTCTCGCTGATGGGAACACGAGAGTCACGTGTCACGTGACAGGAGCACTGTCCACTAGAAGCAATGCCGAATGCATCCATTGACGACTTAGTCTGCGCCTCAGGTGTCTCCCTACTCGCCCCTGACAAACCTGAGACACCGTACAAGGAACAAGGGTCTAGTTGGGGTCGTGCTCGTCAACACGTGTCTGAGGTCCCCAACCATGTGTGAACACACTGACTGACTGCGCTACATCAGGCCCTCTAGCTGGTTTTCCTCCCAGCCCAGAATCGAGGTGCCATAGTGGGAGGCCCTACGGCAACCAGCCTACAACATTCTCTCCTGGGTCAAGCTCTCCGCCACTCCCAAGCGAGTCCGCACACGTGTGCGCAGGAAAGCTACGACTAGTGGGGGAAAGTCACTAGACCGAGGAACTCTCAGAATAAAACCACCAGAGTACTGACAGGCTACACATGCGCCCATCGCGGTAACACAGGACGCAGGGTGGCACGGTGCCACCCAACTCAAGATGACTAGCTAGACTCGCCAATCCAACGGCCATAGAGTCACGCGACTCATCCCAAGGCCGTTGTACCATACGTCACGATGCCATCAAACCATCATAGTCCAAGAGTTAGAAACCACAGTCAAAGGACTCTTAAGGCGGCTCACAACCGTCGGGTCCATTCCCTTTCTAAGGGAGACTAGAAAGCCCCCAGCCCCTGGCCGGGTTACATGACACACGGTGAATGGCCATACTCATGGCCTACACAAAAACTGATTTCCAAAGAGACTAACACAGTGCGGGGACAGCCTTCCGCACCTACACAGGTACGCGGTGACTCGATCTAGCACATCGGAGAGGCTCGGAACGCATGGGGTCACCCGAACCCTCTAAACCACATGGGCACGCTAATAGAGATACAACAATTCCTCCGGACACCTAAAAATACTGTCTCGGTCCCCACGGGATGTCCGGGACATCCACGGGGCTGAAGGTTGACTAAAGGGTCTTGACCAGGTCGACCAGAGGCCAAAACGGGTGAAAATGCTGCATTTCAGTCGACCATGCCCCTGGATCGGTCGACCAATAGACTGGAACGGTCGACCGGCCTAGTGGGTCGATCGACCGGTCCATGACCAGTCAGCCCCTCCGACCTGGTTCGGTCGACCGGTCCATCTGGGTCGGTCGATCGAACCAAGACAAGCTGCCCTATCCGTGGCGAACGCGCTATCGGTCGATTGATTTCTCAAATCGGTCAACTTATTCCGGAGATGCACCTGTGGGAGCTCCACCGTGGGAGCTTAAACCATACCCCACTAAACCCATTTGAGGGGAAAAACAAGGGTAAACTCTTCCCCAACCTCCTTAGCATCGGGAGGTCCTATTCAAACCACAAAAATCCCATCAAATCGGTGAATCCATCGCTCAACCCCAAAACATGCATTTTAACGTCGGCATGGAAAGAAACCCAGTCTCGGCCTCACCTCGGCCTATAAACCATGGGAAAAGGGAACACACGGGTTAGGGATCCATCCCCCTACCTCCGCCGACGATTTTACGCGTCGAGGATGTTGATTCCACGTGAAATCACGCCGCGAACTGTCGTCGGCATCTCAAATCCGCGAATGGGCTTCATCGTGCCACTGCCCCATTCCTCGCTCCATCCTCATCGCTCGTCGCCCCACGCGCCTCGCCGCCTCACCCCGCTCTAGCTCCGTCGGCCGCCCGCAGAAGAGAGGAAGAGAAAGAGAGAAACGGGAGGAGAGAGGGTGAGAAATGAAGGTGAAAGGGGTGGGAGTTGGTTTATATATAAAAACTTTTGGGATTTAAAAATCTGAAAAATAAGGAAAAATGGGGAAAAATCACTCTCATGATCCTCAGAAAACGCACAATGCGTCTGCAATGTCCCGGAGCCCGAAATCACAATGGTTCACCCTACACGGGGATCCGAAGGCCTGATAGCGCAAAATCTAATTTAATCACAAAACTCGATCCGGGACCTACGAAAGCGCTCCGAAACCCACAGATTCTGTTCTGAAAAATCTGGGGTGTTATAGTGTTAGCACCTGAAATTCCAACTCTTATGCATACATAAATAAAAAGGCCAACCAAAACATTTTCATTTCATAACTTGTACATATACATATAATGTTGTTTATACAGAAGTCTCACTCGTATACAACCCAATATACTTTCTTTGAAAGTTCAACCGAAAATACAAAACTAATCACAACCTTCATGCCTACTACTGAAGCCCGCATGCACACCACCTTCCAAGCAACCTATAGACTCTTACGGACCAACTCCCAAAAGGAAGTGAAGCAACCCATCTGAGTATAATTACTCGGTAGGATTTATAACACAAGCACAACACTCCACCTTATCAATATAATATACATATATTACAGTTTATGAAAATATCTTGTTGCAAGACAAAATTAACCTTCTTCATATGATACAATTATATGTAAATGCAACTAACATGTGATTCATGAAACATAAAAGATAGAATGATTTCATAAGTTGATAGATTAGTAAGTAAAGCTATGGTGGAATAACAATGGAGGCGTCCCATACTATCGAGACTATTTAGGCAAAGAAAAAAACTATTAAACTTTATATAATATCTAGGGAGCCATGGTGTGTACATGAATGGATACTATGAACTTATAATATGAATTTGCTACATGAACATATAACATAGACTTGTAACATGAGGAGAATCTGGACAACAAGAATTTTATGTTTTTTTTATCATTACTTATTCATATTCTTGATAAAATATGATACATGGCATAACTTGTAGAAAGAACAGCCGATATGCAGATTATAGGCTAGCTTACATGCATATACTTGCATATATCATGTGTGTAACTTGCATAACTTGCACTCTTATCGTAACATGCAATAATATAAAGCTTACACCCACATCATCATCATATTAACATAATTTAATTGTGACATTGTTGTAACTGGTTTTATCTCAGAAGATAATCTAGACTGAAGGGTGTGGGACCACGCCCGAGCACCTTATGAGCGCTAATTATTTAGCATCTTCACAACACCCCAGACCCAATCGGGGATTCAAACTAACTTGCCGTGACTCACGGCGACTCTTATCGCAAGTGGGGACTATCCCCGATCACCCGTCATGCAGCTTTGCTCACTTACAACCTAGCCACCCGGGCTAACCCGGGGGCACCTCAGCAACATGCCGTGCTAAACGGGGTTCAACAATGAGGCTTGGGACTAGCCCAATATGCCTCTTCCCAGTCACTCAATGTCGATAATCTCCGAACGAGAGGTGAACTCAAGCCCCAGAGATCGTCATCCAGCTCATATGGCTCTTAATAAGGGGTGAGGGAATTATCCCGAACACCTTATAGGTGACTTATTTTCCAGCCATTTTACGTCAACCCAAGGCCAACCAGAGGCTTTGGGCCAGTTACTGCGCGCCATGCGGTGAGTCTACATAAAGCGGAGACCACCCCCGACCTCCTGACAAGCGACATTCGCCGACCAACAATTTAGCTACCCAGGCCAACCCAGGAGCTCGCAGCAATACGCCGTGACATGCGACACCAGCCATGGGGCCAAGGGTTCCCTCAAAAAGCCTCCTTCCAGCTAGCCAACTTTAGTGGACTCGGTCACCCACTCGAAAGTGGGCCCCTAGGGTCACTAGCCTGCCCATACGGCCCGTAGATGGTAGTCGGGTATTATCCCGAACACCTTGCGGGCGTTCATAGTTCCAGCCACTTCACCATGAGTCGGGGCCAACTCACAACTCGGGAATACTTGCCGCATCACGTGGTGACACCACTAGAGAGGGGGACATGTTGGGTTCGGTGCTATGTATTCAGAGGGGGGGTGAATGAATACCCTTTAAAAATTATTCGCTCAAATAAAAATTATAATGCTCAGAACAGCAGAATAACAGCACTAAGACTAACTAAGAAAAACTAGTTCAGTCATCTGTGAACCTGTAGGCAGAGTACTCCTAAGCAGACATCTAATGAGCGCAGCAATTAGACAATTCAAACAACACACAATACCAGTGTCAAACAGATATCGTGCGTAGCTAATCAACTCTGTTGAACTGGAAGCAAACACATGAAGCGCCCCTATGCAAGCATCTAGCGGAAGCAATAAAACAGATGAAGAAATCAAACCACTGCACAGAGGTTTTTAGGTGGTTCGGTCCAGCAGACCTACATCCACCCCACACTCAAACCAGAGTGTGGATTCCGCTGACTCACAGCTTGAACAGCTGGGCATCATAGCTTGCCATACAACCGCTGGGCAACACAGCTTGCCGTCCGAGGAATCCTCCTCGCCCGCTGAGCCTCACAGCTTGCTGTCCAGTGGAATCTACCACTGCAACCGCTGACTAACAGCTTGAAGAAAGGATAAAATGGAAAATGAAAACAAGAACCAAACAGCACCGAAAAGCTGTAAACAGTGAAACACAAAATGTGACTCTTAAAGAGCTGACTGGAGTGGATCTGATCCAACTTCCAGTGGGAACGATCTTCTCTACTTTTCTCTTCTCTCTCTCTTTCTTCTTCTTCACTTCACACTCTGCTCTCTCGATCTCTCGATCTCTCACTCAATCTCTCTTTCTTTCTCTTTCTCTTCTTCACTTCACACTCTGCTCTCTCGATCTCTCACTCAATCTCTCTTTCTTTCTCTTTCTCTTCTTCACTCTCTTTCTTCTTCTTCTCTGCTGGATCGAAGGCTTCTCTGCACTCTGCTTTTTCTTCACGGCTTCTATCTTCAATCTGTCTCCTCCGATCAGCCTTCATCTGTGGACGAAGGCTTGTATATATAGCGGCAGCAGTAGCAGCAGCCAGGGCGCGTGTGGCTTCCACAGTTCCCGCCCTAAGAATTCGGACCACGTGGCAGCATCCAGCAGGCTGTCAGTACACGTGTCCTCATCTGGACACTCTTCTTATCCTCGGATCACGTGCCCTTCATTAGCCTCACGAGCAGAGCACCTGTCAGACAGAGTATCAGATTAAGTATATGCATTGCAGTGTATAGACTTCGCTGTATAGACTTGTGAAGGCGAAGCAATGTATAGACTTAGTGAAACTAAAGCAACGTATATACTTCACATAAGCAGAGCTATGGCATTGTATAGACTTCACGTTGTGAAGCAATGTATGTACTTCAGACTGTATAGACTTTAGATCCCAAAGGCAATGTATAGACATGGTCCCAAACGAATGTACAGGCTTCAGCTTAAGGCCAATGTATAGACTTCAATGCCTTCGTCAAATGCGATGTACAGACTTGCATGAGATGCATGCTCCAGTGCAGTGTATAGACTTGCGTTCAGCAGCAATGTATAGACTTTGCAAACTGAGACACAAAATGAGACGATGCTTAACCTGCACTGACTGTACAGACTTATGCATGAGACGCTGAGGAAGACGGTGGATGTATAGACTTCTAAGTGTACAGACTTTCCACCGACCAATGTATGGACTTGCTCAGCCTGCTCGTTGTACATACTTGGGCAATATGAAGACTTGACAGACAACTGACGATGTATAGACTTCAGGTGTGAAGACCAATGTATAGACTTCACCAGACTTCACTCGATGTACAGACTTTGATGAACATATGCAATGTATGGACTTTGCGAGACAATGCATGCACAACCCAACTATAGACTTTACATGAAAGCCCAATGTACAGACTTAAGGTTCCACTGTGGATGAATAGACTCTGAAGAAATGAGACGATGTGTGGACTTTGAGGTTCAACAGTGGGTGTATAGACTTTGAGCTCTTGAAGCAATGTACAGACTTCAATCCAAGAAATGCACTGGCGATGTATAGACTTTGGACCCTTGAAGGATGTATAGACTTCAGTTGAGCACAGTCCAATGTATAGACTTGGAAGATGAACCAATGTATAGACTTGGGGTTCTGAACGTAGGTAAAGGCTGGGAATGTATAGACTTGCCCTTCAGAAACGAATGTATAGACTTGAGAGTCTTGAAGCCAATGTACAGACTTTCCACCGACCAATGTATGGACTTTGCAGGCCTAAGACGTTGAATGAGACGGTGGATGTAATAGTGCAATGTCTAGACTTGAAATCCAATGCAGACGGCTGTACAGACTTGAATGAGATGCTGCATGAGACGATGCAACTACAGTGATGTACAGACTTGTGAAAGACTTACTGGATGCAACATGAAACGCAAGTTGAGACGATGCAATGTACAGACTTCATGTAATGCATGCAGACGTTGAACAGTAGACTGTGCAGACTTTGCCATGAGACGCTAAATGAGACGGTGACTCTGTGCATGAACAGTGATGTATAGACTTGCATGAGACGGTCAGTGAGACGCACTCTCAGGCTGTACAGACTTTGTGTGTTCATATACCAATGTACAGACTTAGCTTTGAGCATGGGCTGTACAGACTTTACCTGTATGCAAGCACTGTATGGACTTGCCACCAATGTATAGACTCAATGCAAGCAGATGGATGTACAGGCATGGCGAATGCAATGTATGGACTTGCAGACAGAACACATGCAGTCTCCAGATAATATACCAGTCACAGTCATATGCATTTTTCACAGAGTATATCAGTTATAAACATTCATATCAGTTATAAACATTCATGTTGCTATCATCAAAACATAATATCAAATGCACTCATAACATCATTTCATCATCATTCATGTTGCTATCATATGCAGAATGCTCAGGGATCTCAAAGATAAAGGATGCACAGAAATACACTCACTTTGTTGCTATCATCAAAACAAAATAGCATTGCTATCATCAAATCAACATAGCACATGCTTGTGCCTAAGGGGCACAACAGGACAGCCCCCGACTCCCAGACATGTGGCGTTGCGCCGCTTTCTTTATAGTCATCGGGCCAACCCGAGGCTAAGTACTAACTTGTCACGACATATGCATATTAAGGTTGGGCTTCCATGCCCACAACGCCTTACTCCCGCTATCCTAGCTATGCTAGATGGGAATTCAAAGTCCTAGTGGGCCATCTGGGCCTTTACCCAACCTATACAACACGCCGACGAGGTTAGGGGAATTACCTCGAACACCTTGAAGGTGACCCCGCATCAACTCCATTTCGAACCTCGTGCCAACACACAAGCCGTGAGACGTGCAGGCCAGCCCCCTTCCAATCTTCAAAAGAAAGGAAAAGATGAGGGGGGACCACCCCGGGGCTGCCCCCTGACCCATCGACTAGGGGCGGACCCCACGCCTAGGACGCCCTGGCCCCTGAGGTGCCCCTTCCCAATCCCGTCCAGTCATTACTCCGGTTCAATCTCAGTCTGTGGAAAGTTCACTTACAGTGTGGAGCGTGCGAGAAGCGTCAGAGGAACGTCCAAGATGGAGGCGCGGTCCAAGAAGCGAGTTCGAGCACGCTGAGCACCCGATCTTCTAGGGGTTCAAACCCATCCAAAAACTCAGTCCAAACACGCCAAAAACTAGTCAAATCCTAGTCAAGTGGGGTCTAGAGAAGGAGGGGGCCATTTAAATATTCCCTCTCTCTCTCTCTCTTTACACATTACGCTCAGCCCCCCTAAAGGGGGGGTTTACGGGGGATAGGCACGCTGGGTGCCTTGCCCACGTAAACCCCATTGAGGGGGGGCTTTAGGCGGGCCACACCCCCATCCAATAAAAAAAAGGAAAAGAGAAAAGAGAGAAGAGGAAGAAAACTTCCCCACATTCACCTCTCTTTCTCTCTCCATCTTCCCCACCTAAACCCTCCGTTTAGGTGGGATGAAGCCAAGTGAAACCCACTCCCACTTCCTTACGTAAACCCCTCCTTCTCTCTCTTACATGCGCCCCCCTAAACCCCCTTTAGGTCGGCTGAAACCATGTGGGCCCCCAATCACCCTCTCTCCTACATGCGCCCCCCCTAAACCCCCCTTTAGACGGGTCAAAACACTCCAACTCTCACACACAAAGCTCTTTCTCTCTCCCTCCCTCCCACCTAAACCTACCTTTTAGGCAAGCCAATCCCTCAAACCCCCTGACCTTTGCGTGGGCTCACCCCTTTATGTGGGAGCCTCACCACCCAGCCATCCCTTGCCTATAAATCCCCCTGGAAGGCTAAGGGTCAAAGATATATGAGGAGGAATCAATAAGAGGATCATCAAGAGCCGCTGAAGCACTTGGAGCACTTGGAGCGTAACCTGGTTGTTTGTCCGTGTTTGGCTTAATACACACCGAGGGTATGTCACATCAACACCCCTCATATGACGTTTAGCCAAAACACAAGGGCGACCTCCTCTACGTATGGAGCGCTATAGTAACAGCGAGAACACCCATCCATTGGGTTCGCTTACGTATGGCGCGCCATCGTGATGATATCGACGCCCTCATGTTGGGACCTCCAGTATTTTGTGGCCAGTCTTCGACTGCTAGTCTCGAGCCGGTGACCGACTGTCCCAATTGCCGTCCTGAGTTAGTCGGACCTTAGCCCAGAAGTATCACCTTCGAGGCCCAGTCCTAACTCCCGGACACGTTGACACCCGGCACGCATACCCTTCCCAGTCAATGTCAGCGTCCCAGTAGTCAGCCTAGTCTGCACCACTTCATAACATCTCTAGTCCCTTCGAGGACCCTCTGTAAATAGCGAAGTTATCGAGCAATGACCCGGGGACTGCTCTTCGAGATGGAATTGTGCTGTGGCTTGCTTAAATGTATTAAGGTCTTTTAGCGCCTCTCTGTAATGTCGGTTACGACTCACTATCGTGAAGTGTACTCGGAAAACCCAATCCTTCATTTTCCTCAACACACTTTGGCGTTTCTGCCCTCTAGCTCCCAGTGATATTTGTCTCTCGGGCCAGCACCTGCATGCTCCTTGCCTAGCCAATGTCCGTAGCCCCATCCCGGCCCACGTTTTTTTCCAATTCCATTACCTTTTATCTGGTTCGCTGAATTCAATGGTCGAGTTCGAGCTGCAGTGCAAACTATGTCCCTCTTCTACACTATGGCTTCTAGGGTGTCCCAGTCCTCCTTCAGTAGAAAAAATAAAAGTGTTCGAATGCAATCCGATGTAAAACAAACATCGACTGCTTGCGGTCGGTGGGGAAGACGTCCTCTACATGAATCCCCACAATCGCCTACACTCGTACCGGTGGAACCTCCTCCTCTCCATGTGTCGTCTGACATCCCGCGTCCACGTGCCATGCCTTGGTGGCACTTCCCCAGTCAAAACTTGATTCCGTCGGTAATCGCCGAGAAATCGGCTGGCACACCCGCACTCCGCCTAGTCTTCCCAGTTCTGGTTGTTCAGAACGATTAGTCATACGCTACTCTTTCTTGTGCGTTTTATATCGTTATTGGCATCTCCTTGTCAATACCCTAGAATCCCCGCGTGCCAAGTCGACCCACCTCGGCCTTCCGTAATAGGCGAGTGTGCGTGTCATGCTGCGAAAATCTGAGAGATTCCCGCGAGGGCCAACATACGTATATTGTATACAATTTAAACTTAGGATGAGGGACTATCACCCGGCAAGAAGCAAGCTTTTGCACATACATGCTTTCACTCGTAAAGGCGTGCACCGAGTGAGCCCTAGTTGTGTACATAGACCAGAGGTCTTATATCTCACCTTTAACTTTCTATGGGGATTTGTCTACCTATTGCCTAGGTTGTCGCATCCCCAAGCGAGAGAGATGCATTGCTTGCTTGACTTTACTTGCTCCACTACAAGAAAAAGTGAGATTAGTGATGGATATTTTGCTGCAGATAAGTCCATCGCAAGGTTCCGATGGATCAACGATGGAAAAAAAACCCATCGCTACCTCAGTTACTAAATTTATTTCACAGATTTGTGTTTCTTTAGCGACAAATTTATGACAGAAAAAATTTCATCACAAACATAGAGACATAAATTATAGCAGAGGAAAGTCCATCACTGATTCTGCCACAATAATAGATAGTTTTGCGAGGGAAACATTCCCGTCATAATTTCCATCCCAAATTGGCATGGGATTGGTGATAGAAAAGCAATCTATTGCAAACTCCTAGCTCCTATATTAATTGTGTAAATTTGTGTCTTTTTTATAGATGGATGTTGGTTACATAAAATTTATCGATAATCTTACAATGATACTCACACAGTAGATTGGCAATATGTTGGAATAAGTTTGTCAATATTCCTTCCAACCAGTCAGTTTTAGCAAAAATCAGAAATCCAGAAGCTGCCAAGTCTGAACAAGAGAAGATGAAGAAGATAGGAGAGAGGGGCCCTCTTATAGTGGTTGTAGGAGCCACTTGAGGCGAGTAGGGGCGCTCGTCGCCGCCCCTAGGTGGTCCAGGTGAGGTCGGCCAGCGCCCCCACCTGGATGAAGTGGCCAATTCGAGCATCCCCTACCTGGAGAAAAAAACCAATCGAGCACCCCCACTTGAAAAGAACCAAACAAGCGCCCCCCACCTGGAGAAAATCTTCAAACGAGTGCCCCCCACCTGGAGAAAAAAAATAAAACCAGCGCCCCCTACCCTGAACAAAACCCAAATCGAGCGCCCCCCTACCCTGAGTAAATCTCAAAAGAGCGCCCCCCCTACCCTAAGCAAAACTTCATTTCAACGCTCCCAACCCTGAGCAAAACCCCATTCCAACGCCACACCCACTTTCACTCAACACTAATTCGAGTGCCAGCGCTCGACATTACAATTGGACCAACTAGGGGTGCCCAACGCCTCTACTCTAGTGAACTGGGGTGGTGGTGAATGTGAAGGGGACCAAGTGGAGTCGCTCAGCACCCCTAGGTGGTCCTGATGGACCCTTCTACCGCACCCAACCCTCTTTACCCGGCGTATATAAATACAAGGGTGGAGCAACCACCACAACACATGAACAAAGACACGAACAAGGAGAGAACAAAAAGAAGAGGACGCCCACCAGCAAGCGATGGAGCATCTGCTTGATGAGATTTCTGATTTATTCTCTTCAGTTTCATGGGTATAGTGATGTTGTATTGTTGCTGCTCTGATGAATATATTGTGGTTGATATTTAAAAGGAACTCTCTCTCGGGCGCTACCAGTTAATATGATATTTCCAATGTTGAGTGCTGAATTACTGTGTTAAAAGACTGTTCGTATAATCGACTCTAGCCAGTCTTAATCAACCATTAGCCATTGGATCTTTAGTCAATCCAGTTTAATTCCAATCATTCTTGGCCATGATATAATACCTTCCCAGCATATTATTCAATGACCCAGTCTAGTTAACTCAATTTACAATTTAACTATCCCAGTTCATACAGTTGTTTTAACCATTCAACTGTCCAGTTTATGCTAGCTATTCCAGTCTACCTGGATCTCGGTTTACCTCGATTATCCCAATTGTTCCATTTGACTCGACTATCCCAGTTTATCATTCCAATTGATTGACCAATATGGGAAACATGATTCTCCTGCATGAGACTCGACACCTGATCATGCTTTGGGTTACGATTCCTCCCGATGTTTATTTCATCCCAGTCATCCTTCATTGTTGACATAAACCTAGTTTTGCTTCAGGTCAGTTATGATCTAGATGCCTCTTACCTTCTAGACACCAGTTTTGCTCCGGATCAGTTATATCTCGGCCGCTCCTCTTACAAATGCGGTCATACCACCCCCTCTCTGCAAGCCTTAGTGATGGCATAGTGCCGTGTCCCATTACATGGGCATAACTACTATACCAGCACATGACACTTCCGGGCTTGCAATCATTCTTGCATGTGGGCACATCCAGGGGTTCGCTGCACACCCATTCGACCCCAGCCGTGCTGCATTAAGGGGTGGCACTCCTGGGATATATCCCCGCTCGAGAGAGATATAGTTCCAACATGTCATCCCCCCCAAGCACATTCATGTCGGCACACTGGTGTTCCAAAGAAGGGCAAACCTAGGTAGAACCTGGGTCCCTGAACAGTTAATTGAACACTAGTAGTGCTACAATCAGAGCCGGTATCCTCCCCAGCATATCGCCCCACTTGGGATTGTGCGATAGCGCATAGCCGAGTCCCTTTTCCCAAGCAATGACTCGGGACCGTCACCCTCGACAGACTTATCATGTGGCTTGCATATACGACAAGGGAAGCTCCTGTATCTCTGTAAAAATGCCTTTCACGGCTTGTTATCATTGAAATGTGGATGATTGTGTATTTTATTCCCACTTTCATGATATTGATGTTATATTGACAACATGAATACGACCCCTCTCCATATGTCACGGTCATTATGTTATGTCAACTCTCTTTGCTGACGAAAGAAACAAGGTGTTCGGATTCAATCCGATGTAAATAAACACCAATCGCTTACGGTCGGTCGGGATCTCGTCCAGCACTCGATCCCTCATATCGCCTGACATCTTCCCATGCACGGATCTCTATCCTTCCCTCCTTTTCTCGACTGAGGCTCTCGATGTTCGTGTCATCGGTCAGCACAGAATTCCATTATGTGCCCTCAGCATATCCACATCGGAAACCCAACAAAGTGAAGGGAGCGAGCCATGGGGGTGTCGAATCCTGTGTTCCCCTATCTCTTTCTCACGCCGTTCCAAAAAAGAGTGAAAGAAAGAAGAAGAGAGAGAAGACTCCAAAAAACAAACAAGAAAATAATGGATAAGCGACTGATTTTATCTGTCGCGGAAAGAATATTTCCCCCGGATCTTTTCTTGTCGCTAATCTGTCGCCACATTTTGATTTGCGATAGAGTACTGATGGACATATATCTGTTGCAAATGTTCGTTTTGCGATGTATAGAATTAGTTGCTAATCTGTCACGATATGCATGTGAATAGTACGTACAGACAAATTGGCGAGAGATTTGCAATGGAAAGTGTCCGTTGCAAATGATGGTTAACTTAAATTGCTTCCATTTGTCAAATAATCAGGAGGTAAGATACAATTTGTTTGAATTACAATCTAATAACAATTTCTATATTAATGTACTATTCACATATACATCAACTATGATATTTTGAAGTAATGTTTATAATATTCATTAAACCCTCCTAAGGGTTTCTGAACCCATAAAGCAGAAGATGAAGTTGATGAGACCAGGTGCCACATTCTTCTTGCTCGCCTCACCAACACTATTGGAGAAGGTGAAAGAGGCGGATGCCAATTCTTTTAGATTGGCTGGAAAGAGTCTGTTCATGATCATTTTTTAAGCACTAGTGAATTCATGGTTTTCCAGTATCGTGGGAACTTACATTTCTTGTGCTCATATTCAATTTGATGTGACCATGTGTGAGAAGGATGATGCATGCCATGCCTAACTTGCGGTATAATACTGGGATGATCGACACACATGAGCCTTGGACATTTCCAGCCAAAAAGATCTCAGGCCATTCTCAAGAAGGAGAACAATTAAGAGCGGAAGTAATAAGAGCGTCCAAGAGTGGATGTAATATAAGCACAAGTTGGGTTTCCAGTGAAGGATCTAGAGCAAAAGAGTTACAAATTCCATTACATAACAATCGCAGGAAGAAGGTTCTTTGCATCACCACTAGGAAGTTCCCTTGCGGTGAAGGAACAAATTAATACTTGGGATCAGTTTGAGCTCCACATAGACAAGCGTGTGATTGATCTTGTCAGCTCGCTTGATGTAGTGAAGCAGATCACGTTCGTCCATCACCATTGAACCTGATCATGTGGAGGTTGAGGTCATGGTTGCATATGCGTGATTCTACATGCCTTCCTCTTTTCCCCTATATATAATCTTGCGTAGTCACGTCGAAGGTTAAAAGGTGGTTTATTTGTCTGCACTAGGAATGATAGAGCAATGCCCGAACTTATAGTTTTTCTCAAATTTTCTTTACTTTCTAACAATTATTTATTAAATTTTAATATATATTTTTTATTATAATAAATATACAAATTAGTTTGATTATTTTATTAATTTTTAATGCACATTTATTATTATAACTATTATTAATCTATTGATAAAATGTTACACATTTAAATTATAATTATATGTATTATTATAAGAATTATAAAATAGTAGTAACAAATTTTAGACTATTTAAATTTACAAATGCAAAATATTGAAAAAGGGATTTAGAGATGGAGTTGTGGCGGACAATAATCCACGCAAATTAAAATACTTATTTAGTGACATATTTGTGACGCATATTAGTCTGTCGCAAATTGAAATTCATTTGGTGCCTTAAATAAAATATTTGTGTCAGAGTTGCGAGGGCCTTGCGACGGATGTCTGTCCTAAAAGCCATAATTTCCCCCCATTCACCCTCTCCCACTCACTCAACACTCACTCTCTCGGTTTGCTTCTCTCTTGCGATCTCCACCGACAAGACCCAACTGTCGTCGTCGTTCTGGAGTGCCGCTACCACCACGTCACCGTCGGTCTGCCACCCCCTTCGTCTTCCTCCACTTCTCCTACCTCCATCGCTCTCTTTCTCTCCGTCGACGAATCTCGACCTCCCTTGCCATTGTGCACCGCCTGCCGCTGCCATTGCTACTGCGCCCTCATGCTGCCGTCGCCTAATTGCTATTGGTAGGATCATCCCCTCCCTTCTTGTGTGTGTGTGTGTGTGTGTTTCTCTTTTATATGCCGGGGTGGGGGGTACGTCAAGGTGGGGGGGAGCTGGGGTGGGGGAGGGGGGCACCTATATGGATGGGGTTGGGGGAGGGGGTTCAGCTGGGGTGGCTGGGCTAGGGGAAGGGGGGGTGTAGACCGGGGGGGGCTTCCAGGGGAGGGGGGGTCCGAGGAGAGAGTTTAGGCGGGCGAAGGGGGGGCCTATTGCCTGAGAGGGGTGGGGGGGGCTGCTAGCTCATGGGAGCTCAGTGGAGGAAGAGAGGGGGGCAAAGAGGGGTGGGGGGACTTGCTGGCTAGAGGGGGAGGAGGGTCGGGATGGGTGGGGGACGACTACTGGTCGGAGTGGGAGGGGCCCGGGATGGGTTGGGGGGGCTGGAGATGTTGGCGGGAGGGCCGGGGACGGGGGTGCTGGCCGGAGGGGGAGGGGGGCAGCGATGGGTGAGGGGAGGGTGTCCCTATAGGCTTAGAGAGGTGAGAGTGGGGGGTATAATTAAATTAGATGTTCTTTAATTTAATACATGCATATAAATTGTTTTTCTACGAATCTATTATACTTGTAATTTGTGCATGTATTATATGCAACTTTTATTTACTTATATTCACATTTTGCTAGAAGTAGTTACGATGGGGTGTTCCATGTGTGCCGAGGTGTTTAGGTGCAACTTAATATTACATGCACGTTAACTCAAATGAGGAGAGAGCATGTTAAGTTAGCATGTGTCAATGAACCTGCCTGTTCAATACTTTGGTCTTTATATATGTACGTTCTCATTTTTTAATGAGATATATATATATCTAATACAAAGTCTTGAATTGTTCCACTTAGATAATCTATGAATATTTGATTACACTTAGGTGGTCATTTACCATATGTGTTGTACAATTTACTTTAAATTTTGGTTACATTTTAGGTGTTCAACCGCACCCATAAGAAGAAGGGGGCAGATGAGTACATCACCCCTAGATGCCGAGAGGTGATGGTAAGTTTATCTAAAAATACAAGTCTTTTCTTTTCAAATATGAATGATTAATCCAAAGTTTACATTTTTTTTGATTCACTTTGTAGGAGTCATGCAAGTGATAGTTGATGAAGAAGTACGGGGAAGACATCGCGCAACATCCAGAGCTGGATGTTGAAGTGTGGATGGCGACAGTCGGCCCACCGAAGAAAGGTTAGTTGTACGATTTTGGGCAGAGCATGAATGTTGGTAAAGTGACAACATCTTCCCAGAGCTCATGCTCTGCCTCAAGCACCTTCACTACGGGGCCCACCTCTAGAGGCGATGTCCGAGACATCATCTGAGAGGAGATGCGCTCACAATTCGCACCATTGGAGTCCCGCCTCACGTAGATGTTGGACTCCTTCTCTGAAATTCTCGCCCAAATGAAGATTTTTTCTCCCCAAGGAACACCATCGACTGCAGCATAGCCCCCTCAGGTGAGTATCATATTTGTTACATTTTAGAATATACAAAATTTGATTTACAATACTCATATTTAGTTCATATGAACTTAACTTAAAACTAACTTAGTTCAAAATAACCCCTTTAGGATAAATTGGAAAACTCAGATTCGAGAGTTTAAGATCTAAAATACTGGTCCAATCGACTTGTTAATTTTTCCAGGACGACCAAAGGTGGTGAGAGTAACATATGGGTACTGACATAATTCAGATTTTCAGTTTGGGTCTCAACACTTAAACTACCTTTTTCAAGTTAGGTTAGTTTACAACAAAAAAACTCTGGCTCGAGGGGGGTCTGAAAACCCAAATACTAGTTCGATCAGTGTGCCAATTTTTCTTGCACGATCGGGATGGTGAGAGTGACGTGTAGGAGCTAATGAAATCTAAATCATATTTCTGGTTTGGGATCGACACTCAAAACACCCTTTTCCAAGTTAAGTTAGTTTAAAATCGAAGAACTCTGACTCGAGGGGCCCAAAATTGAAATGTCGGTCTAATCAGTGTGCTATTGTTCTAGCACGATTCGAACAGTGAGAGTGATGCATGAGAAGTGATGGAATCCAAATAGGATTTATGGTTTGGACTCGACACTCAAATCACTCTTTTCCAAATTAGGTTAGTTTAAAACCGAAGAACTCTGCCTCGGGGAGTCCAGAAACTCAAATATTGGTTTGATTGACTTGTCAATTGTTGCAACACGATCGAGACGGTGAGAGTGACGGGTAGGAACCGACGGAATCCAAATTGGATTCCTACTTTGGGCTCGATGCTCAAACCACCCATTTCAGAATTAAGTTAACTTAAAACCAAGTCGAGTTCGAGGGGTCCAAAATCTGAATTATCGTTCCGATCGACGTACTAATTGTTCCAACAAGATCGTGGAGGTGAAAGTGACATGTAAGTACTAACGGAATCTCAATTGGATTTCTTCTTTTTAATTTATAATTTCAAAGAAGTTATTTATTATGAAATTTATTTTATATACATGTACATCTAATATTCTTTTATTTTTTTGACGTAGGATCCTATTACACATCCAAGTACTGACATCAACAAGAGAGACGATGAGGTCGACACCACACCAGACATTTCTTGATTTTTTAAAATATTAGAAATAAATTGTACTTTCTAAATATTGTATTTGAAGAACTTTTTATTTAATTTTAATAATAAAAATGTGTATTTTTCATTTATTATTATGTGTATGATGTGAGTGATGTATATTTTTGTTTTTATATTATGTAAACATGTTTTCTGGTATTAAATAAATATATTTTTTAAGAATTTAAAAAACATTTAGCAATGGATTAACGTGGGATTAATAATGATTTTTTGCAGGTAAGCAGTGTCGTAATAGCGACATAAAGCTAATCGTTGCTAAAGAGCGCTAATATAGTCACAGATTTGACACGAACTCGGATCCATCACTAATATAGTGTAGAATGATTGGCATATTCTTATCCCTTCGTGAGCCAAGTAGCGATGAAATAGCGACGGTTTAGCGATTTATTGTATCCAAATTTAGCGATGGATTAACAACATAAGTGATCTGTTGCTAAATTTTAAGAGGGTGCATTCTATTGCTAATTTAGCGACGGACTTGCGTCTGATACCGATTCCCTAACAAAATATCGTGTTTTCTTTTACCGACGAACTGAAGACACTTTTTTTCCATTAGCAGCGGATTAGCATTTGATTTTTGTTTTGTCACTAATTAATTAGCAACTAAACATTAGCGACAGACGTAATTCTTCTCAATTCTATCACTAATCCATCTCTGAATGCTTTTGAGGGGGATTAGCGACGGATTAGAGGTCGATGGAATATATCCGTCTCTAATCTCACTTTTATTTGTAGTGCCTTAAGGTTCTCAAGTTGGCGTCGGTGCTACCTGTCCATCCTACCCACTCAAATATAGTCTCAAAATTTAAAATTTTAAAGAAAGAATATAGCTCAACTTGTGTATTCTAAATTTTAGATTCCGTGTCTGTTGTGACAGCGGAATGGACCTCCTATCTAGATAGATCGTATTTCATTAAATCAAGATGCAATATATTAAACAACCATCGTGACCTACATATTTTATTCTTTTAGTTTGAAAAATAAATATGGACGTAACTTTTCTTATTCATATACATTCATGTCTTGCTTAATTCATATTCATACCTGCGTTGTCTTAGTCATGTGTATATACATAACTTGTGTTACTCATTTACGTGCATGGCTACTTGATTTTCATGTGTACGACTCGTCTTATTGCATAACCTAAATAGTTAAAAGAAAATCAAGAACATGTATATGATCATTTAGTAGATTAGAGAACATAGAATATATATAGATTATCGAAATTAAGCTTAAAGATGATGTGCATTGGTTGTCCTAAGAAAATCCTACCTCTGTAAAAGAGTTACTTCTTACAACCCCTAGTCTTAATCTTCTATATCTTATTCCTTGAAATGGATTACACATAAACATAAAGTAGATCTTAGAAGACCGTGGGATATATTAAAAACAAAAAAATTAGAATATGATTTAAAGATCTACTAGATACTTATCAGATGTAGAACAATGTTCGTGAGGGTGAAAGAACCTTGGAAATACTCTAAATATCAAGTTTGAGGTTAAAATATTCTTGAGAGAGTTACGGAGATGAAAGATAAGAAAGATATAATGAAAAGAAGAGAAAGAGATATTTATATAGAAATTCGATCCTTCAATTTCCAATGCTAAAACATCGATGTTAACCTTCGTGAAACTCTTAGAAAGCCACCTACATATATTAACACATGCTAGGTTATATCTTATGTTAAATTCCTCTCTTATATATCACTATCATAGTAAAAAATTCAATTAAAATGTCATAAAATCACAACGTGTCTAGCCTTTCATATTTTCATCCACCTCTCTCACTTGTTACCATTACCTAATATTCCACCGTACCGTATATGTTTCCTAATAAATATAACATCTTTATTTTTTGGATATCTCTTAAATCATCATCCTGTCTAAACTATGGTCTAAGTTTTGCACTTTATTTATTGTTCATCGCCTAATTTTCGTATCGTCTATCTTTTAAACGCTTCACCTATTTTAATTTCTCTTACTTGTATCATCTGCTTAATTTTGATTTCGTTAAGTCTTCACTATTCATTCTCTAATTTTACCATAGTCTCAATCATCACTATTTTCTACTTTTAAATTAGACGATCCAGTACCTATCTTTACTTCATCTAACTTTTTATCGTTTAACTCAATGTCGTCTAATTTTCTAACTTAGACGAGCTATTACTTAACTCTTTTTGTCTATCTAATTTGGACGATCCACCGTCTAACTTAAAATAGTCCAAATCTCCGACGCCTAAATCTTCCATCTACCCCTGCTTCGTTTAACTTATATCATCTATTTTTTAGACTTAATTGATCCAATATCTATCTTTTATCGTCTATCTTAATTTTATCTATTTGCAAATACTGTTCACATTCTTTTATTTTTATAATATTTTATATCAAACAAATATTACTTATCATTTCAAAATAATCATGAAAAGACTTCACCGAAGGTCTTAACTGTATTTTAAAAAATTAAGAGCCTTATTAATCACACTAACCACAACCTATCACATAACCCATGCATTATTTATTTTGTATATTCTCATTATTAGTTCTTTTTCTAAATGTTTTTACAACTTAATAATTGATTAATATGTATAATAATCTTAACATATATAAGTTTCAAATAAGTTCATTAAGGACTTTAATTATAAAACTTGGAAGATCATGATAATGAAAAGAGAATTGTTTAATGACCCTTGCGTTAATTCTTTTCTATCTTTAAATAGACTTGCTATTTTAATAGCTGGGGCGCAGCACCAGCAACACAGGGGCCTGCAACTTCCCCCATGTAGGCCTGTCAACGGATTCGAATATTATCCGGATTCGCTTCGAATTCGAATCCGTATTAACGGATAATATTCGCGTTCGTATTCGTTTTTTCAGATACGGATAATATCCGAATTCAAATCGGAGCGGATACGGATATTGTAATATTCGCTTCGAAAAATATTCGTTCGTAATATTATATATCATATAATACATATTTTTAAATAATATATTATAAAATAAATAATATTGTAGAGAAATTTAGATATTTTGTATATTTTTGACATTTTATAGTTATATTTTATATACTTTTAACATTTTATAATTATATTTATATACTTTTAAATTTGAATCGGATAATTCAAATTTTAAAACGGAGCGGATACGGATAGTCATATATTCACTTTGTATCCGAATTCAAATCGGAGCGGATCAAAATCGGATAATTTGAATTTTAAAACGAAGCGGATACGGATAGTCATATATTCGCTTCGTATCCGCTCCGTTGACAGGCCTACCCCCATGGGGAGCACAGGTTCGAAATTACGATCTCTCTCCCAAAGTGAGAGAGCGGTAGCCAATCGGCGCTACCGTACTTGGTTATATAATAGTAACTTAATTAGGCAAATGATTAATATAAAATTAACTAACTCTCAAATATCTTTCTAATGAGTTACGTTCCACTTAAATTAGACTTTTCTATCAAAAATTATACTAATTATAAATACTTGATGGGCCTAAAATTTTAAAAATATACAGTTTGACAAACTAGACTGGTTTTAAGGAAAATATAATAGGCTAGTGACTTAATGGGCTTCAGAAAGTGGGTTGTTAACGTGTTTCAAACACCATAATTCGTTAGTAATATTCCTATTTACTTCATTTTACAATCTTATTAATAAATAGAAAATATTATAAAATAAAAGAATATCATATTTTAGTTTTAGGTTTGTAAACATCACACACTGGCTAAATTTACGTCGATGTGGTAAAGAAAAAGGGAAGATTTGAGAGAGAGAGAGAGAGAGAGAGAGAGAGAGAGAGAGAGAGAGAGAGAGAGATGATTTTTTTATTTAAAGTCTCGTATAGCAACAAAGTTTTTTTCTTCCGATGGCTAAAATAGTCGTTGCAAAAATACACCGGTTGTGATGGTTATCGGTGTAGCAAATTACTTTATTTATATTTTCATGAAAATACTTCTTTTTTTATTTCCTCAAAATATTATTTGTGATGTCTAGGCGCGTAAGCAAAACAATTCTTTTGTGATGATCTTAAATGTTGCAAATAATTTCCTTTCTGATATGTTCAGTAGAAAAATATTTCCAATGGCCACAGGTGTCGCAAAAAATAATTTACATTTACAAACTTTAAATAAAAAGTATTTCCCCATGCAATGACTATAACGGCTGTCAAATATGATAATTAAGTCTTTTGTGATGAAGAGATGCGCTTGCTAAAATTTAATTACGTCGGATAGAAATTGGTGGCAAAATCATTTAAAATGACTTTTTAGACAACATAAATAACCTGGCTAATTATAAAATATTAATTGCAAATATTATTTGCGACGTCCTTTCACCCGTCCGAACTACTTTGACAATATTTTTGTGACTAGTTTCAGCCGTACGTCGTGACAAATAATTAACATACAAAAATCTATCAAATGTTAAAAAAGTATAAAGAAATCCACACTTAACAAACATTATATGCATGTGCTGTCTAGAGTTATCTCTCTTCCTAATCCTCGTCAGTACTGTTATGATATGTACGAGTGTCCAAGAGTTCTCTCTCTCTCTCTCTCTCTCTCTCTCTCTCTATATATATATATATATATATATAAATATATATATACTAGTCAAAGAAACGCGTTTCGCGCGTGAATTTACATTGATTTTTTTATGTTAAATAATAAATATTTAGATATTAAAACATAATTCATTGTCACGTAAGGAACTATGCAATTAGAACTAAATATGAATATTGAATCATCACATCTCGTATACAATATTTACTTGTTTCCACACCTACTTAAACATTTATACAAAGGTATGTACCATCCCATGCTTAGATGTTCAAGTAAAAAACGTTTTCACATTGAATTGTTGTTCTCTCAAAAAAAATTAGAATTTCATTATTTGTATATCCATTTTCATCATTACTTAAGCTTTGAAGCTCAGTCCCAAGGGCCCAGTGTCATCCTAATCGCTAGGCCTCGGTGGCATTCTAATTGCAGTCACAGCTTATTGGCCACCATAAAGTACAATAAGAATATGTAAAGTACTCAAAATTTAGTCTGATCCAACATTTGTCCTTCTATCTTAATGCATTATATTTTACTTACTGAATCAAATTAATAATTTAGAGCTATCTATGAATAGCAAGTGATGAGATCACATGATGAACCAGTGAACCAACAAACAAAGTGTTTCAAAACAAGAACACCTACAATTCTCTTATGGTATATGTTATTGATATTTTTTCGTTATGTCACATGCCGAATATTTATACGAGGATAAAGTTTCTTGTTGGTTGATTCATGATTATTGTCGTAGGCCTTATTATGGATTTATGCTGATATGGATCGATTATATGCATTTAGAGAGTCAAGTCTTCAGCATAACTTAATTAAATCGCCTAGTTCTTTTGTCTCTCTAGGATGATGTCATGTTATGTAGGTTGTTACCAAAAATCCTGTGAGGCTAGTTGGTAGGTAGTAAACTATATTTTCTTGTGCATCTTAAGCTCATGTAATTATAAAGAACAATCCTTCCTTAAAAAATTTTCGGAGTATTTTGAATAGTGTATTGAAAAAGAGAGGTGAGCTAAACTTTGGACAGGGATATGTCATCTTCTCACGGAGAATCACCGGCCAAAGTGACTTGAATCACAACCCCAAATTTTACTGGTTGATTGACCTATTCTTTGCTAGTTAACAGATAGACTTCCTGGTTGCCTATATCATGCTAGACATTATCATCCCAGTCATGCATTATACATCGTTATTCACCATTCGAATGTCATCAAGCATCATGTTCTCTTCTCGTCACGCCCAGAAAAGAAAAATGTCAATAGGGTCTCTCTTCGGTCTTTTCATTCCACACTTCCGCTTGCCTAGAAAATCCAAAAATGCCTAAATTCCTTTGGAAAACCAAGGTGATATGAAATTGTATTATTATCCACATAGGAAATCTTGATCTTCACTGGATATTTTTATTAAGTGAAAAACAAAAATTTTCATCTGTCTTAATAGAAAAATAGAATTATAGATTATGTGAGAAATATATATTCCTTGCACGAGATGATCCTACAAATTAACCGAGTCAGTACGTAAGCATCACGTAACTTGCTATTTGGGAATTCCTCATGAGTAAAAAGATATTGATTAATTTTTATTCCAGAATATCTGAAGCGACATCAACATGGACAATCATTTTCAGGCATTGAGGGTGGTTATAATATTTGATTCATGAAACAATAAATAGATTATGTGGGTGCATGTAACCCTCCTCGCGCAGCAACGGCCGTACTGGGATTTTCAGGTGGTGGGAGGAGATATTTGTCATCTGAGTATTGGGTAGTGGGCGTAGCAGATCTGTCCGGTCGAGAGAATCTAGAATCAATATATATCATCGAACCGATAGAAAAAAATCGCTATATTCTCTTATAATATATGGTACATATATAGTATAGATTTAGTAAAGTTTTCATAAATATTTATTCATAAAGTGCTTCGCATAAAAAAATTGACAGAACTCATAGATGGGGTTTTTTGTTTGAAATAAATTTTAGTTTTTTTCTCAATTCTCCGCACAGGTTGTCCGATCAAACAACAACACATCCAAACCGGCGAAGCCGTGAACCTCACAACTCCACGTGAACGCAGCCACACCCGTCAAATCGGAACCAGACTCTAAAGTTAAACGCGGTCGTCGAACCGGCGGAAAAAAACCGCTTTATTCCTTATAGTATATAGTATACGCGCGTGACTTTATTTTTAAAAAAATTCATTTTAAATAATAATATTTTAAAATTTTAAAAATGATTCATTATTTCCTAAGGAGTACCTCTATAATCTGAGGATCAATTTTTGTAACGATTTACATATAAATTATTATTTTTACCAATAATCCAAGTGTTTAATATGAAAGTTGCTATGGCGTGATGGTATGTGTATTTTGTTATTAAATGATGAGTTTTGATTCAAGTTTTCGGAGTTTCATCATTTTTTGTAGAAAAAGGACGTAGTATTTGGCTTGGAACTATGCCAGAATGAATTCAAACAGTCAGTTTTATATGGTTTGTATAACTTTTAAACATTTTTTTTATTTTTTGATGAAGGGGAATGTAACGGATGCTTATTCTATTCTTCTCTGGTGCGAAGGGCCGATTCGGTCTGTTTTTTAAAAACACTGCTACAAAGGGATTACAACAGTCTTCTTTTCACGTCCACTCTCCAAACCCATCAAACTTGCAGACAAACACAGCGGATCTCCGCAAACATCCCACCTGTAGGCACACTGAAAATCCATGCCCACCCGTCCCCGGAGAAGAAGCCCCCAGCACGACAAGCCTGCCCATCGTAACAAGCACGCACCAAAGCGCCACCCACAGAACCCCCTCGAAGGCGCTCGTGGAGCATCCATGGCGAGTCCTCCGGATTCCCCTGTAGGGATATGAACGCAGGCCCCCACTCATATAATACTTGTCAGAACCCGATCTTAAATCGCAGATTTCTCCGGATGGGGAGACCCATCAACCCAGGCGGAAACAAATCGTCAAATTCCCTCAATTGGATCGGAGGAAAAAAATCACCCTTTTCTCTTATATGTATAGTATAGATAAATAGATAGATAGACAGATAGATATATTTATAGAGAGAGAGAGAAGTTACATGAGATTAACAGTCCAGACCATCTAATTAATTGTTTTTTTCTTTTTGTAATGCACATTTGCCACCCAACTTTCATGCTCCAAGTTAAATTGATCATAAATATATCATTTTCAATTCTTATGATAAAATCATCACAATTAATTCTTCGTCTAAGAATAATTAATTTTCCACGTCATTAACAACAGGAAGCCAACAAGAGGCCGAGAATATATAGCTAGTCAACAACAGGAGTTCACGTGTATAGAAGTTCACGTGGGGTCGGCCCCATGACTATTTGCTATGATGTCGACATCTGAATTTTTGATCGTATGGGACAGGCTCTATATGATCATCGACCTCATGAGATGGAGGGCCCAGATGTCGACATCATAGCAAATAACCATGGAACCGACCCGTACTAACATTTCCATATATATATATATGCCATATACATACGTAACTGCATGCGCCCCCACCAATAACAGATCATCACAGACCACACGAACACCTTCTCCGGATGCAGCAGCACTGGAGGACAGACCGTACGAGTGAGGAGGAGTTCCAACCCACCAGAAATACACGGAAACCATGCATTCTGCGCTCACATACGTACGTGCATGTGTTCCCTTAACTCCACTCCCACTTAGTTATTATCCAACAACTCTGACGCACTGTACTATACCACACCCTGCATGCAGCTCAATCGCCGAGTTCCCCGTTAGGTATCGTCCTCATGCGGTGGCCACGCTGTGGAGGACGACAGTTTCCACGGTGAGCCCCGGGCCGAAGCCGAAGAGCACCCCCCACTCCAGCCCCTCGCCGGTGGTGCGCAGCCCCTCCTCCGCCGACCTCTTCCGCATCTCGTCCAGTATGAAGAACACGCAGGCGCTGGACATGTTCCCGAACTCGCTCAGGACGTGGCGCGTCGCCCGGAGCTTCTCCGGCTTGAGCCCCAGCTTCGCCTCAACGTGGTCTAGGATCGACCGGCCGCCTGGGTGGGGCACCCAGAAGACGGAGTTCCAGTCGGAGATGCCCAGCGGCCCGAAGGCCTCCTCCAGGCAGTCCCCGATGTTGTTGGAGATGAGCAAAGGCACATCCTTGAGCAGCTGGAATGTGAGGCCCAGCTCCCGGAGGTGCCCCTCGATGGCGCCGCAGCTCTCCGGGAGTATCGTCTCCGCGTTCGACACCAGCTCGAAGATGGGCCGCTCGGCGCCCTCCACGGGGTCGGCCCCCACGATCACCGCCCCGGCGCCGTCCCCAAAGATGGCCTGCCCGACCAGGCACCCCATCTGGCGCTTGTCGGGACCGTGGAACGTGAGCGCGGTGATCTCGGAGCAGACGACGAGCACCCGGGCTCCCCGGTTGTTCTCGGCGATGTCCTTGGCGTGGCGCAGCACCGTGCCGCCGGCGAAGCAGCCTTGGTGGTACAGCATGGTCCGCATGACGGAGGTGGAGAGGCCGAGCAGCTTGATGAGCTGGTAGTCGGCGCCGGGCATGTCGGCGCCGCCGGTGGAGCAGAACACCAGGTGGGTGATCTTGGACATGGGCTGGCCCCATTCCTTGATTGCCCGGGCGGCCGCCTCCTTGCCGAGCCTGGGCACCATTTCCACCATGATGTCCTGCCGGCCGTCCAGCGACGGCGCCGCGTACGTGCCCATGTTGGGGTTCTCCCTCACCATCTCCTCCGTCAGCACCATGTACCGCTTCCTGACCATAGACTTCTCACCTGCTGGACATAAATATATAGATGAAGTATTAAATAGAGTATCAATTCGAATAACAGAGAGTAAACTGCAGGGAAGGAATGATGGAACTCCACTCATGTTTTCACTATGAGATTTGCCTGTACGTATTATATAACGAGTACGTATGATTATAGATATACAAAAGGAGGATGAGATATATAAAATTAAGAAGCGTTGCAAGAGATAGAGATGGGCTAGAGATGTAAATGGATCGGGTTCGGCTCGGGTAGATCAATACTATATCCTTTCTGTGAAAATTTTACAAATATCATATCCGGATAGTATCATATTATTTTCGCGGGTATGGATACGGGTATATCCGTCATGGGTATAGATATATCCGCGGATATCCGTATCCGTCCATAAAGCATGAGTTTACATCATAATCTAAGGAAATATGAGATTTATGAGAATTAGAAAAATAGAAATTCAGTCAATTCTTTCCTTTCTAAAGTAATTTTTATGTTTTATAACAACGCCCTTACAATTTTAGTAAGAAATCTAAACTCAACAATACGGGCAACGGGTTAAGTTCATGTCAAAATCATAAGCCTAACATGCACAATAAGTTATTAAGAGAGGGTTTGGATCGGGTATGGATTCGGGTGCACTAAATCCATAACCTATCCGAATATGAAACGGATATTTTAAACATATCCGAACCCGAATCCATATCCATTTATTCGGGTATTATCCGACCCATCACAGATCGGGTGATGCGGGTAATCAGATTTGCCGGTATTTTTGACATCCCTAAGATGGGCCAATATATAGAAGAGGCTATATATATATATATATATATATGCATGGTTGCGAGTTGTTACAACAAACAGTTGCATATCTCGTAATACCAAATAATTAATACATTAATTTCATGGCATGTTAAAAGGTGTTTTAATTAAGAGGCCGCGTTATATACAGTTTTCTAATTTAAAATAGTACAGATTAAGACTATATATATATATTTATATATATATATATATCAAGCAGGCTTTTATTGGAAGTGTACTTGCCCCATGCATTCGTACGTGCAACAAATGGGAATTAACTAGCCAGTGGGGAAATATTGCTGTTTTTACTTCCATGAAGTACACTCCTAATGTCCTCCTCGTCTTTCAACTATATACATCTCTTTCTGTATCGATTTCGATGCATGGACCGTTCTTTATGATGATCTTTAAACACGCAACTGACAGTAGTGATCGATGAACAGTGTCACTCAATATACCAGTACTCCAGCTTGTCCCCATAATGCAAAACTGATTAGTCCATTTCCAAAAAGGAAGAAAAAAGGTTAACAGGTCGACGACGACTAATTAAGGATGCATTTGGAGACGTACGTACATGGTTGGATGGATTTTAACAAAAGTACTACCCATATGCATCTTATATATTTTCATATAATAACCTTTTTATAGCAATATAGTCGAGCAAAAGTATACGTACTCCTACAGTCGTCAATCTCCATTCAACATTCAAACATTATTTCGTTTTCAATTTAGCAGAATACTAGCAAACAACAAAAGTAGCTAGCTTTGCAAGTATGTATTATGATTAAAAATAAGATCAAAAGAAAACGATTTTTTTTCTAATATATACTTGTAAGGCTAGCTAGCTGTGAGTATGTGTTTGCAAAAATTCTTCAATTCTTCACATAAAGATCACTCAATCTCAAGAAACCATGCATCGATTTTGACGACGTATGTGTAATGACGTATATACTACTTCCACTCTCTGCATGTGTACTTGTCACGAGAAGGTAACCGCACTGCCACTGACTCAGGTTACATGGTGTACGTACTATGTAAGTACACAATAAGGCACATTTATATGTAAGTACTCCTTTATATATACGTATATATATATATATTGTCTCTTTATAGAGGAATATTTATTAAATACTGGATTTCATTAAAGGGAACCCCCTAGCTAGTTAGCTAGCTGTTTCCCCGGGAGCAACCATCGGAGAGAGCTCATGCACTGAAATGTATAATTAACGCGAAAGACGGCGCCATATATATATGTGTGTGTGTGTGTGTGTGTGTGTGTGTGTGTGTGTGTAAAGATCACGGAGGGAGGGCTAGCTCTTACAGATGCGCTTGAACTTTTCCTTGAGGTCCACCATATGCCCCTGTCGAGAGCGAGTGTCCCGCCTCGACGCCATGCTCGCTCCTGAAGCAAAAGACATGAAACATGGAACATCAAGGTTAAGCAAAACACACGATGCCCGATGCCAGTGTCAACTGTACATCGTCGCTGTGGACTAGTGGACCACTACAATTATTTATGATTCTCGTATAATTCTACAACCGCGCTCTGATACCAGCTGTAACGACCCGAGAATCCGATTACCGGGAAGGCCCGATAACCTGAGACTCACACCGCCACCCACGAGTCCGAAGACTCGGAAAGGTTAAAAGGATGGTGTGAAGACTACACAAGTATCACAAATAATTACAGAAATTAAACAGTTATATAATTAAGCAGGAAATAAATTAACATTTTACATGATATATGGTCCACAAGATAACAATAAAATAACCACAGTAGTAGTCCACAACTAGTACAGAGACAAGAAAGAAAAGTGCAGCTACACGGGACGTACCCCGGCTCTGACCTCTGGCACTAACGCTGGGCACCTGAACCACGTTGAGCCTCAGACGCGCTCCCCTGAGGCCACGACTCACCTGAAACACGGTGAAAACACGTAGGGATGAGTCTCGGAACAAGACTCAGTAGGGATCACCCGAACCCTACCTCGCAAACGGAGAAACCGCGACGCTAGCAGTAAACGAGTACCTCGGAAAGGGAAGCCCTGCAATCTACAAAACACCGATCTCACGGCACAAAAATCGACACACGTGTCACAGTGGAACGATCGGAACACCACGGTCAACACGACAAAACCCGAAGGTCGAAGTCGCACGACTGACAGTTTGTCACTCTAAACTCGACAGGAGTATCTCCCACTAGAAGCAAGACCAGATGCGTCCACTGACGACTTAGTCCGCGTCTCAGGTGTCTCCCTCCGGCCCAGTGGGAACTGGGACACCGTACAAGTAACCACAAAGCAAGTGACTAGCTGGGGTCACGCCCGTCAGTGTGGGTCCAACTGTCCCCAACCACGTGTGCACACACAGGCCGTCCGCCCCTGACCTGGCCTCTAACTGGTTTTCCCCTCAGCCGGACTCTGGCTGCTAGACGCGGGGCCCGACGGTAACCAGTCTAAAAACCGTCCTCAGGGTAAGCCCATACACCTACTCCCGGGTGAGATCAGCATACGCGTACTGGTGGGCTACGACTAGTGGAGGGTCACTAAAGGAGTAGACTCTCAAGTCAACGGAAAACAACGTCCGCATCCGACGATGTACGGGGACCGTCCCACGTACCAGCACCGTCGCACGGTGACCACGGTCGGAAAAGAAACGGGGTTGCAAACCACTCGGGGCAACCCTGAGCCTGACGGTCTACTCTAGACGCGTCATAGGCTCTGACGGTCTAAGGCTGGGCCGTCACAGCCATCTGACGGCCCAACACAGGGGCGTCAGATACCCAGTGCAAAACAGCGTGTAACGCACCTACCCTGGTACGTTACAGTCTGTGACGCGTCTACCCTGGTGCGTCACAAGACAAGTGGAAACATACTGTGACGCGTGCCACTCGGTGCGTCACAGGCCTTGACGCACTTAGCCTGGTGCGTCACAGGCTGTAACGAACCAAGCCTGGTGCGTTACAGTGTGGGAATGCGTCCACTCTAACACACCCACACCGGGGCGTCATAATGTTGTGACGCGCCAAGCCGGGTGGGTAACATGCCTTGACCCCCAACGGTCAAAAACTAACGGTAAGGCCAACGGTCGACTCGTCCCTGACGGCCTAACCCAGGCGCATCACAGCGCCTGTGGCGGTCTATCGGGGGACCGTCACAGCCCCAGACCCCAAATGGCTAAAAATAGGCTGTAACGCACCCACCTGGGCACGTCACATGGTGTGACGGTCACTTGAAGGACCGTCACACCGGTCCGACGGTGAAACGGCGTGAAACGCCCAAAAATTCCAACCACGCCCCCATGCCTCTCTAAGAGAGGGGGAAATCAAAGGGGAAGACCCCTATGGACCCCTAGCATGCTTCTAAGCCATCAAAAATATAAATCGGGCGAACTCTCCCAAAATCATGCTTTTGCCCAAACCCGCTCAAAGACACCCCTCTCGGCTGCCATTCGGCCTACAAAACGCGGGGGATGACGGGATGAGCATAGGGATTCGTCCCCCTACCTCAATGGAGCGAAAGCTCCTCCGAATCAAGCTCAAATCACGAAGAATGCTTTTGGAAACCCCGCTCCTTCACGCTTCCACGAACACCGCACGCCCACGAGATCGCCTCGCCGCCACCCATGTCGTCGCGCCATCGCCCCACCGCCGTCTGCAACCGGAGAGAGGCCCGCCGCGTCGAAATGGGAGAGAGAGAGAGAGGAAGAGGGGGCGGTGGTCACGGTGGGAGGAATAAGAAGAGGAAGAAGAAGAAGAAGAAGGGTGGGGGAGAGAGAAAAAGGGGGGTATTTATAGAAAAATCTGGAAATTCTGAAAAATATTGAAAAATCAAAAATTACATTTGCGCGATCCTCAGAACGCACCGATCACAACGGTACCACTCTCGCCAAGGTGAATGACCCGGTTCACCCGCAACGAGGTTCCAAAGGAATTACCGAAACACACACCGGGAATCGAAAAACACACGCGGAAAAGTCGCGGAACGCTTTTGGGCCATCGAAACAACTCCGGATCGCGCCAATCCGAACACGAAAGATGTCCGAAACGAAATTTCGGACACAACGAAGTCGGACACTCCGAGAAACCAGATCCGGGACCCACGAAGAAGGATCCGAAAGGTCCGGGATATTACAGCCCTCCCCCCTTAAGGAATTTCATCCTCGAAATTGAGAACAACCCAAGGGGAAAGAAGATGAAGATTCACTCAAACAGGTAAGGGAAGTGCTGACGCATCTCGTCCTCACGCTCCCAAGAAGCCTCACCACCAGAGTGCCGCTGCCACACCACCTTGACGAAGGGGATGACCTTGTTTCGCAGGCGCTGCTCTCGCCTATCCTCCACGCGGACTGGAAACTCTGGGAGACAAAGATCTGGAGTCACCTCGGGCCAAACAGAATTCTCGAGCACATGAGAGTCATCGGGCATATACTCCCGCAACATCGAGACGTGGAACACGTCATGCACCGACGCCAACTCAGGGGGTAACTGCAACCGATAAGCTACCTCACCGATACGCTCCACGATGAGAAAGGGACCAACATAGTGGGGACTCAGCTTCCCACGCCGCCCAAAGCGCATCACCCCCTTCATCGGAGAAACTCTCAAGAACACATGATCACCCACGGCGAACGCGAGAGGCTACCGCCTATGGTCAGCATAGCTCTTCTGTCGACTCTGGGCTGCCAACATGTTCTGACGAACCAGGTGCACAACATCCACACACTGCTGCACCAACTCCGGTCATGTCAAAACACGCTAACCAACCTCAAACCAATCCAGTGGAGTCTGACACGGACGCCCATACAACGCCTCATAAGGAGTCATGCCGATGCTCGAATGATAGCTGTTGTTGTAGGCAAACTCCACCAACGGTAGGTGGTGAATCCAACTCCCCTACCACTCCAGGCAGTAGGATCTCAGCATGTCCTCCAAAGTCTGAATGGTCCTCTCTGACTGACCATCTGACTGAGGATGATACGCCGAGCTAAAAGCCAAATCCGTGCCAAGAGCTCGCTGGAAACTCCTCCAGAATCCAGAAGTGAAGCGCGGATCCCGATCCGACACGATGGAAATGGGAAGCCCATGCAACGGGACGATCCGCTCCACATAAAGGCGAGCCAACTTAGGCACGCTTCAGCTGACTTTGACCGGTAACAACCGAGTCACCTATGTCAGCCTATCCACCAGCAACCAAATATTATCCTGCCCACTCGGAGTCCTCGGCAAACCCACCATGAAATCCGTGGTCACGTGGTCCCACTTCCACGCGGGAACATCCAAGGGTTGGAGAGTACCTCCCGGTCGCTGATGCTCCGCCTTCACCTGCTGACAGGTCAGGCACCTGGCCACAAACTCGGTGATATGTCTCTTCATGCCAGGCCACCAGAACTACCTCCGCAAGTTTTGATACATCTTCGTCGCACACGGGTGTACGGTGTACCTGCTCCCATGAGCCTCACGCAACACCGCACGACGAACCTACTCCTCAGCTGGGACGTACAGCCTACCACGGAATCTCACGGCTCCGTCCCCGCCGAGCTCCACATCAGCCAAAGCCAAAATCTGGGGCAACTCAGGGTCTGCATGCTGAGCCTCTGTCACCTGACGGCGGATAGCAGGGGTGACAGTCAGACTCGCAAGCACTACTAACCCTGGCTCTTGGGGAATCTTGAGCCTGAATGAAACTTCGGACACTTGTTCCCAGAGCCTCCACTTCCTCAACATCAAGGCACTGACCACGACCTTCCGACTCAAAGCATCGACGACGACATTCATCCTGCCCGGCTGATAAGACAGGGTGAAGTCATAATCCTTCATGAATTCCATCCAACGCCTCTGCCTGAGGTTAAGGTCCCTCTGCGTGAACACATACCTCAAACTCTGATGGTCAGTGAACACCTCAAACCTCTCACCGTACAGATAATGCTTCCAGATCTTCAGCACGAAGATCACAGCCGCCAACTCCAGGTCATGGGTAGGGTAGTTCTCCTCGTGGAGCTTCAGCTACCGAGATGCATAAGGTACCACTCTACCATGCTGCATCAACACAGCACCCAATCTGACCCCGGAAGCATCTATACACACCACAAAGCCTCCCGATCCAGAAGGCAAAATCAACACCGGAGCCGAGGTGAGTAATCTATTCAGTTCCCTGAAACTCTGCTCACACTCCTCAGGCCAGACGAAAGGCACATCCTTCCACGTAAGTCTAGTCATCGGGGCCGCAATGTGAGAAAAATTCTGAATAAACCGCCGATAATAGCCCGCAAGCCCCAAGAAACTCCGGATCTCCGTCACAGACCTCGGCCTCGGCCACTGCATTACTGCCTCGACCTTGGTGGGGTCCACGGAAATACCATTACCAGAAATCACATGCCCCAAAAAGTACACTTCACGAAGCCAGAACTCGCACTTACTGAGCTTCGCATACAATTGGTGATCTCGTAACGTCTGCAGCACCACACCTAAATGGTACGCGTGCTCCTCAGTAGACCGCGAATAGACATGGATGTCGTCCACAAATATGACCACGAACTGGTCTAAATACGGATAAAACACCCTCTGTATCAAGTCCATGAAGACTGCGGGGGCATTGGTGAGCCCGAACGGCATCACCAAGAACTCATAATGCCCGTACCTCGTACTGAACGCAGTCTTCTCCACATCGGACTTGTGAATTCTCAGCTGATAGTAACCGGACTACAAATCAATCCGCGAGAACACTCGCGCATACTGAAGCTGGTCGAACAAGTCATCGATCCGCGACAACGGATACTTATTCTTAATGGTCACCTCATTCAGCTGTCGGTAGTCGATGCACAATCGCAAGCTACCGTCCTTCTTCTTCGCGAACAAAACGGGCGCACCCCAAGGGGAAAAACTAGGATGAATGTACCCCTTGGCCAATAGCTCCTCCAACTGCGCCCTCAACTCCCTTAACTCAGCGGGGGCCATACGGTAGGGAGTCTTCGCCAAAGGTCCTGTACCAGGCATAATCTCGATCACGAAATCAATCTCCCGCTGGGGAGGCAATCCAGGTAAGTCCTCCGAAAAAACATCAGGAAACTCGCACACCACCGGAAGGTCCTCGACATCCGGCTCCATCCGGTCTGCCACAACCACGGAGGCGAGAAAACCCTGACAACCCGCATCAAGCAAACGACGAGCTCGAATCGCATAAATAAGAAAGCGGGAAGAGGAAGACCTGATACCTTGGAAATAGAAGGCGGGTCCATGAAGTCGTCAGAAATAAACCCTCTTTGAGCCGCAATCCACCAACGCATGATGTGCCTCGAGCCAATCCATGTCCAAAATCACATCAAAGTCCTGAAGCGGCAACGCATAGAGCCTAGCCGGTGAACTTCGCCCTTCCACCCACATAGGAACCTCATCGAAACAATACGGAGTGATCATAAAATCACCCGAAGGTAACTCCACTGCCAAATCACAGGACAACTGGGTCACCGGCTCCTCAATACTTAGCGCGAAATCCTCTGAAACAACGAATGAGACACGCCAGAATCGAACAAAACCCGAGCCGCACAACCCAAAATCTGAACGGTACCTTCCACGAGCTGCGATGCCACTGCCTCTGCCCTGGTCATGTGTGTGATCTGACCTCGAGCTCTCTGCCTGCCTCCCACACTAGCTAGCTGACCTGGGTAGCGGCGGATACAGTCCCTGCTGTGGCCTCTGCTATTGGGGAACCTGCTGCTGCTGAGGAAACTACTGCTACTGCTGCTGCCTCTGAGGACAGTCACGTGCCATATGCCCTGGCTGGTCACACCGGAAACAAACTATCGGCGCTGTGCACTGCCTGCCTGGATAGTACTCGCTACACCGTGGGCACGGTCCTCGCGATCCACCTACTGATCCCTGACGCTGAAAAGGAATCAGCTGATGTACACTGCCCGATGACGCCTACCCCTGATCCTTGTGCTTCTTACGGAAATTCTTCTTAAGGAACTTCTTGACCTTCGAGCCAAAAGACACAGATCCTATCACCGACGCTGTCGGTGCCGGCGCTTCTGAACCACCCGACGCATGCTGATAGGAACCCTGCTACTGGATAGCCGACTGCTGGCTGTGACCCGACAAAGACTGCCCCTGGCGAATCGGTCCTCGAGTGATGCGGGACGAGACACGGACACGACAAGCTCGTTACTGCCCCTTAACGAGAGAAGCGTCGGACGTGCGCGGTTGAGAAACCGGTAGTGAGCTAGGGTGATCGGCTCTCTCGTGTGCCCGGATTGGGTCACGGGACGGTCTCGCACTCTCGCAGCAGTGGTGAATGATAATATAGCGAGCTAACGGACCTAAAGCATGCTCTCTAGCAGTGGCATAAATAAGTATATATGAAAATAAGCAAATGCCGAGTGTAGGGAGCGAGAACGATACCTCCACGCGCTCGGCGTGGGGAAGACGGACCCGGCCGAAAACTCGTACTCCTGGGAAACTTAACACACAATAATTACAGCAATGGGAACATGCCCACTCCACGCAGGGAGGTAAAGGGCTATACAAATGGGCCTGGGAGGACCGAATTCGGGTTGACGGGCAGCTTCGTGTGTTGATTCGGCTACACGCGTGTTCACGACCGTGGGGCCCACGTGCTGTCCGGAGGGGCCGTGTGGGACCCGGTGGTACCGCTGTAGTGGAGACACTTGGAGAAGCGCTCCCCGGGCTGGCGGCACGCTGGTTCGCCGGCCGGAGGCCGGGCGGCTCCGTTCGGCACCGGTCGGAAAAACTGATCAAAAATCTGTCGGTTCTGTATTTCAGCGCGCGCTCCGGCGGGAACGGACGCTGCGATCAGCACCGGTGTCGGAATGTGACGAGATCAGAGCCGTTGGAAAGCTGCTTCGAAGTACTACAATCTAGTGGCCTTCAGAAAAATTCATCAGATTTATACTTTGTGTTGGCGAATTTTATATGCTATTGTTGTACAGTAACCGAAGACTCAGATCTGCAGAGAACTTTCCTGTTGATTGCCTCTGCCCATGAAGTAGATGTCTGAATTTGAAGATGTGTTCTTCAGTAAGGTTGTAGGAAATCGAACATGGAAACCAGGACTATTTTTGGATATAGATTTGGAGATGTTGGTGATTTGTTATGATTTTGGAAGTGGAGGGTGGTCGGATCTGGGATCTGACTAAAAATACTGCATCAGAGGAAGAACACGAATTTCTAAAAATATATAGAGGGCTGATAAAAAATTAAGAACATTTTTGGAAGTAGGGGGTGATGAACAGAACTTTCAGTAAAATTGGGAGGGTTTGGACAAATCAAAAAGATGGTCGGAGGGGGAGAACTCAGAGGTTCTGTCACTGTAGACAGAAACCTGGCAGATCTGGGATGACAGGTTGGACGAAAATGTAAAAGTACTAAAAGATGGAATTTTGGCGTGACAATTTAGGTGGATCTTGGGATACAAAGGATAAACACACCATAAAAAATTCAGATCAATCCAAGCTCGTGGCTGAGACAGACAATTCGTGGAAGCTGCTGTGGTCGGATGAAGACAGAACTGCAGAGGCGGCTCGATGGCGGCACGAACGGCGGCGGTGGCGGCACAGACGATCACCGGAGGTTGAGAGGAGATGATAGAAGGTAGAATCACTCTAGAACTTGAGGTTGGAGGAGAGTAACCAGGGGGAGAGGAGCTGGGGGCGTACCAAGGCTTCAAGCATTCAACAAAATTCTGATTTTTTCATTGCTTTTCTCATAAAAATACAAGCTTATATATGTTTTACATCAAATGCAATGTGGACCCTTGGATCTAGGGAAGGGGATTGAAGGGCTAGGATTGCATGCCACAAACACAAAAAAAAGAATATAATATGCAAGGGGGGGTGCGCCCTATTGACCAAGGGGTAGAAGTTGAATGGGTGGTTGAATGGTAGGTGGCCTACCTTGGACAAAATGGGCCACTTGTCTACCCATGTGGCATATGACTAGTCCAACCTTCTAGATGTCCACCTAGGATGGTTGACTAGCCCCACAAGATGACATGGACTAATGGGAAAGGGCTGAGGGCCCCCTTGTTGGTCCTACTGACAAATTACATAGAAACCCACACAATCTACGGGAGTGACGCATTGGCCGATAAAGCCGTACAATTGCGCGTATACTTTCCCGTGGATATAAAAATAAAATAAAGGATATAAATGCAATATGAAATGGTACTGGCTCGATGTCGATTCCCATCATCGAGTCCTCTGCATATCCATCTCCAAAGAAGCCGCAATATGAGACGCTATCTCTAGATTAGTGGCCGCATTCGCAATCAAATGGTGTCTCAGCTCCTACCTCAAGCCCTATACGAACTGTGCGGTCTTCACCCTCTCATGCTCCATGATATGAGGTGCATACCGACCCAGCTCCACAAATCGGGCCCTGTACTGCAACACGGACATGTCGCCTTGAACCAATTCCAAAAACTGACGCATCCGCTGCTTAGCAATATACTCTAGACAGTATGTACGCTCAAAAGCATTGACAAAGTCACTCCACGCAATCTGCTCAAGTGGAGGAAGTTGGAAGGACGTCTTCCACTCAGAAGATCATCACTCCCGAGCCGTACCCTGCAACTGGCTATAGGCCAACATCACTCTATCCTCCGGAGCACTCCGCGCGGAACTGAACACCCGCTCCATCTCATCGAGCCAACTCCGAGCCACATCAGGATCTGGCTGACCGCCGACTCCGAGCCACATCAGGATCTGGCTGACCGCCGTAGTAAGGTGGATGGAACTGCATGAAATCCCTCACTACCCGGCCTGGCCAACCCCTGGTCGATGAGCCCTCACTAGCCTCTCCGCCGAACTGCTGCGACATAAGCTAGTACATGCCACGGAAGAAATCCTCGACCCCCGAAAACCTCGCAGCATCCGCTGCCTCGATGGCCGCTGGTGGCACTCTACTATGCTCCTCCTACTCCTGTTGAACCTCATGCTGGATCTCCTGACCTCCAGCCGACTGCCCCTGCCGAGAGCGAGTGCCCCGCCTCGACGTCATGCTCGCTCCTGAAGCAAAAGATAGGAAACACGGGAACAGTGAGGTTAAGAAAACACACGATGCCCGATGCCAGCGTCACCTGTACATCATCACTGTTGACTAGTGGACCACTACAATTACTTGTGATTCTCGTATAATCCCACAACCGCGCTCTGATACCAGCTGTAACGACCCGAGAATCCGATTACCGGGAAGGCCCGATAACCCGAGACTCGCACCGCCACCCACGAGTCCGAAGACTCGGAAGGGTTAAAAGGATGGTGTGGAGACTACACAAGTATCACAAATAATTGTAGAAATTAAATAGTTATATAATTAAGCAGGAAATAAATTAACATTTTACATGATACATCGTCCACAAGATAACAATAAAATAACCACAGTAGTAGTCCACAATTAGGACAGAGACAAGAAAGAAAAGTACAGCTACATGGGGCATACCCCAGCTCTGACCTCTGGCACTAACGCTGTGCACCTGAACCATGTTGAGCCTCAGACGCGCTCCCCTGAGGCCGCGGCTCACCTGAAACACGGTGAAAACACGCAGGGAATGAGTCTCGGAACAAGACTCAGTAGGGATCACCCGAACCCTACTTCGCAAACGGAGAAACCGCTACGCTAGCAGTAAGCGAGTACCTCGGAAAGGGAAGCCCTGCAATCTACAAAACACCGATCTCACGGTACGAAAACCGACACACGTGCCACGGTGGAACGACCGGAACACCACGGTCAACACGATAAAACCCGAAGGTCGAAGTTACATGGCCGACAGTCTGTCACTCCGAACTCGATAGGAGTACCTCCCACTAGAAGCAAGACCATATGCGTCCACTGACGACTTAGTCCGCGTCTCAGGTGTCTCCCTCTGGCCCAGCGGGAACTGAGACACCGTACAAGTAACCACAAAGCAAGTGACTAGCTGGGGTCACGCCCGTCAACGTGGGTCCAACTGCCCCCAACCACGTGCGCACATACAGGCCGTCCGCCCATGGCCTAGCCTCTAACTGGTTTTCCCCTCAGCCGGACTCTGGCTGCTAGACGCGGGGCCCGACGGTAACCAGTCTAAAAACCATTCTCAGGGTAAGCCCGTACACCTACTCCCGGGTGAGACCAGCACACGCGTACTGGTGGGCTACGACTAGTGGAGGGTCACTAAAGGAGTAGACTCTCAAGTCAACGGAAAACAACGTCCGCATTCTATGACGTAGGGGACCGTCCCACATACAAGCACCGTTGCACGGTGACCACGGTCGGAAAAGAAACGGGGTTGCAAACCACCCGGGGCAACCCTGAGCCTGACGGTCTACTCTAGACGCGTCACAGGCTCTGACGGTCTAAGGCTGGACAGTCACAGCCATCTGACGGCCCAACACATGGGCGTCAGATACCCAGTGCAAAACAGCGTGTAACGCACCTACCCTGGTGCGTTACAGTCTGTGACGCGCCTACCCTGGTGCGTCACAAGACAAGTAGAAACATACTGTGACGCGTGCCACTCGATGCGTCACAGGCCTTGACGCACTTAGCCTGGTGCGTCACAGGCTGTAACGGACCAAGCCTGGTGCGTTACAGTGTGGGACTGCGTCCACTCTAACGCACCCACACCGGGGCGTCACAAGGCTGTGACGCGCCAAGCTTGGTGCATCACATGCCTTGACCCCCAACGGTCAAAAATCAACGGTAAAGCCAACGGTCGACTCGTCCCTGACGGTCTAACCCAGGCGCGTCACAGCGCTTGTGGCGGTCTATCGGGGGACCGTCACAGCCCCAGACCCCAAATGGCTAAAAACAGGCTATGACGCACCCACCTGGGCGCGTCACATGGTGTGACGGTCACTGGAATGACCGTCACACCGGTTCGACGGTGAAACGGTGTGAAACGCCCAAAAATTCCAACTACGCCCCCATGCCTCCCTAGGAGAGGGGGAAATCAAAGGGGAAGACCCCTGGGGACCCCTAGCATGCTTCTAGGCCATCAAAACGTGAAATTACGGCCTAAAAATATAGATCGGGCGAACTCTCCCAAAATCATGCTTTTGCCCAAACCCGCTCAAAGACACCTCTTTTGGCTCCCATTCGGCCTTCAAAACGCGGGGGATGACGGGATGAGTATAGGGATTCGTCCCCCTACCTCAATGGAGCGAAAGCTCCGCCGAATCAAGCTCAAATAATGAAGAACGTTTTTGGAAACCCCGCTCCTTCACGCTTCCACGAACACCGCATGCCCACGAGATCGCCTCGCCGCCACCCACGTCGTCGCGCCGTCGCCCCACCGCCGTCTGCAGTCGGAGAGAGGCCCGCCGCGTCGAAATGGGAGAGAGAGAGGAAGAGGGGGCGGCGGTCACGGTGGGGGGAAGAAGAAGAGGAAGAAGAAGAAGAAGGGTGGGGAGAGAGAGAAAAAGGGGGGTATTTATAGAAAATCTAGAAATTCTGGAAAATACCAAAAAATTAAAAATTACATTTGCGCGATCCTCAGAACGCACCGATCGCAACGGTACCACTCTCGCCTAGGTGAACAACCCGGTTCACCCGCAACAAGGTTCCTAAGGAATTACCGAAACACACACTGGGAATCGGAAAACACACGAGAAAAAGCCGCGGAACGCTTCCGGGCCTCCGAAACAACTCCAGATCGCGCCGATCCGAACATGAAAGATGTCCGAAACAAAATTTCGGACACAACAGAGCCAGACACTCCGAGAAACTAGATCTGGGACCCACGAAGAATGATCTGAAAGGTCCGGGATATTACAGCCCTTCCCCTTAAGGAATTTCATCCTCGAAATTGAGAACAACCCAAGGGGAAAGAAGAGGAAGACTCACTCAAACAGGTAAGGGAAGTGCTGACGCATCTCATCCTCATGCTCCCAAGAAGCCTCACCACCAGAGTGCCGCTGTCACACCACCTTGACCAAGGGGATGACCTTGTTTCGCAAGCGCTGCTCTCGCCTATCCTCCACGAAGACTAGAAACTCTGGGAGAGAAAGATCTGGAGTCACCTCGGGCCAAACAGAATCCTCGAGCACATGAGAGTCATCGGGCATATACTCCCGCAACATCAAGACGTGGAACACGTCATGCACCGACGCCAACTCAGGGGGTAACTGCAACTGATAAGCTACCTCATCGATGCGCTCCACGATGAGAAAGGGACCAACATAGCGGGGACTCAGCTTCCCACGCCACCCAAAGCGCATCACCCCCTTTATCGGAGAAACTCTAAAGAACACGCGATCACCCACGATGAATGCGAGAGGCTGTCGCCTACGGTCAACATAGCTCTTCTGCCGACTCTGGGCCACCAACATGTTCTGACGAACCCGGTGCATAACATCCACACACTGCTGCACCAACTCCGGTCCCGTCAAAACACGCTCACCAACCTCAAACCAATCCAGTGGAGTCCGACACGGACGCTCATACAACGTCTCATAAGGAGCCATGCCAATGCTCGAATGATAGCTGTTGTTGCAGGTAAACTCCACCAATGGTAGGTGGTGAATCTAACTCCCCTGCCACTCCAGGCAACAGCATCTCAGCATGTCCTTTAAAGTTTGAATGGTCCTCTCTGACTGAACATCTGACTGAGGATGATACGCCGAGCTAAAAGTCAAATCCGTGCCAAGAACTCGCTGGAAACTCCTCCAGAATCCAGAAGTGAAGCACGGATCCCGATCCGACACGATGGAAATGGGAATCCCATGCAACGGGACGATCCGCTCCACATAAAGACGAGCCAACTTAGGCACGCTCCAGCTGACTTTGACCGGTAACAACCGAGTCACCTCCGTCAACCTATCCACCAGCAACCACATATTATCCTGCCCACTCGGAGTCCTCGGCAAACCCACCATGAAATCCGTGGTCACGTGGTCCCACTTCCACGCGGGAACATCCAAGGGCTGAAGAGTACCTCCCGATCGCTGATGCTCCGCCTTCACTTGCTGGCAGGTCAGGCACCTGGCCACAAACTCGACGACATCTCTCTTCATATCAGGCCACCAAAACTACCTCCGCAAGTTTCGATACATCTTCGTCGCACCCGGGTGTACGGTGTACCTGCTCTCATGAGTCTCGTGCAACACCGCACGACGAACCTGCTCCTCAGCTGGGATGTATAGCCTACCACGGAATCTCACGGCTCTATCCCCACCGAGCTCCACATCAGCCAAAGCCAAAATCTGGGGTAACTCAGGGTCTGCATGCTGAGCCTCTGTCACCTGACGCGGATAGCAGGCGTGACAGTCAGACTCGCAAGCACCGCTAACCCTGGCTCATGGGGAATCTTGAGCCTAAATGAAACTTCGGGCACTTGTTCCCAGAGCCTCCACTTCCTCGACATCAAGGCACTGACCGTGACCTTCCGACTCAAAGCATCGGCGACGACATTCATCCTGCCCTACTGAAAAGATAGGGTGAAGTCATAATCCTTCATGAATTCCATCCAACGCCTCTGCCTGAGGTTAAGGTCCCTCTGCGTGAACATATACCTCAAACTCTGATGGTCAGTGAACACCTCGAACCTCTCACCGTACAGATAGTGTCTCCAGATCTTCAGCGTGAAGATCACAGCCGCCTACTCCAGGTCATGGGTAGGCTAGTTGTCCTCGTGGGGCTTCAGCTACCGAGATGCATAAGCCACCACTCTACCATGTTGCATCAACACAGCACCCAATCCGACCCCGGAAGCATCTGTAAACACCATAAAGCCTCCCGATCCAGAAGGTAAAACCAACACCGGAGCTGAGGTGAGCAATCTCTTCCGTTCCCTGAAACTCTGCTCACACTCCTTAGACCAGACGAAAGGCACATCCTTCCGCGTAAGTCTAGTCATCGGGGCCGTAATGCGAGAAAAATTCTGAATAAACCGTCGATAATAGCCTGTAAGCCCCAAGAAACTCCGGATCTCCATCACAGACCTCGGCCTCGGCCAATGCATTACTACCTCGACCTTAGCGGGGTCCACGGAAATACCATCACTAGAAATCACGTGCCCCAAAAAGTGCACTTCACGAAGCCAGAACTCGCACGTACTAAGCTTCGCATACAACTGGTGATCTCGCAACGTCTGCAGCACCACACCCAAATGGTACGCGTGCCCCTCGGTAAACCGCGAATAGACATGGATGTCGTCCACAAATATGACCACGAAGTGGTCCAAATACGGACGAAACACCCTCTGCATCAAGTCCATGAAGGATGCGGGGGCATTGGTGAGCCCGAACGGCATCACCAAGAACTCATAATGCCCGTACCTCGTACTGAACGCAGTCTTCTCCACATTGGACTAGCGAATTCTCAGCTGATAGTAACCGGACCGCAAATCAATCTGCGAGAACACTCGCGCAGACTGAAGCTGGTCGAACAAGTCATCGATCCGCGGCAACGGATACTTGTTCTTAATGGTCACCTCATTCAGCTGCCGGTAGTCGATGCACAATCGCAAGCTACCGTCCTTCTTCTTCACGAACAACACGGGCACACCCCAAGGGGGAAAAATAAAGGCGAACGTACCCCTTGGCCAACAGCTCCTGCAACTACGCCCTCAACTCTCTCAACACAACGGGGGCCATACGGTAGGGAGCCTTCGCCAAAGGTCCCGTACCAGGCACAATCTCGATCACGAAATCAATCTCCCGCTGGGGAGGCAATCCAGGTAAGTCCTCCGAAAAAATATCAGGAAACTCGCACACCACCGGATTGTCCTCGACATCCGGCTCCATCCGGTCTGCCACAACCACGGAGGTGAGAAAACCCTGACAACCCGCATCAAGCAAACAACGAGCTTGAATTGCAGAAATAAGAAAGCGGGAAGAGGAAGACCTGATACCTTGGAAATAGAAGGTGGATCCGTAAAGTCGCCAAAAATAAACCCTCTTCGAGCCGCAATCCACCAACGCATGATGTGCCTCGAGCCAATCCATGCCCAAAATCACATCAAAGTCCTGAAGCGGCAACGCATAGAGCCTAGCCGGTAAACTCCGCCCTTCCACCCACATAGGAACCTTATCGAAACAATACGGAGTGATCATAAAATCACCCGAAGGCAACTCCATTGCCAAATCACAGGACAACTGGGTCACCGGCTCCTCAATACTCAGCGTGAAATCCTCCGAAACAACGAATGAGACGCGCCAGAATCGAAGAAAACCCGAGCCGCACAACCCAAAATCTGAACGATACCTTCCACGAGCTGCGACGCCACTGCCTCTGCCCTGGTCATGTGTGTGATCTGACTTCAAGCTCTATGCCTGCCTCCCACACTAGCTAGCTGACCTGGGTAGCGGCGGATACTGTCCCTGCTGCTGTTGCTGCTATGGCCTCTGCTGCTGGGGAACCTGCTGCTACTGAGGAAACTGCTACTGCTGCTGCCTCCTCTGAGGACAGTCACGCGCCATATGCCCTGACTGGTCACACCGGAAATAAACTATCGGCGCTGTGCACTGCCTGCCTGGATGGTACTCGCTACACCGTGGGCACGGTCCTCGCGATCCACCCACTGATCCCTCACGCTGAAAAGGAATCGGCTGATGTACACTGCCCGATGATGCCTGCCCCTGATCCTTGTGCTTCTTACGGAAATTCTTCTTAAGGAACTTCTTGACATTCGAGCCAAAAGACACATATCCTGTCGCCGACGCTGCCGGTGCTCCTGAACCACCCAACGCATGCTGATAGGAACCCTGCTGCTGGGTAGTCGACTACTGGCTACGACCCGACAAAGAATGCCCCTGGCTAATCGGCCCTCGAGTCCTCTGCATGTCCATCTCCAAAGAAGCCGCAACACGAGACGTTGTCTCTAGATCAGTGGCCGCATTCGCAATCAAATGGTGCCTCAGCTCTTGCCTCAAGCCCTGTACGAACTGTGCGGTCTTCACCCTCTCATGCTCCATGATATGAGGTGCATACCGACCCAACTCCACAAATCGGGCCATGTACTGCAACACGGACATGTCGCCCTAAACCAACTCCAAAAACTAACGCATCCGCTGCGTAGCAATATACTCTGGACAGTAGGTACGCTCTAAAGTATTGACAAAGTCACTCCACGCAATCTGCTCAAGTGGACGAAGCTGGAAGGACGTCTTCCACTCGGAAGACCACCACTCCCGAGCCGTACCCTACAACTGGTTGTAGGCCAACATTACTATGTCCTCCGCAGCACTCCGCGCGGAACTGAACACCCGGTCCATCTCGTCGAGCCAACTCCGAGCCACATCAGGATCTGGATGACCGCCATAGTAAGGTGGATGGAACTGCATGAAATCCCTCACTACCCGGCCTGGCCCACCCCTGGTCGATGAGCCCTCACCAGCCTCTCCGCCGAACTGCTGCGACATAAGCTGGTACATGCCACGGAAGAAATCCTCGGCCCCCGAAAATCTCGCAGCATCCGCTACCTCGGTGGCCGCTGGTGGCGCTCTACTATGCTTCTCCTACTCCTGCTGAACCTCCTGCTGGATCTCCTAACCTCCAGCCGACTGCCCCTGCCGAGAGTGAGTGCCCCGCCTCGACGCCATGCTCGCTCCTGAAGCAAAAGACAGGAAACACGGGAACAGCGAGGTTAAGAAAATACACGATGCCCGATGCTAGCGTCACCTGTACATCATCGCTATGGACTAGTGGACCACTATAATTACTTGTGATTCTCGTATAATCCCACAACTGTGCTCTGATACCAGCTGTAACGACCCGAGAATCCGATTACTGGGAAGGCTCGATAACCCGAGACTCGCACCGCCACCCACGAGTCCGAAGACTCAGAAGGGTTAAAAGGATGGTGTGGAGACTACACAAGTATCACAAATAATTGCAGAAATTAAACAGTTATATAATTAAGCAGGAAATAAATTAACATTTTACATGATACATGGTCTACAAGATAACAATAAAATAACCACAGTAGTATTCTACAACTAGTACAGAGACAAGAAAGAAAAGTACAGCTACACGGGGCAAACCCCGGCTCTGACCTCTGGCATTAACGTTGGGCACCTGAACCACACTGAGCCTCAGACAGGCTCCCTTGAGGCCGCGACTCACCTGAAACACGGTGAAAACACGCAGGGAATGAGTCTCGGAACAAGACTCAGTAGGGATCACCCGAACCCTACCTCACAAACGGAGAAACCGCTACGCTAGCAGTAAGCGAGTACCTCGGAAAGGGAAGCCCTGCAATCTACAAAACACCGATCTCACGGCATGAAAACCGACAGACATGCCACGGTGGAACGACCGGAACACCACGGTCAACATGACAAAACCCGAAGGTCGAAGTCGCACGACTGACAGTCTGTCACTCCGAAATCGATAGGAGTACCTCCCATTAGAAGTAAGACCGGATGCGTCCACTGACGACTTAGTCCGCGTCTCAGGTGTCTCCCTCTGGCCCAGCGGGAACTGAGACACCGTACAAGTAAATACAAAGCAAGTGACTAGCCGGGGTCACACCCGTCAGCGTTGGTCCAACTGTCCCCAACCACGTGTGCACATACAGGCCGTCCGCCCCTGGCCTGGCCTCTAACTGGTTTTCCCCTCAGTCTGACTCTGGCTGCTAGACGCGGTGCCCGACGGTAACCAGTCTAAAAATCGTCCTCATGGTAAGCCCGTACACCTACTTCCGGGTGAGACCAGCACAGGCGTACTGGTGGGCTGCGACTAGTGGAGGGTCACTAAAGGAGTAGACTCTCAAGTCAATGGAAAATAACGTCCGCATCCGACGACGTACGGGGACCGTCCCACGTACCAGCACCATCGCACGGTGACCACGGTCGGAAAAGAAACGGGGTTGCAAATCACCCGGGGCAACCCTGAGCCTGACGGTCTACTCTAGACGCGTCACAGGCTCTGACGGTCTAAGGCTGGACCGTCACAGCCATCTGACGGCCCAACACTGGGGCGTCAGATACCCGGTGCAAAACATCGTGTAACGCACCACCCTGGTGCATTTGATGCGGGACGGACCACGAACACGATTCCAATTGAATATGCAACCCTCGGACTCTAAACAAGCTCGCGATCGTCCCTAACGAGGGAAGCGTCAGGCGTGCGCAGTTGATAAACCGGCAAAGAGCTAGGGTGGTCAACTCACAAATTCGTGCCCGGATCGGGTCACGAGACTGTCTCGCTCTCTCTCGCAGCAGAGGTGATATAAAAAGTATAGCGGGCTACGATCTTAGCATGCTCTCTAGCAGCGGCATAAAGAAATATATACGAAATAAAGAAAATGCCAGGTAAAGGAGCGAATACGATACCTCCACGCTACCGGGCATGGGGAAGACTTCCCGGCGGATCTCGTACTCCCGGAACAGTAAATTCACTAATATTACAGCAATGAATATGAATGTCCACTCCACGCAGGGACGTAAAGGGTGACACAATGGGACCCGGGAGTAGTGGTTTCGGGTTGACGGGTCGCTTCTTGTGTTGCTTCGGCGGCACATGTACTCACGACCGTGGGACCCACATGCTGGTCCGAGGGGCCGTGTGGGACCGGGGTGGCACCACTGTGGTGGGGATGCCTGGAGGGGCGCTCCCTGGGATGGCGGTACGCTGGTTCACCGGTCCGCGGTCGGGCGGCTCCGATCTTCACCCGTTGGAGTTGCTGGCCACGGATCTACAGTTCTATTTTACAGCGTGCGACCCGGCAAGATCTGCTGTTGCGGTCACTTCTGACGTTGTATCGACCCACAAGAGGTACCGATGGAAAGCTGTCTTGAAATCCTTCGATCTATGCCCAGAGAAAGAAATTTGAGTTTCCCGTTGATGGCCTTTGTCGAATTTTCAAGCTACTGACTCACAGGATCTGAAAACTCAGGGTAGAACCAAGTTTTCCTAAGAGTTGGCATTGACTGCATTGTAGACATTCGATTCAGCTTTTGATCCATTCATGAAAGTTGTAGAGGACGAAGAGAGGAAAACGGGAATATATTATATGAAAGGTTTCGTGGAAGTTTCGATTTTTGGGGATTTTATACTGACTCGGGGTCAGATCTGGACAGCAGAAACAGAACTGAAGTTGGGGAAAAGACACAATTTTCAAAAATTTGCGGAGGATGGGGATGGTGGAAAGAACCTCCAATAAATTTTGGGATTCCAAAAAAAAATCAAAAAGGGGGTCGAAAGGGGAAAGAACTAAGCTTCTGCTACATAGATCTGAAAAGGGACATATCTGGAAGACAGAAAGACACGAAAATGGAAAAATGTAAAACGAAGTCTAAAGGACTTGATTATTTTACTGGAGGTTGGGAATCACGAGAGGAACCAACCCTAAAAATATCAACTCCAGATGATGTCGGAGTTGGAAGTTAAAAATCTCGGAGTGAACCTTTGTCCAGCAGAATAGAACTTTGGACAGCACTTCGGAAGCGGCTTCACGGCGGCTCGATGGCGGCACGAACGGCGGCGGCGGCACCAGAGATGAATCTAGAGATGCAGGGGATAAGGTAGAGGGGTTCTCAACCCTGAAATACAGAGGGAGGAAAGAGGAACCAGAGGGGAGAGAGGGGAGGGGCGCACCAGGCTCCCTACACAATTCACAATATTTTCTTCTTCATTAATTCTTCAAAAATGGAAATACAAGGTACTTATAATAAATGACAATTGACCTAATCTACCCTTGGATCTAGGGTCAGGAGGGGTACTTAAGGGACTTCACATTTAAATGTGATCAAACAAAAAAAATAAAATTTGTAATTAATTCTAATGGGGGGGCGCCCCCTTGACCAAGGGGTAAGGTAGGTGGCCAACTTTTGACATTTTACACCACCTATCTCCCATGTGTTTATTTGACATTCAACCCTTCTAGAACCCACCCAGGATGGTTTGACCAGCCCCACATGGCCTAGGTGGACTAATAGGGGGAGGACTGGGGGCCCCCTTGCTGGACCTACTAACATTTTGCACATAAACCCACACAATCCTAAGGAATAACAAATTGGCTCATAAAGCCTTACAATTGCGAATCTACTTCCCCCGGGATATAAAAATATATAAAAGGACACAAATACAAAAATAAAATGTACATGCTCGGAGTTGATTCCCATCAATTCTCCCCGGGTGGGAAGAACTCGACCCCGTCGAGTAGGGGTACGGCTGCTCGAGTCGCTCCGGCGGATCCGTCACTGTGCCAAGTAACGCAGGTACGCTCCACTCCACGTGACCATCACCTGCTCATTCCGTATATACTTGATATGCACAAGCTGCTGTGGGAACGAGGCTTGAGGTGGACACTCCGGGAGGGGCACTCCCAAATGGGAGGAGGCGGCTCGAAGACTCACTAGGAATCACCGCTCGGTCCCTGTAGGTGACTAGATCCGGGTATAGATGTAGAACCGATCCCATACTCCTCGAGTGAATCTACTCGCCTCTTAAGGGACAGACATCAACGAGCTTGCACAAGACACACAAGACCCTAGACACACCTAATGTTATTCCGACCTACGCATAGGCGATGGTGGTCCCGGACACCCGAATGTGTGTCATGCATGCATCTGACGTAACCGGTGGTTGACGTCATGGGGAACTCCTAGACATCCTACGATGCACCACTCATGGGCAGTAGGCTTGAACGTGGAAAGTCCGGGAGGTTCGAGTGGTTTAGGTGGGCCGGGGGAACCAAAGCCTTCCTTGTTCCCAAATGTTGGTTCAGACCTATTACTATGTGGAGGTTGCTTGGCCCGAATGGAAAAGGTGTGATAGTGAACTCCGCGTAAGAAGTGGAGTGAAGATGATAGCTCGGGAGGTTCACTAGTGAAGGGGTCAAAAGGGTCAAAGAAGGTATGACTCCCTGAGATGGTTTCCCATATGACACGATTCCAATTGTGAAATTCTTGAAGGTGGAGATGGTCACCTTCATGAATGGTGGCGGGTGGGACGGTGATCATAGGTAGGAAGTATGATTCCTCCCTCGGACAAAAGGGTATGAAGTCGGATTCGGCCGACATAGGGAGGAATAAGAGAATCTCCGTAGTGACACAACCCATGGTGCACACGGAGGTAATGGACCCTATGGCCGGGTGGGTGAAGCTAAGACTAGTGGGTTGGTCAAAGCCTCGGGCCAATAAGTGCGTCAACTTCCATTGTGAATCTAATCCCATAACAAGATCATCCAAGGTATCAACATGGTGACTAGACCGAAATGTAGTGTGGAATGAGTTGACCGACACTAATGGTAAGGTGGGGTCCATGGATGGATAAGGAGGTGGGACCAAGCCATCCTTGAGCCAACTAAGAAGCGGCTTGGCTATGTATAGCGTACCCATTAGAAACACGGGAGGCTCGGACCTTGGTGGCTCCAAATAAGATGGTTACGAAATAAGATCGGAAGATGAGGTTGATAGTAATGGAGCTCTCATGGGTGATGAAGGAATGTCCTCCTCGTGGAGAAGGGGTCCTTGGTGTGGCACCGGGATGTACCCTTCCATCCGATCTACCCCGGTAGTCAACCGATCTACCCCTGTAGTCAACCGATCTAAGCATGTACTCAACCCCTTCATTGCTCCCATAATGGCTCGGAACATTCCGGCCACTTCATCGGGACTATGGACTCGGGGTGTGGCCATGGTGGCCAAGATGGGGTTGGATCCCCTAGGAATGGATATGCAAGGCCATTTTTTTTGTTTTTATTTTATAAGCGAAATGTTATGCCAACTAATGCAAGCACCTAGACACGACTTAGAATGTGATGCAAATGCAAAGTTGAAATGAGACTCGACTACACACCTAGACACGACCAAGATTCGGTACGCGGCGGAGTTAATCGACCTGAAGATCACTCGCGCAAGTGAATCACCTCTCCGATAGGCGTAACCTAATGGTCGGGCGACATCTTTTTATATACCGAACAATGGTATGCGAATGCAACCTTAGACCCACTTAGACGATGACTAGACGTAAATGACACTTTTTTTTTTATTTTAGACACCCTAGACTCAACTGGCGCTCTGATACCAAACTGATGCGGGACGGACCACGAACACGACTCTAATTGAATATGCAACCCTCGGACTCTAAATAAGCTCGCGATGGTCCCTAACGAGGGAAGTGTCGGGCGTGCGCGGTTGAGAAACCGGCAAAGAGCTAGGGTGGTCAACACATAAATTTGTGCCCGGATCAGGTCACGGGACGGTCTCGCTCTCTCTCGCAGCAGCGGTGATATAAAAAGTATAGTGAGCTACGATCTTAGCATGCTCTCTAGCAGCGGCATAAAGAAATATATACGAAATAAAGCAAATGCCGGGTAAAGGAGCGAATACGATACCTCCACGCTACCGGGCGTGGGGAAGACTTCCCGGCCGATCTCGTACTCTCGGAACAGTAAATACACAAATATTACAGCAATGAATATGAATGCCCACTCCACGCAGGGAGGTAAAGGGCGACACAATGGGACCCGAGAGTAGTGGTTTCGGGTTGACGGGCCGCTTATTGTGTTGCTTCGGCAACACACGTACTCACGACCATGGGACCCACGTGCTGGTCCGAGGGGCCGTGTGGGACTGGGGTGGCACCACTGTGGTAGGGACGCCTGGAGGGGCGCTCCCTGGGATGGCGGTACGTTGGTTCACCGGTCGGAGGCCGGGCGGCTCCGATCTTCACCCATTGGAGTTGCTGGCCACGGATCTACAGTTCTATTTTGTAGAGCGCGACCCGATAAGATCTGTTGCTGCGGTCACTCCCGACATCGGATCGACCCACAAGAGGTACCGATGGAAAGCTGACTTAAAATCCTTCGATCTATGGCCATATAAAGAAATTTGAGTTTCACGTTGATGGACTTTGTCGAATTTTAAAGCTACTGACTCACAGGATCTGAAAACTCTGGGCAGAACCAAGGTTTCCTAAGAGTTGACGTTGACCGCAATGTAGACCTTCGATTCAGCTTTTGAGCCATTCATGAAAGTTGTAGAGGACGAAGAGAGGAAAATGGGGATATATCATATGAAAGGTTTGGTGGAAGTTTCGATGTTTTGGGGATTTTATACTGACTTGGGGTCGGATCTAGACAGCAGAAACAGAACTGAAGTTGGGGAAAAGACACAATTTCTAAAAATAGATAGAGGGCGTTTGAAATTCGAATAAAATTTGTGGAGGATAAGGATGGTAGAAAGAACCTCCAATAAATTTGGGGATTCCAAAAAAAATCAAAAAGAGGGTCGAAAGGGGGAAGAACTAAGCATCGGCTACACAGATCTGAAAAGGGACAGATCTGGAAGACAGAAAGACACGAAAATGGAAAAATGTAAAACAACGTCTAAAGTACTTGATTGTTTTACTGGAGGTTGGGAATCAAGAGAGGAACCAACCTTGAAAATCTCAACTCCTGATGATTTCGGAGTTGGGAGTTAAAAATCTCGGAGTGAACCTCTGTCTAATAGAACAGAACCTTGGACAGCACTTCGGAAGCGGCTTCGCGGCGGCTCGATGGCGGCACGAACGGCGGCGGCGGCACCAGAGATGAATCTAGACATGGAGGGGCTAAGGTAGAAGGGTTCTCAACCCTAAAATACAGAGGGAGGAAGGAGGAACATGAGGGGAGAGAGGGGAGGGGCGCACCAGGCTCCTTACACAATTCATAATATTTTCTTCTTCATTAATTCTTCAAAAATGGAAATACAAGGTACTTATAATAAATGACAAATGACCTAATCTACCCTTGGATCTAGGGTCAAGAGGGGTACTTAAGGGACTTCACATTTAAATGTGATCAAATAAAAAAATAAAATTTGTAATTAATTCTAATGGGGGGGCGCCCCCTTGACTAAGGGGTAAGGTAGGTGGCCAACTTTTGACATTTTACACCACTTGTCTCCCATGTGTTTATTTGACATTCAACCCTTCTAGAAGCCACCTAGGATGGTTTGACCAGTCCCACATGGCCTAGGTGGACCAATGGGGGAGGACCGGTGGCCCCCTTGCTGGACCTACTGGCATTTTGCACATAAACCCACACAATCCTAAGGAATAACAAATTGGCTCATAAAGCCTTACAATTGCGAATCTACTTCCCCCAGGATATAAAAATATATAAAAGGATAAAAATACAAAAATAAAATGTACATGCTCGGAGTTGATTCCCATCATCATAGGTGAACGACCCGGTACCACTCTCGCCTAGGTGAACGACCTGGTTCACCCGTAACGAGGTTCCGAAGGAATTACCGAAACACACACCGGAAATCGAAAAACACACGCGAAAAAGCCGCGGAACGCTTCCGGGCCTCCGAAATAACTCCGAATTACGCCGATCCAAACACGAAAGATGTCCGAAACAAAATTTCGGACACAACGGAGTCGAACACTCCAAGAAACCAGATCTGGCACCCACAAAGAAGGATCCGAAAGGTCCGGGATATTACAGTTACACTTCTTGGCGCCGTTTGTGGGAAAATGAGCGAAAGGCTATGGTGCCCTGTGGAAGCCTACGCAACGCCAGTATCCGGGGGCGAGGCTCCCATTAGGGACCCAACTCTCACCGGGGATCGCAGGAAGCTTCTTCCGCACATCCCCGACAAGAGGTCACCCTAGGTGACCTAGATGAGCTCCGCCAGGAAGTCCGAGTCCTGGCGGAATTCTGTCGGGAGCTCCGAGACCAGAGTCCCCAATACGCCCCACCCGAGCGACGGGAGGGCGAAGGAGGTCAGGCCGGAGAGAACTTTCGGCAAGTACGAGAAGCATCCCGTGCCTCCCTCACGAGAACCCGACGATCGCGCAGCGTGCCCGCGCCTAGGGGACGCAGCCCTCTCCACTCCAACCCGGAGATGGTCCGCCGGCTCCAACGGTTCGACGAAATAGAGGACAAGGTCTGGTATCTAGATGATGTCCTCCTGGCCGCCAAGAATTGTGGCCTCATCGACGACGACCAAGACTTTCATGCTCCATTTTCTAGGGAAATCATGGAAGCCCCCATCCCACCAAAGCTTCAGCTACCGTCGTTTGCCTCCTACGACGGCACCACCGACCCGGCCGACCACCTACACGGCTTCGAGTCCCACCTGGTGTTTCACTGGGCCTCGGACACCGTAAAGTGCCTAGCGTTCGTCACGACCCTTCATGAGAACGCCCGAGCATGGTTCGGGTCCCTGCCGGCCGGGACGATCTCCTCCTTCCAGCAGCTCAAGAAGCTGTTTAAGGAGAACTTCATGGGCTGTCGAAAGGTAGCCAAGTCTACAGTAACCCTATTCGCCCTCAGGCAGGGGAAGGAAGAAGCACTATGGGACTTCATCTCCCGCTTCCGCACGGAGGCGCTCCGGATCCCCCATCTCGACGTCGGCATCGCCACCACGGCACTCACTCAAGAGACGCGAGACCACATACTCCGATGCGCGCTCAGAGTCAAAGCCCCAACGACCCTTCCAGATCTCCTCGTGCTAGCCCAAAAGCACGTGCATTGCGAGGAGAACACCGCGGCCCTGCGCCGCGTGGCAGGGACCGACCAGCCCGACCGCAAGAGGGCCGCCGACCCACCTCGTGAGGGTCGGAGCAAGCGAGAGCGGCGCGATGGGGACCACCGTGATCGCTCCGAGAAGGAAAGGGGTGGCTACCGCCACTATACACCCTTGACGGCCCCGCCCGACCAGATCCTGATGGAGATTCGTGAGGAGCCATTCCTCAAGTGGCCCTCGCGGATGAAGTCAGACCCCAACTCACGGAACAAGAAGAAGTACTGCAACTTCCACCGTGAGCATGTCCATGACACCGTCGACTGCATCAACTTGAAGGATGCTATCGAGGACCTCGTGCGTAGGAGTCTCCTCGACAGGTTCCTGGCCTAAGCCGCCGAAAGACGACAGAAGATGCCTCCCCCGATCGACAACCGGCCCAACGGAAAAGAGATCATGATGATCTCTGGAGGGTCCACCACAGGGGAAGATAGCGCGAGCAGGAGGCGTCGGTAAGCGACGGCCATCAACGCGGCAGATCAAGGCGATGGCACCCCAAAGGAACTTTCCACCTCAGGCCACCTAGGAGACCCCATAGTCTTCTTCGAGGATGACCTCGAAGGCGTCACGACGCCCCATTCTGATGCTTTGGTGGTCTCTGCCACCATCAATCAATGTACTGTGCGCCGCATCTTGGTAGATAACGGAAGTGGACCCGATGTTATCGCGTACGACTGTCTTGTACTCATGGGTGTGGACGTATCATGACTCGCGCCAATGCACACGCCGCTGTATGGATTCTCTGGCACGACTATCCACCCAGAAAGGGGCATCTCGCTCCCGATTACGTTCGGGATGGCACCGAAAGAGGTAACCCTCCTCGCTGACTTTACTATGGTTCGTGCAATGACAGGGTACAATTGCAATGCCATCATCAGACGAGGAATCCTCGGCACGCTCCGAGGCATCCCTTCCTCCTACCACCAGAAGCTTAAGTTCCCTACCCCCCACGGGGTAGGGGAAGTCCGGGGCGATCAACGGGAGTCCAGGTGGTGCTACCTCATCTCCACCCGTGACCGACGTCCTGAAGAAGCACCTCCAGAGAAGAAGGCGAGGATCGAAGATCCGAGTCCGAGCACGAGTGCACCAGCCGAGGACTTGTACCTCATCCAGGTTGGGGACGATCCTAGCATGTCATTGAAGATCGGCGCTACCTTGCCCGAGCACGACAAACAAGCGTATGCGAGCTTCCTCGCGGCCAATCAGAATGTGTTCGCTTGGTCCGAGGATGAGCTCCCCGGAATTCCCCCTGAGGTCATTACGCACCAACTAAGGTTGGATCCCAACTGCCGCCCGATACAGTAATGCCGAAGGTGGTGCAACCCCGAGCGAAAAGCTATCATCAGGCAGCAAGTGGGGGAGAAATTATGATCAGGGCTACTCCGGCCTACCCAATATCCAGATTGGGTAGCCAACGTAGTCCTGGTGCCCAAGAGCAATGGGAAGTGGTGGATGTGCATGGACTACACCGACCTCAACAAAGCCATGCCCAAAGACAGCTACCCCATGCCACGAATCGACCAGCTGGTCGACGCCACGGCCGGGCACGAGATGTTGAGCTTCCTCGACGCCTATTCTGGGTACCATCAGATCAGCATGCACTAGCCCGACCAGGACAAAACCGCATTCATCACCGACCACGGCTTATACTGCTACACTCGCATGTCGTTCGGGCTGAAGAACGCTGGAGCCACGTATCAATGCCTAGTCAACCATATGTTTGACTCGCAGATCGGCCGCAACATGGAGGTCTACATCGACGACATGCTTGTAAAAAGCCTCCGAGCAACCGAACACTTGCGCGACTTGGCGGAAACCTTCGCCACACTCAGTAGGTACAACATGAAACTCAACCCTGCTAAGTGTGCGTTCGGGGTGCGGTCAGGAAAGTTCATGGGTTTCCTCGTTACTCACCAAGGAATCGAAGCCAACCCCGATCAGATCAAAGCAGTATTGGATATGGAGCGACCCAAGCGGGTGAGGGATGTACAGTGCCTCACCAGGCGCGTCGCCGCTCTGGCCCGGTTCTTGTCCCGAGCCGTCGAACGATGTCTACCCTTCTTCCGACTAATCAAACAAGCTAATTTGGCGCCAGAGAAGAAGGGATGGATCGACTTGGGACCAGGAGTGCGAACAGGCTTTCGAAGAACTGAAGCGCTACCTGACGACGCCTCCTGTCCTCGCCAAACCCCAAGGGGGGGAGTAGCTACTCTTGTATCTCTCTGTGACACCCAGCACCATGAGTGCTGTGCTCACACGGGAGGAAGCAGGAGTCATGAAGCATGTCTACTATGTCAGCCGAGCACTACAGGGACTAGAATTCTGGTATTCGCGGACCGTGAAGTTCGCCCTTGCCCTGATCATAGCTGCTCGCAAGCTATGGCCATACTTCCTGGCCCACCCGATCGTCGTCCTCACTGATCATCCCCTCCGGTAAATCCTTCAGAACCATGATGCGTCCAGGAGACTGGTCAAATGGGCCATCGAGTTGGGAGAATTCGACATCAATTCCGACCAAGGACAGCGATCAAGGCCCAGGCGCTCGCAGATTTCGTCGCCGAGTGTGCACCCTACCCGCCGAAGACTTACCCGAGAAGTCCTCGGAGCCCACCTTGGAATTGTACGTAGACGGATCATCCTGCGCCGCGGGCAGCGGCGCGGGACTGGTCTTGCTCTCGCCAGAAGGAGTGGAGCTACAATATGCCCTGCGCTTCAACTTCTTGACCACGAACAATGTGGCGGAATACGAGGCACTCCTCTCCGGGTTGCTCATGGCGAAACACCTGGGGGCATCAAGCGTGCGAGCAACAGCGACTCCATGCTCATCGCCAACCAAGTCAGGGGAGAATTCGAGGCCCGAGACCCCTCCATGATGAAATATTTAGATAAGGCCACGGCCGCGGCGGAGGAATTCGCTCACTTTGAAGTAGTTCACATGCCACGCGAGAAGAACGTCCGAGCAGACACCCTCTCTCGCCTAGCGTCAGCCACTACAGTCTCCAGCTCGAGATTTGTCCTGATAGAGGAACTATCAGCACCGAGCATAGACGATCCAGCACTCCAGATAAATGCCATCGACTATGAGTCATCCTGGATGGATCCTCTACTCGATTTCCTCCTTTGGCAGTAGCTCCCCAGTGATCACGTCGAAGCACGGCGCATGCGGGCGAGAGCGGCCCACTTCACTATGGTGGACGGTCGGCTATATCGCTGGTCCCTCTCAAATCCTCTACTCAAATGCCTCTTCCCCAGGGAAGCCAACCAGGCCATCCAGGAAGTCCACGAAGGACTCTGCGGAAGTCATGTGGGAGGACGAGCACTCGCGAGGACACTGATCCGACAGGGATATTGGTGGCCCACTTTGCAGCAGGACTGTCTCAGCTATGTTCAAAGGTGCCCTCAATGCCAGAAGTATTCCCACCTTCACCACCAGCCGGCGACGCAGCTCCATGCCTTGACGGAGTCTCGTCCGTTCGCTCGGTGGGGAATCGAAATTCTGGGGCCCTTCCCTGAGGCGCAAGGGAGGAAGAAATTCCTCATGGTCGCCATCGACTACTTCACCAAATGGATCGAAGCCGAACCATTGGGAATAATAACAAGCGAAGCATCTTGGAAATTCATGCTACGGAGCATCATTTACCGGTTTGGGGTCCCCAGAGTTCTCACCACCGACAACGACAGACAGTTCGCGAGCACACCTTTCAGGAAAAGTGCTCGGAGTTGGGGATCTGGAACCACTACACCTCAGTGGGACATCCCCAAGCCAACGGGTTGGTGGAAAACGCCAACCGAACTCTACTCCACGGCATCAAGACTCGCCTGGACCAAGCAGGTGATGCATGTATTGATTCAATCCCCAGCATCCTATGGGCTCACCGGACCACCGCCAGAGCCGCCACTGGGGAGAGACCCTTTCATCTCGCCTACGGAGCTGAGACAGTAGTCCCGGTGGAGATATCCAACCCCTCGTTACGAGTGTGACATTTTGATAAGGCCAGAAACAACCAGGCAATGCGAGAAAACCTGGACTTGCTCGAAGAAAGAAGCACCAACGCTCAGATAAAGCTTGCGGCATATCAGCAGAAGCTGGCGCAGTATTACAATGCCCGAGTTAAAGAGTGACACTTCTTCCCCAGAGATCTGGTTCTACGATGAGCAAGCGTGGCTGACCCGCAAAGAGCCACCAGAAAACTCGCACCTAACTGGGAAGGCCCATACCGGGTAGCAGAAGCACTCAGCAAAGGAGCGTACAGGCTGGTGACGTTTGGGGGGGGAGAGGTGCCCAGGAAGTGGAACTCCGTCAACCTCAGGAAGTACTTCCAGTGAAACGTCACCAGCCATACTCCACGAGGGTAAGTTGCCCACGAACAAAGAAAAAGGTAGCCTAAGGGTTTCCTAGAGGCGAGTACTACTCCCCTTGAAAATAAAGTGGTAACCTAAGAGTTTCCTAGAGGCGAGCACTGCTCCCCTTGAAAACGAAGTGGTAACCTAAGGGTTTCCTAGAGGCGAGCACTGCTCCCCTTAAAAATGAAGTGGTAACCTAAAGGTTCCCTAGAGGCGAGCACTGCTCCCCTTGAAAACGAAGGCAGCCTAAGGGTTTCCTAGAGGCGAGTACTGCTCCCCTTGAAAACAAGAAGGTAGCCTAAGGGCTCCCTAGAGGCGAGCACCGCTCCCCTTGAAAATGAGTAGGTAGCCTAAGGGTTTCCTAGAGGCGAGCACTGCTCCCCTCTAAAATGAGAAGGTAGCCTAAGGGCTCCCTAGAGGCGAGCACCGCTCCCCTTGAAAATAAGAAGGCGACCCAAGGGTCCCCGCGGAGGACACGAGCACCGTGGAAGACGAGCACGGAGGATCACCCAAGAAAGCATGCAGAAGAACTCCAGTAAAAGGTACACATCAGTATTGGCTCAGAATCAAAGAATTTATATTTCTTTAGTCAAAGTACAAGCTGCCAGAAAATTGGCAAAGTACCCTTACACGGGCCAAACATAAGTACATGAAGGGACAAAAACGTGCTCAACAGTGGCAGCATGTTACTCCAGCAACTCGCTCTTTCGGCATCGACCTCTATCAACGATCATGTAGAGTCTTTGAGTAGGCGCAGGTACCCATCTTTGTTCTGTGGGAGGGTACCTACGGAGAAGCCTCTAATGCCAGAGAAGAGGGACAAAACCCTCAGGCCAACAAAGGGCTTCTCTGGTAGAAGTCTTGCACGAGGAAAACTAGGTCAGTAGCCCCGGCCACCCACGCTCAGAAGAAGGCAGGCCCACACAAGCCAATGGGCGGCAGCGGTACCACGAGGCCAACGCATTAGGAAGGCCACCCCGGTGAACTGGCCATGTTTCCAAACTGGCGATCAAGGCCCCGCTGCCCCGGCTGCCACCATCACCTCTCTTGAATGGAGAGGTTGTCTTGTGCCTCGCCACGAATAGCGTACGACAGCAACGGCGGAGAGGCCTGCTGGCCATGCCTGCAAACTGAGGAGCCCACCGCCGTCGTCCAAGCCGCACGGCCAGGCCCACCTAGTGGAAGAATAGAAAATAGATTCCACCCTTCCTTACGATCCTTCCTACCAGAAAGTAGGAAGATGTTGCAGCAACGAGGAGCATCTCACCGAGCAACTACAAGGAGCAAACAACGGTTACATACCACGAAGACAAGCAAAGGAAGCTAGCTGAAATTTAGAAAGCAGCGCTACCCTGACACTTCTCGTCCCGTCAAGGACGGATCCTATTCGGCTCAAGAAGCAGGACTCCCCTGCCGGCGTACAAGCGATCGACCTTCTCCAGGGCCTCCCACCAGCCATCCAGGTACCCGAGCCTGTATTGCTCAGATGCCGGGCCACCCTCTCCGGGCGCAGGCCACGGCCGCCATGGTACCGGCGTTGGGTTCCCCCGAAGGACTGAAGGTCGACGAGGAGCCCGCAGAAATTCATCATTTGACGAAGTACCTGACTCTCCTGAGGACATTCTCCAAAGAGGCTACCTACGAAGGCTCTCTATTGCAGAGATGATCGCTGGAACACTGCGAGAGCCACCATTTATTGGGGAAGCAGAGTCCCCAGGAGTATGAGGACTCTTACCGCCTCAGTCAAATCCGTGGAAATCGAAACGACGGATTTCGAAGGTCGCGCTCCTTTAGAAGCCCTCATCAAGAGCACCGTTTCGTATCCCCAGAGGATCTCGCGACGGGTCATAAGGAAGGAAATACACGTAAGAAATCTCAAGGTTTGCAGATAAAAGGAAGGTGTTTCATTTACAAAAAAAGAGAAATTACAAAAAAGAGGCTATTGCCTCGGAAAGTGCAGGAAAAAGAAAGGAAAAGATAGCTAGGGGCATCCTCTCAAGGACCTGCCCCGGTTACATCATCACGTGCCCTGGACTCAGCAGGAGCATGCACAGCAGCATCGCTAGGAGGAGGTGGCTCGTCACTCAAGTCCACCACGACAACCTCCGAGGGTGCCCATTCGCCCGCACTTGACACCAGCTGGTCGGCGCCCGCCTCTACGGGGTTAGGCCCCTCTTCCTCGCCATCGGCCTCCGAGCCGTTCGGATCTACAGGAGGAGGCAGGACCGAGGTCTCGAGTCGAGGTGCTTAGCTGCGGCCCTCACGACAGCACTCCAGCCCTCCCGGAAGCCGCAGTCGCGTGCCGGCCCGTAGTTCTCCAGGGCCGCCTCCGTCAGTTCGGCCCGATAAGTCGAGGAGGAGCGAAAAGCCTCCACAGCCTCCTCGCTGGCCGAGGACGGAGACATGCGCAGCTTGGCGAGCTCCACCTCGGTCTCCTGGCTGCGGGCCTTCATGGCTCGAGCCTCCGCCTCCAGCTTGGCCACACGCTTGCCGGCCGCGTCAACCCGCGCCCGGAAAACATCCCGGTCGCGCTCCATCCCAGTCAGTGCCGACTCAAGCTGAGACAGCTGCTCCTGAAGTCCGGCATTCACCCCCGCCCGAAGGGCCCAGCTGGTCTCCAGCTCATGCACGGCATCCAGGAAATGGTGCCTCCACAGCCTGAAGGTGCTAACAACCAGGCACACGCTCTTCGCGGCAACGGCCGTCAACTCATCCACGACACCAGGACCCAGCTCCCCGACGCGCTCATGCCAGCGAGCACTCCGCATCATGAGGTCGACTATGCCCTGGACACCAAGGCACCCCCGTCGACGAGTCCTCGGGCTGCGGGGACTGACCGCGCGGGGGAACCCTCTACGGAGGGAGAGGGTCAACTTCAACGACAGGGGCCTTGCCCCTTTCATGCCCCCGTCCGCCAGAGACAGACATCGAGGTGGTAGCTGCCGGCACCACATGCGACGACGGGAGGCGAACACTGGGGGGAGGCTCCCCGGACGAAGGAGGAGCCCGGCTCCTGCCCGGAGTCGAGTCCCTCCCCCGCTTCCTTGATCGGCGGCGACTGTCCATCTCCACCAACTCATCCTCGGTCGGACAAGGCCGACCACCACCAACCATAGCAGACTCCGAGCCGAGAACGCTAGGGGTGGCCACGGAAGAGCTCCGCAGAAGACTAGGCCCTCCACTGGCCACCGACGCCTCTGGCGAACGCACCAGAGGAATGCCGACAGGGGCCGGATACTGCAACCTCCCTAGGGCGAAAGCAACCTGGGCAGGGGAGGCGACAATCGACACCTGGCCGGTCCCCGGAGTGACGTGATCTACCGGACGAGGAGCAAGCCGCGGCAGCCGGACGATTTCAGGCGTCCACCCTGCGCTTCAACTGCCCCTGGAGACAAAGATGAGGTTAGTCAAGCATCAGTCACTACCACCACAACCCTACAAGGAGACAAGGCCAGTACCCTGCGGCAACGAAGGACACAACCCCAGCTCTCGGAGTAGCGTCGGGGTCAGAACGTGGTCTGCATCGACGAGAGGGTACCGAGAAACTACCTTCAGATCCCGACGACCCTCGGCGTTCAGAGAAGGCTTCGAATCGCGCCAAGGGTGAGGACAGCCACTCCGCATCCAACCATCGGAGGCCCTCTCTGTAACGACCCGAGAATCCGATTACCGGGAGAGACCCGATAACCCGAGACTCGAACCGCCGCCCACGAGCCGGGAGGGCTCGGAAGGGCTAGAAGGAGTGTGGCGGCATGAAGAAATAGGAAATAAAGCAGGACAATTCAACAATTAATAGAAATAAATAACATCTACAGCTACAACAGAGTCCATTCCAACAGAAAGTACAGTCTAAAGCAGTAAAAACGTACCACATGCCGAGTGAACACTCGGCCCGACGAGTTGGCAACTGAGAACCTCCGCACCGTGCCCTCGAACCTCGAGGAAGAACCGCCACACCTGAAAAGTAGGGAATGAGTCTCCAAAAAAGAGACTCAGCAGGGATCTTGCGGAACCCCAACTAGAAACAACGGCGGTAGTGGAAGGGAAAGCTACAACGACAGCAGGAACAGCAAACCGGTGGTCGGTCAAAAACTCGGCACTACAGCTACTCCTACTGTACCGGAAACACACCCCGATCTCACGGTCGGGGGCAACCGAACTACACTAGTACCACTTACTGAAGTAAAAACTCACGGCAACCACACCGTAGAGGCCTGTCTCCTAGGACACGGCCAACCTGGACACGCTGTCCAAGGTGCAACCCCGACCATCCGGTCGCGGGTACTACACAACAAGACGCAACCTCGGTAAAGCTACTAGTACCAATCTCATGGCACGAGAACCGACACACGCGCCACGGCGAGACAACCTAAACTCAACGGTCAACACGACCGAAAACCCGAAGGTCGAAGTCACGGAAACTGACAGTCTGTCACTCTCTGTCCAGAACAAGAGTACCTCCCACTAGAAGTAAGGCCGAATGCGTCCACTGACGTCTTAGTCCGCGCCTCAGGTGTCTCCCTCCGGCCCAGCGGGAACTGAGACACCGTACAAGTAACCACAAACAAGTGACTAGCTAGGGTCACGCCAGTCGACGTGGGTCCAACCGCCCCCAACCACGTGTGCACACATAGACTGTCCGTCCCTGGTCTGGCCCTCTGACCGGTTTTCCCCTCAGCTGGACTCTGGCTGCTAGACGCGGGGCCCGAAGGAAACCGGTCCACAAACCGTCTCTAAGGGTAGCCTCTCCACCACTCCCTGGTGGGACCAAACGCGTGTAAGCATGCTACGACTAGTGGAGGGTCACTGAGAGAGTAGACTCTCAAATCAACAGAAAACAACGTCCGAATCTGACGAAGTACGGGCACCGTCCCACGTACCAGCACCATTGCACGGTGACCACAGTCGAAGAAGAAACGGGACTCACAATCCACGGGCCGCATGCTCGGCCACGCAAAAAACATAGAAACATGGTTCCCAAAGCAGCTCACAGGCCGCCAAACCAAATCCCACTCTCAGGGAAAGGCGGGAACCCTCCAGCCCCAGGCTGGCAACTGGACTCGCAGTCCAAGGCCACACGCATGGCCCACGCGGAAAGCACAGAAGCATGATTCCCAGGGCAACGCACAAGCTGCTACACCGATAACTGGACTCACAGTCCAAGGCCACACACATGGCCCACTCGGGAATCATCTTCCAGGAAAACTCACGGCATGCGGGGGAGACCCCACCGCACCCCCACCGATACACGGTGACTCGGTCCAGTGTAACACGAAAGCCCGACACGCGAGAAGTCACCCGGACTCTCAAGCCTACGGGCATGCTAAACAAGATAACACGGTCCTCCCGACACCCTCAAAACACGGACACAGAATCCCACAGGTGTCTAAGGTATTCACAAGACCGCAAGTCGACCACTGGGTCACGACCGGGTCGACTAGGGACCCACACAACGTGAAACGATCGCGGAGAACACAAAAACTCACCTCGACGCAACACAGAGCCTGACGGTCTAACCTTGGGCCGTCACAGTCTGTAACGATACAAGCCTCGACCGTCACAACCACTCTGACACACCAACAAAGGGTCGTCAGACGCTCGGTGTAAAGTTATGTGTGACGCGCCTACCCTGGTGCGTCACAGTCTCTGACGCGTCAGCCCTGGTGCGTCATAGTCTGTGACGCGCCAGCCCTGATGCGTCACAAGACAAGATGAAACCAACTGTGACGCGTCCTGCTCGGTGCGTCACAGGATGTAATGGACCACTCTTGGTGCGTTACAAGGTGGGAACGCGTCCGCTCTGACGCACCCACATAGGGGCGTTACAAGGCTGTGACGCGCCAGCCTTGGTGCGTCACAGTCCTTGACCCCGAACGGTCAAAACCAATGATCGAAAGCCAACGGTCAGATCGTCCCTGACGGTCCAACCCAGGCGTGTCACAGCGCCATGGCAGTCTATCGTGGGACCGTCACACACATAGACCACCAAAAGGCTAAACGGGTCCTGTGACGCACCCACCTTGGGGCGTCACAGGCTGTGACGGTCACTGGAAGGACCGTCACACCCGTCCGAGAGTGAAACGGTAGGAAACAACCCAAAAATCCGATCCATGCCCCGATCACCCCCGGGTGATGGGGAAAAAAAGGGGAATCCATACCCAAGCCCCTAGGCATGCATCTAAACCCCTAGATCGGCCAAAAATGCCGTAAAACGAGAGATCCGGCTCACTCCCCCAAAACATGGATTTTCCCCAAAATGTGAAAATAAACCCGCTCGGCTCACCACGGCCTACAAAACTCGCGGGAAAGGGAAAGCACGAGCTGGGGGTCCATCTCCCTACCTCCACCGAAGATTTCGCACCCCGAGCTCGTCGATCTGCGAAGAAACGCCATTGAAGCCTCACCGTTCCACGAACCCATGGTCGAGCTTCACCACGCCTCCACCACCTCGATCCTCATCCATCCTCGCCCGTGCCTCGCCCGCGCCGTCCCCACCTCGCCCGCACTCCACCCCGTCGGCCGCCGGAGAGAGAGGGAGAGAGGAGAGAGCGTGAGAAGAGAGAGGGAGAGAAGAGAGAAATGAGAGGGGAGAGAGAAAAACGGAGGGGGTTTATATAGAAAATCCAGAAATTCTGGAAATCCTAAAAAATACCAAAAAATAGGAAAATACACCCCCGCGATCCTCGGAACACGCCGATCACCATGGTAACGTCCCGCCATCGGAGAACGCAACGGTTCACCCTATACGGGGTTCCGAAGGTTCGATAGGCGAAAAATACACGTAAAACCCAAAACGTAACCCGAGACCCACAAAGGTGCTCCGAAAAATACAGAAAATTACCGGCCTGCTCCTCACAACACCACGGACCCAAGGAAACTCACGGGCACACCACCAGTGGGTCCGACAATCCGGTAAACATAGTCCGAAGCTCGATCGGACACAGTCCGAAATCCACGGAAAGACGATCCGAAACCCACGGATCCAGATCCAAAAAATCCGGGGCATTATAGCCTCCCAATCCTTCGACTTGATCAAGTATACATACCGCTATGCCCACCCCTTGCGGTTGGACGTGGTACGGGAGACAGAGATAAAGTGGTCATTGGACCGAGCCTTGAAGTAGGCGAAATAAGTGTCGGACGGGAAACTCTGGAGAAGAAAGAATTGCTGGAACAAGTCGACACTCTGTACCAAAGACGCTCTGCTGCACGCGTAGACAAACCCGCTGAGGATACTGTACGAATTGGGGGTTATCCCCCCGGGGTTCCGCCCGTAGTGGCGAAGGACGGCCGCGATAAAGGGGTGGACCAGAATACGAAGACCCGCCTGGAAGGAGGCCAACGGGATCATGATCCCGCCAGAAGGTTAACTCATTATGTCATCTCCCACAGCGGGGAAGATGATGTCGTACTCGGGGGGGATCTGGAAGGTCTCCCGCAAGCCGTGGAATACCCTATAGGCCACTAGAGGCTGGGAATCAGGCTGGCTAGTGCCCTCACCCGAGGTGCTCGGCACACCACCCCGGCCTTTGTAGATCATGATAAAGCCACACATGAAGAAGAAGTTTAAATATGAGAAAGCATAATAAAAATAAGGGGAGATGATATAATAATAAGGAAAAGAAGCACGTTGTGCTACTAAGGAGGGTGATCGCCAGAGGGGTTACCTCAAGAAGAAACAAAGAAGATCGCGAATACCTGGTGGAAAATAGAACGCGGGCTGGATTGTGGATTCCTCCTCCTCCTTCAATCGGCCGGCCGATGAAGGGAGTTTTTCTTTATTGATTATCTTGCAAAAAAGACAAAACAAACAAGCAAAAGAAGTGGATCAGCCAAGTGAACGTAGTATCAATCCCAAAGATGATATGATGATGAAATAAGAACAAAACATGTGCACCTTTCTTTTGTTTTTTTTTAAAACCCCTAAAGAATTAGGGAAGGAGGAGATATGATGAAGCTGACGTAAAAAGGGAAAAGAACACAGTGGACGTGATGATGATCGATGAACACAAAACAATATAAACAAAATAAACAAAGACCCCTGCTGTCCCTGACGACAGTAAAGGGGGAACCAAAGTCGATGCTGTTAACAGGAAGAAGCGGAAGCAGAGCTCTTCTAAAAAAATCGCACAGGAAGAAGATGAAGAGCCTCTGTAAACCAGGTAACCTCCGACCTCGGTAACTCTGATCTCGTCTGATCTCCTTTTTTTCCTCCCGTTACCTCGCGTGAGATCGATCAAAGAGTTCTTTTATAAGGTTTCAACCGAAGATAAACTCAAATTTAGGAAGATAAGAACAGGCAATGGTTTAAAGAAGGCAGGAGTCTAGTTCAATTCGAGCAAGGAGACCATTGAAGGTGGGGAACTCTCCAGGAAAGATGAGTTTAAGCAGGACACGAAAAGGGAGACACGACCTTCAGAAGGGCGTCAAATCCCAAATTGACGACCTACATCAAGACGTTACTCAAAAACACGACCATGACCAAGGACGTCACTTCTTGGATTTAATTTTGGCAATAAAACTTACTTTATTTGAAAATTATGAGAACACGCCTGAGATGAAGGCGTTACTTGAAAACACGCCCTGAGGAAGGACGTTAATCAATAATTTAAATTTTATTTGAAACTGGATAATACCAGGAATTGACGCCCTGACATTTGGTCGTCCTTTCTTTTGAACACGCCCTAGATACGGTCGCGATTAAAAACACGCCCCTCTTCAGGTCGCGAATCACAAAAATGCAAGAACAAATCAAAAACACACAAAAATAGAAAAATTTCATATTATGAAAATATTGAAGTTCACTTTGGGGCGTCAACATAGTGACATGAGATTTGATCAACATAGCGTCAATTTTGGCGTGTCTACAGCTGCCCCGCCTTGGCGTCTGCTTTGCAAGGGAGTGAGACGAAAATGTAGTGAAAGTGCAACAAACGAAATGAAGTGGAACGAACTGATAAGTAGCTGCCAAGGTGTGATGTGACACGCCTCAGACACTAAGCATTGGAAATCTTTCCAAGATTCTGTGTGAAACAACTCCGAGTGATTCCAAGGAAGCATCGATTTGCTGGATAAAGGAGATTAAACTAAACAAGTAAAAATGTGCGCATGGCACGATAAGGAGACACCATTGGAGAGCGGTTACCAGCCAATGTGGACGTGCTACAACCAAGGTGGATTTGCAGAAAAATAAAGGGAATTAAGATGGAGATCCAACAAAGGGACATTTTCAAAGAAATCAGCCTAAGCGGCTTCAAAGAGAATAAAGCACTCAATTTGGAATGGAATATCTCATGTCAACTCAATCAAGAGCGAGTGACCTTCATTATTGCCATAATATGAAGCTTTTCAGCATGAAGCTCAAAGTCCTACATGATGCATGCTGGGCTAAAAGAAAAATTAAAACAAGCTAAAAATAGACAATAATCAAGGATAATATTGTTAAGCCATCTAGATTTGGTCAAGAATCCAGATCTCTGAGCTAACACTAAGCCGAAGCCCGTTTATCCACGCATCAACTCAGAAAGTGGAACCATCGTCCCAGACCTTTAATGACTCAACGGCCTATCCATGTGATCAAGATTCTCCTGGAACTATCACTGTTTTTGATGAAGGGGAACTCAAATTCCAGGTTCATCAGAATCACAAGGTCCTTGATATGCTATAATAGCGTAAAATACCATATAGTAATAATGCTTACAAGGAACAACATGATGTTACCTCCACATTAATCCGGACATCTCGAAACCTGCAATCTTCTGCACTCAAGAGTTCATTAGTTCTCTCAAAATTTCAATATAAATAATCCTCAATTCAAAGCATAACATGATCATAAGTGCTAAATAAAATAGAATTCCAACGAAATAATAGCACGAACTTCCGTTTCTGATTCGCAAACTAAACCCAGTCCTAATAGCCATAAACTTGCTAACTCCGAACAGCCTTAAGACTCCCCGGACTCCTATAAAGGGAAGGCAATTCCTCAAATCAATCAAAGCAGCCTTCGGAGCTCTGTTCTTCTGCTACTTCTTCTGTCTGTTCTTCTGCAGGCACCGCAACCGTCCGAGCTTCTTCCTGCAAACCGAAGATGGAGAGGGCGATTAAGAGATCCAAAGCTTCCACTCCCAGGCTAACCGAGATTAATGGGCACATCAGCAGTAGAATCTCCATGAACCAGGTAAAGATAAAATCCCTCTGTTCTTTTCCACTTTTGTCTTAAATGTTCTTCTCTTCTGCATGCTCATTTATCCTTCTGCATTGTTCTTCCTTTCTTCCTTCCACAGGACTTCCCGAATGTCCCAGGAGCAAGGAGATTTACAACAATTAAGTCGCTGCCTCTCATACTCTCCAAATTTTCTTCAGATATGAGGGTGTACTTAACAAGATGGCACCTTCTGGGTCTAGTTACCCATGCCAAACATTATGATCAAGTTCATCTTGACTGGGCAGCTATAGGGGCTCTTGTAGAGATATGGCATCCTTCCACCCATACCTTTCTCTTCTCTACTTTTGAAGCCACGATCCTATTAGAAGAATTGGAGATAATCTTAGGCTTAAAGAGAACGAAGCAAGGAGATGAGGAAAAGGTGGCCATCATGCCAAAACCAATTGCCTCTCATGAGCTATTAACAAGCTTGATATCTAGCCCCAACCTAGTGAATCAAATCAAAGCCACTAAAGGAATCAATCTTCTAAAGCTCGCCTCATGGGTGTACAAGAGAGCGGATCAAGCTAAAGAAGATGAAGAGATAGAGCGGGTAGCAAAGGCCTTCGTGTTGTGCTTAGCAGGAGCAATCTTATTCCCATCCACGGAGGACTTTCTAGAAGAAGCCCAATTAAGCACTATAGCGAGCTGATGGGAAGGAGATAGAGTTGGATCGGCGATTCTAGCCTATCTCTATAGCGGGCTTACCTCGGCGGCGATGGGAAGGCTCATCTACGGATGTATGCTAGCACTCTCTAGTTGGGTAGACCTCCACTTCAAGTTCGATCCATGTGGCGAAACCCAACAATCCTCAAGAATCTTCTCAAAAAGTCCACTCTCTTATATGACCGGTTCACTTGGGATAAGTAATAGAGTGGCGAACCGGATTCCTCAAATCAAGAAGAGAGCGGAATGGAGAGAGCACCTCAAAGCAATGCCAAAGAATCTCTTCACTTGCGCCCCGGGAATACTCAAGACTCAAGAACTTCGTGCAAGATTCTCTCCCGGCACGGACCTTCGACTCATAGGCGCTTCAGAATTCGTCTTGTACAATTCATACCGATGCCTCCTTCAACTCGGGACCCATCTCACCTTCCTCCAATCAAGACACGGGACCTTGGTAGCAATGAAGATGGAGAAGAATGCACAACTATTCAAGCTTTATGGAAAATCAACAAGGTTCATCAACCTGTGGAAAGTTTGAATGTAGACAGAGATGAATGGAAATCTTATGTAATAGCCCTGAGAAAACTGAGGCCCAAAATGGCTCATTAAGCGTTGTAATCTTTCTTTCATATAATCAATGATATTTCCTTTGATTGAGCCATGTTACTGTGTTTCTGAATAACTCTTCCAACGTTCTGTGATTCTGTTGCAAATAACGCCTCAAAAAATGCCGTGAATTCGTAAAAGGACGCCTCAGTACAGGTCGTCTTCCATGATTGATCGCTCATAACTGACGCCTTCACCAATGGGCGTTAACTGAAAAACGTCCTAGGGCAAGGCGTTAATTCGATTCATATTCCAAAATATATTCGTTGAGATTCCAAAAGTAACGCCTTCAGGACAGCCACGTTTCATATAAATAACACCTCAATCGTAGTCGTTACTCAAAAACAGTAATGATTATTCCCATCAAATCAATCAATTGCCATTAAATGCGTCTGACGACGGTTATCATTCCCCATGCAAACAAAAATAACGCCTTAAGAAAGGTCGTCAAATATTAAGAAACGCCTTGATGTCCATCGTTGATTTCACAAGACGCGGCCTTCCTTAAGTCGTTAATTCTTTTTGACCGTTCGACTTAACTTTCCCTCCTTCCTTCTTCTTCCTCCGTTCTCTTCCGCTCTTTCAATTTTCTTCTGCAACCCTAACCGAGAACCACCTCCCCCAATCTCTCATTCTCTCTCTCTATCTCTCTCTATCTCTCTCTCCCCAGCCCTAAGCTATGGCCGGCGGCGCACCCAAACGGCAAAGGGTGACCGCCCCCGAGGTTGTTGACTTGGCGAGGATGCCGTGGAGGAAGCCCCTCCCGCGGCGGCGGAGGAAGAACAGGCCGTGGCGGCCGGCGACGAGGCCGAAGAAGAACAAGAAAGCGACGGTGAAGACAGAGAAGACGGAGAAGGCGGTGAAGAAGGTGAAGGAAATGAAGAAGGACAAGACGAGGAAGAAGAAGAAAGAAATGAAGAAGAACAACCGAGGGCCATCAACCCACGCCCCGGCCAACTCCGGCGGCCACGTCATCCACGCCCCCAACCGGTAGAGCCAAAGCACAAGAAGGTAGGCCCCCAAACCCTATTCCCATTTTTTTTTTATTTTTATTATTATTCATGTAATTTCCATAGCTCTCGGGGTATAAACCCTGCAACCCAGAAAGAAGACGCCCTCAGGGGCGTCACGTTTTAGAGATGAAACGCCCAACCCAAGGGCGTTAATTAAATTATTTCCCTGAAAAATAATTAACCCCATGAGAACACGCCCTGCCTCATGTCGCCCATTTAAATTTATCATTTTTGATATCATGCTGTTAATTTCCGTTAATTCCCATGCTTTTAATTATTTTCCATGAATTATTCGCATGCTGTTATTTTTATTTTATTTTCTGAAAAACTTGAAAACAACGCCCACCTGCAAGGGCGTTAATTCAACAATAGACGACCAAACCAGAGGTCGTCCATTCATTAATTCCTGATTAATTAACGGACCCATTTTGAAAAACGCCCCACCCAAGGGCGTGACTTGAAATATTTTTTAGGAATTTCAGAAATTAACCATAGAACCACGCCCAACACAGAGGCGTTTCCTAGATAACAGCGACCTAGGATAGGTCGTCAATTCAAAGCACACTTAGAACCACGCCCTCCTTAGGGGCGCTAAATCAACAAACCACGACCTGAGGATGGTCGTTAATTAAATTAAACATCAACATTTCAAACCAAGGCAGTTAAGTGAATTTTAACAAGAATAATTGAACAATTAAACCAAAATTTCTTTTCTTTATGCGTGCAGGGGTTGATGAGGACACGGATCTCCTGGGTTATGGTCCGAGCAGCATACTACGGCCTCCCCGAGTTTCAGAGAGCGAGGGTAGATGCTATGGGGTTCGGGGCCTTCCTTAGCATAGAGCCAGTCAGACCCGACCTACCACTTATCCAGGTTATATGGGAGAGATGGGACAGGACTAGCCGGGCATTCTTGATGCCATGGGGGCATATGGTTCCCACCCTAGAGGATGTGGCTAGGATCACCGGGTTGAGGGTAGACGGTGAGGCTGTGAGTGGGATCACATACCCTGACTACACTGAGTTCGCCCAGAGGTTGCTTGGTCTAGAGATGGTCTACGAGACACCTAGCGAGTGTAGGACCATCTTCCGCACCGACCTTACTACAGTGATGGGCTTAGGGAATGCTAGGCATAGGTCCGGGGAGACCTTAGAGCAGTTCTCTCAGAGGTTGATAGACGGGGCGAGGGCGGTCTACTGCCAGGACCCGGCCGACAGATAGAGAGCAGACCGAGACCTGAGGAGGTTTCTACTGCTGCTACTCGGGAGGCTATTGCTCGGGACGAAGGGCGACGTCATCAACTGCCGATTCCTGGGGATACTTGAGGACCTGGAGGCAGTTGGCAGCTACGCCTGGGGAGCGGCACTGCTGGCGCACATGATGGCCGACTTGTCCACCGGGACAGGTCGAGAGACGACCGTCAGTGGCTTCTCACATTTTCTTCAGGTATGCATTTTTCATTTTTCTTTTCTTTTATTTTTATCATGTTGGTGAATGCTTCACTAATATGATGCATGGATGCAGGTTTGGAGCCATCTATACATGCCGATGGGGCGCGCTGACCCACGGCCTAGAGGTGAGGGAGCTTTCTCTCTAGCACGGCGCTGGTTGCCGATTGTGTTTGGAGCCCCACTGGGCTACTAGTTGTGGGTGCTGCGGAGAGAGTTCCGAGACTTCCCTCCCTCGCTGGTATGCATGAATGTTATGCATCTTTCTTTTGCATTTATTTTGTATTTGTTATGATGATGATGAAATGACGACATGTATGTTTATGAATGCAGGTTCAGTGGAGACCCTATGAGGGGATGACGGACGAGGGCCAGCCGTGGGTCGTAGCGGGCTGTCCTCGTTTTGAGCGTGAGCTTTGGGTTCACTGCTTGAGCGAGATCGAGCCGTTACGGCTTAGGTTGGTGATGAGGGCGCTGGGCCTCCACCAGGAGTGGGTAGAGGTAGGCGAGCCACGCGGCATCGGGAAGAAGACACGCGGTCGTACGAAGGCGACCGACTGGAGAGTGCGGTTCGAGGAGCAGTACGCCGACTGGCAGCAAGGCGGGACTAGAGTCACCTCTCGCGCGACTGACAGCTCTGAGTACCTCCGGCGTTACTGGGAGGTTTACGCCGGACGACCCCAGATGAGGGTCTTAGGGGTATGTATGAATGCAATTATTTCTAAATTAAATGCAAATGCTTATGTTTCTATCATGTGACTAATATGTAATGGATGCAGGATGCGCGGGACATAGCGGCGATAGATGCGCAGGCCCACCTACACAGCCTGGAGGACCAGCTGGCCGCCACACGGGTCGACCTAGAGACCCTGGTGAGTGTTTAAACTATTTCTATATGCAAATGTATATCTTTTGTTGAATTATTGATGATTAGCCACTGACGATCTCAATGAATGCAGCGTGCCCAGCAGGGAGTAGTGAGGAGAGACCCAGGGGAGGCCTGCAGCTCGAGAGGGCCCAGTGCAGAGGTGACTGCACTGGCAGAGCAGCTAGCCGGAGCGATCGTACGAGCCGAGGCAGCAGAGCGCGATCTCGCTTCACGGGTAAATTCCAAAACACAAATTCATTCAAATATTGATTATATAATTGTGCACTGATGAAATTCATTTTACAGACTGAGGAGCTTCGAGCCGCTCTTACCTGCGTTGATGAGGGCTTCCGTGCGACGAGCACACATGTGAGTGGTTTAAATCATGTATTGCTTGTATTGCTAGATTACTGAATCATTGCATTTAATTGTGGAATTGATGATTTGCTTACCTGTTTGCAGACGACTCAGCTTCAGGCGGTACGTACCGAGTTGGCGATCCGCGATCAGCGGATCTCAGAGCTAGAGAGGTCCCTGAGGCGACGAGAGGAGCTGCCTCAGGACGTGGCCGAGCTGCGGGTGGCTCTTGAGCTGGAGCGACGGGAGCGTGCCCGGGAGCGCGAGGAGCATGCTCGTGAGCGGGAGGAGTACCAGGCAGAGCGTGCTTGGTACCAGGAGCAGATAGCAGCACGCGAGCGAGAGCTGGCAGACTCGAGGACCCAGTTGATCCTTTCTCAAGAGCGGCTACGCGTGTCTGAGGAGCGTCTCCAGCGAGGGCGTGAGCGAGCACGGGCCGCGGGGTACTCATTCACCAGCTCCACCTTCGTGGCGGGCTCTTCCCTCCGAGAGAGGAGCGAGGCAGGGGGTCAGGTTCGGGTTCCAGCTTCTTCTCGGGGGCCCATGCCTCCTCCACCAGCACCAGCTCGGGACGGCGAGGAGGAGGTTGAGAGTAGGAGAGAGGAGGGTGGAGGCGAGAGCTGAGGGACTTACTTGTACTCCTCCACCCTCACACTTGTACATGATAGACATTCATGATGTATATATATATATATGAGATTGACATCTTTTGTTACCTGAGCACTTTGCATGGTTGTGGCCTTGTGTTTGTGTACTTTCCTCTTTCCACGTTCTTCGTTTTGCTTTGCCCTGTTTCTGCGACTGTAATTCACACTCTGAATAAACAGGTTAATTCATCTGTTCGACTTGGCCCCTTGCTCAATAAGCAAGGGGTGCCTTTACTTTTGACCTTAATAGCGGGTCAAGGGGCCAAGCCTTCAATCAAACAAGGTAAATAAAATATCTGATAATGGGGAGATGCAAGCATGCAAGCATGCATATGCAAACCATAAATAAAAGATGCCCATGCAAAAGAATGCAAGCATACATCGTGAAGAAATGCATTTTTTTCTTTTTTCACTCATTTATATTTTTTTGTTATTTTTCCTGAAAACGCGCCTTAGAGTAGGTCGTGGTTCGCATAAAGACGCCCTAGAAGACGGCGTGAATTTGAAAAAGAAATCTGATTTTTGAAAAAAGTAACGACCTGCGTAGGGACATTATTTTGAAAGAGACGACCTAACATAGGATGTTAATTCTATAAAAAACGTCTTAGCCAAAGGCGTTAATTGAATTATTCTGCAAAAAAAAGGGTTGACAAGGCTATCAAGACCACGGGTCCTACACGGTCACCATCTAAAATTCATTAACCTTTCTTGAGTAATTAAAAGGGGGGTGACGTGATCATAGTTGACTTGTATTCGAGATTTCGTACAGTGCAATTTCTTAAGTCCGTCTTGACCATCCTGCCAGTTCGTGATTTACCACATAGAAAGGATGGAAGAAAATATAAGGGAAGCCCATAAGAGATTCTGAGATGCTCAAGGTAAAGTTACCTCCCCTACCCTATGCCTGTTGGGGTTCGATCTTTGGCGTAGGGAAATTTGTTACCTTTTTACCTCTTTATATTGTACGCATACGCCCAAAGTTTTTCTTGCGGGGACTTTGCCCTCTTGACATGCTTTTCTTTTCACAACTTGACTTTCACTTTGGAATTGATTTGCATTGATGAAAATAAACCTAATTGTACTTGGGCTTTCGTGGCATTTACTCCCTTTTGGGCCCTGACTTCCACCTACTAGGGCGGCGGATAGGCTTGGCGTGTCTACCCTGAGGTCTCCCTTCCTCCCTTATGGGCCGAAGAAGAAAAGAACGGGTATTGTCTTTCACTTTTAGTCAGGGTTTTGACTTTCCATCGGATTTTGCACTGCTTGAGTTCAAGAATAAAGCGTGTAGTGTGTGGGTGTCAACCCCCTTTTAAGTTAGCAAGACTGATGAATGAATTCTGAATTTTGACCTTTCGGACCTTGATCCTTCGTGTGCCATGGCACCAAAGAAGAACTTCTATTTTTTATTTGCTTTTTGGTATTTCTATTTTTTTTTGTTTTTGGAAATATTCCACTTTGTTTTGGATTTTTGAAACAACATTTATTTTTGATTTTTTTTTTTTGGATTTTGAATCAAGGGTAGTATTTCTTAAGATACAAACCATTCCAAGGGTGAGTTAACTCTTCTCCTTCAGCATTAATCAATTTATAAGCATTTCCTGGAAAAACGTCTTTTATAACAAACGGTCCTTCCCAATTAGGTTGGAGTTTTGAGCGGGGGCCACCCGGCTTTACGAAAATCCTCTTAATTACCATCTCACCGATTTTGAATTTTCTCTCAATTACCTTCTTTTGATAAAAATGCGAGAGCCTATTTTGATAAACGCGCGCATGCTCAGCGGCGACCAGACGCTTCTCATCTAGGAGTTCCAATTGGGCGAGGAGTGAATCACGACGCTCATCAATAGAAAATTCCTTATCCAATTGAACTCGTAGAGAGGGAACGGGAATCTCATAAGAGACTACCGCCTCCATTCCATAAGTAAGGGCGAAAGGAGTTTGCCCAGTGGGGGTACGAATGGAAGTGCGATAGGCCCAGAGAGCTTCAACTAGCTTGTCTGGCCAGTCCGAAAATTTATTAGCCTCACACGTCTTTTTGACAATTTTTATCAAAGTTTTGTTAGTTGCCTCTGCTTGGCCATTGCCCTGCGGATAATAGGGAGAAGAATGATGCAATGCAATGTTATACCTGTTGTAGAGATCCTTGATTTCTTGAGAGATAAATTGAGGTCCATTGTCGGTGATGATGGCGCTCGGGATGCCGAACCTCGCGATGATGTTCTTCATTATAAACTTGCAGACGGTGGACGCTTTAATCTCCACGTAAGCTTCTGCTTCCGCCCACTTGGTGAAGTACTCCGTTGCCGTGAGGATGAACGATTTTTGCTTGGTCAGGAGATTCGAATCACCAAGAGGTCCAATGATATCAAAAGCCCACATGGAGAAAGGCCACGGGGAGGACGTAGGATGGAGTGAAGAAGCAGGAGAATGAATCTTGTCGGCGTGCAGTTGGCACTTAACACACCTTCGAACATAGATGGAACAATCCTCTTCTAGAGTTGGCCAATAGAAACCTAGCCTAAGAATCTTTTTAGCTAACATCTGGCTGTTCACATGACCACCACACACTCCAGAATGCGCCTCTTCCACAACTTTCCAAGATTCATCATCGTCGAGGCATCTTAATAAAACACCGGTGAGCCCTCTCCTGTAGAGCACACCTCCAACCAAAACATAACGCTGAGCCACTCTTCTAATTGCTTTCTTTTCTTCTGCAGTGGCTTCCTCGGGATAGGACTGATCATTGCAATATCTGGCAATCTCATAATACCAAGGCTTCTCTTCGTCAGCCAATTCTTCTTCCCAGTCTAAAAGCATGACCTCTTTGCCTTTAAGAGATTCCTTCTGCTTGTCCTTCTCAAGCACCTTATCTCTAATATCGAGGAATGCACGATCCTTAATAGCTGGCGTGTCACGCTGATGAATTAGAGGAACATGAAAATCACGCTCAGGAGGGAAGACTAAAGCAGAGGCCAAAGAAGCAAGAGCGTCAGCTAGGATGTTCTGGCTACGAGGAATATGGACGAAAATCAACTTGGTGAAGAGCTTGGCATAAGCTGAAGCAAGTTCCTGGTAGGGTTTGAGCTTAGGATTGATAGTGCGGCATTTGACCAGCACCTGGCGTAGAATGAGCTCACTATCACCAACAATCCTCAAATGGGTGACACCATATCGATGGGCGGTTTGAAGACCGGCCAAAAGAGCTTCATACTCAGCTATATTGTTGGTGGCGGGAAAAGTGAGCCGAGCAGCAAATGGGATGGTGACCCCTTCTGGTGTTAAAAGAACCATGCCGATCCCTCTTCCTTGGGAATTTAGAGCTCCATCAAAATGTAATGTCCACATAGGATCAAGAGGTTGATTAATGGACATTAGTTCTTCATCTGGAAACTCCGAATTGACAGGATCAAAACGAGGTAGAGGGTGATGAGCAAGATGTTCGGTAATGGCGTAACCTTTGATAGCTTTCTGTTGAATGTAAGTGATGTCAAACTGAGAGAGGAAACTTTGCCAGCGTGCTAATCGATCAGTGAGGACAGATTTTTCAAGGAGGAATTTAATCGGATTCATGCGAGCAATGAGGTGAACCTCGTGAGCTAGGAAATAGTACTTTAACTTCTGAACTACCCAAACTAAAGCAGCGCAAGTTTTCTCCATGGCTGAATACCTCTGCTCACAGGGGTTAAGAAGTTTAGACATGTAGTATGCTGCCCTCTCCTTACCTTCTTCATCTACCTGAGCTAAGACAGCACCTACAGAGTCATCCAGGACTGAGACATAGAGAACGAGTGGTTTGCCTAGAATCGGCGGCCTCAGGACAGGAGGATTGGCCAAATAATCCTTCAATCCGTCAAATGCTGCCTGACACTTGTCATCCTAATTAAACTTGACTCTCGGCTTAGTAAGCTCGTAAAACGGCCTACATCTTTGTGAATGCTGGGAGACGAAGCGGCGAATAAATTGCAACCTCCCGATTAATCCTCGAACTTCCTTCAAATTCTTGGGAGGAGGCATATCTCTAATGGCCCTTGCCTTGTTGGGATCAACTTCAATTCCCCTCTTGCTAACAATGAAACCAAGCAACTTCCCTGATGAAACGCCAAATACACATTTCTTGGGGTTCATCTTCAATTGATACTCTCGCGATCTTTGCAAGACCTTGGCTAGAACCCCAGGATGTTCAATCCTTATCCTTGATTTCACAACCAGGTCATCCACATACACCTCAATATAAATATGAATCATATCATGAAAAATCGCCATCATAGCCCTCTGATAGGTGGCTCTAGTATTCTTAAGTCCAAAAGGCATGACCACATAACAATAAGTACCCCATGGTGTAGTGAATGATGTCTTCTCTTGATCTTCTTCAGCCAGATGAATTTGATTGTAACCTGAAAAGCCATCCATGAACGAGAGAGTCTCAAATCCTGCCGTATTATCGATTACAACATCAATATGAGGGAGGGGGAAGTCATCCTTAGGACACGCGCGGTTGAGATCCCGGAAGTCTATACAAATCCGAACTTTTCCATCTTTCTTCATAATCGGGACGATGTTAGCCACCCAATTGGGGTAGAGGACAACTCTAACAAATCTAGCCTTATGGAGCTTGTCGACCTCTTCTTTCATCTTTAAAGCCATATTAGGGTGGAAACGCCTCAACCGTTGCTTGACCGGCACAGACCCTGGCTTAAGTGTAAGGCGGTGTTCAACGAGCGCAGGGTCTAAACCAGGCATATCTTCATAACTCCATGCGAATGTGTCCTTGTATTCTTGCAGGACCAAAATGAGCGCCTCCTCTTCGGAGGGCGATAAATTCTTGCTTATGAGGACAATCCTAGGGTCTTCCTCGGTACCCAAATTAATTTCTTTGGTAGGCTCTTCTACAGAAGCTGATGGTTCGTCAAATCGTCTTATGCCACTAGCAAAAGCATCAGCCTCGTCCTCATATTCTTCATAACTTTCATCCCCCTCTTCAATAGGGTCTTCATCATTCATAATTTCATAGACACCCAAACCCTCATAAGAAACAACAGCATCCTCATATTCTGACTCTGGCAGGATGATTGGATTCTCTATAAATTCAGGAAGAGCTAAACAAGCCTGGCATCTGATAGCTAACTCCAACAGAAACCTATGAGGAATCTGCTTACCCTTGGACTTCTTATGTGAATCTACCCCTTGAATTTTAGCGTTAGCAGAAGAAGAGGAGGAGCAACTAGCTTGATCAGAAAAAGGAAGGGAAGGAGGTGAAAAAGTGGATACAGGAGGTGATACAGAGGAAGTCCCCTCACCAGAGGGGGAGAAAAGATTTAGCAATGAATCTTGAAGGAGCGGCCCCTGAGTAGGGACGCACTCAGAAGAGAAATAGGAGGTCTCCTCAACAGAAATGGAGGATTGGAAATTTGGGAATTTGGCATTTTTTTTCGTTTTTGTCTTTTTCTTCATTTTTATTTTCTGTTTCAAGAAGAAAGCAGTGTGAAGGGAGGATAGCAGGAGGAGTGGAAATTGCCAGATCAGAGAAAGATTGAATCAGTGATGGCCCGCGCGGGGGCGTGATGGAGAGTTTAGAAAATCGCTCGAGGAGCGAAGCAGGAATTGTGAGAGAAACTTGGATTGAATCTGGAGACCAGTTGATTATAATCGGAGGCGGTCTTGGCACGCGACCAAACCGATGAGAATATAGAGAAGCAAGCACAGATGGATGCATGGAAGTGAGAGAAAAGAGGCCGGCCCACAGCCTGTCCATAGTGAATCCTTCTTCAAACGGAACATCTGGCTCTCCAGTATCAGTGTAGTCACTCAGCAGCTGCCTCTTATCTGTAATTGCAGCTAGCATCTCAATCAATTCATGAATAAGTGGCGGCCATTCCGGATCAGTCGGCATGAAGAGGCGGCTCAAAGAAATAGTAATATCCTACATATCGAACCACCTGTACCAGTCACATTCTGGATCATCCATTTTTCTTCTTTTGTCAGGCCTTAAGGACTCCAGGGCTTTGTATGTGGCCAACGGGGCAATATGACGAGCAAACTGTCTAGCATGAACATCCTGACAGTCTAATATGGAAGTAATTATGGTAGTTTGCTCCTTATTTTGAAAGCCACCCGTGACAAAATGTGTCTTTAATGTCCAAGTGAGCGGTTGGCGATCTGTTTTTAATGTGGATGTCATAAATGCCCATGGTTCATCTTTATTTTTGCCTGGCCCTTTGTAACCTAGGCCGCCTCGTGTAATCAGCTTCTGAGGTTTAACAGGCCTAATCCTACCTTGACAGTTGGCACCCAGACCTTTGCCATTTTGATACCCCATTTTCATTAAGATGTTCCAGCCAGAGGTGTTCATCATGCTTTTCTTCTTTTTCCCCTTAGGAGGCAGGGGTGTCATAGCAATTGTTGTGACTTTTTCTGGCATTGGTCGTGGACAAGGGACGTCCAGCACAGATAATAGTGGCTTGTTGGCCGGCCACATGGATGGAACTGATGAAGCCACATGAATATCCTCCTCTGGCAAAATCGGCATACTGGTAACTTTAATAATGCGGCCCTTGTGTGGGAATTTAAGGCATTGGTGATTTGTGGAGGGCACCGCATCGAGTTGCTGAATGTAGGGGCGTCCCAGAATGCCATTAAATGTCGGGTCCATATCCAGAATGTGAAAATCTGCTGTGATGGCGGCAGGACCCAAACTTACTTTTAACGTAATCATGCCTAGAGGAGGTTTCTTCGTGTTATCATATGCAGTGACTGTGATAGTAGACGGCCGAATTTGGCTTTCCGGAATGCCACACAACATCAAGGTGCTAGGTGGCAAGACATTGATGGATGCCCCAGTGTCCACCAGACATTGCTTAACAGCCACCTTATTGATGTCAACTGTGATGCATAGAGCGTACTTTCTTGCTGGGAGTGGCGCCAGTTCATGTTCATGGAAAGTAATTGCCGGCTGACTGCTAGCGGGCGTTAAAACCGTGACTATTTACTCAACTGGAATGTCCTCATTGACCATCACCTTTTGTAGATATTCTTTCAAAGCTAGCTGATGAGTGGTGGACCTTTTAATTAATTCCAAGATTGAAATCCTTGCTGGTGTTCGGTCCAAGTGCTTTAGCAAATCATATTGAGTGCCTGGCACTGACTCTTGTTCTTGTTCTTGCTCTTGCGGCCCTTGCACGGGCTCTAGCTCTCTCTGTGGAAAAATACGGTGGAACATCCGCCCACTGCGGAGCGGCGCCACGCCTTGACGTGCCTCTGTCGGCGCAAGTATGGGAGGAGGATTAGAAGAAGTTGGTGTTAAGAAGTGGTGGAGTGGGAGTTCCCGCAGAGGGAATCCCCGTAGGGGGTGTTGGTGCCCTAGTAGGAGGCGTAGGAGTAGCAAGGGATACCCGAATGCGGGGGGAATTGGTGGGGGGTGGAATGAGAAGAGTTCTGGGTACAAAAGGTGGTGGAACCGATGGTGGGGGGATCCTTGCCGGTGAAGGAGTAGTGGTGGCGTGTGCCATGGGCGTTGGCGACGGGCGGATGAGGAGTGGCCTAGATGGCAATGGCGAAGGGTTGATGGTGGATGGGTTTTGTTGTGGCGTAGGCTGTGAAGGTGGTAAGCGTGTAAGAAGGGGGCGAACCGGCAAGGTTGGAGAGTTGGTGGTAGGAGGTGGATTAACGGGGCGCAGAAGAGATCGGCCCACTTGAGGGGTAGGAGAAGAAGAAGGGGTGCGCAAGAGGTGCGGAGGTTGATTTTGATTATGATAAAGTGCCCTGACAGAGGCGTTTTCTTCATGCCATCCCTGCCCTCTCTCCACCTCATGGAGAGACGTGACAGGGTTTACGTGTTGGTTTGGCGGGTGCTCCGGCAGTGGATTGTGGACGATCCCCATATCGTGCTGAGGCGCTGGAGCTTGTTGTTGCTGCTGTGGAGTTGGTTGCCGTGGCTGCTGAGCCTGTTGCTGCCGAGGGGACCTTCTTTCTTTCATGGTGGTGATGAATTGTCTCATTTCATCCCAATTGATGTCACCCTGGTCATTTAGGTCATAAATGTAATCTCTGAAGTGGAAGCAACGATCAAGGTTGTGACCAGGTGCACGATGGAAAGCGCAGTAACGGGATGTGTCAACATTAGCGGGCCACACTGTTCTTTCCCTTGGTAACATGAGCAAATTGGCGGCCATTAAAGCATTGAAAATATCCGGGAGACTTTCTGGTAGTGGAGGGTAGTGGTCCCTTTTGGGGCCAAGTGGTGGTCTCCATTGTTGTTGTTGGCCATAGTTGGTAGGTAGTGGTACGTGGTGGTACTGTTGCGGAGCTGGAGGGTTAGCGCGGGGCGCTTGGTTTTGTGGTGAAGCAAAGGAATGTTGGGATGCGAATTGGCGTTGTGGAGTGGAGTTGAAATGGGGGTTTTGTGGTGGAGGAAGGTTAGGACGTGGGTTAGCTTGGTGGGGGTGGCCAACTACGCCAACCTGCTCATTTGCAATAGTGCCCTCTGTCGTGGGCCCGCTGTTGTTGACAGTTGTGGTTTTCTTGAATAGCCGTGGCTTCGGCTCAAACATACCCATAATGGTCATCTGCGTCTGGATATAACGAGCCCTTTCATAGAGCTCCTCCATGGTGGTTAACCTATTCATGGCCAAGATATGCCGGAACTGAGGAGTTGCATTGGAAATTATCATCTTGACTTGTTCTTGTTCTGACAGTGTATCTTCCAGCTTTTCGGCCATCAACCGCCATCTATCAGCAAACATTATGAAGTCCTCCTCGGGCTTCATTTTTTCCGCAACCAGGTCCGTGAGTGAGAGGGAGGGTCCGACCCGGTCTCTGTACTTCTGCAAGAACTTCCTCTGAACGATGTCAAAGTCACCGGCATCAGTAGGATCCAATGAATAGAACCATTCAAGGGCTGGCCCCTCCAGAGATCTCCTGAATAAGTAAGCCAAAGAGGCCTTGTTGTCTTGCCAAAAGGAGGTCTCGTACATAAAATCCTTCAAATGAATAAAAGGGTTACCAGTCCCATTATATCGTCGGAAGTTTGGCATCTCAGATGGTGGTAAGTGGAAGACTGGCAATGTAGGGAGCGAGATCTCCGGGGCATTTTTAGCCATAGTGACCTTCTTAAGTTGCTCTTCCATGCTTGTCAACTTCTGAAGCAGTAGAACATTAGTGTCGGACTCGACTGGGGCCGGATTTTGAATAAAAGAGTGCGGTATAGGCGTCCGTAGAATTCGGGGAGGTTGGGGAAATTGGGGCCTAACCGCAGAGTGGCTCGCCTGTTGGGCCGGCATGGCCGTACCGGGCGTTGGTGGACGGGAAGGAGGTTTATGCAGGACCGCTTGGTCATTAACGGGGTGATGGCCACTCTCGGCCGGAGGGGGATTAGAGGATGAAGAAGGAACGGACTTCCCTTTCAAAGTGGCCTGAACTGCCTGCCGCTGGGAATCATCCAACTGAGATAGTGCATTAATTAAATCCGTGACATTGAAGGATGGGGAAGGGTTCCCCGAAGTGTTGGAGGGCAAAGTCTGAGAAGAGGGCACAACCTCTTGAGGAGTGGTATCAACCGCATGGACTTGAGGGTAATGAGACTGAGGAGGAGGGTAATTTCCCTCATGATAGATGGAATCTTGGAGGGGACTTTCATATTGACCAAACACATTCTCATCCTCATCCTCATAAGAATATCCGTAGCCTGCCATGTTGATGATTTTACCTGAACGGAGTTGCATGTTTAAGAGGAGAGACGGCATTATAAAGGAACTATCAAACAAAACCCACTCAATCCAAACAAGCCAAATCAACCCAAGCAAGTTTATGCAACCAAGTTGAGATGAACGCAAGATTTTAGTGTTCCGCTTGAGATTAGAGTGGATTAAATTGCAGAATAATTCCCTCTTTTGCAAAGTGAAACCTAGTTTATCCAAGTGTGATCTCCGGGTTAACTAGATTCTTTCTCTCTCTTCACCAACGATAGGTTCTCTATACTCCGGGTACTTCAAGGGTACAACCAGCCCGGCGTCCGTGAGGGAATCCACGGGTGCGGGGACTTACAGAGGTCTTGGAAAAGGGATTTCCGGTCCAAAGAGACGGAGTGCTCAATGGAGGGTTGTCCCGATTCCAAGAGAGGTGTAGGGGATCCTAGTGTAGAGAGAGGAGGTCTCTCAACCAAATGCCACAAGATGCAAAATAATATGATCAGATCACAGCAATATAGGCAAGCAATGTAATAATCAATCCAACAATCACAGACAGCAGCAGGAAGCAGGTTTCTGTAAAAACGCAGGAAAGAGACGACCTGGGGCAGGTCGCTATCAACCAAAGAGACGACAGAGTCACGGTCGTGAATCACTGTGAAAGCCCACGAGCCAGCAGTGAGAAAACAAAACACGCCTCTGGGTGAGGCGCTATAATCTAAAGGACGCCTCTGCAAGAGGGCGTCAAATCTGAAAAAGCGCCTTGATGTGAGACGCTATGCAATAAAAGGGCGCCCTGTGGCAGGGCGTGAACTCACAGATAGTGTGATAAAAGCAGTAGAATAATGAAAGACGCCTTGGCAGAAGACGTGACACAGAAAATAGACGCTCTCGATGAAGGCGTTACACGAAAAAAATGTCTCTGGGTGAGGCGTTAATTCAGGAAAATAATCAAACAATCGCAAACTGGCTGATCCCGGGAGTGTGTAGTGTGCACGGTGGAGGGTGCCCGTGGGGCACAAAAGGAGGGGTACCGAGGGTACCGAGGGGAAAGGGCACGCGTGGGTGCCGAAGGGGAAAGGGCACACGTGGGTGCCAATAGGAAAGGGCACACGTGGGTGCCAATAGGAGATGGTAATCAAAAGAAAAATAGTGGATGTCCCACCGTGATCGCCAATTTGTAGATCGTGATAAATCCACACATGAAGAAGAAGTTTAAATATGAGAAAGCATAATAAAAATAAGGGGAGATGATATAATAATAAGGAAAAGAAGCACGTTGTGCTACTAAGGAGGGTGATCGCCAGAGGGGTTACCTCAAGAAGAAACAAAGAAGATCGCGAATACCTGGTGGAAAATAGAACGCGGGCTGGATTGTGGATTCCTCTTCCTCCTTCAATCGGCCGACCGATGAAGGGGGTTTTTCTTTATTGATTACCTTGCAAAAAAGACAAAACAAACAAGCAAAAGAAGTGGATCAGCCAAGTGAACGTAGTATCAATCCCAAAGATGATATGATGATGAAATAAGAACAAAACATGCGCACCTTTCTTTCTTTTTTTTTAAAACCCCTAAAGAATTAGGGAAGGAGGAGATATGATGAAGCTGACGTAAAAAGGGAAAAGAACACAGTGGACGTGATGATGATCGATGAACACAAAACAATATAAACAAAATAAACAAAGACCCCTGCTGTCCCTGACGACAGTAAAGGGGGAACCAAAGTCGATGCTGTTAACAGGAAGAAGCGGAAGCAGAGCTCTTCTAAAAAAATCGCACAGGAAGAAGATGAAGAGCCTCTGTAAACCAGGTAACCTCCGACCTCGATAACTCTGATCTCGTCTGATCTCCTTTTTTTCCTCCCGTTACCTCGCGTGAGATCGATCAAAGAGTTCTTTTATAAGGTTTCAACCGAAGATAAGCTCAAATTTAGGAAGATAAGAACAGGCAATGGTTTAAAGAAGGCAGGAGTCTAGTTCAATTCGAGCAAGGAGACCATTGAAGGCGGGGAACTCTCCAGGAAAGACAAGTTTAAGCAGGACATGAAAAGGGAGACACGACCTTCAGAAGGGCGTCAAATCCCAAATTGATGACCTACATCAAGACGTTACTCAAAAACACGACCATGACCAAGGACGTCACTTCTTGGATTTAATTTTGGCAATAAAACTTACTTTATTTGAAAATTATGAGAACACGCCTGAGATGAAGGCGTTACTTGAAAACACGCCCTGAGGAAGGACGTTAATCAATAATTTGAATTTTATTTGAAACCGGATAATACCAGGAATTGACGCCCTGACATTTGGTCGTCCTTTCTTTTGAACACGCCCTAGATACGGTCGCGATTAAAAACACGCCCCTCTTCAGGTCGCGAATCACAAAAATGCAAGAACAAATCAAAAACACACAAAAATAGAAAAACTTCATATTATGAAAATATTGAAGTTCACTTTGGGGCGTCAACATAGTGACATGAGATTTGATCAACATAGCGTCAATTTTGGCGTGTCTACAGCCTTGAGGCGTATCCTCCGAAGAAGAAGACTCGACAATAAGGGCTCTCCTACGCAGACGCATTGCTACCGAAGGAAAGAAAAACAGAGAAAGGAGGATCCTCACTAGGCAAAGAGGAGGAAGACGCCTACGATGGAATGCGACGACTAGCGGGATGTGGGTATGGTGTGCAAGAGCCCCCTCGACGCTTCTTATAAACCGCCCGCGATAATTCGACAGTTGCACCCCCTGAGGGTCAGGCGAAGAGACGTCTATCGCTACGGCGGTACGGCTACCGAGCCCAGACGACCGTTCTGAGCCCACATCCCTAGAATAAGCAAGACCCGGCGTCATCATTGCCAGTGTGGCTTCTGCCACCGCCAGAGGCGCCTTGCGCACCAAGCAGCTCTCGAAGCCACCAACTCTCACCGTACGAGAAAAATCATCTTCGGATCACACCCTCCAGAAGAACCCTCTCTTGGGCTACTCTCAGTCCCCTGCGAGTGCTCGGCAACTACTAGTAGGGGGTAAGTGAGGAGGATAAATTTGGTTTAACCTAGAAACGGCCCACGCACGCGTGGCCCATTAAGGATTGGACGTGCTAAGCCCAGGCAAGGGATGAGCGCGCAGGCTCAGCCCAATAAAGAAGGAGATCGGCCCAACAAAGCGTCGGATCCCATGACGCCGATAAGGCCGGCCCAAGCGCAGTTCTCACCGGAGGACACTCCGACGACCGACCATTGCCCCCACGACGCCGGCCTTGACCCCGTAACGGGCGAGCACGCGCCATGAGTGCCGCAAGACTTGCCCAGGGACCGGCCGACGCCGGGGCTATCGCCCTTTAACGGGAAACTCCCGCCAACATAGCGGAGGAACGTTACTCCAACTAAATGGACCCTTCCCTATCAAGGGATGAGGCCCTCGTTCCATGACAACCCATATAAAAGGGACAATGACAGAAGAGAAGAGCACGGTAGATCCTTCTACTAAACCCCACGCTGCTACGCAAGAGAAGACTCTTGCCCCAGAGGTTCCTATTGAGAAGAGGGCAACTCGATGTGGACGTCGAAAAATGTCGATGATGATCATACGGCATGCACGTCTCGACACTCGAGAGCAAGCCGAAGATGAAAATGCCAAATAAACCTCATGCCTCGCCCGATCAGGATGAGGACTCGCTTGGTGGTCCGCTAGCCGATGAGGGAGCCCCCCCCCCGGGGCGGAAGATATGGCCACAACTCTACAGCCGGCCGTGTCGAGAGCTGAATCAAAGAAGAGTCGGGGACTCTGACACAGCCCGACGTGCACCGAAAGTCACGCAGAGTCTGGGACCGGGCCCCAAAGGCTGTGAATGGAACATTGTAGAGGTCATACATAGCAACTGGAACCTTCCGGGAATGTCGACATTTACGTAAAATGGCCGCGACTTCGAGAAGAATCCGTTTAGTGCTTAAAACGGCGCGAGGGGGTCTTAAAACGGCGCCCCTTATCCGGCGCGCCCCCCTTTGGGATGTGGCGCCGTTTTAACTCCTTTTGTTTTCATTGGCTACACGGCGCGCCCCGAAGCCCCCCTTGATGCTTAAAACGGCGCCCCTTTGAATATGGCACCGTTTTAACCTTTTAACCCCTTTCTCTGAAGCGCTTCCTGGCGAGCAACCGACCCATCCCATCGGCATTACGGTCCCCTGTTTCCTGGGAACTGCACGACGACGAACAAGCCTGAAATGGCTAAAACGTCTGCTTCGACCCGTTGGGCATCCAAGCATGTTCTTCAAATGGAAACCCTCGAGCCCTGCACTGTCGAACGCTTGCTCCGTCAGCCGGCCGCCCATTCCCCTGCAAATGATGAAAGCAAACGTGGCTAGCGGTGTACATGCCAGCGAAGGAGGAGGCCATGCCTCTGCCCCTCTCCCGGTCACACTGTAGCTGCGGCGGAGGTGACGTCCACGACAGCGGCATTCGACACGGTGACCCCATCAACGTTAGCAACGGCAACTGCGAACAGAACAAAAAGCCATAGAAATGGGAAGCTTGCTTCCCTGCTCTCCATATAAATACAAGCCCCAGGCAAGAAGCAACAAGAGGAGGGACGCTCTACTGACGGCGAAGCCCTGCTCCGAAGTGTGAAGAGAGATAAGAGGGTGGAAGAAAGAAGGAGAGGTGAGGGGAAGAGAGCTCGCTTCCCCCCTTTGTCTTTGCATTTCCTTCTGCCCCTTTGATTTCCTTTTGGTGATCTTCATATGTAGACCTTTATCTTCGTATTCCCTTTCAATGTAAGCGGAGTTTGGTCTGTTGTGAAATGAAAGGAAAACTCCCCTTTGGGAGATCTTGATGCCTCAATCCCCCTTAATACTCAGCCCATAGTGGCTCTCTCTTTTTTTTGACCGCCGTGTTCTTGCGTCAACTTCGGCTCTCACGTGGTCTTCAGCCACGCGATCACGGCAACCCTCGGGTCGTCGGAGTTCCTTTGTAGGCTGGCCCTCAGGATCTCCGGCCCCGAACGGGGGAGTCGATACGATCGCAACAACCCATGGGTCACCGGTTTCCCTTGTAGGCTAGCCCTCGGGATCTCCGGCCCCAAATGGGGTAACTTTACTGGTGTCGTTGCTCAGCACGCACCGGGATGTTTCGGGGCCGTCGGAGTTCTCTCCGTATGGCGCGCCCCATATTTTTCCCCCAGACCCTTCCGATCTAGGGGAGGTGCTGCCCGATTTTCGTCAGGGTCAAGAACACCAAGAACAATGAATGAATGTATCATAGAATTTGCCTACGGGTGAAAGAAAAGAAACACACAGTAAACTCTGTGAACTGAACCCCCCCCTGAACGAACACATAAACCTCCTGCTCACTCACCTTAACAAACCAACAACGATGCTTAAACCTTCATCCTATTGATCTAGGGTGTCAATCGAGCAATTAATCTAACTATTGATCCTTCTGTAGGCCATAGAATCAAGAACAGAAAGCAAAACAAGTCCACAGAACGAATAAGAAAACTCAAGAGACGATGTCTCGGCGTGGCCTAATCCGGCGCGGTCACCCCTCACCGCGCCGATTTAACCCCATTCTCGTAACCCCCATTTCCTTTGAAGGCTAAAACGGCGCGCCCATTGGCCTTCCTTAAACCGGCGCGCCCTTCTGTCCCCTTGTAGCATCCTTAAAACGGCGCCCCCCCCCCATTGGGCCTACTCCGGCGCCCTACCTCCACCTCCTTCCTTGAGTCCCAAAAATGGCGCGCCCTCTCCATCTCCATGTTCACCTTAAAACGGCGCCCCCACTTCCTCCTTTGGCCTCTAAAACGGCGCCCTCCTCTTGATACTAATCCGGCGCGCCCCGTCCCCGTTGCTTCCCTGAACCGGCATGCCAAAAAAAAATGATTAATCAAATGATAGAAAAGAATTAAAGCTAATGAGTAAAGCTAATCGAACCCCGCGACCTGACCGCGCAGGTCGATCCGCGTGCGAGGGCGCACATTGTCGAGTTTTGGGCCTTACACTTAACAACCCTCTCCCCCGGACTGTGTAATGATGCCCCGTGGTATCGGACATGGACCTCGGGATCCCCGACATGGTCATGATCCGTGCACCTCTCGGGCCGATAGTTCATCAGCTTGACCCATTTCTTCCGGGATCCGATCCCGCACCCACATGAAACGTGCCGTACCTACGGTAGATATCCGAATGTCTTTGTTGTTACCTTCGATGCTTCGAATACGGACTCTCGACCGGATATTGGATGGTCCTTAGTGACTGATATATATATATACCAAGATCTAATCCCGCACTTGCATTAAATTTGCCACACTCGCAGCAAATATTTGTATGGCTTTGAACACCGTTTTGCATACCGATGCGGAGGGTTTAAATCATGTCAACCCAACTCGCATGCTTTAATGAAAAATGATCTTTAGGTCATTTGACCCCTTTTCTTGGCGATTAATCAGAGGTTTTCCCCTCTCCGAGGGGATGTAATTAACGTCGCGCCCTTTATGGCGCGGCGGGTCTCCAGTCCCGACCCGATATCCACAATCATCTGATCAGTCAGATGGAGCGCACCCCGGGCTTCGGACCACTCCAGTCTTGAAGCCCGAACACATTGTCACCTAGGTGACTGGCACGCCCTCGCACTAGATAAACCGATAAAAAGACCATCGATATCCCGATACCTTCACACACGAAACTTAGTGCGTTCCACAAGCTGGCACGCCCGGTGGGACAGATGGCCTCGAATCGATATAACCACCGATATCCCGATACCTTCACACACGAAACTTAGTGCGTTCCACACTCGACTAAGCAACCACGATGAGAGGGACGTCTGCTACATCCGGAGAGCCTCTTCCTCCTGTGCGGCCTTACCACCCATCGAGTACTCCCCGAGAGCCCACTGGGAGCGGCGAGCACCCGTGCAGAGGATCTACACGCCTCCTGGATCGACGACTACGGCCCCTACTTCTCTCTTGCTTTGCTCCTCTCTATCGCTCATTAATCCCTTGCTGACTTAAGCATCAGAGTGTTGTCCCCCGGGGTAATACCCGGGACTCCTTCTGACGCCCTTCTGGTTTCTTGGTGTGTATAGGTATCCACGGGTGCAAGATGACTTTCCCAACAAATAAATAGAGAAGGTGGTACGTGGCCTAGGAACCATTTTCCTGCCGCTACAGTTTTCAATTTAGCAGAATAGTATTATGATTAAAAATAAGATCAAAATAAAACTATTTTTTTCTAATATATACTTGTAAGGCTAGCTAGCTGTGAGTATATGTTTGCAAAAATTCTTAAATTCTTCACATAAAGATCACTCAATCTCAAGAAACCATGCATCGATTTTTGACGATGTATGTGTAATGACGTATATTCTACTTCCACTCTCTGCATGTGTACTTGTCACGAGAAGGAAACCGCACTACCACTGACTCGGGTTACATGGTGTACGTTAGACCTGTAAACGGAGCAGATAGTCTGATATCCGAATTCGTATCCGATTATAATCGGTCGGATATCCGAATCTGACACATTCTATTAGCGTGTACGTTTGTCACTATCCGAATCCGAATTCGACGGATATTATCCGGATTCTGATATATTGTGGAACCCACTAAATTTCGTGTGTGATGATATCGGAGTGTTCTTTTTATCGGTTTATCTAGTGCGAGGGCGTAACAGTCACCTAGGTGACAATGTGTTTGGGCTTCAAGACTGAAGTGGTCCAAAGCCCGGGATGCGCTCCGTCTGACTAATCAGACGATTGTGCATATCGGGTCGGGACTGGAGACCCGCCGCGCCATAAAGGCCACGACGTTAATTACATCCCCTCGGAGAGGGGAAGACCTCTGATTAATCGCCAAGAGAAGGGGCCAAATGACCTAAAGATTGTTTTTCATTAAAGCATGTGAGTTGGGTTGACATAATTTAAACCCTCCGCATCGGTATGCAAAACGGTGTTCAAAACTATACAAATACTTGCTGGGAGTGCGGCAAATTTAATGCAAGTGCGGGATCGGATCCCGGAAGAAGTGGGTCAAGCTGATGAACTATCGGCCCAAGAGGTGCACGGATCTTGACCATGTCGGGGATCCCGAGGTCCACGTCCGATACCACGGGGCATCATTGCTTTCCTCTTCACGCACAGTCCGGGGGAGCGGGTTGTTAAGTGTAAAGCCCAAACTTGGTAACGTGCGCCCTCGCACGCGGATCGACCTGCGTGGTCAGGTCGCGGGGTACGACCTGCCCAGTCAAGTCGCGGGGGTCAAGGAGGCAGCGCCCCTTGCGGGGGTTTCCGGGGGCAGCACCCCCGGAACAAAATTTGGATTATAGTAGAGGGGAAACTTTTGATTAGTTTTCTATTAACTTGAAGTACATATTTTCTTTTATTTGCTTGATCACCTTCTTTCTTCCAGGCACGTCGAATTAAGGAAGCAAAGGGGATGGGGCGCGCCGGATTAGTATCACGAGGAGGGCGCGCCGGTTTAAGTGTGTTAAAAGGGGGGGGGGGGGGGCGCCGGTTATATGGCAAGAAGGGGAGGCGCGCCGGTTTTGGGCTCATGTAAGGGGGGCGCGCCGGTTTAAGTGTGTTAAAAGGGGGGGGGGCGCCGGTTATATGGCAAGAAGGGGAGGCGCGCCGGTTTTGGGCTCATGTAAGGGGGGCGCGCCGGATTAAGTTCAAGAAGAATGGCGCGCCGGATTTAGGCTCATAAAGTGATGGGAGCACATACTATTCATTCCAAGAGTTTGAATGTGGATTTGAGTGTGGGGTTAAACCGGCGCGGGGGGGTAGCGCACCGGATTAACCCACGCCGGATTAGGGGGCGCCGGATTAAGCATCGTATAGCTTTCTTTCAACCCTTTATGCTCTGTTTCTTCTTTCCTCCAACTGCAAGTTGATTTATTGATTGGTTTGTTCATCTTATTGATGGATTATGTTTGTGGAAGGAAGATTTAAGTGTTTTAATTGTTTATTCAGGTGGATTAGCATAATGATTCGAGCGTTTTATTAGAAAAGTTTATGCAAGAACTCAGAGATTCGGTTTGTTTCAGTGGTTTTCGACATGTGCTGTTCTTTCCCCACAGAGTTTGTTCTGCTCGTTCGTTCTTATAGGTTATTCGTCTGGAAAAATTTGGACAGCATCTCCCATAGACCCGAAGGGTCCGGGGGAAAAAATGGGGCGCACCCTACGGAGAGAACTCCGACGGCCCCGAAACATCCCGGTGTGCGCATAAGCAACGACACCAGTGAAATTACCCCATTTGGGGCCGGAGGTCCCGAGGGCTAGCCTACAAGGGAGTCCGGTGACCCTTGGGTTGTTGCGATCGTATCGACTCCCCCCGTCCGGGGCCGGAGGTCCTGAGGGCCAGCGTACAAAGGAACTCCGATGACCCAAGAGTTGCCGTGATGGCGTGGCTGAAGGCCGCGTGAGAGCTAAAATCGACACAAGAGCACGGCGGAGGGGAGATCCAGGGGATAGCAGTAAAAGGAAGTTAACGCATGCATGCGTATATATCTATCTACATATACATATGTACATATCTATGCATATGTGATCCGACGGAAACATATGGAATTGCAAAAGGGAAGGGATGAGCGAGCATCAAAATCGGGTTTCATGAAGGGGATAAGAAAGGATCGGGGTTGAAGGCCACGTGCTTCATTTCCACTTAAACAGAAAGAACTACATCGGGGCTGGACGTCGCCGAGCAGAATACAAAGGAAGAGGAGAAAGACAATGACCCACCCTCACACGGCTGGCTCTCACTCTTCCTCCCCTTTCTCTCCCACTATTTCTTTCTTCTTCTCCACACGGGCTTCGGGGCTTCAAGGGGTTTCTCTCAGAAGAAAAGCTTCCACTCTCCAGGCTTCCAAGAGTTGTCCAACCCTCCAATCGGATTTAAGCTTCGCATGGGCGCTCCTTTTATAGGGGTTGGAGGCCCTGTTTCAGAGGGAAAGGCCCCCTTTATTTTCTTCTTTATTCTTCTTCTTTCCCTCTTACTTCGCCTACAACGCCGCTGCCGTGTCGCCGTGTCGAATGCCGCTATCGTGGACGTCACCTCCGCCGCGGCTACAGTGTGACCGGGAGGGGGGGGCAGAGGCATGGCCTCCTCCTCCGCTGGCATATCCACCGCGAGCCACGTTGCTTTCATCATTTGCAGGAGAATGGGCGGCCGATCGACGGAATGAGCGTTTGGCGGTGCAGGGCTCGAGAATTTCCATTTGAAGAACATGCTTGGCTGCCCAACGGATCGAAGCAGACATTTAGCCATTTTAAGCAGTTCATCGACGTGCTGTTCGCAGGAAACAGGGGACCGCATTGATGACGGGATGGCTTCACTGCACGCCGGATAAACGCCTCGGAGAACAGATTGCTTGCTTCAGCTAATCCGGCGCGGGGGGATACCAATCGCGCCAGAATAGCCCTCTCTTTTGCCTTTAAATTGAGCGCACCGTATTATCATTCCGAAATGGGCGCGCCGGTTTAGCATAAAAAAGGGGGTGGCGCCGTTTTAACAAAAGCAAGGGGGAGCTCGTATTGGGGCATAAAGTGGGGCGCGCCGGTTTTGTCATACTCAAGGGCGCGCCGGTTTAAGATGACCAAGGGGGAAACATTAATCAAAGGTGGGCGCGCTGTTTAAGCAAAAGGGGGGTGGCGCCGTTTTAAGGCACGCCGCTTTAAGGCCCTTCCGCGCCGTTTTAAGCACCGAACGGGTTCTTTTCGAAGTCGTGGCCATTTATACGAATGTTGGCATTCCCGGAATGTTCCGGTTGCGATGTATGGCCTCCACAATGTTCCGTTCGCAGCCTCTGGGGCTCGGTCCCAGACTTTGCGTGACTTTCGGTGCACGCCGGGCTGTGTCGGAGTTCCCGACTCTTCTTCGATTCAGCTCTTGGCACGGCCGGCTGTAGAGTTGTGGCCGTATCTTCCGCCCGGGGGGCTCCCTCATCGGCTAACGGACCACCAAGCGAGTCATCATCCTGATCGGGCGAGGCATGAGGTTTATTTGGCATTTCCGTCTTCGGCTTGCTCTCGAGTGTCGAGACGTGCATGCCTTATGATCATCATCGACATTTTTTGACATCCACATATATCCGACTATCCGATTAGGTGTAATCGAATAGCCGAATACCATCCAGATTCGGATATATCCGACTATCCGATTAGGTATAAAAATATGTTATATGTTATATGTTCATAGTTTTTTAGTTTTTAAATATATAAATATATATATAATGAATTAAAAATATAATAAATATAAAATATGATTATTAACTGAAAAATCTGATAGCCAATCTAAAGTGATTCATGTATAATATCAAAAAAACTCATATTTATATTCGGTCAGATAATATCTGACACGGATATCTCAATATCTGAATTCGTATCCGATTAATAATCGGATATCCGATATCCGATATCCGATATCCGATTAAATTATCCATCGGATATTTTATTCAGATAATTATCCGATTAAACTAATACGAATTCGAATTCAGTTCGAATTTTAAACGGATAATTACCAAACCTAATGTACGTACTATATATAAAAATACACAACAATGCACATTTATATATAAGTACTCCTTATATATATATATAGTCTCTTTATAGAGGAATATATATTAAATACTAGTTTTCATTAAAGGGAACCCCCTAGCTAGCTAGCTGTTTCCCCGGGAGTAACCATCGGAGAGAGCTCATGCACTGAAATGTATAATTAACGCGAAAGACGGCGCCATATATATATATATATATATATATATATATATATATATATATATATATATATATATATATATATATATATATATATATATATATATATATATGTGGAGGGAGGGCCAGCTAACACAGTCAACCGGGATCCGCCCAGTCCGTCAGCGGCCCCTCCTTCGGCTCCCGCCCCTATGCTTCCTCCTCTGTCTACTGATCATGGCCTCCAGTTTCCTCAGAACCTTCAGGTGCTCACAATCCTCGGGCTCGAGCCTACCGAGAGGTTCCACGACCTCGCAGCTGCACATGCGCGCTTCGTGGGCACCGACACGGATCGCTCGCGGAAGGCTTCGAGGACGGACGTCAGTGTCCCCAGGCGGTCCCACCGGCGCTCTAACTCTACCTCCTCTTCGCGGGATCGTGACTTATGATGGTCTTTTACCTCTTCTATGTTGTCTCTGGGTTTTTTTTTCCATCTTGTTATTTGTGGCCTCTTATTGGCCCTCTTGTCATCTTTGATAGGATGTTGCCCCTCCCCCGGACCCTCGTCCCTTGTATCCCCCCATGTTATGTTCCTTCCTCTCTACTCTTATTAATGTAAATCGCTTATCTGGTGGCCGGGGTGGCACATCATGTCTCTTCGTAATGAAGGGATGAACAGACTCTCTCGTTCCCCCCCTTACAAGTATTAACTTTTATAAAAAAACACAGTCAGACGGAACATGCCAGTTCAGGGTTATGGAAAGCATCATAAAAACTGTGCATTTTTTGCTATTACATGCGTGGCTTTGCTCAAGATGGTCGTGCGGCCATTTGCATGATTTATGGGATCGTACTCTATTGGTTTGAGTCGGGCGACTCATGTTACATTACAGAAGATTTGATACGTGGTATGATAACGAGTTGATACGAATCATTTCTTTATATATATATATATATATATATATATATATATGTAATGACTCAATTAAACTTCTCAATTCGGATAATCCGTCCTAACAATATGCCATCATTGAATTACTACGGCCCCCGCGGGTGGTAATTAAGCCTCCAGGTCTGTCCATCTTCTCAAACCCTTCACTTTAGCGAAACAACTCCCGTGCGGTGTCGTCCCTGCTACGGCTGCTTGGTGCACAGGAGAGAGAGAGAGAGAGAGAGAGAGAGAGAGAATAAGGAGATGGGGGGAGATGGGGGGACGGAACGTGTGAGGTTCCCGCGCGTGGGCATATGTTAATCCTTTTTATTTTTTTGCAATGGATTCCACTAGCTAGCTTGCTACTCGACAATAAGATTCCCACGCAAGTATACATCATATTATAATACTTCACAGGTTGAGAGCATTTTATGATTTTTTACATATTAATATCTGTAATCTTATTGAATTTTAAATAAATCTTTATAATCTTTGTTATTTCAAATAACTCCCTCAAATCAACTATATATCTTTCTAATATAAGTACGTCCTTGCGATTAAGAGACATTAGAAGAAAATATCTTTTAAAGAATATTCTTTTCTCAAAGAAGAATTTGAAGAAGCTAGCTAGTTACTCTTAATATATTACAAGTTTTCTCCCCTCTCTCTCTCTCTCTCTCTCTCTCTCTAGCTTGTTGTTACCACGTTAAACCTACTTCGTGGGATCTCCACTCAGTTAGGTTGGGTTGTTGCCATAGTAGAATTCTCAATGGGTTTCAGTCCCATCCCCAATCTGGATTTTTGAACTTGATTTCTATCAAGTCCCTTGATAAGTGGATCTGCGGTATTGTCCTTGGTACCAACAAAATCAACAGCGCTCACACCTTGAGACACAAGTTCCCTTACAGATTTCAATCTGACTTGGATATGTCTCCTTTATTTTTGGTTGTACTTTGAACTTTTGATCTTGGGGATTGTAGTCATACTATCACAATGCACCGAGATCGCAGGAATGGGCTTTCCTATCAGTGGGAGCTCAGAAAGATGTCCCATGATCCATTCAGCCTCTGTTCCAGTAGTGTCCAGAGCACACAGCTCAGCTTCAAAAGTAGACCGAGATAAAATGGTATGTTTTGCAGACCTCCAAGCAACAGCGCCACCTCCTAAGGTAAAGACATACCCCAAGACACCGTTACTCCCTGAGTTTTGGGCTATCCAACTTGCATCATTATACCCTTCTAAAACAGCAGGGTACTTCCCATAATGCAAGCCTAAGGATATAGTACCTTTAAGGTATCTGAGTATCCTATCCAAGCCCTCCCAGTGAGTACGATCAGGACAACTAGTATATCTACTGAATCTGGTCACTGCATATGAAATGTCAGGCCTAGTACAGTTAGCAAGATACATCAAGCTTCCTATGATTTGGGAATATCTGAGTTGAGACACTGGTACACCACTCTTATTCTTGTAGTATGTTTTAGATGAATCATAAGGAGTGCTAACAGATTTACAATTTTGATAGCCAAATTTCTCCAAGACTTTTACAACATAATGAGACTGAGAAATTGCTATACCTTCAACTGAACGAATCAACTTAAGGCTCAAAATCACATTTGCTACTCCCATATCTTTCATCTCAAACATTCTACTTAAGAAGGACTTAGTCTCATTCACAATCCCAATAGAAGTTCCAAATAATAGTATATCATCTACATACAGGCACACAATGATACAAGCATCACCTTTAACCTTGGTATAGATACACTTATCAAATTCATTGACACTAAAGCCAAAAGATAAGATAGTCTTATTAAATTTTTCATGCCATTGTTTGGGGGCTTGCTTCAACCCATAAAGAGACTTAACAAGCTTACAAACTTTATTTTCATTACCATGTGCCACAAAACCTTCAGGCTGATCCATGTATATCTCTTCTTCAAGATCACCATTTAAAAAGACGGTCTTAACATCCATTTGATGGATAGTGAGATCATACACAGAAGCCAATGCAAGAAACACTCTAATTGTGGTCATCCTAATAACAGGAGAATAGGTATCAAATAAATCTATTCCTTCCTTTTGTTTGAACCCCTTGGCAATCAATCTGGCTTTGTATTTGTCAATGCTTCCATCAGGTTTTAATTTCTTCTTAAAAATCCACTTACACCCAATAGTCATAGAACCAGGAGGTAACTCAACCAATTCCCATGTACCATTAGAGATAATGGAATCCATTTCACTCTTAATGGCTTCCTTCCAATGCTTTGCCTCAGGTGAAGCCATAGCATCTCGAAAAGTAGGGGGATCACCCTCAATCTGGTAGGTGATAAAATCACTTCCCAAATCCTTGGCAATTCTTGGTCTCTTACTCCTTCTTGGTTCCACCAATTCCTCTCGATCAGTAGAGTCAAGATTAGCATTGGAGGTCTCAACCCCCACATCGGATATCCTTTCTACATGATCAGGAATAGAGATAGAGGTGCAGGGAACATCTTTAGAAGACACTACATAAGGTACACCAATTTTCATGGGAAACACATCCTCGTAGAACGTAGCATCACGAAAATCAACTATAGAGTTAACAGCTATTCCAGATATCTCAGATTTGATCACTAAAAATCTGAATGCATAACTGTTAGCCGCATAGCCTATAAAGACCCGCGTCAACAGTTTTTGGATCTAGCTTCTTTCTTTTGTGTTCAGGGATTAACATTTTTGCTAGACAGCCCCACACTCTAAGATACTTGAAGCTAGACTTCCTACCTCTCCATAACTCTTCTGGACTAGTGTCTTTATGTTTCAAGGGTACTTTGTTCAGAATATGGCATGCCGTATTCAAAGCATCTCCCCACATATAATTAGGTAGTCCATAGTTTTGGAGAAGAGAGTTGACCATGTCTATAAATACTCTATTTTTTCGTTCAGCAATCCCATTAGACTGAGGAGAATAGGGAGCAGTAACCTCATGAATTATGCCATGACTTTGACAAAATTCAGAAAACAGGTTAGATGTGTACTCTCCCCCTCTATCAGATCTTATCCTTTTAAGAACCTTGGAAGTTTGTGTTTCTGCTTTAGTCTTAAAGATGGTAAATTTGGATAAAACTTCATCTTTAGACTTAAGAAGATACACATAACAATATCTACTATCATCATCTATAAAGGTGATAAAATATTTCTTATGTTCCCATGTTTGTACACCATTAAATTCATAAATATCTGTGTGGACTAAATCCAAAATCTCAGACTCTCTAACAACAGAGTTAAAGGGTATTTTTTGCTGTTTAGCTTGTACACGAATATCACACTTATGAGTTTTATCAATGGCATACTCAGGGATCATATTCAGATTCATCATATGTTTAAAGGAATTATAATTTACATGTCCTAAACGTTCATGCCACAATGTAGAAGATTCCACAATATTCACAGAATAAGAAGTAGAACTGGTATGAGAATCATCCACATATTTATTCAAAATATTGACTACATGAAATTTAAACAAACCATCTGATAAATAGACTTTTTCAATAAAAGTCCCTAAATAAAGAAGCACCACTTTATTACATTTGAATGTCAATTCATAACCCTGTTCTACTAAAATAGAACCACTCAAAATATTTCTCCGGATCGATGGAACGTGGTGCACCCTGTGTAGAGAGAGAACACGTCCTGAAGGCAGTCTCAGGTCCACGCGCTCTATCCTCAACACCTTGGAAGCAGTAGCATTCCCCATTGTCACGAATCTGCCATGAATGGCCTGGTAAGACACAAACACGGACTTGTTAGCACATACATGCACATTAGCCCCAATGTCTACTATCCATTCATTTGGTTCATATATAGTGAAAACTTGAGGGTTAACAGAAACATACAATCCGCTGGTGGAGCCCAAAGCTTGCTCAGTCCCCCCAATCACTACATTGACTTGGGGACAAGAAGGGTGTTGTTCAGCCTTCTTAGCCTTCTTCGTAGGACAGTCCTTGATGAAATGACCAACTTGTCCACACTCCCAGCATGGTTTCTTTTTGGACTTCTTCTGGATCTTGCCTTTGATGTTTGATTTGTTCTTCATGTTTTCTAGTTTTCCTTTTCCTCTATTCTCTCTTACCTTAGAAATAGTCATCACATTTGCATTCAGTTCTACAGGCATCACAGGCTTCTGATTTCTATGTTCTTCTTCTATGGCTATAGCAACAAGTAAATCATCCAGAGTGAGAGATCCCTTGCGATGCTTGAGAGACATCCCAAAATCCTCCCAAGACTTTGGAAACTTCTTAATGATCGACATCACTTTAAACTTCTCTGGAAGTTTTATTTCTGCTTCAGCTAAGCCATGAAGCAACAGTAGAACTTCATGTTCCTGTTCAGATACAGACTTACCCTCAACCATTTGAAACTTTAGGTACTTGGCAACAGAGTACTTTTCAAGGTCTAAGCCCTCGGTATTGTACTTTTTGTCAAGTTCCTCCCACAGTTGCTTTGCAGTTTGAGAGGAAGAACCACTATATACATCAAACAGCACATTGGACAATGCCAATGGAATGCAACCATGACATATACGATCACGTTGCTTCCACTCATCGACTACTTTATGACTGTTGGGATCATTCTCATCTAATTTAGGGCAGTCCGACTCAAGAACTGACATAAACCTGATTGTGGTAAACCAAATCTTCATACGGTGTTGCCACCGCTTGAAGTGCTGTCCCGAGAATTTCTCGGGCATGCCGGACATATCCACACGGGGTGCGAACACAGATGACATGGACGACATAATGTATAACTTCTCTAAGATTGTTGGAAATTTAACAATGATCATGAAATAAATTACCGCATGAACATATGTATAATATGACGGCACAAATGTTATATACATATCGTCCAACAAGAATAGGCAAGACCCGATCTAAATCTAAAAGGAAATAGCATGCATGATAGTGCAACAAATAAAGAACAAAAATATCAGTTTAGAACACTTAGCCGAGCCACCTGCAAGGACTGTCCTTAGAGAAGTTATCGCCCCCGTCATACCAGTGCGACGGAGTCCACGATCTTCCCCCAGGATAGAACAACTACAGGGATGTATGTCCGCACGAAGACTATCCCTCCTCGACGACAACCTCGGGAACGAGTACTCCTTTGTCGATCTGTAGAAGAAATTTTGGTACAAGAGTTTTCCTCGAAACGGTCTTAGGAAAGAATCGCATCAATCACACTCGGCAGAGATGCCTCTGCGTCCTCTGTTATCTTCCCACAAGAAGCGCTGCAGGTTTTTTCCCCAAACGACACTCACCCTAGAAAATGCTCAGCCACGGTTTTTTGTTAAGAAGAAATCGTTTTCTAACCTTTTATACCCAGGAAGACACCCACGGGAAACCTTTTCGGGGGGCAAGTTTCTCATGACCATTTATGAGAAAACCCACAAACTCTTTGGGTTTAAAAGTAAAACCCTATAACTACCACAGTATCTCCAACAATTTTTGACATCCCTATACACTACGAGTCACCCAACTTACACAAGTCTGATATGAGTCGGCCAATGATGCTCCTACCTAATTAATATTTATAATTAGGTACAGGTTGCCTAATGTTTATACGGTGCAATCTAACCTTCCTCTAACATAGTCAACCGGGATCCGCCCAGTCCGTCAGCGGCCCCTCCTTCGGCTCCCGCCCCTATGCTTCCTCCTCCGTCTACTGATCATGGCCTCCAGTTTCCTCAGAACCTTCAGGTGCTCACAATCCTCGGGCTCGAGCCTACCGAGAGGTTCCACGACCTCGCAGCTGCACATGCGCACTTCGTGGGCACCGACACGGATCGCTCGCGGAAGGCTTCGAGGACGGACGTCAGTGTCCCCAGGTGGTCCCACCGGCGCTCTAACTCTACCTCCTCTTCGCGGGATCGTGACTTATGATGGTCTTTTACCTCTTCTATGTTGTCTCTGGGTTTTTTTTTCCATCTTGTTATTTGTGGCCTCTTATTGGCCCTCTTGTCATCTTTGATAGGATGTTGCCCCTCCCCCGGACCCTCGTCCCTTGTATCCCCCCATGTTATGTTCCTTCCTCTCTACTCTTATTAATGGAAATCGCTTATCTGGTGGCCGGGGTGGCACATCATGTCTCTTCCGCAATGAAGGGATGAACAGACTCTCTCGTTTCCCCCCTTACAAGTATTAGCTTTTAAAAAAAAACACAGTCAGACGGGACACGCCTGAAGAGGCGGAATCTCGCGTTGGGTCCTGAGCGGGCTGTGGATCACCAGAAGATGAATCTGCAAGAGAGGGAAACGTGTCAGAGGGCCCAGGGGATCTCCCTGGGGCAAACCCTCCGATGGCTAAGTCAGTAGAGCGATGGTGGAAGCGATAATGGGAGGAGGAGAGAGCTGATGCGCGAGAATCCTCTCCACCAAAGGGTGAAGCGAATCGTGATCAGGAGCTTAGGGTATGTGAATGTCTAGTTCATCTTACCATCTTCCGGAGGATATCCCTTGCTTAAATAGTGCGTCGCCCTTTAAGAGTCCGGTGAGCTGAGGGCTTCTTGGCGGGAGTTACGTCTTCAGCGGGGGCTTTCATGGCCTGATCGTGGGGATGTTATCCCCTTGGAGTCCGGCAGCTCCCATGACTCTCCCGCTGGCGGAGGACTCCGAACGGCCGCACCTGCAGATAATCAACCGGTCTTACCGAGCCTCGGGGATGCTAGCTCATGTCCGAGTGATAGACATGGCCCGGCGAGGGTGGGGTCGGATAGGTCGGCTGGAGCCTGTCTCTCTCGGGTGAGGAGAGGGCTTTTAGACCGGACCTTCTTTGGGACCTGACCGCTGTCTCGGGCCCTCCGAGCCTTGAAGGCCGCCGGGGAGAGTTGGTTCCTCGAGTCTTTATTTATTGGGCTTTTCTTCCCTGAGTGGGCCCAGCGGGCTATCACTCGGGCGGGCTTGCCTAGTTGGACCGCGTGGGTCTTGTTGGGCTGCCTTTGTGGTGGGCTACGGAAATCCCCCTCTCCACTTGTCCCCCTCCTACTCCCGAGCCAAGGAGGCTCGGATGAATAGTTTTTCGAGGCTTTGGACCGGCGTGGCTCAGGTGGGTGGAATCCCGTTGGCGTGGTGGAGCCGCTTATAGCGGTCACCGAGGCCCATAATGATGATCCTGACGGATTGGGAGCGAAGGGGCCCCCCTTTTTCTCGGAGCACGGAACGGCGCGCCGCCACCCTCAGGGGTTTTTTAAGGGGCGATGTTCATCGTTCTAGGCTTCCAGGGTTTTAGGCTTTCCTTGCTTCTTGATGCGCCGTGAGAGCACAGCGGAGACGGGGAGCCTTGCGGCGGCGTTCGAAGAGTTGGCGAGGACAACCGCGGAGGCGATCCGGCAGCTTCCTTCTCCCCCGGAGTCTTCAAGCTCGTGCGAGGTATCGTCTCCCGACTCAATGGCGGACCGGAGCCCGGAGCCTGTGCCGGTGAGGCGGGAACCCGTCCCCAACTGTAGCGAGTTGGGGGAGACGGAGGTGAGGATGTTAGAGCACCGTTTCCGTCTGCCTCTCCGCTATAGCTTTGTTGCCGCCACTCCGTACGAGACGAGTTTGGATGATCGTGCTGGGTGTATTTGCACCTTCCTTCTGGCTTGGAAGAGCGGATTCCGGCTTCCTTTCGATCCTTACGTGCTGCAGCTTCTCAATTTTTTCCGATTGGCACCTATTCAGTTGGTGGCCAATTCCTATCTTCTTCTTTCGGCCTTCGGGATTCTGTGTCGCCAGCGCGACATCTACCCTTCTCTGGACCTCTTCCACTTCTTCTTCGAGTTGAAAGCGCACCCGCAGGCGGGGAAAGGCTTCTACTTCATCCAGGCGCGGAGGAACAGGAGCTGCATCTCTCTTGCGGCGAAGGACTCCTCGCACAAGGGGTGGAAGACCCAATTCTTCTGGGTGAAGGCGATGGCGACGGACTAGATCTGGAGATGCCGGACCTTGCCCAACTTTCACCCGAATCTGCCCCCTCGCCAGGAGGAGTTCCCTCCCCACGTGGAGCAGCAGGCTGCCCATCTGCTGGAGAATCGCCAATCGACCGAGGAGCTGGTGACGCCGGAGAACATCGAACGGAGTCTTCTCTCGCGGTTGTCGTCGTCAGGTACGGCTCTTGAGGCTCTTTTCTGGGGTGGTAGCTCTCTTTTCTCCTCCTGACCGGGGCTTCTTTTTGCTGCAGACGTGAGGTGGGAGCCTCTGGAGGAGGCGGCCGAGGTCATCGATCTGGGAGATGACTCGACAGCCGATGAGCCTGATGCCCCGGTGGGTCGCGTCAATGCCTGAGATAAGGGCAAGGGGGCGGCCTCCGAGGGGTCTTCTCGATCGACTGGTCTGAAGCGCAAGGATCCCCTGGTGGGGAAACTACGGGAGGCCGCGAAGGCCAGGAAGAGGGCTAGGAAAGCCGGTCTTCCTACCGCCGTCGGGGGCGACTCTGGCTCGGCGGTGCTCCCCCCTCGGGGGCAGGATGGGGCTGACCCTTCCGGGCTGGCTCTCCCATTCGCCGAGCGAGAGGGGGCCGAGGAGACCAGGGGCCCCGCAGAGGGAGGTGATGGGTCGGCTCTCCCCTCCGTCAGGACAGAAGGGGCCGATGCCGGCGTGGCTGGCGCTGGGACCGAGGGTTCGGTCGGCGCGGATGGGGGTTTGCCCGCGGGGGCATCGCAACCCCAAGTGCCGACAGCTTCTGGTGCGATTGATCCCGCGGCGCCGGTCGAGGGTGGGGGTTCGCCCGGGGAGGCGTCGCAACCCCAACCGACCTTGGCGCGCGGGGCGGTTGGTCTCGCCGCCACAACAGGGCCTTCTGGCGGGGTGCCCAGGGTGGAGCAGTCCCCTTTGCCGGAATCTCTAGTCAGGCTCGGTGTCTCGGGTGACCTGTACCGGCTCTGTCGGTCGATCGCCGATAGGACGAGGGGGGGGGCGAAAAGAGCAGCACTCCTGCCGGGGTCCTTGACATCCTGATGGAGGGCGGCCTGGTCATACCTCGGACAGCGGCCGTGATGGCAGAGGCGTACGCCCGGACGGAGGCGGAGCGGTCGAAGCTCGCCTGGACCCTTGGTGGATGTGAGGGGAAACTAGCTCGGCTCGAGGGGGAGCACGAGGGGCTCCGGCGGGAGTTCCTCACATTCAGGGAGTTGGCGCGGTCGAGCCGACGGGAAGCCGAGGTCCTGGCCGAGCAGCTGACAAGGGCCCAAGAATCGCTCGAGAGGAAGAGCAAACATCTAGAAGACGAGCGTCAACGTCACATCGAGCTGGATAGCCTCTAGGAACTTGAGCGCAGCGAGCTGCAGGATCAGGCGGAGGACGCGGAGCGCCTTCGCGCTGAGGCCGAGGCGGACCGAGCCCAGGCGGAGGGTCGGATGATCGAAGCCGAGTGGAGGATGACCGAGCTGGAGGAGCGTCTGGCGAGGGCGGAAGAGCGTGCGGCCGAGGCGGAGCGGGTTCGGGACGGGCAGGTCGAGGCGGAGGCGATCGAGCGCTATAAAGGCTCGGAAGCTTACTCGGCCGACCTGATTGCAGCTGCCCTACCCTACTACGAGGTAGCACTCCGCCGGGGTGCACGAAAGGGGTTCAGGCAGGGCTATCGCCGGGCGATGAACTATGCCAATGAGCACCTTGCCGGGGGTGATTTTCCTTATGGCCAGAGTTATGATTCGGACGAGTCAGATTCCAGCTCCTCATCTTCGGCCGGGGAAGAACCGGAGGAGTCGCCTCCAGCGGGGTCACCAACTCCGGAGGCCTCGGGAGGGCTCACGACCGGGACAGTTCTCGCACAGGCGAGGTCAGTGTCCGGGCCGGCCATCGCCGAGGGTACCGGGGGTGACGCGTCCCCTACTGCTGTTCCCGAGCTTCAAAGTGGGCCCGAGGCCTGATGTAGCTTCATTTTGCCCCTTCCCCTTTTTGTCTGTCTTTCCTTTTGTAAGAGGTTTTTATGGGAGGCAATAAATGACTTACTTTATTTGATCGCTATCTTTGCTGTGATTTGGTTGGCGTATCGAGGCAGTTGGAAAGTGCCGATATTTTTTGCGCCGGGTAGCACGCTGATTCGGGAGACTTCTTGCGGGCGTCCTTCCGTATTACCATGCTTTGAAAGTCGAGGTGCTTCGCGAATCCCGCTAGGGTGGGGATCGAGGAATTTGAGGTGATCTTTCAGGGGAGGTCCTATAGCGTGTTTTCGAGGGGGGGAGTCATTTAAGGCGCGTGGCCTCCCTTGGCCTATAAAAAGGACCGAAGGGTGCTCCTTCCCTCTTAACACTTAGGACTCTCACCGGCAGTCTGCTCTTATTCCCTTGTCTTCGCTCTGCGTTGCGCCGCCGCGATCGGAGCATGGAGGACCCTTCAGAAGGTGACGCTGCAGACGACGGGGAGCGGCCGGTTCCAGCTGTCCTGGAATATCGATCGGGTCCCACGGTCGCCGCGCGTGCATGAGACAGGTCCGACGGTCGCCGCGCGGATCTGGAGAGGGCTTCGACGTGCGGGGGCACGCCGTTTGCCTCCTCTTGGCTCCGGCGAGGCTTCCGGGCGGACGCCGAGATGGAGGGTGGATGGGGGAGTTAGGGATGCCGGCCGCCATTCCCCTCCGTGGGAGGGGAGGAGGTGGCTCCAGTCCCTTCCTCACCCCTGTTCGCAGCCTCTTTCTCTCTCTTTTGTTCTTCATTTCTTTCACTCTTCGGGGGCTGCTTGCTTTCTGTTCGCTTCCAAAGAGTTGGTAGTTTGGCGGAGAGGAGACCTTCACGGAGTTCCTTTTTCCAGGTTGTTGCCAACTTGGAAGGTAGCCTTCCTCGTGTGAAAGGTGGCCTTCTCCTTGCTGTCCCTCTGTCACCTTTGTCACGGTCCACCCGAGCCAACTGGGTCGACCATCTCTTGTTCGAGCCAGTTTCTACGCGAGGTAGAGTCAGTGGCTGGATGCGAGAAGGTCAAGACCGGGTCAGCCGGGTGATGGCCGTTTGCCGCGGTGCTAGATGGATTTTTACTTTTCACTATGTAATGTATTGGCAATTGCTTTTCTGATGTACCAACAGTAATCTTGAATGAATGCGAAAGATAAGGGGGTTTATTTTACCCGATTTGTTGATACAGTATTCAGAAATAAAATCTGCGTAGCGTGGTTGCATTCCATGTCCGGGGAATGGGTTCCCCTTCCATTGTGGCTAACCTGTACGCACCTTTCCCGAGCGTCTCGATCACTCGGTAGGGGCCTTCCCAGTTGAGGGATAGCTTGCCCACCGCCTCCAGTGGTCGAGATGCTCGGTCTTCCTGAGAACGAAGTCCCCTAGTCGGAATTGTCTGCCTCGGACATTGGCGTTGTAGTACCGAGTGAGGCGGCGCTGGTATTCCGTAGCTCGGACGTTCACGATCTCTCGAAGTTCGTCTGCCAGGTCGAGGTTCTCGAGCAGCTTCTGCTCGTTTACCTCGGGCAAAAAGCTGATCACTCGGAGAGACGGATTGGCGATTTCTAACGGAACGACGGCTTCGGTGCCATATACCAGTTGAAAAGTGGTCTCACCGGTTGCCGTTCTGGGGGTCGTTCGGTGCGACCATAGTACGCTAGGCAGTTCCTCGAGCCAGCTACCCTTAGCCTTGCCGAGTCTGGTCTTTATGCCCTTCAAGATGGTCTTGTTGGCATTTTCAACCAGCCCGTTGGCCTGAGGGTGGGCGACCGAGGTGAAGTGGTTGCGGATATTTAGGTCGGCACATCTGTCTCGGAAGTATCGAGAGTCGAATTGCCGCCCGTTATCGCTCACTATCACTCGGGGGACGCCGAAGCGACAAATGATCGATTTCCATACGAAACCCCAGACGACTGTCTCGGTGATCCTCGCTGTTGCTTCAGCCTCGATCTACTTGGTGAAGTAGTCGATGGCGACGATGATGAACTTTTTCTGGGATTGAGCCGTTGGGAATGGCCCAAGGATGTCGATCCCCCACCGAGCGAAAGGGTAGGGCTCGGTAAGGGTGACAAGTTCCGTGGCCAGCTGGTGGACCAAATGGTCGAACCGCTAGCAACGGTCGCAATGTTGTACGTAAGCTGTGCAGTCGCGCTGTAGGGTCGGCCACCAGTATCCTTGCCTTAGCAGGATTCTGGCCAGTGACCGACTTCCCGAATGTGCTCCGCACAGGCCTCGATGAATCTCTTCAATAGCTTGGCTCGCTTCGTCGGGGCCGAGACACTTCAGAAGGGGCCCGGAGAACGATCTTCGGTAGAGAGCGTTGTCGAGGATGACGAAGCACCGAGCCTGGTACTTCATCCGGCGGGCTTCTCGAGGGTCGGAGGGTTCCTGGGAGTCTCGTAGCCAGGATAGGTAGGGGGAGCGCCAATCGTCGGGAATGGCCGAGTCAATGGCGAGGAGCTCCGAGTCTATGCTCGGGCGCTCTAGCTCTTCTAGGAGGACCGATCGTGTACCTTCCGGGTCTAGGGAGGAGGCCAGTCGGGAGAGGGCGTCCGCCCGAGAGTTTTGCTCCCGAGCTATTCGGACTACCTCGAACTCCTCGAACTGCTGGGCCAGGCTCCGGACCAACTGGAGGTATTTGATCACAGGTGCCTCCCGAGCTTCGTACTCGCCACTGACCTGGCTTGCAACTAGCTGGGAGTCGGTGTGGATCCTGACTCGCTCAGCCCCCAACCGTCGGGCCATGCGGGCCCCCGAGATAAGGGCCTCGTACTCAGAAGCATTGTTGGATGCCAAGAAGTTGAACTTTAGGGCGTATTGCAGCTCTATTCCTTCGGGGGACCTTAGGAGGATCCCTGCGCCGCTGCCGACCGAGTTGGACGATCCATCGACGAACAGCTCCCAGGTTGGCCCGGTTGCTGTCGGAGGCCTGTCCTCGACCGGAACGGTGCTCTCGGCGATGAAGTCGGCGAGCGCCTGCCCTTTGATAGCTGATCGTGGCCGATACGAGATGTCGTATGCCCCGAGCATGATGGCCCATTTGACAAGTCGCCCCGAGGCTTCGGGGTGGGCCAGAATCCTCTTCAGTGGCTCGCCGGTTAGCACTGTGATGGGATGCCCCTGGAAGTAGGGTCGGAGGCGCCTCGCGGAGGTAACCAACGCTAGCACGAGTTTCTCGGTTGCGGGGTACCTCCGCTCGACCTCGTTGAGCACCTTGCTGGTGTAGTAGATCGGCCTCTCGACTCCCGAGTCATTTCTGACTAGGACCGAGCTGACCGTTGATGGAGTCGCCGAGAGATAGAGCAACAAGACCTCGCTCGGGATGGGCTTGGAAAGCACCGGGGGCGAAGCCAGGAACTCTTTGAGCTCGGCGAACGCTGTCTGGCATTCCCCATCCCATGCGAACGTGGCAGATGCTACCTTGGGCCCCCTCATCAGCTTGAAGAAGGGCAAGCATCATTCGGCCGCACGGGACAGGAAACGACTGAGAGCAGCGACACGCCCCGTTAGACGCTGGACGTCTTTAATGCACGCGGGCGGGCGCATGTCCAGGATGGCCTGGACCTTATCGGGGTTGGCTTCGATCCCTCGTTGAGTGACCAGGAAACCCAGGAACTTCCCGGATCTTACTCCAAAGGCGCACTTGGCGGGGTTGAGCTTCATGCAGTACTTCAAGAGGGTGCCGAAAGTCTCGGCGAGGTCGGTGAAGTGGTCTTGGGCCCTCGGGGTCTTGACGAGCATGTCGTCGATGTAGGCCTCGACGTTCCGACCTAACTGTCCCTCGAACATATGGTTGACCAGTCGCTGGTATGTGGTTCCAGCATTCTTCAATCCGAAGGGCATCCGGGTGTAGCAGTACACGCCGTAGTCGGTGATGAATGCGGTCCTCTCGACATCGTCAGGGCTCATTCGGATGTGATGATAACCCGAATAGGCATCCAGGAAACTGAGTATCTCGTTGCCCGAGGTTGAGTCAACCAGTTGGTCGATGCTCGGTAGCGGATAGCAGTCCTTGGGGGTGGCCTTGTTCAGATCGGTGAAGTCTATGCACATTCGCCACTTGCCGGTGGTCTTCGGCACCAGGACGACGTTGGCTAGCCACGTTGGGTATAGGACCGGTCTGAAAAGACCAGTCTCTTGTCCCTTGGTGACCTGCGCCTTGATGATCGCCTGTTTCTCGGGCGCATGCTTCCTCCTCCGCTGCTGTACGGGTCTCACGGTGGCATCGAGCTTGTGCATCACAGTTTCCTCTGGTATACCAGGGAGTTGATCATCGGACCAAGCGAAGACCCGGATGTACCCAGAAAGAAACTCCTTGTATTGCTGCTGTTCCTTCGGTGGTAGGTCGGCACCGATCCTTACTTCAAGGGCCGGGTCGTCGTTCAGGAATACCGTTAATAATTCGCCACCGGGCTCGGTGGTCACGGCTTTTCCTTCGACTCCCCTGGGGCCCTTATCCTTCCCGTCCGGCCTTGAGGCTTCCACCGAGATATTGTAGCACCTTCTAGCCGTGGCCTGGTTACCTCGGACTTCCCCCAACCCGTTTTTGGTGGGAAACTTCATTTTTTGGTGATAGGTAGATGGTACGGCCTTTATTCGGCTGAGAAATTTTCGGCCGAAAATGGCGTTGTACGCTATCATACCTTTAATCACTATGAAGTCCACTAAGACCGTAATGGTTTTGGGTGGGGTGCCGATAGTGACCGGCAGGCTTAGGGCTCCCTCGGGGTAGGTGGCCAGGCCATTAAACCCGCTAAGGGGTGTTCAGATCGGGCGGAGCTTGGATGGGTCTTCCCCCATCTTGAGAAAACAGTCATAAGATAATACATCGGGGGCGCTCCCATTATCAATCAAAATCCTGTCTACATTACAGTGATTTATCGTGGCCGAGATAACGAGGGCATCGTCATGCGGGGTGCTCAGCCCTTCCAGGTCTTGGTCGGAGAAGACTATGACCTGGGGCTCCATCGGCGGACCTCTGGGAGGCTCTAAGGCTTGGCTGGCCCGCTCGACATGACGTTTCCTTCCTCGGCTGGTGTCGCCGCCCGATGCCGCCCCTCCGGAGATGACGTTGATGTGGACCCCTCGGGGGGCGTTGTCGATCTCCTCTGCGGCGTCTCGGTCTTCTTTGTGCCCGGTCGTGAACCGGGCTAGATGCCCCAGACGGATGAGGCGCTCGATCTCGTCCTGGAGCTGATGGCAGTCTCCGGTGTGGTGCCCGTGGTCGCCGTGGAACAGGCAATGCCTGTCCCGCTTGCGGTTCTTCGACCTCATTGGCTCGGGCTGGCGGAGAAGTCCCGAGTCTTTGATGTCTTCATAGATCTCGTAGACTGGTGCGGTCAAGGGGGTATACCGCTCGTACTTTCTCTTGCGCTCTCCTTCTCGATCGCGCTTCTTACTCGAGCCGGGGTTTGGCTCGGAGGTCCGCTTTTTGTCCCCCTCCCGACCCGAGCCGGTTGCGTCTCGGCAGGCGCTGAGTACTTCTTCGCACTCGGCGTGGCGCAGTGCCAGAGTCACTAGCTCGGCGAGGGTCGAGGGAGGGTGGAGGACAAGCTCGCGGCGGAGATTCTCGTCCCGGGTGCCCCCGGTCAGTGCGGTTGTGGCTGAGGCCACATCCAGGCGGGGGATCCTAAGGGCTTCCGATTTAAATCGGTGGACATAAGTCCGGAGCCTCTCCCCTTGCGCTTGTTTGAGAGCCAGGAGCCCCGCTACTGACCTTGGGGGGGCGCTACCGGCGAAGCTCTCCTTGAAAATTCACCCGAATTACCTGAAGTCTCGAATGGACCCCGGGGCGAGGGCCCGGAACCATGCCTGAGCGCCTTGGACCAGGGTGGCCGCGAAGGCTCGGCATTTGATGGGATCCGGCGTTCTATGCAGGGTCACTAGGGCGTCGAAGCTATCGTAGTGGTCGGCTGGGTCGCCCTGGCCGTCGTAGAGCTTGAAGGTTGGGATGGAGGCTCTAGGAGAGACCTCTGCCTTCAAGATGTACTCGGAGAAAGGGGATTTCTCCTCGTCCTCCGGGAAAGAGGTCTTCTGCAGGGCGCGGAGAGCGCGCTCTTGCTCTGCGAACCGTCTTTCAAAATCTCGTAGCCGGAGAGACAGTTCCGGCTGTGGCCGCGCCGTAGGGCTGGGGGGGGCGTCGTGGCGATCTCCCGGAGCACTGGTGCCCGGGCGCGGCGGCCTCGCCCCCTGCTTCCCTCTCCTCGGCGTGGAGGAAGCCTCTTGCTCCGCAGGCGGAGCTTGCGAGGGTCCTCCGACGTCGTTGCGGAAGAGCTGTCGGCCGCGGAGGGTGAAGCGGCCTCCGGCGGTGTGCTGCGTTGCACTCCTTCGAGGGGGACTTCCTGATGAGGCGCGGGACCTCGCGTCCCGGGCCGCCTGGGCCCTCATGAGCTCCACGAGGACGTCCATCTTTTCGTTGAGGGCCTGGAAGGCGTTGGCGCCGCCGTCGAGGGGTGCCCCTGTCTCCGCCGGGGGGGGTGGTGGCCCGTTGGTGGGGACGCTGGCGTTGGAGGGGGGGCTCTGTGAGACCCTAGAGGGGGCGCCTCCCGCCGCCGCCACAGCCTTACCTGCCCCGCTGGCGGATCTCCTCCCTGAGCTTTTTCTTACCATCTTGACTCTTCGTGCGTTTCCCACAGACGGCGCCAGATGAAGAGGCGGAATCTCGCGCTGGGTCCTGAGCGGGCTGTGGATCACCAGAAGATGAATCTGCAAGAGAGGGAAACGTGTCAGAGGGCCCAGGGGATCTCCCTGGGGCAAACCCTCCGATGGCTAAGTCAGTAGAGCGATGGTGGAAGCGATAATGGGAGGAGGAGAGAGCTGATGCGTGAGAATCCTCTCCACCAAAGGGTGAAGCGAATCGTGCTCAGGAGCTTAGGGTATGTGAATGCCTAGTTCATCTTACCATCTTCCGGAGGATATCCCTTGCTTAAATAGTGCGTCGCCTTTTAAGAGTCCGGTGAGCTGAGGGCTTCCCGGTGGGAGTTACGTCTTCAGCGGGGGCTTTCATGGCCTGATCGTGGGGACGTTATCCCCTTGGAGTCCGGCAGCTCCCATGACTCTCCCGCTGGCGGAGGACTCCGAACGGCCGCACCTGCAGATAATCAACCGGTCTTACCGAGCCTCGGGGATGCTAGCTCATGTCCGAGCGATAGGCATGGCCCGGCGAGGGTGGGGTCGGATAAGTCGGCTGGAACCTGTCTCTCTCGGGTGAGGAGAGGGCTTTTAGACCGGACCTTCTTTGGGACCTGACCGCTGTCTCGGGCCCTCCGAGCCTTGAAGGCCGCCGGGGAGAGTTGGTTCCTCGAGTCTTTATTTATTGGGCTTTTCTTCCCTGAGTGGGCCCAGCGGGCTATCACTCGGGCGGGCTTGCCTAGTTGGACCGCGTGAGTCTTATTGGGCTGCCTTTGTGGTGGGCTACAGAAATCCCCCTCTCCAACACCAGTTCAGGGTTATGGAAAGCATCATAAAAACTGTGCATTTTTTGCTATTACATGCGTGGCTTTGCTCAAGATGGTCGTGCGGCCATTTGCATGATTTATGGGATCGTACTCTATTGGTTTGAGTCGGGCGACTCATGTTACATTACAGAAGATTTGATACGTGGTATGATAACGAATTGATACGAATCATTACATATATATATATATATATATATATATATATATATATATATATATATATATATATATGTAATGACTCAATTAAACTTCTCAATTCGGATAATCCGTCCTAACAATATGCCATCATTGAATTACTACGGCCCCCGCGGGTGGTAATTAAGCCTCCAGGTCTGTCCATCTTCTCAAACCCTTCACTTTAGCGAAACAACTCCCGTGCGGTGTCGTCCCTGCTACGGCTGCTTGGTGCACAGGAGAGAGAGAGAGAGAGAGAGAGAGAGAGAGAGAATAAGGAGATGGGGGGAGACGGGGGGGACAGAACGTGTGAGGTTCCTGCGCGCGGGCATATGTTAATCCGGGGAACAGGTGCTCGGCAGGTGGCGGCCGTGCACAAGAAGAGCTCGATCGGAATTGTTTCTTGGGATTCGATTCTTACGCCACTCGAATTCCAAACGCAATCAGATGGAGTTTTGGAAAGGGATAAATTTAGAGCACAGCTTCATGCCACTCTTCTAAAACAAAACCAAAAACAAAGTGGGGGGGGGGGGGGGGGTACGTACAGCTTCATGGCAAGTTGGCCCTTAAGTATATTTATATATACTTAAGCTGAGCCCACAGTTTATCGAATCGATGTAGCAAAGATCTAGAGAGAGAGATGCACATGCCATCATGTTCGACTCTTACTATCCTACCAATTGCATCGTCATCAATATTAGTATGATGAGTACTGTATATTATTGAAGTTATTGTACCATATAATTCAAAATTAACTTCTAATCATCTCATCTCAATTACATCATCATCATCGTCGTCATCGTCACTGTAGTGGGCATGTTTGAAGTTAGCTGGCCATCCAATGTACGTAGAACCTCATGATTAAGAATAGATAGACTGTATGTATGTATGGTATTTTTATTTTTATTTTTATTTTGTATCCACATTATAATGTGAACTACGACCATATATGATGCATGTATTTATGTGCGGGCCAACTAGCTAGGGATGCATTAATTCTACGGAGGGATATATATAAATTCCACAGTAAATATATAGTCATGTTATGTAATTTACTTAACGAGCAGAACACGTACGTACGTACCTTGCAACTCTAGCTAGCTAGGATCTGCAAGTATATATATGTCGTCGACGTTACTCCCATGCATGCACACGTACCGGACCAAACTCATTGCAGCAAGTTCCGGTTTGACGTACGTACGTAGGCCTCCAATGTATTAATAAGTTTCCCTGTCTCGGCCGGTCTCTTCCAATAATGTCCAATCCCTTTCACCTCTTCCGGTTCCGCCATTTGTCCTGCGCGCTATCCCTCACCGGTCCAAATTTTCAGGCAATCGTACTTCTGCCTAGTTATGAACACGATCGCTGGATCGATCAAGGAGGAGTCGTTCTGGTCGTCTCACAGGCGACGATCGATGAGGAGTAGTGCAAGAAACAACGAAAAGCTACAAAAGGATCAACATCATCTCTTTGAGTAGGGTTTGCAACAAGTACATGTGTCATTTTCTTATTAACCTATGCAAAGCGATGCGATAGGAATGTGAGACCTGCCCACCGTCTCACACGTACGATTAGTCAGACATACCAAAAATAAATAAATCTGGACTTACCCTACCTGAATACGTAGAGTGTCGTTTGTTGAAGCTAAGTCCCGGCGTGGCCCCCTCAACTTTCGGATGTGGCCACGGCATCTCTGTTTGCAGAGGCAACGGCAGGAGCGAGTCTTCCGGGAGGGCCGCGGCGAGTGCGGCATGCATGTGTACGTGGGTCGGCGTTGTGCGGTGTACACGAGTTAGTGTTTTTTTGAGTCCCGAGTCTTATGGATCGTGGGATGCCACGACCCCTGTTTTCTCCCGTTTTTTAGCGTTTCTAATAGCAGGTAGTTAATCCTCTTATAAAAAGCCTTGTACGCGTTGGTTTTTAAGTTCAAGAAAAACACAGAGAACATTGCCCAAAAGAACTCTGTTCTGCTCGTGCGTGTTTCCCCTTCTGCTGGGTTCTTTTTTTCGTTGTTTTCCGTTTGTCCTGGATCTGCTGCAGACCGAAGAAGAGCTTGCGATCCTGAGCTTGGAGCCAACATATGGTATCAGAGCACAAGGTGCATGCCAAAGTACCCTCTATTCAAGGCGATGTCGATCGTCACAGCCGAGGCGGCGCGGGAGAATGGCGGTGGGTCGTTCCAATACCCGCAACTGACGGCGACAAACTACACCAGCTGGGTGATCAGGGTGCAGGTGATGATGGAGGATCAAGGTGTCTGGGAAGCGGTCGAGCCGGCGGCAGACGTAGCCGTCGACCCGAAGAAGGACAAGAAGGCGAGGTCGCATCTTTTCCAAGCGCTCCCGGAGGATCTTCTTATGCAGGTCGCAAAGAAGACAACCGCGAAGGAGGTCTGGGAATGCTTGAAGACCAGGTTCGTCGCGGCAGATCGCGTGAAGAACGCACGTCTGCAGACGTTGAAGAATGAATTCGACGCCATGCATATGAAAGAAGGAGAGACGCTGGACCAGTATGCCGGGCGGCTCACCGGCATGTCCGTCAAGTACTCAAATCTGGGGGGAACCCTCAATGATGGCGCCCTGGTAAGAAAGTTATTCGACACCGTACCGGATCACTTCCTCACTGTGATCGCCGGCGTCGAACAGTTCTGCGACGTTGACACGATGCCGTTCGAGGAGGCCTTGGGGAGACTCAAGACGTATGAAGAACGCACGCGTTCACGTGCATCCGGCGCTGGCAACAATGGGGACGGCCAGGTCCTGCTCTCTCTGGCCGAGTGGGAAGCACGGCACAAGAAGGACGGCGGCGACTCATCATCGAGACAGAAAGGGAAGACCCACACTCCCGCAGAAGGCGGGAACCGCGGCCGGGGCGGGCGCGGCAGAGGCCGCGGCAGAGGCGGGCACGGTGGCTCGCCGCGCAAAGATGGGGCCGGTGGCTCTGGCGGCGGTGGCCGTGACAAGAGCCACATTCGCTGCTTCAACTGCGATGAGATGGGGCATTACGCGAACCAATGCAAGGCTCCAAGGAAGAAGATGGAGGCCCATCTCACACGTGCTGTCGACACCGAGCCCGCTTTACTGTTTGCGGTGTCAGAGGAGACGGCACCTATCGGGAAGGATCGGCAGGAGGCCGTCCTACTCAATGAGGAGAAGGTTTGGCCAGAGCTGCTTGGGACCTCACACGGCGGGGTTCCCACTGATATCTGGTACCTGGACAATGGTGCCAGCAATCATATGACTGGCGACAAGGGTAAGTTCCGTGAGCTTGATGAGGCAGTCACCGGCAAGGTGAAATTCGGCGACGGCTCATCGGTGCAGATCATGGGCAAAGGGTCGATCCTTTTTGCCTGCAAGAATTCAGATCAGTGGTTGCTCCAGGAGGTGTATTACATCCCGAAACTCCGCAGTAATATTGTTAGTCTTGGCCAACTTACTGAAACCGGTCACAAGGTGATATTGGATGGCGATCAACTGGAGGTCTTCCTCAAAACTCCTAGGCAGCTGATCATGAAGGTGAGGCGTGCTCCAAACCAACTCTATCGTCTTGAGCTGCAGATCGCCAGGTCAGTGTGTTTCCTGGCAAAGCTGGAGGATTCGGCATGGCTGTGGCATGCTTGCCTCGGTCACGTGAATTTTCAGGCCATGAAGATGCTCGTGGACAAGAAGATGGCGGCGGGGGTACCGTCGTTCACACATCCTAACCAGCTGTGTCATGGATGCTTGGTGGCCAAGCAGGCGAGGCAGCCATTCCCGGCGATGGCGACATACCGGGCGAAGGAACCGCTCGAGCTGCTGCACAGTGACCTCTGCGGACCGATTGCGCCATCGACCCTCGCTGGTAATCGCTATTTTATGCTAATTGTCGATGACTATTCCCGGTGGATGTGGGTATATGTGATCAAGACAAAAGACCAGGCGTGTTCCATCTTCATGAAATTCAAGACACAAGTTGAGAACACAACTGGGCGTCGTATTAAGACGCTCAGAACTGATCGTGGCGGGGAATTTCTCTCGGCCGAGTTCGGCCGACTCTGTGACGACGCCGGGATCGTGCGGCAACTCACCGCTCCATATTCGCCGCAGCAGAACGGCGTGGTGGAACGGAGGAATCGGACGGTGATGGAAATGGCAAGGTCACTCCTTAAAAGCTTGCATCTGCCAGGCGAGCTGTGGGGGGAGGCGGTACGGCACGCGGTATATTTGTTAAACCGTTTGTCGACGAAGGCCATGGGGCAGTGCACTCCGTTTGAAGCTTGGTGCGGTAGGAGGCCGCACCTCGGGCATCTTCGTGTCTTCGGTTGCATCGCACACGCTAAGGTGACGAAGCCGCATCTGAAGAAGCTTGACGACCGTAGCCAAGCAATGGTGTACCTCGGTGTCGAGGAAGGCTGCAAAGCACACCGACTGTTAGATCCACGACATGGAGAAATTTATGTGAGGCGTGATGTCATATTTGAAGAAAATGCGGAGTGGAAGTGGAAAGAGGGTGCAGGCGGCAGCTATTCACCCGATTTCACAGTTGAGGAGGAGGCCAACGCTGAACCTGCGATGGGCGACTCAATGCTGTTCGGGGGAGGCCTAACAAACGAGCCGCCGCCGCCGACACAGCTTGGCTCGGGCACTCCAACGACACCTCAGGCCGGGGAACGGACACCAGGAGCGCCAGCGGCAGCTGGTTCGTAGGCGGATGATGCTGCCGAGGTCCCACCCACACCGGTGTCGGGAGGAACCGACAGCAGCAATGAAAAACCTGTTCGATACAAACACATCGAAGATATTTATCGAGAAACTCAGCCGGTGGAGCTCGTCGAAGAAGAGGCCATGCTTGCAGAAATGGAGGAGCCAACATGTTTCCGCGAGGCTGCCGGCCAACCGGCTTGGGAGGAAGCCATGGCTCAGGAGATTGAGGCCATAGAGAAAAACTTGACGTGGACTCTCACACCACTGCCAGCTGGACAGAAAGCCATTGGGCTGAAATGGGTATACAAACTAAAGAAGAACTCGGATGGAGATGTGATTAAGCACAAGGCAAGATTGGTGGCGAAGGGGTACGTGCAGCGGCAAGGCATTGATTTTGAGGAAGTGTTCGCGCCAGTCGCCAAACTCGACACCGTACGAGTTATACTTGCCGTCGCAGCCAACCGCGGCTGGGAAGTTCATCACCTCGACGTCAAGTCGGCGTTTCTCAACGGCGAGCTCGAAGAAGAAGTCTACGTGGCCCAGCCAGAGGGTTTCGTGGAGAAGAACAAGGAGCATCTGGTATTTAAACTGCACAAGGCGTTGTATGGCCTCAGGCAGGCGCCGAGAGCCTGGAATACGCGCCTTGACAGAAGCTTAAGGCAGCTGGGGTTCACAAGATGTGCACAAGAACCAGCTTTGTACACCCGGAACAGAAATCATGCCAGAGTCATTGTGGGTGTGTATGTTGACGACCTGATCGTAACGGGAGAAAATCCAGAGGCAATCGCAGCGTTCAAACGGCAGATGATGGCCGAGTTTGAAATGAGTAATCTTGGATTACTCAAATACTATCTCGGCATCGAAGTAGCACAAGGCGAGGACGGCATCACTCTCAAGCAAACAAGCTATGCCAGGAAGGTATTAGCTCAATTTGGAATGATTGAGTGCAATGCCACTAAAGTTCCCATGGAGCCAAGAATGCAGCTGCACAAAGATCAAGGCCAGGCTGTTGATGCAACAGAATATCGACGAGTTATTGGATGCCTCAGATATCTTCTTCACACACGGCCGGACCTCTCCTTCGCCGTCGGCGTGGCGAGCAGGTTCATGGAAAGGCCCACAGTGATGCATCAAAAGGCAGTGAAGCAAATCTTGCGCTACTTGAAGGGCACGATTCACTGCGGGTTAGCGTACGCCAGAGGTGGTGGAGAAGAGGTGATCACCGGTTTCACAGACAGTGATCTAGCCGGTGAATTGGATGATCGGAAGAGCACGGGAGGCATGGCGTTCTATCTGAACGATAGTCTTGTCTCATGGAACTCACAGAAGCAGAAGACGGTAGCTTTGTCTTCGTGTGAGGCTGAGTTCATGGCGGCGACTGCAGCAGCGTGCCAGGCGCTCTGGCTCAGGAGTCTACTAGCCGAGCTGATGGGCAAGGAGCCGAAGGCGGTGAAGGTTCTTGTCGACAACAAGTCCGCGATTGCCTTGATGAAGAATCCGGTCTTCCACGGGCGCAGTAAGCACATCGACACAAGGTTTCATTTCATACGAGAATGTGTCGAGGAAGGACAGGTCGTCGTGGAGTTTGTCCGCACAGATGAGCAACGGGCCGATCCCCTGACAAAGGCGTTGCCGGCGGCGAGGCTGGCGACAATGCGGCATCTGCTCGGTGTCCGCGATCTCGGGCCACACCAGGATTAGGGGGGAGAATGTTGAAGCTAAGTCCCGGCGTGGCCCCCTCAACTTTCGGATGTGGCCACGGCATCTCTGTTTGCGGAGGCAACGGCAGGAGCGAGTCTTCCGGGAGGGCCGCGGCGAGTGCGGCATGCATGTGTACGTGGGTCGGCGTTGTGCGGTGTACACGAGTTAGTGTTTTTTTGAGTCCCGAGTCTTATGGATCGTGGGATGCCATGACCCCTGTTTTCTCCCGTTTTTTAGCGTTTCTAATAGCAGGTAGTTAATCCTCTTATAAAAAGCCTTGTACGCGTTGGTTTTTAGTTCAAGAAAAACACAGAGAACATTGCCCAAAAGAACTCTGTTCTGCTCGTGCGTGTTTCCCCTTCTGTTGGGTTCTTTTTTTCGTTGTTTTCCGTTTGTCCTGGATCTACTGCAGACCGAAGAAGAGCTTGCGATCCTGAGCTTGGAGCCAACATCGTTGTCATAGATGTCAATGGATCGAGCCCGGGTCAAGTTTAGATCGGCCCGATTAATTTGAGTCTGACTCGTCAATTTTAAGATATGAATTTGGGCCGGCCTGGGACTATGTGGGGCCAGGTCGAGTCCGACCCGACTTGAGTGAAGACCCAATTTTGACCCCGTCGGTTAGACCTGACAAATTACATGAAAAAAATTAATGAAAAATAATACATATTAAACAATAAATTTTATAGTATCATTAAATTAATTATAATTTTAGATGTTAATTTATTTAGAAAGAGAGTTTTAAATTTTTTTTATTTAAGTAAAATAATTTTTATTTTTTAGTTTAAAAATAAATTATTTTAAGGAAAAAAATCAAGCTAGACTATTCTATTGGTCGAATGAAAAACCCGAGCCCGACTCGCGAGTCTTCACGGGCTAAGTTTTTAGGCCCGATTAAGGGCTTGCAGGGCAAAAGGGAGCTAGCGGCCTAGCCTGAAATTTGACTAGACCCACGGAATAGTCAGGTTGCCCCGGCTCACTGATAGTCCTAGTTGTAGTTATAAACTAAAAAATAGATTGATATAGGATTGAAAAATATATATATTTTTGAATAAAGTATGCACATTTCAACTAAAAAATACATGTTCAAAGTGAAATACATAAATTATGATTTACACATATATAGAGAGCAAAAATTTTTAAATAATCTTATTTTATTAAATATTTCCCTAATTATATCTGAATAGCACTTTTTTTACAAAGCTATGCACGAAACTATCTAACTAAGCAACTTTGCCACCTCATCAGGTGCCATGTAATATTTTTGTCCAGGGATCTGCCACCTCATCACGTATATCTTCCACCTGAAACCCTACACCCCCCCAACCTGCCACTGCCCCTAGGCCACTAAATGCCAACGTTGGCCCAGTGGCCATCACATGGAGAGGGAATGCATGCATGGGGGCTGGCTGAAAGAAGAGTACGGTCGGAGTCGAGGGTTGCCTCCTTGCTCGTTAGATCTCTTCTCCATAGTGAAAAAGGAGGAGGAAAACCTAATTAATTGATTTTTCATTGATTTTTTGACGATGGAAAACCTAATTAATTGATACAGTGAGTTGGGTTCAAATTTTGAGATATTTAACTCACACGTACCTTTTTTTTCCCCTCAAAGGTTATAAATTTCGGAGTTCCAACACTTACTTCCCTCGAAGATTAAAAATTGAGTCCAGTAAGACCCTGGTCAACTTTTTTTTTTCCCATTTTTAAGAAGTTGTTACTTCGCATCTTGCAGTGCACCACACAGCTACCTCATAGTGTTCATAAGTAAATTACAACCCATATATATATATATATATATATATATTATATACAACCCGACCGACCTCTAACACAGCCGGAGAGAGATATTGAAAAATCCCTCCGGATGGAACGTGTTTCCAAACACGGCCTAAGAGAGAGGGCATGTTTGCACTTATATGATAGTAAGTTGGGACGCTCAATGTGAAGGATATATAGTTTTGTATATATATTTACATAATGAGATTATATTGATAATTAATAGTTATAAGATAGTATTTGTATGATAGTAAGTTGTATATATATTTACATTACAATGCAGAATATTCTAGGATTGTAATATAATTATTTTCTAGCTATTTAATTAGGAGGTTAATTAATTAAATAAGAGTTGACTGGTCTTTGCTGCTTAGAAAACGCATGATCGATGGCATTAAGAGAGAGGGCATGTTTGCACTTAATTATATGATAGTAAGTTGGGACGCTAAAGCAGAGCGAGTTACAAAGTTTACGAGGAATCATCTTAATTTGTGTGGAAATTTCGAAGACATCCAATATGAAGATTATTGTCATTAATTTTATGTATTTTCGTAGTTAATTTTTAGGTTATTTTTAATTTAGAGTTTATATAGTCAATTCTATCTTTTTTATTTATTTAATAGTTGGGATATTGTAAGTGTTAAAATAGGAAAAATATTGAGTCTATTTGTAAACTTCTTTTTCTATAAATAAAGATGTGTCAACCCTAATTAGGGTTAGACAAAGATTTGAAGAAAAACTCTGTGTGATTACTCGCCGTAATCTCCTCTGGCGGAAGCCAATGCAAACCCTCCGTATTCTTTCTCGCGTGAGGCCAAACCCCCATTTCCTTCCTTCTTTTTGTTTGATTTCTACTGTTCTTATTATCCACCGTAACCCCATCTCACCACTGATCACTGTTCATTTATTTTTCCTTCATTTCCCCGAGTTTCCTAGTCCCGCACTGTTCATCTTCTCGCCCTCCGTGTTCTTCTGCGGTCGCCGTCTTCTTCCCATCTCCGGGAACATAAGCCGCGGAGGCTCACCAGTGCCGTCGGGCCTGCCATCGCCGCCGTCCGCGAACGGCCCCTCCGCCACGTCCGCGAGCGGCCCCTCTGCAGCACCCCACCTGCCGCCAGCCACGGCCAGTGCCATCCCGGCCAGCCGCTGCCATTGCCGTCCGCGGAGGCCTCCGCTGCCGCTGTTGCCGAAGGCCCCACTGGCAGCCCAGCCCATATCAACGGCACGCCCGCTTGCGCCGTTCCGGCGCTGCCCCGCCGCTGCTACTGCCCTGCCCCTGTCACCGCCGCCGACTGCCGCATTGCCTTGCAGCCATCGCCTACGGCGCTACCGTCGTCGCTCGTCCACGGTTGCACCTGCGAGTGGCCTGGCCCACCTACCTTGGCCATGATCGGTACATGTTCCTGCTGGGATACCTCGAGGGTTACTGAATGTCTATTTTCATTCTCACGCAACCAAAGCAGGGCAATGGCTGGGCTTAATCAAAGAGATAAGTCATCCTAATCATGACTAATACCGTGGGTTTCTTGTTTATTAGTCATTGGCATTATCATCAGTGGAATAATGATTATCGTACCCCATATCTGTCTATAAAGTGCATGATGAGCACCATTTGCTATTGTGGACCATAGTTACACGATGCAGCCGTGCTAGTCTATTTACCAGTGTTAAGGCAGAGGAAATAATAGAGGAAAAACACAAAATAGAAAAATAGTTGGCGAAAGGCAAGGATTGGTAGCGTATCATATGTTTGATATAAGGTCCACGAGAGCTCAAATTATTTTGATAGGGTGAATCAGATTTGTCCTGCATCAAATTGGTATCAAAGCACAAGGGAATCAACTTATTTTTATAAGTTGAGGTCCTACTTTTTGTAATCGGTATGCTTCCTCTTTCGATTATTTTTAGTGCATGTTTACCTAATGGACAACGAGCAGAAATTGATTTTATTGATATGGAAAATGGAAATTGGGTTTCACATGACATTATTAAGTCTCTTTCAAAGATTGGAAAAATTATTTGTGAAGGTGATCGTGTATTTGTGGAGTTCTATAAAAAATTTAAAACAGTCACTTATGATGGAGCTTGGTGTAATATTGGGTCCATGGCTGCTACATGTATTATTTTGGGAAGAAAGTGGCTAGAAGAAAGAAGTGCTATCTTTGATTCCGAAAGAAGAACTTGCACTTTAAGACATGATCGTTTGTCGGGTGAATTTATTTTTCATAATATATTGCTATCTCATCCGCAAAATATTAGTGGGCCATAAACTCCTGAATGTCAGTCAAAGGAAGAATTGAATGAGAAACAACTCCCGTTGGTTGATCACGCCCCAGAGGTTATTTTATATTCAACAGAGATTATTGATAGTCAAGATGCTACTTCACGGACTATTGATTCATGGGATCACTCTCTGTTTATTGAAGCTGGGTTTACTACATTTCATGAGTCTATATTTGAAGATGTTCATTTTTATTCTGATGTGAATTCATTTCAGAAGCCGATTCTTGATTCGTGGGATCACGAGTTATTTATTTAGTCTGGCTTGGATTTGATTTCAGATATTGTGTTTGAGGTGCCTACTGCACATGAGTCATCTTCAGTGGTGGTTCCTACATTTCATTCTGCATGTGATATAGTAGACTGGCACCCATCATTTGATATTCACTCAGAGATCTTGTTTGAGTTAGATTCATCTTCAGTCACCACAGGTCCATAGGGTTCATGGTCTCTTGTTGTTGCGGATATGGATGGTGGTGTGACTCAGAGTGATTTTGATGTAATATGGTACAATGTTGAAGCGCATATTCAGAGGTGTCATCAAGTTATTAATATGAACTGCTCGGTGATGCATACTCGAGATGCTCCTATCTTTGCCAAAGTGTTTCTTCATCATTTCAAAATTCAATGTCGAATTTTTTCGAACAAGGGGAGATTAATGCAGAGCGAGTTACAAGGTTTACGAGGAATCATCTTAATTTGTGCGGAAGTTTCGATGGCATCCAATATGAAGATTATTGTCATTAATTTTTTGTATTTTCGTAGTTAATTTTTGGGTTATTTTTAATTTAGAGTTTATATAGTCGGTTATGTCTTTTTTGTTTATTTAATAGTTGGGATATTGTAAGTGTTAAAGTAAGAAAAATATTGGGTCTATTTGTAAACTTCTTTTTCTATAAATAAAGATGTGTCAACCCTAATTAGGGTTAGACAAAGATTTGAAGAAAAACTATGTGTGATTACTCGCCGTAATCTACTCTGGCGGAAGCCAAACCCACCGTATTCTTTCTAGCGTGAGGCCAAACCCCCATTTCCTTCCTTCTTTTTGTTTGATTCCTACTGTTCTTATTATCCACCGTAACCCCATCTCACCATCGATCACTGTTCATTTATTTTTCCTTCATTTCCCTGAGTTTTCTAGTCCTGCACTGTTCATCTTCCCGCCCTCCGTGTTCTTCTGCGATCGCCGTCTTCTTCGCATCTCCGGGAACAGAAGCCACGGAGACTCACCAGTGCCGTCGGGCCAGCCATCGCCGTCGTCCGCAAGTGGCCCCTCTGCCACGTCCGCGAGCGGCCCCTCTGCAGCACCCCACCTGCCGCCAGCCACGGCCAGTGCCATCCCAGCCAGCCGTTGCCATTGCCATCCGCGGAGGCCTCCGCTGCCGCTGTTGCCGAAGGCCCCACTGGCAGCCCAGCCCATATGAACGGCGCGCCCGCTTGCGCCGTTCCGGCGCTGCCCTGCCCTTGCTGCTGCTGCTGCCCTGCCCCTGTCACCACCGCCGACTGCCGCATTGCCTTGCAGCCATCGCCCACAGCACTGCCGTCGTCGCTCATCCACGGTTGCACCTGCGAGTGGCCTGGCCCACCTACCTTGGCCATGATCGGTACATGTTCCTACTGGGATCCCTCGAGGGTTACTGAATGTCTATTTTCATTCTCACGCAACCAAAGTAGAGCAATGGTTGGGCTTAATCAAAGATATAAGTCGTCCAAATCATGACTAATACCGTGGGTTTCTTATTTATTAGTCATTGGCATTATCATCAGTGAAATAATGATTCTCGTATCCCATATCTGTCTATAAAGTGCATGATGAGCACCATTTGCTGCTGTGGACCATAGTTACATGATGCAGCCATGCTAGTCTATTTACCAGTGTTAAGGCAAAGGAAATAATAGAGGAAAAACACAAAATAGAAAAATAGTTGGCGAAAGGTAGGGATTGGTAGCGTATCATATGTTTGATATGATGCCCACGAGAGCTCAAACTATTTTGATAGGGTGAATCGGATTTGTCCTGCATCAGACGCTCAATGTGAAGGATATATTGTCACGTCCTGAACCGATAGTAGCGGGAAGCGATGCTCGAAACATGGTAGCGAAATAGTCATGATAATTAGAGCTGAAAATAAATAAACATAATTAAATAATATTCGACACATGGAGGCTATTAATTTGAGAAAAAATATGATTTTATTGATATTTAGAAATTTAAATACAATGTGGACTCAATAAAAGAAATAAAGAAGAGAAAACAGCAAGATCCACAATACTAACTATGTAAATCGATCGGGAATGAAGAGAGCATAAACCTTAATCACATGCTCGTAATGAAACAAGCAATACGCAAGATATACTTGATAAAAAATTTAGGCAAAATGGATTCAAATGAAAGCTAAGAACGATATATATACGATCCTGTTAATTAATTAGGTTGGGCCTGAGAGAAACCTACATCAATCGGAGAAGAAAGAGGAAGACGCATAAAACCCTAATCCGCGAACACCTGCCGCTCTTCACCCAAATTTGCTCTCAATCTGCCACACCATCGCTTGCGCCACCAGTTGGAGAAGTAAAATGGGTCGTGGGGTTACAAAAGCCCTCTATTTACAGGGTCTATGGAGAGTTCTAGCGATCGAATTGGCTTAGAGAGTCCAAGGGAGAAGAATCAGCGAAAATCTCGATATGCCTACCTAATCCACGCCGCCGCCACCGCCGAGAGAGACATCTAGAGACTAGGGTTTCAAGGGCAAAATGATCTACTAGGGTTTATCTATCAAATGGGCCTGGTTTGGACTCGAATGGTTGAGAAATGGGCTCGAATTTGATCGATTAAGGTTATGCTATTAAGAACAACGATTTTGGACTAAGACCTCTTTAATTAGATCTAATTAAATTTTTATTAGGGGTCTCCCTGTTAACAATATTGTTAAACGTTTTGTTCTCTATAAGAATATAATTTTTTTCATATTTTTTATAAATTTATCAAAACTTTAACGAACAGGCGAAAAAATCAATTAATTAAAATATATATCTATAAAATTCAGATTATCGTGAAACATTCAATTGAATCTCAAAAATATGAAATTTCTTTTATGGTCATGATAGAAAATAATTATTTCTTTTTCATTTATGTAGTTTGGTCAAAACCAATTAATTATTTTAAGGAACATTATTGAAATCGTTAATTAAGAAAAATGTCTATTTTACCCCTTTACTAACTCGACCTCACTCTCATATGATAATTAATCGCACATTTTTCATTTATAACCATTTGTCACGTTTATTTCAGTACATACTTCAAATTTAAAATTTTATATTTTATTATTTAACCAGAGTGTTACATCCTCTCCCACTTCAAGGAATTTGGTCCCCAAATTCGTCGATCGCCATTAGCTATTCAAATAGTTAAACTATGATGGTCAAAATATCATGGTAATGATGCGGGACGAGACCACAGACACGACAAGCTCGTGACTGCCCCTTAATGAGGGAAGCGTCGGATGTGGGCGGTTGAGAAACCGGTAATGAGCTAGGGTGATCGGCTCTTTTTGTGCCCGGATCGGGTCACGGGACGGTCTCGCACTCTCTCGCAGCAGCGGTAATGAATAGATAAAGCGAGCTAGATATCCCTACACATGCTCTCTAGCAGCGGCATAAACAAATATATATGAAGTATGCAAAATACCGAGAAGGGAGCGAAAACGATACCTCCACGCGTTCGGCGTGGGGACGACGGACCCGGCCGAAAACTCGTACTCCCGGGAAACTTAACACACAATAATTACAGCAATGGGAACATGTCCACTCCACGCAGGGAGGTAAAGGGCTATACAAATGGGCCCGGGAGGACCGAATTCGGGTTGACGGGCAGCTTCGTGTGTTGATTCGGCTACACGCGTGTTCACGACCGTGGGGCCCACGTGCTGTCCGGAAGGGCCGTGTGGGACCCGATGGTACCGCTGTAGTGGAGACACTTGGAGAAGCGCTCCCCGGGCCGGGGGCACGCTGGTTCGCCGGCCGGAGGCCGGGCGGCTCCGTTCGGCACCGGTCGGAAAAACCGATCGAAAATCTACCGGTTCTGTATTTCAGCGCGCGCTCCGACGAGAACGGACGCTGCGATCAGCACCGGAGTCGGAATGAGACGAGATCAGAGCCGTTGGAAAGCTGCTTCGAAGTACTGCAATCTAGTGGTCTTCAGAAAAATTCACCGGATTTGTACTTTGTGTTGGCGAATTTTATATGCTGCTGTTGTACAGTAACCGAAGACTCAGATCTGTAGAGAACTTTCCTGTTGATTGCCTTTGACCGTGAAGTAGATGTCCGAATTTGAAGATGTGTTCTTCAGAAAGGTTGTGGGAAATCAAGTTATGAAACCAGGACTATTTTTGGATCTAGATTTGGAGGTGGTGGTGATTTGTTCTGATTTTGGAAGTGGAGGGTGATCGGATCTGGGATCTGACTGACAACACTGTAGCTGAGGAAGAAAATGAATTTCTAAAAATAGATAGAAAGCTGATAAAAAATTAAGAAAAATTATGGATGGAGGGGGTGATGGACATAACTCCCAGTAAAATTGGGAGGGTTTGGAAAAATCAAAAAGATGGTCGGAGGGGGAGAACTCAGAGGTTCTATCACTATAGACAGAAACCTGGCAGATCTGGGATGACAGGTTGGACGAAAATGTAAAAATACTAAACGATGGAATTTTGGTGTGAAAATTTAGGTGGATCTTAGGATGCAAGGTATGAACACACCATAAAAAATTCAGATCAATCCAAGCTCGTGGTTGAGACAGAAAATTCTTGGAAGCTGCTGTGGTCAGATGAAGATAGAACTGCAGAGGCGGCTCGATGGCGGCACGAACGGCGGCGGCGGCGGCACAGACGATCACCGGAGGTTGAGAGGAGGGGATAGGAGGTAGAAACACTTTAGATCTGGGGTTGGGGAGGGAGGAACAGCAGGGGAGGAAAGAGGGGCACACCAAGCTCCTTGCTTACACACAAAAATTCTGATTTTTCATTGAATTTCACATGAAAATACAAGCTTATATATGGTTTACATCAAATGCAATGTGGACCCTTAGATCTAGGGAAGAGGATTGAAGGGCTGGGATTGCATGCCACAAACACAAAAAAAAGAATATAATATGCAAGGGGGGGGGCCTATTGACTAGGAGGGGAGGTTGAATGGAAGGTTGAATGGTAGGTGGCCTACCTTGGACAAAATGGGCCACTTGTCTACCCATGTGGCATATGACTAGTCCAACCTTCTAGATGTCCACCTAGGATGGTTGACCAGCCCCACAAGATGACATGGACCAATGGGAAAGGGCTGAGGGCCCCCTTGCTGGTCCTACTGACAAATTACATAGAAACCCACACAATCTACGGGAGTGACGCATTGGCCGATAAAGCCGTACAATTGCGCGTATACTTTCCCGTGGATATAAAAATAAACTAAAGGATATAAATGTAATATGAAAAGGTACTGGCTCGGTGTCGATTCCCATCAGGTAATCATACAACTAATGGAATGCAAAGAATTTAACTATAGTTACGGATGAGGGAGAACGATACCTTATATAATTCCTCATTTGAAAAAAATTGGTTTCAATTCTCCTTGTGTTTTTACTTGTGGAAGTAGCTTATGACAATTAGCCATTGTATGATCTTTATTACCGCAACGAAGACACGCTCCGCTCCTTCGCCAGCACTCCTTGATTAGATGACCAATTTTGTGACAGTGAAAACACTTCATTTACGAAAGGTTATTCCTTTTCTTCTTATTACTTCGAAACTTTTTACGATGGACTCGCCATCTTCTAGCGAAACCGAACCTTAACTTACTCATGGACCCTCTCGCTTTCATTTCAAAAAGGAGCTTAGATACCTGTAAAATAATTATAAAGTTAGAAATTTATTACCCTTACACATCGCACTATGCAATCTTATACATATTTTGTTACTTAACCCGAAGCGCTACCCAATCTCACCAGGTGACGAGAAGGGATGACAAGGATTACACGATCTATTGCTTAGGGTAACCTATACTCAAGGACAAGAACCTAGGACTTAAACAACCTGACTCTGATACCACTTCTGTCACGCCCCGAACCGATAGCAGCGGGAAGCGATGCTCGGAACGTGACAGCGAAACAGTCATGATAATTAGAGCAGAAAATAAATAAACATAATTAAATAATATTCGACACATGGAGGCCATTAATTTGAGAAAAAAATATGATTTTATTGATATTTAGAAATTTAAAAACAATGTGGACTCAATAAAATAAATAAAGAAGAGAAAACAGCAAGATCCACACTACTAACTAGACACATGGAGGCCATTAATTTGAGAAAAAAATATGATTTTATTGATATTTAGAAATTTAAAAACAATGTGGACTCAATAAAAGAAATAAAGAAGAGAAAACAGCAAGATCCATAATACTAACTAGACTCAAGGAAATAAAAAGACTCGGGTCTCAAGGCTCCAGGTTCACTCGATCACCGTGATCCGATCCCAATTGTAAACGTCCAATCTACCGCGTTACCTAAAAAGGATGGAGACAAGGGGGTGAGAGAAAGCTCAGTAGGAATTACACTCTATCACCAGGCGAAGTTTAAGTAATTAGCTATTTTCATGAATGTTTAAATAAAGCGAGAAATTCAATAACACAAGCTAGTAACCAAAAAGATCAGAAGATAGTTGATAGATAAATGGCGAGGAATATTACAAATCGAGATAGCAAAACAAATAATCAGAATTTCACGTGAGTGGCCACATGCCAAGTCAAGTCAAGTCAATACATCATGCACGATAATAAGTGAATGGCCATTTATCGAGTCAAGACAAGTCGAGTCATGCAAGCAAGCACTTCCTGCTTTCAAGCAAGTATAGCAAGTATCACAAGAGTATGGAATGTCGTAGACTCAACACACTAGATAGTACCGGTGCCAAATGTCACACCTAGTCATTCACCTCCCCGGGGATCAAGTACTTTTCGGGTGCACCTCCCAGGACCAGACTGGGCCCTTTAATGTGTTTGCCTTGGCATTGATTTGGTTGGATCATAGATCCCACGAGTCTAGACATCCATGAATAATAATGGCCAAGAGTTCCAAGATCAAGCTCATGTAATCAAGGTAAAATGCATAAGAATATTGATTTTCTCGAATTCCAAACAATAAGCTCATTTATCAGGAGGAAATAGTCATGAAAGAAATGACTTCAGGAAATCCAGGTTTTAAAAGAGTACAGGCCATCCATGGCTTGGCTACCGAAGCACACAAGAAACCATGAGAAATCAAGAAGCTGGAGGGTACGCGGTCACATTTGGGTCACTTATAATAAAACGGTCTAATACTGGACCACGGAAGATGAACTGGGCCAAGGACAACCCAGCTCGGTGCCAAAAATATAGATGGCCCTATAATGGGCCGTGCAATCAACTGAGGTCGATGCTCACCCAGTTCTAAACGGTCAGGAATGGGCCGTTCAACAATAGAACGGTCCGGCAAGGGCCGTTTACAAATTGGGGGCGACCCACAACAAAGGTCGGTGCACAACCCAAGCAGGTTGGTGCATGACCAGGAAGTTCGATGCACCTGGCCAAGGTACACGGTCTCAGGAGGGCCGTTCAAAGAGTCAAACGGTCCAGGTCCAACCGTGTACGGCTCAGACGATCCGAGGTGGGCCGTGCCAAAAGAACAGAGCCAAACGAGCGATCCGATCGATATAATCAGATGCCGGATTTATGGTACAACATGCCCGACGTCCTAGTGGGAATCCCAGGCTCGCGGGGGCTTACGGAGGTCTCGGAACATGAACACCTAGTCTGGCAGAAGGAATATCCGACGGAGAGGGATTCGATGCCCAAGAATTCAATAGCTCGCAATCAACGAAAAATAAGATATTCGGTCCAGTCACCACCACCGGAGTGGCATGACCTTATAACAAGTTCTAATTGTACAATTAAATTGCAACTAATCACTTGATCAAGCATATTAATCTACTTCTTTTCAATCAAACTAGGGTACACGAATGGTGAACATGAAAGGACAAATATATTGGAAAAGAATTAGACTTAGATCAAATATTTTATGAACCTAATCATTAGTGGGTTTCTTATCACGAATTTAGCCCTAGCATAATGCAATTAAACTGGGAAGATAGAACATATAAGACCAAAAACAAAAAAACAACTCATTTACTGAAACAGGAAATGAAACGGTCTATAAATGGATCGCTTAAAAAACAAAAGCGGTCTAGAGAAGAGCCACCTGAAGGCACTAAACGGTATATCGTGGGGCCGTTTATCATTGGAATATATATATATATATATATATATATATATATATATATATATATATATATATATATATATATATATATATATATATATATTGAAAACATAGGGTCTAAGCGGTCTATCGCTAGGCTGCCAGACCCAGGAAACGGTCTATCATACGACCGCTATCCAAATAGCGGTCTCTGGAAGGACCGTTTGGTCAACCAGAGCCCCAAAAACGTGAAGATCATTACACCGGTCCAATAAAAACACGATTAATGCATGGATATAGCATAAAAATTAGGGTATTTACTATCAAAAGAGAGGTAACTCAAAAACGTACATGATAAAATGGTCAATTTCATGATTTCACTACAATTAGCCTATGTAAATCGATCGGGAATGAAGAGAGCATAAACCTTAATCACATGCTCATAATGAAACAAGCAATACGCAAGATATACTTGATAAAATTTAGGCAAAATGGATTCAAATGAAAGCAAAGAACGATATATATACGATCCTGTTAATTAATTAGGTTGGTCCTGAGAGAAACCTACATCAATCGGAGAAGAAAGAGGAAGACGCGTAAAACCCTAATCCGCGAACACCCGCCGCTCTTCGCCCAAATTCACTCTCAATCGGCCACCATCGCTTGCACCACCAGTTGGAGAAGCAAACGGGGTCGTATGGTTACAAAATCCCTCTATTTATATGGTCTATGGAGAGTTCTAGCGATCAAATTGGCTTAGAGAGTCCAAGGGAGAAGAATCAGTGAAAATCTCGGTATGCCTACCTAATCCACGCCGCCGCCGCCGAGAGAGGCATCTAGAGGTTAGGGTTTCAGGAACAAAATGATCTACTAGGGTTTATCTATCAAACGGGCCTGGTTTGGGCTCGAATGGTTGAGAAATAGGCTCGAATTTGGCCGATTAAGGTTGGACTATTAAGAACAACGATTTTGGACTAAGACCTCTTTAATTCGACCTAATTAAATTTTTATTAGGGGTCGGCCATGTTAACAATATTTTTAAACATTTTCTTCTCTATAAGAATATAATTTTTTCATATTTTTATAAATTTGTCAAAACTTTAGCGAACACGTGAAAAAATCAATTAATTAAAATATATATCTATAAAATTCAGATTATCGTGAAAAATTCAATTGCGTCTCAAAAATATGAAATTTCTTTTATGGTCATGATAGAAAATAATTATTTCCTTTTCATTTATATAGTTTGGTCAAAACCAATTAATTATTTTAAAGAACATTATTGAAATCGTTAATTAAGAAAAATGTCTATTTTACCCCTTTACTAACTCGACCTCACTCTCTCACGATAATTAATCGCACATTTTTCATTTATAACCATTTGTCATGTTTATTTCAGTACATACTTTAAATTTAAAATTTTATATTTTATTATTTAACCGGTGTGTTACATATATAGTTTTGTATATATATATTTACATAATGAGATTATATTGATAATTAATAGTTATAAGATAGTATTTTTATAATAACACATTGTTTGCGACCGCGGGGTAGTCACTTGTGTTTTTCCCTCGCGGCGGGGGAGTGCACTCGCCATTTACGGAAGGCCGAGATAGGTTGACTGGGCACGCGGGGATTCCGGGGGTGTTGAGAAGAAGGCAGAGAGAACGATATGAACGCATTGGAAGGGATGTCGTATGGTTCATCATTCTGGAAGACTGGGACAGGGATGGCTGGGTGGAATGCGGGTGTGCCAGTCGATTTCTCGACAATCACCTATGGAATCAAGGATTGACCGGGGAAGCGTCGCCAGGACGCGGCACGTGGCTCGAGGGATCGGGCGACATGTGGATAGAAGGGGTTCCACGGGTGCGAGTGCACAGGCGATTATGGGGATTCGTGTACTGGACGTCCTTCCCCACCGATCACAAGCAACCGGTGTTTATTTTACATTGGATTGAATCCGAACACCTTTGTTTCTACTGTCGAAGAGAGGGTCAGGGACCCTGGGAGCCGCGACTTTGGGAGGGCTTAGTCCGTGCAACATCGACAGGGCACAACAACGCAACAGGGATAACTGGGGGCTGAGAGACTGATTCCGACGAGGAGGGGGATCCACTCCCTGACTGGATTACATGACTTATATGCCATGAAAGGCATTTATATGGGGGCGTGAGAGACCGATTACAATTGCTTGCAAGCCACGGGACAATTCCGTCATTCATGACGGTCCCCGGGTCATTGCATTATTGTGCGGGTAATTCTGTATCTGTACATGGTGTCCGTCAGAGGACCTGTGACTCAGCAGGATGGCGCCCGAGGGGTGTCACAATGTATTCCCCACATGAGAGAGTGTCGAGGTCTGGGCAGTGGGGGTGCCATAGGCACCATTGTGCGGGGGAAGTTGAGTGGTCGGGTGCCGCGGGCCCCGATGTGACTGGAGTAGCTTGCAGTCGGGTGCCGGGGGCACCGTTGTGACTGGAGTTGTTGGCAGTAGGGTGTCGAGGGCACCGTTGTGACTGAAGTAGCTGGGTAGTCGGGTGACGGCGGCACCGTTGTGACTGGGGTAGCTGGCAGTCGGGTGCCGGGGGCACCGTTGTGACTGGGGTAGCTGGCAGTCGGGTGTCGGGGCCCCCGATGTGACTGGAGTAGCTGGTAGTCGGGTGTCGGGGGCACCGTTGTGACTGGAGTCGTTGAGTGATCGGGTGCCGCGGGCCCCGACGTGATTGGAGTAGCTGGCAGTCGGGTGCCGGGGGCACCATTGTGACCGAAGAGGCGAGCACCGGGAGACCTCGATGGTTGTGCTCGGGGTCCGATGTGACTGGCAGTCGGGTGCCGGGGGGCATAGTTGTGACTGAAGGAGGCGGGCGCCGTGAAGAGGCTAAGACCCGAGTAGGTACATGCGTTCAACTGGTTTCATGCTATATGAGAGCCACGTCGGCTTTACAAATGGGCCGAGGAGGCCAAAGTAGAATGGGCGCAGGCCGCGGGACAATTCCGACGCATGGGTCGGTCCCCGGGTCAATGCGGGATATGGCGGATATCTGCGTGTTTTACAGAGACTCTCCATGAGTAGATCGAGACACGCCCGACTGCCTAGGTGGCAGGGGTGGTCGTGGGCTGGCGCCTAATGGAGGTTGGACGCGGCTTGAGGTGAGCGGTCAGGTCTGGGCCTCGGAAGGTGAATGTCGTCATGCTGGGGAGTCGAGGCCGGCCCCGGGAATATTACCCCCGGGCCAGGGTCCGGCTAACTCGAGTCATTCGTTAGAGCATTCGACGACCATCTCGGGGTGAGCAGTAGGCACGTAATTCCGTGTCGGAAGTAGGTGCGGCATCATGGGGTATGCATAGCCACCGTGGGTTGTCATACGCGGGTAGACCCGGGATACGGGTGTGTTCTCCGTTGTCATAACGCCTTATGCGCGACGGGCAGGGACTTGTGTGCGATGGCTAGACGCCGCGTGAGGGGAGTACGTGTGACATACCCTCAGCGTATACGAGCCGATGAATAAGCCAACCACGCACGCACTTAGTTCCGCGCGTCCCCGACCCTTGCCGAAGGCCTCGGGAGTCCGAGGGTGTGGCAGTTAGGTCGGAGGGTGTTCTGTTGCATCTCCTTCCATTCCATGTTCCTTGAGCTCCCTAGGGGGGGCTTTTATAGTGGAAGGTGAAGGGGTGGAAGGGGTGTAGGCGGACCAAGTTGGGGGCCCAACTTGGTCCAGGTAAATCCCTTGAAAATATTTTTTTGTGTGTGTTACGGAGTGGGGGAGGGAGGGTTTAGGCGGACCTGCCCAAGGGGCTGGTCTGGTCCACGTAAACCCCTCACGGAGGGGTTTTTCTTTTGTTAAAAAACCTTTTTTTAGTTTTGATGGGGTTTAGGCAGACCAGGCTGAGGGGGTAGGCTGGTCCGCCTAAACCCTCCCCCGGGGGGGTTTGGGCGGACTGGCTGGGCACTTTTTTAATTAAAAAAAAACTTTTTTTTAGTTTAATGGGGGTTTAGGCGGACCAGCCTTGGGGGTAAGGCTGGTCCGCCTAAACCCCTCCCCCTATGGGGGTTTAGGCGGACCAGCCCAAGGGGTTGGGTTTAGGCGGACCAGCCCAAGGGGTTGGGCTGGTCCGCCTAAACCCCTCCCCAGAGGGGTTTACGGGGGTTTGACCGAGGGTTTACGGCGGGTTTGACCGAGTTTGACTGGGGTTTGACTGGGTTCGACTGGGTCAGAGATCGAAAGACATCAATACCGCAAGGGGCGCTGCCCCCTTGACCCCCGCGACCTGACCGGGCAGGTCAAACCCCGCGACCGCGTGTGAGGGTGCACGAGGGTGGTGCATGACGCGATGGGCTACTGGGGAGTCCCAAGTTGGGCTCCGACTCGTAGAGTGGCTAGAGCATATGCGGCCACCAGGTGCTCGGGAAAATTCCCGACACGCGTGTGTGGGCCGTATAAGGTTGATGTGAGCTCCTGAGGCTTGTGGTTGGCCCAGATGGGTCTTCCTTTGACTTCAGAGGGCTGGAGGGAGGCGAATCGAGGGTAGACCCTGGCCTCGTTGCTTGGTGCCACATGGCATGGCTTGTAGTCAGGGCACCCCTGGGTCGGCTCGGGTAGCTGTGTTGAACGCGGGCAAACTCACAAACTGAGTGATCGGGGGTGGGCCCGATCGATTGTTGATGTTGCCACGGGTCGCGGCTAGCTGGTTAGGACCCTTGGTTGGGCCCGATAACTTGGGCGTCGACATCATGATGTCGTTTGTCTAGTGGTCGGGGTGACCCTTGCTCCTTGGCGAAGAGTCGTATGAAGCGGCAGGCCATTCTGAGTCCCAAGTTAACTCGGTTGTTGAGGCATCGGTGGTGTAATACCGTTTGCAGGGTGTCAGGGGGTAAACCCCGAACCTTCACAGAGTGCCGTAAGGTACGACAAGTTGTCCCGAATCCCGAAACTGACCCGGTTGTCAGAAAAACTGGCTGGCATAGCACCATTTGCTCGGGGCCGATCCCCGATTGTTATGTTACGCCGCTTGACCCGGTGAAGTGTCTCGATTTCCTAGCTCAACTCGACTGGTAGAGCTGCTTTGTCGATGTCCTGTTTTGCTCTATTTAGGGAGTATTTCCCTATACTTAATCCTCGATTAATTTGAGAAAATAAGCCGGTGCCAACAAGCTCCTAAACATCCAACTGATGCTGGATCATCTAAAGCTAAGGATGAACCAACGGAAGGAACTTTCAGCAAGGATGAAAAGGATGAAGATCCATCAATTGAGACACTTCAAGAACAGCAAGTGCAACACCCCGACTTGCCCAGTTCCACTACATTCTTGAAAGATCACCCCACTGAAAATATCATAGGTAATCCTGGAGATGGGGTAAGAACTAGATCTTCATTAAGGTAAGTAGAAGAACAGGATTTGATGGCATTTATCTCTCAAGAAGAGCCTAAGGATATTCATGAAGCTCTTCAAAATGAATCCTGGATTCAAGCTATGATGAAGAGCTACACCAGTTCGAAAGGAACGAAGTGTGGTCTCTCGTGCCGCGTCCCAAGAATCATCCCGTACTTGGAACCCGTTAGGTTTTCAGAAATAAGTTAAATGAAATGGGATTGGTGGTTAGGAACAAGGCCCGGCTTGTTGCCAAAGGGTATAGCCAGGAGATAAGCATTGATTTTGCTGAGTCTTTTGCACCGGTTGCCAGATTAGAAGCAGTCTAGATTCTATCGTCCTTTGCTTGCTCTCTCGACTTCAAATTATTTTAGATGGATGTTAAATCTGCCTTTCTTAATAGGTTCATCAAAGAGGATATTTTTGTAGAACAACCTCTAGGTTTTGAAGACCCAAAATATCCACAACACATGTACAAGCTGCAGAAGGCCTTGTACGGATTAAAGCAAGCACTAAGAGCTTGGTATGAAAGGCTCACTTCATTCCTAATTAAAAATGGTTTCAAAAGAGATAAGGTTGACCAAACACTCTTCACGAGAAAATCAGGTAAAGACATATTAGTAGTTTAAGTGTATGTTGATGATATAATCTTTGGAGCTACTAATAATGCCCTATGTGATGAATTTACAGAAATAATGCAAGGAGAATTTGAGATGAGCTTAATAGGTGAACTTACATTTTTTCTTGGATTGCAGGTGAAGCAAACGTCTGAAGGCATTATCATAAATCAAGCTAAGTACACATTGGAGCTGTTAAAGAAATATGGGATGGCAGAAACAAAATCCTTGTCAACTCCGATGGCCACAACCACGAAGTTAGACAAAGATGAAAATGGTAAAACAGTAGATCCCACACTATTTCGAGGTATGATCGGATCACTACTGTATCTCACAGCATGCCGTCCGGACATTCAATACAGCGTATATCTATGTGCTCATTTTCAGGCATACCCTAAATAATCTCATTTATTAGCTGTTAAACTGATTTTTCGATACTTAATTGGCACAATAGACTTTGACTTGTGATTTCCCATTGGTAGTTCATTTGATTTGATTACATATAACGATGCGGATTATGCCGGATGTATTGTTGATCGCAAAAGTACTAGTGGGTACTGTCAGTTTCTCGGAGGGTGCCTAGTTTCCAGGGCCTCCAAGAAACAACATTCAGTAGCTCTCTCAACAGCCGAGGCTGAATATGTAGCCGCCGAAAGTTGTGGAGCCCAAGTACTATGGATCAAAAATCAATTGCTTGATTTGGATGTTGAAATGAAATGTGTTCCAATCTTGTGTGACAATACCAATGCAATCAGCTTGTCAAAAAATCCTGTACAACATTCTAGGACAAAGCATATTGACATTTGACATCACTTTCTAAGAGATCATGTAGAAAAAGGGGTATTTGAATTGAATTTCATTGACACCCACAATCAGTTAGCTGATATCTTCACAAAACCCTTAAATCAGGAATAATTTAGCAAGATAAGAAGAGAACTTAGGATGTGCAAGGGTGAGAGCATACATAACTAGGTTTGCACTTAGGGTAAGAGTTGCACTTATAGAAACACATTTACATAAACGGTAGATTGCCATGCATATTGTATGTATGTATTTTCAATACCTTATGTGTATTTACACCCCTGCATGCTTGAATGTATTTATACATACAGCCCTCCTTGAAGCTTTTCTAAGGACGAATATTCCTTGATTAAATAAGTATGGACCGAGAGACCTCGGGATCTGAGGCACTGTCTAATATCCCAGATCTTTATTGGGTCTTTTGGATCCTTTTCGGAGAGTTTTGGATCGCTTTTGTAGCTCCCGAGTTGAGTTTTATGATCCGTGTGGGTTTTTCTCTTGTACTAGTTACGGAACCCTACGATGAGTTTATTTCTCAGTTTATCGACTCGTGGATGGTACAGCGACGACGTACTCTTCGAGCCGGTCGTTTTGGCTATTTTTGCGTATTTTTCTCAGATAGGGCCAATCATCGGATTTTTTGGAAATTAGGAAAATTTCCTAATTTCTTTCTATAAATTCAATTCCACTATCTCTCCTGCTCATTTTCAACTGCACGCTATCTCACTCCGTTCTCTCCCGTCTCTGGTCCGTTCGGCGCGGGGCTCGCACCGTTGCGGAGCTGGCTGAGGCGTGGACGTGCTCGAGTGATCGGTTCGCGGGAAGGAGCAGTGGATGGAGCGTGGTGGGCGCGATCCCTCGGTGGATTCCGAGTGGGCGTCATTCGTGATTCGGTGGTTTTCGGCGTGGTTTAGTCCCTTCGGGGCACGGTTTCTTCGGTGGAGGTAGGGAGATGGACCGCCACTTCCTTCTGCACGTTTTCCCTACTTATGTGCGTTGTTTGGTGCTCAATCGGGGGAGATCAGGCCGGTTTAGTGAAAACCGTTGTTTTTGGGGTTTTCAGGGTTCGCCGGAAAACGGCAACCATTTGCGGTGTGGTTAGTGTCAAACTGACCGTTGGGATGTCTGGATCCCATTCACGTAAGTTTCGTGTCGATCGGTTGTCATTCGAGGCCGGTAGGAGTCCGGGAACCTCGGTGACCCACTTTAGGGTCGATTTGTCCAAATCGCACCGATCTCTCGTTTTAGGGCTTGCATGTGGGCTTTTGAGCCTCCTAGAGTTGTTTTTCGTCGTCTAGATATGTTTCCCCTGCGCTTCGGCGTGAATGGGGCGTGGAACGGCCTGATTTGGCGTTTCCACTGTTTTCCCGCCGTGACCGGTGTAGCGGTCGTTTCAGAGACCGTCACATGTCTCTGACGGCCCTACGATAGACCGTCACAGCGTCTGGGCATTTTTAATTCTTCGTGGTTTTGGGAGTGTGACGGCCCAGGGGAGGCGCGTCACTGCTCTCTGACGCGTCCGGGGTGATGCGTCACGCCTGTTTTGTCGTCTAGCGTTTTGGGTGAGTCGGTTCCCCTGACGCACCTGCCCTGGTGCGTCAGGCTGTGTAACGTGCTTGCCCCAGGCCGTTACACCCTGTTTTGCTGTTTTGGGTCAGTTGGCGTAACGCGCCTGTCCTCACGCGTTAGGTGGGCGTAACGCATCTACGCTCGCGCGTTAGGCTGCTGTAACGCGTCCGCCTTGGACCGTTACGTGGCTCGCGTTTTGGGTTGGAGCCTGTTGGCCCTGACGCCCCTGTCCTGGCCGTCAGAGCGGTGTAAAGCGCCTGTGCTAGGCCGTTACAGTCCTTGTGGCCGTAATGGCCGTTGGTTTTTTTTGTTCTGTGTTGGGCCGTCTAGGTGATGTTAGGGGCTGTTAGAGGTAGGTTTGTGGCGTGGCTGTGTGTGTGTCGATCTAAGTTAGGGTTGTATGTTGTTTCCGTGGTCTGGCCGCTTTCTTCGTGGACGTTGGTGGACGTTTCTGAGAAGGCTAAGACTACGATTCCGAGTCTGTCGGCAGTTTCCTGTGCTGCCTTTGGTGTTTGAGGTACGGGTGACAGTGCATGTTCGACTGTCTGTACTTCAGCGCCGCGTTTCGAGCTTCCTCTTCTCGTCTCCCTCGACGTCCAACAGTCGAGGGGTGACCCAGATATACGATTTTGTAAGCTAGTTTCCGTCGGCTCCTGCGGTTACCGTAGCGTCCTACGGGGGGAGAAAACTAGCTAGAGGCCTGGCTCTAGGCAGGAGCTGGTGTGTGCACACGTGGTCAGGGGCGGAGGACTGACGCCGACGGGCATGACCCTGACTAGTACTTGTATCTGTGGTTCTGCATGGGTCTGCGACTCGACCGTGTTCGCCTTCGTCGCGTCGGTCGATAGTCGAAACACTTGTGGGGTTTGTCGTGACCTGTCCGGGTTGGCCTTTCCGTGGCTGTACTCGAGGTCTGTGTCATGTCTGGTGCACGACGCTCCGGTCGTGTTGTCTGTGCCTGTCAAGGTCTTTTCTATACTTTCTTTTGCATGCCTGTTGTAGGTGCAGGTTGGGGCGTTTGTGCGTGGTTTTTTCCCTTTTTTCCTCGTTGCTCCTTACTCCTCTTTCCCTTTCTAGGCCTGCTTGCCTGTTTGGGTTATTCCCCTCGTCCTTACCTGTTCCCTACTCCTGCTTCCCTTTCTTTTGCAGCTTTCTAGCGTTGTTTCTTGCTGCTGTTCCTGTTGTTCCGTGTTACTGTGCATTTTTCAGAGGGGATCCGCGTGACCCCTACTGAGTCAATGACACGAGGCTCACCCATGCTTTTCAGGTGGGGTGATGTGTTCGTTCTGCTTCTGTGGATCCTGGAGTTCGAGTCGTAGCTACCAGTTGGTACCTTCGTCGGGCTTCCCCCGACTTTTCGGTATGTCTTTCTTTTCTGTCGACTGTACTTGATAGACTTGCTGTCTTTCCTTTGGACTTGACTCTGGGTATTTAATTATTTAAAATCTGTTAATTAAAATGTAATTTTATTTCTGCTACTTTAGCAAACTGATCTAATGAAATTTAATTGCTTGCTGCTATATCTGTCAGTTCAATGTACTACACGACAGTCCTTTTTCCCTTCGGAGCTTTACCGCTCTTGGGAGGCCTCGCGGGTTCCAAATGGTATCACGTGTATTCGGTAGTCCTACCGGGTATACCTAGTATCCGGGATCCGGGTCGCCACACACTGTCTGAGGGGGAGCTAGAGAATTTTCTCTATACTCCATCTCTTCTTACCTTAAGTCATTCTTTCTCATTACCCCGAGGTGTTGGTACAATTAAAAAAACAAAATAAAACAAAATAAAATACAAAAAAATGGGTTTTTAGGGCTAGGTCGACCACTTCGGTCGACCGTCGCCCCCGGTCAGGTCAACCGTTTCAGGCGAACCGGCCCGGCCGAACCAACAACCGAACCACTACTTAAGGGGTCTTCGCACCCCATTCTCTCATTCTATCGCCCCCATTCATTCTCCAACATATTTTCCTAACCCTAGAACCCCCAAACTCCACCTCTCAAGTCCTAAAACTTCATCCTTCTTCCACCCGTACAAGATCCGGTCCGTTCGTCACGATTTTGGGATGAAACTTCGGCGGCCGTTCGTGCGAGTGTGAAGCTCTTTCCAAGGTTCCAGATTGTGGAGAAGATCATTTCAAGCCCTTGGAGTGTCTTTTGGTTCCTTTTAATCCCCAGGGTTGAGATCTATCCTCTCAAGAGTTTCCACTGCGGGTTTTCTAGTCCAGGATGCCGCCTAGAAGGAGTTCTCGGCGTTCTACCCAAGGAGAACCCAGTGCTCGGATACATGAGGCCTCAGGTCCTCCACCATGGTGGGCTCCTGCGCCTCCTCGTGCACCTCGGTTGCCTCCACGGCCCATTATCGACCCTCGACTAGTCGACTTCAATGCGGTGAACGAGATTCTGCCCGATCTATGTGCTATTTTTGAGATTCAACAAGGTTGGACTGATTTTGTCACTAGATATACTCGATATTATCCCAACCCAGTGCAGCAATTTCATGGAAATTTGGTTGAGAGGAATGAGGAGTTATATACGATTGTCCAAGGTGTTGAGATTCATATTACTCCGGACCTTTTTGAACATGCCTTAGGCGTTTCCGCAATGGGTGCAAATATGATTTTTGGACATGGTGAAGTTGAGGTCACCTTTACTGCTATGACGATCTGTGACTATGTGCGTGGTGTGAGTGATTTAATTACTTTAAACGCCAACTATTTTCCTCCACTACAGCGAATTCTGCACCACATGTTTACTTCACTCATTTATCCAAAGAGTGGCAGTCGCAATGAAGTAACATAGATTCACAAATTCCTATTTTACCATGTGATGAATGGAATTTTAGTCAACATGGGTCGGATAATGACAGATTTGATTGGGACATGTCGAACCCAACTAAGGCGATCTTTGCCTTATGCTTCACAGTTGACAGGAGTGTTTATATATGCTGGGATAACTTTGGCTGATGAAATGTTTATTAGAGTCCGACAAGATGATATCTACAATGAACATAAAATTTTCATAGATTTTGGATATTACTGCGGTCCCGATGCTGATCTACGCCTCAATGTGCCCATCTATGGGGAAGAATCAGAAAATGAAGAAGAGCCAGTGCAGCAGTAGGGTCAAGGGGAAGCCCCCCCTCTAGTTCAGGCCGAGGACCAGCCTCCTCCACCCTCACCACCTCATATAGATCCAGAGATGCCTCCTCCACCACAGTACTTTCATGGGGAGTCCTCTACTGAGGGGGGCGGACAGCATTCCTGGGTGGATTATGAGACTTTTGATAGGCATCTTACTGAGCTGGAGACTCGAGTGGATACTTTTGGGGGTCAACTCTCTACCTTTGGGGATCATATAGACACTATGGGTGATATGCTTGACACTATGTCAGGTCGCATAGATTTTTTCTCCACAGTCTTGGACACCCTATCCACACAGATGACCACTCTCTCCGCTCATATGACCACCCTCACCTCCAGTCATGATGACTCCAGCCATGCCTTCCACATCATGAACACAACACTTCTTGGTATGCAGCGTCGTGACATAGCCCGTGACGACTCCATTGCCAATATTCAGCATCGACTTCAGTTCCAGGACCACTCCCTCATGGACATTTGCCAATGTCTTGGCTATCAACCTCCTCCTCCTGAGGATCAACCTCCTGCAGACGGCCACTGAGGATGTTCTTTAGCTTCCTATAGTTTGTTGTTTATGGGTCATGCGTCTTTTGGGTCCTCTTTTTTATTATCCTATCCCCTCCTTTGATGATGCCAAAGGGGGAGAAGTAGTTAGTGCAGGTCTTATATATTTTATGTATGCATGTCCGTGTGTTTGCATGAATGTGCATTTGTGAGGGTCATTGTGCATTTTTTTTGAGTCAGTTCTACATTTGCCTTGTCATATGTGTCTAGAAGTCTTGCATTCTCTCAAGCATCAATGTACATTGTAATGAAATGATGAAATGGATGCAATTGGTATTGGACATCACATGTTGGTTCTTGTCTCTCATTTCCTCTCTATTTGGCATATAAAGTGTTGAATGTTTGCGTTGTATTGACTAATGAAATGAATTCTTGTTTTAATCGCCTTGTGGACTTTTGGCCTTGCTCTATTCCAAATTCGCTCAAGGCATGCCAATGCACTTAAAAATCCAGAGTTTTATCATCATCACAAAGGGGGAGATTGTTAAGTCTCTCCATGTGATTTTAATGATAACAAAACCCCAGTATGGCAAACATTTTAAGTACATCCAGTTTTACTGAAGTAAGTACTCATATAGGCTCACAAGTCATTTTTCTATCACGAGAATATGCTCAAAAGGATCGTGTTTCAAAAAGCCCAAAATAAGTCAAAACCAACTCAAATTGATTGGAAGAAAATGTAGTTTCAAAGTATATTGTATAAGGATATGGTTTCTGGACTAACAATGTTATTTTTGCAGGTTTTCAAACTCCAGTTGACCTGTCCAGCTGGGGCGGTCGACCTAATTTCCAGCGCTCAGAACTCTGTAAAGTTAAAGAGTCCGGTCGACCGCCGGCCCTAGACCAGTCGACCAGATCTTCCAGCATCCAAAAGCCTTAGACCTGTAAAATTTAGGTCAACCGCCCTCTTCAAAGCCTCCATTTTTGACTTTGTTTTCTTCACGAGGGTAAAGCATCTATCAAGGATTTTTTTAATCCCAAACGTCGCTAGACATCCCTGGAATTGTGGATCTGTGTCTTGGCTTGTCCTTGACCATTCAAGGCTTATAAAAACATCTCCTTGGGCCAAGAAAACCGTAATCACCAAAGGGAGATCAAGGATACTATCAAGGGGAGAAAAAAGGCTGCTACTGTAGCTCCGTGAACAGTGCTTCGTCTAGGATTTCTTCATCCATCTTCAAGTTTTTCAAGATCAATCTGAGCCCAATCAACCCCAAATCAAGTGGAGATTCAAGCTTCATCCAAAATCTGCATCACCTACTCAGGGGAGCTAAAATCGGACTTTTTCTTTTGTGTTTCTCCCTTCATATTCTCTGAGATTCAAGTGCGTGTTATTTGTAATCCTTAAACATTCGTGTGTGTGTGTGGATCTTCTTAGATCCGTGTGTGTGTGTGTTTGATTTCTATCAGATTTGTGTGTATTTCGGTGTGATTGCACCTTCGTGGGAGCTCCCTTCTTCCTACGAGTGTGTGTGTGTGTGTGTTTAGATCTTGTAATCCTTTGCAAGATAGTGTGTGAATCCTCACAATTGTGAGGGGTGAACGTAGGTTACCGTCATTGCATCCGAACCACCTAAAAATCCTTGTCTCTTGTGTGGTTTGATCCTTTTATTCTACCCCCATTCTGTGCTAGTTTTCTAGTATATTATCTCTATTGATTTCTTAGTTCAGATCTATCCTAATTAATCATTGTCATGTTAGATCCTTGGTATATCAAAAGCTGGGTTCAGATTGACAAGGTCAGTCTTGTCAGGACGATAACACCTTGCGTGAGTAGAATCTTCTGATTCACAACTCCGCCCAGTACTAAAGAATTATCGTGGTGATTAGTTTTGACAGATCTATCTTGCTTTGCATCAGATCTGAACTTGCATGTTGCTATTATATCATACTTGTTTTAAATCGGTTAAAGTTTTCTTAAAATTTGTTATCACCCAATTCACCCCCCCCGCTTGGGTGTCATTGATTGTGGGACTTTACCTAACTTGTTAAGTGAACGAACAATGTAACCCTCTGGTTAATCTACAAGCGAATAAAAGAGAAGAACCGAACAAAACGAAACCAAACTCACTAAATCTTAATCCGGCGTGGCCTAATCCTGCGCCCCAGGGTACCACGCCGGCATAACTCCCCTCTCAAAACCCACTTCCATAAACCCATCTGAAATTGGCTCGCCCCCCTATGTTACCTTGAACCGGCGCGCCCCTTGCTTAGTCCATAAACCGGCGCGCCTCCTTCCATCTCTAAACCGGCGTGCCTCCTAAAAAAATAAAAAAATTAACCAGATAAAAGAAAAGGGACGAGATTAATAAAAAATGATGAGTCACCCGTGTGTGAATAAACAATGAAATTTAACAACCGGAACAACGATAATAAAAATGGTATAACCACGCATACCTCGGGACCCTCGCTTCTCCGGACTGTGCGTGAAGAGAAAAGCAACGATGTCCCATGGAATTGGACGTGGACCTCGGGATCCCCGATATGGCCATGGTCCGAAGTCATCGCGGGCCAACAGTTCGTTAACTTGACCCGTCTCTATCGGGATCCAGTCCCGCATCTTCATTAAACTTGCCGCATCTGCGGCAGACACTCGCACAGTTTTATCAGCGTCCTTTCTCGCTACAAATACGGACTCCCATCCGAACAGGAAATGGTCCGCAAGTGACCAACATATACGAATTTACAAATGTTTACGCCCCAATGCGGGGTTTGTTTAAAAGCAATCCGAGACTTCGCTCTTGTTTCGTTATTATGAATTTCAGTCCATAGGGCCCCTTTTTTGATGATCAATTAAGGGTTTTCCCCTCTCCGAGGGGATGTAATTAACGTCGTGACCTTTATGGCACGGCAGGTTCTCAGTCCCGACACAACACACATAAATTATCTTACTAGTCATATCCAGCGCACCCATGGCTTCCTTGAAGCCCGAATAAATCGTCACCCAGGTGAATAGATGAATAAAAAAATGAATAAAAAATGAACAAAAGAAGTTTTCTCAAAAGTGTGTCCATAATGGCTTCCCAGACTGTAATGCTGGCGGGGAAGTGCTTCATCTAGTGGAGGACTTTCCGGTCAGCTTGAGCTCGAGCATCCTCCAAGGAGGGTAGTATGTCAGACTGAACTTCCTACGGGCTGTCACGTCACTCCCCGTCGGGGAGTTGCACTGCCTTGCCTTTGCCACTGGGATCGGACCGACTCTGATCACCAGTGGACTCCTAGAATAGGGGTGTTAATGATGGCTCTTCTGGGAGTGTCTGGTGAGCTGGCTCGTCCTTGCCGGACGGGCCTGCTTGTTCCATGGAAGAGGAACGAGCTGGTGCAGGGATTGGGATGCTGGTAGCGATATCCTCCATGTCGGAAGGATTGAAGATGCCAGGTCCTTTCCAAATTTCTACCTCCGGAATGGGGGCAGGTTCCTCCCGTCGAAAGAGGATGATTCGCTCCGGGTCGAAGGTAGATGGGTGAAGGGGTAGCTCGAGAATTCTCCCGCGGCCCCTACCGCATCCTCGGCCACAACCTCGGCCACGGCCTGTGTGTTCTGGAGCTAGCTGTAGCCCGAGCGGGTCAGTAGTCCTCTGTCTGGTTCGGGAGGCCATCGGTTCACCTCGCTGGGAAGTGTTGATGTTGTCAGGGGGTGGAATAGCCACCATATTGTAGGTGCAGCTCCGAAGCATTTCTTCCAGCTGCTCTATTGTGATCTCATTGTCTTTATAGCACAAGGAGAGTTCCTATGGGATGAGGAGCCTTTCGCCGTTCTTAAGCTTCTGGATCATCTCTTGGACCCAGCTTCTGAGGCAGGCTCGCTTCTGCATTTCTTCCCACGGGATATAGCTATCGAGTGGGAGAACTCTGGTAGGACGAGGAGGGATGTATTTCTCTAGGTCGTCAATGATCCGCTGGAGCCTCTGGAGAGGCGTTGGCTCGGTTGGAGCCTGTAAGGTGGCTGCCTGCTCAGCTTGTTTCTTAAGCCGCCTCCTGAGGTTCTTCCTCCTATTTTTCTCCTGTTTCTTGGCGACGGCCACCTCTAGGAGAGTAGGAGGGAGAGGTGCTGGGGCCGGAGTTGATAAATCCCCATGAGGATATCTCCGAGCCGGTGCCTTGGCAGGGTGAGGTTGACAACCTTTCTTTGCCCGGGCTTCAATCCAGGTGCCTTCCTCTTGTTGTATTTGGAAGGTGGCGATGATCATCTGGTCGATTATCTCAGGTGGTAACTCCTGGTATGCTAGGATATTGGGACTGGCGTCCGAAGATGTGTGCGTGGTTTGATGCCTTACCCGCGGTGGCGATAGGAGTCTATGAGGAACTGGCAGACTGGTGCTGGCATCCAAAGACGTATGCGCGGTTTGATGCCTTATCCACGGTGGCGTAATCTTTTGCTGAGAGGCGGACTGGGAGACGAGCTTGGTGTCTTGCTCCTTGGTCTTGCCTTTGCGATCGTGCTGGGAGCATGGTCCGGCGGCAGCCGAAGGTACCATAGGGCCTTGCCGCTCTGGGTAGTTACTCCGACTTTGTGCATTGACTGGGCCTCGTGGTGGCGGACCTAACATACCAGCCGAATGCACTGAAGACTCCGAAGAGGTCTTCTTTGCAATCTGGGTTAGGTTATAAGGCAGGCGGGGAGGACCCGATGGCTCACCAGCTGAGGGGACATGACACGGTCGGGCCGGGACCTCACCCTACTTTTGCTTCCCCCTCCTATCCTCGGATGGCGAAGATGGAGGTAGGGCAGGGGGAGAGCGAGAGGGACCTGAGGAGCCCATCGTCGTCTCGCCCACTAGGACATTCTCTCAGCCAAGAAGGACCCAGAGGAGCCTGGCGGTGTCTTCTCTGGAGAAGGGGAGAGACTCCAGCTCCTGCCAGGGCCGCCATCGCATGGCCGAATTGGCAAGGATCGGCTGGCTGGCTGGCGGTGTCTGGGAGTCCGGAGGGGATGAAATAGCAGGAGAATGGATGACGTTGATCGAGAAGTTACTCGGCCCAATCTCTTGACTGGCATCCTGCTCCCTGTGCCTTTGCAATCGCTCAAGAGCTTCTCGATTATCAGTCCAAAATATCCATTCTGGGGTATGCTTGTAAGGCAACCCATGCCCATTTTCTTGAGGAGGGTCTGGCCGTTCTGGAGCATTTCTGGCGATGCTTAGAGTTTCTTTAACAGCTTGTCAAAGTCTCACAAGTGCCATGGAATTTCCCTCAACATCGATCTGCTCCCACTGGATCTGTTCCTGGATGAGGTAGTGAACTTCTTCACAGGACTCGATCGCGTGGCAGATTCTGGCGTGGAAAGGGCAGTACTGGGGGTGACTGAAGTCCCAGTGAGTGTAGTCTGCCGACAGATCACGGGGCATGATTTGCCCCCTCTCGATGAGGACATCTAAGAGTCGCCGAGTCCTCTCCTTGGGGAAGGAGAGGGGTATGTGATCATGCCAGGGCCTCCACCCCGGATACCAGAGCAAATGCTCACCTTAACTGGTGCTGGGCTTCTCTGCTTCGACGTCAGAGAGGGAGAACGCAGACATCATATGGATCACGTTGGACGAGTATTGAACCACACGCGCTGCCTTAACTGGCCTGGACCACGTATGCGGCTACGGGGAATCGATGAGACAACTCTTCATTTTAACGAGACCATCTTGGATCAGCTTCTGTGCCTGATTCTTGAAGACATAGCAGTCTTCAATTGGGTGTCCCAACATGCGATGATATAGGCAATAGCTGGGATCGTCGATCTTCAGAGCCCCGTCTAGCTTGCGGATTTCTGGCAGCTCAACAATATTCTGGGCCATGCAGAGGTCGAAGAGCATGTTCGTATGTTCCTTCTTGAAGGAGAGGGGTGTCTTCATACGCTCCGAGAAGGAAGGAGCGGTCGACTTGTCCGCTGGCTTTTTGTCAGGGCCGCTTGATTCGGCCTCCTTATTGGCTTTGGCGGCGGGGGTGACCTCGATGATATTCACCTCCTTATCGGGCTGCCGTTCTTGCATTTGTCTACCGTTTGCTGAAGCATAGCTCGGGTTATCGGCGAAGAACATCTCCATTTCTGCGACTGTCGAGTTGAGCTGGTCAAAGCCTTTGATGTTGGTGCCGAGAAGCTTTTCGCTGACCTCGGTTGCCAAGCCTCGACGGCATATGGTGATGGCATCCTCTTGGACTGGCGGGTTGATACACCTCATGCTGAGGTCTCGCCATTTCTTGATGAAGTCGAGGGCGCTCTCGCCCCACTTTTGCCAGAGAGAGCAGAGTTTGGCTAGGGAGATCTTTCGCTCGACCGTCTGGAAGTGATCAAGGAATTTCTTCTGGAGATCTGCCCAGTCGACCACTGAGTTCAGCTTCAGGCGGGAATACCATTGGAAGGCCGTTCCCGTAAGTGAAGTAGCGAAGTAGCGGAGGAGATATGACTCGTCCAAGTCTAGCTCGCCTATGACCGTAACGTAGTAGGCCAAGTGCTCATGTGGAGACCCTTGCCCGTCGAACTTTTGTAGCTTTGGAGGCTTGGCGCACTCCGGAGGAAGCTTTTTCAACATGTGGTGAAGCGGGTAGGGCACACTATAGAGATCTATAGCGGCGACCCCTTCGCCATACTGGGCGAGCTTTGTTTCGATAATTCGCTCGATCATCTAGCGATGTGCCATGAGATTTTCTGGCACTGGCGTATTGGATGCTCATGGTTAAGCTTCGACTGGGGGCGTGCCGAACCCGGGAGCTTCGATTGGGGGCGTTCCGAACCCGGGTGCTGTCGAGGTTCGGGCAGCTGCCGCTAAAGTATTGACACCATCATGCCTAGCTGGCGGTGCCGGTGCTTCAGCCGGAGGCCTAGCAGGTTGCGGAGGATGAAGGTCTCGTTCCTGAAGGAGGTCTTGTAGGAGGGCCTTCAAGTGTTGGTTCTCCTTCACAAGAGTCTCAAGGGTCGCCTCTTGAACTTCATTTACCGGAGGATCATTGTTGGCTGGATCGCCGTTGACAGGAGCGGCACGGTCCTCGGTTGGGACTTCTTCTGTGCGTTCCGATGCTTGAGGTCCGGCGGAAGTGCCAATGTGACCTATCGGGGCAAGAGGCTGGGTCTGATGGCGCGGCCTCCTGAAATGGGCCAGAGGCTGGTTCAGGTCGTTAGACTGGGTGTCGAGTTGGTGCCCGGTGGTGTAGAACGTGAACACCCGAACCGTGTCGTTGATGGGCCGAACCATCCACTTTTTCTGGGAGTGATCCTCAGAGCGGGCCGGTGCCCCCAGTCTGTCAAAGATCGAGGTTCGTGGTGGTGGAGCCTCCATCATGGTGTTGACCCTAGGAGAACTCGGGGCTGAGTGCTGGCAGGGCTCGGAGCGAGCCCATCTTTTTCTCCGCTTATCTACATAGGGAATGTTGAGTGGCTGGGCGTCGTCGGACTGTGCCGATGTAGACGCGGCTGTGTCCCTCCCGACGGCACGCCTGAGCACTCGAAAGGGGTTCTTGGTATGTGCCCTTCGAACAGCCTGAGCCTCTTCCGGGGTGACCCAGATTCTTCTCAAGCCAAGTTGTTGATCTCCCTTGTCGTTGTTCCTTCGACGAGACTTGGGAGTCTAGGTATCAGACTGGTGCGGGCGCCCCTGGCCTATCACCGAGGTGCCTGCTTCCTTGAGCTCCGCTTTATCTTCTCGCGTTTGCCACAGGTGGCTGAAGCGGTTGGTGGTGGGCACTGTAGGAACGGCCCACTCTTGGGGCATGATGGGTTCAATTCCATTGAGACGAACCCGCAGGTCACCGACAAGAGTAGTCTTGCCAGAGTTGCTGGTTGCAGCAGCGAGTCGCCTGCCATTGCGGCCATGGCGATGCTTCTTTTGGGGAGCCGAGGAAGATCCCGCTCCGAGGTGGTAGACCAAGAAGACCCACTCCACCGTTGCCGGCGGCACAGGGCCGTCAGCCAAAAATACTGGGATCGGCCCCAAGGCAAGGATTCTACAACAGGAGCCGATGGCCGGGTGACTAGGGTGTAAGCTCTCGCCTGAGCCAATAAGAGTGTTGTCGATGCTCGAGACGACGCTCTTGCACCAGGAACCAACATCGTAGGAGGTATTGGGGTGCTAGCGACCCGAGGTTGTGAGCCTGTATCGAGCACTGGCGAGGCTGGGGAGTGGGACAGAGGACCCACAGTTGACATCGAAATTGTCGCGTCCCATAGAGGCAATCCTATGCTGGGAGTCGACGTTGCTGAGTGGTAGGGGGAGGAACCCCGTAGTGGGGCTGAAAGGCCTGGGGCCCGATGCAGAGGGTCCACACCGGCGACTGGCCTTGAGAAATCTCGGGGTTGTGTGCCCGATCTGGGTGTTGGGGAGCCACGAACTCGGGGTTGAGAACCCGCGCCGGATGACGGCTCTTTCTAGGTTTGGGTCGAAAGACCCGAGCAAAGTATTGGGGAGCCTTGACCCCGAGTTGAGAAACCCGTGCAGGGAGCTGGCTCGGCTGGGACTGGGGACCCAAGTAGGATGCTGGAGAGCCGGGCACCCGGGGGTGGAAACCCGTGTCAGATGGGGACTTGACTGGGGCTCGGGGTTGGAGGCCCGAGCGAAATGCTGTAGTGGCGGTCGAAGCTTGGGGCATAGGGCCCCACTGGAGATCGGCCGAGGCTGGGGCCGGGGGGCTTGGCTCACCCGAGTAGGAGATAATTTGGGGTCCCTACAGGGGCCTACGATGGAAGTCCCGAGCCTGATGCTCGGATGGGCCACCGATGCAGGACGCCAGTGCAGAGCATCTGCCACGTTGACTGGTGTAGGCATAGAGAGTGGCTGTGGAGCAGCCACCGGGACCACACCCAGGAAGTAGGGTGATCCAACAACTGGGGCGAAGCTACCGAAGACGATCGGCATCACCAAGTAGCCTATACGCGCGTGGGTGGCGATGACGATGGGACCGTAAGTGACGGCCGCCATGGTGACTGGATGATGGGAATCGACGCCGAGCATGTACATTTTCTTTTTCATTTATGTCCTTTAGTTTATTTTTATATCCATGGGAAAGTATATGCGCAATTGTAAGGCTTTGTAAGCCAATGCGTCATTCCCATAGATTGTGTGGGTTTCCATGTAATTTACCAGTAGGACTAGTAAGGGGGCCCTCAGCCCTTTCCCATTGGTCCATGTCACTCATGTGGGGCTGGTCAACCATCCTAGGTGGCCATCTAGAAGGTTGGAATGCCAATTGACCACATGGGAGAGAAAGGGGGTAAAATTTCCAAGATAGGCTACCTACCCTTTCCAACTTGTCCCCTCTTGGTCAAGGGGGCGCCCCTCCCCTTAATATTTAATTATTTTGTGTGTGTTGTTCAAATTTCATCTAGGCCCTCCATTCCCCATCCCTAGATCCAAGGGTGTAGATTAGATTAGATTCATAGCATATAAAATGTTGTATTTTCCATTTGTTACGATTAATGAAAGATAGAAAATTGTTGGAAGCTTGAAGCTTGGTGCGCCCCCTTCCCCCTCTGGTGTTCATCTCCTCCAACCCCAATTCTAGAGTGGATCCTCTCTATCTCCTCCCCCTCAATCTCTGAGTTCATCGGTGCCACCGTCGCCGCAGTTCGTGCCGCCATCGAGCCGCCGCGAAGCCGTCTTCGGTAATCTGTCCATACAGGACAGAGGCAACTTCCACTAATTTCTGCTCCCACCTCCCTCCTCCTCTGGAGCTTAAATTTTCAGGAGTGGTTCACCTCTCGAACCCCTATCTTCACAAAAAAATTTCAAGTCATATTTCCTTCATTTGGTATTTTTCCATTTTCGTTCAAACTGTCATTCTAGTTCTGTCAGGATTCTGTCTACAGTGACAGCAACCCTGAGTTTTCCATATCCGCACCATCTTTTGATTTTTTTAGGAGCACCCAATTTTATTAGAAGTTCTGTGCACCTTCCTATTTCTCCACATATTTTTTTGATTTTTTTCAGCCCTCTACATATGTTATAAAATCCGTCCAATTTCCTATCTACAGTTCTGCCAGTCTGTTTCCAGATCCGACCACAGTCTAGTATACAATTCCTAGAAAATTTAATTCTCCGTAAAACTTTTCACAAAAAATATTCCCGTCTTCCTTGTTACATTATCTACAACTTTTATGAAGACCCCAACTTCAGATTCGGAGGTCTACCCATCGTTCAATGGCAGTTCTCAGACAACTCCTCTACTGATCTGAGATTTCGGCCACTGTACAACAGCAGCTTGGAAATTCAGTCAAGGCCAGATATGGAGCAATCCATTTTTTCTATCTGGTCCTAGATCAAAGTATTTCGAATTAGCTTTCCAATGGCGCCCGTTTCGTGTCGATGCCACATCGGGGCTGATCGCAGCGTCCGTTCTAGCCGGAGCGCGCGCCAGAAAATAGAACCGGCAGATCCGTGGCCGGTTATTCCGACCGGTGCCGAACGGAGCCGCCTGGCCTCCGGTCGACGGTCCAGCGTGCCGCCATCCCAGGGAGCGCTTCCCCAAGCGCCCCCACTACAGCGGTGCCACCGGGTCCCACACGGCCCCTTCGGATAGCACGTGGGCCCCACGGTTGCGAGTAAGGGTGCGGCCGAAACTACGCGAGAAGCCGCCCGTCAACCCGAATTTGGTCCTCCCGGACCCACTTGTGTAGCCCTTTACCTCCCTGCATGGAGTAGGCAATGATTCATTGCTGTAACAATCGTGTGTTATTGTTCCGGGAGTACGAGTTTCGGCCGGGTCCGTCTTCCCCACGCCGAGCGCGTGGAGGTATCGCATTCGCTCCCTTACTTGGCATTTTACTTTATTTCATATATGCTTTATATGCCGCTGCTAGAGAGCATGTTTAGGATCTAGCTCGTTATATTTTTTCATATCACCGCTGCTGCGAGAGAGAGCGTGACCGTCCCGTGACCCGATCCGGGCACGAGAAAGAGCCGACCACCCTAGCTCACTGCCGGTTTCTCAACCGCACACGTCCGACGCTTCCCTCGTTAAGGGACAATCACGAGCTTGTCATGTCCTTGGTCTCGTCCCGCATCAATTTGGTATCAGAGCGAGTTTGAGTCTAGGGTAAAAAAAAGTGTCTTTTTGCATCACATCCCAATAACCCGGTATATCAAAAGGTGTTGTCCGAACGTTAGGCTACGCCTATCGGGAAGGCCGCACACTTGCGCGAGTGATCTTCGGATCGATTAGCTCCGCCACGTACCGAGTCTTGGTTGTGTCTAGGTTGGTAGTCGAGTCAGCATTCCAACTTGCATTGTCGTTTAGAGTCATGTTTAGTCCATTGTCTAGTTGGTTTGTCTTGTCTCCACGTGTTTGCATGTCCATCTTATAGTTCCCCGGTGTCCAATGGACTCCAAGTCGCCTAGGCCGTACCACTGGCGGTACGACACCCGTGGGCTTGGCAACCTTCCCATCCACTTCCATCGGCCCGAAGCCTCGGACTTTCATGGCTCCAAGGTCCCGAGCAACTACCTTAAGTGGGAAGCCGCCATGGACACGTATTTTGAGTGCTACACTATGTCCGATGCCATGCAAGCCAGCTTTGCCCAAAAGAGGCTTGTCCACGAAGCCGCCTGGAAATAGGAGAGTATAGAACGCATGAGGGAGGTTAGGATGCAACGGCCCATCGAGTCGTGGCATGAGATGAAGGGCGAGCTTAGAAAGGTCTACCTACCCGGCCCGGTCACCTTCAACCAACCCCGCCCCTTCACCTCCACCCAAGCCCACCAAAGCACTCCCAATCAAGTGGGCCACACCTCCAACCAACCCCATCAATTCACCGCCAACCAATCCTACCCAAGCGCTTCAAAGCAAATGGGTCCTAGCCGGAAGCAAGAGGTCCCGCCTATAGCCAAACCTAGGTCCACACTCAGGCCTAGAGACGATGAGTAAGTCCACCACGAGCCCCTTACTCCAACCCGCACCTTTGCCAAAATCTTAAAAATGTTTACGGACCGGTTGGATAGGATGGATCGGACATGTGCTCATATGGGCGGACTCTTACCCGAGCCCAAGGAGGTCATAGCCGGTAGTCTTAATCCGGCCCCACCTCCGGCATCCCCAAGCCCTCTCCCCATCATGGAGGTCCCTCCTTCATCCCCCATGAGAGATCCAATGCTGCCACCCTCTCCTTCCGAGCTCTATTCGGAACCTTCTTCTTTGGAGCTACCAAAGCCCGATCCACCCGTGTTTCTAACGGGTATGCTATACATAGCCGAGCCGCTTCTTAGTTGGCTCAAGGATGGCTTGGTCCCACATCTCTTCCCATCCATGGACCCCACCTTCCCTTTAGTGCCGGTCAACTCATTCCATACCACATTTCGATCTAGTCACCATGTTGATACGTTGGATGATCTTGTCATGGGATTAGACTCACAATGGAAGTTGACGCATCTATTGGCCCGAGGCTTTGACCAACCCGCTAGTCTTAGCTTCACCCATTCGGACTTAGGGTCCATTACCTCCGTGTGCACCGTGGGTTGTGTCACCACGGAGGTTCTTCTACTTCTCCCGCTACCGGATGAGCCCGACTTCATTATGTTTATTCCGAGGGAGGAACCATATTCTCTATACACGGTCCCATCTACCACGATGGATGGAGGTGACCATCACCTTCATGAATTTCAAACATGGGACCATGTAACGGAGGGACCGAGGGGTCACATATTCTTTGACCCATTTGACCACTTCTCTAGTGGGCCTCATGATCCATCACTTCCTTCATACCTTGTCGGGGAAGTCCACTATCACACTCCTACCCCACGGGCCGGGTCATCTACACCCACCAAGCCCGTCCATGATACACCAACATCCGGTTCTTCTAGCCCTCTCAAGTCTCCCAAATCCAAAGGGTCGTCCATGCGTGACTGGGTCATACTTGGGCGTTTAGGTGTTCCCCATGCCACCCATCTCCGGTTACATAACATGCATGCATGGCACACATTCGGGTGTCCTGGTCCGCCGTCACCCATGTACGGGTCAGACTAACATTAGGTGTCTAGGGTCATAGATGAGTCGGTGTGCTTTTTCTTTGTGTGGTTTGCATATGTGTATTACTGCATGGTGAGTCTGCATGTGTCTTGTGTAAGCTCGTTGTCGATCTCTTATGAGTAAGAGGTGAGTGGACTCACTCGATGAGTATGGGATCGGTTCTACATCTATACCCGGATCAGTCACCTACAAGGACTCAGCGGTGATTCCTAGTGAGTCTTCGAGCCGTCTCCTTCCCTTTGAGAGTGCCCCACCCGGAGTGTCAACCTCTAGCCCACAGTAGCTTGTGCATATCGGGTATATATGGAATGAGCAGGTGACGGTCACTTGGAGTGGAGCATATCCGCGTTACTTGGCACGGTGACGTATCCGCCGGAGTACCCGAGCATCCATACCCCTACTCGACGGGGTCGAGTTCCTCCCACCCGGGGAGAGTTGATGGGAATCGACGCCGAGCATGTACATTTTCTTTTGCATTTATGTCCTTTAGTTTATTTTTATATCTATGGGAAAGTATATGCGTAATTGTAAGGCTTTGTAAGCCAATGCGTCATTCCCGTAGATTATGTGGGTTTCTATGTAATTTACTAGTAGGACCAGCAAGGGGGCCCTCAGCCCTTTCCCATTGGTCCATGTCACTCATGTGGGGTTGGTCAACCATCCTAGGTGGCCATCTAGAAGGTTGGAATGCCAATTGACCACATGGGAGAGAAAGGGGGTAAAATTTCCAAGATAGGCTACCTACCCTTTCCAACTTGTCCCCTCTTGGTCAAGGGGGCGCCCCTCCCCTTAATATTTAATTATTTTGTGTGTGTTGTTCAAATTTCATCTAGGCCCTCCATTCCCCATCCCTAGATCCAAGGGTGTAGATTAGATTAGATTCATAGCATATAAAATGTTGTATTTTCCATTTGTTACGATTAATGAAAGATAGAAAATTGTTGGAAGCTTGAAGCTTGGTGCGCCCCCTTCCCCCTCTGGTGTTCATCTCCTCCAACCCCAATTCTAGAGTGGATCCTCTCTATCTCCTCCCCCTCAATCTCTGAGTTCATCGGTGCCACCGTCGCCGCAGTTCGTGCCGCCATCGAGCCGCCGCGAAGCCGTCTTCGGTAATCTGTCCATACAGGACAGAGGCAACTTCCATGAATTTCTGCTCCCACCTCCCTCTTCCTCTGGAGCTAAAATTTTCAGGAGTGGTTCACCTCTCGAACCCCTATCTTCACGAAAAAACTTCAAGTCATATTTCCTTCATTTGGTATTTTTCCATTTTCGTTCAATCTGTCATTCTAGTTCTGTCAGGATTCTGTCTACAGTGATAGTAACCCTGAGTTTTCCATATCCGCACCATCTTTTGATTTTTTTTAGGAGCACCCAATTTTATTGAAAGTTCTTTCCACCTTCCTCTTTCTCCACAAATTTTCTTGATTTTTTTTTCATCCATCTACATATTTTCTAAAATTCATCCAAGTTCCTATCTACAGTTCTGCAAGTCTGTTTCCAGATCCGACCACAGTCCAGTATACAATTCCTAGAACATTCAATTCTCCACAAACATTTTCACAACAAATATTCCCGTCTTCCTTGTTCAATTCTCTACAACTTTTCTGAATACCCCAACTTCAAATTCGGAGGTCTACCCATCGGTCAACGGCAGTTCTTAGACAACTCCTCTGCTGATCTGAGATTTCAGCCACTGTACAACAGCAGCTTGGAAATTTGGTCAAGGCCAGATCTGGAACAATCCATTTTTTTTCTCTAGTCCTAGATCGAAGTATTTCGAGTTATCTTTCCAATGGCGTTAGTTTCGTGTCGATCCGACATCGGGGCTGATTGCAGCGTCCGTTCTCGCCGGAGCACGGGCCGGAAAATAGAACCGGTAGATCCGTGGCTGGTTATTCTGACCGGTGCCGAACGGAGCCGCCCGGCCTCCGGTCGATGGTCCAGCGTGCCGCCATCCCAGGGAGCGCTTCCCCAAGCGCCCCCACTACAGCGGTGCCACCAGGTCCCACCTGGCCCCTCCGGACAGCACGTTGGCCCCACGGTTGTGAGTACGGGTGCGGCCGAAGCTACGTGAGAAGCCGCCCATCAACCCGAATTCGGTCCTCCCGGACCCACTTGTGTAGCCCTTTACCTCCCTGTGTGGAGTGGACAGTGATTCATTACTGTAACAATCGTGTGTTATTGTTCCGGGAGTACGAGTTTCGGCCGGATCTGTCTTCCCCACGCCGAGAGCGTGGAGGTATCGCATTCACTCCCTTACTTGGCATTTTGCTTTATTTTATATATGCTTTATATGCCGCTTCTAGAGAGCATGTTTAGGATCTAGCTCGTTATATTTTTTCATATCATCACTGCTGCGAGAGAGAGCGTGACCATCCCGTGACCCGATCCGGGCACGAGAAAGAGCCGACCACCCTAGCTCACTGCCGATTTCTCAACCGCGCACGTCCGACGCTTCCCTCGTTAAGGGACAATCACGAGCTTGTCGTGTCCGTGGTCTCGTCCCGCATCACTGGAACACTGGATGTTGTGGAAGCAACGGTCGCTGACGATCACCGGGCGCGGTCCGGCAGTTGGAACGTGAACCAGAGGCTACTAGGAAATGCGCGCGAGCACCCTCCTCTGCCTCTCCTGCAAGGACAGGAAAATGGCACCAAGACTTCAGGGCTAGCATAGGCTCCTCTTCAGCAAAAGGAATGAAGGCGGGAGACGTCCCACCGGGCGTGCCATCCTCTTTTTTGCGGGGGGTTTTTATGCTGGTGATCGGGATGAGGGAAGGAATACAGGGGGAAAGGAAAATATGGGAGTTTGATGTATCTAGGGTATTCTCCTTCATGACCGTAGGCCTCTCACGGCGGTACCGGACACTCTCCTTTTACGGAAAGTCGAGAGGGGTCGAATGGCACGATAAGTTTTGGGGGGTAGAGGTTAACTGGACAGGGGTGCGGGCGTGCCAGTCGATTTCTCGACAATCACCTATGGAACCGAAGGTCGACTGGGGAAGCATCGGCAGGACGTGGCATGTGGGCTCGGCAAGCGGGCGACATGTGGAGAGAAGGGAGGTTCCATCGGTGCAAGTGCGCATGCGATTGTAGGGGATCGTGTACTGGACGTCTTTCCCCACCGACCGTAAGCAGTCGGTGTTTATTTACATTGAATTGAATCTGAACACCTTCGCTCCATGCTGAAGAGGAGTCTGTATATATCTGAAGCCGTGGGTAGAGGGCCAAGAACATTCTGCGGCTATGGGTGCGCGCTTGACTGGGAGGTTTAGTTTAGCCGGAGTCGATTGTTGTGCCCCGGTCTGTTTTGATGAAGATCTAGAATGAACATGTCTTGAATTCAATTTTTATGATTTGCATTGATACAGAATTGTTGAATGAATTGCATGGGGATTTGGTTTGATATACCCAGATGAATTTCAAGTTCTGAATGAATGATTGGGCATAACTTGCAAAATGCTCAATCTTGATTAAGTTTGGTTTGGACTAACATGTTAAATTTTGATTGAGTGACCGTAGTTTGGACTTACATTGTTGGAATGAAGTCAGTGAATGAAAAGGTCGCTTGATTTGTCAGAAAATGAATGGATGCATTGATTGAGTAATTTGATATGATGTGATTTTGAGAATCTCAATTGATTAGCTTGAGATTAAAACTGATGAGCATTCTGTGATGTGCAGGTCCTATATGGAATTTTTTCTCAAGTCCTAGAAATGGAAGTAGGAACAGATGCGTTGCTTGACCTCGAGTGGATAGAACGATTATGGCTCAAAAATGGTTTGTATGTTCAAATATGGAAAATTGAGTTCAATGTAAAGTTAACATTCAAAGATTGAAGGCCAAATGGTAAGAACATTTGTTAAATTAGATTTTAATGTGGATGGACTGATCTTGGTAGAAATCATGTTTTGTCATGTATATCTGAGTCTTAAGTGCTCAATTGTTCAATCTTAATACTTGGTTCATGAAATGTGGAGTTTCAGGTGGTTTATTCGAAGGTATTCTGCTGTCAGGAAAAGTGTCGACCTAATGGGTCGACACTTATTTTCACAACTTATGCCTTGCGTTATGTGTTATAAGAACGCTGGCAGAAAGTGTTGACCCATGAAGTCGACACTTTCACCAGGGTTCTGTTATTTTGCAAAGTCTGAACACTTGGGAAAAAGTGTCAACCCCATGGGTCGACACTTTTAGGTAAGTTCGTTTCAATACTGTGAAATCAGAACCTCCGTGAAAAAGTGTCGACCTCAGAAGGCGACACTTTTCACCACGGATGTTATAAATTTCACAGGCCAAAACATTTGGTAAAAAGTGTCGACTCATTGAGTCGACACTTGTTTCACGATTTTTGTTTTTATGTCTTCTGGCAGAACTTTCATGAAAAAGAGTCGACTCCATGAGTCGACACTTATTCTGAACGTTTCGATCGGGATTTCCAGATCTGTTTCGAACCCATTAAAGTAAGATCCGGTTGCTTGGGTTGTTTAACAAAATGGCCTTAAGGCATCCACCCTTCATTATTCTTGGAATGAAAGGGGTTTGGAGTGGGCTTTTGTGTCCATATGTCATGCTTTCCCTTGTGTATAAGACGCCACCCTTGTTCCGATCGAACACAACCCTTGAGCATTCTAACGAGTTCATCCTTTTGCAAGAGAAGAAGGAGCTTCCCATTCTGCTGGAGGTGAAGGAAAGCTACGTCAAGGTAGTCCCCTCTCGACCCCAAGTCAAGATCTGGAGGCCGCGATCGGCGTCCTCTTCATCCGGTGCTTCAGGCGTCCATATTTTCTACACCGGCTGCTTCCAACCCTCGGTTCCATCGTTCTATTGCTACCTTCTTTATTCTCCTAGCTTGTGTAAGGATTTATGGGGAAGATCATGTTTGTTCTTATTATATCTTGTGCTTAGATTCATATTCTCAGACTGGGCATTGTATTTTTCATTCTATCTTTCTTTTGACGATTTTGGAGCTTGTTCCGAGTGTGTGTGGGGTGTCTCGTCGTCGAGCGAGAACCTGTGTGTGGGCCGTCGCGCCCGTGTGTGGTGGTTGCTGCCGTCGTGCAGCGTTGTTAGTGAAATCCTCTCGAGGAGAGGGGTGGACGTAGGACGGCACTTGGTGTGTCCGAACCACCTAAAAATCACTGCACTGTGGTTTGCTATTATGTGATTGCATTTTCTCTTGTCCATTCATTTGTCGAGTGTGTGTCAGTGAGATGAGAGTTTTATTAACTGTCCGTTCAATCATTGCTATCCGAGTGATATTATCATGCGTTGAAAGTTGTGAGTGCTTGTATGCAGTTCAACTGTGCATTTTAATCAAGCGTGATTTAGTGCTTAATTTACCATATCTGTGGTTTGATTTAATTTAGTTAGAATTTGTCAAGAAGGGTGGGCAATCAATTCACCCCCCTCTCAATTGCCTCCTAACCGGGCCAACAATTGGTATCAGAGCCTCGGCTCTATTTTTATCTAGAAACCTAGCGATTTAGAGAGATCTGTTAGGAATGGCCAACAATCTTAACAAGGGGTTAATGCCCGAAGGGCATTCTATTCAAAGACCACCTTTATTTGATGGTAGTAACAACCCTTACTGGAAGAATAGGATGACTGTCTTTTTGCGTGCTCAAAGTCATGAAATATGGACTGTCATAAGGAATGTGTTGTGTCCCCTATGGTTCTGGGGTTTTGATGATGACAATTTTATGTCTCATTAGGTTTACATGTACATCCTTGATGATATAATCCTGATGTATTATGAGAAACTGTCAGAACAGGTTTAAAGATGACTCACAGGTCATGAAGTCAACTCAAGTCAAAAGTCAACCAGTGACAGGTAAGATCAGTGCACAGTCAGATCAGGTAATGCTCTGTCTACTCTCAAATCTGTGTTCATCTGTCATATGACCTCGGTGCATTCATGCTTAACTCATGTTGCTGCATAAACGTAAAGTCTGTACATTCCTAGTCCATGCATCGTGTGCTTCACGTTTTGTCCAAGTCTATACATTCTTCACTTTAAAGTCTGCACATGGTTGCTTTGAAGCCGCATCAAGTCTATACATTGTCTCACACACACTCAAAGTCTATACACTGCCTCGCTGCATTACACAGCGTCTCATGTTGCGTCTCACGTTGCGTCCTGTGCATGCATCATACAAAGTATATACATTGCATCGTCTTGAGACTAAGTCTATACATTGGACAAGTCTATACATCCGTGTTCATTGTGCACAGTTCGTGCATCAAGTCTACACATTGTCGCCTGCTCGTGCATCTCTTCTAAGTCTATACATTGCCGCTATGGCTGGGCATCATTTAGCAAGTCTATACATCCGTCAGCCTTGTCTCTTGCTCGCAAAGTCTATACATTCATGAGCTATGGTTGTGCATCGTTTGCATATTGCACACTAAGTCCATACATCACTGCACAAGCAAGTATGTACATTCTAGCATCTCACTTAGCATCTTTGTGCATGGAGCATTCAAGTCTGTACATTGGCAAAGTCTGTACATCATTGGCTTGTGCATGCATCATCTTTCAAAGTCTGTACATCGGTCAGTCTCACTCAGCGTCTCATGCATTCAAGTCCATACACTATGCAGTTGGGCATCGTTCATTATAGCAAGTCTGTACACTCGATTGGTGGCTTGTTCATGCATCATCTATCAAGTCTATACATCGCTGCACTAAACACGTTCAAAGTCTATACATTGCAGCCTGTTCGTGTTCAAGCTTTCCAAGTCTATACATTATCTGCCCTGCACACACATGTCTATACAGTGTCATGTAGCACACACACAAAGTCTAGACAGCCTTTGTGTTGCACGAACACAAGTCTATACATTGTCTCATGCATAGATAAGTCTGTACAATTTGTGTGGCTTGTTCATGCATGTGCTGTGTTGTCAGTGGGTCAGTTAAGCAAGTCTATACAGACTTGTTCCATGCGTTAGTTTAAGCAACTCAATACATTCATCGCATTGGTTCTTAAGTGCTAGGTTGATGAACCAAGGGTCCTGAAGAGAGGGTGACCAAGGGTCCTGCAGCCCTCACCTCTACGGCTTTCCTAAGGTTGATGAACCAAGGGTCCTGAAGAGAGGGTGCGTCCAATCTCTGAACGACGATAGTCTCAGTGTTCCGACTGAGAGGAAAAGATAGAGAGGAAGCAAGAGATGCTAGAGCGTCAGCTAGGATGTTCTGAGAACGGGGAGTATGGATGTAGATTAGCTTACGGAATTGCCTAGCAAGAAGCGTGACCAAATCTTGATATGGCTTGAGTTTGGGGTCACGCGTACGGTAAGTGGATAGAACTTGCCGTAAGACGAGCTGAGAGTCTCCGATGATGTTCAAGTAACGCGCACCTAGGAGATAGGCGTGCTTTAGTCCAGCCAGTAGAGCTTTGTACTCAGCGATGTTGTTGGTAGCAGGAAATCGAAGTTGATAAGCAAAGGGAATAGTTACTCCTTCGGGAGTAAGAAGAACAGCGCCGATCCCTCGGCCTTGAGAATTAAGTGCACTATCGAAGTGCAGAGACCAGAAGGGATGGTGAGAGAGAACTGAGAGATGCTCATCAGGGAAATCGTCCTGAATAGAATCAGTGTGAGGAATAGGAAGATGGGCAAGATGCTCAGCGATGGCATATCCTTTGACCGCCTTCTGAACGATAAATGTGATCTCGAATTGAGAGAGGAAGCTCTGCCAGCGAGCTAACCTACTAGAAAGGACGGGCTTTTCTAAGAGATAGCGAATCGGGTCCATTCTAGAGATCAACCTAACTGGGTGGGCAAGGAAATAGTGTTTAAGCTTCTGAGCTACCCACACTAAGGCGGCACAAGTCTTCTCCATAGCGGTGTATCTGGACTCAGCTGGGTTAAACAACCGAGAGAGGTAATAAGCAGCCCGCTCTTTCCCTTCATCGTCTACTTGTGCTAATACGGCCCCTAGGGAGTCTTCGATAACCGAGATGTATAGGATTAGGGGTTTCCCAGGGATAGGAGGTTGCAAAATAAGGGGATTGGATAGATATTCCTTTAAGTCCTTGTAGGCCTTTTGACAATCTTCATTCCATTCAAACTTAACCCCCGTCTTAAGCAATTCATAAAATGGACGGCACCTTTGAGAATGTTGGGATATGAATCTTCTAATGAATTGTAATCGACCGATCAATCCTCGAAGTTCCGTAATGTTCTTAGGCGGAGGCATGTCCATGACGGCCTGTGCTTTGTTAGGATCAATCTGGATCCCCCGTTTGCTCACTATGAAACCTAACAGCTTCCCTGAAGAGACTCCGAATACACACTTCTTCGGATTCATCTTAAGCTTGTACTCCCTGGCTCTTTGCAGCACCTTAGCCAGAATAGAGGGGTGTTCTTCTTTGGTTCTTGACTTCACCAAAATGTCATCCACGTAAGCTTCCATATAGATATGCATCATGTCGTGGAAGATGGCCATCATTGCCCTTTGATAGGTGGCACCTGCATTCTTCAGACCAAACGGCATAACCACATAACAATATGTGCCCCAGGGCGTGGTGAAGGAGGTTTTCTCTTGATCTTCTGGAGCGAGACGGATTTGATTGTATCCTGAGTAACCGTCCATGAATGACAACGATTCGTACCCGGCGGTACTATCGACCAAGACATCAATGTGAGGCAGCGGGAAATCATCCTTGGGACATGCTTTATTGAGATCCCTGAAATCGATGCAAATACACACCTTTCCATCCTTCTTGATGACAGGGACTATGTTTGCCACCCACTGAGGATATAGAACAACTCTGATGAATTTGGCATCATATAACTTGTCAACTTCTTCTTTAATCCTTAAGGCCATGTGGGGGTGAAATCTTCTTGACCGTTGTTTCACAGGTGTTGCCCATGGTTTAAGCACGAGTCGATGTTCCACTAAAGAGGGGTCAAGACCTGGCATGTCCTCATAAGACCAGGCGAAGGAATCACTATACTCCCTTAGAACCTTGATCAAATCTTCTTCTACTTGTGGAGGGAGATTAGCGGCAATAACGATGGGCCTTGGGTCGTCTTCAGTTCCCAGATTGATTTCGTTCGTAGGTTCATCCACGGCTGACGACGGCTCATTGAAATTTTTAAGTCCTTGTGCGTACAAATCAGCAGTGTCATCTACATCGATGTCCTCATTAACCAGATCTTTTTCATCCAGGATTTCATATACGCCGAGTCCGTCATCGCTCCATGCCCCTTCTATTTCTTCTTCCTCTTCAATCATAATTGCCGTAGCAACAAATTCTGGACATTTCAAAAGGGCACGACAACGCTGAGCTAGGTCTTGCAAGAACCTATCAGGAACAGATTTGGGAGGACGCGCAAGCGGGCGCGGCTCAGAGGAGGAAGGGTTGGACGACCTAGAACAAGACCCGACTTCTTTAGACCTAACTAATTCTACTTCCGTCGACTCGATAGACCATAATCCTAACCTAGGAGAAAGGAGACCTAGTGGAAGGGAAGGAGCAGGGGACTCTTGCCCCTGGGATGAGGATGGAGACAGGGTAGCATAATCTTCCATTGAAATCTCCGTTTCGAATTTGACGTTTTTTTTGGAGATCAGCAGAGACTACACAGCAAGATGGAGGAGGCGGGAGCTGCATAGGGAATAGCTCGGGGAAGATACAGTGAAAGAAGGGATCGGAAGATGAGAACCACATCTCGTGGAGTTGGGCGTTGGGAGGAGGAGGAGTGAATAGAGTGGATAGATCAATGGGTGGGCAATGTCCGCAAGCACAAGGAATAAATAGAATTTCTGGCGAATCAACGAAGGATGGATTTACCATGATATGAGGAAGACGGGGTAAGAAATCCCATTGCTGGAAGAGAGATTGAAAGCAGGAGGGAGACCAAGAAAAGATAATCGGCGAGCTCCCCTCCTCCCGTGGATCATCGACTGGCCGCTTCTTCGGCCTCCATTGCACAAGCCGAGCCTCTTGCTTCTTCTGGTAGTCTTCTTCATGAAACAACCCCTGAAGGGCTTGACCATAATCAAGCATATCATCTTCTGGCCTCTTCAGTGCTGGCGGTGGATTGGCAATCGGACATACTGTATTTCTCCCTGACGGAGCTGGCTGCAGAGCTAATGTGCCGGGCTGGAGAGGCCCTCGGACAAAGTGTTGACGGTAGTCCCAGGTGAGTGGCCCAGAATCACCCACCATAGATAATGTAGTTTCTCGATAGCCAAGACCTCTCCTGCCCATCTTTCTTCCCTTGGGTATGGGCTTGGTCATTCCTTGTAATTGTGCATCGAGGCCTCTCCCCGGTTGGTAGCCCAGTTTTAGTATAATGTTCCAGCCTTTTGAGTCTCGGATCTGGGGCTTCATCTTGATGTTAACTGGAGTAGTGATGGGCCTAGGAGGTGTATAAGCCGAAGGGAAGTTCAAATCCAGCACTGATATGATGGGTCGGCTGCTTGGCCAAAGTGTAGGAAGAATCTGTTCTGAAATGGCCTTAACCGATTGAACCGTGGACAAGCTCTTGACTTTGACGACCCTCCCTTGGAAAGGGAATTTGACGCACTGATGTGCGGTGGAGGGTACGGCACCAAGTGTATCAATCCATGGACGACCCAAGATCGCCTTAAACATGGGGTCAATGTCCAGCACATAAAATTCCACAGGCATAGTAAGGGGCCCGAGCTCCGCTTGAATAGTGACTACCCCGTGACATGCTCTCCTTGAGTTGTCATATGCTGCTATAGTGGTGGGGGTAGGTCGTAACAATTCTTCAGATATATTGCAAGCTCGGAGAGTACTGAGTGGGCATACATTAATTGAAGCCCCTGTGTCAACCAGTGCTGCCTCGATGCTGACTTTGTTCAAAATGATTGTAATGCAGAGCGACATTTGCCGAGCTTCTGGAGGTGCTAGCTCAGTTTCAGAGAATGTAATTGCCGGCCCTTTAAAAATAGTTGCTAGTGCTGTTGGTAAGCTGTCAACTGCCATGTCCTCGCTGACCATCACCTTCTGTAGGAAATCCCTGAGAGCGTCCTGGTGCAGGGTAGACCTTTTGATAAGTTCTAGAACTGATATTTTGGCTGGTACTCGGTCCAGATGATGTAGCAAGTCGTATTGAGTACCCGGTAGAGGTTCGGCTTCTTCTTGTTCGACCGTTGGCTGAGAGGACTGGGAATTGGAGGTAGTGGGGTAATTCCGATGGAACAACTTCCTGCTTCTTAAGGCGCAATTTGCCGCAGCGTCGGGAGATGATATTATTGGCCCGGTAGGGTGGATGAGTGGAATAGACTGCGTAGGAGAGGTGATTTGGTGGTAGGTAATGTTGGGGTTAACAACAGATGGTGGCCGGATGAGTGGCGTGGGATGAGCGGAAGGTGGGGTGATGATGGGGGATGGTGCGGATGGTGGGAGGACGAGTGTAGGCAGGGTGACGGGCGGAGGATTGGATGAGGGGATGGTTATGACCTTGCGGGGGTAACTAATGGTGGGTATGATGGTGCTGTGGGTGGTGGTGGATTTTCTGGTGTGGGTGTGAATGGAATGACAAGCTGAGAGGGTGTTGGGTGTGTAGGGAGGATAAATGAAGGAGTGAGGGGGTTGCGATGGTTATGGTGGAGGGCCATTACTTGTGGTGCAGTACCATCATCATCAAAAGACCACTCGGTGTTAGGAGCCGGGGGTTGGACTACATTGACTTGCGCCGGTGCCGGCGACTGAGGTTGTGGAGCGGGCGGATGGTTTGGCATCAGATTTTGATGGATCCCCAGATCCTGAACCTGCTGTGGTTGCTGCTGTTGTGGCGACTGCTGCGTCTGCGGTGCTTGATGCTGCTGCACTTGCTGCCTCTGCGGCTGCCTTCTCTTTTCTTTAATCTCAACAATGGCCCTGTGCATTTCGGCCCAATCTATCCTCTGTCCTTCATGAAGATCATATACTAGGTCCCGGAATTGAAAACATCATTCAATGGTATGTCCCGGTTGCCTATGGAACATACAATACTTCGTCTGATCAACGGCCGGATTCCAGTTGGGCCGTTCCGGAGGAAGCTGTATAGCATTAACCGACATAAGAGCCGAGAAAATATCCGTGAGGGTTTCTGGCAGTGGAGGATATTGTGCCCTCTTGGGAGGCGGGCGTTTGTTGTTTGGGTTGTTGTTATAGCCGTTGGGTGGAGGGACGTTGTGGTATTGCGGGGGTGGTGGTGGTTGTTGTGGTGCGGCAAAAATGTTTTGTGGAATGGTGAAGGTGGGCGGAGGGTTTTGCGGAGTGATTTGGAAGTTCTGTGGAGCGGGATTTTGTGGAGTGCGGGGGTTTTGAGGGAAGCGGAAAGGTGCGTTTTGGAATGGAAAAGCAACGGCTTGAACCTGCTCATTTGTTTGGACCCCTTCTATAACCAGCCCTTGTGGCTTCTTATGGTACTTGGGCTTTTGGTTTTCGAACAGAGAATGGATAGGGGAGTCCTTGAACTGAGTCTGAATAAAGCGCGCCTGGCTATATAGTTGGTGCATGTTGGCTATGTCGTTCATTGCCAGGATGTTTCAGAAGGTTGGAGTAGCTTTTGAAATAAGTAGCTTGACCTTATCTTCCTCCGGAATATGGCCGGGCACTCTAGCGGCCATCTGCCTCCACCTATCTACATAAGTGGCAAACTCCTCATCTGTTTTCATCTTTTCGGCCACCAGATCTGTAAAAGAATATTCCGGGCCGACCCGGTCTTGAAACCGCTGAATAAACTTGTCTTTTACTACCTTAAAGCTCTCAGCTTCTTCCAATGACAGAGAATAAAACCATTCCAGTGCAACACCGTCCAATGATCGGCGGAATAAATACGCCATAAGACGATCATCATATTGGAATTGGGCCGATTCATATAAGAAATCCCTCACGTGAATAAAGGGATTCCCGTTCCCGTCATATTTTCTATAATTGGGGAGCTCAGACTGGGGAGGGAACCGGATGTTCTGGAAACTAGGAACAGGAACATCGGCCAAGGGTTGTGGGCCAACCCACTTCTGGAGGAAGTCGAGTTGTTGTTGCATGGTGGCCCATTTATCAAGTAATTCATGCTCTCTGGATGGAGCAGGGGTAGCAAGAGATGATGCTTGAAGTTGAGGAGCAGAGGGGTGAATTGTAGTAGGAGGTGGGAGCCCATAATAAGGAGCCGAAGGATAAGCGGCCGACATAGGGGGTCCATGAGAAGGATATTGGGCCCGAGATTGACCCAGATTGGAGTGGGCTTGGACCACCCCTGACTGAGGGTGCAGAAAATCGGAGGGACCCAGCAGGACTTGTGGAACAAGTGGGCTAGACAAGTGATGATCCATCTGAGTGAAAGAAGGGATAGGAGACTTCCCTTTGTCTAAAGATTGTGGTGCGGACACCCGAGCAGTTGAGCGGCGTGACACGCCGAGTCACCGGTACCGCACACGGAGCACGACTCGAGCCACCTCAGCGTCCATCTGGCTCGGAGACAGCCTGGAGACTCCGCCTTGAGCCTCCCCATTTTTCATATTTAATTAGACTTTATTTGTGTGTAAGGTGTGTTTATTTCATTTTATACGGTTTGCAATTATGAGTGTACGAGGGGCTTATTTGTAAAATGGGACCCCTGGGCCCCATGGGACCCCCAGGCCCCCTCCCATTGGTCCATATCAGCCTTGTGGGGTTGGTCAACATCCAAGGTGGACATCTAGAAGCCTTGACTAGTCAATTGTCCACATGGGGGACAAGGGACCAAAAAGGTCAACATTTCCAACCAAACCCACCTACCATGTTCCCCCCTTGGTCAAGGTGCGCCCCCCTCCCCATTTGTTTAATATTTTTGTTGTGTTTTGGTCACACTCCATCCCAACCCTCCATTCCCATCCCCTAGATCCAATGGTTGTGGATGGATGTGAGATGTAACCTATTTAAGCTTGTATTTTCCATTTTAGTAGAATTAATGCATTTGAATTGGAAGAAAATAACTTGAGCAAGGCTTAGGCCGCCCCTCCCTCTCCCCTTGAAGTTGTGAAGGCTTCCTTCTGGTGGTGAGACTCCACCCTATCAGTTCCGGTCGCCGCCGCCGCCACGAGCCGCCACCGCACCGCCATCGTCTTCATCGGAGTTCTGCCCGCGCAGTACCACAGCAACTTCCACGAAATTACCAACTCAGCCAAGAGCTCTGATCAACCTGGGGATTTTACTGGAGGTTCCATAGGTGTCAAGGATGTTCCAAAAAAATTGGTTTGTCATTCAGATCCCGTTTCATAATTTTTGATTTTCGTTCCCTCTTTCATTCTAGTTCTGCCAAAGTTCTGTCCAGGTTCCTATCCGCCCTGTGTTTCATGTCTTAGGTCCATCTTTTGATTTTTTTTAGTCCCATAAATTTTACTGGAGTTTCCTTCCATCCACCCCTTCATCCACAATTTTTTTAAATTTCTGGTTCTCCCATTTCATATTTTCTACAAACCGTTCTCAGTCCCATCTACAGTTATGTCCACCTATTCCCAGATCCGACCACCAGTCACTCCACAAATCATATCAAATCACCACCACCTCCAAATCTAATTCCAAAACTTGTCCCCGTTTCATGGTTTGATTTCCTACAACGTTGAAGAAGAGCTCAAGATCTGAATCGGAGGTTTACTAGGCGGTCAACGGTGGTTCTCAGACAAGTACCCTACAAATCTGAGGTTTCGGTTACTATACAACAGGGGCTTGTAAATTCATTAAAGTTCTGATCCTACCAGATCCAGCAGATCTCTCTAGGTCTATATTGAGGCATTTGAAGAGAGCTTTCCAATGATAGCTCATGCGTCCCGATCCGACGTCGGGATTGATCGCAGCGGCCGTTTTCGCCGGAGCACGTGCCTGAAAACAGCAACTAAAAATCCGTGGGCAGCATTCCAAAAGCTTGGAGATCGGAGTTGTTCGGCCACCGGTCGGTGTTCCCGGCCGACCGCCTTCCGTGGAGGTGTGCCACCAGGGGTCCCCACCACAGTGGGACCCACTCCTACAGATCCGGAGGCCAGCGCCACCCGTGGGCCCCACGGGCCCGCAGAACCCGCCGTTCGGAAAGCACGAAAACGCGGAGTTCGGCACCGTCGGGCGACATCAAGATGCTGCCCGTCAACCCAATTTGCGTGATTCCCGGGCCCCGCATGTGACCTTTTATCTCCCTGCGTGGAGTGGGTCAAATTTTTATATTTCTGTAAAATTGTGTTAACCGGGAGTCCGCGATTGGCCGGGGTTGTCTTCGCCACGCCGGGTGCGTGGAGGTAAAGTCTTAACTTCTTGGCGTTCATTTGCTTAGCTAGTATACGATCTTTTGCCGCTGCCGAGAGTGTAGGTACTAGCCCGTGTGTCCATGTCACCGCTGTGAGAGTGAGAGTGACCGGTCCCGTGACTCGATCCGAGTCCGGAAGTTGAGTCGGACTACCCTTGACCTCCGCCGGTTCCTTAACCGTGCACGGTCTGCGCTTTCCCTCGCTTGGGACGACGAGTGAGCTTCCACTTCTGTTAGCGACGTTTTGCCACTAGGAGCTCGTAGTGTCGGGCTTAGTGTCTCCCTGGTGTGTGCTGCTGGTCGCGTCTTCATCTAGAGTCTGAGGGTGGCACCTAATAGTGTCGTCTCCCGTGTCCGTCCCGCATCAGATTGCTGGGCCGAAGCGGAAGATTGGCCCGTCTCCATGCCGGTGAATGTGATGGTCCGGGGTTGGACCGGAGTGAGATTAATTGGAGTGGGCTGGATGAGAGGATTGGATTGACCCTGCATAATCGTGGGAGGGGAGATATTGGATCCTTGCATGGCCTGATAGACAGTTTGGAGTTGGGCCGGATCCAATTGGGCCATCATCTGGAGAATGGAGCCCGCAGAAGGAGTAGAGAAGGAAGGGGTAGCTTGACCACCTTCCATGGAGGTAGAGGACGGAAGAGGGGCCGTCCCCTCTCCAGAAGAGAACGAGGTAACCCTAGCAGGGTTTTCAAGAAGCCCTTGAGGAAGAGAATCCTCTTGGGAACGGGGAGGATTGAAAGAAGCCATGGTGGATTCGAAGAGCGGATTTGAGTAGAACTTGGAGAATGAGTTGACCCTAGGAGGTGCTTCCAACTGACGAAAATAACTCCACATGCAATGAACAACCTTAACAAGATGCAAACAACACAACACAAACACACAATGAGCAACCAAACTTAGATGATTTATCACAAAGATGTAAGTAGTAAGAGATGAAGACACTCAAAGTCAACCAAGTTGTTTAATATGATGCTTCAAGATTCTTATGATTTCTCCTTTGGAACTTTAGTGGATGGATTAATATGAGCTCTCAACAATAGGTTCCTGATGGGAGATGGATGTAAAGCTTGGTTTGACACTAAGTGTGACCGCTCCTTCACTTATGCAACCCTAGACACGGGGTGGAAAAGGTACAACCGACCCGGCGTCCTTGTGGGAATCCACGGCTCGCGGGGACTTATGGAGGTCCCTGGTGTGATTTCCTAGTCGGCCCCAAGGAATATGGAGACGAGAGGTCCGCACACCAAGGTGGGAAAATGCAATCTAATGTATGAAAGTATGAATGAACCTATGTGCACTGGAGTGCATGCAAAATCTAGCCTAGAATCTAGCAAACAACTATGCACACAATGATGTAAGTATGTAGAACAATCAGGGAGGAAGTCAAATATCACCCAAGTAAGGAAATCACAGCAGAAACTGCGAAAAGTAATGCACCTCGGGATGCGTACCTGTCTGGAGTATAACGGTCTATAGACCCTGCGTCGGAAGATAATAACGGTCGAAGGCCAGACCGCCAGAAGTAATATAACGCAGAGCACCAGGACTGTCGGAAGAGCCAGAGAGCCAAAAAACAACCAGAAATAAAAGGGAAATCCGTGAAAAGCCCGCACACAGGATCTGGCGTATAACGGTCCAACGCCCCTGCGTCAGAGTGGAGTAACGCAGGGACAGAGGGCCGTCAGAACACCCAGAGGACTAGAAATAAGATGAAGTAAGAAGGAGATTCGAGGACAATCAAACAAGGGAATGATGGTAGGTTTAAACAGAGATCAAGACACTATTGGCACAAGTTGTCCCACCGTGATCGCCAAAAAATTATCTGTTGATTTGTTTTGCTTCTCTTCTTCTCTTTATTTTATGTGCAATAAAGATGATAGGCAAACATCAAAGATCTCAATCAACCCAAGGACATGCGAACCATGAACCTAGGCAACCAGAACAAACCCTAGCATGGGCATGCCATCTCAATCATCAAACTAAACTAAGGGAATAAAGAAAAACACGCGCCGGGGCATGGAGCAAAAGCAAATAAAAAACACACCGCAAGGGTGGAGCAAGCAAAGAGGATAAGAGATATGAGATGGAGAGAAAGCTAATGCCCAATACTAAGAAAGAATGTGATCGCCACCAAAGTAGAAACAAGCCAAAGACTTGAAAATACCTTGGAAATATGTGGATGAAGCACCCACCCATGGGAGAGAGAAAATCAGGGAAATCTGTAGATCAACGGAATTTAACGGCCTAAAGCCCACGCGTCACTGGGAAGTGACGGTCGCTCGACGAACCGCTATAAGAATCTGACGCGCCTGCACAAGACCGTCAAATAACCTGAAGTAATAGCTTGTGGATTCTTTTAACTCCAACTCTTCCAGCCGGCCAGAAGACTTGGGCCTCGTGTGGTGAACCTGTAAACCTGCCAAAGAACGTGAAAACACAAGAAAACAGACCCAAATTAGCCCTTTAAACAATATAGCATCAATTCTTCAATAAACTCAATAGCATGCAAAATGAAAGGAAAGTACAGGGGAGGTTTTGGTTTTTTAACCCCTCTGGGCGTTTTAAAAAGATAAGAGGATGTTTAGATGATGAAAAACTAGGGAGAACGTAGAAAAAAGAAGAGGGACAATGCTTTTGATGAAAGGGTGATGAGGAAGAACACAATATGTAATGATGAACTTTGGAAACCAATGGAACGAATACTCCCTTCACCGTGAAGCATATGAGCGTGAAAGACAATTGCCCTTGGTCAGATGTGACTCCAGAATGCGGCGGCACTTCGACGTGAACTCCAGATCTTCCTCCCCCGGGCCATGAAGGTAAGGGTGCTATTTATAGACCCTCAAACTCTCCAGTCGAGCAGAGGATAATCCAGCAAGATAAGAGGATAACTCTTAGCAAATCCTTGAAGATAATAACTCCAAGAGTCCATAAAAATAAACAGAAGGTTCTGAGGATCAGATTTGGAAGAGAAATCAACAATTCAAGCTCTTATCTCGACCACGGAGTAGCATAGAAAAGGCATGAACTGCCAGGACTCTCTGTTGGATGTAACAGTTGGTCGACAGACCGCTACATGAAAATAACGCGCCAGGGAACGCCCGTTACATTCAACCTTATCTCAAAAGAGATAAGATCAACGGGAAGAAGATCAAATAAGTTGGACTCTCGAAGGAAAGTAACGGCCAAGGCTGGACGCGTTGGAATAAATAATGGCTGCACGACAGACCGTTAGAGTCAACGGATAAGCAAGAGGATAAGCTTTAGAACAAAGGCCTCAAACTTTAGGACTCTTCAATAAGTAACGGCCCCTGGATCATGCGTTATATAGAAGTAACGCCCCCAGTGAGGACCATTATTAACAATGAGGATAAAAAAAAGGTGCAAAGCTTGCTAAGCTCATCGAATAAAAGGCCATAATAAACCACACTCCAACCAAGGAGAAGACCCAAGAAACAGGCTTAAAACTGATCAAGGAGACTCGACGAAGAGTGAACAACTCGGAGCATCATATGAATAAACAAGGAGATGACCCAACTTATTGGTCATAAAACGGGTGTCAACATATGTCCCTCCTTAACGCCCTCTTTGCAGGGGAGCGAGTGGAGGTGAAGTGGAAATGAAATGGAACATGGAGATGAAGCGGAGTGAAGAGAAAAAGTGGGCGTTAAGGTAAACGACACCCGTTCTTTACCAACAAGCGATAGGAACTTTCTGAAAAACTTCGAACGGATCACAAGGAAAAAGCCAACCAAAGGACGCATGTCTGGAGGAACTAACAACTAAGGAAAGGAAACACAGCTAGCCGCCGGAGGCAACGGAAAGGAAAGAGAACTGACTAAACTCCAGACAGAAATCTTCAGCCAACCAAATCGAGCGATGAGATCAAAGGAAACCTTCTAATTCAGAGTGGAATAATTCTCCTCATTCGAGATCAAGAATACAGCTATTCACCAACATCGAGATACCTTGAACAGATGAATCACATAAATGCTCAAAAGATGCGTATGATGCATGCTGGGCTAAAGAAAAAAAGAAATCTTTAAAAAGAATGCAAAGAAAGATAAAATATCAAGATACTCGAGAATAATATTGCTAAGCTGGAGAGACCAGGGTCAGGACTCCATCTACAACCACGGTGTGCAAGATAGAACCATTGTCCCCAAATTTTTCCAACCTAACGGCCTATCCAACGATTAAACATGTTAACTTAGATCATCATCATTTTTGTTTAAGGGGAACATCAGATCCTGGAACACACGAATGACCAGCCGGTTCTCGAGATAATATATCATAGATATATAGTAATGCATTAAGGGATAAGGGAAAGAGATACAATAACTGACTTACCTGCCTGATGAACAACAAAGCGTGATGCTTCATTCATGAGAAAAGAGCTTAGCCAATAACAATATGAGCATGAAACAAGGCATAACCATTTGTATGTGTGATATTCATCAATAATGAATGTTATGGCAAAAAATGCAATCATTTAAACATCAAATAGACTACTTCATTCATCAAGAAACTTGCAAGTTTATAACGGTCTACTTAGAGGGCGTCACATAACGTAACGGCCAGGGAAGAGCCGTCATAAACTAAGCGGTTCACATTCTCCAATGAAATAGTTCAAATTTATGTAACGGTCAGCATAGTACGCGTTAGAGAGTGTAACAGTCAGACGACAGACCATCACATTTCTTGAGCGTTCAAAAAAAAAACAAATCGAACGGCCCACGGCCTCATTCATTCGTCATATTCAATCCATCAAACGCCCAGAAGAAACCCCAATCGAGACCTCCGGCGACCACGGTCTTCCGCCCAAAAAGGATTACCGGCGACGAGGCCCCACAGCCAATGAAGAAGAGGGAGAGAGGGAAGAAGAAGGCGATCCGGCGGTTCCACCGCCGTATAGAATGCGAAGTGGCACGACGGCCGAAGGAAGAAGAACCGAGGAGGAGACCTTCAAGGGTAGAAGAAGAGGCTCCAATGGCCGAGGAAGACCAAGGAGAAGCTCCCCTGGACGAGGGAGAACCCAAGGAACAGGAGAAAAAGAGGAAGAGGGGCCAAGACCATGAGGTAGGCCTCCGCCCTAAATTTTCAAATTTTCAATTTTTTTGTGTTTTAGTATGAATGCATGTGGGGTTGGGGGTAGAAAATTGGTCCATGAACCCATTAGGATCATGTGTAGGCCTTTTGGCCAAAGTGGGAGAGCCACGGGATGCAAAGGGAAAAAACACCCTCTAGCAGGGAATGTGACGGTCCTTCCAGTGACCGTCACATATCTAACGCGTCACCCTAAATGCGTTAGAGACATGTGACGCCTCTTACCAGGGCCGTTACATGCGCCAGAGGCCAGAACTATTTTTTAGATCTTTAATTATTCAATTTTTGTTTTGTTTTCATTTTATAAATGCTATGCAATAATTTTATGATGCATTTGACTAACTTATGCTCTAAATGAATGCAGGGAAAGAGACGGACGAGGATATCCTGGCTCCAGATCCGGGCGGTGTACCAGGCACTGCCCGATTACCAGAGAGAGAGACTGGCCGGGATGGAATTCGCCGAGGTGCTGAGCATCGAGGTGACCAGAATGGACACGTCTCTGCTGTACGCGCTGCACGAGAGATGAGATCCGATTAGCATGGCGTTCATCTTCCCGTGGGGTCACCAGATCCCCACGCTGGAAGACATGACGAGGATTGCTGGGCTGCGAGTCCACGGAGCCGCAGTGACAGGATGGACCTACAGGAACTATCGGGAGATGGCCCAGGAGCTGCTGGGGCTGGATTTGATCAGACCAGGGCAGACGTCATCCCAGCTCTCGAGATCAGTACTACAGGAGAGCTTAGGACTGAGAGGAGCAGTGATAGCTGTGGGTGAGTTACCAGAGGAGCATCTGGGTAGAGTGATCGACCAGGTGTGCCCGCGAGTGGCGGCAGAGGCGGGACCGGAGGGAGATCGCACCCTGAGGCAGTTTCTGATGCTATTGTTCAGGAAGCTCCTGTTCACGACTCGAGCACATGTGATCAGCTACAGGCTGCTGCCGATGCTCGAGGATCTGGGTAGAGTTGGAAAGTACACCTGGGGAGCGGCAGTGCTAGCCTTCCTGTTTGAGTCCATCAGCACAACGGACCGACAGACAATGCTGGGCGGCTTCTCACATTTTCTACAGATAAATGCAATTTAAATGCTTTCCACTATGATTTATGCAAAAGTTTATGAAAATGATTATGCAGTTGACTGATTTAACTTCTAAATGCAGTTCTGGAGCTACATGTACCTCCCAGGCATCGGGAGAGGCACGCTACTTCACGTCGATCGCATCCCGATCGCCAGGCGATGGGTGGTCGCGAGGGACCCATGGTCGATCATCAGATTAACCTGGGCGATCCAGGACGATTTGGATTCCTTCCCGCACACGGCGGTAAGCCCAAAAACTCATAAATGCTTTCTAAATGATTTAAATGCTTTTATATGCTTCTTAAATGATGATAACCGGACTAACATGCTGATGAATGGACTATCATGCTTCTAGGTGAGGTGGACCTCGTACAGAGGCGAGAGTTACAAGGGACAGCCATGGGTGGAGGCAGCCCTCTCGTACTGGGGATGAGACATATGGTTGCACTGCATCCATATCATCGAGCCTCTTCATTATCGGCTGATTCTGAGGACTCGGGGACTACATCAGCCTGAGGTGACCTTCCCACGCCGTAGTGACGACCACCCGGAGAAATCAGCGAAGGGAATCAGCGGCGACATAGACTGGTGCGCCCGGAAAGCAAAGTACGTCCATGACTGGAATAAGCGGGGCAGAGCAGTGAAAGAGCGGGATGAGAGCGATGAGGCGTATTTGAAAGCCTTCGCTTGACTGTACGGGGACCGGGTGTACCAAGGTACCCGACGACCGGTATGCAATTATAAACTCAAAACTCTGAATGCCTTTTATAAAAAATTTTACCCTATATGCACTGACTCACATGCTTCTAAAAATGCAGCTAGACCCTGAGGGAAGGATAGCCGAGCTCGAGGGGCTTCTTCATGCCACCGTCCAGCAGCGGGACGAGTACCGGACTACCTTGGAGCACCTGGTAAGATTCCCAGAACCTTGGACTTAAAATAATTATGCTTTATGATGCTAATGATGCAAATGCAATTGACTGACCATGACTTCTAAATGCAACGGGCCGAGGGAGCCCAAAGAGCGGGACCGGATGCCCCATCGTCATCCTCACAGCCTGCCTGAGGCAGGGCTGAGCGAGACGCCGAGTTTGCTAGAGCAGTTGCTCGGGCCGAGGAGGCGGAGGCCACCCTCGCGGAGCGGGTAAGATGCTAAATGCTTATGCAAATTAAATGCTTACGCTTACATGCCTATGCTTATGAAAAATGAAATGCTCATGTGACTAACTATATGCAACGCAAACTACATGCGAGAGAGCTAGCCGCAGCAGTGGCCGAGGCAAGGCTGGCTCGAACGGAGGCAGAGCGTCTCCAGGTAGAGATGGAGCGAGGACGATCGGAGGCGGAGCAACTCCGGACAGAGCTAGCTCGGTCACAAGCTGAGGTGGAGAGACTCCGAGCCGGGACGGCGGACTTGGATCGTTATCGGACCGAGGCACGGGACACGCGGCGTCAGATCTTTGAGCTGAAGATCGAGCTGCGGACGATGGAGCGGACGGTGAGAATGATGGGCCGTGGACCAGAGCGGAGTGCCTCCCAGAGTGGAGTACAGAGGAGTGCTGCCCCGAGTGGCTCGATAGAGGATTTCCTTGCCAGCTCCTCTGGCCAGCGGAGGAATGAGATGGCAGAGAGAGGACAGCAGGAGGAGAGCGCCTCCATAGCACCACCTGCGACGAGACCTGAGGGAGGAGATGATGATGGCGGCCCAGCGGATAAGCCGGCCGAGTGATGCATTTTTTTTTGGTTTTCTTATTTTTATTACTTGTACATAACTTGTATGGGAGATGAAAAATGGAAATGCAAATCTTTTTTGTGATTTGTTATAACTTTTATGTGAATGAATGGATGTGTATGCAAACAGGTGATCATGTGAAAATGAATGGGAATGAATGCAAGAAAATGTATTGTGAGAGTATGATTGGGATGCAGGAAATGTATGTGGATGTGCTAAAGAATGGATGAGAATGAGTGTATGTTAAAGAATGGATGATTGCGTGGAGATGAAATGTGAACGATGGGGATGAGATAATGTGTGGATGCACAGAATGAACAGAATGGGAAGCCTGTAGGACTGCCAGGTCTACACGAAGGCAGATAGGAATAGCACAAGTCACAGTAGCAGACAATGTAACGGTCTATACCCAAACCGTCAGGATCAAGTAACGCATCGGGTGGAGGCCGTTAGAAAGGACAGAGCCCAACTTTGCAGAACTGAGCAGCAGGAAGAGTAACGGATCAGAGATGGTGCGTTATATACAAATAACGGTCAAATGCTAGACCGTTAGAGATGGCAGAGCAATGTTGAACTATGAATGTACTGACTGTACTCAGTGTGTATAGACCTTGCCAAGGCGATGTGTAGACTTCGAGTGCAGATGTCCAGATGATGTATAGACTTCATGAACACAGCAGCAAGGATGTATGGACTTGGACAAGGGATGTACAGACTTGGGGCTTGTGCTCACGTTGGGCAATGTATAGACTTGAATCAAGAATGTACAGACTTGGGGAATGTACACACTTGGATGAAGAATGTACAGACTTGGGGAATGTATGGACTTTGAATGAAGACTGTACAGACTTGGGGAGACATGGAACGTGTAGACTTGGGGAACGTACACACTTGGATGAAGAATGTACAGACTTGGGGAATGTACACACTTGGATGAAGAATGTACAGACTTGGGGGAAGGTATGCACTTAGATGAAGAATGTACAGACTTTGAACGACGTGTAGACTTTGGACGAAGGCTGTACAGACTTGGGGGAAGGTATGGGAATGTATAGACTTCAACAAATGTATGGACTTCAACGAATGTATAGACTTGCACTTGATGTATGGACTTCAAAGTGAATGGGATGTATAGACTTCAACGAATGTGACGTATAGACTTCAACAAATGGGATGTATAGACTTCAAAGAATGTGGGATGTATAGACTTGGGTGAAGATGTGGAATGTATAGACTTGGCAACGATGGTGAAGAATGTATAGACTTGGGTGAAGATGTGGAATGTCTAGACTTCGAAAATGATGTATGAACTTGAAGCTGATGTACAGACTTGAAGCTGATATGTGGACTTGAAGCTGATGTATAGACTTCAACGAATGTACAGACTTCATCAACAGTGTATAGACTTCAAAAATGCATGGACTTGAACGAATGTATAGACTTCAACATGATAAATGCATGCAGACTGGGATGATGAAGGGGATGTATAGACTTAACCAAATATGCAGGAAATGTGACGGTTCGGGCGTAGTGCGTCGGAGGCAGATAACGGCCATGAGCAAGACCGTTGAGAATGATTGACCAAGCAGAGGCCAAAACTGATCAGCAGAGAATGTAACGGCTCAGAGAGAACGCGTCACAAGAATATAACGGTCTAATGCTAGACCGTTAAGCTTGACAGAATAGGTTTGATCAAATTAAACCCACAGAAAATGTGACGGCCCAGCTCTGGCGCGTCAGAGGAAAGTGACGGTCTATCGACAGACCGTTAGATAATGAATTGTACTCTGAGACGGATTGAGCCGGAAGGGGCAAAACCCGAGATAAGAAGCCTCAAATCCATTCTAGACTCCTCCCAGACTTAAGATAAAGCCTTCCAATCCAAATCTTATCTCTTTAAAGCTGAAATCAAACCTTTAAAACTTGGAAACTTAGCCAAAATCGTATCTTTCTGAATTCTCTGCTAGAAGGCTGAAAAACCTCTCTTAAGGGCAGGAAAGAAGATGAAGAGAAGCTTCGACGTGATAGCTATGGAGGAGAAAGTCTACACCGGACCCAAAGCTGCAAGAAAGGAGTACGGAGAGCTACAAAGGCTGACCTCAATTCCCAAGCACCTAAGCTCCAATGCTCAAAGAGTGGTAAGCTTCCATGACCTAACCAAGTTCAGAAATTCCTGCACTTCATCTTCTTCCTCATGGTCTTCTTCTTTCCTTAGCCCCTCCCCGGTCCAAGATGCTATTCTAATCTGAAGTGGGTGGCTCCCATGTTAAAGGCACTCCCTTTAGAGGTTACATCAATTCTCAAAGCATGGCACCTCCAACCTCTCTTGGTTTTAGGCAAGAATTTCCAGAAATTGACATTAGATTGGCCTAGTATTTCAGCCCTCATAGAGTTGTGGCATCCACAAACACATACCTTCATCTTCCCTTCCTTCGAAGTAAGAGTCCTATTGGAGGAGGCAGAAACCTACCTTGCCCTTCCTAAGACTAAGGTGGGGGATGAAGATCGAGTTTGCTACACAATTGAGCCTATCGACCCGTCCTTAATTTTGAGTGATTTCATCCATAATCCAAAGGACGTGAGGACCATGATCATCCCACACCACATACACTTGATACCCTTGGCACAATGGATAGTCTCTCATTGTAAAAACAAGTGGGAGAGACACGAAGCAATAGCCAAGGCGGTGGCGGTTTGCTTATGTGGAGTCTTTCTTTTCACTACAACCGACCACCTTTTAGATACCCAAAATCTCAGCATTATTAGTGGGTTGTGGCGGGGAATGTCCATCTCTCAAGCGATCCTCTCATACCTCTATGAAGGACTAAGCTCTGCTTGCCTAGGAGGACCCTTATTCGGCTCCATGATACTCCTTGAGTGTTGGATGGGAGTGAGAATCAAGTTCCAATCAAAGGAGGACATTAGTTCTGCTAGCTGGATCTTCGGGAGCCACCCTCTCTTCTTCATTGGAGGGGCATCTGGATTTTCTTCACAGGTTGAATGCAAGACGGCGGACAAGAAAATACAGGATGAATGGCGCCTCTTCTTCAACACCTCGCCAACGGACAAATTCATCATGCGACCAAGGATCCTTCGGAGCGCTCTTCTTAGAATACCGCGACGTCAAGGCCTGGACCTCCAGCTAGTGGGAAACACCACCATGGCGATCTACAACCCACACCGGTGCCATCTTCAGATCGGGCTTCCTCGAACCAAAGTTTTTGCACTATCACACTACCCTCCTCTTCTACCTAGGAAGATGGGGACCGAGGAAGATGAAAGAGTAGTACGAAACGTGCTGACCACGTGGGAGATCAGCAAGGTGCGTCCGTGGCAAGAAGAAGTTGAAGAGAACGACGAAGCACGTCGTGACTACGTGAAAGAGTTGAGGAAGATCCATCCTCTTGCGGATAAGAATCTGAATGTGATTTGATTTCTTTTATGAATGATGTATTTTGACAATCAGAGTTGGAATTTTTATCAATCTCATGTTTCATTAAGTTCACTTGAATAAGATGGGATTGCCTCAGTTGAATGGATGTGCATTTGTGGCTTGATTTGGTTAGAACGACCAGCAGAACCGGGCTTCTGGAGAATGTAACAGATCTGATCAGGGCCGTTACAAAGAGATAACGGTGGGGAGATAGGCCGTTATAGTGTATGCTCTGAGAACTAAATCCTCTGGAGGAAGTAACGGTCCAACGATGGACCGTTACGAGTAGTAACGGTCGTGCCCCAGGCCGTTAGAGAGAGAGCTGCTGAGAGAGTCAAAGTGAAGGCCTGAAGAGATGTAACGGGCTAGCATGGACCGTTAAACGAATGTGACGGCCCGTACTTGGTGCGTCACAGCCTTGAACCTAGATAGTTGTGAGATTTCAGCTTTGTTCTTGGTCCTGTGTTCTGCACATACTTAAATATGGAGCAAGTTAGATCTGTTCTTAGACTCAACCCCTTGCCTCGAAGCGAGTTAGATAATGACCGTTTCTTGATATTTGGTCAAGGGGTGGAGCCTTATTAAATAGGCGGGAAAAAAACATAATAGAAATAATGCGATGCATGCGATGCATATGATGGTATTTTTGGATTTTGGAAAATATATTCGAATTTTTGTGTGTTTTGGAAATATTTGATGTTTTTTTTTGGATTTTTAAAATATGTGGTTTTTTGGATTTTTGAAATATATGATGTTTTTATGATGTTTTTGGATTTTAAAATATATGATGTTTTTGGATTTTAAAATATATGATATTTTTGGATTTTGAAATATATGATGTTTTTATGATGTTTTTGGATTTTGAAATATATGATGTTTTTGGATTTTGAAATATATGATGTTTTTGGATTTTGAAATATATGATGTTTTTAGATTTTGAAAACCAGGGCTTTTCCTTACCAACGCGAGCCCTCCGCATCGTATTGAGAGTCCCGAGGTTGGCGTGCAACGAGGTGACAACCCCTGACCAAGGCCCAGATTTTCATGACGGTGTTTCTACCAGGGACATACCCAGGGTACTAGTTTCAATCCTGAAAAAGGAAAATAGAACACGGGGGTAAGCTTAGACCAGACTTACAAGTTTTTAGGACTTTAGTTCCTCTCCAGACAACCCATTAGAAATTTAGTCTGTTGCGCCGGGGCTTTGCGTCCGTCATCGAACCTTTGTCCACTCTAGGCATGCGTGCGACCGGGCTCATTCGTCCCGCGGGGAACTGTACTGCCACTCTTGTCATGCCTAGATTTCTTGTCTTTCTGGAGCTTTTGAATTGTATTCAATAGACCTTCGAGATGATACTTTTGATTTTTGTCGTAGAGATTAATCCTTTGCTTTCTTTTTCTTGCTCTTTTGCTTGTGGCGTTAGGTCATAACGGACTGCCCCTATTTGAGACCCCCTCTTGTCAAGGTGCCTGGATTGGTTACCGCCTCCTTATTTACTTCTTGCCCCTGGATTCAGCCGAAGGAAGAAACGGACAGGGATGTAGACTTTCCCCCAAAGCATGGCCAAGGAGAAACGGTGTCTTTTAAAGCGGAAAACCTGACCAGGGATGTCGTGTAGTGTGTGATTGCCTTTACTCGAGACCCTTTTTAGAGAAACAGGAGGAACATCTTGTTGCCCGGGGTGGCGCTGATTAGACTCTAAGGAAAGAACCGCTTAAGGTACAACCCATTCCACGGGTGAGAGAGCTCCTCACCTTCCGCATTTACTAAGTGATAAGCATTCCCTAGATAAGCTTCTTTTACGACAAACGGCCCTTCCTAGTTAGGTTGTAATTTAGACCTAGGACCTGCAGACCGAATGAATTTACGTTTCAAAACCATATCACATGTTTGAAATTTACGTTCGATTACCTTCTTTTGAAAATAACACGAAACTCTCTTTTGATAAACGGATACGTGATCGGCCGCGTTCATCCTCTTCTCATCTAAGAGTTCCAACTGGACAAGCAACGCCTCTCGACGTTCATCGAGATTAAGTTATTTATCGAGCTGCACTCTAAGAGAAGGGATCAAGATCTCATATGGGAGCACTGCCTCCATCCCGTAGGTAAGAGCATAGGGAGTTTGTCCTATGGGAGTACGGACGGAGGTGCGGTAAGCCCACAGAGCTTCCACTAATCGTTCTGGCCAATCAGAAAACTTATGAGATTCGCATGTTTTCTTTATGATTTTAAGAAGGGTTTTATTAGTGGCCTCGGCTTGACCGTTGCCTTGAGGATAATATGGAGATGAATGATGCAATGCTATATTGAACTTCTTACATAGATCCTTGAGCTCTTGAGATACACACTGGGGTCCGTTGTCATTGATGATGCTGCTTGGCACTCCGAACCGTGAGATGATATTCTTCATGATAAAGCGGCACACCGTTGAAGCTTTGATCTCTGCGTACGCCTCGGCTTCGGCCCATTTGGAGAAGTACTCAGTGGCGGTAAGGATAAAGGATTTCTGCTTGGTCTGAGAATTAGGATCACCGAGCGGGCCGACAACGTCGAAAGCCCACATAGAGAATGACCAAGGAGCAGAGAGAGGGTGGAGAGATGAAGTTGGGGCATGGATTTTATCAGCATGGAGTTGGCACTTAAGACACCTCCGGACATAGAGGGAGCAATCTTCCTCCAGAGTGGGCCAGTAGTATCCCTGCCTAAGTATTTTCTTCGCTAGAGCCTGGCCATTGACATGACCTCCACACTCACTAGAATGGGCTGCTTCAACCACTTTCCAAGCCTCATTATCATCCAAGCATCTCATGAGCATTCCATTAGTAGCGCGCCTGTATAGTTCTCCTGCAACAATAGTATACCTTGAGGCGGCTCTCCTTATTGACTTGCGCTGTTCGGCGTTTGCCCCTTCTGGGAATGATCCTTTTTTACAAAACAACTCGATTTCGTGATACCAAGGCCACTCTTCTTCGTCCAGAATCTCTTCTAGCTCCATTAAAGATACTTCCTTTAGATCTTTCTTCTCAGCCCTCGCCTCTACAGCTTTTCTAAGGTTGATGAACCAAGGGTCCTGAAGAGAGGGTACGTCCAATCTCTGAACGACGATAGTCTCAGTGTTCCGACTGAGAGGAAAAGATAGAGAGGAAGCAAGAGATGCTAGAGCGTCAGTTAGGATGTTCTAAGAACAGGGAGTATGGATGTAGATTAGCTTACGGAATTGCCTAGCAAGAAGCGTGACCAAATCTTGATATGGCTTGAGTTTGGGGTCACGAGTACGGTAAGTGGATAGAACTTGCCGTAAGACGAGCTGAGAGTCTCCGATGATGTTCAAGTAACGTGCACCTAGGAGATAGGCGTGCTTCAGTCCAGCCAGGAGAGCTTCGTACTCAGCGATATTGTTGGTAGCAGGAAATCGAAGTTGATAAGCAAAGGGAATAGTTACTCCTTCGGGAGTAAGCAGAATAGCGTCGATCCCTCGGCCTTGAGAATTAAGTGCACCATCGAAGTGCAGAGACCAGAAGGGATGGTGAGAGAGAACTGAGAGATGCTCATCATGGAAATCGTCCTGAATAGAATCAGTGTGAGGAATAGGAAGATGGGCAAGATGCTCAGCGATGGCATATCCTTTGACCGCCTTCTGAACGACAAATGTGATCTCGAATTGAGAGAGGAAGCTCTGTCAGCGAGCTAACCTACTAGAAAGGACGGGCTTTTCTAAGAGATAGTGAATCGGGTCCATTCTAGAGATCAACCTAACTGGGTGGGCAAGGAAATAGTGTTTAAGCTTCTGAGCTACTCACACTAAGGCGGCACAAGTCTTCTCCATAGCGGTGTATCTAGACTCAGCTGGGTTAAACAACCGAGAGAGGTAATAAGCAGTCTGCTCTTTCCCTTCATCGTCTACTTGTGCTAATACCGCCCCTAGGGAGTCTTCGATAACCGAGATGTATAGGATTAGGGGTTTCCCAGGGACAGGAGGTTGTAAAACCAAGGGATTGGATAGATATTCCTTTAAGTCCTTGTAGGCCTTTTGACAATCTTCATTCCATTCAAACTTAACCCCCCGTCTTAAGCAATTCATAAAATGGACGGCACCTTTGAGAATGTTGGGATATGAATTTTCTAATGAATTGCAATCGACCGATCAATCCTCGAAGTTCTGTAATGTTCTTAGGCGGAGGCATGTCCATGACGGCCTGTGCTTTGTTAGGATCAATCTGGATCCCCCGTTTGCTCACTATAAAACCTAACAGCTTCCCTGAAGAGACTCCGAATACACACTTCTTCGGATTCATCTTAAGCTTGTACTCCCTGGCTCTTTGCAGCACCTTAGCCAGAATAGAGGGGTGTTCTTCTTTGGTTCTTGACTTCACCAAAATGTCATCCACGTAAGCTTCCATATAGATATGCATCATGTCATGGAAGATGGCCATATAGTCACTCATTTTTTTCTCCTCATGCGTTTCTCTCTCCTCATGCTCTCTCCCCCTTGGAGCCTCTCCCGCGCGAGGTTGTCCCTCCCGTGGTCATCCCCTTGTTGCTGCGTTTGAGCTCCGGCGATGGCCGCCGGTGAGGGGGGAGGCACAAGGCCTCCCCCCTCCCCTCCGGCCTTCTCACGCCAGCCGCCGTCCGGCCTTGTGGACCCCCCAGCCGCTCTCTCCTCTGCCTGGCCCGCCCTAGGAGCTCCCTGTCCGGTGGTGCTTCCCTCCTCGGCTCTTCGCTCTGCGGTTCCTGCCTGCCCTTCCACGGTGCCAGCTCCTTCAGCGTTTGCGGGTCCGGGCCATCCCTCGGCCGTCATCCCTCCGTCTGGCGGCCTCCTCGGCGCTCACCAGCCGACCGTCTCTCCTGCTGGTGGTCGTGCCGGCAGTGTCGTGGCTGCCGTCCAACCGCCCTCGTCCGCTCTAGCCTCGCCTTCTCCGACGCCGGAAGATGGCCCGGCTGCCTCTTCTTCTCCGACAGTGGCTGCGCGATCAGGGGTCCCTCTCCCCGCCGGCGAGCCATCCTCCGTGTCTCGCCCAACCGCATGTTGCCACGTTTTTGCCATCTCCAACACGCCTCCGAGCCCATCGCTTCTGGAAGGGCATGGACACATCACCGGGTCTCACCCAATCGAACTAAGCCACGTTGTTGGCCTCCCCTACACGTTACTGGGTACTCAGCCATCGGGCGCATCTGGGCCCTCCACCGCCTCCCATCAGTTGTTGACCTGTGTTGACCGTGATGGGACTCCTCCCCAAAACGGCACTCTGTTTTTGGGTCCGCCTCCGGCCGGTGCTCCCTCGTCGGCCTCGGCGGTGCCGGTGGGTGACCATGCAGTTCTCCGGCACTCCTCCGGTGCCCCTCTGCCGGCGGTGGTGGGTCTCGCCGCTGCTTCCGCGCCTCCGGCCATCCCTCCGGCACTGGTGGCCACTCCGCCGATCCCTCCCCTCATGGTGCCGCAGGGATCCTCTATTTTTGTGGGCCAGCCGGGCTCTATCCCTCGCCCCTCGGCCGCTTCGACAGGGGTCTCCCCCCCCGTGACCGGTGCCGTCAGCGTTCCCTCCTCTTCGGCACCACCGCTTCCACCAGCTAAGCAACCGTCGGCGGCTTCTGTCCGGCCCCTTGCGCCCTTTGCTCCCTTTTGGCCGGCGGGGATAGCTTCTTCTGTTGATGAGGTGGGGGGTGCTCTCCCTGCCGTCGCCCCATCCTTCTCTCAAGTGGTGCTCAGCTCCTTCACGCCGCCGGTCCTACCCCTTTCTGTCCACGCTCCGGCTTCCACCGACTCCGGCGAACCTGCGGCCTTCTTCTCGTTGGAAGAAGTCCAGGTCACGTGTAGACCGCTTGCCTTTGCCGTTATAGCCAGGACTCCCAAGGGCAGGCCTCCCTTCGCTGATATCAGGGCTCACCTAGCCCAGCGTTTTCAGTTCCAGCATGACTTCCTGCTCAGTGCCATGGACCGTCGCCACCTTCTTCTACGCTTCTCCAACCGGGAAGACTATCTGAAAGTCCTCCTCAAAGAATCTCTGCTCGTCCACGGACGTCCCTTCTGGTTCTTCCAGTGGGCGCTTGACTTCAAGCCGGAGTTTGACTCCCCTCTTGTTCCGGTCTGGTTGGAGCTGCCGTGCCTTCCTGTCAACTTTTACCATGAAGCTTCCATCCTCTCCATCGCTGGCAGCATCGGGCCGCCTCTGAAGGTCGACCGGAACACGCTCTGCCTTACCCGTGCGCACGCGGCGCGGGTCTGCGTCCTCCTTGATGTCTCCAAGAAGCTCCCACACCGCGTGTGGGTCGGCATAGGCGGTGGCGGGTTCTGGCAGCCGGTGGTCTTCCCCGACCCCCCCACCTTCTGCTCCGGCTGTCACCGCCTCGGTCATCTGCTTGGTGACTGCAGGAAGAAGACCCCCCAACCGCCGTCTGCTGCCCCTCCTGGCTGTGAGCCTCCGCCGGTTGGGGTGGTGGCCACTGCTACTCCTGGTGGACGGCCCCGACATCCTGCGTCTGCTGCCCCTCCTGCTCAGTCCTGGCGGCCCTTGGCTGCAGTTGATGGCCCGCCCATCTCCCCTCTGCCTGAGATTTATCCCTCTCTGCCGGTCCTCTATCCAGCTCCGATCATAGCCATGTCGGGTCAGCCGCTGCTTGCCCCAACTTCAACCTCTGAGACTGCTGCCGTGGAGAGCGTTTGTGCCTTGGGGTCTCCTTCGCCTGCTGCCACGGGCCCCAACCCTGTTGTATGTGACGGCCTTACTCCTACTCCTTCCGCTTCAGTTGAGGCCCCTGTTCCAGCTGTGGCTCCCCTGGCGTTGTCTGCTCCCTGCGCTGCTATGGACCACCAGTTCGGGTCTCATGCTGCCGGCGTCACGGCTGCCTTCTCTGGTGGCTCCTCCATAGTTGCTACCTCTTCCACCATTGCTGCTCCTGAAGGTTCGTGCACGGGCCCCGTGGCTTCTACTGGTCTTACCTCGGGCCCACTGGTGGGGGCGCCGGTCCAAGGAGTCGTGCTTGGTCCTCCCGACCAGGTGGTTGTTCAGTCCAAGGAGCCCCCCCCCCCTCGGCCCCTTGGATGGCCGTCTTAACCCGGACGCTGTCTCTTGGTCCCCGGGGATGGGGACCCCCCTATCGGCGATCTCTGTTGATGGTGTGGGCGACTCCCCTCCGCCTGCAGCTGCTCCTACCTCTGCTGCGTCCACTCGCCTTTCTTTCGCTCAAGCTCTGAAGCTGAAGATTAACCGCGAACCGCCGGGGCCGGCTCCCCCACGGGACTCTTCTCCCCTTCCATTGTTTCCTATTCAGGGGGAGCCCCCCCCGTCCTTTGTTGGCGGTATGCCCTTCCCTCCTATCATCCAGGTGCTCACGATCCCCGGTCTTGAGCCCTCGTCGCGGCCCGTTGACATCCACGCGGCTCATGCCCACTTCGTCGGGGCCCTGGGGATGGATCGTTCGCGGCCGTCCTCCTCGACAGATGGGGTTGCTCCTAGGCGTTCACATCGGCGATCTAGCTCTTCGTCTTCCTCTCGGGATTGACCTCTTGCTTTGGCTTTAGCCTCCGTTGCTATGTTACCTATGTATCTGGTCGGGGTTGTTTTCCCCGCTGTATCTTTTGCCCACCTTCTTTGGGCTTCTCCTCCTCTCCCTCTCCCTCTGTTATTGTTCTATGGTCCTTTATGAAATGAAAATTAACCTGAGATAAAAAAAAGATGGCCATCATCGCCCTTTGATAGGTGGCACCTGCATTCTTCAGACCAAACGGCATAACCACATAACAATATGTGCCCCAGGGCGTGGTGAAGGAGGTTTTCTCTTGATCTTCTGGAGCGAGACGGATTTGATTGTATCCTGAGTAACCGTCCATGAATGACAACGATTCGTACCCGGCGGTACTATCGACCAAGACATCAATGTGAGGCAGCGAGAAATCATCCTTGGGACATGCTTTATTGAGATCCCTGAAATCGATGCAAATACGCACCTTTCCATCCTTCTTGATGACAGGGACTATGTTTGCCACCCACTGAGGATATAGAACAACTCTGATGAATTTGGCTTTATATAACTTGTCAACTTCTTCTTTAATCCTTAAGGCTGTGTGGGGGTGAAATCTTCTTGACCGTTGTTTCACAGGTGTTGCCCCTGGTTTAAGCACGAGTCGATGTTCCACTAAAGAGGGGTCAAGACATGGCATGTCCTCATAAGACCAGGCGAAGGAATCGCTATACTCCCTTAGAACCTTGATCAAATCTTCTTCTACTTGTGGAGGGAGATTAGCGGCAATAACGATGGGCCTTGGGTCGTCTTCAGTTCCCAGATTGATTTCGTTCGTAGGTTCATCCACGGCTGACGATGGCTCGTTGAATTTCTTAAGTCCTTGTGCGTACAGATCAGCAGTGTCATCTACGTTGATGTCCTCATTAACTAGATCTTTTTCATCCAGGATTTCATATACGCCGAGTCCGTCATCGCTCCACGCCCCTTCTATTTCTTCTTCCTCTTCAATCATAATTGCCGTAGCAACAAATTCTGGACATTTCAAAAGGGCACGACAACGTTGAGCTAGGTCTTGCAAGAACCTATCAGGAACATATTTGGGAGGACGCGCAAGCGGGCGCGGCTCAGAGGAGGAAGGGTTGGACGACCTAGAACAAGACCCGACTTCTTTAGACCTAACTAATTCTACTTCCGTAGACTCGATAGACCATAATCCTAACCTAGGAGAAAGGAGACCTAGTGGAAGGGAAGGAGCAGGGGACTCTTGGCCCTGGGATGAGGATGGAGACAGGGTAGCATAATCTTCCACTGAAATCTTCGTTTCGAATTTGACGTTTTTTTTGGAGATCAGCAGAGACTACACCGCAAGATGGAGGAGGCGGGAGCTGCATAGGGAATAGCTCGGGGAAGATACAGTCAAAGAAGGGATCGGAAGATGAGAACCACATCTCGTGGAGTTGGGCGTTGGGAGGAGGAGGAGTGAATAGAGTGGATAGATCAATGGGCGGGCAATGTCCGCAAGCACAAGGAATAAATAGAATTTCTGGCGGATCAACGAAGGATGGATTTATCATGATATGAGGAAGACGGGGTAAGAAATCACATTGCTGGAGGAGAGATTGAAAGCGGGAGGGAGACGAAGAAAAGATAATCGGCGAGCTCCCCTCCTCCCGTGGATCATCAACTGGCCGCTTCTTCGGCCTCCATTGCACGAGCCGAGCCTCTTGCTTCTTCTGGTACTCTTCTTCATGAAACAACCCCTGAAGGGCTTGACCATAATCAAGCATATCATCTTCTGGCCTCTTCAGTGCTGGCGGTGGACTGGCAATCGGACATACTGTATTTCTCCCTGACGGAGCTGGCTGTAGAGCTAATGTGCCGGGCTGGAGAGGCCCTCGGACAAAGTGTTGACGGTAGTCCCAGGTGAGTGGCCCAGAATCACCCATCATAGATAATGTGGTTTCTCGATAGCCAAGACCTCTTTTGCCCATCTTTCTTCCCTTGGGTATGGGCTTGGTCATTCCTTGTAATTGTGCATCGAGGCCTCTCCCCGGTTGGTAGCCCAGTTTTAGTATAATGTTCCAGCCTTTTGAGTCTCAGATCTGGGGCTTCATCTTGATGTTAACTGGAGTAGTGATGGGCCTAGGAGGTGTATAAGCCGAAGGGAAGTTTAAATCCAGCACTGATATGACGGGTCGGCTGCTTGGCCAAAGTGTAGGAAGAATCTGTTCTGAAATGGCCTTAACCGATTGAACCGTGGACAAGCTCTTGACTTTGACGACCCTCCCTTGGAAAGGGAATTTGACGCACTGATGTACGGTGGAGGGTACGGCACCAAGTGTATCAATCCATGGACGACCCAAGATCGCCTTAAACATGGGGTCAATGTCCAGCACATAAAATTCCACAGGCATAGTAAGGGGCCCGAGCTCCTCTTGAATAGTGACTACCCCGTGACATGCTCTCCTTGAGTTGTCATATGCTGCTATAGTGGTGGGGGTAGGTCGTAACAATTCTTCAGATATATTGCAAGCTCGGAGAGTACTGAGTGGGCATACATTAATTGAAGCCCCTGTGTCAACCAGTGCTGCCTCGATGCTGACTTTGTTCAGAATGATTGTAATGCAGAGCGGCATTTGCTGAGCTTCTGGAGGTGCTAGCTCGGTTTCTGAGAATGTAATTGCCGGCCCTTTAAAAATAGTTGCTAGTGCTGTTGGTAAGCTGTCAACTACCATGTCCTCGCTGACCATCACCTTCTGTAGGAAATCCCTGAGAGCGTCCTCGTGCAGGGTAGACCTTTTGATAAGTTCCAGAACTGACATTTTGGCAGGTACTCGGTCCAGATGATATAGAAAGTCGTATTGAGTACCCGGTAGAGGTTCGGCTTCTTCTTGTTCGGCCGTTGGCTGAGAGGACTGGGGATTGGAGGTAGTGGGGTAATTCCGATGGAACAACTTCCCGCTTCTTAAGGCGCAATTTCCCGCAGCGTCGGGAGATGATATTAGTGCCCCGGTAGGGTGGATGAGTGGAATAGACTGCGTAGGAGAGGTGATTTGGTGGTAGGTAATGTTGGGGTTAACAACAGATGGTGGCCGGATGAGTGGCGTGCGATGAGCGGAAGGTGGGGTGATGATGGGGGATGGTGCGGATGGTGGGAGGATGAGTGTAGGCAGGGTGATGGGCGGAGGATTGGATGAGGGGATGGTTATGACCGTAGCGGGGGTAACTAATGGTGGGTATGATGGTGCTGTAGGTGGTGGTGGATTTGCTGGTGTGGGTGTGAATGGAATGACAAGCGGAGAGGGTGTTGGGTGTGTAGGGAGGATAAATGAAGGAGTGAGGGGGTTGCGGTGGTTATGGTGGAGGGCCATTACTTGTGGTGTAGTACCATCATCATCAAAAGACCACTCGGTGTTAGGAGCCGGGGGTTGGACTACATTGACTTGCGCCGGTGCCGGCGGCTGAGGTTGTGGAGCGGGCGGATGGTTTGGCATCGGATTTTGATGGATCCCCAGATCCTGAACCTGCTGTGGTTGCTGCTGTTGTGGCGACTATTGCGGCTGCGGTGCTTGATGCTGCTGCACTTGCTGCCTCTGCGACTGCCTTCTCTTTTCTTTAATCTCAACAATGGCCCTGTGCATTTCGGCCCAATCTATCCTCTATCCTTCATGAAGATCATATATTAGGTCCCGGAATTGAAAACATCCTTTAGTGGTATGTCCCGGTTGCCTGTGGAACATACAATACTTCGTCTGATCAACGGCCGGATTCCAGTTGGGCCGTTCCGGAGGAAGCTGTATAGCATTAACCGACATAAGAGCCGAGAAAATATCCGTGAGGGTTTCTGGCAGTGGAGGATATTGTGCCCTCTTGGGAGGCTGGCGTTTGTTGTTTGGGTTGTTGTTATAGCAGTTGGGTGGAGGGACGTTGTGGTATTGCGGGGGTGGTGGTGGTTGCTGTGGTACGGCAAAGGTGTTTTGTGGAATGGTGATGGTGGGCGGAGGGTTTTGCGAAGTGATTTGGAAGTTCTGTGGAGCGGGATTTTGTGGAGTGCGGGGGGTTTGAGGGAAGCGGAAAGGTGCGTTTTGGAATGGAAAAGCAATGGCTTGAACCTGCTCATTTGTTTGGACCCCTTCTGTAACCGGCCCTTGTGACTTCTTATGGTACTTGGGCTTTTGGTTTTCGAACAGAGAATGGATAGGGGAGTCCTTGAACTGAGTCTGAATAAAGCGCGCCCGGCTATATAGTTGGTGCATGTTGGCTATGTCGTTCATTGCCAGGATGTTTCGGAAGGTTGGAGTAGCATTTGAAAAAAGTAGCTTGACCTTCTCTTCCTCCGGAATATGGCCGGGCACTCTAGCGGCCATCTGCCTCCACCTATCTGCATAAGTGGCAAACTCCTCATCTGTTTTCATCTTTTCGGCCACGAGATCTGTAAAAGAATATTCCGGGCCAACCCGGTCTTGAAACCGCTGAATAAACTTGTCTTTTACTACCTTAAAGCTCTCAGCTTCTTCCAATGGCAGAGAATAAAACCATTCCAGTGCAACACCGTCCAATGATCGGCGGAATAAATACGCCATAAGACGATCATCATATTGGAATTGGGTCGATTCATATAAGAAATCCCTCACGTGAATAAAGGGATTGCCGTTCCCGTCATATTTTCTATAATTGGGGAGCTCAGACTGGGGAGGGAACCTGATGTTCTGGAAACTAGGAACAGGAACATCGGCCAAGGGTTGTGGGCCAACCCGCTTCTGGAGGAAGTCGAGTTGTTGTTGCATGGTGGCCCATTTATCAAGTAATTCATGCTCTCTAGATGGAGCAGGGGTAGCAAGAGATGATGCTTGAAGTTGAGGAGCAGAGGGGTGAATTGTAGTAGGAGGTGGGAGCCCATAATAAGGAGCCGAAGGGTAAGCGGCCGACATAGGGGGTCCATGAGAAGGATATTGGGCCCGAGATTGACCCAGATTGGAGTGGGCTTGGACCACCCCTGACTGAGGGTGCAGAAAATCGGAGGGACCCAGCAGGACTTGTGGAACAAGTGGGCTAGACAAGTGATGATCCATCTGAGTGAAAGAAGGGATAGGAGACTTCCCTTTGTCTAAAGATTGCTGGGCCGAAGCGGAAGATTGGCCCGTCTCCATGCCGGTTAATGTGATGGTCCGGGGTTGGACCGGAGTGAGATTAATTGGAGTGGGCTGGATGAGAGGATTGGATTGACCCTTCATAATCGTGGGAGGGGAGATATTGGATCCTTGCATGGCCTGAGAGACAGTTTGGAGTTGGGCCGGATCCAATTGGGCCATCATCTGGAGAATGGAGCCCGCAGAAGGAGTAGAGAAGGAAGGGGTAGCCTGACCACCTTCCATGGAGGTAGAGGACGGAAGAGGGGCCGTCCCCTCTCCAGAAGAGAACGAGGTAACCCTAGCAGGGTTTTCAAGAAGCCCTTGAGGAAGAGAATCCTCTTGGGAACGGGGAGGATTGAAAGAAGCCATGGTGGATTCGAAGAGCGGATTTGAGTAGAACTTGGAGAATGAGTTGACCCTAGGAGGTGCTTCCAACTGACGAAAACAACTCCACATGCAATGAACAACCTTAACAAGATGCAAACAACACAACACAAACACACAATGAGCAACCAAACTTAGATGATTTATCACAAAGATGTAAGTAGTAAGAGATGAAGACACTCAAAGTCAACCAAGTTGTTTAATATGATGCTTCAAGATTCTTATGATTTCTCATTTGGAACTTTAGTGGATGGATTAATATGAGCTCTCAACAATAGGTTCCTGATGGGAGATGGATGTAAAGCTTGGTTTGACACTAAGTGTGACCGCTCCTTCACTTATGCAACCCTAGACACGGGGTGGAAAAGGTACAACCGGCCCGGCGTCCTTGTGGGAATCCACGGCTCGCGGAGACTTATGGAGGTCCCTGGTGTGATTTCCTAGTCAGCCCCAAAGAATATGGAGACGAGAGGTCCGCACACCAAGGTGGGAAAATGCAATCTAATGTATGAAAGTATGAATGAATCTATGTGCACCGGAGTGCATGCAAAATCTAGCCTAGAATCTAGCAAACAACTATGCACACAATGATGTAAGTATGTAGAACAATCAGGGAGGAAGTCAGATATCACCCAAGTAAGGAAATCACAGCAGAAACTGCAGAAAGTAATGCACCTCGGGATGCGTACCTATCTGTAGTATAACGGTCTATAGACCCTGTGTCAGAAGATAATAACGGTCGAAGGCCAGACCGCCAGAAGTAATATAACGCAGAGCACCAGGACCGTCGGAAGTGCCAGAGAGCCAAAAACAACCAGAAATAAAAGGGAAATCCGTGAAAAGCCCGCACACAGGATCAGGCGTATAACGGTCCAACGCCCCTGCGTTAGAGTGGAGTAACGCAGGGATAGAGGGCCGTCAGAACACCCAGAGGACTAGAAATAAGATGAAGTAAGAAGGAGATCCGAGGACAATCAAACAAGGGAATGATGGCAGGTTTAAACAGAGATCAAGACACTATTGGCACAAGTTGTCCCACCGTGATCGCCAAAAAATTATCTGTTGATTTGTTTTGCTTCTCTTCTTCTCTTTGTTTTATGTGCAATAAGGATGATAGGCAAACATCAAAGATCTCAATCAACCCAAGGACATGCGAACCATGAACCTAGGCAACCAGAACAAACCCTAGCATGGGCATGCCATCGCAATCATCAAACTAAACTAAGGGAATAAAGAAAAACACGCGCCGGGGCGTGGAGCAAAAGCAAATAAAAAACACACCGCAAGGGTGGAGCAAGCAAAGAGGATAAGAGATATGAGATGGAGAGAAAGCTAATGCCCAATACTAAGAAAGAATGTGATCGCCACCAAAGTAGAAACAAGCCAAAGACTTGAAAATACCTTGGAAATAGGTGGATGAAGCACCCACCCACGGGAGAGAGAAAATCAGGGAAATCTGCAAATCAACAGAATTTAACGGCCTAAAGCCCACGCGTCACTGGGAAGTGACGGTCGCTCGACGAACCGCTATAAGAATCTGACGCGCCTGCACAAGACCGTCAAATAACCTGAAGTAATAGCTTGTGGATTCTTTTAACTCCAACTCTTCCAGCCGGCCAGAAGACTTGGGCCTCGTGTGGTGAACCTGTAAACCTGCCAAAGAACGTGAAAACACAAGAAAACAGACCCAAATTAGCCCTTTAAACAATATAGCATCAATTCTTCAATAAACTTCAATAAACTCTTAGCAAATCCTTGAAGATAATAACACCAAGAGTCCATAAAAATAAACAGAAGGTTCTGAGGATCAGATTTGGAAGAGAAATCAACAATTCAAGCTCTTATCTCGACCACGGAGTAGCATAGAAAAGGCCTGAACTGCCAGGACTCTCTGTTGGATGTAACGGTTGGTCGACAGACCACTACATGAAAATAACGTGCCAGGGAACGTCCGTTACATTCAACCTTATCTCAAAAGAGATAAGATCAATGGGAAGAAGATCAAATAAGTTGGACTCTCGAAGGAAAGTAACGGCCAAGGCTGGACGCGTTGGAATAAATAATGGCTGCACGACAGACCGTTAGAGTCAACGGATAAGCAAGAGGATAAGCTTTAGAACAAAGGCCTCAAACTTTAGGACTCTTCAATAAGTAACGGCCCCGGGATCATGCGTTATAATGAAGTAACACCCCCAGTGAGGACCGTTATTAACAATGAGGATAAAAAAAGGTGCAAAGCTTGCTAAGCTCATCGAATAAAAGGCCACAATAAACCACACTCCAACCAAGGAGAAGACCCAAGAAATAGGCTTAAAATTGATCAAGGAGACTCGACAAAGAGTGAACAACTCGGAGCATCATATGGATAAACAAGGAGATGACCCAACTTATTGGTCATAAAACTGGTGTCAACAATGAAGTCAACTCAAGTCAAAAGTCAACCAGTGACAGGTAAGATCAGTGCGCAGTCAGATCAGGTAATGCTCTGTCTACTCTCAAATCTGTGTTCATCTGTCATATGGCCTCGGTGCATTCATGCTTAACTCCTGTTGCTGCATAAACGTAAAGTCTGTACATTCCTAGTCCATGCATCGTGTGCTTCACGTTTTGTCCAAGTCTGTACATTCTTCACTTTAAAGTCTGAACATGGTTGCTTTGAAGCCGCATCAAGTCTATACATTGTCTCACACACACTCAAAGTCTATACACTGCCTCGCTGCATTACACAGCGTCTCATGTTGTGTCTCACGTTGCGTCCTGTGCATGCATCATACAAAGTCTATACATTGCATCGTCTTGAGACTAAGTCTATACATTGGACAAGTCTATACATCCGTGTTCATTGTGCACAGTTCGTGCATCAAGTCTACACATTGTCGCCTGCTCGTGCATCTCTTCTAAGTCTATACATTGCCGCTATGGCTGGGCATCATTTAGCAAGTCTATACATCCGTCAGTCTTGTCTCTTGCTCGCAAAGTCTATACATTCATGAGCTATGGCTGTGCATCGTTTGCATATTGCACACTAAGTCCATACATCACTGCACAAGCAAGTCTGTACATTCTAGCGTCTCACTTAGCGTCTTTGTGCATGGAGCATTCAAGTCTGTACATTGGCAAAGTCTGTGCATCGTTGGCTTGTGCATGCATCGTCTTTCAAAGTCTGTACATCGGTTAGTCTCACTCAACGTCTCATGCATTCAAGTCCATACACTATGCAGTTGGGCATCGTTCATTACAGCAAGTCTGTACACTCGATTGGTGGCTTGTTCATGCATCATCTATCAAGTCTATACATCGCTGCATTAAACATGTTCAAAGTCTATACATTGCAGCCTGTTCGTGTTCAAGCTTTCCAAGTCTATACATTGTTTGCCCTGCACACACAAGTCTATACATTGTCATGTAGCACACACACGAAGTCTAGACAGCCTTTGTGTTGCACGAACACAAGTCTATACATTGTCTCAAGCATACATAAGTCTGTACAATTTGTGTGGCTTGTTCATGCATGTGCTGTGTTGTCAGTGGGTCAGTTAAGCAAGTCTATACAGACTTGTTCCATGCGTTAGTTTAAGCAACTCAATACATTTATCGCATTGGTTCTTAAGTGCTAGGTTGCAAGTCTATACATGCTGTAGTTCAGCATCTTTACATACACAGCATGCACGCAGACAAAGTCTGTACAATCCCTTCCATGCATTCTAAGTCTATTCATGCTTCGAATGGCATCAACTAGAGTCTGTACAGTCTTTATTTTAAAGTATGTACACGGTTGCCTTGTTGACTTAGTAAGTCTATACATTCGCTATGGCTTGTTCATGTATCTTTCTCATCAAGTCTGTACATTGCTTGACAGCATGCCTGTGCATTCATCGTCAATTTACATACTCTCCTATATGCATTTGTGCATTGTTCAAAACAAGTATGTACATCGTCCTTTGGTTCAAAGCTTGAACTAACTCGATGCATCCATTCTTCTCTTCTTTCAGGTTGATTCAAGCTGATGATGCACGTGATCCAAGAATAGAAGATGGCCCTGATCGTGACACGTGGAACCACTGTGCTGAAATGCTGCCACGTGGACTGAGGCCTCTGGGCGCGAATCATGGAGACCACACGCCCTAGCTGTCATCTGCTATATATATGAAGCTTCTTCATCTGTAGAAGACTGATCGTGATCGAAGTAGAAGCAGAGACAGAGTCTGCACGATCCAGAAAAAGAAAAAGAGAAAGAGAGAAGAAGAAGAAGAAGAGAGAGAGAGAGAGATCCTTTGAGAGCAGAGATCGAGAGAAGAAGAGAAGTGCAGCAGAGAAGAAGAGAGATAGAGAGAGAGATAGAGAGTTAGAGGAGAAGAAGGGAAGTTGCTTGAAGATCTGCTCCTGCTGGACCGTGGATCAAATCCAGACCAGTCAGCTCCGTTGAGAGCCACATTTGTGCTATCATCTTTTACAGCTTTCTGATTGCTGTATTTTTCGTCTCTTATTTTTTACCTTACACTTCCTTGTTTTTTGTTTTTCCGATACTCTGTAGAGAGGTCAGGGTTCATCTTGTTTGTTCAGGAGAAGGGAGATCTTAATCTCCGGTTGCAAGTGACTGGTGTCGCTTGTGGGTTCCCTCCTGGGTGGAGGAAGAGAGACCTCGGTCTCTGGTTGCTAGTGACGGGTAGTCACTAGTGGTTTCCCTCCGGTCTGGAGGAAGAGGGGAGGTTGTTCCCCTGGTCAAGCTGTTAGGCAGCACCTGTTTGCAGACTGAGTCTGCGGTTCTAGCTTTTGCTAGTGGAAGCCTCACTCCGGTTTGGAGTGAGGGGTGGACGTAGGTCTGGAGGACCTAACCACTTAAAAAATCATATGTGCAGTGGTTGTTTGCTTTCCTTTGCTACCGCTAGATGAATGTATAGGCGCGCTATACATGTTTGCTCTTTGGTTCAAAAGAGTTTTTGATTAAGTCCTAATTGTGCGAAATTTTTAAGGGTGGGATTCATTCACCCCCCTCTGAATCCACCGCACCGATCCTATCAATTGGTATCAGAGCGGTCTCTGACTTCCAGATCCAACAATTTGCAGAGGATCCTGCTGATTTGATTTCGTGCTTTACAGTTCCAGTGCGGTGCATTCTTCTTATATTGCTTTCTAGCTCATTGATATGAGTCTATTCGATTGCTTTATAATGGCATCACCTGTAGTTTTTGATGGTTCTAACTTCAAGAAATGGTCACGCAGTCTATGTGGTTTTATAAACTCTATAGATCCAAAACTGTGGAATCTCATTGAATATGGTCCACATGTTTTGCCTCGAGAGAAGAGTAAATGGTCCCAGAAGGATAAACGATTGAACAGTGAGAATATAAGAGTTCGGGACATTCTAAAGAATGTTGTAGACGTTAATGTCATTTCCTCTATTCTTACATGTAGGACTGCGAAGGAAATCTGGGATTCAGTGATCACATTTCATGAGAATCAGAAATGTCTTACGGCAAGAGGAAGTACCTCAAGCAATGAAGAAGAAGATCAGGTAAATTCTGAATCTGATTCTGACGAAATGACCTTTGATGATTTAAAGGAAATGTATGCTGAATTGTATGAAAAGTATAGAAAAATAAAATCTGAAAATAAAAGATTAAAGAAAAAGATTGATCAAAATTGTTCTGATTTATCATGTGAAAGTTGCTCAAAATTTAAACAATCTCATGATGCTTATCTGATTGATATTCGGAACTATAAGAAGCAATTGGAAGAAGCTGAAAATACAGGCTCAGAAATGAATCAACTGAAGCTTGAAAATGAAAAGGCTAAAAGGCTTCAACAAGAAAATCAAGCTGAACTTGGCAAGCATAAAGAACAAATTTCTGTGCTGAAAAACAAAAATAATGAACTTACTGTTAAGATTTCTGAACTAAAGAATGAGCTGAATTCATTAGGAAATGATCAAATCCTAATTGATGAAACAGTTCAGAATGAACAAATGAGAAAGGAGAATGAAGAACTGAAGCTGCTAAATTCTGCTATTTCTGAGAAGCTTTTAATGCTTGAAAAAGGGAAGAGTTCAATTGAAAATGAATGTGAGAGAGTGAGTACTTTGATGGAAGAGATTGACAATTACAAAGTCATCAATACTATGTTTAATGAAAAGATCACAAACTATGAATTGCTCATCTCTTCTCTTAAATGTGAGATTTTGGAATTGAATAAGTCTCTGTCTGATTCTTTTAAAAATAAAGAAAATCTGAAAGCGGCGTCTAAAAAGAAAGTCTTTGATGGAGGCAGTAAGCAGGAAGTGAGAAAAAAACTGTACACAACCATTGTGCGTAGCTCTGAGTTAGCTAGCACTTCAGCTTCTTCTTCAGACGTGTTTTCTAATCAGAGAGAAACTCAGAAAAAGAAATCAAAACAGAATAAAAATATGTATGCTGAAATTTCTCAGGTCAAACTGCCCTCTGTTAATAGAAAGAAGGTGAAATGTTTCTATTGTGGTAAACTCGGCCATGAGATGCATGATTGTTCTATCATGAGAAAAGATGATCTGAATGTTGATAAAAAGCATGCTAGGAACTTTTATGGTAAGAAATCCTCTTTTGTTCAAACGAAAAGAATTCAATGTTTTTATTATCATAAACTTGGACATCTAATGCATGAATGTAGGTTGATGGAAAAGGATGATCTGAGTGCTAGAAAATATCATGATAAAAATCCTTCATTTTAGAAAAAAGGAATTGAATGTTTTCATTGTGGAAAGATAGGACATACCTATGCACAATGCTGGCATGCACAGGGGAGTAACAATCGTTACAAATCTGCTAAAACCCCTGTGTATCAAAATGCTTTTGATAGAAATTCTAATTCATGTTTTCACTATGGCAAGATGGGCCACATTGCAGCCCAATGTTGGCATGCTCAGGGAAGGAAGTCTAACTATAAATCTGGTAAATTCCCTGTCAATAGAAACACTTCTGGTAGAAATGGATTTGTTTTTGAAAGGAAAACTCTTGCATGTCTTGAGTGTGGTAAGTTAGGCCACAGAGCTAGAGATTGTTGGCACACTAAAAATAGAAGAAGAAATGTTCATGTAAACATCAGAGAATTTCATTCACGTGCACATAGGTTTCATGATTATACTAATGTGCACATCAAGAACACAAAAATTGCTGTTTCATATCGTTATTGTGGTGGCTTTGGGCATTCTATGAATAATTGCTCGGTAATGAAAACTGATGATCTATTTGCCCAGAAAAAGTTAAGAGTGCCATTCAAGGGGATCACTGTCATTTCAGGACCCAAGACTGCTTGGGCACATGTTTGTGCAAAATAAACTTTGTTTTACAGGAATGCCTTGGCGTGAGAATAAGTTGGGGAAATAAACTAAGGCACTCAAAAGAAAACCCCTTTCTGAAATTTTCAGGTAAATTCTTTGCACTTCCTGTTCTTAGATTTACTGCATAGCATGTTAAATCTATTTTTGCACATTCTTTAATGTCCAGCATTGTCAGATTTAAATTTTCTGAACTCTCCTTATACATGATTTGCATATTGATGATTGTCTGAAATTGCATATGCATACATGTAGTGAATGCATTGCACATCATCATACTGAAAACTCCAAAAAGAAGTAACTGGCTACATATAGAACTGCATTGACACTGCATCTCTTTGCATAACCCTGGTATATTAAATGATAAGCTACTAAAAGGCAGGTGAAATCTACCTGGAGGTTCTTACTATGTGTGAGATGGTCCTTGAGACCAAGTTCTCCGTCTAGTACCATGGGTCATGTTGCTGCATGAGTCACAAAATCATATGTTCAATCTTCAGTGCAAACATTGCATGTATTCAAGGGGAGTCTGTCTAGCTCTTGCATGTCTTCATGCCACATGTGTCTTGCATAGTCACTGAAAATCTGATAGGACTACATATGCCCCCGATGCATCCATAAGCATAGTTCATGACATCCCGTACATAAAGTCCCATGCACTATCTTCATGACATATATGTTGATTCAATGCATTTAGTCAGAGGGAGTCAACCATTTCTCTAGTCTGAATTCAACTTCAATCATGGCATCTAGACAGGAGGAGTGCTTCATGCATATTTGGCTTCTTCTGTCCTGATAAATTCTGATTGATTGGCTATTCAACCGATATTCCTCATGTACAACCACACTTTCACTCATTCATCAGCCTATGCTCTTCTTGCATCATATACCATCAATTGGCATCATTGATACTCTGGCTGTTTCTGAAAGCTTTCTTGATGTAGCTGCAATTGAGAAGATCTCAAATTGTATACCTTGCTCATAAATCTGAATAATTACTTCAATAAGGAATCTTCTATTATACAGATTTATGAATATCAGAAAGATCAAAATGGTTTACATTTAATGTATTCGGTTAGGTTGGCTATAAATGTCCTGAAAAATATATGAATCAACTTTAATAAACCTTAACCAACTGATTCATGTGAAGTCTTGTTAAATCGTCTATAATCTGAAAATATGGAAATCATGACTTTATTTGGATGAAATACATGAAATCTGTATTGTTTTCAAACATGTGAACTTCTCGAAAATGTCTAAGGGTCAAATCTGTTGAATCTTGCATGAGCAATGACTTTGATCACAGAGAAACACATGTCCAAAGGACTGTGTCATGAGGTGTCTTAGTTAACTCTACCTAAAATTAATTGAAAAAGAGGCAGAGCAATGGCTGACACACTGAGAAACACATCTCACTTATCAAAGAAATGAGCTGAGGTATGTCATGAGGTGTAAATGTTAACTCTGTTAATTATAAAGCATGACTGTTAGTCACACTAAGTGCTTAGGGATATTGGCGTCTGATCAACGTATATCCTCTAGTTACAAGGTGTGCACTGAACTTGAGTGCTCTTGAAATTTGCTGCATGAAAATTCTTGTTGAACAAATTGCTATATTTGAAAAAGAATGCAAAGGATAATCTGCTATAACCCTTGATATGATCAAATGGTTTCATGCATGTTTAAACTCAATACTTAAGAGTGTATTTCTTAAAGAAGTCATTGAAATTGATTGAGTAAGATGGAGGGAGATTAATCAAGATGTTCATATGAGTTTTTGGTTCATTTGTTATTAAATCTTGATTTCAGATCTGAGTACAGAACTTTTTGTCAAACCTGGTATACATCATCTTTAAACCATGGAGTTCAATAAAAGTTTATTTATAAATCTTTATAATGGGAGACTCGCTGGAAAATTCGTTAGATTTATGAAATCGGTATACTCTTTGAAAATCTTGCTAAATGTGCTTAGTTCTTCTGCTCTCATTTGATCTCAGTATTTGACTGTGTTTCGTCTGACTATCTGCGATCTACTTCAATTGACTGTGCAACCTTTGTCAAATCTACATGCCGCTGTGGTCTCCTTCTCATCCACCTCATAAGACTCCATCTATTCAGGGGGAGCTTCCCTGTCATATGAATCATGCTGCATTGTAATTCATAAAGGGAGAGATCTTGTCAGCATCCTTCATGTCCATTTCTTCTGTCCATTGTTTAAGGGGGAGAACTCTGAGTTGTTTCATTCATTGAGAGGGAGTCTTTTACTTGCATAATAGCTCCTATATCATCTCCTTCAACAGTCAATGATCATTCTATTCTTTTTGATGTTGTCAAAGGGGGAGAAACTTTTGTGAGTCATCATTTGCAACATCAACTGTAACTCATGTCAGTTGTTGCATACATGGTGCATTACATGCTCATTTCTGAAAGAGCTATTCTATTGTGAATGTTCAGGTGAATCCATTGCAATGACTCATAATATTGCCATCATCAAAAAGGGGGAGATTGTTGTGTCCCCTATGGTTCTGGGGTTTTGATGATGACAATTTTATGTCTCATTATGTTTACACGTACACCCTTGATGATATAATCCTGATGTATTATGAGAAACTGTCAGAACATGTTTAAAGATGACTCACATGTCATGAAGTCAACTCAAGTCAAAAGTCAACTAGTGACAGGTAAGATCAGTGCACAGTCAGATCAGGTAATGCTCTGTCTACTCTCAAATCTGTGTTTATCTGTCATATGACCTCGGTGCATTCATGCTTAACTCATGTTGCTGCATAAACGTAAAGTCTGTACATTCCTAGTCCATGCATCGTGTGCTTCACGTTTTGTCCAAGTCTGTACATTCTTCACTTTAAAGTCTGCACATGGTTGCTTTGAAGCCGCATCAAGTCTATACATTATCTCACACACACTCAAAGTCTATACACTGCCTCGCTGTATTACACAACGTCTCATGTTGCGTCTCACGTTGCGTCCTGTGCATGCATCATACAAAGTCTATACATTGCATCGTCTTGAGACTAAGTCTGTACATTGGACAAGTCTATACATCCGTGTTCATTGTGCACAGTTTGTGCATCAAGTCTACACATTGTCGCCTGCTCGTGCATCTCTTCTAAGTCTATACATTGCCGCTATGGCTGTGCATCATTTAGCAAGTCTATACATCCGTCAGCCTTGTCTCTTGCTCGCCAAGTCTATACATTCATGAGCTATGACTGTGCATCGTTTGCATATTGCACACTAAGTCCATACATCACTACACAAGCAAGTCTGTACATTCTAGCGTCTCACTTAGCGTCTTTGTGCATGGAGCATTCAAGTCTGTACATTGGCAAAGTCTATACATCGTTGGCTTGTGCATGCATCGTCTTTCAAAGTCTGTACATCGGTCAGTCTCACTCAGCGTCTCATGCATTCAAGTCCATACACTATGCAGTTGGGCATCGTTCATTACATCAAGTCTGTACACTCGATTGGTGGCTTGTTCATGCATCATCTATCAAGTCTATACATCGCTGCATTAAACACGTTCAAAGTCTATACATTGCAGCATGTTCGTGTTCAAGTTTTCCAAGTCTATACATTGTCTGCCTTGCACACACAAGTCTATACATTGTCATGTAGCACACACACGAAGTCTAGACAGCCTTTGTGTTGCACGAACACAAGTCTATACATTGTCTCATGCATAGATAAGTCTGTACAATTTGTGTGGCTTGTTCATGCATGTGATGTGTTGTCAGTGGGTCAATTAAGCAAGTCTATACAGACTTGTTCCATGCGTTAGTTTAAGCAACTCAATACATTCATCGCATTGGTTCTTAAGTGCTAGGTTGCAAGTCTATACATGATGTAGTTCAGCATCTTTACATATACAGCATGCACGCAGACAAAGTCTGTACAATCCCTTCCATGCATTCTAAGTCTATTCATGCTTCGGATGGCATCAACTAGAGTCTGTACAGTCTTTATTTTAAAGTATGTACACGGTTGCCTTGTTGACTTAGTAAGTCTATACATTCGCTATGGCTTGTTCATGTATCTTTCTCATCAAGTCTGTACATTGCTTGACAGCATGCCTGTGCATTCATCGTCAATTTACATACTCTCCTATATGCATTTGTGCATTGTTCAAAACAAGTATGTACATCATCCTTTGTTTCAAAGCTTGAACTAACTCGATGCATCCATTCTTCTCTTCTTTCAGGTTGATTCAAGCTGATGATGCACATGATCCAAGAATAGAAGATGGCCCTGATCGTGACACGTGGAACCACTGTGCTGAAATGCTGCCACGTGGACTGAGGCCTCTGGGCGCGAATCATGGAGACCACACGCCCTAGCTGTTATCTGCTATATATATGAAGCTTCTTCATCTGTAGAAGACTGATCGTGATCGAAGTAGAAGCAGAGACAGAGTCTGCACGATCCAGAAAAAGAAAAAGATAAAGAGAGAAGAAGAAGAAGAAAGAAAGAGAGATCCTTTGAGAGTAGAGATCGAGAGAAGAAGAGAAGTGCAGCAGAGAAGAAGAGAGATAGAGAGAGAGATAGAGAGTTAGAGGAGAAGAAGGGAAGTTGCTTGAAGATCTGCTCCTGCTGGACCGTGGATCAAATCCAGGCCAGTCAGCTCCGTTGAGAGCCACATTTGTGCTATCATCTTTTACAGCTTTCTGATTGCTGTATTTTTCATCTCTTATTTTTTACCTTACACTTCCTTGTTTTTTGTTTTTCCGATACTATGTAGAGAGGTCGGGGTTCCTCCTTTTGGTTCAGGAGAAGGGAGATCTTAATCTCCGGTTGCAAGTGACTGGTGTCGCTTGTGGGTTCCCTCCTAGGTGGAGGAAGAGAGACCTCGGTCTCTGGTTGCTAGTGACGGGCAGTCACTAGTGGTTTCCCTCTGATCTGGAGGAAGAGGGGAGGTTGTTCCCCTGGTCAAGCTGTTAGGCAGCACCTATTTGCAGACTGAGTCTGCGGTTCTAGCTTTTACTAGTGGAAGCCTCACTCCGGTTTGGAGTGAGGGGTGGACGTAGGTCTGGAGGACCGAACCACCTAAAAAATCATATGTGCAGTGGTTGTTTGCTTTCTTTTGCTTCCGCTAGATGAATGTATAGGCGCGCTATACATGTTTGCTCTTTGGTTCAAAAGAGTTTTTGATTAAGTCTTAATTGAGCGAAATTTTTAAGGGTGGGATTCATTCACCCCCCTCTGAATCCACCGCACCGATCCTATCAGAATGGTCCGTACACTTTACACCCTGATGAGGATATGTGGGACGATGATTGTATTAAGAAAGTCATTGTGAACTTTAATGCTTTAAACATTATTCAGTGTGCTATTCACCCTAACGAGTATGCTCGTGTCTCCATGTGCAGCAGTGCAAAGGAAATGTAGGACAAGCTCAAGCTTATCTACGAAGGTACCACAGAAGTTAAGGAGACGAAAGCAAATATGTTGATCCGTGATTACGAGCTGTTTCGGATGAAGGATGAAGAAAATATCTCCGAGATGTTCGCACGTCTTATGGCGATTACAAATGGATTGAAATCACTCGGGAGAGAGTTCACAGATAATGAATTGGTACGGAAGGTGTTGAGGTCACTATCACCGGCTGGGACACCAAGGTGACCGTGATAGAGGACTTAAAGGATTTGTCAACGCTCACCGTGGATGCACTCATATGGTCATTAATGACCTATGAGATCAATGTGATAAAGAGAATGGAAAAGGATCCAAAGAAGAAAAAGCCAATCGCTTTAAAAGCACTCTCAAAAAGTGTCTCGAGCCAAGAGGAGTCGTTGGGAACCACCGACGATGAAGAAGTTGCTATGCTGACGAGGAAAGTAAGACAATTCCTACGCCAAAGAAGACGGTTTGGCGGGAAATTCAGGAAAGGAAAGAGGCAGCCAAGACAATGAAATGAACCATCCAAGGCCGCCGAGATTATATGTTATGAATGCAAGAAAGCGGGGCACATGTGAGGAGAATGCCCCGAGCTGCAAAAGAAGAAAGGGAAAATGGTCAAGGGCAAGAAGCCGAAAGCCATGAAGGCGACGTGGAGCGACAAAGATGAAGATGAGCCCACGACCGATGATGAGGAGGAAGACATTGAATAACTTGTGAAGACAATGTGTCTAATGGCAAGGAGCGATCAGGAGCAAGTAATTTCTGACACAGAGCTTATTTCAAACGAACATCGGGAACTTGGATTGAGGAGTTCGATGAGAAATACAGAAGAATGAAAAATGAAAATAGGACATTAAAGAAAAAGATTCATGAAATTGTCCACTCATCTAATTCATGTGAAAAATACAATCTACTTGAAATGCAAGTTAAAAGTTTGAAAAATGCTAATGATGCTTTGGAAACCAAATTAGCTTTGTTTGAAGATGAAATAGCATGCTTAGAAGTAGAAAAGAAAAATACCTTTAAACTTAAAGATGAAATCCAAGAAAGGCATGATCTCTTGAACAAAGAATTGGAAGAGTTGCATGTTAAAATGACTGAATGTGAGAAAGATAAAGAAAAATTGAAAGGCAAGAATGAGAGTTTTATCATTGAACTTGAAAAAGTGAAAAATGTGAATGGAAAATAAATTGACAATAATCCAAGTACAATGCATGGCAACAAGAATCATGTTCAATATGTTGTTAAGAATTCATCTTGTCAAGGAGAATGTTCGCACACACCTTGAAAAATCAACTGTTAATTCTAGTTTCCCCTCAACCTTTAGGAATGTAAATAAAAGAAGAAATTTTGGTAGGAAAAGACTCGTGTATTTTTATTGTGGGAAGATAAGGCATGATATGTATATATGCCAACTCATGCAATACGATAATGACATATTTTTCAATAGATACAATCAATCCTTTGGGAATGCTAACATGAAGGGACCCAAGTTTGCTTGGGTACCGAAATCAAAATGAGCATGGTTGCTAATTGGTGCATGTCTACATGAAGGCGGGAGAGAATAAATGGTACCTGGACAGCGGATGCTCCAGGCACATGACGGAAAATAAACACCTCTTTACAGACCTTGCTGAAAAGAACGGTGGTACGGTAATCTTTGGAAGACAGGATAAGGGTAAGATAATCAGAATCAGGAGAATTGGTAAGGACCCTAACCATTGCATTGAGGATGTTTCACTTGTTAGAGGTCTTCACCACAATTTGCTTAGTGTAAGTCAACTATGTGACAAGGGTCACAAAGTGATTTTTGAGTCTTCTCACTGCACTATCATTGATGCTAACACACAGAAAATTAAGTTCATAAGAGTGAGATGTAACAATACCTATCAAGTTGATTTTGATGCGCTTACATCTAAGAAATTTTGTTTAGTTACCAATAAAAGTGAAGACGTTTGGTTGTGGCATCGCCGTCTTGGGCATGCCAGTTTTAATATCATTAGGAAGTTGAACCGTCATAATTTAGTCAGAGGTGTTCCTAAATTAAATTTTGAAACTTCAAAGATATGTGAAGCATGTAATAAAGGAAAATAAACCACCACATCTTTTAAATGTAAAAATATTGTTTCAACAGAAAAACCCCTTCAATTATTACGTCTGGATTTATTTGGTCCCACTAGGATTCGCAGTCTTGGAGGGAAGCTTTATGGTTTCGTGATTGTCGATGATTTCTCGCGATATGCATGGGTTCTATATCTAGCAAATAAAAGTGATACTTGCAATGAGTTCATTGATTTTTGCACTAGAGTTCAGAATGAAAAAAGATATATAATTCAGAAATTTCAAAGTGACCACGGAAGGAATTTGAAAATCATGAGTTTGATGCCTTTTGCAAGAAGTAGGGGTACGAGTATCAGTTCTCTTCACCAAGAACCCCTCAACAAAACGGCATGGTCGAAAGGAAAAACAAGACGCTCGTGGAGATGGCGCGTACCATGCTTGCGGAGAACGGTCTTCCACGGTACTTATGGGTAGAGGTGGTGAACACCGCCTGCTACATCACAAATCGAGCTATGGTAAGAAGAATACTTAAGAAAACTCCATACGAGCTTTACAAAGGTAAGAAACCCAACATATCTCATTTTTAGCCATTTGGGTCAATCTGTTACATTTTAAACAATGGTAAAGATAATCTAGAAAAATTTGATGCAAAAAGTGATAAGGGGATCTTCCTCGGGTATTCTCTATCATCTAGAGCTTACCGTGTGTATAACACTAGGACATTAACTGTCGAGGAGAGTCCTCATGTTGTTGTTGATGAGTTTACAATGAGAAAATCAAATGATGATGATCATTTTCTTATTACAGGTGAGGGTGAAATTGAAAAGGGAGAGTCAAGCAAACAAGGTGAGGCAGCAAATCAAGAGGAAGAAAAGGAACAAGAGGAGGAAGCGGAACAAGAGCAACATCCGAACCTTCCACACCAATGGACCACGCACAAGGACCATCCATTGGAGAACGTGATCGACGGTGTGGATGAAGGAATTCGAACACGGGCTTCAAGGAGAAAAGTTGAAATTCACGATAACTTAGCTTTACTTTCTAGCATTGAGCCTAAGTCTTTAGATGATGCTTTAAATGACAATTCTTGGGTTCTCACCATGCAAAAAGAGCTACACCAATTCCAAAGGAATCGGGTGTGGTTCCTCGTGCCCCAGCCTGATGACCATCCTATTATTGGAACTAAGTGGGTTTTCTGAAACAAACTTAGTGAAGATGGGGTGGTTGTGAGGAATAAGGCAAGATTAGTAGCCAAGGGCTACTCTCAAGAATTTGGTATTGATTTTGATGAATCTTTTGCACCTGTGGCTAGATTAGAAGCAGTTAGAATATTACTTGCTTATGCTTGTCACAGGAACATTAAACTGTTTCAAATGGACGTGAAGAGTGCCTTCCTCAACGGAGTGATCAAGGAAGAAGTGTACGTGGAGCAACCACCGGGCTTTGAAGATGAAAGATTTCCGGACCACGTCTTCAAATTGGACAACGCACTATATGGTTTGAAACAGGCTTCCCGGGCATGGTATGATAGATTATGTTCATTTCTTTTTGAAAATGGCTTCAAACGAGGTAACATAGATCAGACTTTGTTTACAAAAACTCATGATGATCATTCATTAATTGTTAAAGTTTATGTAGACGATATAATTTTTGGAGCCTCCAATTCAAAAATGAATGATGAATTTGCCTAACTTATCCAGGGGGAGTTCGAGATGAGCTTGATGGGAGAGCTCAACTTCTTCTTGGGATTGCAAATAAAGCAACTGGACAACGGCATTTTTATCAACCAGAAGAAGTACACACAAGAGATCATGAAAAAGTACCAACTTGAGTCTGCCAAGCCCTTTGCAATATCGATGTCCACCTCACAGAAAATGGAAGAAGAAAAAGGTAATAAAATCGATCAAAAACTTTTCAGGGGAATGATAGGATCTTTGCTTTACCTAACTGCTAGTAGGCGTGACATACACTTTAGTGTTTGTCTCAGTGCAAGATACCAATCTTGTCCCAGGGACTCCCATTTAGCGGCCGTAAAAAGGATCTTCAGGTATTTGAATGGTACTCTTGACCTTGGTTTGTGGTTTCCTAGAAATAATTCATTTGAACTGCATGCCTTCACTGACTCTGATTATGCTGGTTGTGAAATAGATCGAAAAAGCATAAGCGGTCACTGTCAGTTTCTTGGGGGCTGCATGGTTTCATGGGCCTCAAAGAAACAGCATTGTGTGGCTTTATCAACTGTCGAAGCCGAGTACGTGGCTGCCGGTAGTTGTGCGGCTCAAGTGCTTTAGATCCAACATCAATTGCTAGATTTTAGTTTTTATTTAAAAAAATACTCCCATAATGTGCGATAACACTTCTGCAATAAACTTGTCCAAAAATCCTATCCAACATTCCCGCACTAAGCACATAGAAGTTAGACATCATTTTATACGAGATCATATAAATAACAGTGATTTTGAACTTATTTTTGTTGACACAAAACACCAACTTGCTGATATATTCACAAAACCTTTAAATTCTGAATAATTTTTGTTTTCTGAGGAGAGAATTAGGAGTGTGCAGGTTAGAAAATTGAAATCTTTTGAATTGTTTTGTTCATACACATTCTTACTGTTCATAATGCCTTATATTTTGCACATAAAAAGTTTTCATTGCTTTTACAGTTCACACTTTGCTCTTTGTGCATATTTCAAGAAATAACAATTTGGTTCTCATACACGCTTTTATCTTTTCGCATCCGCATGTACATAAATGCATATACTTCATATACGTGTGCATGAATGCCATGATTCATCGGTATATAAAATGACGTCAGTGGAAAGGTGGATTAAGTCCACCTGGAAGCTTTCATTATGCGTGAGTATGGTCTTCGGACCTATGTTCTCCACCACGTATTGGTAATCAAAATTGCTTGAAAACACCATTTTGATATGCTTGAATGTATATAGTTTACACACCTTTCAGTTGATATCTCCTATGGCCTTACACCCTTGATAAATTAAAATGCTTTGACTTAGACATGTTTTTACATGGCACATATTAAGGGGGAGGTTCTTGTTAGAACTGTGCATACACCTAGGGGGAGAGATCACTATGAATCGACTAATTCATCTCTTACATTCCATGCAATCTCTCACACCACTTGCACTATTGAGCTTAATGATTCTAGTCAATAAGGATTTCGCTTATTCCACTCAACACACTTTAGGACACTTGAGCTCCTACATAGAAATCACGTGACTCGTGAGGAAAAAGCTGTCAACCCCACCAAAAATGAATAAGTGTGATTTGACATCGAGTACATTGGGAATCTCCCCTGAAATAAAGGAGGAAACTCGCATCGGAAAGTGTTTCATCCACGTTATAATAAGTGACGACACCGAGTAATCGGGAATTGCCCCTGAGACAAAGGGTATGCCTCGCGTCAAAAGGTTAGTCATGAAGTTATTTAAATAAAAAATATATAGAAAATAATTTTGGGGTTGTGCGAAGCTACCAAAAGTCGAGCACGATGTGTGGAAGTGTAGGGAAGAAAAGTTCCAACTTGTGTTCCTTAGACAATCTGAACATCCATATTGCTTAGATTTCATTGCTCATACTTCACCTAGACATCTAGGGAGTGATTGTTAGAATGTACATTTTGAATCAGTCATATCTCTTGAGTAATGTAGTACCACTGCTTGTAAGCACTACCCTTTTACTATTGCTCATGGACATCATGTTCTCGGTCTCTCGCATACTTCCTATCCCGTTCCTAGAACATGCTTGCTATTACATATAATAATGAATGCATATGTGCTTGACTGCTCATTTCTTGCGTTTCATATGCATCTCATTGAGTTAACTGTAAATTTTGAGGCTTAACTTCCATACTTTTATGGTTTTAATAATCCCTATTTGACTCTCACAAAAAGGGGGAGAAATAAGAAATAATTCATTTGCATGTCATTTGCATGCGATTTTGAATGCAAATCATTGTGTTGACACTAAAAGTGCTAAATTGTTAATGCAAATCCTTATTGTTTTTCAATGATTTTATCTTCATCAAAAAGGGGGAGAATGTTGTGCCCCGGTATGTTTTGACGAAGATCTAGAATGAACATATCTTGAATTCAGTTTTTATGATTTGCATTGATACAGAATTGTTGAATGAATGGCATGGGGATTTGGCTTGATATACCCTGATGAATTTCAGGTTCTGAATGAATGATTGGGCATAACTTGTAAAATGCTCAATCTTGATTAAGTTTGGTTTGGACTAACATGTTAAATTTTGATTGAGTGACCGTATTTTGGACTTACATTGTTGGAATGAAGTCAGTGAATGAAAAGGTCACTTGATTTGTCAGAAAATGAATGGATGCATTGATTGAGTAATTTGATATGAGGTGATTTTGAGAATCTCACTTGATTAGCTTGAGATTAAAACTGATGAGCATTCTGTGATGTGCAGGTCCTATATGGAATTTTTTCTCAAGTCCTAGAAATGGAAGTAGGAACATATGTGTTCCTTGACCTCGAGTGGATAGAACGATTATGGCTAAAAAATGATTTGTATGTTCAAATCTGGAAAATTGAGTTCAATGTAAAGTTAACATTCAAAGCTTGAAGGCCAAATGGTAAGAACATTTGTTAAATTGGATTTTAATGTGGATGGACTGATCTGGGTAGAAATCATGTTTTGTCATATATATCTGAGTCTTAAGTGCTCAATTGTTCAATCTTAATACTTGGTTCATGAAATGTGGAGTTTCAAGTGGTTTATTCGAAGGTTTTCTGTTGTCAGGAAAAGTGTCGACCTAATGGGTCGACACTTATTTTCACAGCTTCTGCCTTGCGTTATGTGTTAAGAACGCTAGCAGAAAGTGTCGACCCACGAAGTCGACACTTTCACCAGGGTTCTGTTATTTTGCAAAGTCAGAACACTCGGGAAAAAGTGTCGATGGGTCGACACTTTCAGATAAGTTCGTTTCAATACTGTGAAATCAGAACCTCCGTGAAAAAGTGTTGACCTCAGAAGTCGACACTTTTCACCACGAATGTTATGAATTTCACAGGCCAGAACATTTGGTAAAAAGTGTCTTTTTTTTTTTAGATTAAAGCCCTGTCTAGAGAGAAAGGGGAGGAGTAGGGTGTCCACTCCAACACCTTACCACTAGGGGGAAATTTTATTAAATAATGAAAAAGATAGAAAATAAAATTACATCACTCGAACACTGGGCATGCCCAGCTTATCTAGTCTAATGGCACCCTTTATGTAGGATGGTATCTCAGGGAAAGAATAAAAAGAGTTACATTTCAAGTTACAAGCTAGAGAAGCCAAAGAGTCCGCCACCGTGTTCCCTTCTCTGAAAATATGAGTGATGGAATCTTCAGGGGTAAGAGTGCTCCATATCTCTCTGACAAAGGTGAGGATAGACCAAGGGCACATAGCTTTTCTGTTTATGATGTGGACAAGAGTTTTAGAGTCACATTCTATAGTGGTGGCTTTAGAACCAATCGTTCTTAGGTATTTTAGACCTTCCAGGAGAGCACGGGCCTCGGCAATGATGCTGTTAGATATGCCATAGTAGTGGGTAAATGCAAGCATTACATTTCCTTTATAATCTCTTATGACTCCACCTCCACCAGATTCACCATTTTGTTTTGAGACACCATCTGTATTTAGCTTGAGAGAAGGCCAAGGAGGACAAATCCATTTGATGGCCATGAATTTATGCTGTCTGGATTTGTAATGCTGTAGGCCAAAAGCTTCTAATACTTTAATGTTATCATGATTGGCTTCGGTTAAATCAGCAACCTGACAAATCTCCTTGAATTTGTAGCAAATTTTATGGAGAAGTCCCTGTTTTGAAACTACAATCCCTTCATACTTTGCTGAATTTCTTGCACACCAAATCTCCCACATGCCAACACCAATAGCAGCAAGGCTGAACAACCCGAACAAGGACTTCTTCTGAGTATTGCATATAGTGTTAAGAATTATGGTGCTTACAGAATTTGCATTAGTTGGCAAGCCTAAGGATGTGAAATAAGACCAAGTGTGTGAAGCCCAATCACTCTGTTTGAATAAGTGGTTGTAGTCTTCAATTTGAGCCCTCTTGCAGCAGCAACATTTTGAACATAGATGAATACCAACCCGTTGTATATTGGAATCCAATGGAAGACATGTATGAAGAATCTTCCAGAGATGAACTGAAATCTTGGTAGGTAGCCATGGAGACCATAACCTAGTCCATTGGTTATTGAAGTGTAACCTGTGGTTGCTGCAGATAAAATTGTAGGTGGATGAAACAGTACAGTTCCCTGAAGAAGAAAGACTCCAAGCATGTTGATCATGCTCCTGATTAAGATTTGTATTCCTTAAAGCAATGCAAATATCAGCAGGGAAAATCTCGTTATGCAAGGATGACTCTTCCACTGTCTGCTGTAGTAAATAGTCTCAAACAGACAAGCCAGGGTTGGGTATATTGTTTTCAGAAATAAAATCAGCAAGGGGAGAGTTACCTAACCATCTGTCATACCAGAAGCTAGTGTGGCTGCCATCTCCAACAACTACCCTTTTATGTTGAATGATAAGGTTTTTCGCCTTAAGCCAACACCTCCTCTCAAATCCTTTCATGTTATTAAACTGAACCTTGATTAAAGGACAGTCCCTAATGTACTTTGCTTTGAAATAAACAGCCCATAAGGAGTTTGAATGCAGAGCTTGCCACAACATTTGTTTGTTGACTCATTGAGTCTTATTTTCTATAAAAAAAGGAAAAGCACAGATATGGGCCCACTAAAGTGCCCCATTAACATAAAACACGTAAAATAAAAATGATTTGATAGTTGCTCATGTCGCAAGATGATCACATCAAACCCCTCCGCTTGGAGGAGGTTCAACCTCAAACCTCGAATCGCAAGACCCCATTTGAAGTGTGTAGCGGTGTTAGTGGAGGTGAAGACAGACGGCAGAGAAGGACGGATCTGGAGCTTCAAGTGGGGTCTCGCACCCGTCCCTATCTCAAGGACAATGCACCCAAAGCTTCAAATTCTTCCTTCATGGCGGAGCGGCGAAGGATAAATCTGGAGCTTCGAATGGGGCCTCGCACCCATCCTCATCTCAAGGATGATGCACCTGAAGCTTTAAATCCTCTGTTCACAGCGGAGTGGACTTAGCCAAGGACTGAACTTGTGAGAACAAGTGGGAAACTTGCTCTGATACCAAATTGATGCGGCGGCGGCGTGGAAGTGATCGTCGGCACTCCGAAAACACGGACAGAACGGGAGGTGGCACGGGAAGGGGGATAACTACTACCTCGCGCAGCTCAACCTCTCGCCGGATGGTCTCTCACCAGGCAATCACTCAAATCTCACAAGGAGCTTGGAGGGAAGGGAAGCAAGAGGAGATAACTCTCTTACGTACATAACTCCCTTCTTTTCTTCAATCAATGATCAAAACAATACAACTAGCCTTCCTTATATAGGGATGGCCAAATTACACTAGGACACAAATACCCCTAGACAATTCAACTAAGGACCTTCCTAACCTTTGACTATTGGCCTAATAAAATAAAATACAATACAACTTTTGACTAGTGGCTTGATAATACAACCACAATACAAATAAAAAAAATACATACAAATAAAATACATAATCAGGACGTCGAGTCTCCGAGCCACAAGCTCGGTGGTGTCGGGGCGGTGCGACGTCGATTCTGTGTGACTGGTCTGATGTCCCCACCAGGTGTTCCAGTGCCGTACCTCGTTCTGCCACTGACGTCGTTCGAGCCGGAGGCCGGTGACGGCGAGGAGGAGCTTGGCGAGGAAGAGCCGAGCATTGAGGATCAGGCTTTTGGGACCGAGGTGGCGATGCAGACAGAGTTGGTCAATCTCTCAGATGATGCTCCACCTCCTGCGAGCGTGCCAGGGGTCCAAGACCACAGGCCGGACGACGCTGATGCTATCGGGGTGAGCTCTCAAGCATGTACTCGCCATTACTTCTTTTACTTTCAGCTTCCTGTGTACTGAATTCTTCTTTTTTTATTCTGTCGGGGTACGTCTGAATAGTCGGCCCATGTCCTATACGCTCCCTTGTATTTTGGCGTGGGCTCATGATGCGTTTCCCTTTGGCAGGGAAGCTGTTGCTCTTTGTTTCTGGGGGAGTACGAGTGTTTGCCCCTTAGGAGCACGAACACTACCGTCGTTTCCGAAGGAGCAGGGGTGCTCGCTTCTTGGGAGCTTAGAAGCTACCGTCATTTCTAAAGGAGCACGGATGCTCGCTTCTAGAAGACTTAGAAGTCACCTTCATTTTCGAGGGGAGTGGGAGCGCTCGCCTCTAGGAAGCTTGGAAGGTACCTTCATTTCTGAGGGTAGCAGGAGTGCTGGCCTCTAGGAGACTTAGAAGTCACCTTCATTTTCGAGGGGAGCAGAAGTGCTCGCCTCTAGGGAGCTTGGAAGAAACCTTCATTTCTAAGGGGAGCAGGAGTGCTCACCTCTAGGAGACTTAGAAGTCACCTTCGTTTCCGAGGGGAGTAGGAGTACTCGCCTCTAAAGAGCTAGGAAGCTACCTTCATTTCCGAGGGGAGCAGGAGTGCTCACCTCTAGGGAACTTAGAAGTTACCTTCATTTCTGAGGGGAGCAGGAGTGCTCGCCTCTAGGAGACTTAGAAGTCACCTTCATTTCCGAGGGGAGCAGGAGTACTCGCCTCTAGGGAGCTAGGAAGCCACCTTCGCTTCTGAGGGGAGCAGGAATACTCGCCTCTAGGGAGCTTTAAAGCTACCTTTTTTTTCGAGGGGAGCGGGAGCGCTCGCCTCTAGGATACTTAGAAGTCACCTTCATTTCTGAGGGGAGAAGGAGTGCTCGCCTCTAGGAGACTTAGAAGTCACCTTCATTTCCAAGGGGAGCAAGAGTACTCGCCTCTAGGTAGCTTGGAAGCTACCTTCATTTTCGAGGGGAGTAAGAGTACTCGCATCTAGGGAACTGGGAAGCCACCTTCATTTTCGAGGGGAGCAGGAGTGCTCACCTCTAGAGAGCTTTGAAGCTACTTTCATTTCTGAGAGGAGCATGAGTGCTCGCCTCTAGGAGACTTAGAAGTCACCTTTCATTTTCGAGGGGAGCAGGAGTGCTCACCTCTAGGAGACTTAGAAGTCACCTTCATTTTTGAGGGGAGCAGGAGTACTCGCCTCTAGGGAGCTAGGAAGCTACCTTCATTTCCGAGGGGAGAAGGAGTGCTCGCCTCTAGGAAACTTAGAAGTCACCTTCGTTTCCGAGGGGAGCAGGAGTACTCGCCTCTAGGGAGATAGGAAGCTACATTCATTTCCAAGGGGAGCAAGAGTGCTCACCTCTAGGGAGCTAGGAAGCTACCTTCATTTTTGACGGGAGCAGGAGTGCTCGCCTCTAGGAGACGTACAAGTCAACTTCATTTCCAAGGGGAGCTGGGGTACTCGCCTCTAGGGAGCTAGGAAGCCACTTTCGTTTTCGAGGGGAGCAGGAATACTTGCCTCTAGGGAGCTTTGGAGCTACCTTCATTTTCGAGGGGAGCAGGAGCGCTCGCCTCTAGGAGACTTAGAAGTCACCTTCATTTTCAAGGGGAATAGGAGTACTCGCCTCTAGGAAGCTTGGAAGCTACCTTCATTTCTGAGGGGAGCAGGAGTACTCACCTCTAGAGAGCTGGGAAGCCACCTTCATTTCCGAGGGGAGCAGGAGTGCTCGCCTCTAGGGAGCTAGGAAGCTACCTTCATTTCCGAGGGGAGCAAGAGTGCTGGCCTCTAGGGAGCTAGGAAGCTACCTTCGCTGCGCTCGGCGGGTGGAGAACAATGATTTCCTGGTCCGGACCTTGAAATGACAGAGTGTAGTAAGATTAGTTTATTGATAAGATGCCTTGAGGTTTAAAGAATTCCAGGTTCTTGGCACTTTTCGCCCATCCAGCGTTGTTAATTTGTATGCCCCTTTGTCGAGCACTTCTGACACCCGATAAGGGCCTTCCCAGTTTGGAGCCAATTTTCCCATGGTTGCTCTGGGATCCGCCACACTCGCTCGTTCTAGCACGAGGTCTCCAAGGAGAAAGTGGCGCTCTCTGATGTGAGCATTATAGTTTTATTCCCATCTTTGTTGATAGGTGAAGCTCCGTTAGTGCGTGCAGTTGCGCGGCTAGTTGGTGATGCAAATTTGCAAATTTCTGGCGCCGTGGGTGTCTTCGGACGTAGTCCTTGCAATCTTGCTGTAGAGTTGGCCACCAGTATCCATGTCCGAGCAGGCTTCTGGTGAGTGCTTTCCCTCTTATGAGGATGCTGCACAGTCATTCGTAGACTTCACGAATAGTTTGCTTTACTTCAGAGAGCATCGGGCCTCCGAGCAATCTTTATGCGATCGTTGGCAAAGAAAGCAGTTGATGATGGGGTCTGTCCTTGATAGCTCATAGTTGATGACGTCCACCCATGCTCGAGCTCTTGAGGTTAGGTTGTTTGGCCTGGGACGCTTGATTCAATGCTGTCTTGCTCTCCTCGCAACTGGCGTGTTTTTGGGCTAAGGTGAGGAGCTCCGTCAATGTCGTTGGGGACTTCACTCCGAGCATCCTTTGAAGGAGGATGTCTTGGATGCCCTGCGTTAGGGTGGTGTTTGCGACCTTTTCTTTCTTTCGCGGGTCGATCGACCAACTGACTAACTGGTAGTCAAATGATCAATTAACGACGCGGGCGTGCCAGTCACATGAGTGACGAATTTGTGATGCGCTCATTCTGACCCATGTCGGGCGAATGTGAGGTTCGGTCGGGACCAGCAGTCCGTCATACCATAAAGGCTATGGCGTTAATTACATCCCCCACGAGGAGGGAACACCTTTGATTAATTACCGAGATAGCGGGCTGTCGAAGCCGAATTAAAAAGAGCTACATGATGATCATGACGAAAGCATGCAGGATGCATACATTTATTATGCAGAAGATACATAATTTATGGGATTATGGATCCTCGGTACATGGCGGAGGACATAGGTCCGAAGACCACCGTCGCGCATAGCGAAGACTTCCGACCAGACGTAATCCGATTTTCTGTCGACGCCATTTAATATACCCGAGGGTCTATGCAAGCATTCAGGCATGATGATGATAACTATACTGATCATGGAAACAGAATTATGATGGTAAGCGATACTTAATCACATTCATTGATCCCCGTCAGAAGAGAGGGAAACGATAGCACAAGGGTGATGACGAAAGTAAAGTGTTCACACACACGATATTCAACATGGTAAAGAGGTTATTCGGAGCATAAACAACCTTTACCTTATTCAATCTACTGCTGATTGGGGCTGCCAATCTTGACCACGGAAGGCCCCATGGCGAGCCATGGGTTTAGACAGCAAAGCGATCAGAAACGGCAGCAGGAAACGTAGGTATATGACTTAAAACGGCGCGCTAAAACGTAGGTGAAACCGTTAAATCGGCGCGGCCTTAGTGACTTTTAACCCAGCGCGCAGGGAAAGGGGCGCACCGGAAATTGGCAAGCTAAAGAAATCAAGTTCATGAGTCTAGAACTAATCCGACGCGGGGGGGTACCGCGCCGTATTAAGGCACGCCGGTTTAAGGCCACGCCATTTTAGCTTGTTTTTATGCATCTTTTAAACCCTTTGAGTTCATTCGGTTTTTTTTTATTGAAAGTTATGGGATTATTTGGGCCAACTGATTGTTTGGTTGGGGTCCAGGACCCCCTGGAAATGATACATTGAGTCAGTGCGAGGTTCATACTTGAGCACCGAGTTGATTGAGTGCAGAACGGGCGTTTCATTATGGCTTATTCATTCTTAATCTGTCCAAAATTGGACAGCATCTCCCCTGAACCTGAAGAGTTGCAGGGGAGAAGCGGGGTCATGCTCACCTATAGAGCAAGCCCCTAAACCGCCAGTCTGCACAGTGGCAGCCAGCAAAATCCCATCAGATAGGGTGCCCCGAGGACTAGCCTGCGAGGGGCACCAATACTCCGTGGGTGAGAATAAAAGGACGAGGCCATTGATGACGAGAGCATCACCCCGAGGGATAGCCTGCGAGGGGTGGACATCCCACAGATTATGGCACATGCGCTGAAGGGACCGGCCGTTAGGAGAGTGGAGCTCCGAGGGCTAGCCTACGAGGAGCGTACATCCCTTGGCCTTGATCGGACCTCCGATTGTCGGGGCTAAGCTCGTTGGGCTAAGGCCCCTGTCATTGTCTGCTATGGCCCCGAGGAAGCATCTACCATCGAGAGATAGAGCCCCCGGTCACCTAGCAATTCCACGAAGCGATAAGGGAATGTCCCCCTCCCCGGGTGATTAAAACGATGAGAAAATCTCGGAACAGTTCGAATGATCATGATGCGTAGAGGTAGTAAATGCATAAATGAGACGGGCCCATCGCAGGAGCATATGCTCGAACAGTTAAAAAGTGACATTCAGGGGATGGACCCTGCAATCCCAAAGGAAATCCTCACTTCATGAGCGATAGGGCGGCACGAAGAGAGAGATTAATGGGAGTTAAGCCCTTGACAGCACGACGGAGAGAGGCATGCGCAGAAGCACAGCTCTGTCCATGAAAAGGGGGGGGGGTACGAAGACCCTTGAATCAAACATGAGAATGATCGAAGGAAAAGCCCCCTGGGAGGGGTGTTTCTATAGCCCACGATGATTCGGGGCATGATAGAGACTTCGGAGAAACCGGAATCAGAGAACTACGCAGAGAAGAACTCAGACACACGCATTGGCATAGATAGAAAAGGGGGGCTGAAGATCATTCATTTGACACGTTGATCCAAGCATTCACACATATATGTATTACCATCCCAGAAACGGGAATGGTTTAGCATTTACATAATAAGAACATGGCACCGGCACCATTGCTCGGTCGTCGTTCGCCAATAGCGGAGGCAGAGGACGTGCAGAGCACAACAACAGGGGAAGGGGAAAAAGAGAAAATCGCATAGAAGGGGGAGGAGAATAGGCTCATATCATCGCCACTCCTCCCCCTCTCGCTTACATCCGATGGGTGGAAAGCCCAGAAGAAGGAATCCACGGAAAGCAGAGGGAAGACCGGCACCGGCGCCCACCTGTTCCTGAAACAGGGTATCGTAGAGAAAGGAAGACGGCCGGCGGAAGATCCTCCGAAGAAGCCCTGCTCCCTCTCTTCTTCAAAGGAAAGCCCTCTCGAAAAACCCTCCTCTCTTTTCCTTCCTGCTCTCTATATCTTCTGATGTCTCGATATATCTCCCCCCCTTTTCTCTTTTTTTCTCCTCTCTTTTTTTCTTTCAATAGAACCACACACATATATATAACAGGTTGGAGGCCCTTCATCCGGCGTGGGCTTTGGCGCGCCGGGAGGAAGCCCTATTCTTTAGCGCGCCGGGATAGGAGGACGCGAGGGTAGGTCTTAAGCGCGCCGGCCAAAGGGGCATTAGGTGGGGGGCGCGCCGGGATAAGGGCACGCCGTGCTAACATCCCTTGCGCGCTTCGAGACAGCCGACGAGTCCGGGGATGATTCCGGGGATCACCGTGAACATTATCTCGCCAATGCCCATCGAAAGCTTGACGAGGCGTTTTGTCGAAGCCCCTCGGTTGACGTACGGCCATTCTCGAGACTCCAGATAGCTTTAGTTTGGTCGCGCGAGTTTAACGCTGACATGGCCTTCGGCTCTACGATCCATGCCGTTAGCTCGGTCTGGCTCATACCCAAAGCTCCCTAGGGGGTTGGATAACACCAGGGATAGTTCCGCCTACACTGGGGGATCATTCGGCCACTAACGGGCCCATCTTGACGGGAAGCCGTACCCGTGTCGAGTGATCGGGGTCTTCTGCCGACAGAACCTTCGGCCCCCTTGTTGTGAATGGCCGAGGACGTTCTTCCTCCTCAGGAGAGTCACCGGGTAGACCGTTGTCCTTGGTCGGGTGACGGATGTAGGGTAGCGGCATGACGGGGCCGATGCCAGATCATTGGGCAGGCTTGGTCGCACTGCCGGTTGGTTGTGGATTCATCTCGACTCTCCTGAGGTGAAGTCCCCGGTATTCACTTCAAGGTGACTCGGGGCCCTGGCAGCTTGAGGAGCCTTTAGTAAGTTGATCTTCATCGGCTTCTGTGCTTCAGTGGGCCGTATCATTAGTCTTTGCGGCTTGGTTTCCGAAGGATCATATTTTGGGTGCCAACAAATGCCCCCCAGACGTGGGTGTTGCGCACGAGGCACGAGTGTAGCAGGGCCGACGGATGCATTTCACCCGGCCTGACCTCCTCTTCGGTTGACAGGAGCTCTGGATGGCCCTTAATTCGGCACGGATGTTAATCCGGCGCCGTTTACATCTTAATACGGTGCGGCCTTGGGTGTTAACTCGTTAAACCGGCGCGGCCTTTACATTGGATTGGTTAATCCGGCGCGGTTCTTCCCGGCGGGCCTTTTGCTTATAAGCTTTTTAATCCGGTGCGCTAAATAGCGCGCCGGTTTAACGGTGGGGAGGCCTCCCCTATATATCTCTTTCTCTCTTGTTTTCTTCCTTCATCGCCTTTCATTTGCGCATTTCTTTTCTCTCTCCTCCTGTTTCTCTTCCTGCGGCGCCGAGAGCGGCGGCTTTTCCTTCGGGTGAGTGGGGGGATGCTGTACATTTGGGTTTTAAAACCCTTTCTTTGGGCCCCGGGAGGCTTCTAGCAGGGCTTGCCCTCGGAGCTATTTCCCCGGGTGTTCCTTTTGGCCTCGGTGTAATGCCGATGGCTGCTTTTAGGGGCAGTTCCCTTGGTGGACGCGTTCCCGCTTTTCTTTGGCAATCCCCCGTGCTGGGTGGACTCTGCCGAAATTTTGTCAGAAATCTGCCTTTGATTAGCTATTTCCTGACTTTTGATTATTGTTTGATGTGCTTCTTTGCAGCTATTATGGCATCCGGCTCTTCTTCTCATGCCGTGGTGACGTGGGCGAACGTCAATTCCCTTGATCGGGGGCACGGTCAAGTGGCCGTGGTTGCGGAATCTTCAGATTCGGAGACAGACACTGTGGATACCAGCCATCTCCTCATTCTTGGGGGTGACTCCTTTCATTATGACAGAGAGGGTGTAGCCAGGAGGGATTATCCCAAAGACAAGCACCTAATGTCCCTTCTTCAACGCTTCAACCTTCAAGGGAAGAGGGACGTGTTCGTTGTCCGAAAAGTTGAGCAGGCCCTGCTGGTGGAGAGAGACAGCCTGGCCGAATGTGTGATGCGGGGAAGACCCATCTATCTCCCCGGGGAGGTCAGGAAATGGAGCGTTGTGCTGGGGCTGCAAGACCTGGCTCCAGCAGACGGATTGCTGACCAGAGCTCCCGAGTTCGTACCTGCTCGGTGGAATGACTCCGCGGGCAGAGTGGATCGGGAGAAGCCGATCTTTGGTCTATTCCTTGCCCCGTTGAGATGGGGATATAGAGATGAATCATTCTTGCTGGACTGCTTGGCGGTTCGCTTCAAGCACCAGGTATCAGTGGGGTGGTTTGCTGAGCTGAAAGCTACAGACGCTCATGCATTCAGGCCCGGAGCAGTGGAGTTCACAGACTACGTGCTGCATCATTACGCTCCTCTTCTGACCAGGGCCGGCATATATCATAGCGTGTACACTTCAAGGTACCGGTACCCAATCTCACGGGGCTTGTGTTGTGGAATGATCGACGTATTTTGCCCCGAATATAACACTTTCTACACTTCAGAGGGGGAGACCTATTTAGACTTGTGGAGTCTATCGCAGCTCAGCGGCCTACCCATTGACGGGGAACCATATGAAGAAGTTTGCTGGCCTGACTGGTTGAAAGACCAGACCGACGGTGACGGTCGGTATTTGGCGGGCTACGCCTATCGGTATCTGATGAAGGTGTATCGCACCCTTTTTCATTCGTCGCACGATACGAGGGAAGCTCGGAAGCCGGGCGAGAAGCGAAGAGTGCGGATGGGCGCCTGGCTTCAATATTTCTTCCAGGGGAAGAATAAGTATGAAGATTTTCCTCCAATAGCACCAGTGGCCCAGAAGCGGAAGAAGAGGGTGTAGAGGAGGCGATCCCCTCAGGGCAGGGCGGACCTGCTTTTGAGGTATCATCTATTGTTGCCCCTGGTGCGGAGAGCACCGGGGAAGTTCCTGCCGAGGGTGATGCTCCTGCTGGCGAGGCTCCTGCTCCGACGGCGGAGCATCCTGAGAGAGCAGAGGGGTCCTCTTCCTCTGAGCAGGTAGATTATGGTGGCGGCTCCAGTGACGAGGAGCTCTCACTGATTGATCTCGAGACCGATGACGCCGGGGCGTCCTCGGCCTATGAAAGTGATTATCTGACTTTCAGCCCGGCCCGGTTGTCGTGGGGCGGTCCCGAGCCGTCATTATCGCTTGAGAGTGAAGAGCCCAGTGCCGGGGGAGCTACTCTTAAAGATTTGAGCTTAGTACCCGATGAGGTAAGGACCTGCCCAGGGTCGGTGTTTGCTGTTCTTCTTTATCTTCCCTCCAGCCTCGTTTTTTAATGTATATATATTTCTGATGCAGGCTGAGGTGGCGCTGCCAACCATGACGGTGCAGATACCACTCCCGGCTCTGGGAACGGGCCATGCAATTCTCCCGTCCGTCCTGCGGCCTATCGCATTGCGATACCCAAAGGACCTTGCAGCAGCCATGGTTCCAGTCGGACCCGGAGCACTCGTGGAAGTTGATAGTTCAGCGACAGCCGGAGATTCTCTGCCAATGGAGGCTGCACAGCAGTCAATTCTGGAAAAGGGTGGTCCTGCTGAGATAGAAGCCGGAGAGATTACTGAAGAACAGACGTCTTCGGCTCTCGACGTTCCTGTTGGACCCCCATCCCAGGGGGCAGGCAAAGAAATTGTTGTTGTTGAGGCTCCAGCCACCGTATCTGCCAGTGCGGTTGTTCCCCACTGCAGTGGACTGCAGCTCATGCCATCGTCATCTTCCGAGTCGACCGATGATATCTGGGCTGCTGTGGATAGCAGAGTGGAATTTGAACTGCCCGAGACGTCGCCACTGGGTCTTCAATCTTCAAATGACCTTGTGTGGCAGTTTTTGGGGACTCTTCAACAGACCATAATGGCTAGCAGGGATTTAACTTATGTTCAGCTGAGGGGCTTGATAGAGCATCTTTCCGATCGCTGTTGGCCTTTGGTTGCCCAATGGACGATTGGACTCCGCGGGTAGTCATGCTCCTGAAGTATGTAAACAGGAGGGAATTTCTAGGCTGGGAAGCAACTGACCAGCTGGCGGCTATATCATTGAAGCGGGCTGAAAGCCGAACGACCCTCATTTCTCTGCAAGAGACTGCAGCTAGGACGAGGGATGAAGCCAAGGCCTCTTTACAACATCGAAGCTTCCTGACGGCCCGGATGGCGGCATTACAGGCCGAACTTTCAAGGGTAGAGGCTGAACTTGAAGAAGTAGATCGCCTGGGAGTCCAGAAGGCGGAGGATGCAGAGATGGCCGAGGGACAAGCTGCTTCCCTCGAGGAGAAGCTATCTGAGCTAGAGTCCACCGAGTTTCGATTGCAAGAACTGACCCGCCATCCTTCCCTGGGTATTCCTGCGCTGGAGGACATCTTCCGACGCCCTCTGTCGTAGTTTTTTTTCTCTTTATTTGCTCCCTTTTTGACGCACTTCATGTACTCTGGGGGATGGCCCGTGTAACATGTACCTTTTACTTCATAGTAATGGAAAATATCCATCGTGCTTTTTGAATGAAGACTCCATCTTGTCATTATTCTTTTCTCTTCCATTCGCCCGTTGTTTCTAATCCGAGTGTATGAGTCACTAGGGCAGGAGAGCGCTCACGCCTTCAGCAAAGGGGTGAGGTGTTCGCTCCACCGCGCCGTGACTTTTCTCGAGACTAACAACGGCCTATGCCAGCCGAGAGTCCGGGGGACTCAAGAGGGTATATCAAAACTGGCGAGTAAGCGGTCCTGCCGAGGATGGCAAGACCCGAGAATGGGTAGTGACCGGTCCTGTCGATGATGACGAAGGTCGAAAAAGGGTAGACGGTCTTGACGATGATGACAAGAACCGGACTAGGGTAGCGACCGATCTTGCCGATAGTGACAAGGGTCGAAAAGGGTAGACGGTCTTGCCGATGGTGACAAAAATTGGGTAGAGTAGCAACCGATCTTGCCGATGGTGACAAGGGTCGAAGAGGGTAGATGGTCTTGCCGATGGTGACAAAAACTGGGTAGGGTAGCGACCGATCTTTGCCGATGGTGACAAGGGTCGAAAAGGGTAGACGGTCTTGCCGATGGTGACAAAAATCGGATAGGGTAGTGACCGATCTTACTGATGGTGACAAGGGTCGAAAAGGGTATATGGTCTTGCCGATGGTGACAAAAATCAGATAGGGTAACGACCGATCTTGCCGATGGTGACAAGGGTCGAAAAGGGTAGACGGTCTTGCCGATGGTGATAAAAATCGGTCGCTAACCGATGGTGATAAAGGTCGAAAAGGGTAGACGGTCTTGCCGATGGTGACAAAAATTGGATAGGGTAGCGACCGATCTTGTCGATGGTGACAAGGGTCGAAAAGGGTAGACAATAGATGTATATAGGCGGGATATCGGATGAAAATTCCCCATCGACCTCGTAAGGGGTCTTCCGGACAGAGAATGAATCATCACTATTCATCATTCAATTTTTTATTCACATTACTGACCTAAGCGCCCTTTCGGGTTTTCGCCGAGGCCAGCCCCCTCTTGCTTTTGCCCGCGCACCCTTTTGGGTTTTCACGCGGCGGGGCACCCGATTTTGCCTGCGACGCCCTTTCGGGTTTTCGCCACAGCTGGGTTATAGCCATTTTTACACTTGTCCTGATATAGGAACAAGTCTGGTGGGGTATCTCTATTTTTAACCCCATTTTCTTTTCTTTCTTTCTTTTTTTCTTGAATTCGGGATGCAGAAGAACTGGACCGCGAAAATATTGACTGGCCTTGTCGATGATGACAAGGATTGGACCCTGCTTCGGTCTGTCGACACTGGTTAGATATTGAAGCAAAGGATACGATCTATTAACAAGGATGTAAGATCCGAGCTAAGGGTAAAGATCGACCGGTCTCGCCGATGATGATGAGGGTCGAACGTGGGTTTATTCATCGGCATGGGCCACATGCCGAGGCAAAGGTAGGGTTATTAACGGGGATGGAAAGTCCAAGTTAAGGGTAGAGATAGACCGATCTCGCCGATGATGATGAGGGTCGACCATGGGTTTATTCATCAACATGGGTCACATGACGAAGCAAAGATGGGATTATCAACAGGGACGTAAGGTCCAAGTTAAGGGTAGAGATCGACCGATCTCGCCGATGATGATGAGGGTCGAATGTGGGTTTGTTAAAGGATTTCCGGTGGGACTTTGATGGTTGTCCCTTCCGGAGTTTCATTGGGTGGAGAATAGGAGAGGAATTTGGAAATTACCACGTTATTGACTCAAGCGCCCTTTCGGGTTTTCACGGGAGCCAGCCCCCTCTTGCTTTTGCCCATGCGCCCTTTCGGGTTTTCACGCGGCGGGGTACCCGATTTTGCCTGCAGCGCCCCTTCGGGTTTTCGCCACAGCTGGGTTATAGCATTTTTGCACTTGTCCTAATATAGGAGCAAGTCTGGCGGGGTATCTCTATTTTTAAACCCATTTTTTTATATTTGTATAGGGTGGCAGGTCGAAGTGTAATGTTCGACTCCTGGTCGACAGTGGATGGCCCGTAGTGGCAACAATGTGAGAATGTCAGCTAGAACACAAAGCCTTTAGCCGACTCGGGTTTATTCGTTAGCGGGAAGATAATGCTAACGCAAGGAAGGGCTTTCGTGCCAATCCGAACGTAAGGCTCGTAATGGCGGTGTGGCGTATTCTTTTGGAAGCTTGATCAGGGCGGAATGCCACTAGACCAAGGAGAGGGTAGCTTGATCAGGGCGGAATGCCACTGGACCAAAGGGAAGGGTAGCTCGGTCAGGGCGGAATGCCATTGGTCCAAGGAAAGGCAGCTCGGCTAGGGTGGAGTGCCACTAAACCAAGGAGAAGGGTAGCTCGGTTAGGGCGGAGTGCCACTAAACCAAGGAGAAGAGTAGCTTGTTTAGGGCGGAGTGCCACTAAACCACGGAAGGTAGCTTGGTTAGGGTGAAGTGCCACTAAACCAAGGAGAGGGTAGCTCGGTTAGGGCGGAGTGCCACTAAACCAAGGAGAAGAGTAGCTCGATCAGGGCAGAATGCCACTAGACCAAGGGAAGGTAGCTTGATCAGGGCGAGATGCCACTAAACCCAGAAAAGGGTAGCTTGATCAGGGCGAGATGCCACTAAACCAAGAAAAAGGTAGCTCGGTTAGGGCGGAGTGCCACTAAACCATGGAGAAGAGTAGCTCGGTTGGGGCGGAGTGCCACTAAACCAAGGAGAGGTAGCTCGGTTAGGGCGGAGTGCCACTAGACCAAGGGAAGGTAGCTCGGTTAGGGCGGAGTGCCACTAAACTAAGGAGAGGTAGCTCGATCAGGGCGGAGTGCCACTAACCAAGGAAAGGGTAGCTCGATTAGGGCGGAGTGCCACTAACCAAGGAAAGTAGCTTGATTAGGGTGAAATGCCAATAACCAAAGGGGAGGTAGCTTGATTAGGGCGGAGTGCCACTAACCAAGGAAAAGTTAGCTCCGACCGATCACTCGGGACATGTCGGCTGCGCTGCATGATACAACTTAATGTGTTTTCCGTTGAGGGGAGAGAACTAAATGACTCCTTTGTGGTCTACAAGGACGTAGGCAACCCCTTCATATACTCGGCGGACGATATACGGCCCGACCCAGTTTTCGACCAGCTTCCCTTTGGGGTTGGAGGCCATCACTTCTTTTCTTTTGACCATTACCAGGTCTCCTTTCTTGAATTCTCCACCCTTGACTAGCTTGTCAAAAGCACGGGCCATGCGAGCTTGGTAGAGTTTGATGTTTTACTGTGCCCGGAGGCGTTTTCCTTCGAGCTCAGCGAGCTCCTCCAATCTTCTTTCTGCATGGGTATGCACACCACTGACTAGTTCGTGCTGGATGGCAACTTGCAATGAAGGAACTTCAAGTTCAATGGGCACTACAGCTTCTGACCCATAGACGAGGGAGAAAGGTGAACAGCCGGTTGGGGTCTTGTAGACAGTACGATAGGCCCAAAGTGCTTCGTACATCCTTTCTTCCCAATCTTTTTTATTAGACTTGACAGTCTTTGCCAGCAATGTACATAATGTCTTATTAAAGGCTTCTGTGAGTCCATTGGCCTGAGGGTTGTAGGGGGACGATGTCCTCCAGTCGATTTTGTATTTGTCGGCCAGCCAATAAACCTTCTGGTTCCTAAAATGACTGCCATTATCAGAGATGATTCGGCTGGGGATCCCGAACCGAAATATTACATTCTACCGGAAGAACCTTGCAACTAGTTCTCCCGTCACATCTCTTAGTGCTATTGCCTCCGCCCATCTGGAGAAGTAGTCTGTAGCTGCTAAGATGTATCTGCACCCTGATGAAGATGCTGGTAGCGGCCCTACTACGTCCGTGCCCCACTGAGCAAACGGCCAGCTTGGTAGGGTGGGATGCAATGGCACTGGAGGTCTCCTTGCCACATTAGCGTGTTCTTGACACTTCTGACAAGCTTTGCAAACCTGCAGCAATCATCAAATATAGTGGGCCAATAGTAACCCAGTTTCTTTATCTCAATTTTCATCTTCGGGCCAGCCTGGTGTGCTCCAGCTGATCCTGCATGGACCTCCTGCATCACCTGTCCCGCTTCTGCTGAAGACAAGCAACGGAGTAGGACTTTCCTTCGGGCATCTGCCATAATTCGGAACAAGGTCCCGCTTCGCATCTCGTAAGAATCCTTGATCCTCAGGAGCTTCATCCTCTGTTCCTTTTCTTTTGGAAGTTGCTGGTGTTGAAACCAGTGTAGGAGATGCTCTCGCCAATCGGGCCGCTGAACCCCTTCGATGACTGCTACTTCCATTTCTTGTTCGTCGGCCAGGACCCCTGTTACGCTGGGGACCTGTCGGCGGTTGATCACTGTTATATTCAGGCTTGTGTCTGGCGGGACCGCCAATGAACTGGCCAGCTTAGCGAGGGCGTCTGCCTGAGCATTCCGGCCTCGATTGATGTGCTTGATGCTGATGAAGTAAAATCTTGACATCAGGCGAGTTGCCAACTGGTGATAGGGGAGGAGCTCTTGCTTTCGCACATCGAACTCTCCTTCCAGCTGTTTTATAACTAGCATGGAGTCTCCGAATGCTTCCAGCATCTGAATTCCCATGGACAGAGCAATTTGCAACCCGATTATCAGGGCTTCATATTCCGCTTCATTGTTGGTGCATTGTTTGTTTATGGAGTAGGATGTATGTACCACTTCTCCTTCTGGGGATTTCAAGACTATGCCTGCTCCTGCTCTGACCCTGACCCTGGATGATCCGGTGGCAGAGGTGTCAATTCTGGAAGCGCCATCAAAGTATAGCTGCCATAGAGAGGGCTGTACTTGCACGGCTTCTAGGGTTTCATCTTCAGGAAGCTCCGGCTCCAATGGGAAATCCCGGGCACTGGGTGCTCAGCGAAGAAGTCTGCAATAGCTTGGCCCTTGATGGCCTTGCGCGGCACGTAGGAGATATCAAACTCCATAAGGATTACCGCCCATTTGCCTAGGCGGCCTTTGAGTGCCGGTTGAGACATGATGTACTTCAGGGGATCCTCTTTGGATACCAAGCTGATTTCATGCGACAACATATAGTGTCGGAGCTTCTTAACTGCGAAGACCAGCGCCAGACAGATCTTCTCAATATAAGTATATTTATCTTCAGTTCTGACCAGTGTCCGACTGAGGTAATAGAAGGCTTGCTCTTTCCCTTCTTCATTATTCTGGGCCAGCATTGCCCCTAGAGAATTATGTGTAGCTGCTATATACAGTATCAATGGTCATCCTTTCACCGGTGCGCCCAGCACTGGAGGAGTTTTCAGATAGTCTTTCAGCTTGTCAAAGGCCGTCTGGCAATCTTCATCCCAATAAAAGGGAACCTCTTTCATCATCAACTTGTGAAAAGGCTGACATCGCCCTGACAAATTAGAAATGAACCGCCGGATATAAGCTAAGCGGCCCTGTAGTGATCTCAGCTCGGAGATGTTCCTTGGCGGAGGTAACTCCTGAATTGCCTTGATCTTTACGGGGTCTATCTCGATTCCCCGATATCGGACAATGAAACCCAGGAATTTTCCGCTCGACACTCCGAACGCACATTTCATGGGGTTCATCTTTAGCTCATGCTGCCTCAGCCTCTAAAAGACAATCCGGAGGTCTTGCAGATGATCTTCTTTTCTTTTGGTCTTGACCACCAGGTCATCTATGTAGCATTCGACCTTGTGGTAGAGCAACTCGTCAAAGATTTTGGTCATTGCACGCTGATAGGTTGCGCCAGCATTTTTCAGTCCGAACGGCATTCTCTTGTAATGATAAATGCCTTTAGGAGTTCGGAAAGCAGTATGGACTCGGTCAGGCTCCGCGATCCAAATCTGATTGTAATCGGAAGACCCATCCATGAATGACAGGGCTTCATGGCCGGTTGTAGCATCAATCATGACCTCGGTTATTGGCACTGGGAAGTCATCTTTGGGGCATGCTTTATTTAGATCTCGGAAGTCGACACATATCCGGATCTGTCCATTCTTCTTCTTCACGGGGACGATATTCGCCAGCCATGTAGTGTACTGGTTTTCTTCAACAAATCCCACGTCAATGAGCTTGTCGACTTCAGCACAAATTTGGGTGATGAGCTCTGGCCTCATGCGCCGCGGTGGTTGCTTCACTGGCTCGGCCTCAGGGCTGATTGTTAGCTCATGTTGTGAGACAGCGGGGCTTAGACCTAGCATCTCTTTGTAAGTCCAGGCGAAGCAATCCCGGTACTCTAGCAGCAGCTGGATGTACAGCTCCAGTTCTTCTGGGGACAGTTGGGCGCTGAGGAAGGTGGGCCTAGGGTCCTCCTCATTTCCCAAGTTGACTTCTATTAGTTCATCGACTGTGGCCTGGCCTCCGTCTTCTATCTCCGGAGGTGCCGGTTGGAGGTCAATGAAGTCTGGAATACCATCTTGAGGGTCGAGTACTTTGACTTCCTCGTCAGACACCACCAGGGCATCTTGAGGTTTCTTGATTTCTTGTGCTAGCGGCTGGGTGGATTGTTCTATTAGCAAATCCATTACCGTCGCAGCTTCCAAGGATGAGAGAGCAGCCTTGGTGTTTGTGGATGAGGTTGCAGCCATAACGGACTGGTAGCTGTTTACAGCCGGACTCGGATAGCATACTAGTTTTATAGCAGAAGCTGAGGAAGTCTCACCTTCTGGGACAGTTGTATCTTCCGCAGAAGTGGCTTTTTCTTTCCTGGTAGCTGGCTCCCCTTGATTGGAGTTGACCAAGGCTTCCCTGATTGGCAGAAAGGGTGTTGAAGTTGTCATTAGTAGGACCCCTGTGGAGGGAGAGACTCCTACTTCTTGAATGTCTTCGGCTTCACTGCTGCTAGTCGTATCAAATTCGGCTTGAAAGGCCGCTTCTTCAGGATGAACTTGCTCCCAGCATCGGAAAGGGGCCGAGGTTTCTACTTCTTGATTCCCGGACCGAGCTAGTTCAAGATATTCGGCTTCCACCGGATACTCATCAAAGGTTGCCCCCAGAGGGCTATCTTCAGTAGGATATAAGGTGGAGATAGTATCCACCTCATACCGCCCACTGTAATAATATTCCTCCAGGGTGAAGCCCAACCCTGGATGCTGAGAGACACGTCTCATTTCCTTATCCAGATTTGCAGGATACCACATCTTCTGGAAAGCTTCTTTGTGCTTTTGAGTCTGATCGGGAGGAAGGTGTTGCTTCTGAAACATTCTGGCCATCCGATCGGTCGTGAACGCCAGACCTTGGACAGGAACCCGCGGGTTGGCTAGATCTTCAGGGAGGCTGTAGTCTATGTCTTCCCGAGTGGGATGCTCCTTAGCTGTATAGAACAAGCTGCTGTGCCCATCTTCCTGTGTCACCTCCCAAGCTTTGAAAGGTTCGACAGTGGGGCCGTTGAGGCCGAGGACTGGCTTGGTGAGGCCGGCCGGGACTCCGATGCGGTCGTGCTGTCGATTGACCTGCACTTCCTTAGCTTTGGGATATAATGCTGGGGGTGTTACCCTGCCGATGTCTCCAGAAGCTGTGATGTGGGAGACCACCTTCGGCTTGACATATCCGCGTGGCGGTGGTGGATACCAACTGTCACCCGATCTATTCTTCGAGGCCCCTATGGGGGCTTTAGCTTCAGAAACCTTCCGGGGAGGCCCCGTATATAGGTTGGCGTCTGCCAAGTGACATTCAAATACCTCAAACAGGTGGAGATCAGCAAATATCCTCTCCTCCTTCCCTTGGAGGCTATATTTGATGCATTGGTGGAGCGTGGAGGGCACCACCATATTCTCATGCAGCCATGGGCGGCCGAGCAGCGCCTTGTAGGAGGTGCGAGAGTCAATGACATGAAACTGTACTATTGTAGTGAAATCTGCCAGGGTCAGTGTAAATTCTGCCACTCCCATAGATACTTCACATTTTTGGTTGAAGCCAGCAATACGCATATCCCCGACTTTCTCGAGATGCACATTAAAGTGGTGCCTCTCGTATATTCTGTATGGCTGGATGTTGACTGCTGCACCGGGATCAACCAGTATTCTGTTCAGCTCCCTTCCATTCAGGTGCCATTTCATATACAGTGGCCTGTTGTGGCTGGCAGTAGGTAGTAGCATGTCTTCCGGAGAGAAGGTCATACTGGCTTCTGGTGTAGCCTTGGCTATGCAGGCTTCAAAATGAGCAGGCGTCTGCAGAGCAGTAATGATCGCCTGTCGAGTTTCTTCACTCAAAGAGAGAATTTCCCAGATCGTAAATCGAGCAGGGAGCTTTTTGAGCAACTTCATTATTCGGCTCCCAGCCCGGACATTGGAGAGCTTCATCTCTTCAGCCCATCTGGGCTTGGGGAGGTTTTGATTTGTGGGTCCAGATGGACGTGCTTCATCTTCCTCGGACTCGGCATCCTCTTGGCTGGCACCGACTGTCGGGTCTTCTTTATTAGTTGCTGTAGGGCAAGCTCCATCTGCATTTGCATCCTCAGTAGATTGCGCTGGCTGCGGGTGAATGGCCCCGGGTGTAGGGTTAGCCTCTTGACAGGGCTATTTCCCCTTTGACATTTTCATAAATTCAAGGAATGAAGGGACTGCCTTGCCCCCACTTTTGTTGTATAGGCCTGACAGAGGGGGGATTTGAACTCCCTTAGCCTCCGACAGAGGTGTCTTGTAGGGTTGCTCCCCTCTGAACATGATGTTGTGGTTGGGTGGTGACTGGCGCCCCCATTTTCGGCCCGACCGAGTGGCATGTGCAGCAGTTGCGGCCTCGGCTTTGCCTCCCCCAGCATGGGATGTGAAGCAAATTTCTTCTTCTTCCTCTTCTCCGGGTAGGTTGAAGAGTGCTGATAGGGTATTGCAGGAGACAACCTGTGCTTTATTGGCCCCAACGGCCTTTCTTTTCTTCTTCTTTTGATTTCTCTTCTTTTTGGTTTCTGCGGGTGCCTGCCCCCAGAACAGGCTGCCCTCTTCAGGGGGTGCTGCTTCAGCTTCCTCCACCTGTTTGAGTGAGAGTTGTTCCAGCTCTTGCCATGGGACGTGGTCCCGTACCAGCAGAGGTTTCAATTCGGGCTGCACATATTCATCTAGCCCTTCAATCAGGTGCTATAGTCGAAGGACCCCAGGATTGGTTTCCTTGATTACTGGTAGCAGAGTCTGTCTCCTCCTGTTAGGTGTATGTATTCTAATGCCTGTAGGTGGAGTGACCCATACGGGTGCTACCACTGGCGGAGCAGGCCGGGGTGTAACGCCACGGATATGTGCCCCCTCTTTCAGGCGAGGTGCCCTCTTCTTCTTGTGCTTTACAGGGATCTGCTGCCACCCCTGTTGTTCTTTCACGGGCTCCAAGAAATGGATTTCGTAGGTGCTCCGTGTGCCTGCTTCAAAGATCTCCTCAGGTAATGCCTGGTAGAGGGAGACCATGTTGACTGCTGCTCTCCTGGGAGGAGCTTCATGTGGCTGAGGAGGGTCTACTTTGTACTCTCCCAGCTCTATTTCATTCTTCTTTACCATTCCTTCGATGATGTCTTTGAAAACATAACAGTCTTCGATTGGATGTCCCAACATCTGGTGGTAGGGGCAGAATCTTGGACTGTCTTTTCTTTTCAGGTCCTCCGGTCTTCTTGGCTCAGGCAGGGTGACCATGCCGTATTCTGATACCCAGTCGCACAGGACTCGGGTCTTGTCCTTTGGAAAGGACTAGGCTTTCTTCATCTTGTCCCTCAACAAAGGACCTTCTTTGTCATCCGGAGCTTTTGCAGGCTGCGGGGGAGCCGCCTTCTTGCCTTTCTCCTTCTGCTGTTCGAACGCCTTGATATCAAGCGCATTCGCTTCTTTAGGTGTGGGGCGCCGTTCCGCAGCCTTGCCTTTCTGGGCTGTGCTGGCAGCTGACGCCGGGACAGGCTTGGCTAGGAAAGCCTCCACTTCAGCCACCACATTATTCAGCTGGTCGAACGACCGTATTTCCATTCCAATCATCTTCTCCAGGACCTCCCTCCTGAGGTTTTGTTTGCATATTTGTACCGCGTCCTCCTGATGCGGGGGCCGCTTGCATCTCATTCTGAGGTTCCTCCACCTCTTGATGTAATCAAGAGCTGTCTCATCTGCCCTTTGTTTTGTTGAGTAGAGTTCGGCCACTGTGACCTCCCTCTATGTGACATGGAATTTTTCTCTGAACTTTCTCTGCATATCCGACCAATCACTGATTGACCCGGCCGAGAGGCTAGAGTACCATTCAAATGCGAGCCCTGTCAGCGAGGACCCGAAGAACTTCAGCAAATATGACTCGTCGGTGGCCAGATCACCCATAACGGTCATGTAATATGTAATATGCTCTTTAGGGGACTCTTTCCCGTTGAATTTGTCAAACTTAGGCGGCTTGTTGACCCCCGGGGGAAGTCGTTTAGCCGCATGGTGTTGCGGGTAGGGCACCCGATAGGCATCAAATGCGACATAGTCACCTTCACTTTTCTCTGCGAGCTTCAGCTCAATCATCCTCTCCACCATCATCCGGTTCACGACCGTGGGGTCAACCGGTTCTGGATAGAAGTGTGCCGACTACAAGTATGGGGTGACCAGGGTGGTCGCCTGTGGAGGACGCAGCAGCGGGGGTGTCGGGTGCACCTGAGGGAGCACCGGAGGTAGCAGTGGCTGAGGCTATGGCGGCCGCTGTTGTGCTGTCGCCATGCTTGGCTCTGGCGGCTGGGGCAGTGTATAGAGCGGTGGAGGGTCGTCGCGACGAGCCGCTCCCCGGGATGACTCACCCTGGACTTCGGGTGGTTTAGAGGCCGATGAGTGTTCAGTTTTTTTTTCATCAGCTGCTTCTTCAGAGAGTCTATCTCTCGTTGATATTTTTGTAGTAGCATCAGAACTGATGGGTCTATGGTGGTGGGGATACCCTCTGTTGTCTCCCCGGACGTACCCTCAAGCAGGATGTCGAGGAGGACGTCGTCTTCTTCTTCCGCCGTCACCACATTAGCGGTCAAGACGGGGGCCTTGTCATCCCAGTGGGGATAGACCTGGGACTGTTTCCCTTAAACCATCATCAGAAGCTCTCTTGCTGCTTCTGTTCTGCGAGTAGTCGGCCCCGGCCGTGCGGCCAATTGAGCCAATTCTTGGGGGTCTTCAGGAAGCTCCCCATATTGGTTTGATATACCAGCCATGTTGCAGGTGAAAACCTGCATCCTTCTCTTTTGTTGATAGACCCTCCTTCTAGCATGCTGCGGGAAGGTCAGTCTTTCAAACACAGAGATCCTTCTCCTTTCTTCCCGCTCGGGGAAAACTTCATCGGCTTCAATCTCGAAGCCGTCATTATATCTGTTGTCGTCGACTGACGACACTATCATTCTATCTCCCATATCTCCTTCATCTGCCGCCGACGGGCAGTAATCTTCCTCAATGGCGACTGTCTGCATCAGTCGCTGCTGTCCGAGTGAGGGGTTGCCTAAGCCTCGGAAATAATTTCTGACCAAGCAGGTCATCTCTTCTCGACCCCGCTCTTGATGTAGGACGGGGGGCGATTGTCGACCTCCAGCAGGAGGGATATAGGCCAGCCGAGCTCTGTCGGTCGGCTGTTGGAATCTTCGTCCCGCAGCAGGGACGTTGGCTTGACGGGCCGCAGCCCGGAAACTTCTGTGGCGCGGAGGATCCGCAACCACCTCTTCTTCCTTCTTCGGGGGCAAGCCCCTTTCTCTTCTCACTTCCGCCTCATTGTTCACAAGACGACGGCAGATGGGTGTTAGCTGGTGGGCAGGTCAGGTTCGCTTGGGAACCCACACCTGTTTAAACTTCCTCGGCCTGGGTGCCGGGCTTCCTTGGCCACAGTGGCCGGCTTCTTCTATTTCTGCCCTCCTTCCGGCGAGGGCCTGATAGGCATTGTGGACAGGAATGTTGGGGATGACTCGGTCCGGGGTCACCCGTCCAGTGCGTCTGTCGAGGAAGACGCACATACCCCCGACTAGCATAGATTTTCCGGATTGAGACAGACTTCCGGTGATTACAGCGGCATTCTTGCGGGCCTGGCGACGCTGGCGTCCTCCAGGGTGTTTGTTGATGACATTGGGGTGGGTCCCACGTATGACGTGGTGCACCAGACAGCTAGCGGCCGGGGCCGGACTTTCGGACAAGTCTTTGCAGCAGGGAACCTCCAGAGGCTCCATTTTTTCCACAGCTTCCTTGAAAGGTTCTGGGGCTTCGACCTCCAGCATATCTACAAAGGCTAACCCCAAAAAGTTGGGGAAGCCCACAGCGGCAGGGAAGCTACCGAATTCCATGGGTACCGCCAGGTACCCTTGCGCGTGTCCAGCGACAATCGAAAGATCGAAGTCAACGCCAGCTATCCCGTTGATCGTCATTGATCTGCCTGCAAAGACAAACGAAGCAATAATCAGTAGCCTTTGAGAGGGCTTCGAAGCCCGAATATCCCGGCAAAGAGATGAAAGGTGACACTGGTCCCACCGGGCTTGCTAGACTTGTTTGCGACCTTTTCTTTCTTTCGCGGGTTGATCGACCAACTGACTAACTGGTAGTCAAATGATCAATTAACGACGCGGGCGTGCCAGTCACATGAGTGACGAATTTGTGATGCGCTCATTCTGACCCATGTCGGGCGAATGTGAGGTTCGGTCGGGACCAGCAGTCCGCCATACCATAAAGGCTATGGCGTTAATTACATCCCCCATGAGGAGGGAACACCTTTGATTAATTGCCGAGATAGCGGGCTGTCGAAGCCGAATTAAAAAGAGCTACATGATGATCATGACGAAAGCATGCAAAATGCATACATTTATCATGCAGAAGATGCATAATTCATGGGATTATGGATCCTCGGTACGTGGCGGAGGACATAGGTTCGAAGACCACCGTCGCGCATAGCGAAGACTTCCGACCAGACGTAATCCGATTTTCTGTCGACGCCATTTAATATACCCGAGGGTCTATGCAAGCATTCAGGCATGATGATGATAACTATACTGATCATGGAAACAGAATTATGATGGTAAGCGATACTTAATCACATTCATTGATCCCCATCCGAAGAGAGGGAAATGATAGCACAAGGGTGATGACGAAAGTAAAGTGTTCACACACACGATATTCAACATGGTAAAGAGGTTATTCGGAGCATAAACAAGCTTTACCTTATTCAATCTACTGCTGATTGGGGCTGCCAATCTTGACCACGGAAGGCCCCATGGCGAGCCATGGGTTTAGACAGCAAAGCGATCAGAAACGGCAGCAGGAAACGTAGGTATATGACTTAAAATGGCGCGCTAAAACGTAGGTGAAACCGTTAAACTGGCGCGGCCTTAGTGACTTTTAACCAGGCGCGCAGGGAAAGGGGCGTGCCGGCTAGGGGTGCGCCGAAAATTGGCAAGCTAAAGAAATCAAGTTCATGAGTCTAGAACTAATCCGGCGCGGGGGGGGTACCGCGCCGTATTAAGGCACGCCGGTTTAAGGCCACGCCGTTTTAGCTTGTTTTTATGCATCTTTTAAACCCTTTGAGTTCATTATGTTTTTTTTTATTGAAAGTTATGGGATTATTTGGGCCAACTAATTGTTTGGTTGGGGTCCAGGACCCCCTGGAAATGATACATTGAGTCAGTGCGAGGTTCATACTTGAGCACCGAGTTGATTGAGTCCAGAACGGGCATTTCATTATGGCTTATTCGTTCTTAATATGTCCAAAATTGGACAGCATCTCCCCTGAACCTAAAGAGTTGCAGGGGAGAAGCGGGGTCATGCTCACCTATGGACCAAGCCCCTAAACCGCCGGTCTGCACAGTGGCAGCCAGCAAAATCCCATCGGATAGGGTGCCCCGAGGACTAGCCTGCGAGGGACACCAATACTCCATGGGTGAGAATAAAAGGACGAGACCATTGATGACGAGAGCATCACCCTGAGGGCTAGACTGCGAGGGGTGGACATCCCACAGATTATGGCACATCCGCTGAAGGGACCGGCCGTTAGGAGAGTGGAGCTCCGAGGGCTAGCCTACGAGGAACGTACATCCCTTGGCCTTGATCGGACCTCCGATTGTCGGGGCTAAGCTCGTTGGGATAAGGCCCCTGTCATTATCTGCCATGGCCCCGAGGAAGCATCGACCATCGAGAGATAGAGCCCCCGGTCGCCTAGCAATTCCACGAAGCGATAAGGGAATGTCCCCCTCCCCGGGTGATTAAAACGATGAGAAAATCTCGGAACAGTTCGAATGATCATGATGCGTAGAGGTAGTAAATGCATAAATGAGACGGGCCCATCGCAGGAGCATATGCTCGAACAGTTAAAAAGTGACATTCAGGGGATGGACCCTGCAATCCCAAAGGATATCCTCACTTCACGAGCGATAGGGCGGCACGAAGAGAGAGATTAATGGGAGTTAAGCCCTTGACAGCACGGCGGAGAGAGGCATGCGCAGAAGCACAGCTCTGTCCATGAAAAGGGGGGGTACGAATACCCTTGAATCAAACATGAGAATGATCGAAGGAAAAGCCCCCGGGGAGGGGTGTTTCTGTAGCCCACGATGATTCGGGGCATGATAGAGACTTTGGAGAAACCGGAATCAGAGAACTACACAGAGAAGAACTCAGACACACACATTGGCATAGATAGAAAAGGGGGGCTGAAGATCATTCATTCGACCCGTTGATCCAAGCATTCACACATATATGTATTACCATCCCAGAAGCGGGAATGGTTTAGCATTTACATAATAAGAACATGGCACCGGCACCATTGCTCGGTCGTCGTTCGCCAATAGCGGAGGCAGAGGACGTGCAGAGCACAACAACAGGGGAAGGGGAAAAAGAGAAAATCGCATAGAAGGGGGAGGAGAATAGGCTCATATCATCGCCACTCCTCCCCCTCTCGCTTACATCCGATGGGTGGAAAGCCCAGAAGAAGGAATCCACGGAAAGCAGAGGGAAGACCGGCACCGGCGCCCACCTGTTCCTGAAACAGGGTATCGTAGAGAAAGGAAGACGGCCGGCGGAAGATCCTCCGAAGAAGCCCTGCTCCCTCTCTTCTTCAAAGGAAAGCCCTCTCGAAAAACCCTCCTCTCTTTTCCTTCCTGCTCTCTATATCTTCTGATGTCTCGATATATCTCCCCCCCTTTTCTCTTTTTTTCTCCTCTCTTTTTTTCTTTCAATCGAACCTCACACATATATATAACAGGTTGGAGGCCCTTCATCGTGCGTGGGCTTTGGCGCGCCGGGAGGAAGCTCCATTCTTTAGCGCGCCGGGATAGGAGGACGCGAGGGTAGGTCTTAAGCTCGCCGGCCAAAGGGGCATTAGGTGGGGGGCGCGCCGGGATAAGGGCGCGCCGTGCTAACGTCCCTTGCGCGCTTCGAGACAGTCGACGAGTCCGGGGATGATTCCGGGGATCACCGTGAACATTATCTCGCCAATGCCCATCGAAAGCTTGACGAGGCGTTTTGTCGAAGCCCCTCGGTTGACGTACAGCCATTCTCGAGACTTCAGATAGCTTTAGTTTGGTCGCGCGGGTTTAACGCTGACATGGCCTTCGGCTCTACGATCCATGCCGTTGGCTCGGTCTGGCTCATACCTGTGGACGCGGATTTTCGTTTACATTCTTTATTCTTCTGTTTCTATGGTTTATTTATTGGCGTGCCAGTCACATATGTGATGATTTCATTGTACGCTCGATCTGACTTCTAATCAGTCGATTGTGAGTGATCGTGTCTGGACCAAAAGTCCGTCATACCATAAAGGTTATGACGTTAATTACGCCCTTCCTAAGAAGGACAACCCTTGATTAAACGCCAAAGTAAGAGGAGACCGGCGGCAAAAGCCCAAATGAGAGCATGCTAATTTATCTACAAGACATTGAGTAGACTGGATAAAGCGAGGGTATATCAGGTGCGGAGCAAATCCGGCAGCATATCCCCATATCTTGGATCATGCCAAGGAGAGATAGACCATCATCCACGGGATGCCGGGACGAAGGCCGAAAGAGAAGGGCACTAGGCCCAGGAACACTGTTTGCATTCATAGCACCGGTTGATATTCCCTTGGAAACCATCGGAGCACATGCAGTGGCAGAGCTCCTTAGGTTCATAGGGTTACAGAGGAATCTTGATCGGGAGTGAGTAATGTAGGGGAGGCCATTCCCCGTTAGTTTATCTCTTGAGGCATACATGATGACCTCTGGATACCCCTCACGCAGGTACAGTGGAGTGATCAAGAGTTGGACTGAGGTGGAGATGGAAATTCCTAGCATAGGGCTCTGGTGGAACCTTCTCGGCACAGTTTTCATATAAAAGGGAGGGGTTCTCGGCACGGCCAGGTTCTCGGCACGCAAATGCCATGCCGGGAACTATTCATCGTGCCGGGAAGGTCCCATGCCGGGAAGGTAGGGGTTTTGGCAAAAGGAGGGTTCTCGGCGTGGAAATGCCATGCCGGGAACTATTCATCGTGCCGGGAAGGTAGGGGTTTGTTGGCAAAAGGAGGGTTCTCGACGTGGAGATGCCATGTCGGGAACTATTCATCGTGCCGGGAAGGTAGGGGTTTGTTAGCAAAAGGAGGGTTCTCGGCGTGGAAATGTCATGCCGGGAACTATTCATCGTGCCGGGAAGGTAGGGGTTTATTGGCACAAAAGAGGGATCTCGGCACAATTACTAGGAATGTAGAAAGGGCTTCTCGGCACGGAGGGGAGAGGTTCTCGGCGTGCCAACTGAAGGGCTTCTCGGCATGGCTTGGGAAAGGGTTCTCGGCGCGTGAAGGGCCGCGCCGGGAACTGTTCATCGCGCCGAGAGATTCTGGCACCGGGAAGGTAGGAGTTTTGGGCGTCGGGAAGGTTTATGGGATTTCACGGTGCTCTGTTTTAAGGGTTTTTGTGATTTAGGCTTCGATTGAGGTAGAGTTTAGGACACACATGGGAGGCTGGATCAGGGCATTTGCTGGGCAGTGCCAAGGAATCAAAGGGGGGAAGTAGAATCCATCGAGGGATCGCGATCATCAGCCGTTTACAGCCCTCTGGGACAAATGTTCTTTCCCTGTCGCCAGTCGCCCAGGGAATCAAGAGATAGCCATCTCAGATCCCTGGAGCGACCCTAGTGGCTTGAGAAGAGGAGACTGAACGAGAGAAAGGAGGGCTTCGTGATGCCAGCATCACTGACAGGGGGATAGGATAGAGCCCAAAGACCCATGGAAGCGAGGATCGGGGCTCTACCTTCGCTGTTCCTCCAGGAATAGCAGTCAGAGGGCGGAAATCATCCGAAAACCCCGATCATCGGAATGACTGATTCATGTAATAAACAGCACATGCTCCAAAGAATAGAGGAACTAAAGGTCTCATCATTTCGTTTATTAGCCTCATGATATTATGTTTAGTTTCCACATCTCTTTTAGTGCCAGCTCCTGGAGAAATTTAGGCAGCACCTCCCTCGGCTTTAGCATTTGCCAGGGAATGATAGACAATCACCCACGGAGTGCCGGGGTGAAAACCAGAAAAGAAGGGTATTGGACCCCTAGCCAGTGTGCGTGCTTGCAGCACTATCTTAATATCCCTTTTAAGGCCATCAAAGCCCATGCAGTGGCAGAGCTCCTTTGGTTAGTAGGGTCTGTGAACAAAGTCCACTCCAAACGATATAATGTAGGGGGAAGTTGCTCCCCATTGATTTGATCCTTGAGACGGGTATGATGACCATGAATATCTCTCAATAGGATGTAGGATTGCCTTGGGTGAATTACAAGGGTGTAGGAATAATTTCTTGACCGGTAGCAAGGGGTTCTAGGCCTGGCTCCAAGGATTGGAGGGTTCTCGGCGTAGGAATTGGGAGCTAGGAAGGGGAGGCCAAGGTTCTCGGCGCCCAAGTTCCCGGCGCGCTAACCAGCGCGCCGAGGGCTATTCATGGCGCCGGGAAGGTCTTGGGCCGAGAAGGTCTGGGCGCCGGGAAGGCCCTGCTTTGGGGTTTTAGGGGTTTTGTTCTTGGCTCTGCTATGGGGGTTTTGGGGGTTCTTCAGCATGGATTCTGGACTGGATTCAGGGTGTAAGAAGGCTGGATCAGGGTTTTATCAAGGTAGAGCCCGGGAAATGCTTGGAGGTAAGATCCATTGAGAAATCTGGGTCATCAACTATTGAAACCCTCGGGATATATACATATGATTTTTATTGCCTGCTGTCCAGGTGATCAAGAGATTGATGTCTCTGATCCCTGAGCAACCTGAAGGCTCGAGAGAGGGCTAAAATCTCTGCAGGGGGGCATGTCATTAAGAGAAGAAAGGATAAGGAGATGAAACCCAATAACCCATTGGATGAGGGCCGGTGCTCCATCCTCATCTTTTCTCAAAGGACAGACCCCCTGATATGCAAAAGATACGGAAACCCGGAATATCAGAGTCATCAAGCATCTTGCGGAACAACACGTACAGAGGGGGAGACAGATGACGGAGTAAGGTATCAGTGCCTCTACTGCCAGGGGACGAGAGAGTCCAAGATCCACTGAAAGGATCTGAACCTCACGAGAACCCTTCTGGAGCAGCCAAGGCCAGAACCCGGGGGTAGGGAAACATACACAGAGTAATATAGAGAAAGAATAACAGCGAACACTATGCATGCAGTGCTCTTTCACCCCTTTTATTCATTCAATCGTCACACAAGTTACATCAGATGGTCTCCATCAAACCAAAAGGAAGAAATGAAGGAAACCCAACAGGAGACACATAGTTTCATCGGGACGAACTGATCGTCAGGTAAGAACATAAACATTGGGGAGAGAAAAATACAGCAGAGAAAACAACGGAGAAACTATGGGGGAGGGCGGAGTATTGACTCCTCTCCCTCCCCAGTTGCCCACCTTCTTCTCTGATCTCTTGACTTCTTCTCTGCTTCTTCTTCTGTTTCTTGTTCTGTTGACGCTTCTCTTCTATCGTTGTTGTTCTTCTTCCTTCGAGAGAAAAGGGGTGTTTTATAGGCACAGCACCCCCCCTTCTCGGCATGACTCACTTCGGCGCGTCTTTCACACCTTCCCGGCGCGCCTCAGTCGACTGCGGAAGCTTCCCGGCGCCAAGAATATAGCTTCCCGGCGCCAACCTCATGAGCTTTGGGCTTTGGTGAGGGGCTCCCGGCGCCAACCTCATGAGCCCATTTAGGGCTTTTAATGTTTTGATCTCTCTCATCAGCAGGCTTGAGCTGTCAAAGGTGCCTAACCTGTCTTTTCATTTGTCAGTCCTCCGAGTCGGTCAGAACATGTGAAGGGCTCCTAGTTGGTGAGTCGACATAGTCTTATCAGAGTATTTCTGGAGATTTTCATCAGTCAATAGACCGCAATTCTTTATCGGCACTGCCATCTGAGCGACGATAATACCGGACATCAGGTTGGCCGGGAAGGGCTTCAGCTAGATGACAGCTTTAGTGACGACTCTTCTGTAGTTTTGGCTCTGCAGGAATCCCTAGGATCTTCATCTCTGATTTGATCTTCTCTTCGGTCCCATCTTTGTTCTTGATTATATTTCAGGTGTCAACAAATGCCCCCCACCTGCAGACGGCGTAAGCGCAGAATAAGTGGCACGGTGTCCGCAGGTGCATCTTTAGCTCAATGCTATTGACTCATTCTTTCAGTTATAGCTTGGCAGTATCCCCATACTGGGATTTCATCTTGGCACGATCTTCTTGGCTTGAGCCTCGATCAGCTGAACATCTATCGGCTTGAGCCCTGATCAACTGGCACATCTGACATCTGTCGGTTTTAGGCCCCGATCAACGGCATATTTGACATCTGTCGGTTTTGAGCCCCGATTGGCTGAACATCTTGCATCTATCGGTTTTAAGCCCCGATTGGCTGAACATCTTGTATCTGTCGGCTTGAAGCCCCGATCGGCTGAACATCTTGCATCTATCGGTTTTAAGCCCCGATTGGCTGAACATCTTGTATCTGTCGGCTTGAAGCCCCGATTGGCTGAACATCTTACTTCATGTGCTGTTATTTCCTTCATGTGGAAGAGTGGCAGTCTCAGCAGTCTTTATGTGGATGACCCGTGTTCAGCAGGAGAGCGTCCATCTTCTCAGGGAGAGGATGGGGGACTCGCTCCACTGCGTGTCGGTATCCAGTGGGACTGCCTTTGCTGGACTTGTTGGTTAACGGAAGACATGTCTTTAGGCCATAGCATCCTGCGGGAGTGTAGACGAGAGGGGTTCTAGAGGAGCATCTGGAACAGACGAGAGGTCCGTTCCTCAAAGCCGGCCGTGGTGATGTGCCGACCGACCAGTGCATGGTTTCATCGTCGACATTGGGTTTATGTCGATGCAAAGGAGTTTGAGCTTCATCAGAATAGACGTAAGGTCTAAACCGGGTAAGTTCATCGCGGGTGGGACATAGAATGGCGTGCAGTTTCATCAGAATAGACGTAAGGTCCAAACTGGGTAGGTTCATCGCAGGTGGGACATGAAAGGGTATGTGGTTTTCATCAGGACAGACGTAAAGTCCAAACTGGGTAGGTTCATCGCAGGTGGGACATGAAAGGTGTGCAGTTTCATCAGAATAGACGTAAGGTCTATCCGGCAGGGTTTCATCATTGATCGGGCGAGGTGCCGGTCGATCAACAGCTGGTTTCATCATCGATATTGGGTTTATATCGACACAAAGAGAGTTCTATGAGTTTCATCAGAATAATCGTAAGGTCTAAACTGGGTAGGGTTTCATCATTGATCGGGCAAGGTGCCGGTCGATCAACAGCTGGTTTCATCATCGATATTGGGTTTATATCGATGCAAAGAGAGTTTTATAAGTTTCATCAGAATAGACGTAAGGTCTAAACTGGGTGGGATTTCATCATTGATCGGGCAGTGTGCCAATCGATCAACAGTTGGTTTCATCATCGATATTGGGTTTATATCGATGCAAAGAAGAGTTTCATAAGTTTCATCAGAATAGACGAAAGGTCTAAACTGGCAGGGTTTCATCATTGGTCGGGCGAGGTGCCGATCGACCAACAGCTGGTTTCATCATCGTTATTGGGTTTATATCGATGTAAAGAAGAGTTTCATAAGTTTCATCAGAATAGACGAAAGGTCTAAACTGGCAGGGTTTCATCATTGGTCGGGCGAGGTGCCGATCGACCAACAGCTGGTTTCATCATCGATATTGGGTTTATATCGATGCAAAGAAGAGTTTCATAAGTTTCATCAGAATAGATGAAAGGTCTAAACTGGCAGGGTTTCATCATTGGTCGGGCGAGGTGCCGATCGACCAACAGCTGGTTTCATCATCGATATTGGGTTTATATCGATGCAAAGAAGAGTTTCATAAGTTTCATCAGAATAGACGAAAGGTCTAAACTGGCAGGGTTTCATCATTGGTCGGGCGAGGTGCCGATCGACCAACAGCTGGTTTCATCATTGATATTGGGTTTATATCGATGCAAAGAGAGTTTTATAAGTTTCATCAGAATAGACGTAAGGTCTAAACTGGGTGGGATTTCATCATTGATCGGGCAGTGTGCCAATCGATCAACAGTTGGTTTCATCATCGATATTGGGTTTATATCGATGCAAAGAAGAGTTTCATAAGTTTCATCAGAATAGACGAAAGGTCTAAACTGGCAGGGTTTCATCATTAGTCGGGCGAGGTGCCGATCGACCAACAGCTGGTTTCATCATCGATATTGGGTTTATATTGATGCAAAGAAGAGTTTCATAAGTTTCATCAGAATAGACGAAAGGTCTAAACTGGCAGGGTTTCATCATTGGTCGGGCGAGGTGCCGATCGACCAACAGCTGGTTTCATCATCGATATTGGGTTTATATCGATGCAAAGAAGAGTTTCATAAGTTTCATCAGAATAGACGAAAGGTCTAAACTGGCAGGGTTTCATCATTGGTCGGGCAAGGAGCCGATCGGTCAAGGGAAGGTTTAAGAGTTTCATCAGGACAGACGTAAGGTCTGAGCTGGCCAGGCTTTATCAGAATGGTGATGGGTTTCATTGTCGGTGGGCCGTTTGAAAGAGGGTATGTAGATTTCATCAGGATAAACGTAAGGTCTATCCCGGAGAGGCCTTATCATCGGCGGGGCGCGGAGCCAGCTGACTGACGGAAGGCTCCAACAGTGAAGGGGACGTAAAGGCAGCGTGCCAGTTGGCATGGAACTTTTGAATTACCACATTACTGACCCAAGTGCCCTTTCGGGTTTTCACCGGAGCCAGCCCCCTCTTGCTTTTGCCCACGCGCCCTTTCGGGTTTTCACGTGGCGGGGTACCCGATTTTGCCTGCAGTGCCCTTTCGGATTTTCACCACAGCTGGGTTTTGGCCATTTTTTGCCCTTGCTCAGAATGCCTGAACAAGTCTGGCGGGGCATCTCTATTTTTAGCCCCCATTTGTCTCTTTTTTCTCTTTCTCTTTTTTTATTGGGACTTTGGCTTTATAATCCATGTGCTCAGCTTGTGTATGTATCATCATTGATGTGGGTGCTAACACCAATGCAAGGGGGCATATGGTTTCATCGTCTACCTAGGCGGAAGGCCTGGGTCGACTTGAGTGTATTTTGCGGCTTAGGCGCGAAGCCGTTTGCCGGGAGCATGGCTGTATCGTTGATGTGGGGATCGCCCTCAAAGCAAGGGAATAGGATTTCATCGTCCATCCAGACGGAAGGTCCAGATTGACCCGAGGATGTGTGTAGCAGCTTAAGCACGAAGCCATTCGCTGGAAATGTAGGTTTCATCGTTAATGTGGGGTTTAACATTAACGCAAAGGGATGAGGTTTCATCATATATCCGGACGGAAGGTTCGGGTTGATTTGAGAATGGGTGTAGCATTTTCATCAGAACAGACGGAAAGTTTACCCCGGACGGGTTTCAGCATTAAATAGGCGGCGTGCTGTTCCATTAGTAGCTGCTATTATCATCGATATTGGGTCTATTTCGATGCAAGGACTTCATAGGCTTCATCAGGATAGACGTAGGGTCTAAACTGGACAGGTCTCATCGTTGATCGGGCAGTGTGCCAATCGATCAATAGCAGGTTTCATCATCGGTATTGGGTTTATACCAATGCAAGGATTTCATAGGTTTCATCAGGATAGACGTAGGGTCTAAACTGGACAGGTCTCATCGTTGATCGGGCAGTGTGCCAATCGATCAATAGCGGGTTTTATCACGGTGGGACATATGATAGGCTTTGTCCGAATAGATGTAAGATCTAAACCGGATAGGTTTCACCGTTGTGGGTCTCAGGCAGAAAGTGGAAGGGTTTTATCAGAACAGATGAAAGGTCTATTCCGAGATGGGCTTAATCGTTGATCGGGCGATGTGTCGGACGACCAACGGTTGGCTTCATCATCGATATTAGGTTTATACCGATGCAAAGAGAGTTTTAAGGTTTCATCAGAATAGACGTAGGGTCTAAACTGGGCAGGTTTCATCATTGATCGGGTGATGCGCCGACCGATCACTGGTTGGTTTCATGGCTTCATCACGGGTGGGACGTAAAGAAACATGCAAGTCTAGTTGGAATAGACGTAAGGTCTAGATCAGATAAAGCTTCACCACTGATCGGGCAGTGTGCCGGTCGATCAGTAGCTGATCTTATGGTGGTAGGCTCCATCATTAATGGGATTCTTTGAACAGGCATGAAGGTCTTACCAAAATAGACGTAAGGTCCATTCCGGATGGGTTTAATCGTCGATCGGGCAAGGCACCGGTCGGTCGACGGAAAGCTTTATGGCGGGAGATGAGGCTTCTTCTTTTTTTGGAATAACCACTTTACTGACCCAAGCGCCCTTTCGGGTTTTCGCTTGAGCCAGCCCCCTCTTGCTTTTGCCCACGCGCCCTTTCGGGTTTTCACGTGGCGGGGTACCCGATTTTACCTGCAGTGCCCTTTTTGGGTTTTCACCACAGCTGGGTTTTGGCCATTTCTGCCCTTGTTCAGAATGCCTGAACAAGACTGGCGGGGTATCTCTCTTTTTTTTTTATAAACCCCATTTTTCATATTTCTTTTTGTTATTTTCTTTTTTTTTTCTTTTCCTTTGTCATCATCTTCTCTGGACCTAGAATTTTCATTCTATGGACCGTGGTGCCATATGTTCATTGTGGATACATGGTCATTGATGTGGGTATCAACATCAATGCAAAGGGGAATATGGTTTCATCATCTATCCAGACGGAAGGTCCGGATTGATTCCGAGGGTAGGGATAGCAGCTCAGGCACGGGGCCGTTCGCTGGAAGTGTCGGTCTTATCGTTAATGTTGGGGTTTTAACATTAACGCAAAGGAATAGGGTTTCATAATCTATCCAGATGAAAGGTCTGAATTGATTCAAAGATGTGTATGGTAGCTCGGGCACGAAGCCGTTCGCTGGAAATGTATGTTTCATCGTCAATGTTGGGGTTTAACATTAACGCAAAGGAATAGGGTTTCATAATCTATCCAGACGAAAGGTCTGAATTAATTCAAAGATGTGTATGGCAGCTCGGGCACGAAGCCGTGCGCTGGGAATGTATGTTTCATCATCAATGTTGGGGTTTAACATTAACACAAAGGAAAAGGGTTTCATAATCTATCCAGATGAAAGGTCTGGATTGATTCAAAGATGTGTATGGCAGCTCGGGCACGAAGCCGTTTGCTGGAAATGTATGTTTCACCGTCAATGTTGGGGTTTAACATTAACGCAAAGGAAAAGGGTTTCATAATCTATCCAGACGAAAGGTCTGAATTGATTCAAAGATGTGTATGGCAGCTCGGGCACGAAGCCGTGCGCTAAAAATGTATGTTTCGTCGTCAATGTTGGGGTTTAACATTAACGCAAAGGAATAGGGTTTCATAATCTATCCAGACGAAAGGTCTGAATTGATTCAAAGATGTGTATGGCAGCTCGGGCACGAAGCCGTTCGCTGGAAGGCTAGGCCTCATCGTTAATGTAGCTCTGGTCAGCTGGATATCTACATCTTTGCATATCACTGATTCTGTTGACTTTTCTTTGGCAATCTTTGAACATTGGTTGGCTTGGGTGCCGATGGTAGAATATCTGTCGGCCTGGGCGCCGATAGCTAGAATTTTGATTTCTCTTAGCTAGCCATACTGGCAATCCATATTTGTGAGCATCTGTCATCTCGAATGCTGATGGTTAGACATCTCTGGCACTCTAGAGGATCATCAGGCATCTATCGGCCAGGGTGCCGATGGCTGAATGCTTGACATATGTGGCTAAGATGCCGATGGTTGGATATTTACCCCCTTTGAATACTTGTTGAATCATTTGTCATCACGAACATCATCGCCTGAGTACTTGACATCTGTTGGCCTGAGCCTTGGTTAGGCGAGCTTCCATCATTCTTCATTGATCCGTCATTCATTGTTCATTGCCATCTGGGATTCCATCATTTGGATAGTCCCTGACGTCAGCAGCAGACATGCAGTGTAAGAGTCTGCAACAGGATGGCCCTTGAAAGGTCAATGCTCCAATTTTATTCATCATTGCCATAAATGATCATTGCCCCTTTAAAGGGGTGAGCATATCCAGCAACGGCCAGGCATGCCGCCATTGATATTTCATACATTTACCCCTAGAATGGGGAACCATGTGTGTCTTCCATCATTCTTTTGGTGTACATTTGTCCCAAGAATGGAATACCATCAATATTTCTCATTGTTTGGCATACATTTGCCCCCGGGATGGGATACCATTTGGAACTTCCATCATCTCATAATCATCATTTTTCTTCCTATTTTCTTCTTCTTTCTTCTTCTTTTTTTTTTTTTGATATGCATCCCCCTCCTTAGAATGGGGTATCATCTGTATCTTCCATCATTTCATCATCTTTCTCATTTTTTTTCATTTTTGATGTGCATCACCCCTCAAGTGGGAGTACCCTCTATATTTTTTTCATTTCACCATTTTTATCATCATTTTTATTCACATGTGCCCCCAGGACGGGGTATCATCCATACCTTTCATCATTTCATTTTTTTTAATACATCTGCCCTCAGAACGGGGTATCATCTGCCCCTTGTTTAGTCTCATACAGTTCTGCCTTAGTAATTTCTTCCTCGGCAGGTTTCATTTCCCTCATCTGTTCTATTTTGGACCCACCCGTCACCGCCAGAATTGGTGGATTTGAGTGCAGACCAGGTATATGAAAATCCATTTCATTCAGCTTGCTCTGCAGTACCTCAACTTCTTGTAATTTTTCATAAATTCTGTCATCATGGCAAGGCCAAGAACGTGGCCCCCTGTCCCGATCTCAGGAGGGACTAGCGGTGTTCTATTAAAGACGCCAGACGCATCCAGGCTTTCAGAGATTGACATCTTTGCCCTCAGGCCTCCACATGGAGGAGGAGTGGGGTAGCATGCTGCTTCTTTTGGTGGCGGGAGGTGCCTATACTTCTCCCTGGTTTTATCATCATGACGGGAGACTGAAGCTTTGGCTTGCTCTGACCTTACCGGTGCGGAGCATATTTCTTCATCATCTTCTTTGAGAGTCTGGCCATTGCCGGGCGAGACCGACATCATGTTTACAGGAGAAGACTTTGTCCCTCCTCGTATTTCTTCGCATATGCTTTTCCTTCCTTTTGGCGGTCGGCATCTGCACCCCTAAGGGGTCATCTAGCACATCTGGCACTTTTGATTTACGTTTCATCTTCTTCATCAGGCCCGGGGATTTGACATGCTCCCGCATGACGGGTCCATTGGTGCCTTCTGCACAGGCTTTTGACACCTCTTTAGGCAATTGCCGGTATAGAGATATCACATAGACTGTTCTTCTTAGCTCAGGCAACTCATGCGGGCATGGAGGATCCACCCTGTATTCACCCAACTCGAGGTCCCCTTTCTTAATCCTTCTTTCAATAACATCTTTGAATACATAGCAATCTTCAATGGGATGACCCAACGCCTGGTGATATGGGCAGAAGCGGGGGTCATCTTTTCTTTTGGCATTATCAGATCTCTTTGGATCTGGAAGGACAATTCTGTCAAATTGGGCGGATCATTCAAACAAGAGCCGAGTCTTTTCCTTAGGAAAGGAATAAGGCTTGCTCATCCTGGCTCGCAGAGCGGGGCCATCCTTCTGATCAGCCAGCCTGGTGGGAGGAGGGCGGGCAACATCTTTTTTTTTTATCATTATGTTGCTCAAATATCTTGAAGTCTACTGTATCAACTTCTGTAGGCACGAGCCATTTATCAGTTGATCTAGCTTTGTGGCATACAGCAGTAGCAGTCGAAGGGCCACTGGAGAGGAAGGCCTCGACCTTCACTGCAGCGTTGTTTAGTCGGTCAAATGACCTTATCTCCATCCCATTCATTCTTTCGAGAGTCTCCCGCCGAAGATTCTACTTGCAAATCTGGACGGCGTCCTCTTGGTGCGGAGGCCGCCTGCATCTCATGGCGAGATCCCTCCATCTTTTTATATAATCCAGAGCGGTCTCATCTTGCTTCTGTCTTGTTGCATACAGTTCGGCTATTGTAATTTCTCTTTCTGTAATATGGAATCTGTCCCGGAATTTTCGCTGCATATCGGGCCAATCAGTCACTGACCCAGCCGGTAGGCCATAGTACCATTCAAAGGCTAACCCTGTAAGGGACGAGCCGAAGAACTTCAGGAGGTAGGCTTCATCAGACGCCAGGTCGCCCATAATTGTTATATAGTAGGCTATATGCTCTTTGGGGGAGCCCTGGCCATTGAATCTTTCAAATTTCGACGGCTTGCTGACGCCTGGTGGTAGTTTCTTAGTAGCATAATGCGCAGGATATGGTACCTTATAAACATCATAGGTACTGGAATTCCTGGCCCTTTCGGACAGCTTCATTTCAATAATCTTTTCTATCATCAGCTTTCCAGTCACATCCAGATCTATGGGCTCCGGGAAGAAGTGTGTCCGCTGCCGGCTGAAGGGGGTTGTCATAATTGTTGTATGCAGAGCAGGCACGGCAGGCTGCGTTTGAGACGCAGAGGGCTGAGCTGCCGCTTGTTGTAGAGAATGTTGCCTCGGCGCCTTGCCTTTGTCAGTTTGAGCAGGATGGACCGGAGAGGCCGCCCCCATCCAGCTGAAAGTCTGTCCAGCTGGCTCAGCATGCTTGGAGACAGGTGTATGCTCGCCTCTTTCATTGAGCTGTCTTCTGAGGGAGTCAATCTCTTGCTGATATCTCTTGAACATCATCTGGATCATGGGATCCAGGGTTGTCGGGATCTGTATTTCTCCCGATATTTCTTCAGTGGAAACACCCAGAGGGTTGTCTTCTTTTTCTGTAGTCACTACATTGACTGTCATCACAGTGATTTCTTGAGCTTCATCAGCAGCCATTATCTTTTCTTTCGTTGCCCGACTTCTTCTTGTGACGGCATTTGGCCTGTGTGCCAATTTAATCAGCTCTTCAGGCTGGTTTGGCAGTGTGTTATATTTCCCGGTGACACCGGCCATATTGTAGGAAAAAACCTGCATCTTTCCCTTCCGGCTGTGGACTTTCCTTCTGAACCGACTCGGATATGTGAGGCGGTCAAAGACTGAAGTCCTTTCTTCTGGTTCTTCCCTCTTGGGGTTGTCTTTTCGATGTCTGACTTTACGGCCATCCTCATAGTCGTTGGAGTCTGAGGATGAAACTCCAAACGCCACATCTTCTGGGGTTTCATCTTTTCATGTAGGGTGCCCAAGGCATGAGACAATCTTTGCTGCCCTAAGGAGAAATTCCCTAGACAGTGGAAGTAGTCTTGAACCACCCGGTTCATTTCTTCTTGGCTATGCCTTTGTAGATCTGATCGGGACAACAGCCTCTCTTCGATCTTTGGCTGATAAACCAGCCTTGAAATTTGGGCAGCCAAATGCTCTGACTTGGAATATTTGAAGATATCAGCCTGTCTAGCGCAGGCCTTCGGTCTCTTTGGAATAGCAGCATAGGCTGGATCTTCCATTCTTCTTTGTTCTTCCCTTTGGCAGTATATATTGTCCCCCCCTTTGTGGCGAGTGGCAATGGCATCTTTTCTCCTTCTACCCCCAGCCCTGGGGTGAATGACAGTAGCATTTTCTTTTCCTCTGCCCTCAGTTTCGGGGTGAACGACGGCAACATCTTCTTTTCTTTCTTCCCATCTCCTGCTCCCAGTCCTAGGGCGGATAATAGCGGCATATTCTTCTTTCTTCTGGCATCTTCTGCCCCCAGCTCTGGGGCGGATGGCAGTGGTATTTTCTTCTTTTCTTTCCCATCTTCTGCCCCCTGCTCTGGGGCGGATGTCAATAGTCTCTTCTTTTCTTTTCTCATCTCTCCTGACTCTGGCTTCAGGGTGGATAGCAGTGGCACCTTGATCTTGAGCCGGAATCCAGCTCTGTATCTTCTTCGGCCTCCATATCTGTTTATATCTTGCTGGCTTGGGCGCCAGCGGCTTCCTCTCATCAGTTCCCCAGTTGGCCCTCCTGGTAGCCAGAATTTGGAACTTGTTATCGGTCCGGACAGTCGGGACAACCCTGTCCGACCGGACATCTTTGGGGCGACCATTGAGGTTCACCCTAACATCTCCGATCATCATCGTCTTTCCAGAATTTGAAAGACGACGGCTTGCAGCAGCATACCGGCTCCTCCGGTTAGTTCTTCTTCCTTTTTGGGCAGCAGCGGGGACCGCGTCCCTCCTTTCCACATGGTGGACAAAGTAGGCGACGACTATCGGGGCCGTCCTTTCTGGTAAGCCTTCCTTCTCATCAACAGTCTTCATCGGGGCACCTGCAGCAATGCCTTGTTCTTTGTCAGCAACCTCTAGTAGGTCGGTGAAGACGAGGCCCAAGCAGTTGGGCGACCCGATAGCAGGGGGCATAGACCAGAACATCGTGGGCACCGCCAGGTAGCCCTCGCGAACATAAGCATCAACGTCCTGCTGGCCGAAGTGGAGGGAGGCGAATCCACTCATCATTTTAGTTCCTGGAAATAGGATTAGCGCACAGTTAGAATTTAAGAGGGGCCGCCGGGCCTCCTATTTTGGCGTAGAGATGAAGGGAGACTAGGTCCCACCAGGCGTGCCAGACTTGTGGACGCGAATTTTCGTTTACATTCTTTATTCTTCTGTTTCTATGGTTTATTTATTGGCGTGCCAGTCACATATGTGATGATTTCATTGTGCGCTCGATCTGACTTCTAATCAGTCGATTGTGAGTGATCGTGTCTGGACCAAAAGTCCGTCATACCATAAAGGTTATGACGTTAATTACGTCCTCCCTAAGAAGGACAACCCTTGATTAAACGCCAAAGTAAGAGGAGACCGACGGCAAAAGCCCAAATGAGAGCATGCTAATTTATCTGCAAGATATTGAGTAGACTGGATAAAGCGAGGGTATATCAGGTGCGGAGCAAATCCGGCAGCATATCCCCATATCTTGGATCATGCCAAGGAGAGATAGACCATCATCCACGGGATGCCGGGACGAAGGCCGAAAGAGAAGGGCACTAGGCCCGGGAACACTGTTTGCATTCATAGCACCGGTTGATATTCCCTATGAACCTAAGGAGCTCTGCCACTGCATGTGCTCCGATGGTTTCCAAGGGAATATCAACCGGTGCTATGAATGCAAACAGTGTTCCCGGGCCTAGTGCCCTTCTTTTTCGGCCTTCGTCCCGGCATCCCGTGGATGATGGTCTATCTCTCCTTGGCATGATCCAAGATATGGGGATATGCTGCCGGATTTGCTCCGCACCTGATATACCCTCGCTTTATCCAGTCTACTCAATGTCTTGCAGATAAATTAGCATGCTCTCATTTGGGCTTTTGCCGCCGGTCTCCTCTTACTTTGGCGTTTAATCAAGGGTTGTTGATGTGACACAACCTAGGACTTAAACAAACAAGCACAATCGTAATCAAACGGACCAATGTCGGCGACCGCTCACCCGATGCTCACCAAGACCCGGGGTAACTTGGCAATGCCAAGTGGAGGAAGTGGGGTTGGACCCTTGCTGGTAGAGGGCCAGCAAGACCAATGTTTGATTCCCAATGGATGTGGATGCCCAATTCAAGGGGGCCGACAAAGTGCCAAAGGCACCGGTGATTCTCTTCCCACGGTGATCACTCAAGACAACGGGGCTTGAGGATCGAGCTCTCACTCGCATAACCAGCGGAACTAGAACGAATATTGAAAGACAAGCACTAAATGGAGTGAAGGATTGAGCACTTACTCGACCGGTTTGAAGAAACCGGTCCCGGTCGGAGACGAGGGCGAGCGGGGAGGCGAGTGGATCCCCACACGCCGCGTCGGGGTAGCTTGACCTGCCCAAATAAGTTACACCACTACACCTCTCGCAGGAGGGAGATCTTGGGGTGGGGGTTAATGAGATTACAAACAATACTACCTCCACGCAGGGAGGGGCCTTCAGCCGGCCAAGCGGGGCGGGGAAATTAGACTAAAAAGGGATGACTAAGTAACGGCACCGAATCTGCTTGCTGTCTGTGAACAGGGACAGATAGTCGGTGTTGCTGCTGTAGAACCCGCTCAAGAATTTTGCTGGTGGCGAGACCAGTGGGAAAATCTTCGTAGCTGAGAAGGGAATGCCTCAGAATTTCTTTAATTTCTTCTGGAGTCGCTGTTGGCCAGGATGGAGGTTTGAACAGAGCCTCAGATTCTCGGACCGGCAACTACAGACTTCTAACAGCAGATTGCAGAGGATGCCCCGGCAGCTCCCGACCTCGGAATCAAGTGCCGTCAAAGTCGTTGGAATCGTAGATGAGTCCTCTTCGCAGTAAAACTGATGGGGAAGCCAACCGATATCGGAGAAGACTAGCGGATGCAGAACAATGGTGACTGGTCGGTGCAGACTGTGGGTAGCAGATCTGTGTAGCTGAGGGAGAAAAATGAGAACTCTGGTTCACGAATGCCAAATGAAGTTCTGTTTTTTGATTCTGGAAGTAGACTAGGCGATGAAGAATTTTTAAGAAGAACTCATGGGCTGATTCGTCCGGGGTTCATCGTGGCAGAGCTTCTCATCTGGCTCAGGTTCTCAGTCGAGGCAGAACTGTGCAGTTGTGGGAGAATGGACCTCCTGGACGGTTCGGAGATCGGAAGAAGATGAAACCACTTCTGTTGCGAAGTAGACTTGTAGACGCTTCCGACGATGGCTCTTGGGTCTTCAAACTCATCCGGAGGAAGTCGTGGTGGCCGCTGCAAGTCGCTGGTTCATCTGTAACCTCTTGACAGTAAACTGCAACTTCGAAGTAGCTTCCAATGACCAAGAAAGAAGAAGGGGAAGGGGGTAGATGAGTGTGGGAGTGACCCCTGGTTGTAAGGGGGTCTTGGAGGGGATATTCTAAGGTGTGGGAGGTGGAGAATAAGGTCTGGAAGAGGGTCCAACAGATGGTGGTAGTGGGGGCTGCGAATTTGGGAAGGTGGGTGAGAGGGAAAGAGTATTTGAAAATGGGTTTAAGGGTGGGGTTAATTTGTTTGTCTTGGGAATGGGGGGGGTTGTGTTGGGGAAGGGAATGGGTGCTTGGGGTAGTGGGAAGGGTGCTTGGGAAAGTGGGAGGGATAGTTGGGGGTTGGATGGTGAGGAGAGGATTGGTGGAGGGGGTCTTGGGAAGGGATGGAGTATTGATGAGGGTTGTGGGGAATGGGAAGAGGCTTAAATGGGGTAGGTGGGGAGTGGAGGTGGTTGGGAAGGGAGGAGAGAGAAGAAAATTCGAATTTGGGTGTTGAGGAGAGAGAAAGTGGAGTGAAAAAGAGAGATTAAGAGAGAGAAGGGTGGGAAATCTCTCCCCTTGGGTTTCTCACCCAAAAAATAGAATCTCTCCACTAGATAAGAAGTGTAAACTCTCAAAATGACAAGTTTTTCATTCATGGATTCATTAAGTTGGAATGGGGGGAATGGGGTCCTATATATAGGAAACTCACATTTCTACAAAAGTCCCTGACAATTGACTCAATGACAAATAACCGAGGGGTAGGGGAGAGCCCTTGGGCCAAGCCCAATGAATTGGGCCCAATAGCTAACTAGACAACATGATGACACTCAAACTTAGCGAAATGAACACAAGACCTAGGAACATGACTCAAATAAAAGGGAAAATACATCAAATGACTCAAATAAAAATTACATAAGACTCAAAATTAAATGACTAGAACATTCCGGATGCAACCGGGGCGAGGAGACGAGCTGTGAACGTGGGCATGGGAGGTGATGTCCCCATCAGTTGTCCTTCTTAGGGAGGACGTAATTAACATCATAACCTTTATGGTATGACGGACTTTTGGTCCAGACACGATCACTCACAATCGACTGATTAGAAGTCAGATCGAGCGCACAATGAAATCATCACATATGTGACTGGCACGCCAATAAATAAACCATAGAAACAGAAGAATAAAGAATGTAAACGAAAATCCGCGTCCACAAGTCTTTCTGCCAAGATAGACCATACAACTATCCTGATGAAACCTACGTATTTCTTGGCGAAGTCCCACCGGGCGTGCCAGACTTGTGGACGCGGATTTTCATTTACATTCTTTATTCTTCTGTTTCTATGGTTTATTTATTGGCGTGCCAGTCACATATGTGACGATTTCATTGTGCGCTCGATCTGACTTCTAATCAGTCGATTGTGAGTGATCGTGTCTGGACCAAAAGTCCGTCATACCATAAAGGTTATGACATTAATTACGCCCTTCCTAAGAAGGACAACCCTTGATTAAACGCCAAAGTAAGAGGAGACCGGCGGCAAAAGCCCAAATGAGAGCATGCTAAGTTATCTACAAGACATTGAGTAGACTGGATAAAGCGAGGGTATATCAGGTGCGGAGCAAATCCGGCAGCATATCCCCATATCTTGGATCATGCCAAGGAGAGATAGACCATCATCCACGGGATGTCGGGACGAAGGCCGAAAGAGAAGGGCACTAGGCCCGGGAACACTGTTTGCATTCATAGCACCGGTTGATATTCCCTTGGAAACCATCGGAGCACATGCAGTGGCAGAGCTCCTTAGGTTCATAGGGTTACAGAGGAATCTTGATCGGGACCGAGTAATGTAGGGGAGGCCATTCCCCGTTAGTTTATCTCTTGAGGCATACATGATGACCTCTGGATACCCCTCAGGCAGGTACAGTGGAGTGATCAAGAGTTGGACTGAGGTGGAGATGGAAATTCCTAGCATAGGGCTCTGGTGGAACCTTCTCGGCACAGTTTTCATATAAAAGGGAGGGGTTCTCGGCACGGCCAGGTTCTCGGCACGCAAATGCCATGCCGTGAACTATTCATCGTGCCCGGAAGGTCCCGTGCCGGGAAGGTAGGGGTTTGTTGGCAAAAGGAGGGTTCTCGGCGTGGAGATGCCATGCCGGGAACTATTCATCGTGCCGAGAAGGTCCCATGCCGGGAAGGTAGGGGTTTTGGCAAAAGGAGGGTTCTCGGCGTGGAAATGCCATGCTGGAAACTATTCATCGTGCCGGGAAGGTCCCGTGCCGGGAAGGTAGGGGTTTGTTGGCAAAAGGAGGGTTCTAGGCGTGGAGATGCCATGTCGGGAACTATTCATCGTGCCGGGAAGGTCCCGTGCCGAGAAGGTAGGGGTTTGTTGGCACAAAAGAGGGATCTCGGCACAATTACCAGGAATGTAGAAAGGGCTTCTCGGCACGGAGGGGAGAGGTTCTCGGTGCGCCAACTGAAGGGCTTCTCGGCATGGCTTGGGAAAGGGTTCTCGGCGCGCGAAGGGCCGCGCCGGGAACTGTTCATCGCGCCGAGAGATTCTGGCATCGGGAAGGTAGGAGTTTTGGGCGTCGGGAAGGTTTATGGGATTTCACGGTGCTCTGTTTTAAGGGTTTTTATGATTTAGGCTTCGATTGAGGTAGAGTTTAGGACACAAATGGGAGGCTGGATCAGGGCATTTGCTGGGCAGTGCCAAGGAATCAAAGGGGGGAAGTAGAATCCATCGAGGGATCGCGATCATCCGCCGTTTACAGCCCTCTGGGACAAATGTTCTTTCCCTGTCGCCAGTCGCCCAGGGAATCAAGAGATAGCCATCTCAGATCCCTGGAGCGACCCTAGTGGCTTGAGAAGAGGAGACTGAACGAGAGAAAGGAGGGCTTCGTGATGCCAGCATCACTGACAGGGGGATAGGATAGAGCCTAAAGACCCATGGAAGCGAGGATCGGGGCTCTACCTTCGCTGTTCCTCTAGGAATAGCAGTCAGAGGGCGGAAATCATCCGAAAACCCCATTCATCGAAATGACTGATTCATGTAATAAACAGCACATGCTCCAAAGAACAGAGGAACTAAAGGTCTCATCATTTCACTTATTAGCCTCATGATATTATGTTTAGTTTCCACATCTCTTTTAGTGCCAGCTCCTGGAGAAATTTAGGCAGCACCTCCCTCGGCTTTAGCATTTGCCAGGGAATGATAGACAATCACCCACGGAGTGCCGGGGTGAAAACCAGAAAAGAAGGGTATTGGATCCCTAGCCAGTGTGCGTGCTTGCAGCACTATCTTAATATCCCTTTTAAGGCCATCAAAGCCCATGCAGTGGCAGAGCTCCTTTGGTTAGTAGGGTCTATGAACAAAGTCCACTCCAAACGATATAATGTAGGGGGAAGTTGCTCCCCATTGATTTGATCCTTGAGACGGGTATGATGACCATGAATATCTCTCAATAGGATGTAGGATTGCCTTGGGTGAATTACAAGGGTGTAGGAATAATTTCTTGACCGGTAGCAAGGGGTTCTCGGCCTGGCTCCAAGGATTGGAGGGTTCTCGGCGTAGGAATTGGGAGCTAGGAAGGGGAGGCCAAGGTTCTCGGCGCCCAAGTTCCCGGCGCGCTAACCAGCGTGCCGAGGGCTATCCATGGTGCCGGGAAGGTCTTGGGCCGAGAAGGTCTGGGCGTCGGAAAGGCCCTGCTTTGGGGTTTTAGGGGTTTTGTTCTTGGCTCTGCTATGGGGGTTTTGGGGGTTCTTCAGCATGGATTCTGGACTGGATTCAGGGTGTAAGAAGGCTGGATCAGGGTTTTATCAAGGTAGAGCCCGGGAAATGCTTGGAGGTAAGATCCATTGAGAAATCTGGGTCATCAACTATTGAAACCCTCGGGATATATACATATGATTTTTATTGCCTGCTGTCCAGGTGATCAAGAGATTGATGTCTCTGATCCCTGAGCAACCTGAAGGCTCGAGAGAGGGCTAAAATCTCTGCAGGGGGGCATGTCATTAAGAGAAGAAAGGATAAGGAGATGAAACCCAATAACCCATTGGATGAGGGCCGGTGCTCCATCCTCATCTTTTCTCAAAGGACAGACCCCCTGGTATGCAAAAGATACGGAAACCCGTAATATCAGAGTCATCAAGCATCTTGCGGAACAACACGTACAGAGGGGGAGACATATGACGGAGCAAGGTATCAGTGCCTCTACTGCCAGGGGATGAGAGAGTCCAAGATCCACTGAAAGGATCTGAACCTCACGAGAACCCTTCTGGAGCAACCAAGGCCAGAACCCAGGGGTAGGGAAACATACACAGAGTAATATAGAGAAAGAATAACAGCGAACACTATGCATGCAGTGCTCTTTCACCCCTTTTATTCATTCAATCGTCACACAAGTTACATCAGATGGTCTCCATCAAACCAAAAGGAAGAAATGAAGGAAACCCAACAGGAGACACATAGTTTCATCGTGACGAACTGATCGTCAGGTAAGAACATAAACATTGGGGAGAGAAAAATACAGCAGAGAAAACAACAGAGAAACTATGGGGGAGGGCAGAGTATTGACTCCTCTCCCTCCCCAGCTGCCCACCTTCTTCTCTGATCTCTTGGCTTCTTCTCTGCTTCTTCTTCGGTTGACGCTTCTCTTCTATCGTTGTTATTCTTCTTTCTTCGAGAGAAAATGGGTGTTTTATAAGCACAGCACCCCCCCTTCTCAGCATGACTCACTTCGGCGCGTCTTTCACACCTTCCCGGCGCGCCTCAGTCGACTGCGGAAGCTTCCCGGCGCCAACCTCATGAGCTTTGGGCTTTGGTGAGGGGCTCCCGGCGCCAACCTCATGAGCCCATTTAGGGCTTTTAATGTTTGGATCTCTCTCATCAGCAGGCTTGAGCTGTCAAAGGTGCCTAACCTGTCTTTTCATTTGTCAGTCCTCCGAGTCGGTCAGAACATGTGAAGGGCTCCTAGTTGGTGAGTCAACATAGTCTTATCAGAGCATTTCTGAAGATTTGCATCAGTCAATAGACCGTAATTCTTTATCGGCACTGCCATCTGAGCGACGACAATACCGGACATCAGGTTGGCCGGGAAGGGCTTCAGCTGGATGACAGCTTTAGTGACGACTCTTCTATAGTTTTGGCTCTGCAGGAATCCCTAGGATCTTCATATCTGATTTGATCTTCTCTTCGGTCCCATCTTTGTTCTTGATTATATTTCAGGTGTCAACAGTACCCAAAGCTCCCTAGGGGGTTGGATAACACCAGGGATAGTTCCGCCTGCGTTGGGTGATCATTCAGCCACTAACGGGCCCATCTTGGCAGGAAGCCGTACCCGTGCCGGGTGATCGGGGTCTTCTACCAACAGAACCTTCGGCCCCCTTGTTGTGAATGGCCGAGGATGTTCTTCCTCCTCAGGAGAGTCACCGGATAGACCGTTGTCCTTGGTCGGGTGACGGATGTAGGGTAGCGGCATGACGGGGTCGATGCCGGATCATTGGGCAGGCTTGGTCGCACTGCCGGTTGGTTGTGGATTCATCTCGACTCTCCTGAGGTGAAGTCCCCGGTATTCACTTCAAGGTGACTCGGGGCCCTGGCAGCTTGAGGAGCCTTTAGTAAGTTGATCTTCATCGGCTTCTGTGCTTCAGTGGGCCGTATCATTAGTCTTTGCGGCTTGGTCGCCGAAGGATCATATTTTGGGTGCCAACAGGTGGTGGTGGCGATGCTGATGTTGAGGTCAGGAATCCGGAGCGCCTCTACGCGGAAGTGAGAGACGTAGTCCAAGAGGGTCTCCTCGCGTCCATGTCTGAGGGCGAGCAGGCTCACCGGAGACTTGGCTACCTTCCGATAGCCAATAAAGTTCTCCTTAAATAACTTCTTTAGCTGCTGGAAGGAGGAGATAGTTCCGACCGGCAAGGACTCAAACCATGTTCGAGCGTTCTCCCGGATGGTCATGATGAACGCCAGACATTTCACAGCATCCGAGACTCGGTGGAAGACCAGGTTGGACTCAAAACTGTGCATGTGGTTGGCCGGATCGATGGTGCCGTCGTACGGGGTAAATGATGGCAATTGTAGCTTTGGCGGGATAGGTGCTTCCATGATCTCCCTGGAGAAGGGTGTGTGGAAGTCCTGGTCGTCGTCGATGAGGCCGCGAGTCTTGGCGGCGAGGAGGACGTTGTCCAGATAACGGACCTTGTCCTCAATCTTGTCGATGCGCTGGAGCCGCCGATCCATCTCTGGGTTGGAGTGTAGCGGGCTGCACACCCTTGGTGCGGGTGAGCTGCGTGATCGTCGGGTCCTCACGACGAAGACGTGGGAGGTTTCCTGCTCTTGGCGAGAATTCACTATGGTCCGGGCCCCCTCGTTTCGATGCCGTTCGGAGGGAGCGTGTTGGGGGTCCACGGGATTGTTTAAGAGATCCTGACATAGTTCTGTCAGGGCTTGGATCTGCTGACGTATCTCAGCGAGATCGTCAGCAGCGACTTCTTGGCGTGGGTGGGCAGAAGAGGCTTCCTGTGATCCACGACGAGAGTTGGGCCCTTGGTGAGAACCGTGCCCCCGGTTGCTGGCGTTGCGAAGACTTCCACGAGGTGCCATTGACTTTTTGCTCGAAGTTCCCACAGACGGCGCCAAAAAGAGTAGAGGCAGAAAATTGGTCTCTAGCTCTCGTAACACACTTCTCTATTTATTTGTTAGGGAGGACCGTTTGGCACTTGTGGAAGCCTGTAATCACCAGAAAGAAATGTGTCAGAAGGAGCCCCGGGCACTACCCTAGGGGATAACCCTCTGATGCTTAAGTCAGCAACGGTTCTAGTGAAGAGTAGAGAAGAATCGGAGAGAAAGAGGAGAGTGGAGGTCACCGTAGGAGGTTTGAGAGACGTGTAGATCCTCCGGACGAGTGCTCTCCATTCCCAGTGGTCACCCGGAGGGTGCTCGCTGGGTGGTAAGGTCGTACGGGAGGGATTCTCTCTTAGGGAATGAACAGCCATGACCTCTCTCGTAGCAGTCTGAGTATCAATCTGGCTTGTTTCTCTGTAGGCGTTTGTTGATAAGATTCACCCTCCTCCTATTTGTTCGTCGAGGTCCCTTTTATAGGGGGTTATCCTGGTGGGGGAGCCTATCCTTAACAGGGGAAGGCACCAGTCGTGGAGTAACGTTCTCTGTGACCGTGGGGAGCTTCCCGTTGTGGGCCCGTTCTTATGGAGTCAAACGGTTTTCTGGCGAGTCTTACGGTGCCCGTGGGGTGTGCTCGCCCTTAGCGGTGTTAAGACCGATGTTGTGGGGGGCAACGTTCGGTCGTCGGAGGGTCATCCGACGACCGTTGCACCTAAGTCAAATCCCTTCTTGCACTGTCGAATCCGAGGCTCAATCTTCGTGGGCCGTTTGTGACGGGCCACGATGGTCGGGGGCCTTTAAGTGCGTTGTCGACCATGGGCCCGAATGGGCCGGGCGGAATTGGGTCTTACATGGGCCGAGCCGATTTTACCCTCCTCTTGCATAATTAGACTAATTACATCATTATGATCTCACCTTTAGGTAAAAACCATAACATGTTAGTAGTCTACTTCTCCCCTAAATTAAAGATCAATTGTATGATGGAAGTAGCACAAATATGCAAATTGATGTCATGAGAAGTTCATACCTTTGGGTACAGAAGTTTATAAAGAGTTAACGTACATACTGGTACTATTCCATCATACTTATATCATGAACATGAAGCACTTCTTTGGGAGTAAGACTTCACTTCAAAAATACAAGCACAATCATTACATCATTCAAATCTTAATATGTAAAATTTTATCATTTTTAATACTTAAGACCACTTTTGCTTACTACCTAAACACTTCAGAACTCAAATGTTTTAATCAATCCCTACAATGTTGTCAAATAAACTACATGCACTTGCATTGATGTCATTTAACCTTTTAAGAGTGAATTTTATCAATCTTCTTGTCCAAGGCCACTTTGGTGACAAGCCTAGGCAATCAAAGATAAAAAAGTCTCAATCCCTTAATAAACAACATCGCTAATCATTTTGTATAGCACACTATTTGACATCACTTAATTCTATAATGGATGTACCAACGTATCTGATGTGAAGGGCCACTTTGGTGACAAACTTAAACATAGAATCCTAATGTCTTGAGACATCAAACATTTTAATGTGTACCACATTAACATATCAATTTCACATAAGGGACTTAATTATGTTTCAGTCCCAGATCTACTTTGGTGGATATCCAAACAAATTTGAAAAATAAAAAATCTCTTATCTCTTAAAAAATGATATGTGACAAAAACAAGTGCAAACAAAAGTACTAAACCAAAATATTGTCATCCATAAAATAAGAGAGCTAATTCCATACACAAATGAGATCAACGACTCAATAGAATCTCCTTAAATATCTCTACATGATGATAATGAGGATTATAATAACATGCATGAGCAATTAGGTCTACTCCCCAAATATATTCAAAAATAGAAAAGGGCATACAAAAAACCACGGGGCATACCCCTGCATCCCAAACCAAAAATAAAAAGATAAAAAACCTATCTAACACTAATGAGGGAATCTAAAATTCGGAAGCCCAGCATTATCCAAGACCACAGCACCTCTAGCCGACAGCGGTAACCTCTTTGTACCAAAGAAAACACAATTATGTCCTAGAGCACTAGCATAGGTGGCAAAAGCATCCGCCACCATGTTGCCCTCCCTATACACATGATACACCGGAATCTGGCGCAGCAAATGCTTAATCCTTCACCACCAAACCACTACCTCCCAGCAAGGTGACTTCTTAGTATGCGTTGCCAGAACTAATGAAGTCGAATCGGAATACACCGCAGAGATACTGAAGCCATGTTGCTTCGTAAAAATCAGGCCATCGTGCAAAGCCCTGGTCTCAGCAATCAGGCTGCTACCCAGCTGTTGACACATAAAAAATGATAAAATAATAACAATATATACGTATATATATATAGATAATGTCAACATATTTTTCCTACTAAATCATCTTATATTCCTTATTTTCTAGGGATAGAGGAAGAGGCGGAGAGGCTACAAGGGCCCATTAAGCCCACAAAGGCACCCAGACCATATCAAAGTTTAAAAGGACGTCGAAGCCCATACTGAAGACGGGGCGCGCCGAGAGCACCAGACAAGAGGAGCGCGCCGATGCTTCAAGGGTTTTGTGACCCACTATAAAGGCTGAGGTTCGACGAAGAAACAACAGAGCGGAGGGTGGGGGAGACAACAAGAGAAGAAAGCCAGCGGCGGACGGGTGATAAAAAAAGGAGACAGAAGAAAGGAGTGAGCCACCAATTCATCGAGGGAGAAAGAGGGAGGTTCGTCCAAGGAAGAGAAGGGAGAAGTGGGTTTCCCCCTACAGAAAAGGTGGGTTTCCCACCATGTAAGGCCCCTTCGGGGTTACATTCTTCCCTCTCCCCCGTTCTTTTTTTTTATGTAATTCTTCTTCTAAAGTTGTCTTGCCGATCTCAAGTATGAGATGATGATAATGAATGGATCAAATGAAATTGGTTCTGACTATTGATTTCCACGGGTCTTCCCTCTATTTCCATGTGGATGCATCTCTTTTTCTTCGTCATCTCTATGCTCATCTCTCATGATCTCATATCACGAGTGCTAGTTGGTTTTAACCATTTTTTTGATGCCGTCCCCGGTAGTTGTCTCAAATGGAGGCCAGAGACTGTCAAGTGTGTGGCATGCTCTCTGCTTCTTCTCCAAGTGGATGAGGTATAATAAGATGCTCGAACAGATGGTTTTACGATACTCTGTTTCGACTGCAGCTTGCTTCGTTCTGTCCGCCGAGATGGTTCTATTTGGCTCAAGTGTCATATGTATTGATCTCCATGCTCCACGGAGCACTCGGATGCTCACAGTTTCCTTTTTGAGAGCAATCAAACCACCCCTTTGTCATGGATTTATTTCGGTCTTTTCTCTCTCATGCATTTAATATCTGCTTGCTCGTGAGCACTCGGTCGGCGTTGGTTTCTCACACGGCGTCCCCCCATATCAAAAAAAAATAATAAAAAATATAATAATAATAATAATAATAATTTTTGCCCGGCTCCGATCTGGTGTTGGTGTTTTTCGAATAGTTTCCTGTTCACTCGGAAGAGCCAAAACCCGGCAACTTTCATGAAATCCTAAGCTCACAAAAAAAAAAATCCCTTTTTTTTAATCATCCTCGACGCCAACGGCTCTCGGCGCAGATCACGCGCCGATTACTACCCGTGCCGAGAAGCTATCACACCGAGACCTCATGTCTTTCCTGGCCGCGCCGAGCATGTGAATCCCGCCGTGTCCGCTTCTTTCTGTTCCAACATTTCATATGCATGCATGCGTTGTTATCTATTTGGCACGTCGTGGCCCACGTGCTGCATTGCCTTTACGAGAAGAATATTGTGTAGATTAAACCATTCAATGCATGCCCATAGTGATTAGCCACGTCCCAATCTTATTAACTCATGCATGTTGCATTATTTTTTTAAACTGACTACCCTTTCCCACGTTGGTGCATGGTGTAGTAAAGACCAACTCAATCATTACATATATATATATATAATATATATATATATATATATATATATATATATATATGAAGGTATATATATTTGGCTTATGCATATACGAATAAATCCTTTCTTTGTGCATGAAAGTCTTTACCCGAAGGCCTCCTTTTGGTCTATTCATGTCTAAGCATGCACAGTGAATGTATACACCATCAATTTCTAATAGCCCACAAATCATAATAAAGCCACAGGTTCTTTTATTTGGTCATGTGTACACCTTTGTATATATATGTACATATATACATGTCTATGTATATCCATGCATATGTATACACATATATGTACATGTGAATGTACGGATGAATACATGCTTTCTTTTATGAATCAATTTCTGTCAGGCCATTCATGCTCAATTCTGTGAGAGTCGGAGGAGCTATATCAATGGGGTTTTACCCCTACATTTATTTCAATTCGGGTCTCGGGTTTCCGATTTCCTTCTTTCACCCCGTCGGGCCACGGAGTTCTGCCACTGCATGCTCTCCGTTGGTCTCTTTTAGGGGAATATTAATGAGACACCACCATGAGTGGGCATTGTCCCGCTGAATTTTGATCCTCTTGGGTCTCGGGCTACGCCCATCTTTATTTTGGCTTCCATCTCGGCACTCTGTGGATGGATGTCCCATACTCCCCTTTTGGCATAGTCCAAACTAAGGGGAGATGCTGCCGAAATTCATTCACGATCATTGCTTTGTCATATCGTGTGATGTTTTCGTTAAACTGATAAATAAACCCCCTGCTGTGTGACAGAGGCCTGAGATAGACTATCTCATGGCCCTTTGCCCACTGTACAAGGGGAACATGATCATCATGAGATTTTCCGTTGATTGTCACATGGTCTCCCTAGACCTTCTGTGGATGAATTTCTCCTCCCCTTTCAGCTTACCTAAACATCATTACCAGAGCCCATGAAGTCCTGATTAAGCACAAGAGACCCCCTCAATAGAACCCCTCATAACATATGAAGAAAACCAACAAAATGGCCACCGGCGCCATCTCCCCGGCGCCATCTCCTCCCGGCGCCGCCTCCTCCCGGCGCCAACACTTTTCGGCGCCAAACTCGTGCCGGGTGGGGGGCGCACCGACGCCAGTTTCCCTCCGTGCCGATTGCCATGCCGTGCCATTTTGCCTACCGTGCCGATTGCCTTGAGCCTCCTATCGCGCCGGGAACCCCCTCGCGCCGTCTGCCCACCGCGCCGGGATCCCACCGCGCCGGCTCCCCTCCGTGCCGGTTCATCTTAGTGCCGACCATTGTTCGAACACTCAACTCCCAGCAGCCTTAATAAGCCCTAAACTCAGTCTAAACTCGATGTTTCAACCTCATTTGCCTTCAGGCCAACTTCCATCACATCACGGGGAATCATGGTTCTTCATCCAAGTCTAAGGGAGATAAATTAATGGGGTTTTACCCCCACATTATACCGTTTGACCGTGATGTTTTCTTCTAACCCTGCTGACTCTTGGAGTTCTGCCACTGCATGTCTCCAATGGTTTCTTAAGGGGATATCAATAAATACCATGATAATGGACATTGTCCCGTCGCATCTAGATCCTCTTGGATCTCGGGCTACGCCCATCTTTCCTTTGGCTTCCATCTCGGCACTCCGTGGATGGATGTCCTATATTCCCACTTGGCATAGTCTAAGATAAGGGGATATGCTGTCGGATTTACTCCGTGTATTGATATATCATATCTTGCATCACGTGATCATCTGCATGCATCTTCTATCCTACAAATGAATGAGCATACCTATCACATTGGTTTTGCCCCTGGGATCCTTCTACTTTGGCGATTAATCAAGGGTTGTCCTTCTTTGGAAGGACGTAATTAACGTCATAGCCTTCATGGTATGACGGACTTCCGGTCCCGACTCGGACTTCACAATCGACTGACTGAGTCAGATCGAGCGCACAATAAAATTGTCACTCCGGTGACTGGCACGCCTAATAAACCAACTAACAAATCAATAAACCAATAAATAAATAAAGAATAAATCCATTCCCACAAGCTGGCACGCCCGGTGGGACCGAGTCTCCCTTCATCTCTTCGCCAAAGTAGAAGGCCTGGAGGCCTTCCCCAAAATACTGATCGTTTGCTCATTCTGATTTGCAGTGATCTCAATGGCTGCGGACTTACTGCCTTGCATTCGGCCCTCAAGTGGTCGCTACCCACGCGAAGCACGGGTACCTGGCAGTGCCCACTGCTTTCGGAACTCTACCACCAGTGGTGGGGTTCCCTAACTTTCTCGGAGTCGCCTTCACCGGCCTGCTTAGGATCGAAGACGAGGAAGCTGAGAAGACTGTTGCGGCCAAGGCCGTAGCCCCTGCAAAGGCGAGCTATCCGCGGGGAACCACTCCGTCTCGCCATACTATCTCATGCTTTGTCCACCACATGGACTACCATGCTGTCCCCGCCAGTGACAAGGCATCCGGGCGCAAGAAGAAGAAGAACCAAAGAAGAAGAGTTGTTGCTATTTCCCGAGGCCGACTCTCGGCTTCTGGGAAGTCTGTTCTAATTGGTGGCGTTCGTGTTTATCTGAACGGCCGCCGTGCTGAAGCTTTGCCGGATCATATCATCCCGGCAGTTCCCGTTCACAACGCCTTCCAGGCATTAGCAAGCCAGAAGGCCAATCTAGACATGGATGTCCGGGGGAAGCTAGCTCCCAAGCTACCAAAATTCAAGCAAATTTGGGTTCTCAAGAGGACTCGGGGCTCTGCTTCGACCACACAAGATTCAACATCAACTGTCAAGGACCCCAGGTGTGGGGGCAATAAAGCTACACCAAAGGAAGAAGAGGTCATGCCAGTGGTCTCTCCGCCCGCTCATAGGATCTGTGCCAGGCAGACCAATGTTCTCCGACGTTCGACAAGATCGAACGGAGCTACTAGACTATCGCGGCACTCCTACATGCCGTCGATGCAAGACCAACTGTTAATTCCTGCCCTCTCTCCAGGGCACAATCAAGAAGGAATGGCCCAGGTGGTCCAGAATTACTTCTATGGCTTAGAAAGTTCTTCCTAAGTCGTCAAAGGCTACTCCGCGCCATCAGCGCCGAAAGAAAAGAAGAAGGCAAAGAAAGAAGAATGGTGTCATTCATGCAATCAATGAATATGAAGATGGCTTGCAAGCCAAGTACTCTGAAGCTTCTCCACAGCATGAAGAGAATAAAAGGATATCAATGTTTGAAAAGTCAACCTTCCCTAGTCAAGTCAAGAAGACAGTCTGGGGGCAAAGAAAAAGAATCCAAGTCTTCACTTGCAACATGGCAGGGGTGGCTAGCAGATATGGGGCCCTACCCGAAGAACCAGAAGAGTTGGCCAAGTTAGCTGAAAGGCCCGGGCTAATGACAAGAAGAGGCAAAGCTGCAAGAGAAATGCTCGAAGCAGCCAAAGAGAAGCAAACTATCACTACTTCAATTGCCGACATGGTGACTTCTGAAGAAGAAGAGATTACTCTGCCAGCCTCGTTTGAAGATGTTTCGGGCGAAGCATTCAAGGGTACCTCTGCTATGGCAGTGCAAGACCCAACCATCTTAATGATGCTACAAAATTACCAGCAAGAGATTGAAGCCTTGAAGAGGCAACTGAATGAAAGAAATGAACAAGCCCCTTTTCCCTGGCAACAGGACGTGCATGCTGAATCATCCCGGGAAGTTCCTAACCCGGTCAATGCTACACCCCAAACTACTTCTCAAGCAACAGACTATGGCAAGGCCGCTCTTCAGCTACATTCTCTACAGTCACCCTTGGTGCAACTAGCTCTTCCACCAGTGCAGCAGTTGCCACCAACGGAGCCGTCGACACCTCATGTCGAAGCTCTACTCACTCCCTCTATAAAGCATTCTGCACATTGCCACTCGGTGCCGGTGGAGCCAACCGTGGTAAATAGATCAATGGTGGAACAACTAATTGAAATGAAGCTGGCCGAGAGGACAGATGGTGATATCAGCACTTTTGATGTTTACAAGGTGCCATATCCGCCGCAGTATGCCGCAAAGAGGCTCCCGCCTGGCATCAACAAGCCGCCCAAGTTTGAAAAGTTCAACGGGCATGGCTCTCCTAAAGAGCATATTGCTTACTATATGACAGTAATGGGCGATCTGGCAACAAGTGAAGCCTACCTGCTAAAATTCTTCGGGTCCTCACTGACGGGCCTGGCTTTTGAATGGTATTCCAATCTACCGGCCAGCTCTATAAGTGATTGGGCAGCTATGCAACAGAAGTTCCAGGAGCGGTTCCATGTTGCTAAAAGAGAGGTCACACTGGCCGAGCTGTATGCATCCAGGCAAAGACATGATGAGTCAGCTCTGGAGTACATCAAAAGATGGCGGAATCTCAGTATGAGATGCAAGCGGCCGCCACATCCAGAAGACGCGGTGCAAATATGCAAGCAGAATCTGAGCCGGGAAATCCTCAGCAGGATGATCGGAATTGAAATACGGTCTTTCGACCGGCTAAATAATGTGGTCGCGGAGATTGAAGCCTTCATCTCAGCTCTCCCTCTACTCCAACTGCTACAAGCCAAAAGGGCAAGTCTATTGACAAGTGGCCATCGCCCAAGGAGGCTCACACAATTAACTTCAAAGCATTCAACCAACAAGAAGAAAAAGAAGAAGGAGTGGCTAACCCTCCAACCGCTAAGCTAGCTGAGCAGCAAGAAGTCCCGTCCTTGCGGGCCAAGATGAAAAAATTCTACTCTTTCCCCAAGGAGAGGACTCGAGTCCTCTTCGAGTGGGCTGTCGCAAACAACAAGGTTACTCTACCAGAGCCGAAGAGGCCGAAGATGCTAGAAAGAAGGATCATCCTCGCTTCTGCCCATATCATCAGATGGTTGGACACCATATTGAAGATTGTTACGTCTTTAAAGACGCTATTGAAAAGCTAATCAGAAGAGGGGAGCTACAACTGGGCGACTATAAGGTTGATCCTCCTCGCCCGCATGAGCTACCTGCTATGGAAAGAGCAATCAATACAGTGTCTCTATGCCAGCTGTCGTCTCAAGAGACAGCCATAGTTCGCATCACACACCAGGTGCCAACTACGAAAAGGCAAGAGAAGAATAAGTCAAGAGATAGAGGGAGCGGCGTTGTCCTCTCCTGCAATACCTTATCGGCCTTGCCCAGTGCGAGCCGAGCTGCTGAAGAAGATGACGAAGAGATATGCTATACACCAGCAAGGGCAGGTCAAGTTGCAACATTTATTTCTCGCCGTCAACCCCAGGAAGGGTGGGGGCATCCTCCACCACCTGCTGAAGAAGCATGCTATTATACCCCTCCTCAACATGAGGGCATGGGGGCAAGAACATCCACTCACACAGGACCATATGTGTCCCATACCGACAATAAAATGCTGCCAGTGCCACCTGGAATCAGCACGAGAAACAGCACTCCCAGCTCCTACCAAGCTAACTCCGCTCTGATGATGGAGCTCTATCAGAAAATACAAGAAGTGGAGACACTAAGAAAAATATTGACTGAGTTGGGCTTACTCCCAGTCACACTCGGGCAGGCAGGATCCTCATCCGAAGCCCTACAAGGTGACGCTAAATCATTTGAAGCCTCACTGCAACCAGCTATGCCCCAATCAACACAAGGCCACGACGGGAACACCCGCCCACGGCAGCTATACCACGCGACCCCCGCGTACCCCTCAGCTCTCCAGGCACTTTAGGGGGCAACTTCCATGCCTCATGCAATGCCGCCTCTACAATCAGCTGGCTTGCGTCGGAATCTAGCGGCGACAGCCATGACAAACAAGCCAGTAATAGAACAAGCAACTGAGATAAAATCCGCTGAGGAAGAAGTCACCAAAGCAGAGTTATATATGATCCAACAAAAAGATGATGAGTCTACTTCAGACTACATTCAACGTTGGAAGAATCTCAGTGCGAGATGCAAACATCCGCCAAGCTACAAGGACGCTGTCCAGCTATGCAAGCGCAATCTGAGGAAAGAGATCCTGCAAAGGGTAATTGGCCTCGAAGTCAAATCCTTCGACCAATTAGAAGATGTGGCAATTGAAATTGAAGCCTTTCTGGCCAAATATTGCCCGGCTTTTACACCTCCACTTCAAAAGCACAAGCCAATTGAAGAACAGCCAGCACCAGAAGGAATAGAGGCAGCTGACTTCGTAACCTTCGAGCGTCAGTGGAGGAAAGCACAAGAGGCAACTGGCTCCTCCTCTACCAAGGTTGCTGAACAAAAACCCCCTTCACTAAGGGAAAGAATGAAAAGACCATACTCCTTTCCGCAAGATAAGACATATCGTCTGTTTGAGTGGGCCCTTGAGTATAACAAGGTCGTCCTCCCGGAGCTCAAGAGACCAAATGACATCGAAAGAAAAGATGACCCTCGATTTTGTCCCTACCATCGGAAGAGGGGACATCTCATCGAGGATTGCTATATGTTCAAAGACATCATGGAAGACTTAGTCCAAAGTGGTGAATTACAACTTGGAGAATATAGGGTGGATCCACCTCGCCCTCACCTGATGCCCATTTTCAAGATGACGGCTAACACAGTTTCCGTACATCAATCGGGATGGTACACCTTCTAAGATGCATCCCGAGGTCCCTCCGTTGTGGCGAGAGGCCGAACAAATGCAATTGTTGCACCGTCTCCGGGACAACTGCTGAAGACCAAAACAGAAATAAACCCAAGAATAAAGAAAAGATGCTGCTTTACCGCTCGATGTGCTGCCCTCTTTATTCAAGCCATCAGCTCAGGAATGGAGTCCACTCATATCAGGGCCAACTGCAAAATGATAAAGATGCGAGGAAGAATCTCCTTCCAAATGAAATGACTCGGTACAACGTAGCCGCTGCTCTATATGCTCCAGCACACAATAATGGATGCTCAACTCTCTCCAAGCAAGGGGGGGCAAGAATGAAAATATGCTCAGCCGCAATCAAGCTCTGAGGTGCCACTGGGCACAGCAAGACTCTATTCCCCGCTCGGGGGCTGCCAACAAAAGAGAAGAGGGTGGAGTCCAACGGCCGGATTTCCCTGCTATTGTCTGCCTACACAACTGCTCGTGAAGCGAACAAGCTACCCAATGGAAAGACATGCTTTGAGCAACTCATCTTCAGCTATCCACCCTAGCTTGGGGGCATTAAAAGGAGAATGAACTCTCTGACTATCCACCCCAGTATGGGGGCATCCAAAGCTAAAAGAAGAGAGAACGGGATTATTCAGGGCACACCAACATCCCATCGTGAACTGGACAACCCGCTGCAGATGCTAACTGTTCGACAAGCTCGACTGCTAAATATTTCGAGCTCCTCGCTTAGAGGACCCATTTGCTGCATTTCATTCAATGTTAGAACGGGATTCCTCCTTATCCTGCGAAATACTTCCCATTAGTCCCACCGGGATTGACCCTCTATCCCCAGTGTGGAACCCACATTCATAACTAATACATCCTTGCCATCCTTCGGCATTCCACCGCAAACAGCTACACAAACATGCTAAGAGATACCAAACTTATCCCACTGGGCTCATAAAACCTGTCCCTTGGCCTGTGGCACTCCGCCCTCGCCAAGCTCTAGACGTTGCCCATCAGTCCCATTGGACCGGGCCCATAAAACCTGCCCCTGGCTTGTGGTATTCCGCCCTCGTCGAGCTCTCATCGCCCATCAGTTCCATTGGACTGGGCCCAATAAATCTTTTCCTTGGTCTAGTGGCATTCCACCCTGACCGAGCTCCACCTACCTTAGTCTGGTGGCACTCTGCCCTAGCTAAGTTCTACCTACCTTAGTCTAGTGGCACTCTGCCCTAGCTAAGTTTTACCTACCTTAGTCTAGTGGCACTCTGCCCTAGCTAAGTTCTACCTGCCTTAGTCTAGTAGAGTTCCGCCCTAGCTAAGTCCTACCTACCTTGGTTTAGTGGCATTCCGCCCTGACCGAGCACTATATTCCTTAGTCTAGTGGCACCCTGCCCTAGCTAAGTTTTACCTACCTTGGTCTAGTGGCATTCCGCCCAGATCGAGCTACCTTTACCTTGGTCTAGTGGCATTCCACCCTGACCAAGCTCTACCCATCTTGGTCTAGTGGCATCCCGCCCTGACCGAGCTCTATCTACCTTAGTCTAGTGGCACTCCGTCCTAGCTAAGTTCTATTTACCTTAGTTTAGTTACACTCCGTCCTAGCTAAGTTTCATCCGCCTTTGTCTAGTGGCACTTCGCCCTAGCTAAGCTCTACCTACCCTTAGTCCAGCGGCATTCCGCCCTGACCGGGCTCTATACCTACCCTTAGTCTAGTGGCACTCCGCCCTGGCTGAGCTCCACCTACCTTGGTCTAGTGGCATTCCGCCCAGATCGAGCTACCTTTACCTTGGTCTAGTGGCACTCCGCCCAGATCAAGCTACCTCCACCTTGGTCTAGTGGCACTCCGCCCTGATCGAGCTACCCCTTACCTTGGCCTGAGGCACTCCGCCCTCGTTGAGCTCTTAGACTCTGCCCATCAAGTACCATCGAGCTGAGTCCATAAGCTTTTTTCTCGGCGAAAGGCACTCCATCTGCGTCGAGCTCTTAAATATTGCCACCGAGCTAGGCCCATAAACCTTTTCCCTCTAGCTCAAGGCACCCCGCCTTGGCCGAGCTCTCAGATGTTAATCCCTAGCCCCACCGGCGCTATAACAACATAGTCAAATCCATCAATAGTCCCACCGGACAACACAGCCTGCACTATGGGCTGGTCTGTACCAGGAGTACTTTTGGAGGGTACCATTCTTAGCCCTCGTCAGTCGGCTAGGTTTTACCCTTGGCCTAGACCCCACGTCTTCGCTGAGTTGCTTGATTTCAACGTTTTGTCGAGTCAATGGCCACTTATATATTCTGCCCTTGTTTCAGACCTCCCGTCTGAACAAGGTTTGTTGACTCCGATATCTCATCGGGTTGACGTCTATATTCTGCCCTTGCCCTAGACACGCCGTCCGAGCAAGGTTTTAATTCCGACATCTCATCGGGTCGACGTCTGTATTCTACCCTTGTCCTGGACCTACCGTCTGAGCAAGGTTTGTCAGCTCCGACATATTGTCAAGTTGGCATCTGGGTTCTACCTTTAACACAGATCTTCTGTCTGGGTCAGATGCATGGGTTGTCTTCGATAGTCCGTCAAGGCAACATCAATTCTAGATTGCTTCCAAGTCCGACATCCTACCATAATCTACTATCCTATCTTCTGGCCTTTGACATCCAGTCAAAGCCAGCTATCCTTGTGGGCGAGCCTAACACCCTATCATGTATTTCAAGTATCTCATTTTTCGGCTCATCCACCTCGGCTGAAGCCCACTACCATATATCTCACAACTTCCAGCTATTTTATTCCCCGACTCAGCCATCCCGGCCAAAGCCGCAATTACAATTCTTCAACTATCTCCTCTTTCGGTTTAGCCATTCTGGCTAAAGTCGCTATCACAATTTGTTAATTGTCTCATCCTCCGGCTCAGCCATACCGACCGAAGCCGCTACCACAATTTTTCAGCTATCTCCTCTTTCGGTTTAGCCATTCTGGTCAAAGCCGCTATCACAATTTGCTAGTTATCTAGTCCCCGGGATCAGCCATTCCGGCCAAAGCTGCTATCATAATTTTCGACCATTCTATCATTTCGGCTTAGCCATTCCGGCCAGAGCTGCTATCATGATTTTCAACTACTCCATTTGTCGGCTTGGCCATTCCGGCCAAAGCTGCTATCATGATTTTCAACTACTCTATCTGTCGACTTAGCCATTCCGGCCAAAGCTGCTGTCATAAATTTTGACCATTCTATCTTTCGGCTTAGCCATTCCGGCCGAAGCTGCTATTACAATTTCCAACTACTTCATCCCTCGGCTTAGCCATTTTAGGCCAAAGCTTGCTATCAGGGCTCATCCACTCGTCCCATTGCAATAATCAATGCAATGCAACGGCCTATACCTGTCGTCGAAGCCCACTTCCCTTGATTGTGACTATTCAGTCCCTCTTCTCAATTTCAACTCACATTCCATCCTCCTGGATGTCGGCTTGGAAGCCCGCTTCCCCACAGCATGTGACCACTATCCTATCTTTCTGCTTAGCCAATCCGGCCAAAGCTACTACCTCACACCTCAGCTATCTTATCTCTCAGCTTAGCCAAAGCCCGCTATCATGACTCTCAGCTATCTCGTCCTTTAGCTTAGTCATTTCGGCTGAAGCTCGTTATCCCACGTTTCAGCTATCTTACATTTTGGCTTAGCCTCTTTGGCTAAGACCCACAACCATATAATTCGGCTAAACTACCTTTCGGCTTTCACAAGCCCGATTCCTTACTGCTCTCTGGCTTTCGCAGCCGGCTATCTCTGCTACTTTTGGGCTCTCGTAGCCTGCTATTCCTGGCTTCTACAGCCTGCTATTCTGGCTCTCGTAGCCTGCTATTCCTGGTTTCTACAGCCTGCTATTCTTGCTCTTATAGTTTGCTGTCTCTAGCTCTCGTAGCCTGCTATTCCTGGCTTCTACAGCCTGCTATTCCTGGCTTCTATAGCCTGCTATTCTGGCTCTCGTAGCTCTCCTGGCTTCTACAGTCTGCTATTCTGGCTCTTATAGCTTGCTGTCTCTGGCTCTTATAGCCTGCTATTCCTGGCTTCTGCAGCCTGCTATTCTGGCTCTTATAGCCTGCTGCCTCTGGCTCTCGTAGCCTGCTATTCCTGGCTTCTACAGCCTGCTATTCTGGCTCTTATAGCCTGCTATTCCTGGCTTCTGCAGCCTACTATCCTGGCTCTTATAGCATGCTGCCTCTGGCTCTCGTACCTGCTATTCCTGGCTTCTACGGCCTGCTATCGCCTGCTATTCTGGCTCTGTAGCCTGCTATCTGGCTCTTAGCTGTGCCTCTGGCTCTCGTAGCCTGCTATTCCTGGCTTCTGCAGCCTGCTATTCTGGCTCTTATAGCCTGCTGCCTCTGGCTCTCGTAGCCTGCTATTCCTGGCTTCTACAGCCTGCTATTCTGGCTCTTATAGCATGCTATTCCTGGCTTCTGCAGCCTGCTATCCTGGCTCTTATAGCCTGCTGCCTCTGGCTCTCGTAGCCTGCTATTCCTGGCTTCTACGGCCTGCTATCTTGGCTCTTATATTCCTGGCTTCTACGGCCTGCTATCTTGGCTCTTATAGCCTGCTATCTCTGGCTCTCGTAGTCTGCTATTCCCAGCTTCTATAGTCTGTTGTCCTGGCTCTTATAGCATGCTATCTCTGGCTCTCGTAGCCTCCTATTCCTGGCTTCTACAGTCTGCTGATCATGGCTTTGCAGCTTGCTACCTCTGGCTCTTTTAACCTGCTACCCTGGCCCCCACGGCCTGCTATCATCACTTTCCGGTCCCTGTCACCATCGGCAAGACCGTCTACCCTTTGCGGTCCTTGCCACCATCGACAAGACCGTCTACCCTTTCGACCCTTATCACCATCGGCAAGATCGGTCGCTACCCTTTCGACCCTTGTCACCATCGGCAAGATCGGTCGCTACCCCTTCTGGTCCTTGTCACCATCGGCAAGACCGTCTACCCTTTCGACCCCTGTCACCATCGGCAAGATCAGTCGCTACCCTTTTCGGTCCTTGTCACCATTGGCAAGACCGTCTACCCTTTTCGGTCCTTGTCACCATCGGCAAGACCGTCTACCCTTTCACCCTGTCACCATCGGCAAGATCGGTCGCTACCTTTCCGTCCTTGTCACCATCGGCAAGACCGTCTACCCTTTCGACCCTTGTCGACATCGGCAAGATCGGTCGCTACACCTTTCGGTCCTTGTCACCCGCTACCCTTTCCGGTCCTTGTCACCATCGGCAAGACCGTCTACCCTATTCGGTCCTTGTCACCATCGGCAAGACCGTCTACCTTTTCGACCCTTGTCACCATCGGCAAGATCGGTCGCTACCCTTTCTAGTCCTTGTCACCATCGGCAAGACCGTCTACCCTTTTCGACACTTGTCACCATCGGCAAGATCGGTCGCTACCCTTTCCGGTCCTTATCACCATCGGCAAGACCGTCTACCCTATTCGATCCTTGTCACTATCGGCAAGACTGTCTACCTTTTCAACCCTTGTCACCATCGGCAAGATCGGTTGCTACCCTTTTCGGTCCTTGTCACCATCGACAAGACCGTCTACCCTTTCGACCCTTGTCACCTCGGCGAGATCGGTCAACCTACTCCTGACCCTTGTCACCATCGGCGAGATCGACCAACCTACTCATGGCCCTTGTCATCATCGGCAAGGTCGGCCAGCATCTCCTCAAGCCCATTGTCTCGCTACCCTTGTGGCTTAGGCCTACTTCAACAATGACCATCATGTCCCATCGTGATGATTGCTACAACTCAATGACTTGGGCTCCCCTTGAAGCATGCTTCTCTGCTATCGCTAGGTCTGCATATCCTATTCTCCCATTATCTTCTGGCTTTTACAGCCTGCTTGCCATGTTACCTTTCGGCTGTCATAGCCCGCTTCCCTTGCCAACTGTTGACTTCTATAGTCCACTTTCTATATTCGGGTTAGACTCCCTGTCAAACCCGCTGCCCGTCCTTGGCCAAGGCACCCTATTGAGGCCTACCACTCCACTTTAATCCAGGTCCATCATCTGAATAAAACGGCTCTCGTTGGCCAGTACCAACCCTCTTCGTCCCGCCAGGACTCGCTACATAAGCCCTTTTCCATTATTTTGTTATCAATTCTGCTTGCTTTTGAATAACTAACCTGCAGGTATTCGCATCAGGCGCTTGAACAAATAAATGGATATATAGTGACATATACATATATGCATACATATAAAATAATATAAAAAAGGAGAAAGAAAAAGAAAGGAAAAATTGCTTGCTTTCAAAATTTTGGGTGTTTGTTGGCCATGCTTGCATGCTTGCTTATACTATAAGATAATACACCTCCTTCAATTTTCTAGGACCACATCTCCTTGCTAAATAAAGCTGCCTGATTCTAAGCATATATGCGCCACAGCATACACTAAGGGATGAAAAGTCAGTATTGGCTGAGTGCATGCGTCTAGTGGAAAAGTCATAGCTATGTCGCTAACGCAACTCGTGAGATACACCCAAAGCAAAACTCCCACACTTTGCACCACAATGTGTTCAGCGGTCTCTTATCATAGGGATGCTAGAAGGTTCTTCCTAACACTATATGTGTGCTCAAACTTCTGCACCCACATAAGGGGTAATCGTAAGAAATAGCTGTCTGCCCCCCATTCAAAAAAAAGAGGAAAAAATGATAGGATGAATCCTAGTAGCCGGGAATCCCCATTGAGACATATGAGGAGACTCGCGCCGAACGGTGAAGTCCGCAATAAAATCACTATAAAGGATGAATCCTAGTAGCCGGGAATCCCCATTGAGATACATGAGGAAACTCGCGCCGAACGGTGATGTCCGTAATAAAATTACTATAAAAGGATGAATCTTAGTAGCCGGGAATCCCCATTGAGACATATGAGGAGACTCGCGCCGAACGGTGAAGTCCGCAACAAAATCACTATAAAGGATGAATCCTAGTAGCCGGGAATCCCCATTGAGATACATGAGGAGACTCGCGCCGAACGGTGACGTCCGTAATAAAAATGTTATAAAGGATGAATCTTAGTAGCCGGGAATCTCCATTGAGACGCATGAGGAGACTCGTGCCGAACGGTGAAGTCCGGAGCTAGAAATAAGCTAAGAGGGTTGCACGAAACTACCGAAAATCGAGAACCCCAGCTGTGTGTGTAGACGCTAGAGCAATACTCTAATGTTATTTAGAACATCTTCGTATCCCTACGTCAAAGATTCGCTGCTCGCATACTTGCACTATCACACTATGGAGAAGTAGCCTCGGGTGTAGATCGTGGCTTACGCTGTGCACATATTCTATGTGATGTCCTCTCTACGCATGCACATCTCCCTTAGTTGTGCCTTGTGAGCCGCACTCTGTCTATGAATCACAGGCGCTGTCCTTGTCCTATCCCCGATATAGGGGAGCTATTCTATATATCTAGCTTATGCTTGCTGTTGAATGCCTGCATGCTCGCATGAACAAAAAGACACGCTTTCAAATGGGCTTCACCCGTAGGCCCCGCTCGCTCGTCCCTCATTCGCGCCACCTACGGGTGGGGGGCATTTGTTGACACATAAAAAATGATAAAATAATAACAATATATACGTATATATATATAGATAATGTCAACATATTTTTCCTACTAAATCATCTTATATTCCTTATTTTCTAGGGATAGAGGAAGAGGCGGAGAGGCTACAAGGGCCCATTAAGCCCACAAAGGCACCCAGACCATATCAAAGTTTAAAAGGACGTCGAAGCCCATACTGAAGAGGGGGCGCGCCGGAGCACCAAACAAGAGGAGCGCGCCGATGCTTCAAGGGTTTTGTGACCCACTATAAAGGCTGAGGTTCGACGAAGAAACAACAGAGCGGAGGGTGGGGGAGACAACAAGAGAAGAAAGCCAGCGGCGGACGGTGATAAAAAAAGGAGACAGAAGAAAGGAGTGAGCCACCAATTCATCGAGGGAGAAAGAGGGAGGTTCGTCCAAGGAAGAGAACGGAGAAGTGGGTTTCCCCCTACAGAAAAGGTGGGTTTCCCACCATGTAAGGCCCCTTCGGGGTTACATTCTTCCCTCTCCTCCATTCCTTTTTTTTTTATGTAATTCTTCTTCTAAAGTTGTCTTGCCGATCTCATGTATGAGATGATGATAATGAATGGATCAAATGAAATTGGTTCTGACTATCGATTTCCACGGGTCTTCCCTCTATTTCCATGTGGATGCATCTCTTTTTCTTCGTCATCTCTATGCTCATCTCTCATGATCTCATATCACGAGTGCTAGTTGGTTTTAACCATTTTTTTGATGCCGTCCCCGGTAGTTGTCTCAAATGGAGGCCAGAGACTGTCAAGTGTGTGGCATGCTCTCTGCTTCTTCTCCAAGTGGATGAGGTATAATAAGATGCTCGAACATATGGTTTTACGATACTCTGTTTCGGCTGCAGCTTGCTTCGTTCTGTCCGCCGAGATGGTTCTATTTGGCTCAAGTGCCATATGTATTGATCTCCATGCTCCACGGAGCACTCGGATGCTCACAGTTTCCTTTTTGAGAGCAATCAAACCACCCCTTTGTCATGGATTTATTTCCGTCTTTTCTCTCTCATGCATTTAATATTTGCTTGCTCGTGAGCACTCGGTCGGCGTTGGTTTCTCACACGGCGTCCCCCCCATATCAAAAATAATAATAATAAAAAATATAATAATAATAATAATTTTTGCCCGGCTCCGATCTGGTGTTGGTGTTTTTCAAATAGTTTCCTGTTCACTCGGAAGAGCCAAAACCCGGCAACTTTCATGAAATCCTAAGCTCACAAAAAAAAATCCATTTTTTTTAATCATCCTCAGCGCCAACGGCTCTCGGCGCAGATCACGCGCCGATTACTACCCGGGCCGAGAAGCTATCGCGCCGAGACCTCATGTCTTTCCTGGCCGCGCCGAGCATGTGAATCCCGCCGTGTCCGCTTCTTTCTGTTCCAACATTTCATATGCATGCATGCGTTGTTATCTATTTGGCACGTCGTGGCCCACGTGCTGCATTGCCTTTACGAGAAGAATATTGTGTAGATTAAACCATTCAATGCATGCCCAGTGATTAGCCACGTCCCAATCTTATTAACTCATGCATGTTGCATTATTTTTTTAAACTCACTACCCTTTCCCACGTTGGTGCATGGTGTAGTAAAGACCAACTCAATCATTACATATAATATATATTTATATATATATATATATATATATATATATATATATATATATATATATATGAAGGTATATATATATGGCTTATGCATATACGAATAAATCCTTTCTTTGTGCATGAAAGTCTTTACCCGAAGGCCTCCTTTTGGTCTATTCATGTCTAAGCATGCACAGTGAATGTATACACCATCAATTTCTAATAGCCCACAAATCATCATAAAGCCACAGGTTCTTTTATTTGGTCATGTGTACACCTTTGTATATATATGGACATATATACATGTCTATGTATATCCATGTATATATATACACATATATGTACATGTGAATATACGGATGAATACATGCTTTCTTTTATGAATCAATTTCTGTCAGGCCATTCATGCTCAATTCCGTGAGAGTCGGAGGAGCTATATCAATGGGGTTTTACCCCTACATTTATTTCAATTCGGGTCTCGGGTTTCCGATTTCCTTCTTTCACCCCGTCGGGCCACGGAGTTCTGCCACTGTATGCTCTCCGTTGGTCTCTTTTAGGGGAATATTAATGAGACACCACCATGAGTGGGCATTGTCCCGCTGAATTTTGATCCTCTTGGGTCTCGGGCTACGCCCATCTTTATTTTGGCTTCCATCTCGGCACTCCGTGGATGGATGTCCCATACTCCCCTTTTGGCATAGTCCAAACTAAGGGGAGATGCTGCCGAAATTCATTCACGATCATTGCTTTGTCATATCGTGTGATGTTTTCGTTAAACTGATAAATAAACCCCCTGCTGTGTGACAGAGGCCTGAGACAGACTATCTCATGGCCCTTTGCCCACTGTACAAGGGGAACATGATCATCATGAGATTTTCCGTTGATTGTCGCATGGTCTCCCTAGACCTTCTGTGGATGAATTTCTCCTCCCCTTTCAGCTTGCCTAAACATCATCCCCAGAGCCCATGAAGTCCTGATTAAACACAAGATACCCTCTCAATAGAACTCCTCATAACCTTTGAAGAAAACCAACAAAATGGCCACCGGCGCCATCTCCTCCCGGCGCCACCTCCTCCCGGCGCCAAACCCGTGCCGGGTGAAGGGCGCGCCGGGAAACATGCGCGCCGAGAACCATGCCACGCCGTCTACCCTTTGGCCTCCCGTCGCGCCGGGATCCCTTCGTGCCGGAACCTAGTCGTGCCGGTTTGCTTTCATGCCGGAATCCTAGCCGCGCCGGTTTGCCACCGTGCCGGAAGCCTATCCACGCCGGTTTACCTTCACGCCGGTTCTCATCCGTGCCGGTTCATCTTAGTGCCGACCATTGTTCGAACACTCAACTCCCCAGCAGCCTTAATAAGCCCTAAACTCAGTCTAAACTCGATGTTTCAACCTCATTTTCCTTCAGGCCAACTTCCATCACATCACGGGGAATCATGGTTCTTCATCCAAGTCTAAGGGAGATAAATTAATGGGGTTTTACCCCCACATTATACCGTTTGACCGTGATGTTTTCTTCTAACCCTGCTGACTCTTGGAGTTCTGCCACTGCATGTCTTCCAATGGTTTCTTAAGGGGATATCAATAAATACCATGATAATGGACATTGTCCCGTCGCATCTTGATCCTCTTGGATCTCGGGCTACGCCCATCTTTCCTTTGGCTTCCATCTCGGCACTCCGTGGATGGATGTCCTATATTCACACTTGGCATAGTCTAAGATAAGGGGATATGCTGTCGGATTTACTCCGTGTATTGATATATCATATCTTGCATCACGTGATCATCTGCATGCATCTTCTATCCTACAAATGAATGATCATACCTATCACATTGGTTTTGCCCCTGGGATCCTTCTACTTTGGCGATTAATCAAGGGTTGTCCTTCTTTGGAAGGACGTAATTAACGTCATAGCCTTCATGGTATGACGGACTTCCGGTCCCGACTCGGACTTCACAATCGACTAACTGAGTCAGATCGAGCGCACAATAAAATTGTCACTCCGGTGACTGGCACGCCTAATAAACCAACTAACAAATCAATAAACCAATAAATAAATAAAGAATAAATCCATTCCCACACCAGCCCATAAAAGAAAGCAAAACCAGCATGAAAATTCCCATTCTTGTCCCTGATACAGCCCCCTCCTCCACAAGGACCCGGATAGCCTCTGGAAGATCCATCCACGTGCAGAGTGAAACCATCAATAGCTAGAGACCGCAGGACGAGGAAGGGTGTTTTAATCTTCACCCTGACAGACAGATTATATTGCCGAACTAAGAGAGCCTCTTCCTCGGAGATGGGTCTAGAAAAAGTCATATTATCCAACACCAATTGCACCTGCATAAGAATACTCCGCTGAATTCGCTCCGCAACCACAGGCTTCCCTTCAAACCTAGCCGCACATCTAGCCTTCCAGATTTCCCACATCATAAGCACATAGGCATATAAGCCCACAAAGTGAAAATCCGACTTAGAGTTAGCCTTAGACAGAATACTCCAGCAGCGAATAGAAATGTGGTTACTGGGATTCCACCTATTGCCCAAAAGAAGGACCATCCACCTCCGCATGGCCGCAGCCAGATCCCCAGAAATAAACAAGTGATCAAAATCCTCAACCTTCGGAGTTCTGCAGCATTCACACTTAGAGGCAATAGAGACCCCACTGTGACGCCCTAGGTTTTTCGGATATTTATCGGATCTGGATCCGTGGGTTTCGGATCACTTTCGGGCGTCCCGGATTGAGTTTTGCGATTCACGTGTATTTTCGTCTGTCGGGCCTTCGGAACGCCGTGCAGGGTACTCCGGTGCGTTCTCCGACTCCGAAACGGTGTTGCTGAGTTGTGCGTTTTCCGAGGATCGTGGGGAGCATTTTTCCCAATTTTTGGTATTTTTTAGAATTTTTGGATTTTTCTATAAACCCTCTCACCCCTCTCTCTTCTCCTCATTCTCTCTTCCTCACTCGCTCTCTTCTCACACTCTCTCTTTCTCTCCCTCTCTTCTCCGGCGGCCGACGGAGGCGGATGGGGGCGAGGCAGCGAGGTCCGTGGGACGAGCGATGGTGGGGACGGGTCGAGGGATGAGGCGGTGGCGTGTGGCATGCCGGTTCATGGGTGTGGAGGCACCGGCGAGGTTTCGTGGGGCGTTTCTTCATGGAACGGCGTCCACGGTGCGTCGAATCTTCGGTGGAGTTAGGGGGATAGTTTTCTAACCCATGTAGTTCATTTCTCCGCGTTTTATAGGCCGAGGCGAGGCCGAGGGTGGGTTTATTTCACGCCGGGGTAAAATCTCCATGTTATGGTGTACGGCAGTTTTTGGCCTATTCGAGGCTCGATCAGAGTTTTAATTGTGTTTTTAGGTTGTGGGAGTGTCCGGGGACGAGTTCCCATTATTTTCTCCTTCGATTGGGATCGAATGGGGCGTGGAATCAACCCCACGGAGGGCTTCGGCCCGTCCACGGGTGGTGTAGAGGGCGGCCACCTTTGTGGTCGCCCAGCCTTGGTCTGGGCGGCCAGGACTCTGGTCGCCCAGGTCCGTGGGTGGCCAGTAGTCTGGTCGCCCAAGATGGAGGGAGACCAGCAGTCTGGCCGCCCTCCTGGGGGGTTGTGGCCTGGGCGGCCATCGCACTGGCCGCCCAGCCCTCTGGGCGGCCAGGTATGTGGCCGCCCAGCCCAGTGAGTCCGGGGTCGCCGTGTTTCGGGGTTTCCGTCGCCCAAGGTGTCCGTGGGTGGTACGGATGTGTGGGCAAGGTGTCTGGGTGGTTCTCCATGATGCCGCGAGTGTCGTGTTACCTCGAGTGTGTGCTCGTGGGTTTTGAGGGTCCGGGTGACCCCATGTGTATGGTTGGTTCCATGAGGCACTCGAGTGAGTCCTCGTGAGCCGGTGTGAGTGTGGAGGGCCCTCTCCGCACGTCGTGAGTTTCTTCGGGAAGTGTCTTCCGAGTGGGCCACGTGTTTGGCCTTGGACTATGAGTCCAATCTCTCAGTTTGGAGCTATAGGTCTTGTGTGTTCCCTTTTTGAGGGAAGAGTCACGGCAGTCATAAATGCCTCGTGAATCATGCTACCGTGATTTCAGACCTAAGGATTATGCCAGATTGACGGCTCAGTGTTGTCGCGTGCAACGGTCTTGACCCCGAGTCCTGTGACTCAAGGGCCGTTGTGATTATTAGGTCTAGTGGACTGTCCGATGTCTGGTGGCTTCGAGTCACCTATTACTCCGTGTTTGTCGCAATGGGTGCGTGCGTGATTTTCTGTGTCCACGTTCTGTGTCGAGTCACCTGTTACTCCGTGTTTCTCGCAATGGGTGCGTGCGTGATTTTCTGTGTCCACATTCTGTGAGCCCCCACTAGTCGTAGCCTTCTTACGGCACGCCGTGCTGACCCACCCGGGAGTGGTGGAGCGGCTGACCTGAGAGAGACAGTGAGTAGGCTGGTTACCGTAAGGTCCCCACGTACAGTCGAGTCCGGGCTTAGGGGGAATTACCAGCTAGAGGATAGGCCTATGGCATATGGTCTGAGTGTGCACACGAGGTTGGGGGCGTCGGATAGCGTCGGTAGGCGCGACCCCAACTAGTCCTTGTTTTATGGTACTGGTGACTGAGTGTGTCTGAGTCTCCGCCTGGGACGCCGTAGCTAGACACTTGTGACGCGGTGTAAGACGTCAGGGGACGCATCCTATCATTCTTTTGGTGGGCGGTACTCCCATCATGTGACGTGAGTTGTCGTGTCCTCGGTTTCTGTTTCCGTCTGCGAGACGGGACTTCATACATTGTTTTGGGAGCATTCCCGGAGTCGAGGTCTGGGGTTTCCAGTGTGCGTCATCGAGGGCTTTTCCCTAGACAGCGTTGTGTTCACAACGGTGAGGTCGTGACTGTGTTTCTAGACCAGGTGGTTTCGGCTTGGGCCCCTCTGTGAGGGCAGGCCTCCGCGACGGAGGTGTCGTGGCGTTTTCCTAGTAGCGTGGCTAAGGCGGTTCGTGTTCTGGTCGTCTCCCGACCGTGGGATCGTGATGTTGGGTTCGTGGCTTGGTTGTCCCCTGACAGAGAGACCGGGTCGTGTTTTCTGGTACAGTAGGAGTAGCTGTAGAGCCGAGGTTTTACCGGCCACCGTAGTTACCGTTCCTACTGTTGCTGTTGTTCTTGTAGTTACTATTTTTCGTGCCGCCGTTATTTTCGGTTAGGATTCCACGGGACCCCTATTAGGCCAGTGACAGGAGGCTCACCCCTGCATTTCAGGTGCGGCGGCTCTCCCTCGAGGTTCGAGGGCGTAGTGTGTAGGTTCTTAGTTACCAGCTCGTCGGACCGAGTGTTCACTTGGTATGTGGTACGTTTCCTGCCTTAGACTGTACTTTCTGTTGGACTGGACCCTGTTATAGTTAGATTATTTATTTTAGTTAATTGTTGAATTGTCCTACTTTATTTCCTATTTCCTTGTACCTCCACACTCCTTTTTAGCCCTTCCGAGCTCCGGCTCGTGGGCGGCGGGCCAGGATTCGAATGGTATCGGGTTCCCTTCCCGGTATCCGGATCTCGAGTCACCACACCACAATCCATAATTCTGCTATCAACTTGCACTGCTCGATGCAACAGCCTCCATGTGAACATTGTTGCTCTTGGCGAAATTACCTGCTGCCAAATCTTCTTCATCTCGCTCCTGTGGAGGCCGTGGTGACGTGTTAAAAAATAAGCCGACTTGGCACTAAACTCCCCAGAGGGAGATTGAGCCCAGACACAATAATCCTCCTCATTGCCCAGGTCCCAACTAATTAGATCTCCATCAATGCTCAGCAAGTTCCATAACGGATGATTATCATTACTAAGCACATCTCTGACCGAAGCACTTGGAGGCCGGAGAAATGAGCTCCCAGCATCCGGGTGGCAGAACTTTATCAACAACTCATCTCCAATCCAGCGATCCCTAAAAAAATCAACCTTTCTGCCGTCCCCCACAATCCACCGAGAGTTCTGCAGTAGGATTTCCTTAGCTCGACAGAAGGTCTTCCTTGGCACACCAATGGGAAACGGACGTTCAACTCCTGAAATATGCATCTTCGGGAACCTCTGCCTCGTATAAGAGGGCCAAAGAGAAGACCCATGAAGGATCTGCCATAGTTGCTTAACAGCTAAAGCTTCTTGAACATGTGCAAAGCTCCTGAAACCCAAACCCCCTTCCGCCAGCGGAGACTGCAGAGTTCTCCAAGCCACCCAGTGCCGTTTTTTACTATATTCATTACCTCCCCAGAAGAAGTTCGCACATACTCTATCAATGTAGTTTACAACACCTTTGGGGATTGTAAGAGCATATGATAGATAAATAGGGAGACTCCTCAGCACAGATTTAATGAGCACCGCCCGACCAGCCTGGGACAACAGTTTTGATTGCCACCCAGCTAGTCTCGTATTCACTTAGTCAATGACAAATTTAAAATCAGTAGCAATGAGCCTGCCCTTCTTGATAGGTATCCCCAAGTATTTAAAAGATCTGGCAAGATGCTTAAACCGCACGAGCATAACTTTATAATATCGTTTAATTATCTCAAGAGAATAAATTATTTTTGATGCATAAGATAGCTTTGGTGGATTACTTACACACTTAGAATACCAGAGGTTCTCTCAATTCCATAAGAACAATATCAAATATCACTTAATTACTTGTGCAGTTCTGCACATTATTTCTCACCTTAGTCCTTCAAAAGATTAATAAATAATTTAAAATATATATTGTTTAAGTAATGAACCATATTGTTCCCATCTAGAGTTTTAAGTTTTATATTGCAGACTAAAACTAAATATTTCTAAGATTCACAAAATAAAAATAACATCATGTCCTGCTTATACTAAAAAATGTAAAATAGACTCTACAACTTAATTTATAAAACTGTCTATATTACCCAGATTATATGAATGGGTCTAATTTTCTTAAATGAGTCATTAGATGATATTTCAAAATGTTGAGCCACTATATAAGGGTTTAGTCTACCTGAGTTGTTGGGCACTCTTAATGGGCTAAAGATAAATTTTAAACTCATGTAAACAATGTTGTATGGCTGTTAACACCCATGACCCTTCAAGTTCAATAAATTATAGGAAGTCTTAACTGTATAACTTCAAAAGACCTAAAGATTCAACTCAAAACATCTATAATATTAGACTTAGATACTAATAGTGCACTAAAAGGATCCAATAGAAAACATCGAAATGACATATCCATAATAATCAACATTAGATGATCTCAAGATTCTCAACCTTGTAAATTCAAACATTCAGCTCTATTAACTGAAAAGATTCATCGCAATGTCTTATTAAATCTTACTCTAGAAGATCCACAAATAAGCCCACTAATATCCAAACAAGACTATCATGATAAAAATTTATTATCATCGTATCAAATGTAAAGATTATTGTTCCATACTTTATTGATCAAAGGAACTATCAATAAAATCTTTACAATGGTAGTAAAACATGTAGCATGCATCAAACATTGATTAATAGACATGAACTGATAACTTAAAGCATGTATTTCATATCATGTTCTCACAAACTTGATTTAAACAATAACCGTGCAAAAATGGACCTTAATTTGGACATGCATTCTAATTGTTTATTCACATGTCCGTGATGTTTTACATATATGTCTCTTAATTTATTCACAAATCTTTCGTTATAGCTCTCTTTGTAAGGATTTCTTAATGAACTTTACAAATCTAACCCTTAATGAGCTAAAAAAGATACAAATTGGATGTCAGATTGTATCAATCATATTATTAATTTTCTTAATGACAATATAAATAAAACTTTAGAAGCAAATGAAAGACTAATCTATACACATTATTGCATTCCAAATTAGAGAGATTATGACATATAAAAGAACTAAATATATGATAAAAATAAAAAATTATCTCTAATGTTTATTGCAATAACGGATAAATCAAATCATATCAATTCTTAATGAAAAATGGCATAAAACAGAGACTTCAACGTTCTATTACTTAAATATCCTGAACAGATCACAAAAAAGCCTTCTGAATTGCTTTTGTACCAAAACTAATTATAAACTAATCTTTAAAATCTATCAAGTGAACCAAATTACCCAAAACTTAATGGGGGCAAGAGTTCTCAACTGAATGGACCCTTAAAGATCCTTTACAAGGGCTTTGCATAATAACATACACTGAAAATCAAATTAATATATCTATTTAGACTAAAGGGGTGCAAATTACATTAAAGATATTAATCAATAGTGATTATTGCAATAATAAACAATCAAATGCCATGCTAAAACCAAGCTAAAAGGGCACAAAAATTAGAGTTTGACCATGCTGTTGTATTTATATCCAGTCCTGATTGCATTCACATCCTGCAAATTATTTTTTATATCCAATTTGATTATAAAGGAGTCCCATTATCCTTTAAAGCAAGGTCTGCAGTCCCGGTCGTCTCGGCCGTCCCAGTCACGGCCCAGGACGGGACGGGACGGCTGGGACGCCCAGCATCTCAGTACGACCGACAAGATGACGTGATTTTCAAAATTTTCAAATTTTAATTTTAAAAAATAAACATTTAATAAAAATTCATTTAAATTATAAATAATATATACATTTCAAAATATTAGAATGCTGAGTTATTTTTTGTAATCATAGATCCATACTAATTTACATATAATTAATTATATAAAAATAACATATTACACCTCTTAATTAAACATCTTATTTGAAGAAACAAAAAAAGATTCTTTAATATGTTAAAGTAAACATATACATAATAAAAACATCATTCAACTCCACTCATAAATATAAAATGACAAAACTCACTCATTTGACTCATATGTGAATCTCGAATCCTAATTAGAATCAGATATATGAGACTCATGAGTCATATAATCTAACTCTATCCTAATAGGTGGACGTACATGTGGGTGAGTCTAAAAATATGTAACCATCTGCACAAATAATGGCTCATCTGTAGCGGTAGATGGTACATGAAATTCTATAAAAAAAGCCCTAACTACATCTATACATTCAAGTCTATCATCTGCTACTGGTGCGACTATTGCTGGTGCTGCTCGAACTCTGGACGTGGAGGAAGATGCTGATCCGCCCAGTGCTGGTTGTGGGGGTACCCTGGACGTAGAAGACGATGCCCCGGCTCTTTTACGAGAAACATATCCCTCCTGTAACTGTGTCTGAAAGTAATCTCGGATATCCTCTGGAACTAAGGAACAAGCACGATCATCCCGTCCCACTCCCGCAAGGTCCTCTGTAAATCTATATATGCCAGTGACGCGATGTCCGCAGTAAGATGCGGGACGGGACGAGAACCTAGGACTCTTGCTCGTGGACGTCTCTAAGCGAGGGAAACGTGCGGATGTGCGCGGTTGAGAAACCGACAATGAGTCTTAGGTATCGGCTTTTTCGCGTGCTCGGATCGAGTCACGGGACGGTTTCCACTCACTCACTCTCGCAGCGGTGATAAAAATATACCGAGCTACGTTCCTATCACTCTAGCAGCTACATTCAAAAATATATACGAGTAAAGCAAATGCCAAAGAGGGGAGCGAAAATGATACCTCCACGCTCCGGGCGTGGGGAAGACGATCCCGGCCAAGACTCGTACTCCCGGTACACAGTAATTAAATAATTATAGCACTGATTTTATAGCCCACTCCACGTAGGGAGGTAAAGGGCGACAACAATAACCCAGGAATACCAAGCTTGGGTTGACGGGCAGCAATTTGGAGCGCTCGCGGGCCGGAGACGGGCTGCTGGTCCGGCTAGGTTCTACGGGGCCCGCGGATAGCAGGCGGGTCCGGCTGTTGGGACGGCGGTGCCCAGGCGTCTCCTTGCTGCGGCGGTGGGCTAGGGCCCTGCAGGGGGGTTGCCGATCGATCTCCGAGAGCGGCGGTCGCCGAAGGTATCCCGGCGTATTTTTGCTGGAATTATCTGATGATTGTTTTGCTGGCCTGTTCTCGGATCAGAAATACGCGCCTCTACGAAAAGAATTTCTGCGCCCAGATCCGGTGTCGGATCGAGGAAATATTGGTACCGATGGATAGAGGACTCAAAGGGCTACAAAATATAATTATTTTAGATCCATCCAGTAGACAGATTAGAAATGAAAATGACTATTCCCAAGGTTTGTTTACTGACTCGAATTACAGACAGTCAGGACAGAACAGGATCTGCCTGAGACTGAATTTTGACCGACATAAAAATGATGGATCTAGGCTCCGAGAAAATTATGGGTGGAAGAGGGAGATGTGAAGAACATGTATGATTTTTTTGGGAATTTTTAGAGAAGACTAAGTGGGCGGGAAAAATATAAGAATCGACTGCTATCCTGCAGATCTGTAAACTCGCAGATTGCTGAGGGGAAACTTAATTACGGGAAAAATACTAAACGAAGGAGAAATGACACGAGATTTGAACTGGGGATGGGGGATGATAATAGGAACAAACTCACAAAATTGGAGCTCGAACCGATCTCGTGATTTAGAGATAAAATTCCAGCTTCAAGTTTCTGTCCAGAGGTGGACAGAACTCCGACGTGGTGGCAGTGGTGGTGCGACGGCGGCTCGATGGCGGCGGCGGCGGAGCTTCACACTCCAGGGAAGAGATACAACTTGGAACACACCAAGTTTTTTAGGGAATCCACCCTAATAATACAGCAATCCAGCTGCAAGGGGAGAGAGAGAGGGGGGGCACCCTTGGGCTTGCTCTTGATAAAAATATTTAATTCTTCGTTAATTCTCACAAAATGAAAAATACATGGATTATATAGAAATGTACAAATGACCTAAACTACCCTCAGATCTAAGGTTAGGGAGGGGCAAATAAGGGATGTGATAATTAATCCCCCATGTGGTCAAATGACCAAATTAAATAAAATACAACATGAATAAACTATATTAAAGGGGGGGCACCCCTTTGAAAATGGGGTAGTCAAATTTGAATTTTCCTATTCTTGCCCCCCCTTGGTCCAAGTCCAATCTTGGACTTTGAACTAGTCCCACATGGGCCCTAGATCTTAGGTGGACCAATGGAAAATAAGGTGGGGGCCCTGCTGGACCTACTGACATTTTATATAGAAACCCAAAGGCCTTTTTGGAAAGAAACCCAAAGATTCCTAATGACTAACCCTTTGACTTATAATGCCTTACAATTGTAAACCCAATTAGTCAAGGATATAAATGCAAACAAAAGGATACAAATGTAAAAATAAAATATTAGTGCTCGGTGTTGATTCCTATCAATTCTCCCCGGGTGGGAAGAACTCGACCCCGTCAAGTAAGGGGTGCGGCTGCTCGTATGGCTCCTGTGGATCTATCACTGACCAGGTAGCGCGAAGTACGCTCGACTCCAAGTAATCATCACTTGCTCATCCCGTATATATTCGATATGCACATGCTACTGTAGGAATGAGGCTTAGTGGTGGACACTCCGGGGTGGCGTCACTCTCAAAGGACGGAGACGGCTCAATGACTCACTAGGAATCACCGTTGGGTCCCTTTATGTGACTAGATCCGAGACAAAGAATGGTAGAGCCGATCCCAAATTCTGACAAGTCTACAACTTACACATTAGACCCGACTTACCTCACACTCGAAAGGGACTAACATCGCGAGCTGACATGACACCGACTATCCGACTCCTAATATGCTTGACACATGCATGTACGGACTCTAACCAAATAAAGAAAAACACAGATTCCTACAAGACCCTAAACAAACCTACTGTTAGACCGGCCCATACATATGCAATGGTGGACCAAGACATCCGAATGTGTACCATGCATACACAAGATGCAACCAAATGTCGGTAGACTCAAGGACTCCTAGATATCCCAAAATGCACCACTCATGCACTGACGGCTTTTTGGAATTGGGAGGTTTGGGTGGGCTAGGCGTGGAAGGTTTGGGTGGACTAGGAGAGCCGAATTCTCCTACTTCTATATCCCAATGAACGGGCTCCTTGCGGAGTGTAGGTGGACTGGCCCGTGGGGTAGGGGTGTGATAGTAGAGGTGGTGGGTCAAGGGGTTCACTAGGAAAGGGGTCGAAGGGATGAAAGAAAGTATGACCCCTTGAACTAGGTTCCCACATGTCACGGTCCCATGTTTGGAATTCTTGAAGTTGTAGGTGGGCACCTTCATGCACTAGGGTATAGGGGACGGTGGTCTCATATAGAAGGTATGGTTCCTCCCTCGGGATGAAGGGAATGAAGTTTGGCTCGGCCGACATGGGGAGGAATAAGAGAATCTCCGTGGTGACACAACCCACGGTGCACACGGAGGTAATGGACCCTAAGGCGGGGTGTGTGAAGCTACGACTTGTGGGTTGATCGAAGCCTTGGGACAACATACACGTCAACTTCAATTGTTAGTCTAATCCCTTAATAAGGTCACCCAATGTATCAACATGGTGACTAGACCGGAATGTGGTATGAAATGAGTTGACGGACACTAATGGTAGTGTAGGGTCCATGGATGGGTAGCAAGGCGGTCTAGAGAGCAAGGCTATCTCGAGCCAACTAAGTAGTGGCTCGGCGATGAATAGCTTTCCCGTTAGAAACACGAGTGGCTCCAAAGGAGGTGGCTCCGAATAAGGATCAGAAGTAGGTGGCAAAGGAGCTCTAGGGGAAGGGTTCCCCGGCTGGGGTGGGGAAGGCCGTGGGACAGGCTGTCCGATCGGCTCGGGAGTCTGCTGATAGGTAGATGCTCACCGAAGGGCAGCATCAAAACTTGACTTGAAAGGCTCAACCTCTAGAGCGACCAGATAAGAATGCGCCAGAGTGGTCACGTCGTGGCAAAGCAATTCAAACTGGAAGTGAAGCTGCAAACCTCTTCGGAACTGAAATGCAGTCGTGGTGCTCTTCTCTCCAACTCCATATCCCAACCGGTACTCATCGAAGTCCCTAATGTACTCAGACACGGATTTGTTGCCTTGGATGGGTCTGATCGGGGTTTTCTCTTTCATTGGGACTTGGGCGTAGGGGTTGGCCATAGGGGCAAAGAGATGGGAATTCGTCCCCCTAAGAGTGGGCATGCATTGGAACACTTTTTTTTATTTTTTTATGCAAAACTTTTATGCAAGACTAATGCAATCACCTAGACACGACTCTAAATGGTGAAAAGGGATAAAATGCGGACTCGAATACAAACCTAGACTCAACCCATATCCGATATGTGGCGGAAGTTTGATCCAAATATCACACTCACGCAAGTGTGCTACCTTCCCGATAGGCGTAACCTATCATTCCGGGAACGCCTTTTGATATACCGGGTAAAGGGTGAAACGCAACCTAAGATAAAATTACCCTAAACTCAACCTTACACTCTGATACCAATTTGATGCGGGATGGGACGCAAACCTGGGACTCTCGCTCGCGGACGTCCCTAAACGAGGGAAACGTGCGGATGTGCGCGGTTGAGAAACCGATAATGAGTCTCGGGTATCGACTTTTTCGCGTGCTCGGATCGAGTCACGGGATGGTTTTCACTCACTCACTCTCACAGCGGTGATAAAAATATAACGAGTTACGTTCCTATCACTCTAGCAGCGGCATTCAAAAATATAGACGAGTAAAATAAATGCCAAAGAGGGGAGCGGAAACGATACCTCCACGCTCCGGGCGTGGGGAAGACGATCCCGGCCAAGACTCATACTCCTGGTACACAGTAATTAAATAATTACAGTAGTGATTTTATGGCCCACTCCACGCAGGGAGGTAAAGGGCGACAACAATAACCCGGGAATACCAAGCTTGGGTTGACGGACAGCAATTTGGAATGCTCTCGGGCCAGAGACGGGCTGCTGGTCCGGCTCCATTCTGCGGGGCCCGCGGACAGCAGGAGGGTCCGGCTGCTGGGACGGCGGTGCCCGAGCGCCTCCTTGCTGCGGCGGCTAGCTGGGGCGCTGCAGGGGGGTTGCCGATCGATCTCCGGGAGCGACAGTCGCCGAAGGTATCCCGGCGTATTTTTGCTAGAATTATCCGATGATTGCTTTGCTGGCCTGTTCTCAGATCAAAAATGCGCGCCTCCACGAAAAGAATTTCTGCGCCCAGATCCGGTGTCGGATCGAGGCAAAACTAGTACCGATGGATAGAGAACTCAAAGGGCTACAACAAATAATTATTTCAGATCCATCCAGTAGACGGATTAGAAATGAAAATGAATGTTCCCAAGGTTTTTTTTAGTGACTCGGATTACAGACAGTCAGGACCGAACAGGATAAGCCTGAGACTAAATTTTGACCGACATAAAAATGATGGATCTAAACTCTGAGAAAATTATTGGTGGAAGAGGGGGATGTGGGGAACACGTATGATTTTTTGGAGAATTTTTAGAGAAGACTAAGTGGGCGGGAAAAATATAAGAATCGACTGCTATCCTGCAGATCTGCAAACTGGCAAATTGTTAGGGGGAAACTTATTTACGGGAAAAATACTAAACGAAAGCGAAATGACACGAGATTTAAACTGGGGATGGGGGATGATAATAGCAACAAACCCTCAAAATTGGAGCTCGAAAAGATCTCCTGATTTAGAGATAGAATTCAGGCTTCAAGCTTCTATCCAGAGGTGGACAGAACTCCAACGTGGTGGCGGTGGTGGTGCGACGGCGGCGCGATGGCGGAGCTTCACACTCCAGGGAAGAGATACAACTTGGAATACACCAAGTTTTCTAGGGAATCCACCCTAAGAATAGAGCAATCCAGCTACAAGGGGAGAGAGAGAGGGGGGGCGCCCTTGGACTTGCTCTTGGTAAACATGTTTAATTCTTCATTAATTCTCACAAAATGAAAAATACATTGATTATATAGAAATGTACAAATGACCTAAACTACCCTCAGATCTAGGGTTAGGGAGGGGCAAATAAGGGATGTGATAATTAATCCCACATGTGGTCAAATGACCAAATTAAATAAAATACAACATGAATAAACTATATTAAATGGGGGGCACCCCTTTGAAAATGGGGTAGTCAAATTTGAATTTTCCTATTCTTGTCCCCCCTTGGTCTAAGTCCAATCTTGGACTTTGAACTAGTCTCACATGGGCCCTAGATCCAAGGTGGACCAATGGGAAATAAGGTCGGGGCCCTACTGGGCCTACTGGTGCGGACACCAGAGCACACGAGCGGCACGGGTCGGCGAGCCACCGGTACCGTACGCGGAGCACCACTCGAGCCTCCTCAGCGTCCATCTGACTCGGAGACAGCCTGGAGACTCCCCCTTGAGTCCTGACATTTATCATATTTGTTTAGACTTTATTTGTGTGTAATGTGAGTTTGTTTCATTTTTTTCGATTTGTAATTTTGATTACAAGAGGGGTTTATTTGTAATATGGGACCCCTGGGTCCCACGGGCCCCCCATCCCTCCTCCCATTGATCCACCTCACTCCTAGGGTCCATGTGGGGTCAGTCAACCATTCAAATGGAGGCTTCTAGAAGGGTGGGCCAAGTGGGGGACAAGTGCATTAAGAAGTCAAGGTTGGCCACCAACCTTGCCCCTTGGTCAAGAGGGCGCCCCCCTCTCACCATCATGTAATTTTTTTATTTATTTCTTTTGTGTGTTGGTCACATCTAATCCAAGCCCTCCAATACCCCACCCCTAGATCCAATGGTGGATACTGGGTTTGATATGTATCATATAAAACTTGTATTTTCCCATTTTTGGAAGAATTAATACCATTTGAAATCTGAAATTTGCTTGGAGCAGCCTTGGGCGCCCCCCTCCTCTCTCCTCCCTCTCCCCCTTGCAGCTGAGACGGTTGCCATTCTGAGGTGTGACGCCTCCCCTATCAGTTCCGGTCGCCGCCGCCGTCGCCGCCGCCGCCACAAGCCGCTATCGCACCGCCATCGTGTTCGTCGGAGTTCTGCCATCCACCCGTAGCAGCCTCTTCCACGAATTTATGATATCAGACACGAGCTCCCCTTGAGCTGAAAATTTCAGGACGTGTTCCCGAGGTGTCTACCACATCCCACAAAATTTGGTTTGGCCTTTGGATTCTGATTCATAATTTTCAATTTTCGTTCTTCTTCCCACTTCAGATCTGCCTGTTTTCAGACCAGATCTCCACCTACCCTGAGTTTCCAGTGTTCGACCCATATTTTGATTTTTTCAAGACCTCCCAATTTTATTGGGAGTTCTATCCATCAACCCCTCCACCCAAGATTTTTATTGATTTTTTATCAGTCCTCCAGCCATTTTTCAAAAATCATTTTTAGAGCCATCTACAGTTCTATCCACCTCTGTCCAGATCCAACCACCATCTAGTGAATAATTCATAACAAATCATATCCTCCACCAATCCTTACACAAAAATTATTACCATTTTCCTTGTTCCAATCCCTACAACTTTGGTGAAGCGCTCAGAAGCTGAATCGGACGTCTTCAAGGCAGTCAACGGCAGTTCTCAGACAACTCACCTGCTGATCTGAGAGTTCGGGTACTGTACAACAGGAGCTTCAAAATTCAAAAAGGTCCAGATTTGCGTAGATCCAGGTCCTCTCTCTGGGCCTAGATTGAAGGATTTTAAGAGAGCTTTCCAACGATAGCTCCTGTGCCCCGATCCAACATCGGTATTGGTCGCAGCGGCCGATCTCGCCGTAGCGCGCGCCGGAAAACAGAATTCAAAATCCGTGGACAGCAACTTCAAGAGGTGGGGATCGAGCCGAACGGCCACCGACCGGAGTTTCCGGCCGACCGCCGTCCAGGGAGGCGGGCCACCAGGGGTCCCCATCACAGTGGGCCCCACCCCAGCAGGCTGGGGGGACAGCGCCATCCGTGGGCCCCACGGACCCGTAGATCGCGCCGTCCGGACAGCACGAAAACGTGGAGTTCGGCACCGCCGGGCGACATCAAGATGCTGCCCGTCAACCCGATTCGCGTGATTCCCGGGCCCCACATGTGACCTATTATTTTCCTGCGTGGAGTGGGTCAAATATTTGTACTGCTGTAAAATTGTTTAACCGGGAGTCCGTAAATCGGCCGGGGTTGTCTTCGCCACGCCGGGTGCGTGGAGGTAACGGTCTAAACTTCTCGGCGTTACTTTGCTTAGCTAGTATACGGTCTTATGCCGCTGCGAGAGTGTAGGTTCCTAGCCCGTGTGTCCATGTCACCGCTGTGAGAGCGAGAGTGACCCGTCCCGCGACTCGATCCGAGTCCAGAAGTTGAGTCAGACTACCTTGAACTCTGCCGGTTCCTTAACCGCGCACGATCCACGCTTTCCCTCGCATGGGACGACGAGTGAGTTTGCACTTCTGTTAGCGACGTGTAGCCCATAGGAGCTCCAAGTGTCGAGCCGAGGTCGCTCTAGTAGTCGTGTCGTTGCTGGTCGAGTCGTGTCCGTCTCATATAGCGTCGTCTCCTCAGTCCGTCCCGCATCACCTACTGACATTTTACATAGAAACTCAAAGGCCTTTTTGCAAAGAAACCCAAAGATTCCTAAAGACTAACCCTTTAACTTATAATGCCTTACAATTGTAAACCCAATTAGCCAAGGATATAAATGCAAATAAAAGGATACAAATGTAAAAATAAAATATTAGTGCTCGTTGTTAATTCCCATCACAGTATCTACAGTGCACATGTCAATCACCCTCAACAGTGTAACCATACTCCCACGCAGGGCGACGTCGTCCATCCATGATGACCTGCAAATGTTGTAAAATGTTGTATTAGTAACTGTGGGCGCTTGTTGTTTGAAGAAATGGAGAAACACGGTAAAATCCCGGTCAAACGTGTCAAATTTAGTGGGTTATCGGCCCAGTGTGATGTCATGTGGCGGCCATAACAGGGGCAGGCCCCGAGAACCGGGCATGCCTTGCAAGGGCTTCGTTGGTATTTCTCCCCCCTCGGGATCAAAAGGAAGGAATCCAAACGACTCGCCGTTAAATCTTTTAGTGAGGATATTTTATGAGTTTCTCATCAGTTATGGTATTTTTCTATCATTTTTATAACTTTTTATTAAATTTATATTTATTAATTATCATTTTTATGATTTTTATCATTTTCTTAATAATTACGTTATTATTATATTTATTGATTATCATTTTTATGATTTTTTGTTATTTTCATACTTATTTTATTAGTGTTATATTTATTAATTATCATTTTTATATTTTTATTTATTTTATACTTATTTTATTATTATTGTATTTATTGATTATCATTTTTATGATTTTTATTATCATTTTCACAATTATTTTACTATTATTATATCGTTATGTTTATTAATTATCATTTTCCAGATTTTTTATGTTCGTAATTATTTTATTATTATTATGCTGTCACGTTCATTAATTATTTTATTATTATTATGTTGTCATTTTCATAATTATTTTATTGTTATTAGATAATAAGGGTGACAAATAGGTTCTGAGGGTGACAAATAGGTTCTAAGAGTGACAAATAGACCCTAAGAGTGATAAATGACTTCTAAGGGTAACAAATAACTTATAAGGGTGACAAATAGACCCTAAATATGACAAATAGGTTCTAAGGGTGACAAATATGTTCTAAGTGTAACAAGCAGGTCATAAGGGTGACAAATAGATCTTAAGGGTGACAAATAGGCTCTAAGGGTGACAAATTGGCCCTAAGGGTGACAAATAGGTTTCAAGGGTGACAAATGACTTCTAAGGGTGACAAATAGGTCCTAGGAGTGACGAATAGGCCCTAAGGGTGACAAATATGTTCTAAGAGTGACAAATAGGCCCTAAGGGTGACAAATAGTTTCTAAGGGTGACAAATAGGTCCTAAGGGTGACAAATGGCTTCTGAGGGTGACAAATAGGTTCTAAGGGTGACAAATAGGTCATAAGGGTAACAAATAGGTTCTAAGTGTGACAAATAGGCCCTAAGGGTGACAAATAGGTTCTAAGGGTGACAAATAGATCCTAAGGGTGACAAATGGCTTCTAAGGGTAACAAATAGGTCCTAAGAGTGACAAATAGACCCTAAGGGTGATAAATAGGTTATAAGGGTGACAAATAGGTCCTAAGAGTGACAAATAGGTTTTAAGGGTGACAAATAGGCTCTAAGGGTGACAAATGGCTTCTAAGGGTAACAAATAGGTCCTAAGGGTGACAAATAGGTTCTAAGAGTGACAAATAGGCCCTACGGGTGACAAATGGCTTCTAAGGGTAACAAATAGGCCCTAAGAGTGACAAATAGGCCCTAAGGGTGACAAATAGGCCTTGTAGCGGCAGGAAAATAGTTCCTAGGTCACGTACCACCTTCTCTATTTATTTGTTGGGGAAGTCGTCTCGCGCCCGTGGAGCCCTGCACACACCAAGAAATCAGAAGGGCGTCAGAAGGAGTCCCGGGCATTACCACAGGGGACAACCCTCCGATGCTTATGTCAGTAAGGGATCAATGAGCAATAGAGAAGATCAGGGTAAGAGAGAAGTAGAGGCCGTAGTAGTCGATTCAGGAGGCGTGTAGATCCTCCGCACGCGTGCTCGCCGCTCCTAGTGGGCTCTCGGAGAGTGCTCGCTGGACGGTAACATTGCAGGAGGAAGAGGCTCTCTGGTTGTAGCAGATGGTCTCTCTGTCGTAGTTGCAGGTCGGGTCGTTCTCTTCTCAGTAGGAAGCTCTAGTGAAAGAAGTATCCGCCGTATCTCCTCTTGCGTAGTAGTATGGGATTTAGTAGAAGAATCTACCGTGTCTTCTCTCTTCTGTCGATGTCCCTTTTGTATGGGTTGTCCTGAAGCGAGGGACCTCATCCCTTGATAAAGAAGGGTCCGTTTAGTAGAGTAACGTTCCCCCGCTATGTTGGCGGGAGTTTCCCGTTGGAGGGCGATAGCCTCGGCGCCGGCCGGTCCCTGGGCGAGTCTTACGGCACTCATGGCGCGTGTTCGCCCGTTACGGGGTCAAGGCCGACGTCGTGGGGGCAACGGTCGGTCGTCGGAGTGTCCTCCGATGATAACTGTGCTTGGGCCGGCCTCATCGGCGTCGTGGAATCCTATGCTCTACTGGGCCGATCCTCTTCTTACTGGGTCGACCATGTACGCTCGTACCTTTCCTGGGCTTAGCACGTCCAAACCTTAATGGGCCGCTCGTGCTTGGGCCGTTTCTGGGTCAAACCAGATTTACCCTCCTCACTTCCCCCCTACTCTTAGTTGTCGAGCACTCACTGGGGACTGAGAGTAGCCCAAGAGAGGGTTCTTCTAGAGGGTGTGATCCGAAGATGATTTCCTTCTATGACGGGAGTTGGTGGGTTCGAGAACCTGCTTGGCGTGCAAGGTGCCTCTAGCGGTGGCAGAGGCCACGCTGGCAATAATGACTCCGGGTCTTATCCTGTTCTGGGGATGTGGGCTCAGAACGGTCACCTGGCCTCGGTAGCCATACCGCCATAGTGGCCGGCGTCCCTTCACCTGACCTTCAGGGGACAACCGTCGATCTGTAGTGGGCGGTTATAAGAAGCGCTGCGAAGTCTCTTCGCAAGCCATGCCCACATCTCGCTGGTCATCGCACTCCGTCGTAGGTGTCTTCCTCCATTTGCCTGGTGAGGATTCTTCTTTCTCTGTTCTTCTTCTCTTCGGTAGCGATGCCTCCACGTAGGAGAGCTCTTAGTGTCGAGTCTTCCTCTTCGGAGGAGATGCCTCATGGTCGGGGCGGTATGCCGAGCACCTCGGGAGCGTGCACTAGTCAGCCTGGTTCCCCTCCTCTAGTGGCCGATAGGGTATTCCATGGCTTGCGGGATGCCTTTCAAATTCCCCCTGAGTACGACATCGTCTTCCCCTCTGTGAGAGATGCCATAATGAGTCACCCCTCCGGTGGGATCATGATTCTGGTGGCCACCTTTCAGGCGGGTCTCCGTATCCCGGTCCATCCTTTTATCGCAGCCGTCCTTCGCCACTATGGGCGTAACCCTGGGGGTATATCCCCCAATTCTTACAGCATCCTCTGCGGGTTTGTCGATGCATGCCGTAGAGCGTCGGTAGAGCTGAGTGTCGGTCTGTTCCGGCAATTCTTCCTCCTTCAGAGTTGCCCATCCGACACCTATTTCACCTACTTCAAGGCTCGTACTCGCGACCATTTTATCTCAGTCTCCCATATCGCATCCAACCGCAAGGGATGGGTGGAGCAGTATGTATATCTAGTCAAGTCGACGGATTGGGAAAGAGCCTCTGACGGTTAGATGCGGAGCGGATTTCCTCGCCATTGGCGTGACTCGAAGCCTCCCCTCAATGCCGAGGGCCGCCGGGATTTGAAGGTTGTTTCCCGATATCCTCTTGCCGATGCAGACCTCGTCCTGACCCCGGCGCTGCTTCGAGAGCTGGGGTTGTGTCCTCCGTTGCCGCATGGCACTGGTTTTATCTTCCCGTAGGGTCATGGCGGTAGTGACCGGTGCTCGACTAACCTTGTCCTTATTTTCAGGGGCGGTTGAAGCGCAGGGGTAGACCCCCGAGATCGTCCGACTACCGCGGCTTACTCCTCACCCCGTGGATCACGTTGCTCCGGGAGTCGGCCAGGTGTCGGTCGCTGCCCCCCCAGCTCAGGTTGCGTTTGCCCCGGGGAGGTTGCAGTATCCGGCCCCTGTTGGCATTCCTCTGGTGCACTCGCCCAAGGCGTCGGTGGCTAGCGGAGGGCCCAGTCTTCGGCAGAGTTCCTCTGAAGCTACTCCTAACGCACCTGGTGAAGAGTCCGCCATGGCTGGCAGTGGTCGAGCTTATCTGACCGAGGACGAGCTGGCTGAGATGGACAGTCACCGCCGGTCGAGGAAGAGGGGGAGGGATTCGACCCCGGCCAGGAACCGATTCCCACCCTTGTCTGGGGTGCCTCCCCCCAGTCTTCACCCGTCGTCATCACCTGTGGTGCCGGCAGCTGCTACTCTGACGTCTGTCTCCAGCGGGCGAGGGCGTGAAAGGGGCAAGGCCCCTGTTGCTGCTGAAGCCGATCCTCTCCCTCCGCAGAGGGTTTCCCCGCGTGGTCAGTCCTCACAGCCCGAGGACCTGACGCCAGGGGTGCCCGGGGTCTCGTCTATCGTTGACCTCATGGTGCGGAGTGCTTGCTGGCACGAGCACGTCGGGGAGCTTGGTCCCAAGACCGTGGATGAGTTGACGGTCATTGCTACGAGGAGCGCATGCCTGGCCGTTAGTGCCTTCGGGCTGTGGAGACACCGCTTCCTCGATGCTATCCGTGAACTAGAGGCTAGCTGGGCCCTTCAGGCAGAGGCCGAAGGGCGCTTAAAGGAGTCTGAAGTTACGAACGTCGGACTCCAAGAACAGTTGTCCCAACTGGGGTCGGCCCTGGCTGGTATGGAGCGCGACCGGGACTCTTTCCGGGCGCGGGCTGACGCGGCCGGAGAGCGGGCGGCCAAGCTAGAGGCGGAGGCCCGAGCCATGGAGGCCCACAGCCAGGAGACCGAGGCCGGAGCTCGCCAGGCTACGTATGTCCCTGTCTTCGGCCGGTGAGGAGGCTATGGAGGCCTTTCGTTCCTCCTCGGCTTACAGGGCCGAGCTGACGGAGGCGGCCCTGGAGTACTACGGGCCGGCACGTGACCGCGACTTCCGGGAGGGCTGGAGTGCTACTGTGAAGGCCACAGTAGGGCATTTCGACCGCGTGGCCCCGGTCCTCCCCCCTCCTTCACCTCCTTATGGCTCGGAGGCCAACGACAAAGAAGAGGGGCCGGACCCCATAGGGGCGGGCGTCGAGCGGTTGGTGTCGGATGCGGGCGAGCGAGCACCCGCAGATGTTGTCATGGTGGACTTGATCGAGGAGCCACCTTCTCCCAGTGCTGCTGCTGTACGTGCGCCTGCTGAGTCCAGGGCACGTGATGATGTAACTGGGGCAGGTCCTTGAGAGGATGCCCCCAGTTGTCTTTTCTTTTTTTGCACTTTCCGAGGCAATAGCCTTTTTGTAATTTCTTTCTTTTGAAATGGAAGTCTTTCTTTTGTTTGCAAAACTTGAGATTTCTTCCGTGAACCTCCTCCTTCTGAACCGTCGCGAGATCCTCTGGGGATACGGAGTGGCGTCTTTGATGAGGACTCTGAAGGGGCGTGATTTTCGGGATCCGTCGCTTCGATTTCCACGGATTCGGTTGAGGCGGTGAGAACCCTCATGCTTCTGGGGGCTCCGATTCCTCCTATAAATGGTAGCTTCCGTAGCGTTCCAGCGATCAGCTCTGCGCTAGAGAACCTTTGTAGGTAGCTTTTTTAGAGAATGTCCTCAGGAGAGTCTGGTACTTCATCAGATGATGAATTTCTGCAGGCTCGTCGTCAACCCTTGGTCCTCCGGAGAAATCCAGCGCTGGTACCATGGCGGCCGTGCCCTGCGCCTGGAGAAGGTGGCCCAGCGTCTGAGCAATACAGGCTCGGGTACCTGGATGGCTGGCGGGAGGCCTTGGAAAAGGTTAACCGTTTATAGGCCGGCAGGGGAGTCCTGCTTCTTGAGCCGGATAAGTTCCGTCCTTGAAGGGACGAGAAGTGTTAGGGTAATGCTGCTTTCCATTCTTCCGCTAGTTCCCCTTGCTTGTCTTTGTGGTATATAACCGTTGCTTGCTCCCTGCAGGTGCTTGGTGAGATGCTCCTCGTTACTGGAACATCTTCCTACTTTCTGGTAGGAAGGATTGTAAGGAAGGGGGGGAGCTGTTTTCCCTTCTTCCACTTTGTAGTCAAGGCCATGCAGCTTGGACGACGGCAGTGGGCTCCCCTGTTTGGAGGAATGGCCAGTATGCTGGAGTGGCCCTCCTAATGTGTTGGCCTCGTAGTACCGCTGTCTCCCGTTGGCTTGTGTGGGCAAGCTGGTTCCCTGTAACGGGTGGACCTCGTTGGCCTTCTTCTAAGCAGGGGTGGCTGGAGCAGCCGGCCTAGTTTTCCTGGTGCAGGTCTTCTACCAGTGAAGCCCTTTGTTGGCCCGGGGGCTTTGTCCCTCTTCTCTGGCGTAGGAGGCTTCTCCGTTGGTACCCTCCCACAGAACAAAAATGGGTACATGGCGCCTGCTCGGAGACTCAGCATGATCATTGGCAGAGGACGATGCCCGGGAAGCGAGTCGTTGGAGTTACCTATCGCCCTCGTCGAGCACGTTTTGTCTCTCCATGTACTTGTATTTAGCCCATGTAAGGATATTTTGCCAATTTCTGGAAGCTTGTATTTTTACCAAAGAAATATAATTTTTTTATTATGAACCAATACTATTGTGTACCTGTGTTGCGCCGAGGTGAGTTTTCGTGTTCTCCGCCTTGTTCCGCGATGTGTGGATCCCCGGTCGACCCGGTTGGGACCCAGTGATCGACCTGCGGTCTCGTGAGTGCCCCAAACACCCGTGGAATTCTGTGTCCATGTTTTGAGGGTGTTGGGAGGACCGTGCTACATCGTTTAGCGTGCTCGTGGGTTTGAGAGTCCGAGTGACTTATCGCATGTCGGGCTTTCGTGTTACGCTAGCCCGAGTCACCGTGTGTCGGTGGGGGTGCGGTGGGGTCTCCCCCGAATTCCGTGAGTTTTCCTGGAAGATGATTCCCGACTGGGCCATGTGTTTGGCCTTGGACTGTGAGTCCAGTTATCGGCGTGGCAGCTTGTTCGTTGCCCTGGGAATCATGCTTCTGTGCTTTCCGCGTGGGCCATGCGTATGGCCTTGGACTGCGAGTCCAGTTGCCAGCCTGGGGCTGGAGGGTTCCCGCCTTTCCCTGAGAGTGGGATTTGGTTTTGCGGCCTGTGAGCTGCTTTGGGAACCATGGTTCTACGTTTCTGCGTGGCCGAGCATGCGGCCCGTGGACTGTGAGTCCCATTTCTTCTCCGATTGTGGTCACCGTGCGACGGTGCTGGTACGTGGGATGGTCCCCGTACGTCGTCGGGTTCGGACGTTATTTTTCGTTGAGTTGAGAGTTTACTCCTTCAGTGACCCTCCACTAGTCGTAGCCTGCTTACACGCGTGTGGTCCCACCAGGGAGTGATGGAGAGGCTACCCTTAGAGACGATTTGTGGACCGATTTCAATCGGTCCCCGCGTCCAGCAGCCAGAGTCCGACTGAGGGGAAAACCAGTCAGAGGGCCAGACCAGGGACGGACGGTCTGTGTGTGCACACGTGGTTGGGGGCGGTTGGACCCACGTCGACGGGCGTGACCCCAGCTAGTCACTTGTTTATGGTTACTTGTACGGTGTCTCAGTTCCTGCTGGGCCGGAGGGAGACACCTGAGGCGCGGACTAAGACGTCAGTGGACGCATTCGGCCTTGCTTCTAGTGGGAGGTACTCCTGTTCTGGACAGAGAGTGACAGACTGTCAGTTTCCGTGACTTTGACCTTCGGGTTTTCGGTCGTGTTGACCGTTGAGTTTCAGTTGTTTCGTCGTGGCGCGTGTGTCGGTTTTCGCACCGTGAGACTAGTGCTAGTGGCCTTACTAAGGTTGCCTCTTGTCGTGCGGTACCCGTGACTAGGTGTCAGGGTTGCACTTTGGACAGCGTGTCTAGGTTGGCCGTGTTCTAGGAGACATGCCTCTACGGCGTGGTTGCCGTGGATTTTTACTTCGGTAAACGGCACTAGTGTAGTTCGGTAGCCCCCGACCGTGAGTTCGGGGTGTGTTTCTGGTACAGTTGGAGTAGTTGTAGTGCCGGGTTTCGACCGGCCACCAGGTTTACTGTTCCTACTATTGCGGTTGCTCTTGTAGCCTTCCTTTCCACTACCGCCGTTGTTTCGGGTTGGGGTTCCGCGGGATCCCTACTAAGTCTCTGTTTTGGAGACTCATTCCCTACTTTTCAGGTGTGGCGGTTCTTCTTCCTCGAGATTCGAGGGTGCTGTTCGGAGGTTCTCAGTTGCTCGCTCGCCGGGCCGAGTGTTCACTTGGCATGTGGTATGTTTTTACTGCTTTAGACTATACTTTCTGTTGGACTGGACTCTGTTGTAGCTGTAGTTGTTTATTTATTTCTGTTAATTGTTGAATTATCCTGCTTTATTTCTTATTTCTTTGTGCCTCCACACTCCTTTTAGCCCTTCCGAGCCCTCCCGGCTCGTGGGCGGCGGTTCGAGTCTCGGGTTATCGGGCCATCCCGGTAATCGCATTCTCGGGTCGTTACACTCCGTGCTCGTATTCCACAGTGTTCGTGTCCTCCGCAGGAACCCTTAGGTTACTACTTCGTTTTCAAGGGGAGTGGTGCTCGCCTCTAGGGAACCCTTAGGTTATTTTGGTTTTCAATGGGAGCAGTGCTCGCCTCTTTAGGGAACCCTTAGGCTACCTTCTCATTTTCAAGGGGAGCGGTGCTCACCTATCAGAGACCCTTAGGTTACCTTTTCATTTTCAAGGGGAGCAGTGCTCGCCTTTCGGAAACTCTTAGGTTACCTTTTCATTTTCAAGGGGAGCGGTGCTCGCCTTTAGGAAGCCCTTAAGTCACCTTTTTATTTTCAAGGGGAGCGGTGCTTGCGCCTTTAGGGAACCCTCAGGCTACCTTTTTGTTTGTGGACAACTTTCCTTAGTGGAGTAAGACTGGTGACGTTTCACTGGAAGTATTTCTTGAGGTTGACGGAGTTTCACGTCTTGGGTACCTCTCTCCCCCCCAGCGTCACTAGCATGTACGCTCCTTTGCCTAGTGCTTCTGTTATCCGGTACGGGCCTTCCCAATTCGGTGCGAGTTTTCCTGTGGCCCCTCGTGGGTCAGCGACACTTGCTCACCGCAGAACCAGATCTCCGGGGAAGAAGTATCGCTCCTTAATTCGGGCATTGTAGTATTGAGCTAGCTTCTGCTGATATGCCACAAGTTTCACCTGGGCGTTGGTTCTTCCTTCTTCAAGTAAGTCCAGGTTTTCTCGCATTGCCTGGTTGTTCCTGGCCTCATCAAAATGTCCCACTCCTAGCGAGGGGTTGGATATTTCCACCGGAACCACTGCCTCAGCTCCGTAGGTGAGATGAAAAGGTGTCTCCCCCGTGGCAGCTCTAGCGGTGGTCCGGTGAGCCCATAGAATGCTAGGGATTGAATCGATCCATGCGTCGCCCGCTTGGTCCTGGCGGGTCTTGATGCCATGGAGTAGAGTTCGGTTGGCGTTTTCCACCAACCCGTTGGCTTGGGGATGCCCCACCGAGGTGTAGTGGTTCCAGATTCCCAACTCTGAGCACTTCTCCTGAAAGGCGGTGCTCACAAACTATTTGCCGTTGTCGGTAGTGAGGACCCTGGGGATCCCAAACCGGAAAATGATGCTTCACAACACGAATTTCTATGCTGCTTCACTTGTTATCTTCCCCACTAGTTCAGCCTCAACCCACTTGGTGAAGTAGTCGATGGCGACCATGAGGAACTTCTTCCATCCTTGTGCCTCAGGGATGGGTCCCAGTATGTCGATCCCCCATCGAGCGAATGGGCGAGGCTCCGTCAAGGCGTGGAGCTGCGTCGCTGGCTGGTGGTGCAGGTGGGAATACTTCTGGCAATAGAAACACCTCCGCACATAGTTGAGACAGTCTTGCTGCAAGGTGGGCCACCAATACCCTTGTTGAATCAGTGTCCTTGCGAGTGCTCGCCCTCTTACATGGCTTCCACAGAGTCCTTCATGGACCTCTTGGATGGCCAGGTTGGCCTCCGTGGGGAAGAGGCACTTAAGTAGAGGAGCTGAGAGGGACCGGCGATATAGCCAGCCATCCACGATGGTGAAGTGGGCCGCCCTTGCCCGCGTGCATCGCGCCTCGGCGTGGTCACTCGGGAGCTGTTGCTGAAGGAGGAGATCGAGCAGAGGATCCATCCAGGAAGGTTCGTAGTCGATGGCATTTACCTAGAATGTTGGATCATCTATGTTCGGTGCTTATAGCTCCTCGATGAGGACTGAGCTCGAACTGGAGACGGCGGTAGCTAACGCTAGGCGGGAGAGAGCGTCTGCTCAGACGTTCTCTTCACGTGAGATATGGACCACTTCAAAGTGGGTGAACTCACTTGCCGCAGCCTTGGCCTTTTCTAAGTATTTCATCATGGAGGGATCACGGGCCTCGAACTGCCCCCTGACCTGGTTGGCGATGAGCATGGAGTCGTTGTATGCTCGCACGCTCGTTGCCCCCAGGTGTCGTGCCATACGTAGCCCAGAAAGGAGTGCCTCGTACTCGGCCACATTGTTCGTGGTCGGGAAGTTGAAACGTAGGGCGTACTATAGCTCCACTCCTTCTGGTGAGAGTAAGACCAACCCCGTGCTGCTACCCGTGGTGCAGGACGATCCGTCGACATATAGCTCCCAAGTGGGCCCCGAAGGCTGCTCGGGGGAGTCTTCGACGGGCAGGGTGCATTCGGCGATGAAGTCCGCGAGAGCCTGGGCCTTGATTGTTGTTCTCGGTCAAAACTTGATGTCGAATTCTCCCAGCTCAATGGCCCACTTGACCAGCCTCCCGGATGCATCAAGGTTCTGAAGGATTTGCTGGAGGGGCTAATCGATGAGGACGACGATCGGGTGAGCTAGGAAGTATGGTCGTAGCTTGCGAGCAGCCATGATCAATGTGAGGGCGAACTTTTCAGTCCACGAGTACCGGAACTCCGGTCCTTGTAGTACTCAGCTAACATAGTAGATGGGCTTCATGACTCCCGCTTCTTCTTGTGTGAGCACAGCGCTCATGGTGCTGGACGTCACGGATAGATACATGAGCAGCTGTTCTCCCCTATGGGGCTTGGCGAGGACAGGAGGTGTTGTCAGGTAGCGCTTCAGCTCTTCGAACACATGCTCGCACTCCTGCTCCCAGTCGATCCATCCCTTCTTTTCTGGCGACAGGTTGGCTTGCTTGATCAGTCGGAAGAAGGGTAGACATCGTTCGACGGCACGGGACAGAAACCGGGCCAGAGCGGCAACGCGCCCGGTGAGGCACTATACGTCCCTCACCCGTTTAGGTCGCTCCATCTCCAACACTGCTCTGATCTGATCGGGGTTGGCTTCGATTCCTCGGTGGATGACGAGGAAACCTAGAAACTTTCCTGACCGTACCCCGAACGCACATTTAGCAGGGTTGAGTTTCATGTTGTACCTTCTGAGTGTGGCGAAGGTCTCCGCCAAATCACGCAAGTGTTCGACTGCTCGGAGGCTTTTCACAAGCATGTCGTCGATGTAGACCTCCATGTTGCGGCCGATCTGCGAGTCAAACATATGGTTGACTCGTCGTTGATACGTGGCTCCGGCATTCTTCAGCCCAAACGGCATGCGAGTGTAGCAGTATAAGCCGTGGTCGGTGATGAACGCGGTCTTGTCTTGGTCGGGCTGGTGCATGCTGATTTGGTGGCACCCGGAATAGACGTCGAGGAAGCTCAGCATTTCGTGCCCTGCCGTAGCGTCAACCAGCTGGTCGATCCGTGGCATGGGGAAGCTATCCTTGGGCGTGGCTTTGTTGAGGTGGGTGTAGTTCATACACATCCGCCACTTCCCGTTACTTTAGGGTACCAGGACTACGTTGGCTACCCAGTCTGGATACTGGGTAGGTCGGAGTAGCCCTGATCGCAGCTTTTCTCTCACTTGCTTCTTGATGATGGCTTGTCACTCGGGGTTGCACCGCCTTTGGCGTTGCTGCACCGGACGGCAGGTGGGGTCCAACCTTAGTTGGTGCGTAATGACCTCTGGGGGAATCTCGGGAAGCTTGTCTTCGGACCAAGCGAACACATCCTGGTTGGCTGCGAGGAAGCTAGCGTACGCTTGTTTATCGTGCTCGGCCAAGGTAGCGCCAATCTTTAGTGATCTGTGTTAGTGTTGGTGTGCTACAGGCCAATTTCGGGTCGGGTAGGTCCAATAGTTGTACGATCTTGTTCATTATTAATAAAGTGATATTTGAGCGTAAATATGTGATTGTGTTACTTTATGTTGTCCCTATGATATGTGGTTGTAAAGTCAACTCGAGATGGGATCTCGATTATGAGACTGACTTTACATGAACACATACCTTAAACTGTTCCTGGTTGGAGGGTAATCACTCGGGGACTTTGATTACCTATTAAACCAGTACACATGATGTGTCAGTGACCAGTCTCATGGTCATTGGTGCGGGGCACCAACACATATGTGTAGGTGTATGTCCTTAGAGGATGTACACTGAACTGATCCGCTATTGGATCTTCAGATGGTTGATTATACCTAATGTCAACTGAAGATCCAACGGTCTCAGTAGCATCGTTGGTCCTTTGACCTGAGACATTGATCGGATCTTACACGAGGATTGGAATGGTTTAATTACTTGGCTAAGTGACTTTAACCATAAGTCATGAGTTGCCGAGTCGTTAACCACTCCAGGATACGTGTGAAGATCGTCAATGGTCAAGAAGGGATCGCTCACTGTCGGGTATATATCAGACAGTTAATGGGTCATGACATTGACGCTCCGTTAAATCCCTGGTCAGGGTCGTGTGAGTTCGTTTAGAACGGACGTCATACACTTTAAGGAGGTCATAGTCAAATGGCACGATCATGGGGTTTGACAGAAACCGTACCCTCGATCGTACCAGACTCATAGAAGGAGCGAGGAATTATATCGATGCGGTAACTGTGGACTTACAGGTTCCAGACAGGCTGGTTTTAACCCGGCGTCCTCTAGGATCATGCGGATTTGCTTGACCCAACGTGATCGAAGGTTCGGAATAAATTAAACTATTATTCGGCTCTTGTAGAAGCGAAGAATATGTTTAATTTACTTCTAATTGGGAATTAGAAGTTAATGGGCCTTAAACTAGAGTGACTATGGGCCTAGAGGATCACACACAATGGAATCTTGGGTGACAGATTATTATTATACAAGTGTATGTATTATTTCCATTTAATTCCTTTTGGAAAGGAGTGTAAATGGAGCTTAATACATATGTATAATATGAGATAGGACATATATACAGTTTTGGTCCTTTGGAGGTCTTTAGAAAAGGTCCAAATCTCTATATATAGCTAACCTACGTGAGTTCATTCGACCTCTTCCAACCTCTTAAGTTTAAGCAAGCACATAAGCTTAAGAGAGGAGGATTAGCTTCTCCCCTCTCCCTCCCTCTTGCTCCCTTTCTACAGAAGGTGAAAAGGGCCGGGGAAAGTCGTGCCGGGGGGGTTACCGTCGCCGCAAGAGTCCGTGTGGATCAGCTCTAGAGCCCGTGCAGTTGTGCGGCTCGATTTTCTGCATCAGGCTTAGCGGACAATGTCATTCCGCGCAAGGTGAAACATGCAACCCGTAATTAGGGTCTTAGAAACACCGATTAGAGCACAAATTAAGCTTTCCATAACACTGGGATCGGGCAAATGAAATTTTTGTTATCCGCTGCGTCGCCCGTAGGTGCTGTGCGAAACCTTACAGTGGTATCAGAGCCAAGTTCACACTCTGGTCGGTGTTTAATCATCATTTAGAACCATGCTTTAGGGGCATATTAAATCTTCAATTATGATTTGTAGAAAGAGATTTGGACATCTCTGTTCTTCAAGGATGCTGGGCATCCAAACAGTAATTTTTTTAAAAAAAAATTAAAAAAAATATTTTGGGGTTCCCGCCGGGCGCACTGCGCCGCTGGGCGCAGTGCGTTGACGAGCGCACCCGCATGGGCAGGCGCCGCCCACGCGGGGCGCCCGCCCGCGGGCACCCGCAATGCGGGTTGCGGGCAGTCAACGCCCACGCGCGCGGGGTTGACCCGCTGAAAATGAAAAAAAAAGTTTTTTTTATTATTTTTTTTTAAAAAATTATTTTCACCCTTTTTAATTTACTATGCTCAGATATATTAATATATATATTAGATATATATATGGAAATACACAGTAACTTGAATAGAATTTTATCGAGTAAGTTAAATAGTGTTATCTCAAAAGTAAATGTCAAATTTTATTTAATCGATTTGAATTTACCGAGGTGAGATAATCACTATTTACCTTGAGATAAAATGGTAATAATTGAAGTTACTTCAGTAAATTTTAATTTTTAAATTTTTAATTATTAGATAATTAAAAAAATTAAATTTTAAATTTTATTAAAGTTAAATGTGAAATTTTTAATTATTTAAATTTTTTAGATAATTGTTAAATTCAAATTTTGAATTTTAAAAAATTATTAATTGGGAATAATTACATTATTTTAAATTTACTTTCAAACAAAATTATTGGATAATTAGTTTAAATTTAAATTTAAATTATTGGCATATTTAAATTTTAAATTTAAATTTGATTATTAGATAATTAAATTTAAATTTAAATTTAATTAATTATCTCAATTAGATGTCCCTGTAGAAAATGATGGTTCTTTACGTGCTTTACTTTATTTACCTTGTATTGGCCTGCTTGTCTGTTTAATTTTAGTTAATCATGCTTCGATTTTTAAAATTAAATAAAGTTGGCATGTTTTTGTTTGCACATCCCATTTTTAAATTCAAAAGTAAGGATTATTTTCAAAAAATAACCCTTGATTGATTTTATTTAAATGGGTTGGCAAGTGATCATGGACTTGGATTAATGTAATTAATTGGGGTCTGCGAACCTCCTTTCTCTCTCTGTTAAAATTCCAATATACTTCTATCTTCCTCCGTTGTTGTACTCGCCCTAAGGACTTCTGGAATTTTATTTGATATGTAATTTACCTTTTTCCGGCCTGCGTGCTGTGTAAAAGTTGTAATTACTGCGGCGTCGGAGTTTGAAAGCGCGGAGCACACCCGACGAGGACGATCCAGCTGCTTCGGAAGCGGGCCGGATGTCTTAGTTACATTAGGGTTAAAGTCCATGATCACTTGCGTTTTAATTTTACATTGGATGCATTTACTTTGTGTAAACTACTAGGTACGGTAAATATATTATATATATTTATATTACCACCTAAGGTGAGATCAAGTTAAAATTAAATTCCCTCGCGATTAAATTTTAGATCTGGTAAGCGTGGCTCTAGGAGTCATCGTGGCCCTCCATCATTATGAAGTGAATGAACGTCTTCATGTCATGGATTTGTTGTGCTTTTCACAAGGTCCATGAGTTTGGGGACGGGATTAAACTCCAAGGCTCGGCCTCAATGGGGTGAGGAATTGAATTCGGCCTTGTTGTGCTTTCCACAAGGGTCGGGTCATGAACTCATTGCTATGTAGTAATGATGGTTAGATCTAACCAAGAATATCCTTTGTTGTGCTTTCCACAAGGGGATGATTTCTCGGGGGCCGAATATCGGATATTGCATTAGATGCAAGTGCTTGTTGACTGCCCTTGAGATGATGTATGATTTGTTGTGCTTTCCACAAGGTCGTTCATCAGTCTCGTTGGGATTCCGACCCACTAGGTTGATCTCGCTGATCTCCCGTTCTATATACTGAGGGTTATATAGTTCGATCGAAAAATAGTGGGACTAACTAAGATAGAAAATCACATCTAAGTTAGAATTTGAACACATGCTAAGTTATCTTTTATTTCTTATCCAGATTACAATGTCGTCGTCCAACCCCCTTCGCGGCATCTTGGATGTAAATAGATTAACTGGACCGAACTACTCGGATTGGCTGCGTAATCTACGCATAGTCCTTACCGCCGAAAAGATTACGTACGTGTTGGACACGGTTCATTCTGAGCCATCTCCTGATGCCGACGAGGGTGAGTTACTCGCTTAAGTCAAGTGGTCTGAGGACTCATCCCTAGCCCAATGTTACATGTTATCCTCTATGGCTCCTGAGCTGCAGAGGCAATTTGAAAAGACTGATTGTATAAGTATACTTCTCAATCTACGCCAGCTCTTCGGGGAGCAGGGTAGGATTGAGAGGTATGACATCTCTAAAAGGTTTTTCAGGACACAGATGTTTGAGGGTTCATCAGTACAGGCCCATGTACTGAAAATGATGGAGTGGATTGAAAAACTCAATGCATTGGGGTTCAAGTTGGATGTTGAACTATGCATTGATCTTATACTCCAGTCATTGTCCGATTCCTTTTCTTCCTTCATCATGAACTTTAACATGAACAGGATTGAAGCAACTCTCCCAGAGCTGCTCAATATGTTAAAGAGTGTTGAAGGAACCATGCAGAAAGATAAACCATCTTCGTCTGTAATGATTGTTGGCCGGGCCAACAAGAAAATGAAGGCCTCTCAAATATCCACCACTAGTAACAAAGGGAAGGGAAAGAAAATGGTGACGGGTAAGTAACTCGCCAAAGTTGACAAAGGGAAGGGCAAGAAGAATGAAAAGGAAGATAAATGTTTTCGATGCGGGGAAACTGGACATTAGAAAAGGAATTACAAGGTAATTCTAAATGAAGGTATTTTTGTCATAGACCTTAATTTGTCATATATGGAATCCACATCATGGGTATTGGATACTGGATGTGCATCTCATATCTGTAATTCTATGCAGGTGCTGGTAAATAGAATGCGTTTGGATAAAAAGGAGATTGAACTGAGGATGGATAATGAAGCTTTAGTTTCTGCCAAAGCTGTCGGGACTGCACGCCTCAGTTTACCTTCAGAAGTCATTCTAGAGCTGAATGACTGTTATTATGTTCCTAATATTATTAAGAACATTATTTCAATCTCTGGTTTGTATAACATTGGATATACATTGGCTTTTAATAGCACTGGGTGCTCTATAAAGAATAATGGTTTGATTATAGCCAATGGTTCATTAGTCAATGGTCTATATGTATTAGATACACGTTCTGATGTTATGCAAGTTTCCAATGCTGATGAAGTGAATTCTACATATCTATGGCATTGCAGACTTGGTCATGTATGTGAGAAAATAGTCTCCCACTTACACTCAAATGGGTATTTGAATTCGTTCGAATACAAGTCATTTGATACCTGTGAGTCGTGTCTCATGGGGAAAATGACCAAGGCTTCTTTTGGTGGACATGGTGAGAGGGCTGTTGACCTTCTCGAGCTCATGCACTCGGATGTGTGTGGACCCATGTCCATAGAAGTAAAAGGAGGTTATCTCTATTTCATTTCTTTTATTGATGACTTCTCTAGATATGGCTATGTGTATTTAATGAGACATAAGTCACAAGCCTTTGAGAAGTTTAAGGAATACAAGAATGAAGTAGAGAAACAGACAGGCAAAAGTTTTAAGGCTCTTCGATCGGATCGAGGAGGTGAATACTTAAGTCATGAATTCACTTCTTATCTTAAAGACCATGGAATAGTTTCTCAGTGGACTCCACCGTATACACCACAGCATAATGGTGTATCCGAAAGGAGAAACAGGACCTTGTTAGACATGGTCCGATCCATGATGTCTATGTCAGGACTACCCTTGTCTCTCTGGGGCTATGCGTTAGAGACTGCGACTTATTTATTGAATAGGATATCAAGCAAATCAGTTTGTTCTATACCATATGAGATATGGAAGGGTAGGAAACCAATTTTTAATCACATTAAAATTTGGGGGTGTCCTGCTCATGTAAAGAAGAACGAGAGTGATAAGCTTGAGTCGAGAACCGATAAGTGTAGGTTTGTGGGATATCCAAAGGAGACGTTTGGATATTATTTCTATCACCCTTCTGAGCAAAGGGTCTTAGTGACGAAGAGAGCTGTATTTCTGGAAAGAGAATATCTACTCCAGAAAAATAGTGGGAGCCAGATAGAATTGGACGAGGTCCAAGAACCACAACCCATAGACACAAGTTCATTAGATGAGACTGTATCGGTTGATCCTATTCAAAGTGAAACACTGACACTACGGAGATCTGGTAGACTACCGAGAGAACCTGAGAGATATGTTGGACATGTCTCAGAGGGGTCCTCTAAGGTATGTATCGATGAGGATGATGATCCTCAGTCGTACCAGGAGGCGATCCGTAGTGTAGACTCCGAGAAATGACAAGAGGCAATGGATTCAGAAATCCAGTCCATGTACACCAACAAAGTTTGGAACTTAGTTGATGTACCCGAAGGGAAGGTCCCTATCGGCTGCAAATGAATTTTCAAAAGGAAAATCGGTGCAGATGGACAGGTTGACACATACAAGGCTAGACTAGTGGCGAAAGGATATCGTCAAAGGTAAGGTATTGACTATGACGAGACTTTTTCGCCAATGGCCATGGTTAAGTCAACCAGAATCCTCCTTGCCATTGCTGCATACCTGGATTATGAGATCTGGCAAATGGATGTGAAGACAGCTTTTCTTAATGGAAATTTGTCAGAAGATGTGTACATGGTACAGCCTGAAGAATTCACCTCCAAGCTACATCCTAATAAGGTATGCAAACTTCAAAGGTCTATTTATGGATTAAAGCAGGCATCTAGAAGCTGGAACTTAAGATTTGACGAGGCTGTCAAATCTTTCAACTTCATTCGGAATGAAGATAAACCCTGTGTTTATAAGAAGGTCAGTGGGAGATCTGTGACCTTCTTGGTCCTTTATGTTGATGACATCTTACTCATTGGGAATGATGTAGGGATGTTGACATCAACTAAGTCTTGGTTGTCCATGACTTTATCCATGAAGGATTTGGGAGAAGCATCATATGTGTTGGGCATAAGGATCTATCGAGATAGATTTAAAAGGATGCTAGGATTATCCCAATCCATGTATATAGACACTATCCTCAAAAGGTTTAGGATGGAAAATTCCAAGAGAGGTCTTATTCCCATGAGATATGGAATTTGCCTATCCAAGGGGATGAGTCCTAAAACTTCTGAGGAGGTGGCACACATGAATAAGGTACCATATGCTTCGGCGATAGGGTCAATCATGTATGCAATGCTATGTACACGGCTTGATGTTGCCAATGCTTTAAGTATTGTCAGTAGATATCAGGCAAATCCAGGTGAAGAGCACTGGAAGGCAGTAAAGGGTATCCTTAAGTACCTGCGAAGGACTAAGGATCTTTTACTGCTTTATGGAGAAGAGGACCTACAGCTTAGAGCTTACACAGATTCTAATTTCCAGTCAGATCTAGATGATTGCAAATCCATGTCTGGATTTGTATTCATGTTGAATGGAGGGGCAGTCAGTTGGAGAAGCTCCAAGCAAGATACGACTGCAGACTCGACGACTGAGGCAGAATATATTGCTGCAGCTGAAGCTGCTAAGGAAGCCGTCTGGATGAAGAAATTCATCTTGGAACTTGGCGTAGTTCCCGAGATATCAGCTCCTATCCCATTATTTTGTGATAATAATGGGGCCATCGCCCAGGCGAAGGAACCGAGATCTCACCAAAGGTCAATGCATATTCTCAGGCGCTTTCACCTTATTTGGGAGATTGTTGATCGTGGAGATGTGACGGTAGAGCGTGTACCGTCAGAAGACAACATAGCAGATCCACTGACGGGTCGGGTAGGCCCAATAGTTGTACGATATTGTTCATTATTAATAAAATGGTATTTGAGCGTAAATATGCGATTGTGTTACTTTACGTTGTCTCTAGGATATGTGGTTGTAAAGTCAACTCGAGATGGGATCTCGATTATGAGACTGACTTTACATGAACACATACCTTAAACTGTTCCTGGTTGGAGGGTAATCACTCGGAGACTTTGATTACCTATTAAACCAGTACACATGATGTGTCAGTGACCAGTCTCATGGTCATTGGTGCGGGGCACCAACACATATGTGTAGGTGTATGTCCTTAGAGGATGTACACTGAACTGATCCGCTATTGGATCTTCAGATGGTTGATTATACCTAATGTCAACTGAAGATCCAACGGTCTCAGTGGCATCGTTGGTCCTTTGACCTGAGACATTGATCGGATCTTACACGAGGATTGGAATGGTTTAATTACTTGACTAAGTGACTTTAACCATAAGTCATGAGTTGCCGAGTCGTTAACCACTCCAGGATACGTGTGAAGATCATCAATGGTCAAGAAGGGATCGCTCACTGTCGAGTATATATCAGACAGTTAATGGGTCATGACATTGACACTCCGTTAAATCCCTGGCCAGGGTCGTGTGAGTTCGTTTAGAACGGACGTCATACACTTTAAGGAGGTCACAGTCAAATGGCACGATCATGGGGTTTGACTAAAACCGTACCCTCGATCGTATCAGACTCATAGAAGGAGCGAGGGATTATATCGATGCGGTAACTGTGAACTTACAGGTACCAGACAGGCTGGTTTTAACCCGGCGTCCTCTAGGATCATACAGATTTGCTTGACCCAACGTGATCGAAAGTTCGGAATAAATTAAACTATCATTCGGCTCTTGTAGAAGCGAAGAATATGTTTAATTTACTTCTAATTAGGAATTAGAAGTTAATGGGCCTTAAACTAGAGTGACTATGGACCTAGAGGATCACACACAATGGAATCTTGGGTGACAGATTATTATTATACAAGTGTATGTATTATTTCCATTTAATTCCTTTTGGAAAGGAGTGTAAATGGAGCTTAATACATATGTATAATATGAGATAGGACATATATACAGTTTTAGTCCTTTGGAGGTCTTTAGAAAAGGTCCAAATCTCTATATATAGCCAACCTACGTGAGTTCATTCGAACTCTTCCAACCACTTAAGCTTAAGCAAGCACTTAAGTTTAAGAGAGGAGGATTAGCTCCTCCCCTCTCCCTCCCTCTTGCTCCCTTTCTACAGAAGGTGAAAAGGGCTAGGGAAGGTCGTGCCGGGGGGGTTACCGTCGCCGCAAGAGTCCGTGTGGATCAGCTCTAGAGGCCGTACAGTTGTGCGGCTCGGTTTTCTGCATCATGCTTAGCGAACAACGTCGTTCCGCGCAAGGTGAAACACGTAACCCGTAATTAGGGTCTTAGAAACACCGATTAGAGCATAGATTAAACTTTCCATTACATCGGGATCGGGCAAATAAAACTTTTGTTATCCGCTGCGTCGCCCGTAGGTGCTGTGCGAAACTTTACAATCTGCTGGGGTCGTCCCCAACCTGAATGAGGTATAAATCCTCTGTTGGCGCGCTCGTGCTCGAACCCGGATCTTCGGTTCTCGCCTTCTTTTCTGGAGGCATTTCTTCGGGATGTCGATCACGGGTGGAGATAAGGTAACATCTTCTGGACTCCCGTTGGTCACCTCGGACTTCCCCTACCCCGCGGGGGGTGGGGAACTTAAGTTTCTGGTGGTAGGAAGAAGGGACGCCTCGAAGCGTGCCGAGGATTCCTCGGCAGATGATGGCATTGTGCCCTATCATTGCACGAACTACAGTAAAGTTGACGAGGAAGGTTACCTCTTTTGGTGCCGTCCCGAACGTGATCGGGAGCGAGATACGCCCTTCGGGGCGAACAGTCGTGCCAGAGAATCCGTACAGTGGCGTGTGTAATGGCGCGAGTCGAGAAATGTCCACACCCATGAGTACAAGACAGTCGTACGTAATAACATCAGGTCCACTTCCATTATCCACCAAGATACGTCGTACAGTACACTGGTTGATGGTGGCAGAAACTACCAGAGCATCAGAATGAGGCATCGTGACGCCTTCCAGGTCATCCTCGGAGAAGGCTATGGGGTCTCCCGAACGACCCGAGGGGAAAAGCTCCCTTGGGGTGCCGTCGCATTGGCCTGCCGCGTTTATGGTCTTTGCATACCGGCGCCTTCTGCTCGCGCTATCACCCCCCACGGTGGGCCCTCCAGAGATCATCATGATCTCCTTGCCGTTGAGCCGATTGTCGATCGGAGGAGGCGTCTTCTGTCGTCTTTTGGCTGCTTTGGTGAGGAACTTGTCGAGGAGTCCTCTGCGGATGAGATCCTCGATAGCATCCTTCAAGTTGATGCAGTCGGTGGTGTCATGGCCATGGTCCTAGTGGAAGTGGCAGTACTTCTTCTTATTCCGCGAGTTAGGATCCGACTTCATCCACGATGGCCATTTGAGGAATGGCTCCTCGCGGATCTGCATCAGGATCTGGTGCGGCGGGGTTGTCAGGGGCGTAAAATTGCAGTAGCCACCCCTTTCTTTCTCGGAGCGGTCGCGGTGGTCCCCATCGCGTTGCTCCCGCTTACCTCGACCCTCTCGTGGCTAGTTGGCGGCTCTCTTTCGATCGGGCTGGTCAGTCCCGGCTGCGCGGCGTAGGGCCGCGGTGTTCTCCTCACAGTGTGGGTGCTTCTGGGCCAGTGCGAGGAGATCTGGAAGGGTCGTCGGGGCTTCGACTCTGAGCGCGTGTAGGAGGATGTGGTCTCGCATCCCCTGGGTGAGTGCCGTGGTGGCGATGCCGACGTCGAGGTGGGGGATCCGGAGAGCCTCCGCACGGAAGCGGGAGATGAAGTACCACAATGTTTCTTCTTTTCCCTGCCTGAGAGCAAGCAGGGTCACAGCAGATCTGGCTACCTTTCGGCAGCCCACAAAGTTCTCCTTGAACAGCCTTTTGAGCTGCTGGAAGGAGGATATTGTCCCGGCCGATAGGGACTCGAACCACGCCTGGGCGTTCTCCCAGAGAGTTGTAACGAATGCCAAGCATTTCACGGTATCGGAGGCCCGGTGAAACACCATATGGGACTCGAAGCCGTGTAGGTGCTCGGCCGGGTCGGTGGTGCCGTCATAGAAGGTGAAGGACGGCAGCTGGAGCTTCGGTGGGATGGGGGCTTCCATGATTTCCCTGGAGAAGAGAGCGTGGAAGTCCTGATCGTCGTCGATGAGGTCGCGATTCTTGGCGGCCAGGAGGACGTCATCCAGACACCAGACCTTGTCCTCTATCTCGTCGAATCTCTGGAGCCGACGATCCATTTCGGATTGGAGTGGAGTGGGCTACGTACCTTAGGCGCATGCACGCTGCCTGACTGTCGGGTCCTTGCGACGGAGGCGTGGGATGTCTCACGCACCTGTCGGAAGTTCTCTTCGGTCTGGTCCCTTTCACCTTCCCGTCATGCGGGTGGGGCGAGTTGGGGCCTCAGGTCCCGAAGCTCCCTGCAAAATTTTGCTAGAGCTCAGATTTTCTGGCGGTGCTCATCTAGGTCACCTGGGGTGACCTCTTGTCGGGGGCAAGCGGAAGAAGCTTCCTGCGATCCCCGGCGAGAGTTGGGTCCCTGATGGGAACCCCGCCCCCGGTTGCTGGCGTTGCGGAGGCTTCCATGGGGCGCCATAGTGTAATATCCCGGACCTTTCGGATCCTTCTTTTCGAATCCCGGATCTATTTTCTCGGAAAGTCTGACTTCGTTGTGTCCGAAAATTTGTTTCGGGAATCTTTCGTGTTCGGATCCGTGCGATTCGGATCAGTTTCGGAGGCCCGGAGCGTGTTCCGCGACTTTTTCTGCGTGTTTTTTGATTTCTGTGTGTGTGTGTTTCGGCAGAACCTACAGAACCCCGTAGCGGGTGAACCGAGCCGTTCACCTACTCAGGAATGGTACCACAACGATCAGCGCGTTCCAACGATCGTGGCGGTATATTTTCCTATTTTTTGGTATTTTCTATATTTTCTAGATTTTCTATAAATACCCCTCCTTTTTCTTTTTCTTTTCTTCTTCTTCTTTCTTCCTCCTTTCTTCCTCCAGTGAGCGCACCCGACCCCTCTCCTTTCCCCCTCTCCCGTGGAAGTGGTGACGACCCTCTCCCCGGCTGCAGACGGCGACGAGGTGACGGCACGGTGACGACGGTGGTGGTGTGGTGATCGTGGAGGCGTGCGGAGCTCGTTGGAAGCGTGAAGGAACGAGGGTTTTTCAAGCGTTTTCTTGCGATCGGCGGCGATCCGGCGGAGCTTGGGCTCCATTGAGGTAGGGTGACGTTCCTTAGCTCTCCGCGTTCCATTCCCATGATTTGTAGGCCGAGGGGAGGCCGAGAGAGGGTGATTTCATGCCAGGAAGAGAAATCCATATTTTGGGGAGTGGTCGCCCGATCTACCGTTTCAAGTCACGATTTCACATTTTGAGGGTCTAGATGCATGCTAGGTGTCCTAGGGGAGCTTCCCCCTTGTTTTCCCCCTCATCCATGGATGTTTGGGGGCGTGGTTTAGATTTTTAGGTTTGTTATCACCGGCACGTTCTCGGGACGATTTGGCGGTCCATCCAGAGACCGCCAGAGCCTTTGGCGGCCCAGGGTAGGTGCGCCAGAGCTTGTGGCGGCCCAAGGTGGGAGCGCCACAGGGCACTGTTTTGTCGGCATGTCCCCAGGTCTTTTGGTTTTGATTGTTGGGAATTTTTGGGGTGTGGCGGCCGAAGGTACGCCCGCCTCATCCTTTTGGCGGACCTAGGTAGGACCGCTATTTCCTTCGCAACCCAGGGTGTGGCGGCCCTATGTTGGACCGCTACAGTCCCTGTGGCAGCCCAATGTTGGACTGCCAGATCCTGTGGCGGCCCAAAGGTGGACCACTAGAGATCTATGTTCGACCGAAGTTATGTTTTACCGATTCGAGTCCTGGGTTAGTGGATCTCGATCCGCATGCTGACCCGTGGTCTGACTGATGCTGGGCATCATGTGGGGGCCACATGTGAGGGTGCCGTGGGATCCCGGGAGTTGGTGTTCTCGGCTCGTGTCGCCGTGAGTCGGTGTCGGTACGAGGAGCCGCCCTTGTACTTTGTCCGGTTTCGATGTTACTTTCCGTTGACTAGAGAGTCTACTCTTTTAGTGACCCTCCACTAGTCGTAGCCTTCCAACACGAGAGTGGTCCCACCAGGGAGTGGTGGCGAGACTACCCTGAGAGACGATTTTTAGACTTATTTCCGTTGGACCCCATGTCTTGCAGCCAGAGTCCGGCTGAGGGGAAAACCAGTCAGAGGGCCAGACCTGGGATGCATGGTCTGTGTGTGCACACGTGGTTGGGGATGGTTGGACCCGCGCTAACGAGCGCGACCCCAGCTAGTCACTTGTTTGTGGTTACTTGTACGGTGTCCCCGTTCCACCAGGGGTCGAGGGGGACACTCGAGGCGCCGTTTAAGCCGTCAGTGGATGCATCCGGCCTTGCTTCTAGTGGGTTGGTTGTAATATCCCGAACCTTTCAGATCGTTCCTCGTGGGTCCCGGATCTGATTTCTCAGAGTGTCCGGCTCCATTGTGTCCAAAATTCTGTTTCAGACATCTTTCGTGTTCGGATCGGCGCGATCCAGAGTTGTTTCGGAGGTCCGGATGCGTTCCACGACTTTTCCGCGTGTGTTTTCTGATTACCGATGTGTGTTTCGGTAATTCCTTCGGAACCTCGTTGTGGGTGAACCGGGTCGTTCACCTAGGCGAGAGTGGTACCGTTGCGATCGGTGCGTTCCGAGGATCGCGAAAATATAATTTTTGATTTTTCGATATTTTCTGGAATTTCTGGATTTTCTATAAATACCCTCTCTTTTCTCTCTCTCCCCCACCCTTCTTCTTCTTCTTCTTCTTTTTCTTCTTCTTCCTCCCACCGTGACCGCCCCCCCTCACCACCTCTCTCTCCCATTCGATCACGGCGGGCCTATCTCCGGCTACAGACGGAGGTGGGGCGACGGCGCAGTTGCGTGGGTGACTGCCAGGCGAGCTCGTGGCCGTGCGGTGTTCGTGGGAAGCGTGAAGGAGCAGAGTTTCCAAAGGCATTCTTCGTGGTTTGAGCTCGATTCGGCGGAGCTTTCGCTCCATTGAGATAGGGGGACGAATCCCTATGCTCATCCTGTCATCCCCCACGTTTTCTAGGCCGAATGGTAGCCGAGAGGGGTGTCTTTGAGCGGGTTTGGGCAAAAGCATGATTTTGGGAGAGTTCGCCCGATCTATGATTTTAGGCCATCATTTCACGTTTTGATGGCTTAGAAGCATGCTAGGGGTCCCCAGGGGTCTTCCCCTTTGATTTTCCCCTCTCCTATGGAGGCATGGGGGCGTGGTTAGAATTTTTGGGAGTTTCACGCCGTTTCGCCGTCGGACCAATGTCACGGTCCTTCCAGTGACCGTCACACCATGTGACGCGCCCAGGTGGGTGCGTCACAGCCCTGTTTTTAGCCATTTTGGGTCTGGGGGCTGTGACGGTCCCACGATAGACCGCCACAGGCGCTGTGACGCGCCTGGGTTGGACCGTCAGGGACGAGTCGACCGTTGGCTTTACCGTTGGTTTCGACCATTGGGAGTCAAGGCATGTGACGCACCAGGACTGGCGCGTCACAGCCTTGTGACGCCCTTGTGTGGGTGCTCCAGAGCTGACGCATTCCCACCCTATAACGCACCAGGGTTGGTCCGTTACAGTCTGTGACGCACCGAGTGGCACGCGTCACAATTTATTCCGTCGTGCCCTGTGACGCACCAAGAGTGGTCCGTTACAGCATGTGACGCCCCGTGAGGTGTGCATCACAGTCGTTTACTGCTTGCCTTGTGACGCACCAGGCTGGGTGCGTCAGGGCCTGTGACGCACCAAGGTAGGCGCGTCACACTTATTTTTGCACCGAGGGTCTGACGCCCCTGTGTTGGGCCGTCAGGTGGCTGTGACTGTCCAGCTTAGACCGTCAGAGCCTGTGACGCGTCTAGGGTAGACCGTCAGGCTCAGGATTGCTCCGGATGGTTAACAGTCCCGTTTCTTTTCCGACCGTGGTCGCCGTGCAACGGTGCTGGTACGTGGGATGGTCCCCGTACGTCGTCGGATGTAGTCGTGGTTTTCCGTTGGCTTGAGAGTCTACTCCTTTAGTGACCCTCCACTAGTCGTAGCCCACCAGTACGCGTGTGCTGGTCTCACCTGGGAGTAGGTGTACGGGCTTACCCTGAGGACGGTTTTAGACTGGTTTTCGTCGGGCCCCACGTCTACCAGCCAGAGTCCGGCTGAGGGGAAAATCAGTCAGAGGGTCAGACTAGAGATTCACGGTCTGTGTATGCACACGTGGTTGGGGGCAGTGGATACACGCTAACGAGCATGACCCCAGCTAGTCACTTGTTTGTGGTTACTTGTATGGTGTCTCAGTTCCCGCTGGGCCGGAGGGAGACACCTGAGACGCGGACTAAGTCGTCAGTGGATGCATCCGGTCTTGCTTCTAGTGGGAGATACTCCTGTCGAGTTGGAGTGACAGACTGTCAGTCCTGCGACTTCGACCTTCGGGTTTTGTCATGTTGACCGTGGTGTTCCGGTCGTTACACCATGGCACGTGTGTCGATTTTCGTGACGTGAGATCGGTGTTTTGTAGATTGCATGGCTTCCCTTTTCGAGGTTCTCGCTTACTGCTAGCGTAGCGGTTTCTCTGTTTACGAGGTAGGGTTCGAGTGATCCCTACTGAGTCTTGTTCTGAGACTCATTCCCTGCGTGTTTTCACCATGTTTCAGACGAGGCGCGGCTTCAGGGGAGCGCGTCTGAGGCTCATCGCGGTTCAGGTGCCCAGCGTTAGTGCCAGAGGTCAGAGCCGGGGTATGCCTCGTGTAGCTGTACTTTTCTTTCTTGTCTCTGTACTAGTTGTGGACTACCTCTGTTGTTTATTTTATTATATCTTGTGGATCATATATCATCTAAACTGTTAATTTATTTCCTGCTTATTATATAACTGTTTAATTTCTGTAATTATTTTTGATACTTGTGTAGTCTCCACACCATCCTTTTAACCCTTCCGAGTCTTCGGACTCGTGGGTGACGGTGCGAGTCTTGGATTATCGGACCTTCTCGGTAATCGGATTCTCAGGTCGTTACAGCTGGTATCAGAGCAGCGGTTGTGGGATTATACGAGAATCATAAGTAATTATAGTGGTCCACTAGTCCACATCGATGATGTACAGGTGACGCTGGCATCGGGCATCGTGCGTTTTGCTTAACCTCGCTGTTTCCGTGTTTCCTATCTTTTGCTTCAAGAGCGAGCATGGCGTCGAGGAGGGACACTCGCTCTCGGCAGGGGCAGTGGGCTGGAGGTCAGGAGATCCAGCAGGAGGTTCAGCAGGATTAGGAGGAGCAGAGTAAAGTGCCACCAGCGGCCACCGAGGCAGTGGATACTGCGAGGTTTTCGGGGGCCGAGGATTTCTTCCATGGCATGTACCAGCTTATGTCACAGCAATTCGACGGAGAGGCTGGTGAGGGCTCGTCGACCAAGGGTGGGCCAGGCCGAGCAGTGAGGGATTTCATGCAGTTTCATCCACTTTACTATGGCGGTCAGCCAGACCCTGATTTGGCTCAGAGTTGGCTCGACGAGATGGAGCGGGTGTTCAGTTCCATGCGGTGTACTGCGGAGGACAGAGTGATGTTGGCCTATAACCAGTTGCAGCGTACGGCTCGGGAGTGGTGGTCTTCCGAGTGGAAGACGTCTTTCCAGCTTCGTCTAGTTGAGCAGATTACGTGGAGTGACTTTGTTAGTACTTTCGAGCGTACCTACTGTCCAGAGTATATTGCTACGCAGCGGATGCGTCAGTTTTTGGAGCTGGTCCAGGGTGACATGTCCGTGTTGCAGTACAGGGCCCGATTTGTTGAGCTGGGTTGGTACGCACCTCATATTATGGAGCATGAGAAGGTGAAGACCGCAAAGTTCGTACAGGGTTTGAGGCAGGAGTTGAGGCACCATTTGATCGCGAATGCGGCCACTGATCTGGAGACAACGTCTCGTGTTGAGGCTTCTTTGGAGATGGATATGCAGAGGACTCGAGGACCGATCAGCCAGGGGCAGTCTTTGTCGGGTCCCAGCCAGCAGTCGACTACGCAACAGCATGGTTCCTTTCAGCATGCGTCGGGTGGTTCAGGAGCGCTGGCACCGGCAGCGTCAGCAACGGGATCTGTGTCTTTTGGCTCGAAGGTCAAGAAGTTTCTCAAGAAGAGTTTCCATAAGAAGCGCAAGGATCAGAGGCAGGGATCATCGGGAAGTGTACAGCAGCCGATTCCTTTTCAACGTCAGGAATCAGTGGGTGGATCGCGAGGACCATGCCCACGGTGTAGCGAGTTCCATCCAGGCAGGCCGTGCACAGCGCCGATAGTTTATCTCCGGTGTGACCAGCCATGGCATATGGCGCGAGACTATCCTCAGAGGCAGCCGCAGCAGTTTCCTCAGCAGCAGTAGGTTCCCCAGTAGCAGAGGCCACAGCAGCAGCAGGGACAGTATCCGCCGCTACCTGAGTCAGCTAGTGTGGGAGGCAGACAGAGAGCTCGTGGACAGATCACACACATGACCAGGGCAGAGGCAGTGGCGTCGCAGCTCGCGGAAGGTACCGTTCAGATTTTGAGTTGTGCGGCATGGGTTTTGTTCGATTCTAGCGCGTCTCATTCGTTTGTTTCGGAGGATTTCGCAGTGAGTATTGAGGAGCCGGTGACCCAGTTGTCCTGTGATTTGGCAGTGGAGTTACCTTCGGGTGATTTTATGATCACTCCGTATTACTTCGATGAGATTCCTGTGTGGGTGAAAGGGCGGAGTTTGCCGGCTAGGCTCTATGCGTTGCCGCTTCAGGACTTTGATGTGATTTTGGGCATGGATTGGCTCGAGGCACATCATGCGTTGGTGGATTGCGGCTCGAAGAGGGTTTGATTCCGGTGACTTCACGGACCCACCTTCTATTTCTAAGGTATCAGGTCTTCCTCTTCCCGCTTTCTTATTTCTGCGATTCGAGCTTGTCGTTTGCTTGATGCAGGTTGTCATGGTTTTCTCGCCTCCGTGGTTGTGGCAGACCGGATGGAGCCAGATGTCGAGGACATTCCGGTGGTGTGCGAGTTTCCCGATATTTTTTCGAAGGACTTACCGGGATTGCCTCCCCAACGGGAGATCGATTTCGTTATCGAGGTTGTACTTGGTACGGAACCTTTGGCGAAGGCTCCCTACCGTATGGCTCCCGCTGAGTTGAGGGAGTTGAGGGCGCAGTTGCAGGAACGTTGGCCAAGGGATACATTCGTTCTAGCTTTTCCCCTTGGGGTGCGCCCGTGTTGTTCGTGAAGAAGCAGGACGGTAGCTTGCGGTTGTGCATTGACTACCGGCAGCTGAATGAGGTGACCATTAAGAACAAGTATCCGTTGCCACGGATTGATGATTTGTTCGACCAGCTTCAGTCTGCTCGAGTGTTCTCACGGATTGATTTGCGGTCCGGTTACTATCAGTTGAGGATTCGCAAGTCCGATGTGGAGAAGACTGCGTTCTGTTCGAGGTATGGGCATTATGAGTTCTTGGTGATGCAGTTCGGGCTCACCAATGCCCCCACAGCCTTCATGGACTTGATGCAGAGGGTGTTTCGTCCGTATCTAGACAAGTTCGTGGTCATATTTATGGACGACATCCTTGTCTATTCGCGGTCTGCCGAGGAGCACGGGTACCATTTGGGTGTGGTGCTGCAGACATTGCGAGATCACCATTTGTATGCGAAGCTCAGTAAGTGCGAGTTCTGACTTCATGAAGTGCACTTTTTAGGGCACGTGATTTCTAGTGATGGTATTTCCATGGACCCCGCCAAGGTCGAGGCAGTAATGCAGTGGCCGAGGCCGAGGTCGGTGACGGAGATCAGGAGTTTCTTGGGGCTTGCAGGCTATTATCGTCGGTTTATTCAGAATTTTTCTCGCATTGCGGCCCCGATGACTAGACTTACGCGGAAGGATGTGCCTTTCGTCTGGTCTGAGGAGTGTGAGCAGAGTTTCAGGGAACTGAAGAGATTGCTCACCTCGGCTCCGGTGTTGGTTTTACCTTTGGGATTAGGAGGTTTTGTGGTGTGTACATATGCTTCCGGGGTAGGATTGGGTGCTGTGTTGATGCAGCATGGTAGAGTGGTGGCCTATGCATCTCGGCAGCTGAAGCCCCACGAGGAGAACTACCCTACCCATGACCTGGAGTTGGCGATTGTGATCTTCGCGCTGAAGATCTGGAGGCATTATCTGTACGGTGAGAAGTTCGAGGTGTTCACTGACCATCAGAGTTTGAGGTATGTGTTCACGCAGAGGGACCTTAACCTCAGGCAGAGGCGTTGGATGGAGTTCATGAAGGATTATGACTTCACCCTGTCTTATCAGTTAGGCAGGATGAATGTCGCCGCTGATGCTTTGTGGTGCGGACACCCGAGCAGTTGAGCGGCGTGATACGCCGAGCCACCGGCACCGCACACGGAGCACGACTCGAGCCACCTCAGCGTCCATCTGGCTCGGAGACAGCCTGGAGACTCCGCCTTGAGCCTCCCCATTTATCATATTTAGTTTGACTTTATGTGTGTAATTTGTGTTTATTTCGTTGTATTCGGTTTGCTATTTTGATTGTAAGAGGGGCTTATGTGCAATTTGGACCCCGTGGGCCCCACGGGCCCCCCAGGCCCCATCCCATTGAGCCACCTCAGCCTAGGGTCCCATGTGGGGTCAGTCAACCTTCCACATGGAGGCTTCTAAAAGGGTGGGCCAAGTGGGGAACAAGTGGCTTGGAAAGTCCACATTTTGGCCACCCACCCCACCTACCAAGTCAAGCCCACTCCCCTTGGTCCAAGGGCCGCCCCCCTCCCCTTATTTTTTATTTATTTTTTTGTGTGTGTGTCACATGCCATCCCAGCCCTTCATCTCCCACCCCTAGATCCTACGGTTGTGGATGGATGTGAGATGTAACCTATTTAAGCTTGTATTTTCCATTTTGGAAGAATTAATGCCATTTGAATCAAACAAATTCCAAGAGCAAGGGCTGGTGCGCCCCCCTCCTCTCTCCTCCCTCTCCCCCTTGAAGCTGTGAAGACTTCCATTCTGAGATGTGACACCTTGTGTATCGGTTCCGACGATCGCCGCCGCCGCCACGAGCCGCCACCGCACCGCCATCGCCATCAACGGAGTTCTGCCTACGCAGTACCACAGCAGCTTGTTTGAAATTCACAGGTCTTCCCTGAGCTCATTTGGCTACCAAATTTGGAGGAGTTGTTCCTAGGATGTTCCTCTCCACCCAAAAAAATCAGGCCAGCATTCAGATCACGTTTCATATTTTTTGATTTTCATCCACTCTTCCATTTCGGTTCTGCCAGAGTTCTGTCCAGGTTCACCTCCGTCCTTAATTTCATGTCTTAGATCCACTTTTTGATTTTTTTTAGTTCGCCCAATTTAACTGGGGGTTCCATCCATGGACCCCTTCATCCACAATTTTTCTCAATTTTTGATTCGCCCATCTCATATTTTCTAAAAATCATTCTCAGACCCATCTACAATTCTGTCCACCTGTTCCCAGATCCGACCATCAGTCACCCCAAAAATCATAACAAATCGCAGCCACCTCCAAATCAAATTCTAAAAATAGTCTCAGTTCCGTGGTTTGATTACATACAACTTTTAAGATGAGCTCGAAGTCTGAATCCAACTGTACGTAGGCAGTCAATGGCCATTTATAGGAAATTGATATGCTGATCTGAGATTTCAGGAGCTGTGGAGCAGAGAATTGAAAAATAGTTAAAGCCCAGGTCCGCGCAGGTTCAGAAGAGTCCACTGGCCCTAGATTGAAGGATTTCGAATCCTCTTTCCAACGGCGCTAGTTTCATCGCATTCCAGTGACGGGCCTGATCGCAGCGGTCGTTTTCTCCGGAGTGTGCGCTGCTGAAACAGCAACATCAGCTCGTGGACAGCACTCTCTCCACTTGGGAACCGGGCACCCGGCCTCCGGTGAGTGTCGCCGGCTGACCGCCGTCCAGGGAAGCATGCTGCCAGGAGTCCCCATTACAGTGGGACCCACCCCGCCAGACCCGGAGGACAGGACAGTGTGTGGGCCCCACGGCCCATTGATTTCACCGTCCGGAAGGCACGAGAACGCGGAGTTCGGCGCGCCGAGACGACATCAAGATGCTGCCCGTCAACCTGATTTGCGTGATCCCCGGGCCCCACATGTGATCTTTTACCTCCCTGCGTGGAGTGGGTTGAATCTCTTTGTACCGCTGTGAATTATGTTAACCGGGGGCCCGTAAGTCAGCCGGGGTGTCTTCGCCATGCCGGGTGCGTGGAGGTAAAGGTCTTAACTCCTTGGCGTTACATTGCTTAGCTAGTATACGGTCTTAGGCCGCTGCTGAGAGTGTAGGTACTAGCCCGTGTGTCCATGTCACCGCTGTGAGAGTGAGAGTGACCCGTCCCGCGACTCGAACCGAGTCCGGAAGTTGAGTCGGACTACCCTTGACCTCCGCCGGTTCCTTAACCGCGCACGGTCCGCGCTTTCCCTCGCTTGGGACAACGAGTGAGCTTCCACTTCTGTTAGCGACGTTTCGCCACTAGGAGCTCGTAGAGTCAGGCTTAGTGTCTCCCTGGTGTGTGTTGCTGGTCGCGTCCACATCTAGAGTCTGAGGTCCACCCCACGTAGAGTCGCCTCCCGTGTCCGTCCCGCATCACTTTGAGTCGGAAGGTCGCGGTCAGTGCCTTGATGCTGAGGAAGTGGAGGCTCTGGGAACAAGTGCCCGAAGTTTTGTTCAGGCTCAAGATTCCTCAGGAGCCAGGGTTAGTGGTGCTTGCTAGTCTGACTGTCACACCTGCTATCCGCCGTCAGGTGACAGAGGCCCAGCATGCGGACCCTGAGTTGCCCCGGATTTTGGCCATGGCTGATATGGAGCTCGGTGAGGACGGTGCTGCGAGGTTCCGTGGTAGGCTGTACATCCCAGCCGAGGAGCAGGTTCGTCGTGCGGTGTTGCGCGAGGCTCATAGGAGCAGGTACACCGTACACCCGGGTGCGACGAAGATGTATCGGAACTTGCGGAGGCAGTTCTGGTGGCCTGGCATGAATAGAGATGTTGCCGAATTTGTGGCCAGGTGCCTGACCTATCAGCAGGTGAAGGCGGAACATCAGTGACCGGGAGGTACTCTCCAGCCGTTGGATGTTCCCGCGTGGAAGTGGGACCACGTGACCACAGATTTTGTGGTGGGATTACCGAGGACTCCGAGTGGACAGGACAGTATTTGGTTGCTGGTGGATAGGCTGACGAAGGTGACTCGGTTGTTACCGGTCAAAGTCAGTTGAAGCGTGCCCAAGTTGGCTCGTCTTTATGTGGAGCGGATCGTTCCGTTGCATGGGATTTTCATTTCCATCGTGTCGGATCGGGATCCGCGCTTCATGTCTGGATTCTGGAGGAGTTTCCAGCGAGCTCTTGGCACGGATTTAAATTTTAGCTCAGCGTACCATCCTCAGTCAGATGGTCAGTCAGAGAGGACCATCCAGACTTTGGAGGATATGCTGAGATCCTGCTGCCTAGAGTGACAGGGGAGTTGGATTCACCACCTATCGTTGGTGGAATTTGCCTACAACAACGGCTATCATTCGAGCATCGGTATGGCTCCTTATGAGACGTTGTATGGGTGTCCGTGTTGGACTCCACTCGATTGGTTTGAGGTTGGTGAGTGTGTTTTGACGGGACCGGAGTTGGTGCAATAGTGTGTGGATGTTGTGCACCTGGTTCGTCAAAACATGTTGGCGAGCCAGAGTTGGCAGAAGAGCTATGCTGACCGTAGGCGGCAGCCTCTCGCGTTCGCCGTGGGCGATCGCGTGTTCTTGAGAGTTTCTCCGATGAAGGGGGTGAGGCGTTTTGGAGGGTGTGGGAAGCTGAGTCCCCGCTATATTGGTCCTTTCCACATCGTGGAGCACATCGATAAGGTAGCTTATCGGTTGCAGTTACCACCTGAGTTGGCGTCGGTGCATGACGTGTTCCACGTCTCGATGTTGCGAAAATATATGCCCGATGACTCTCATGTGCTTGAGGATTCCGTTTGGCCCGAGGTGACTCCTGATCTTTCTCTCCCATAGTGTCCAGTCCGCGTAAAGGATAGGCGAGAGCAGCGCCTGCGGAACAAGGTATTCCCCTTGGTTTAAGGTGGTGTGGCAGCGGCACTTTAGTGGTGAGGCTTCTTGGGAGCGTGAGGACGAGATGCGTCAGCAGTTCCCTTACTTGTTTGAGTGAGTTTTCCTCTTTCTTCCCCTTGGGTTGTTCTCAATTTCGAGGGCGAAATTCCTTAAGGGGGGAGGGTTGTAATATCTCAGACCTTTCGGATCCTTCCTAGTGGGTCTCGGATCTGGTTTCTCAGAGTGTCAGGCTTTGTTGTGTTCGAAATTTCATTTCAGACATCTTTCGTGTTCGGATCGGCGCGATCCGGAGTCGTTTCGGAGGCCCGGAAGCATTCCGCGGCTTTTTCGCACGTATTTTTCGATTACCGGTGTGTGTTTCAGTAATTCCTTCGGAATCTCGTTGTAGGTGAACCGGGCCGTTCACCTAGGCGAGAGTGGTACCGTTACGATCAGTGCATTCCGAGGATCGCAAAAATATAATTTTTGATTTTTTGATATTTTCTGGAATTTCCGAATTTTCTATTAATACCCTCTTTTCTCTCTCTCCCCCACCCTTCTTCTTCTTCTTCTTCTTCTTCTTCTTCTTCTTCTTCTTCTTCTTCTTCCCACCGTGACCGCCCCCCCTCTCCCCCTCTCTCTCCCATTCGATCACGGCGGGCCTCTCTCCGACTGCACACGGCGGCGGGGCGACGGCGTGGTTACGTGGGCGACTGCGAGGCGAGCTCGTGGGCGTGCGGTGTTCGTGGGAAGCGTGAAGGAGTGGGATTTTCAAAAGTGTTCTACGTGGTTTGAGCTCGATTCGGCGGAGCTTTCGCTCCATTGAGGTAGGGGGACAAATCCCTATGCTCATTCCGTCATCCCCCGCGTTTTGTAGGCCGAATGGGAGCCGAGAGGGGTGTCTTTGAGCGGGTTTGGACAAAAGCATGATTTTGGGAGAGTTCGCCCGATCTATGATTTTAGCCCATGATTTCACATTTTGATGGCTTAGAAGCATGCTAGGGGTCCCCATGGGTCTTCCCCTTTGATTCCCCCCTCTCCTATGGAGGCATGGGGGCGTGGTTAGAATTTTTGGGCATTTCACGCCGTTTCACCGTCGGACCGGTGTCACGGTCCTTCCAGTGACCGTCACACCATGTGACGCGCCCAAGTGGGTGCGTCACAGCCCTGTTTTTAGACGTTTGGGGTTTGGGGGCTGTGACGGTCCCACGATAGACCGCCACAGGCGCTGTGACGCGCCTGGGTTTGACCGTCAGGGACGAGTCGACCGTTGGCATTACCGTTGGTCTCGACTGTTGGGAGTCAAGGCCTGTGACGCACCAGGACTGGCGCGTCACAGCCTTGTGACGCTCTTGTGTGGGTGCGTCAGAGCGGACACATTCCCACCCTGTAGCACACCTGGGTTGGTCCGTTACAATCTGTGACGCACCGAGTGGCACGCGTCACAGTTTATTCCGTCGTGCCCTGTGACGCACCAAGAGTGGTCCGTTACAGCCTGTGACGCCCCGTGAGGTGTGCGTCACAGTCGTTTACTGCTTGCCTTGTGACGCACCAGGCTGGGTGCGTCAGGGCCTGTGATACACCAGGGTAGGCGCGTCACAGTTATTTTTGCACTGAGGGTCTGACGCCCCTATGTTGGGCCGTCAGGTGGCTGTGACGGTCCAGCTTAGACCGTCAGAGCCTGTGACGCGTCTAGGGTAGACCGTCAGGCTCAGGATTGCTCCGGATGGTTAGTAGTCCCGTTTCTTTTCCGACCGTGGTCGCCGTGTGACAGTGCTGGTACGTGGGATGGTCCCCGTACGTCGTCGGATGTAGTCGTGATTTTCTGTTGACTTGAGAGTCTACTCCTTTAGTGACCCTCTACTAGTCGTAGCCCACCAGTACGCGTGTGCTGGTCTCACCTGGGAGTAGGTGTACGGGCTTACCCTGAGGACGGTTTTAGACTGGTTTCCGTCAGGCCCCACGTCTAACAGCTAGAGTACGGCTGAGGGGAAAACCAGTCAGAGGGCCAGACCAGATACGCATGGTCTGTGTGTGCACACGTGCTTGGGGGCAGTGGATACACGCTGACGAGCGTGACCCCAGCTAGTCACTTGTTTGTGGTTACTTGTACGGTGTCTCAGTTCCCGCTGGGCCGGAGAGAGACACTTGAGACGCGGCCTAAGTCGTCAGTGGACGCATCCGGTCTTGCTTCTAGTGGGAGATACTCATGTCGAGTTGGAGTGACAGACTGTCAGTCGTGCGACTTCGACCTTCGAGTTTTGTCGTGTTGACCGTGGTGTTCCGGTCGTTACATCGTGGCACGTGTGTCAGTTTTCGTGCCGTGAGAATGGTGTTTTGTAGATTGCAGGGCTTCCCTTTTCGAGGTTATCGCTTACTGCTAGCGTAGCGGTTTCTCTGTTTGCGAGGTAGGGTTCGAGTGATCCCTACTGAGTCTTGTTCTGAGACTCATTCCATGCGTGCTTTCACCGTGTTTCAGGTGAGGCACGGCTTCAAGGGAGCACGTCTGAGGCTCAGCGCGGTTCAGGTGCCCAGCGTTAGTGCCAGAGGTCGGAGCTGGGGTATGTCCCGTGTAGCTGTACTTTTCTTTCTTGTCTCTGTACTAGTTGTGGACTACCGCTGTTGTTCATTTTATTATATCTTGTGGACCATGTATCATGTAAACTGTTAATTTATTTCCTGCTTATTATATAAAATGTTTAATTTTTGTAATTATTTGTGATACTTGTGTAGTCTCCACACCATCCTTTTAACCCTTCCGAGTCTTCGGACTCGTGGGTGGCGGTGCGAGTCTCGGATTATCGGGCCTTCCCGGTAATTGGATTCTCGAGTCGTTACATTGGTACTCCTGTCTTGTGTGGTAGCGGCTCTTTGGCTTTTGACGAGTTGTCTCAGTTTTCGTGCCGTGTGTTGGGTACTAGCCCGCGTAGTAGCTCGTAGTTACTTTCTGCGCAGTTTCTCTGTTTGCGAGGTGGGGACCGGATGATCCCTACTGAGCCTTGTGTTTTGAGGCTCATTCACTACGTGTTTTCACCGTGTTTCTGGTGAGAGGAGGCTTCAGGGGAGCGCTTCAGAGGCTCCGCGTGGTTCAGGTGCCCAGGGTTAGTTGCCAGTTGCCAGGCCGGGGTATGCCCCGTGTAGTTGTACTTTTCTCTTTGGACTATACTAGTTGTGGACTACTATCTTCTTAGACTACTGTTATATTTTAACTTCTATTATTTTTGTGGACCATGTAATTTAATTAATATTATTAATTACTTCCTGCTTAATTCATTTAATCTGTGTAGCTATGCAATTATTTTAGATTCTTGTGTATCTCCACACCATCCTTTTAACCCTTCCGAGTCTTCGGGCTCGTGGGTGGCGGTTCGAGATTCGGGTTATCGGGCCTTCCCGGTGTTCGGATCTCGGGTCGTTACAGCTAGTATCAGAGCACGGTTGTGGATATATATAAGAATCGTAAATAGTTATAGTGGTCCACTAGTCCACAATGATGATGTTCAGTTGGCACTGGCTTAGGGCACCGTGTGTTTTATTGATTCCTTTATTTTCCGTGTCTTCTGTCTGTTTGCAGTAGGCGAGTATAGCGCCGAGGCGGAGGACTCGCTCTCAGTAGGGACAGTCGACAGAGGAGCAGGAGGAGCAGAGTGCCACCAGTTACCACCCAGGCAGGGGATGCACCGAGAGTTCCGGGAGCCGAGGATTTCTTTCGGAGCATGTTTCAGGCCATGGCTCAGTAGTTTGGCGGTGATGCTGGCGAGGGCCCGTCTGCTAGGGGTGGACCCAGTCGTGCTGTGAGGGACTTCTTGCAGTTTCACCCGCCCTATTATGAGGGCCAGCCAGATCCCGATGTGGCCAGGCGATGGCTTGATGAGATGGGGAGAGTGTTCAGTTCCATGCGTTGTGTTGATGAGGACATGGTGATGTTGGCCTATAACCAGTTGCAGGGTACGGCTCGAGATTGGTGGTCTTCAGAGTGGAAGACGTCCTTTCAGTCTCGTCCACTTCAGGAGATCATGTGGAAGGACTTCGTTACGGTCTTCGAGCGTACTTACTGCCCATCTAATGTTGGTACGCAAAAGATGCGTCAGTTTTTGGAGCTGGTTCAGGGCGACATGTCAGTATTGCAGTGCAGTGCTCGGTTCATGGAGTTAGGCCGCTATGCTCCCCATATCATGGAGCATGAGGGAGTGAAGACCGAGCAGTTCGTGTAGGGTTTGAGGCTGGAGCTGAAGCACCTTCTGATGGCGAACGTGGCTACCGATTTGGAGACAGCATCTCGTGTGGCGGCATCTTTGGAGCTGGATATGTAGAAGGTTCGAGGACCGGGAGGCCAGGGGCAATCCCAGTCAGGCCGTAGTCAGCACACAGCTACCCAGCAGCAGAGCACTTTCCAGCACACTGTGGGTAGTTCGGGAGCATTGGCACCGGCAGCGTCAGTGACAGGATTTGCATCTTTTGGCTCCAAGGTCAAGAAGTTTCTTAAGAAGGGTTTTGGTAAGAAGCGTAAGAACCAGAAGCAAGCGTCATCGGTCAGTGTACAGTAGCCGATTCCTTTTCAACGTCAGGGATCAGTGGGTGGATCGCGAGGAGGGTGCCCCCGATGTGGCGAGTCGCATCTAGACAGGCAGTGCACGGCGCCGGTGATTTATTTAAGGTGTGACCAGCCAGGGCATATGGCGCGCGACTGTCCTCAGAGGCCGCAGCAGTAGTACCCTCAGCAGTAGAGGCCACAGCAGCAGCAGCAGTAGCAGCAGGGGCAGTATCCGCCGCTACCCAGGTCAACGAGTGTGGGAGGCAAGCAGAGATCCCGAGGCCAGGTTACACACATGACCATGGCAGAGGCAGTGGTGTCACAGCTCCTGGAAGGTACCGTTCAGATTTTGGGTTGTACGGCTCAAGTTTTATTTGATTCAGGCGCGTCTCATTCGTTTATTTCGGAGGATTTCGCGCTGAGTATCGAGGAGCCGGTGACCCAGTTGTCCCGTGATTTGACAGTGGAGTTGCCTTCTGGTGATTTTATGATCACTCCGTATTATTTTGATGAGGTTCTTGTGTGGGTTTAAGGGTGGAGTTTGCCAGCCAGGCTTTATGCGTTGCCACTTCAGGACTTTGATGTGATTTTGGGCATGGATTGGCTCGAGACACATCATGCTTTGGTGGATTGTGGCTCGAAGAGGGTTTATTTCTGGCGGCTTTGTGGACCCACCTTCTATTTCCAAGGTATTAGGTCTTCCTCTTCCCGCTTTCTTATTTCGGCTATTAGGGCTCGTCGTTTGCTTGATGCGGGTTGTTAGGGTTTTCTCGCTTCTGTGGTCGTGGTAGACCGGATAGAGCCTGATGTTGAGGACATTCCGGTGGTGTACGAGTTTCCTGATATTTTTCCCGAGGACCTACCTGGGTTGCCTCCCCAGTGGGAGATTGATTTTGTGATCGAGATTGTGCCTGGTACGGGACCTTTGTCGAAGGCTCCTTACCGTATGGCTCCCACTGAGTTGAGAGAGTTGAGGGCGCAGTTGCAGGAGTTGCTAGCCAAGGGGTACATTCATCCTAGCTTTTCCCCTTGGGATGCGCCAGTTTTGTTCGTGAAGAAGGAGGATGGTAGTCTGAGGTTGTGCATTGACTACCGGCAGTTGAATGAGGTAACCGTTAAGAACAAGTATCCGTTGCCGCGGATTGACGATTTGTTCGACCAGCTTCAGTCTGCTCGAGTGTTCTCGCATATTGATTTGCGGTCTGGTTATTATCAGTTACGGATTCGAGAGTCTGACGTGGAGAAGACTGTGTTTAGCTTGAGATACGGGCATTATGAGTTCTTGGTGATGTTGTTTGGGCTCACCAATGCCCCCGCAGCGTTTATGGATTTGATGCAGAGGGTGTTCCATCCCTACTTGGACCAGTTCGTGGTCATGTTTGTGGACGACATCCTTCTTTATTCACGGTCTGCAGATGAGCATGCGTATCATTTGAGGGTTGTGTTGCAGACTTTCCGAGATCACCAGTTGTATGCTAAGCTCAGCAAGTGTGAGTTTTGGCTTCATGAGGTGCACTTTTTGGGGCACGTGATTTCTGGAGATGGTATTTTTATGGATCCAGCCAAGGTCGAGGCAGTGATGCAGTCGCCGAGGCCAAGGACCGTGACGGAGATTCAGAGTTTCTTGGGGCTTGCAGGCTATTACCGGAGGTTCATTCAGGATTTTGCTCGTGTTGCAGCCCCGATAACCAGGCTTACGCGGAAGGATGTGTCTTTCGTCTGGACTGGTGAGTGTGAGCAAAGCTTTATGGAGCTTAGGAGGTTGCTCACCTCGACACCGGTGTTGGTGTTGCCTTCTGGATCGGAAGGTTTTGTGGTGTGTACATATGCTTCCGAGATTGGGTTGGGTGATGTGCTGATGCAGCACGGTAGAGTTGTGGCTTATGCATCTCGGCAGTTGAAACCACATGAGGAGAACTACCCTACCCACGACCTTGAGTTGGCGACTGTGATCTTTGCATTGAAGATTTGGAGGCATTGTCTGTACGCTGAGAAGTTCGAGGTGTTCACAGACCATCAGAGTTTGAGGTATGTGTTTACTCAGAAGGACCTTAACCTCAGGCAGAGGCGATGGATGGAGTATATGAAGGATTATGACTTCACCCTGTCTTATCAGTCGGGCAGGATGAATGTCGTTGCCGATGCCTTGAGTAGGAAGGTTGTAGTCAGCGCTATGATGATGAGGAAGTGGAGGCTCTGGGAACAGGTGCCAGCCGTGACATTTAGGCTCAAGGTTCCCCAAGAGCCGGGGTCAACTGTTCTTGTGAGCTTGACTGTCACGCCTGTGATTCATCGCCAAGTGACAGATGCTCAGCGTGCAGACCCTGAGTTGCCCTGGATTTTGGCTTTGGCTGATGTGGACTTCGACGAGGACAAAGCTGTGAGATTTCGTGGCAGGCTGTACATCCTAGCCGAGGAGCAGGTGAGGCGTGCGGTGTTACTGGAGGCTCATGGGAGTCGATACACTGTACACCCGGGTGCGACGAAGATGTATCGGAACTTGAAGAGGCAGTTCTGGTGGCCAGGCATGAAGAGAGATATTGCCGAGTATCTGGCCAGATGTCTGACCTGTCAGCAGGTGAAGGCCGAGCATCAGCGACCGGAAGGTACTCTTCAGCCCTTGGAGGTTCCCGCGCAGAAATGGGACCACGTGACCACGGATGTTGTGGTGGGATTGTCGAGGACTCCGAGCGGGCAGGATAGTATTTGGTTGTTGGTGGATAGGCTGACGAAAGTGGCTCGGTTGTTACCAATCAAAGTCAGCTGGAGTGTGTCCAAGTTGGCTTATCTTTATGTGGAGCGGATCGTGCCTTTGCATGGAATTCTCATTTCCATTGTGTCAGATCGAGATCCGCGTTTCACTTCTGGATTCTGGAGGAGTTTCCAGCGAGCTCTTGGCACGGAGTTGGCATTTAGCTCAGCATATCATCCTCTGTCGGATGATCAGTCAGAGAGGACCATTCAGACGTTAGAGGATATGTTGAGATCATGTTGCCTGGAATGGCAAGAGAGTTGGATTCACCATCTGCCATTGGTGGAGTTTGCCTACAACAACGGCTATCATTTGAGCATTGGGATGGCTCCTTATGAGGCGTTGTACGGGCGTCCGTGTCGAACTCTGCTCGATTGGTCAGAGGTTGGTGAGCGTGTTGTGACGGTACCGGAGCTGGTGCAGCAGTGTGTTGATGTGGTGCATCTGGTCTGTCAGAACATGTTGGCGGCGCAGAGTCGGCAGAAGAGTTATGCTGATCGGAGAATGCAGCCACTCTGTTTCGCGGTCGATGACCGTGTATTTTTGAGGGTCTCTCCCATGAAGGGGGTGATGAGATTTAGATAGCGTGGGAAGCTGAGTCCCCGCTATGTTGGTCCTTTTTCCATCATGGAGCGCATTGGCGAGGTTGCGTATCGGTTGCAGCTACCTCCTGAGTTTGCAGCGGTGCATGATGTGTTCCATGTCTCGATGTTGAGGAAGTATATGCCCGATGTTTCTCATGTGTTGGAGGACTCGGTTTGGCCCGAGGTGATTCCCGATCTGTCTCTACCGGAGTTCCCTATCCGTATTGAGGATCGGCGAGAGCAGCACCTATGGAACAAGGTTATCCCTCTAGTTAAGGTGGTGTGGCAGCGGCACTCTGGTGGTGAGACTTATTGGGAGCGTGAGGATGAGATGCGTCAGCAGTTCCCTTACCTGTTCGAGTGAGTTTCCCTTTCTTTTCTTCCCCTATACTTGTTTTAAATTTCAAGGATGAAATTTGTTAAAAGGGGGAGGGCTGTAATATCCCAGACCATTCGGATCCTTCTTTTTGGGTCCTGGATCTATTTTCTCGGAGAGTTTGACTCCATTGTGTCTGGAATTATGTTTTGGGCATCTTTCGTGTTCGGATCCGTGCGATTCGGATCAGTTTCGGAGGCCCGGAGCGTGTTCTGTGGCTTTTTCCGCGTGTTTTTCGATTTCCGTGTGTGTGTTTCGGCAGAACCTGCGGAACCCCGTAGCGGGTGAACCGAGTCGTTCACCTACTCAGGAATGGTACCACAGCGATCAGCGCGTTCCAACGATCGCGGTGGTATATTTTCCTATTTTTCTGTGTTTTCTGGAATTTCTGAATTTTTCATAAATACCCCTCCTTTTTCTTTTCTTCTTCTTCTTTCTTCCTCCCGTGAGCGCACCCGACCCATCTCCTTTCCCCCTCTCCCGTGGAAGTGGTGGTGACCCTCTCCCCGGCTGCAGACGGCGGCGAGGTGACGGCGCGATGACGACGGTGGTGGCGTGGTGATCGTGGAGGCGTGCGGAGCTCATGGGAAGCGTGAAGGAACGAGGGTTTTTCAAGTGTTTTCTTGCGATCGGCGGCGATCCGGCGGAGCTTGGGCTCCATTGAGGTAGGGTGACGTTCCTTAGCTCTCCGCGTTCCATTCCCGTGATTTGTTGGCCGAGGGGAGGCCGAGAGAGGGTGATTTCATGCCGGGAAGGGAAATCCATGTTTTGGGGAGTGGTCGCCCGATCTATCGTTTCAAGCCACGATTTCACGTTATGAGGGTCTAGATGCATGCTAGGGGTCTTAGGGGAGCTTCCCCCTTATTTTCCCCCTCATTCATGGATGTTTGGGGGCGTGGTTTGGATTTTTGGGTTTGTTCCCGCCGGCCCGTTCTCGGGACAATTTGGCGGTCCTTCCAGAGACCGCCAGAGCCTTTGGTGGCCTAGGGTAGGTGCGCCAGAGTCTGTGGCGGCCCAAGGTAGGAGCGCCATAGGGCACTGTTTTGTCGGCAGGTCCCCAGGTCTTTTGGCGGTTGCACAATAGGCCGCCAGAGGGTGATTTGACCGTTGATTTCTGACAGTTGGTTTTGACCATTGGGAATTTTGGGGTGTGGCGGCCGAAGGTACGCCCGCCTCATTCTTTTGGCGGACCTAGGTAGGACCGCTATTTCCTTTGCAACCCAGGGTGTGGCGGCCCTATGTTGTACCGCTACAGTCCCTGTGGCGGCCCAATGTTGGACCGCCAGATCCTGTGGCGGCCCAAAGGTGGACCGCCAGAGATCTATGTCTGACCAGAGTTATGTTTTGACGATTCGACTCCCGGGTTAGTGGATCTTGATCCACGTGCTGACCCGTGGTCTGATTGATGCTGGGCATCATGTGGGGGCCACATGTGAGGGTGCCGTGGGATCTCGGGAGTTGGTGTTCTCGGCTCGTGTCACCGTGAGTCGATGTCGGTACGAGGAGCGGCCCTTATACTTTGTCCAGATTCGACGTTGCTTTTCGTTGACTAGAGAGTCTACTCCTTCAGTGACCCTCCACTAGTCGTAACCTTCCGGCACAAGAGTGGTCCCACCAGGGAGTGGTGGTGAGGCTACCCTGAGAGACGATTTTCAAACTGGTTTCCGTTGGGCCCCACGTCTTGTAGCCAGAGTCCGGCTGAGGAGAAAATCAGTTAGAGGGTCAGACTTGGGACGCATGGTCTGTGTGTGCACACGTAGTTGGGGGCGGTTGGACCCGCGCTGACGAGCGCGATCCAAACTAGTCACTTATTTGTGGTTACTTGTACAGTGTCCCCGTTCCACCAGGGGTCTAGGGGGACACCCGAGGCGCGGTTTAAGCCGTCAGTGGACGCATCCGACCTTGCTTCTAGTGGGTTGGTACTTCTGTCTTGTGTGGTAGCAGCTCTTTGGCTTTTGACAAGTTGTCTCGATTTTCATGCCGTGTGTTCGGTACTAGCCCGCGTAGTAGCTCGTAATTACTTTCCACACAATTTCTCGGTTTACGAGGTGGGGACCGGATGATCCCTACTGAGCCTTACCTTTTGAGGCTCATTCCCTGCGTGTTTTCACCGTGTTTCAAGTGATACGAGGCTTCAGGGGAGCGCTTCAGAGGCTCCGCGTGGTTCTGGTGCCCATGGTTAGTTGCCAGTTGCCAGGCCGGGGTATGCCCCGTGTAGTTGTACTTTTCTCTTTGGACTGTACTAGTTGTGGACTACTATCTTCTTAGACTACTGTTATATTTTAACTGTTGTTATTTTTATGGACCATGTAATTTAATTAATATTATTAATTACTTCCTGCTTAATTCATTTACTCTGCGTAGCTCTGCAATTATTTTAGATTCGTGTGTATCTCCACACCATCCTTTTAACCCTTCCGAGTCTTCGGGCTCATGGGTGGCGGTTCGAGATTCGGGTTATCGGGCCTTCCCGGTGTTCGGATCTCGGGTCGTTACACATAGCCTTTTGCTCTGTTTTCCACAGACGGTGCCAAGAAGTGTAGCGGCAGGAAAATAGTTCCTAGGCCACGTACCACCTTCTCTATTTATTTGTTGGGGAAGTCGTCTCGCGCCCGTGGAGCCCTGCACACACCAAGAAACCAGAAGGGCGTCAGAAGGAGTCTCGGGCGTTACCCCAGGGGACAACCCTCCGATGCTAAAGTCAGCAAGGGATCAATGAGCAATAGAGAAGATCAGGGTAAGAGAGAAGTAGAGGTCGTAGTAGTCGATCCAGGAGGCGTGTAGATCCTCCGCACGCATGCTCGCCGCTCCCAGTGGGCTCTCGTAGAGTGCTCGCTGGACGGTAAGGCCGTGCAGGAGGAAGAGGCTCTCTGGTTGTAGCGGATGGTCTCTCTATCATAGTTGCAGGTCGGGTCGTTCTCTTCTCAGTAGGAAGCTCTAGTGACAGAAGTATCCGCCGTATCTTCTCTTGCGTAGTAGTATGGGGTTTAGTAGAAGAATCTATCGTGTCTTCTCTCTTCTATCAATGTCCCTTTTATATGGGTTATCCTGGAGCGAGGGACCTCATCAATCGATAAAGAATGATCCGTTTAGTATAGTAACATTCCTCCGCTATGTTGGCGGGAGTTTCCCGTTGGAGGGCGAAAGCCTCGGCGCCGGCCGGTCCCTGGGGGAGTCTTACGGCACTCATGGCGCGTGCTTGCCCGTTATGGGGTCAAGGCCGACGTCGTGGGGGCAACGATCGGTCGTCGGAGTGTCCTCCGGCGAAAACTGTGCTTGGGCCGGCCTCATCGGCATCGTGGAATCCGATGCTCTGCTGGGCCGATCCGCTTCTTACTAGGTCGAGCATGTACGCTCGTCCCTTGCCTAGGCTTAGCACGTCCAAACCTTAACGGGCCGCGCGTGCTTGGGCTATTTCTGGGTCAAACCAGATTTACCCTCCTCAGGCCCTAAGGGTGATAAATTGGGTTTTAAGGGTGACAAATAGGTTCTAAGAGTGACAAATAGCCCCTAAGGGTGACAAATAGCTTCTAAGGGTAACAAATAGGTCCTAAGGGTGACAAATAGGCCCTAAGGGTGACAAATGGCTTCTAAGGGTAACAAATAGGTCCTAAGGGTGACAAACGGCTTCTAAGTGTAACAAATAGGTCCTAAGGGTGATAAATAGGTTCTAAGGTTGACAAATAGGTTCTAAGAGTGACAAATATGCCCTAAGGGTGACAAATGGCTTATAAGGGTAACAAATAGGTCCTAAGAGTGACAAATAGGCCATAAGAGTGACAAATAGGTTCTAAGGGTGACAAATAGGTTCTACAAGTGACAAATAGGCCGTAAGGGTGACAAATATGTTCTAAGGGTGACAAATAGGCCCTAAGGGTGACAAATGGCTTCTAAGGATGACAAATAGGTCTAAAAGGTGACAAATAGGTTCTAAGAGTGACAAATAGGCCCTAAGGGTGACAAATGACTTCTACGGGTAGTAAATAGATTCTAAGGGTGACAAATAGGTCCTAAGAGTGACAAATAGGCCCTAAGGGTGACAAATAGGTTCTAAGGGTGACAAATAAGTTCTAAGAGTGACAAATAGGCCCTAAGGGTGACCAATGGCTTCTAAGGGTAACAAATAGGTCCTAAGAGCGACAAATAGGCCCTAAGGGTGACAAATAGGTTATAAGGGTGACAAATAGGTCCTAAGAGTGATAAGTAGGCCCTAAGGGTGACAAATAGGTTCTAAGGGTGACAAATAGGCACTAAGGGTGACAAATGGCTTCTAAGGGTAACAAATAGGTCCTAAGGGTGACAAATACGATCTAAGAGTGACAAATATGCCCTAAGGGTGACAAATGGCTTCTAAGGGTAACAAATAGGTCCTAAGAGTGACAAATAGGTCTTAAGGGTGACAAATAGGTTCTAAGAGTGACAAATAGAGTCTAAGGGTGACAAATGGTTTCTAAGGGTAACAAATAGGTCCTAGGGGTGACAAATAGACCCTAAGGGTGACAAATAGGTTCTAAGGGTGACAAATATGTTATAAGAGTGACAAATAAGCCCTAAGGGTGACAAATGGCTTCTAAGGGTAACAAATAGGTCCTAAGGGTAACAAGTAGGCCCTAAGGGTGACAAATAGGCCCTAAGGGTGACAAATGACTTCTAAGGGTAACAAATAGGTCATAAGGGTGACAAATGGCTTCTAAGGGTAACAAATAGGTCATAAGGGTGACAAATGGCTTCTAAGGGTAACAAATAGGTCCTAAGGGTGACAAATTGTTTAATGTCTCGAGTTTTTCGGACATTTTTCAGATTTGGATCTGTGGGTTTCAGATCACTTTCGGGGGTCCTAGAGCGTGTTTTGTGGTTTACGGGTGTTTTTCCCGGACGGACCTACGAAACCCCGTATCTAGTGAACCGTTACGTTCTCCTACTCCAGTATGGTACCAATGCGTCGAGCGTGTTCCGAGGATCGAGGAAATGATTTTTTCCTAATTTTTCATATTTTAACATTTTTTGGATTTTCTATAAATAACCATTTCTTTTTCTTTCCTTTTCCTTCTTCTTCTTTTCTTCTTCTTCCTTCTTCTTCTCCTTCTCCTACCCCGTGAGCGCGACCGTGGCCCCCTCTCTCCCGTTGAACCTTGCGGCGCCCCTTCCTCCTCTGGCGACAGATGGCAGACGATGGCGGTGGCACGGTGACGGCGGCGGCGGTGAGAGGAACGCGGTGGTGCCTCCTTTGAGGCGTGGGTGAGGAGATCGTGTTCGGCCAAGTTTTGGAGATCGGCGGCGATCCGGCGGTTTTCGATCTTCTTTGAGGTAGGGGGATGGATCCTTACCATCTTTACTGTATTCCCCGAGATTTCTAGGATGAGGGGAGGCCGAGTGGGGTTGTTTTGAGTCGAGAGGGTAAAATTCCATGATTTGGGGTTGAGCATCAGATCTCCCGTTTTACAAAATTTTTGACCGATCTAAGGGAGTAGATGCATGCTAGGGTGCTTGGGGATGGATCCCCCTTCGTTTCCCCCTCATCGGGCGATGATCGACGCGTGGAAGGGCGTTTTGGGGTCCTTCCCGCCGTTCTCGATTTTTCGGAATGAAAACGGTCCTTCCAAGAACTGTTTTTATTAAAGGCGGCCCTAGGTGGGCCGTTTTCTAGCCCAAAGTGTCAGCAAGGTATGCGGTCGAATGATTGACCGTTACCCCCCCCCCAAAGGCCGCCAAGCGGCCGACCCTTTCCCTCATGGGGCCAGCGTGACTCCCGAGGTGTTTCTGACCGTTGCATTTCGACCGTTGAATAGTTTTTGGGAATGGCGGTCATGGGGTGACCGTTTAACCCTGCTTGGCGGTCCCGGGGGAGACCGTTTTAGACTCCAACGGTCATAAGGTGACCGTTTTGCCTTTCTCGCAGTTCCATGGCGTGGCGGCCCCAAGGGGGACCATTTCACACCGAAGCGGCCCAGGGTGGACCGTTTTTGTTTCAAACGGTCTGCAGGAGACCGTTTCTCTCCTTTGAGCGGCGTCCTGTGGGTGGCCGCCTCTCTTCGTCACGCGGTCTAGCAGTGGACCGCCACCTGGGTTCTGTCCGACCAAAGTTTAGTTCTTGCCGATTCAAATTCCAGGTGTGTGGACCTCGATCCAGGTGCTGACCTGCGGTCCGACTGATGCTGGGCATCATATGGGGGCCATGTGTGTGGGTGCTGTGGGGTCCCGGGAGGTAGCGTGATCTCGGCTAGTGTTACCGTGACTTGGTGTCGGTACGAGGAACCGTCCTCGTGCTTTGCCCTGTTCAGGCGTTGTTTTCCGTTGGTTCGAGAGTCTACTCCTCCAGTGACATGTCCACTAGACGTAGCATTCCTGTGCACGCGTGTGCGAACCCACTTGGGAGTGGTGGAGAGCGTGACCCAAGAGAGACAGTTTTTAAGCTGGTTACCGTAGGGCCCCCACGCGCAGCCGAGTCCGGGCTTCGGGGGAAGAACCAACTAGAGGATCCGACCTAGGGCGCATGGTCTGTGTGTGCACACTAGGTTGGGGGCGTCGGACCCCCGCTGACGAGCGCGACCCCAGCTAATCCTTGTTCTATGTTCCTGGTTACTAGTACGGTGTCTTAGTCGCCACCTGGGGAATGGTAGCGAGATACCTGAGACTGTGGACAAAGTCGTCAGTGGACACACCCGGTCTTGCTTCTAGTGGGTGGTACTCCTGTCTCTTGGCAGGTACGGACTCGTGTTTTGTCGGACCGAGGTTGGTTTGTACGGTACGATTAGCTGTAGAGCGCTTTTCCCATTTATTTATTATCGCTTGTTGATCCTACCATACTTTCGTTAGGTAATCTTACCTTTCGCGCTTGTGCGTGCCTTTCTGCCTTGTTTCTCTCGTGCGAGCTGGGGGCCCGCGGGATCCCTACTAAGCCTATGAAATGAGGCTTACCCCTGTGTTTTCAGGTGAGGCGGGGTCATCAAGAGGTGTGGCGGAGTTTTAACGTGGTTCCAATAGCAAGGGTAAGTCGCCAGTTGCCAGAGCCGGGGTATGCCACGTGTACTAGAACTTTTCTTTCTGTTGACTGTACTTATTTTGGACATGAGATACACTGGACCTTGTAGCAGTTTAGTTATTTATTTAATTTCATGCATTATTATTTAGTTGTTTATTGTGTTATCCCTGCAGTTATTTCAGCTTCTCTCGTATCCCCACACCATCCTTTAACCCTTCACAGTCTTCGGGCTCGTGGGTGGTGGGCCGGGGTTCGGGTCACGCCAGTTCCTTTCCGGTACTCGGATCCCGGATCGTTACAAATAGGTTCTAAGGCTGACAAATAGGTTCTAAGAGTGACAAATAGGCCCCAAGGGTGACAAATGGCTTCTAAGGATAACAAATAGGTCCTAAGAGTGACAAATAGGCCCTAAGGGTGACAAATATGTTCCAAGGGTGACAAATAGGCCCTAAGGGTGACAAATGGCTTCTAAGGGTGACAAATAGGTCCAAAGAATGCCAAGGTCGAGTCGACTCCATGCCAAGGTGGAGTCGACTCCACCCTGAGCAAGATAATTTTTTATTTTTTTGTGCTATTATTTTGTTTGTTATTTCTTTTTTGCACACCTCAATGGACTCCTTACAATTTTTGCACGTGTAACCCAAGAACTTGTGCTTCCTGAGACATTGACTTGTAGTAAGGGTTGTTGGCTGCATTGAAAGGCAGTCCCGCGTGGTGCCACCATTTTACAACAGCATGTCCAAGTTTCCATTTTGGCTCCTTCTGGCCATATGCATCGTCCATCATCGTTTGCTTGCCATGCTCTTGGGATAGTGCATCGGGCTCCACATCTTCAATGTTGATCGATTGTGTCCTTTTTCTTTGTGAACCTGAGTCACGAGTGAAAAAACTCCTCATGCCCCGTGGTTGTCGAGTAGTATATGAACCACCACTTCCTGATGCTCTAGTCTTTGTCGCCTCGCGGCTTCGCACTCTCGTCCCCTCGGGATGTCTGGCCTCATCTCTACTCTGACGTACTGCCTCACAAAATTACGCTTCATATGGATCATTCACCGTGACATACACATTGCGCTGGTTAGTACGCACTTTTTGGTCTTCGTCACTGGGCGTCCATGCGCATTCATCATTGTCGCTGCCGCTTGCTCTTCCGCTAACTGTCGCTTCATCTTTTTTCTTCTTTTTTTCATTTTGTTGCATCTCAACTCTCTTCTCCCGCAGGTGCCTCGCCATTGCAAGTTTCACATCTCTAGGCACATGGTGTAATGTCCTGGATCCTTGGTAGGTCTTGCTGGATCTTCATTGGATCTTTTGGATTAGTTTCGGTGAGTTTCGGTTCACTTTTGTGGCTTCCGAGTTGAGCTTTACGAGCCGTGTGGATTTTTCTCTCGTACTAGTTACGGAACCCTACGGTGAGTTTACTTGTCAGTTTCTCGACTCGTGGACGCTACAGCGACGATGTACTCTTCGAGCCGGTCGTTTCGACTATTTTTGCATATTTTTCAGAGATAGGGCCAGAAATCGGATTTTTTGAAAATTAGGAAAATTCCTAATTTCTTTTACTTTTTCTTTCCTTTTCCTCTCTCCTCCTTCTCATTTCGTCGCTGCCGTCTCTCACTCCCGTTTCGCCTTCCTCGGCTCCGGCTGCAGACGGAGGACCTAGGAGCGAGTGCTGGGGATGCTGTGGAGCTGGCTGGGTGCGCGACGGATCGAGGATCGGAATGGTTTTGGCGCGATCCCGAACGGTGGATTCAAAGTCGGTGTTCGAGCTCGCGGCGTGGTTTTCGGCGCGGTTTAGTCCCTTCGGGGCACGGTTTCTTCGGTGGAGGTAGGGTGATGGTTCCTCACTTCCTCCTGCTCGTTTTCCCTGCCCTTGCACTTCGTTTGGCGCGGAAACGGCCGAGTTTGGGCTTGTTTAGCCTAAACCGTGATTTTCGGGTTTTGTAGGGTTCGCCGGAGAATAGCAACCATTTGTAGCTCGGTTAGTGTTGAACTGACCGTTGGGATGTTAGGATCCCATCCATGCTTGTTTCGTGTTGATCAGTGGTCATTCGAGGCCGGTAGGAGTCCGGGAACCTCGTTGACTCTTTTAGGGTCGATTTGCCCAAATCGCTCCGATCTTACGCTTTGATGCTTGCATGTGGGCTTTTTAGCCTTCTTATGTGGTTTTTCTTCGTCGAGGGTTGTTTCCCCTGCGCTTCGGCATGAATGGGGCGTGGAACGGGCCGATTTGGCCAACCCTCCGTTTTCCCGCCGTAACTGGTGTGGCGGTCGTTCCAGGGACCGTCACATGCCCTGACGGCCCCACGACTGACCGTTACAGCGTCTGGGTTGATTTTTAGTTCTTCGTGATTTTGAGGGTGTGACGACCCAGGGGTGGCGCGTCACATCTCTCTGACGTGTCCCGTGAGACGCGTTACGCCTATTTTGTCGTTTTATGTTTGGGTTAAGTCGGTTCCCCTGACGCGCCTACCCTTGTGCGTCAGGTGAGTGTAACGCGCCTGGTGTAGGCCGTTACGTTCTGTTTGACCGCGTTTGACCGGTTGAGTCGGTTCACCTAACGGTTGTGCTCTCGTGCGTTAGGTGTGTGTAACGCGCCTGCCCCAGGCCGTTACACTTTGTTTTGGGCCGAGTTTAGGTGGCTGTGCCTGTTGATTCTAACGGCCATGCCCCTGTGCGTTAGGCCTGTGTAACGCGTGTGCGATGGACCGTTACATGCTATTTTGGCTGAGTTGGGGTGGTTGCGTCGTTGTCTCTAACGGCCTCGTCCCCGTGCGTTAGGCGGTTGTAACGCGTCCGGTCGGGACCGTTACATGCCTCTCAGCCGGTTGTTGTTCTGGGTTTTGTTGGCCCTGACGCGCTTGTCCTAGCGCGTTAGGTGGCTGTAACGCGCCTGGTCTAGCGCGTTACATGCCCCGAGTGTGTTTTGAGTTTGAGGGTTGTTTGCCCTGACGGCCCCGGTCGGGCGCGTCAGGTTGGTGTAACGCGCACGGTGCTGGCCGTTACATGTCTTTGCGTTTCTAGAGTTGGTTAGGGCGGTGTGTGTGACGGCCTGTTCCCCGATCGTCACGTTGGATGTAACGGCCTAGCGTTAGACCGTCACGTTCATGTAACGGTCTAAGGGTGGTGCGTTACATGCCTTGTGCTCCGATTTCCGTGATTCCGATTTCTACTTGTCTTGGCTTGGCCTTGTGGTCTGCCCATTGTCCCGTGGATGTCTCCTGACGTCCTATGAGGGCTAGGACTACGTTCTAAGGTAGCCAGAAGTCTTATTGCTTGTGGTAGGATTCTCTATCCTACTCTTGTGTGTGTCTTTGGTTGGGTTCCGATCAACCCGGGGTGACACAATGGTTGACGGGCGACCTTGCGTGTGGGTGTCTTGGCGGTTTTTGTCCAGTCCGAGACACTGGTTCTGGATGTCTCGAGGTGTTGTCTTACCTCAGTTTGCGTGTCCAGACGTGTGCCGAGGGTCTTCGGTGTTCCCTCAGGTCTCCGTGAGTTGTTTTCAGCGGAGTGTCGTTTCTTGTGGCTTAGGATTAGACCGATTGGCGGCTTGTTCCGCTGTTTGTGACGATCTTGCCTTTGAGTCGTTCGACTTGGGATTGTTACGTGGTAGGTCTAGTTGCCTGGTCCTGCGTCGGTTGGCAGTCGTTGTACTGCCAGTGGTGCTTCGTAGTACGTGTGACAGGGCTTCCGTAGACTGTCTGTACTCTAGCAGTTGTGTTTTGGAGTCCGTGCCTTGTGAATCTCCACTAGTCGTAGCCTGTGACGTAGGCTTTTTTTTTAGTACGTCACCCACCGGGAGTGGTGGACGGGCAGTTTCCCGTTACACAGTTTTTAAGCTAGTTCCGTGGGCCCCGGCCAACGGTAGCGTCCTACCGAGGGGAATACTAGCTAGAGGCCTGACCTAGGTAGTGGTCAGTGTGTGCACACGTGGTCAGGGACTGAGGACTTGCGTCGACGGGCGTGACCCTGACTAGTCGCTCGCAGCGTGGTACTGCGGTCTTGTGTCCGTTAGGTGCCGTTTTTCCTTGGAACGTTGTTGTTCCTTGGACCTGGTTCTCGGTGTGTCTAGTCTCCTCCGTGCTGCACACGGTCTGGTAGACGTGACACTTGTGGCGCAGTGTAAGACGTCAGTGGACGCATCTGGCTGTTCTTCTAGTGTGAGGGTACTCCTATCACTTGACTGGTGACTCTCGTGTTTCTCGGAGCCAGTGTTCTCCTTTCCGTGTCGGCTAGTCTTGGCCTTGCCCAAGATTTGCTTCCCTGGCTGTGTGGTCTGTTCTTGGCTGTGTCCAAGATGAGCCTGGGGTTGCGTACACGATGTTCCAATTGTGTAGGCCGATGTGATTGTTTCATCCGTCCTTGCAGGTCTTCATTTTGGACCTGATGTCGGGTCGACAGATCGGTAACTTCTGACTTTGTTGGGTCAGAGTCGCCCTTCTGTTGTTGTTCGGAGTAGTTTGGGGTGCTGAGGTTAGTTCGGCCGCCGCTTGTCTGGCGCGGGTTCTTCCCCTTCCGTACTTGTTCCCTACTCCTACTTCCCGTCTGCTTACTACTGCCTGTAGCGTAGTTTTATAGCTTTGTAGTGTAGTTTCCTGCTTTACTACACCTGCTGTGTTTGTTGTTCCGTGTTACTGCGTATTTTTCAGTGGGGATCCGCGTGACCCCTACTGAGCCAGTGACACGTGGCTCACCCCCTACTTTTCAGGTGGGGTGGTGTTGTTCGTTCTGCTTCCGCGTGGTTCCTGGTGCGCGTGCCGTTGCTGCTAGCTGGTACCTGCGTCGGGCTTCCCCCGACTTCTTGGTACGTCTTTCCTTTCTGTCAACTGTATTGTTCTAGACTTGTTGTCTTTAGCTTTGGACTGACTCTGGGATATAATTGTTAATTTGAACAGTTAATAAAAAAAGTAACTTTATTTCTGCTACTTTAGCAAACCTATCTAATGAAATTTAATTGCTTACTGTACTGACGCGGCGGCGACGTGGGAATGGATCGACGGCACTCCGGAACGCGAACAGGACGGGAACGGATAGCTGCTATCTCACACAGCTAGGCCTCACGTCGGACGGTCTCACACCGGGCGACACTCAAACTCACATGGAAAAAGAGGGAAGGAAATGAAAGAGGGGAAACTCTCTCATGCATAAACCAAACCTTTCATTCTATTCATCAAATCATATCTCGTAACACTCTTGGCCTTCCTTTATATAGGAGGAGGCTATAGCAACCACACCTTTCAAACTTTACAAATAGCACATATGTCATTAGCCTAATAAAACAAGCTTACTTACCTAACTTTTGACTTGGGGGTTTTAACCAAATAAAATACACAAAACACACATGTTTATTGACTATGACTTAGCCTAATAAGACGAAAGTAAAAAATACATGTACTAATACATGTATGTTACATAAATACGTACAATACAAATACGCACAAATAAATATTATGCTCAGGACGCCGAGTCTTCATGTAGTTGAATCTCCGAGCCACAAGCTCGGTGCGGGGGTGCGACGTCTGGTAGTGGGCCCGGTGTCCCCACCAACCCTCCCGGGGCAGCTGGAACTCGACTCCGTCGAGTAAGGGGGGACACTGCTCTGGTAGTGCTCCAGCAGATCTGGATCAAGGCGCTGGAGATCTTCCCGGCTGATCCAAGAATCATAAGAAGGTGGACGGTCCGGCCAGCGGACAAGGTAGCGCTGGTACACCCTGCTCCGTGTAGTGGTCAACTGCTCATCCAGTATCCTCTCAATGTGCTTGCGCGGAACTCTCAAGGCTGTGGGACGCACAGGGGTGGGCTCACTCTCAATGGGAGGGGAAGGCTCGAAAGGGTCACTAGGAATCGCTGTGGGTTCCTTGTAGGCCACTAGGTCTGCCACATTAAAGGTCGAGCTAATCCCATATTCGGGAGGTAAGTCCACAACATACGCATTGGAGCCAATCTTCTGTAAAATTGGGAAGGGTCCATCACTACGGGCTTGCAACTTCTTAAAGGCTCCCGAAGGGAGTCGTTCGGGTCGAACCCGTACCATAACCATGTCACCTTCTTAGAATTCATGGTGACACCTATGCGAATCAGCCAATTTTTTATAAGTCTCATTACTGTGGTTGATTTGCTTGCTAATTGACTCATGCAGACCTTTGACATGTTGTGCAAACTCCTCAGCTGACTTAGATATCCTAGACTCGAGGGGAAAGGGAATGAGATCCACATGTTTCCTAGGTTTGTATCCATGCACGACCTCAAATGGACTCATACCTATGGACCGATTGATCGAACTGTTGTATGCAAATTCGGCTCTGGGTAAAAGAAGGTCCCAAGTGCCGGGGTGATCCCCTACGAGGCACCTCAACAGATTCCCTAAACTCCTATTGACGACCTCAGTTTGCCCATCAGTTTAGGGGTGATAGGCGGTGGAAAACTTCAGTTTGGTGCCAACTAGGTGCCAAAGTGTCTTCCAAAAATAGCTAGTGAACCAGACATCCCGGTCAGACACGATGGTTTGAGGGAGACCATGCAGACGCACGACTTCATCAAAGAACAAATGGACTACTCTAGATGCATCAGATGTTTTGGAACATGCAATGAAGTGGGCCATCTTAGAGAACCTATCAACGATAACAAAGATGGAATCATGCTTATGAGCAGTGCGAGGTAAGCCAAGGATAAAATCCATGCTCACATCAACCCATGGTCGATCAGGAACGGGGAGAGGAGTGTAGAGACCAGTGTTCTGTTTGACCTGTTTGGCCATCGTGCATGTCCTACACTGGGCTACAATCTTGGCTACATCTCTTTTCAGGCCAGGCCAATAGAAGTGCTCCTCCACAGAATGGATGGTCTTGTTGCGGCCAAAGTGACCAGCAAGACCTCCAGCATGCATTTCCCAAATCAGGAAGTCTCGAACAGAAGTCCTCGGGACACAGAGTTGCTGCCCTCGAAATAAAAAACTATCCTGGAGTAGATAGTCAGAAAAGGCTATCGAGGGTCCAGCAGACAGAGCAGAGTAGGCAGGGCCAAAATCAGGACACTCTCTATAGAGTTCCTTCATGCGGTCAAATCCCGTGACCTCTACCCGAACAGTGGAAAGAAGGGAGACCCTTCGACTCAAGGCGTCGGCCACCTTATTGTCCTTTCCAACCTTATGCCTTAGGACAAATGTGAAAGACTGGAGGAATTCTACCCACCGACCATGCCTAGGGTTTAAACCCTTCTGAGAGCTAAGGAATTTCAAAGCCTCGTGGTCCGAGTATAAGACAAACTCTTGTGGTAAGAGATAGTGTCTCTAGTGTTTGAGGGCTTGGACCACGGCATAAAACTCCTTATCATATGTGGAGTATCAAAGCTTTGCATCAGAAAGCTTCTCACTGAAATAAGCCACAGGGTGGCTCTCCTGGCTAAGCACTCCACCTATTCCTACGCCAGATGCATCACATGAAACCTCAAAGACTTTGGAAAAGTCTGGTAGGCGGAGGACAGGGGCTTTGGTCATAAGCTCCTTTATGGCAAGAAAAGTCTGGGAGGCGGCTTTGGTCCACTCAAAATTCCCCTTACAGATGCAATCCGTAATGGGTGCCATATTAGTGCTAAATCCCTAGATGAAGCGTCTGTAGAAGGTAGCTAGCCCGTGGAAACTACGAACGTCATGGACATTCTGGGGCTCCGGCCAGTCTACTATGGCTCGGACCTTTGATGAGGATGGGTAGGTAGACCTAGACGGGATACAAAGTCTGAAGAGACTGCATTGATACAGCTCCCGTTGTCAAAGATCACCTTGTAGGGTTGAGTTTTGACCATGATGTAGGTTTGGAAGATGGAGGTTCAACACCAGTCGTCCTCCTGTGGGTGTGCGAGGATGCAGCGAACTACACCTAGTCTTCTCTGATTTGAACTTTCGGCAATTTCCCCCACTTGCATGTACTCGACATGCGTTCCATCATACTCTGCATTTAATTCCTCAAACTGGGCAACGAGATCAGGGTCAGGTTCAAATCTCTCAAGGGTTTCTCCTTCCTGAGGTGGAAGCTCCATAGACTGGGGGTCGGTGATGACCTAGGCTCGGGTGGGGTAATTGGTGACAATATGCCCTAGGTTATGACACCTAAAACAGTGGACTCCCGAGATAGGGGCTGGTTGGGAGGTGCTAGGGATGACCCATTTTCCCTTGTCATCTCTCCTCTTAACTGGTGGAGTATACTCCAATCTAGGCACAGCAGCGGGTGCAAGTAAAGGGTTCCTTGGGAAAGGAGCAGTAGGGGCAACGGCCCTAAGTGGGGTAGCAGTAGGGACGTAGGAGGTGGAGGGGCCAGCTCTCTCAGTATAGCGGACTATGGGTTTTCGGGGTTCGGGTTGGCGGTAGATGGGAACCCAAGGTGGGACCACCCTTTGAAACCGCTCAACATCTCGTGCAACTTGGTAGGCGTACTCGAGGGTGTTAACCTCCTGCAAGAATAATTCCCGCTGAATACTCTCGTGTAGGCCAGCCCTAAACCGTGAGAGGGTGACAGAGGCATCCTCCATGACTCGGCTCCGAAGGAAGAAGTCTTCAAATTTGACGATGTACTCGTCCACGGACTTTTCATCTTGAGTGAGTTTCTGCCATTGGTCTAAAAGACGCTGATGGTAGGAAGGTGGCAGATACTTCTCCCTCAATTTCTCCTTCATTTCTTCCCACGTGCTAATAGGCTCCTCTCGTCTCCGTGCTAGGAGATTCTCAACATTACACTAGTAGGTCTTGGCTTGACCCAGGAGTTTCATTTTGGCAAACATCACCCTGGTGGCAGGGGTCATGCGGCGATGCCAATCAAAATATTGGTCCATCCCGGTCTCCCACTCAAGGTATGTAGCGGGGTTGAGGGACCCATCAAAACTTGGAGCGTCAATCTTGACGTTCCGTAGGATGATATCTTCATCGTCGTGGTCTCTCTCTCGAGGCACACGGGCCTCTTGCTCTCTACCTTGGGGGGCCTGATTCGGGCGGACTTGCTCCCTTTCCTCCCTAGGATTGGCTACGGGATTGCCGTATCCATTCACTCTTCCTTCCTCCCCTTTTAATCGATCCTCTAAGGCTCGGATCCTCTTATCGAGTTCCGTCCGTAGTTGGCCTATGGATTCTTCAAAGTGGGCCACGAGATTATGCTCGAGCTGGACTAGCATAGCAGTCACGCTCTCTTGATCCATGGGTAGTGTTGAGGGGCGCTCTAGACAGCCAGATGAATTCCTAAACCAACGTGGCATGCACGACCTCGGACTTAAATGATGCAGTCCTGGGTCTGATAATTAGTAAGCTATAGACCCAATTTATTGGCTAATAGGCAAAAGGGTCAATTTGAAGAGACCGGTCAGGGAGAGTTGCTCGCCCGTAGGTGAAGTAATAGTGGAACTACCCCCTGACAATTAGGGTGTCCTAATGTGACAGCCTAGGGCCTTAAGGATGTGTACATACAAGCTCTCGCTTTCCGTCCACAGCGATGCACTCAGGGGACTGGCTGTATGGATCGGGCTCTCGCTCACTTCGTCGCGCGGCAATTGAAAAGATACTAGATGAGTAAGTGAGGGGAGCACACACCTAGCTAGACTGAAAAGTCTAACTCCGACCGGAGACGAAGGCGAGCGGGGACGTGCGTGCCCGCACAGCGTCGAGGAAGCTTCGTGGTTACAGTGAATTCACTCCTCGCAGGGAGGTTGCAATTATTACAAAATCACGTGACTTAAAATTTTCCCACGCAGGGGAACAAATTAGTCCAATTTCTCCACGCAGGGAGGCTCAGAGATACCCACACTCCGTAAGTTACGGACGGTGTGTCGGCGGCCGGGTGACTTAGGTGCCGATCGAGCCGACGTTGTGAACTTCGGGTGCCACAAAAAAGGGATATATATAAATATATATATTCAACTCTTTTTTAATCAAATATATATATATATTATATATTTAACATTTTTTTCAATCTCCCCTTTTGACTTTTCCCAATATATAATATAATATAAACATATGTATCAACTCCCCTTTTTTTCTTTTAACTTCTCTTTGTCTTTTCTATTTTTTTTCTTCAAAATCTTTTTTTTCAAACTTTTCGTCTCTTTTGTCAAACTTGTCGCGCGTGACTCACGCGCTTGGTGGGTCAGCCATGCCGGCGGGGCGCCTCTGTTGGCTAGCGACCCAACGGTAGGGCGGCACGCTGGCGGCCGCAGGGCGCATGCGGTGCGGCCGGGTTAGCGCGTGGGGCGCGCAGCTGTCGGGGCCGGAGCGGACATGGACACAGGCAGGGCCGGAGTGGGTGTAGCCGGGTCGGGCTCTGGCGCGCCTGCGGGCGCGAATGCGCGGCACGGGCGCAGGCGCGGGGGCGACGCACGCCTGGCGCGGGCTGGCGGATGGCAGGGCGCACGTCGGGCTCGCAGGGGCGCGCAGGGGCGCTGGGCGGGCGGATGGCCGGGCGAGCAGGGTGCGGGGCCAGACGGCCGAGCGCACAGGGGCGCGGGCCCAGGCGCACGGTGGGCGCGGGGCACGGCCGGGCGCGACGGCAGGGGCGCGCCCTCGGGCGCGGACGGGGCGGCCAGGAGCGGTGGGCGCAGGCGGGGCGGGCAGCCGCAGGCGGTGGTCGCAGCGGCGGCCCCAGTGGCTGCTGGCCGACCATTGTGGCCAAGGGTCTTTTGAAAGGTGGCACGGGCGACGAGGCCCGGCCGCGAACTCCCTCTTTTTTTTCTCCTATTTTCCTTCAACCGAGAGAGAGAGAGAGAGAGAGAGAGAGAGAGAGAGAGAGTGAGAGTGAAACCGAGAGAGAGAGAGAGGGTGACAGAGAGAGAATCGAGAGTGGGAATAGAGAGAGAGAAAGAGAGATTAACGGGGAGAGAGAGAGATTAACGAGAGGGAGACAAACAGGAAGGGGGGGAGAGATTAACAGACAGAAACACAGAGAGATTTCCCCCTTTTTTTTCTAATTTTTTTTTTCCTCTAAAATTCCTTCAACCGATCTCTCTCCTTTCTTTTCTTTCTTTTTTTTGTTGTTTCTTTTTTTTTCACTTCTAGCAATCTGGAGAAAGAAAGAGCGACGACGGGGATGCCGGGGTCGAGGGAGACGCCGTGTTAGGCTCTGATACCAATTTGACGCGGCGGCGACGTGGGAATGGATCGACGGCACTCCGGGACGCGAACAGGACGGGAACGGATAACTGCTATCTCACACACCTCGGCCTCACGCCGGACGGTCTCACACCGGGCGACACTCAAACTCACAAGGAGAAAGAGGGAAGGAAATAAAAGAGGGGAAACTCTCTCATGCATAAACCAAACCTTTCATTCTATTCATCAAATCATATCTCGTAACACTCTTGGCCCTCCTTTATATAGGAGGAGGCTATAGCAACCACACCTTTCAAACTTTACAAATAGCACATATGTCCTTAGCCTAATAAAACAAGCTTACTTACCTAACTTTTGACTTGGGGGTTTTAACCAAATAAAATACACAAAACACACATGTTTATTGACTATGACTTAGCCTAATAAGACAAAAGTAAAAAATACATGTACTAATACATGTATGTTACACAAATACGTACAATACAAATACACACAAATAAATATTATGCTCAGGACGCCGAGTCTTCATGTAGCTGAATCTCCGAGCCACAAGCTCGGTGCGGGGGTGCGACGTCCGGTAGTGGGCCCGGTGTCTGTAACGACCCGAGAATCCGATTACCGGGAAGGCCCGATAACCCGAGACTCGTACCGCCACCCACGAGCCCGAAGACTCGGAAGGGTTAAAAGGATGGTGTGGAAACTACACAAGCATCACAGATAATTGCAGAAATTAAACAGTTATAATATTAAGCAGGAAATAAATTAACATTTTACATGGTCCACAATAGAAATAACAACAGCAACAACAGTAGTCCACGACTAGTACAGTGACAAGAAAGGAAAGTACAGCTACACGGGGCATACCCCGGCTCTGACCTCTGGCACTACCTCTGGGCACCCGCACCACGCTGTGCTCCTGACGCGCTCCCCGAAGGTGGCGCCTCACCTGAAACACGGTGAAAACACGCAGGGAATAAGTCTCGGGACAAGACTCAGTAGGAATCACTCAAACCCTACCTCATAAAACGAGAAACCACTACTCTAGCGGTAAGAAAGTACCTCGGAAAGGAAAGCCCTGTACTCTACAGAACTAGACCCTACTGCACGCAAACCGACACACGTGCCACGGTACGGGAAGACCGAAACTCAACGGTCGAACCGCCAAAACCCGAAGGTCGGAAACACACGACTGACAGTCTGTCACTTTGTACTCGACAGGAGTACCACCCACTAGAAGCACAGCCGGTAGCGTCCCCTAACGTCTGACACCGCGCTGCAGGTGAACCGCCTGACGTGGTAGGTCCTACCCGAGGCGCAAACACCATACAAGTAAACACAAACAAGTAACTAGCAGGGGTCACGCCCGTCGACGTGGGTCCAACCGCCCCCAACCACGTGTGCACACACAGACCGCGCGTCCCTGGTCTGGTCCTCTGACCGGTTTTCCCCTCAGCCAGACTCTGGCTGCAAGACGTGGGGCCCAACGGTAACCGATCCACAAACCGTCTCTAAAGGTCGGCCCGTACAACACTCCCTGGTTCGACTAGCACACGCGTACTAGTAGGCTACGACTAGTGGAGGGTCACTGAAGGAGTAGACTCTCAAGTCAACAGAAAACAACTTCGCAACCGCAGGTACGAGGAACGCTCCTTGTACCAACACCGACGCACGGTGACACAAGCCGAAGTCTCCACCTCCCGGGACCCCACGGCACCCCACGTGTACCCCCCACATGATGCCCCACATCATTCGGACTACGGGTCAGCACAGGGATCGAGACTAGCTCGTCCGGGACTCAAATCGGTGAAGAAGGGGAGTCGCGGTCACCGGAGGACCGCCTCCTGTGGTAGCGGTCGACCCAGGACCGCTATCACCTGGTCGCGGTCGGCCTGGAATCGCGACCACCCTGGTGCACGAAAACGTGAAAGCGGTCGCGTGAAGACCGCCTTCACCTGGTAGCGGTCTCCTGGAGACCGCGACCAGACTCCAACGGTCAAAAACCTGTCTCGAAGACCGTGCCGAACCCACGGTGAAAGCGGTCGCCCCCTGACCGCCACCAGCAGTCGCGGTCAGTCGCGAGACCGCGACCGCCTGCCGACAGCACAAGCCCCAACGCTCGAAACCTGGATGAAGGCGGTCCCCACCTGACCGCTACCTGATGAAGGCGGTTACTGGTGGACCGCTATCATCCCGGAAAACCGAGAACGGCCGGGAACGGCTAAAAACACCATTCAACGCCCCCATACCTCCACCGGAGAGGGGGAAATCAAAGGGGAAGACCCCTGGGGACCCCTAGCATGATTCTAGGCCATCAAAACAAGAATCCATGCATCGAATCCATAGATCGGGTGACTCTCCCCAAAACATGGAAAAACCCCAAGCATGCTCAAATAAGCCCCTCTCGGCCTCCCCTCGGCCTATAAATCACGGAAAAGATCGGCTAGAGGCTAAGGAACGTCACCCTACCTCAACGGAGCGAATGCTCCGCCGAATCACCCACGGATCGCGAAGAACGCGTTAAGCTTCACGAACTCCCCACGCTTCCCACGCTTGCCGCACGCCCACGAGATCGCCTCGCCGTCGCCCACGCGTCCTCGCCGTCGCCCTGCCGCCGTCAACAGCCGGGGAGGGGTCCGCCGCGCCCGAATGGGAGAGAGGGAGAGAGGAGAGGGCGGCCACGGTTGGGGAAGGAAGGAGGAAGAAGAAGAAGAAAGAGAAAGGAGAAATGAAAAAAAGAAAAGAAAAGGGGTTATATAGGAAAATCCGATTTTTTGGAAAAATACCGAAAATTAGAAAAATATATTTCCGGAATCCTTGGAACGCATCGATCGCAACGGTACCACTCGTGCCTGGGGGAACTGCCCGGTTCGCCCGCAGCGAGCTTCCGAAGGAAGAGCCGAAACACACACCGGAAATCAGAAAACACGCGCGGAAAAGTCGCGGAACGCCTCCGGGCCTCCGAAACAACTCCGGATCGCGCCGATCCGAACACGAAAGATGTCCGAAATGAAATTTCGGACACAACGGAGCCAGACACTCCGAAAACCAGATCCGGGACCCATGAAGAAAGGATCCGAAAGGTCCGGGATATTACAGTGTCCCCACCATGTACTATCTCTATGGCTTCAATGTACTCTACACGTGCCTTTTTCACTTCGGAGCTTTCCCGCTCTTGGGAGGCCTCGCGGGTTCCATGTGGTATCACGCGTATCCGGTAGTCCTACCGGGTATGCCAGGTATCCGGAATCCGGGTCGCTACACATGGGTACACCCAGCAACCTCAGAATATCCTGCACCTACTCCTCATACCAAGTGCCTCTTCAATTGAGACACACATCTTCCCCGGTGTTCTGTTTTACAGTAGTTGGAACGCCAACACCTACAGTTGTCATCCAACATAACTCCATGTAACCATCCAATGTCATTTGGACGTTCCTTATGAGCCATAGAGTGCTTAAATGTATCTCCTAAATTTAAGAAATATAAATTATAAATATCATAAAATATGATAATGAACAAATATAAATTATAAATATTTTATAAATTTTTTTTGTTACAAATTATTTTTTAAATAGAACCATCTAATATAATTTACAAATGAAAAGATTATCAAAAACATTAAATTTAAATTTAGAACATCTACAACTAAAAGAATTAAATAATACATCTAAATTAAATTTTACTTGGAACCATCGAATCAAATTTACCATATGTGAATTTTATCTAAAATATTAACATTATTCTACATCTACAACTAAAATATTTAATTAATACATCTAAATTAAATCAAATTTTTTGTTACAAATAAATTTTTAATGAAAATAATATATTTAATTCTAGAACATGTAAAACTAAAAAAATATTTAATACATCTAAATTAAATCTACAATTTTTGTTACAAATTAAAATTTATATAGAACCATCTAATAAAATTTACAATCTGTAAATTTTATCTAAAATATTAACATTAATTCTATAATATTTACCACTATAAAATTTAATTTAATTTAATTTAAAATTCACATATTATAAAAAATTTAAACATTTTAAACTCCACCTCTCTCTCACCCCCACCTCCCACCCGTCCCCACCTGTAGTGGCCGGTGGGAGGACGGAGGGGGCGGCGGTGGTCGATGGGCGCTGGTGGCTGCCCCCCCTGCCCCACCCCCACCTCCCCCACGGGGTGCCATGTCCCCCACCGGCGCCCACCGCCCCCTGCCCCACCTCCCCCACTGGTGCCCACCACCCTCTACTCCACCCCCACCCCCTCCCCGTCCCCCACCGGCGCCCACCTCCCCCATCGCCCAGATCGTCCCCCACCGGCACCCATCGCCCCCTGCCCCTCCCCGTCCCCCACCAGCACCCACCGCCCCCTGCCCCTCCCCCACCTTCTCCACCGGCCAGATCCATCCCCCACTGGCGCCCACTGCCCCGTCCCCCTCCTCCCTCTTTCCCACGGCCGCCCGGTCCCCGTCCGGCCTCCCACCGCCACCTCCCACCTCCTCCGCCCTCCACCGCCCTCCCACAGCCCCCCACCGGCCACCCTCCCCCATTTTTTTAAAAAAACCTCAAAACGTTTCGCTTACCTCCGGTGGCCAGTCCCCGTCGCTTAGAGCTGTCGCTCGCCGCCGTGCAGCGCCATCCACCGCCGTGCACCGCCCCTAGCCGCCCTCCACCGGTGGCCACTGCTACGCCCTCCACCGGTGGCCACTGCTACGCCCTCCACTGGCCCGTTAAATGGGCAGACCGGCACGAGCCGATCGACCCGCACGTATCAGGCCGGCCCCGCAGCGGAGCGGTCTGGTACGTGGTGGGACACGCGAGACTTTGAGGTCCAGTGTGTCCCGACCACGACCCACAGCCCGTGCGTCCCGCCCCTCGGCTAAGACGGGCCGGGTTGTGCGGGTCGGGCCGTCCCGGCTTGGGATTGCAAACCTTGCTTTAAAGTCTTACCAAAGACTTATAAAAACTCCAAAACTTAAAGGGCCAGGGTCCAATACTGAATGGGCCCCTTATCATTCCTGTTAAAAGGTTTTAAAGGATAAAATGAAACTGGACAACCGAATTCTATATCAGTGTATACTAAAAGGATATATAAAGCATTAATGATACTAATAGGATTTTAAAGCAAAATGGATCCATATTCGGGTCGATATGAAAATGGATCCAGATCATCATTGTTTTGGTTCGGATATCTCGACAGATCCAAGTTTGGTTAATAAGTGAGACCCAAAATGGGATCTCTGAATCAAGATAAAATAACCCAAACCAAAAAACCCAAGATCCAAACTTAAAAGGTGATCCAAATATCCAATAACTAAACGTTCAGGGGTAAAAATGTAAAAGCTCTTTCTTCTTCATCAACCTAGGGTTCCACCGCCATGGCATGAGGAGAACCGTTAGGGAAACGTCACCGGCCACCTTCCCGCTCGCCGCAGCGGTGCCGTGTAACGTCAAGGTGGTGGTCGGCCACCCCGTGTATCCCCCTTTTTCTTATTTGTTGATGGATCTTAGCCGTCGACCATGGCGCCACCACCGCTCACAGATGCCCCGCGCAGGTGACCATCCGGCGGCAGCACCGACGGGCATGCCCTGCGACGCCGGCTGCCACGGGTGCCGCTCGCAGGCGGCCAAGCGGCAGCACCAACCGCAGGCAGAGCCGGCCACCCCGGCCGTCGCGGGCGCTGCATACAGGCGGCCACCACCGCCGACCTCCCATGTTGCAACTGGGACTGTCGGCGGCACCCAGCACCGACGCTATCGGCCGCTCTTCCTCCTTTCTTCTGTCGGTGTACTTAAGATGTCGCTGTCCACCAACGCGTGGAATATGCAACAGAATGGGGAAAACCCTCTGCCCAAGCTCTCAACAACAAGGAAGCAACCCTGTAGCCGCTGGGGTCCATGGTCACCATCACCACTCACGTCGCTGCAAGTCACCATTCGACCTGCACTCCATGTGTGCGTGAACGAGAGCGATCAGACCTCAGTCTATGATATCTCATGTTAGAGTGCGTACATGAAGTGGAAGTCGTACGCATGCAAGGAAGACGACGCGAAGAAGATCGACTACGAAGTCAAGGCGAGTCTGGATGGAGATTCACGTATGTTGAATCTATCAAATCGCGATATTGAGATACACAGATCTAAGGTCTACATGAACCACAACTCATTTAACTAATACGGTACTATTACTTAAGAGACTATACTCAAATTCTCATACTCTCCCTTACAGTCAATATGGGCCGTGGAAGTGATAATATATGGAGTTGGGTCCAAGACCACGCTCTGATACTATGTTGAATCCACAAAACCGTAGTGTTGAGATACACATGCCCAAAGTCTACATGAAGTACAACTCATTGAACCAATATGGAACTATTGCCCAAAGGACTATGCCCAAATTCCAACAACGTAACTTTACTAGTGCCTCCCTAATTTTCTCTCCATAGAGCCGCCGAATGCATGTGTTCTCTATAGAACATACATATGTCAATATATTTATAGAGATGAGTGACTAGTCCAGGATTTTGAGCTAATTGAGTTCCTACTTATAATCAGAAACTATGAGCCATATATGAGTTAGATCCATTAACCATATCTCGTCAACTATACTTAATTATATTATGCGACCCAATAACAATGATAAGTGGATCACTAATATTATATAAAACCCATGTCGTCTATGCTCTCTCCTTCTCTTCTCTCTTTCTTGCTCGTGCCAAGGCTCGGGAATGGGCTAAAACATTCCAAAAAAGCCTTGAAACCTTTTTAAGTAAACCTCCCCACCGCTGAAGGTTTCAACCTCGGCAGCTCACCCTTGCCAAGTGACGGGTTATTATATATCTCCGAGGCATTATCGTGATTATTAGGAACTTCAAAATTATTGACTAACATTCAGTATTTAACATTTTTGACCCATCGACATGACCGAATTAGGAAGTGTGCTTAACATTAAAGTTATATATAACTTAATTACATTTCTAATGACCTAACTTTCATATTAATTGGGAATTCCTATTAAAAGTTATGCTAATTGCAGCCTAACTGTTTCTGTAGACATTGTGTAAAAGGTTAGATAGGTCCGGTTTCTTAAATGGACCGACTCGTAATGGGCTTGCGCTGATACACGAGCACCAAATGCAACATTCTGGTAACAGGCTAATCTAAATAAAGCACTGACTATTCAATTTCCATCCACATTATCCAGTACACTTAAATGTTCTTAAAAGTTATAAAAAATATTTAGATTAGACGAATCAATCCATAAATATGAAAGATTACAGGGACTGTACATTAATAATATATCACAAGAGTACATATATTAAAAAAATCTATTGATCTCTTCGTTTACATCGGACCACCGAACTGTAGTGCGTTGGGATTCCCGTTCGACGTTCAGAACAAGACCACCACCACCACCGCCACCAGTGGCTTGGCCGGTCTCAGTAGATAAGAACTGCTGGAGCGGGGAATGAAACGCGCGGCCGCCCATGCCCGCAGGCAAACGCCAGATTAACGTGGCGTGTAGTGGTCGTCACATATTAGTAGGTTTGCGTCCTTTTCTAATTAATTAACGACGCCGGTCCTTTTAATTCAGAATCCTGGTCCTTATCACCCGTCAATCTGTCATGCAGACTTGTAGTTGTACTCATTTATTGGGATTTTATAAATACAGACTTTCATAAGAGTGCGTGCATAAAATTATCACTCTTACTGAGCATTATTTTTAAGGGTTTTTTTACACATTAGTCCTTATAAATATAGTGAATTGTCGATTAATCTCTCTATTCTGAGTATTATCTTAAAAATTCTTACAATTATTAATATTTTATAAATAAGTCCACATAATTTATACCCGTCTTAAAAAAAGAATATTATGTTGAATATTCCGTCAATGACATGGAAAAGACTAAAATACACATATCTCTCTCACACACATCCATGGACTAGGGAGGGGGAGGGGGGCCGGAGGGGGAGGGGGGAGGGCGGCCGGCGGGGGAGGGGGAGGTCACAGGGGATGGGGGGAGGGCGGCCGGAGGGGGAGGAGGGGGCCGGAGGACTGGGGAGGGGGAGGGCGGCCGGCGGGGGAGGTCACAGGGGATGGGGGGAGGGCGGCCGGAGGGGGAGGAGGGGGCTGAAGGACTGGGGAGGGGGGAGATAGCAGGGGAGGGGGGCGGAGGTCGGATGGGGAGGGGGAGGGGGAGGGGGGAGGGCGGCCGGAGGTGGAGGGGGAGGGAGGTCACAGTGGATGGGGGGAGGGCGGCCGGAGGGGGAGGTGGAGGGGCCAGGTCGCGTCGGTCGGAGGGGGAGGAGGGGGCCAGAGGACTGGGGAGGGGGAGGGCGGCCGGCGGGGGTGGGGGAGGTCACAGGGGATGGGGGGAGGGCGGCCGGAGGGGGAGGATGGGGCCGGAGGACTGGGGAGGGGGGAGATAGCAGGGGAGGGGGAGGGCGGCCGGAGGGGGAGGTGGAGGGGGAGGTCGCAGGGGATGGGGGAGGGGGGAGGGCGGCCGGAGGGCTGGGGAGGGGGGGAGGCACCCCTCTCTATGTGTCTCTCTCACACTCTCACACTTAACCCAGGGGTAAGTTAGTATTTTCATTACTTTTAGTATAAGGTAACTATAGTTTAGTTAACTGAATGAACGGTAGGGACTTAAACGTGTAATGACTAAGATTATAGGGATCTTTAAGATAATACTCAGAATAGAGGGACTAATCGATAATTCACTATGTTTATAGGGACTAATATGTAAAAAAACCTTATTTTTAAAAATATTTATAAAAATAACCCTACCATCGCTATCACTTATAAGCAAACACCTTATTTACCGTCGTTCACTTTTAATATGAATTAGGGGAAAAGGTTCAACTTTTTAAAATATCTCTCTCTCTCTCTCTCTCTCTCTCTCTCTCTCTCTCAGAGTAACTGCCGTGGTGTGGTCCGCTGGCAACGGACTATGACAAGAACCATATTATTTTAATTGGATAGTTCCTGTAGAAAAAAAAACTCCAGAATGTTAGCGCGTTTTGCATTCTGCATGCAATCTGGTGAACACTTCGCAATTAGTCAAGGTTTACCGTACGTGTTGGTCGTACGTGTCGTGTCATTTTCAACTTGGTATGGTCCGATTCAACACGGTGGCTCGGTGGATGACACGTAGATTGAAAAGCATACGTTGGAAGTGAGACGTGAGAAATTTAATATTTAAAATATGTGAGTGCGTTCTTTAGTTGGTGTGAGATTTTAATCTCAAGTTGAAAAAAGTATAGATGTTTTGTAAGTTTATATATTAGTGGATTGTTAACTTCTCATTTTTAGGAACTTGAGAAAGTTGTGCTATCTCACACACGCACACGCATGTGTCAAGTTGGGCCGATTTAGAAAGTCAATGCCCTCATTTAAAGGGGTGCGACTATTGAGGAATTAAAAGGTCGTGAGAATTCTAATTGACCGAAGAGTCTACAAAAGGGACTCTCCGTCTAACCCTCGAGGACTACGGAACTCTCGCATTCGAGTTTGGTTCTTCTTGTCTCTCTATTTTCTCACTACGCACACAGAAGGTGGACGAGTTCCTGAGGTCGTCTTTGACGTGTGTTCTGTTCTTCATCTTAAGGAGATGGTTACTGTTGTTCTATCCTAGAGGAAGGTCATAGACTCCTTCGCATCAGTATGACGGGGGCGATATCTTCTCTAAAGATAATTTTTTTGGCGACTCGGTTAAGTTTTCTAACCCTCTTTTTCTTGTTCTTTGTTGCATAACCATGCATGTAATTTTCTTTTGGTATTTATATGGATCTTGACCTTGTATGTGTGATGAAACAATCTTTACAGATTATACCTGGGGTGTGTCGATCTGTTTATTATCTTTGATTGCATCCCGCTTCTATTTTGTAACAGCCTCTCCCCCTCCCCTCTCCCAGATGGCCCCTCTTGGTCCTCTAACTATATGCAGCCCTCCTTTCTCTCTCCTCCCACCCCGGCAGCCCTCCCTTCCCCTCTCCCAAGAGGCCCCTCTATCCCTCTGTAGCCCCCCTCTCTCCCACCCATCCTGTCGAGCAACGCCTCACCTAGGGACGGCGACGCTGCATGATCTACACCTAGCCATGGACGACGCCTCCGGCCTCTCACCTCCCCCCGTGACAGCACCTGCCATTACTGACCTAGCCTACCACCTCGCCCTACGACAACACCGACCATCATTAGCGCTATCATCGAAAGCTGCTTCTAGCATATCTAGATCTCTCATCGACCAACCTCGTGCCATTGCTGTCACGGTCGCCATTGTTGTCACTACCACCATCGACCAACGGCGACAGGATTTCCCAGATAGTGTGCGTGCCACATGCCAGCCATGCCGATCGTGGCCCTGACGCTTCGAAAAACCTTCCTCTCAGTGCATCAGGTAGATCATGCCATTTTTTGTGTATTTCTTTAAAAAAAGCATACACTTTTGCCCGCCCATGAATTTTTGGGCATCTAAGGTGCCCACCAACAGAGGAACGTTGCCAACAGGGTGACATAATATAATCGGATGTCCATCTCTTTAAAAAAGTTCTCAAAATCTTTAAATCTTAAAAAAAATCATTGAATTAATTAACATTTTAAAAAATATATTATGTCTTCTATATATTTTAGAAAATATTTTCTTCTCTCAATACTCTTATTTTTCCATAAATATCACTATCTCTCTCTCTCTCCCTCGGTAGATTGTTCAAAAGATTTTTAGTCATTTTATCACACTAGTTTAGATTTTTTTTAATTGAGAGAACATGGATACAGAGGAGAAGATAGGGGAGGGGAGAACTTACTAACTAGGGGGGCTTAGAGGCGCCTATACATACTCACCACTTGGCATGAACGAGGGACAGTCTTGGCGAAAAAATCTTGCCCCTCCTTCAAGAGGCGGGGATTGAATCCACGCCCACCTTCTTGGGAGGAGGTGGGTTGTCCTTTGCGGCATCATTGCGCGAACATTAACCTTAATCGTAGTTAAGTCAAGTATGGTAGATGTCCTCCCTTATAGGGTGTTTGGGAACAATTTTTTTTAAAAAAAATCTTTCTCCTTAAAAAATTATGTTGTGTCAATTTTTAATTTAAATTTTAAAATTAAAAAATGATGTTATCTGTTTGGTAAAAGCATCGTAAATTTTAAAATTGTTATAAACTTGTTTGGGAGAGAAAGAGAGGAGGCCGGAGGGGGCGAGTCGCCGGCGCCGGCTTCGTCGAGAAGGACCGCGGAGCCCCCTCCCACTTCGCCACGGCCACGGCTTCGTCTTCTCCTCCGCTCCCGCCCGCGAAGCACCGAGGCGCCCGGCGATGCGGTCGGCGAACACCAGCAAGAAGGGAGGCAACGAGCCCAGCTCGTAGATGCGCCCCTCCCGCCGCTGCACCTCCATCCACAGCTCGATATGCCGGGTGGAGAGGGGGATTTCTGCAGCCCATTCAAAGAGCAGCCCAACTAGGCCCGGCAGGGCCCAATGAGGCCAAGATCACCCAAGTGACAGCCCACAGGGCCCACTTAGGGAAGAAAGCCCAATAAACAGCGCTCGAGGAAACAACCCTCCTAGGCGGCCTCAAGGGTCGGAGGGCCCGAGCATCGGTCAGGTCACGAGAAAGACCCGCGCCCTAGCCATCTCTCCGCCTGGGAGAAGGAGGCGTAGGCTAGCCTATCCGACCCATCTTTTACCGAGCTAAGCCTATCGCCCGGATAGGGCTGGCCCCTCTGAGCTCGGAACGACTGACGAATGCTTATCTTTGCAGCCGTTAAGAGTCCGCAGCAGGCAGGAATTCAGGAAGGCAAGGGACTTCTTCTTCCCCACGATGATAACGCTCCCACGATAAGGCCATAAAAACCCACGATGAGGACGTAACCCCCACCTGAAACCCCTCGGCTGGCAGGACTCCAAGAGACGTCGTACTATTTAAACCAGGGATACCCTCCGGCTAAAGGTAAGCGAAGAAAGGCAATCATACGCCCAAAACTCCTGAGCAAGAACCGCTTCACCCTTCTGGTGGAGAGGGATCTCGCGCACAAGCTCTCTCCTCCCTACTATTGCTCCCACCATAGCTCCACTGACTTAAGCATCGGAGGGTTTGCCCCAGGGATTCCCCCTGGGCCCTCTGATCCGTTTCCCTGTCTTGCAGTTCATGATCTGGTGATCCTCAGCCCGCTCAGGACCAGCGCGAGATCACGCCACTTCATCTGGCGCCGTCTGTGGGAAACGCATGAAAAGCCAGTATGGTGCGAAGGACCTCAGGGAGGAGGTCCGTCGGCGACAGGGGTAAGGTCGTGGTAGCGGCGGGGGATGGCCCTTCTAGGGCCTCACAGAACCCTCCCTTTAACGCCAGCGTCCCCGCCGACGGACCGCCACACCCTCCTGCGGCGGTAGGGCTACCCCCCAACGGTGGCGCCGAAGCCTTCCAAGCCCTCAACGCGAAACTGGATATCCTTGTGGAACTCATGAAGAACCAGGCGGCTAGGGATGGAAGGTCCCACACTCCGTCAGGGAGCCCTCCCCGTGAAAATATGTCCCAGCACACCACCGGAGGTCGCTTCACTCTCCGCGGCCAACAGCTCATCCGCAACAGGATTGGAGGACCCTCGCAGGCTCCGCCTCCGGAGCAAGAGGCTTCCTCCACGCCAAGAAGGGGAAAATTGGGGGCGCGGCGTCCAAACCCGGAAACTGACGTTCCCGGAGATCGCCAAGACGCTCCCCCCAGCCCCACGGCACGACAGCAACCAGAACTATCCCTCCGGCTACGAGTTTTTGAGAGACGCTTCGCAGAACAGGAGCGCGCCCTCCGCGCCCTGCAGAAAACCTCTTTCCCGAAGGATGAGGAGAAATCCCCGTTCTCCGAGTATATCTTGAAGGCAGAGGTATCTCCCAGAACCTCCATTCCGAACTTCAAGCTCTACTATGGCCAGGGCGACCCGGCCGATCATTACGACAGCTTCGACGCTCTGATGACCCTGCACGGAGTGTCCGACGCCATCAAGTGCCGAGCCTTCGTGACCACCCTGGTCCAAGGCGCTCAAGCATGGTTCCGGGCCCTTGCCCCCGGGTCCATCCGAGACTTCAAGCAATTTGGGCGAGTCTTCAAAGAGAGTTTCGCCGGAAGTGCCCCCCCAAGGTCGGTAGCGGGGCTTCTGGCCCTCAAACAGGCGCAAGGGGAAAGACTCCGGGCTTATATTCACCGATTCAAATCGGAAGCCCTGAGAATCCCCCGCCTGGACGTGGCCTCAACCACAACCGCACTGACTGGGGGCACCCGGGATGAGAATCTCCGCCGCGAACTTGTCCTCGACCCTCCCTCGACCCTTGCCGAGCTAGTGACTCTGGCACTGTGCCACGCCGAGTGCGAAGAAGTGCTCAGCGCTTGCCGAGACGCAACCGGTTCGGTCGGGAGGGAGACAAGAAGCGGGCTTCCGAGCCAAATTCAAGCTCGGGAAAGAAGCGAGACCGTGATGGGGAGCGCAAGCGGAAGTACGAGCATTACACCCCACTAGCTACCCCGGTCTATGAGATTTATGAAGACATCAAAGACTCAGGACTCCTCCGCCAGCCCGAGCCGATGAGGTCGAAGAACTGCAATCGCGACAGGTATTGCTTGTTCCATAGCGATCACGGGCACCACACCGGTGACTGCCACCAGCTCCAGGACGAGATCGAGCGCCTCATCCGTCAGGGGCACCTGGCTCGGTTCACAGCCGAGCGTAAGGAAGATCGAGGCGCCGCAGAGGAGATCGACAACGCCCCCCGAGGGGTCCACATCAACGTCATCTCTGGAGGGACAGCATCAGGAGGCGACAGCAGCCGAGGAAGGAAGCGTCATGCCGAGCGGGCGAGCCGAGCCCCAGGTCATAATCTTCTCCGACCGAGATCTGGAAGGGCTTAGCACCCCGCATGACGACGCCCTCGTAATCTCGGCCACAATAAACCATTGTAACGTAGATAGGATTCTAGTTAACAATGGGAGTGCCCCTGATGTGTTGTCTTATGACTATTTCCTTAAGATGGGGGAAGATCCATCCAAGCTCCGCCCGGTCCGAACCCCCCTCTGCGGGTTTAATGGCCTGGCCACTTACCCCGAGGGAGCCCTAAGCCTACCGGTTACCCTCGGCACCCCACCCAGAACCGTTACGGTCATGGTGGACTTCATAGTGATTAATGGTATGATAGCGTACAACGCCATCTTCGGCCGGGGAATCCTCAGCCGAATAAAGGCCGTACCGTCTACCTATCACCAAAAAATGAAGTTCCCCACCAAAAATGGGTTGTGGGAAGTCCGAGGTAACCAAGCCGCGGCCAGAAGGTGCTACAATATCTCGGTGGAAGCCACAAGGCCGGACGGGAAAGATAAGTGTCCTCGGGGAGTCGAGGATAAAACCGCAACCACCAAGCCTGGTGGCGAATTACTGACGATTTTCCTGAATGATGACCCGACCCTAGGAGTAAGGATCGGAGCCGACCTACCGCCCAAGGGTCAGCATCAATATAAAGAATTCCTTTCTGAGTACATCCGAGTCTTCGCTTGGTCCGATGATCAACTGTCTGGAATACCAGACGAGACCGTGATGCACAAGCTCAACCTCGACCCAGCCGTGAAGCCCGTACAGCAACGCAGAAGGAAGCATGCACCAGAGAAACAGACGATCATCAAGGCGCAGGTCACCAAGGGACAAGAGACTAGCCTTTTTAGACCGGTCCTGTACCCGACGTGGTTAGCCAACGTCGTCCTGGTACCTAAAGCTTCGGGCAAATAGCGGATGTGTGTGGACTTCACCGATCTGAATAAGGCCACTCCTAAGGACTACTATCCATTACGGAGCATCGACCAATTGGTTGACTCAACCTCGGGCAACGAGATACTCAGCTTCCTAGACGCCTATTCAGGTTATCATCAGATCAGAATGGATCCAGAAGATATCGAGAAGACCGCCTTCATCACCGACTACGGCGTATACTGCTACACCCGGATGCCTTTCGGGTTGAAGAACGTTGGAGCTATGTATCAAAGGCTGGTCAATCACATGTTCGAGGAGCAGTTAGGTCGGAACGTCGAGGCTTACATTGAGAACATGCTCGTCAAGACCCCCAAGGCCCAAGATCACTTCACCGACCTCGCCGAAACCTTCGGCACCCTCCTGAAGTACAACATGAAGCTCAATCCTGCCAAGTGCGCCTTCGGAGTAAGATCTGGGAAGTTCCTGGGTTTCCTGGTCACTCAACGCGGGATCGAAGCCAACCCCGACAAGGTCCAGGCCATCCTGGACATGCGCCTGCCCACTTGCGTCAAGGACGTCCAGCGCCTAACTGGGCGTGTCGTCGCTCTCAGCCGCTTCCTGTCCCGTGCGGCCGAACGATGCTTGCCCTTCTTCAAACTTTTGAGGGGGGCCAAATTGGCATCTGCTACGTTCGCATGGGATGAGGAATGCCAGAGAGCGTTCGCCGAGCTAAAGGAGTTCCTGGCCTCGCCCCCGGTGCTCTCTAAGCCCGTTCCGGGCGAAGTCTTGCTGCTCTATCTCTCGGCAACACCATCCACAGTTAGCTCGGTCCTGGTCAGAAATGACTCGGGAATCGAGAGGCCGGTCTACTACACCAGCAAGGTGCTCAACGAGGCTGAAAGGAGGTACCCCGCAGCCGAGAAACTCGTGCTAGCGTTGGTTACCTCCGCCAAGCGCCTCCGACCCTATTTCCAAGGGCACCCCATCACCGTGCTAACCGGCGAACCATTGAAGAAGATTCTAGCCCACCCCGAAGCTTCAGGGTGACTCGTCAAATGGGCAATCATGCTTGGGGCATACGATATCTCGTACCACCCGCGCTCGGCTATGAAAGGCCAAGCGCTAGCCGACTTCATCGCCGAGAGCACCATCCGGACTAAAGAGAGATCTCCGTCCGTGCCCAGGCTGACCTGAGAACTGTTCGTCGACGGATCTTCCAACTCGGTCGGTAGTGGTGCATGGATCCTCCTGAGGTCTCCCGAAGGAGTAGAACTACAGTACGCCTTGAAATTCAGCTTTCAGGCGTCCAACATCGCTTCCGAGTACGATGCCCTTATCTCGGGAGCTCGCATGGCTCGACGGTTGGGGGCTGAGCGAGTCAAAATCCACACCGACTCCCAGCTAGTCGCTAGCCAAGTCAACGGCGAATACGAAGCTCGAGAGGCCCCAATGGTCAAATACCTCCAGCTGGTCAGAGACCTGGCCCAACAGTTCGAGGGATTCGAGGTAGTCCGAATAGCTCGGGAGGAAAACTCCTGAGCGGATGCCCTCTCTCGATTAGCCTCCTCTCTCGACCCTGAAGGTACCCGATCAGTCCTCCTTGAAGAGCTAGAGCACCCGAGCATTGACTCGGAGCTCCTGGCCGTTGACTCGGCCCTTCCAAGCGACTGGCGCTCCCCCTACCTGTCTTGGCTCCAGGACTCCCGAGAGCCCTCCGACCCTCGGGAGGCACGCCGAATGAAGTATCAAGCCCGGCGCTTCGTCATCCTCAACGACACTCTCTACCGGAGGTCCTTCTCTGGTCCCCTCCCGAAGTGTCTCGGCCCCGACGAGGCCAACCGAACCATCCAAGAGACTCATGAAGGCCTGTGCGGAGCGCATTCAGGAGGAAGGTCTCTAGGCATGATCCTGCTACGGCAGGGGTACTGGTGGCCAACCTTGCAGCGCGACTGCACGGCTCACGTACATCAGTGCGACCGATGCTAGCGATTCGACCACTTGGTCCATCAGCCGGCTACGGAGCTCATCACCCTTACCGAGCCCTATCCCTTCGCTCGGTGGGGGATCGACATTCTCGGGCCGTTCCCTACGGCTCAGTCCCAGAAGAAGTTCATTGACGCGGCGGCGACGTGGGAATGGATCGACGGCACTACGGGACGCGAACAGGACGGAAACAGATAACTGCTATCTCACACAGCTCGGCCTCACGCCGGACGGTCTCACACCGGGCGACACTCGGATCTCACAAAAATGAGAAAGGAGGGAAGGGAGATGAACAAAGGGGCAAAGGCTCCTTCAACTCAATTCTTTCTTGCATACAACATATCATACGTAACACACCTTAGCCTCCTTATATAGGGAAGGAAGCTATAACAGCAAGACCCTCTAACTTCTACTAATTATGTTCATACCCTTAGCCTAACAAGACAAACCCACCAACCAATATTTGACTTGTGGGTTTTAATCAAATAAAATATAAAAATTACACACATGTTATTTTGACTTAGACTAGCCTAATAAGACGGAATTAAAAATACATGTAGGAATACATGTATACATACACACAAATACATATACTCAATACGCAATATAACTACCGTAGCCGTAAGCCGAGTCTTCAGGAAGGATCTCCGAGCCATAAGCTCAGTGCAGTGGCGGTGCGGTGTCGGCTCCGAGTAGTGGGCCCGGTAGTGGACCCGGACCCGGTGGCGTCCCCACCAACCCTCCCGGGGCGGCTGGAACTCGACTCCGTCGAGTAAGGGGGGACACTGCTGTGGTAGTACTCCAGCAGATCTGGATCGAGACGCTGGAGATCTTTCCGGCTGATCTAGGAATCATCAGAAGGTGGACGGTCCCGCCAGCGGACAAGGTAGCGCTGGTACACCCTGCTCCGTGTAGTGGTCACCTGCTCATCCAGTATCCTCTCAATGTGCTCGCGCGGAACTCTCAAGGCTGTGGGACGCACAGGGGTGGGCTCACTCTCAAGGGGAGGAGAATGCTCAAAAGGGTCTCTAGGAATCGCTGTGGGTTCCTTGTAGGCCACTAGGTCTGCCACATTAAAGGTCGAGCTAATCCCATATTCGGGAGGTAAGTCCACAACATAAGTATTGGAGCCAATCTTCCGTAAAATTGGGAATGGTCCATCACTACGGGCTTACAACTTCTTAAAGGCTCCCGAAGGGAGTCGTTCGGGTCGAACCCGTATCATAACCATGTCACCTTCTTGGAATTCATGGTGACGCCTATGCGAATCAGCCAATTTTTTATAAGTCTCATTACTGAAGTTGCTTTGCTTGCTAATTGACTCATGTAGACCTTTGACATGTTGTGTAAACTCCTCAACTGACTTAGATATCCTAGACTCGAGGGGAAGGGGAATGAGATCCACAGGTTTCCTAAGTTTGTAGCCATGCATGACCTCAAATGGGCTCATGCCTATGGACCTATTGATGGAGCTGTTGTATGTAAATTCGACTCTGGGCAAAAGAAGATCCCAAGTGCCAGAATGTTCCCCTACAAGACATCTCAACATATTACCTAAGCTCCTATTGACGACCTCGGTTTGCCCATCAGTTTGGGGATGATAGGCAGTGGAAAATTTCAGTTTGGTGCCAACTAGGTGCCAAAGTGTCTTCCAAAAATAACTAGTGAAGCGGACATCCCGGTCAGACACGATGGTTTGGGGGAGACCATGCAGACGCATGACTTCATCAAAGAATAAATGGGCTACTCTAAATGCATCAGATGTTTTGGAACATGCAATGAAGTGGGCCATCTTAGAGAACCTATCAACGACAACAAAGATAGAATCATGCTTGTGAGTAGTGCGTGGTAACCCAAGGATAAAATCCATACTCACATCAACCCATGGTCGATCAGGAACGGGGAGAGGAGTGTAGAGACCAGTGTTCTGTTTGACCTGTTTGGCCATGGTGCATGTCCTACACTGGGCTACAATCTTGGCCACATCTTTCTTCAGGCCAGGCCCATAAAAGTGCTCCTCCACAGAATGGATAGTGTTGTTGCGGCCAAAGTGACCAGCAAGACCTCCAGCATGCATCTCCCAAATCAGGAAGTCCCGAACAGAAGTCCTCGGGACACAGAGTTGTTGCCCTCGAAATAGAAAACCATCCTGGAGTAGATAGTAAGAAAAGACTGTCGAGGGTCCAGCAGACAGAGCAGAGTAGGCAGGGCCAAAATCAGGACACTCTCCATAGAGTTCCTTCATGCGGTCAAATCCGGTGACCTCTACCCGAACAGTGGAGAGAAGGGAGACCCTTCGACTCAAGGCGTCGGCCACCTTATTGTCCTTTCCAGCCTTATGTTTTAGGACAAAGGTGAAGGACTGGAGGAATTCTACCCACCGACCATGCCTAGGGTTTAAACCCTTCTGAGAGTTAAGGAATTTCAAATCCTCGTGGTCCGAGTATAAGACAAACTCATGTGGTAAGAGATAGTGTCTCCAGTGTTTGAGGGCTTGGACCACGGCATAAAACTCCTTATCATATGTGGAGTATCGAAGCTTTGCATCAGAAAGCTTCTCACTGAAATAAGCCACAGGGTGGCTCTCCTGACTAAGCACCCCACCTATTCCTACGCCAGATGCATCACAGGAAATCTCAAAGACTTTGGAAAAGTCTGGTAGGCGGAGGACAGGGGTTATGGTCATAAGCTCCTTTATGGCTAGAAAAGCCTGGGAGGCGACTTTGGTCCACTCAAAATTCCCCTTACAGATGCAATCCGTAATGGGTGCCATAATGGTGCTAAATCCTTGGATGAAGCGTCTGTAGAAGGTGGATAGCCCGTGGAAACTACGAACGTCATGGACATTCTGGGGCTCCGGCCAGTCTACTATAGCTCGGACCTTTGATGGGTCCACAGACACTCCTTGACTAGAAACCACAAATCCAAGGAAAGTGACCCGGTCTGTCATGAATTCACATTTCTTGAGATTGGCAAACAGGGTTTCTCTCCTCAAAGTCTCGTAGACTTCCCTCAAATGATGGATGTGGTCCTGAGGGTTGTGGCTGTAGATGAGAATGTCGTCAAAGTAGACGACAACAAAGTGACCAATGAGGGGTCGAAGGGTTTCCGTCATAAGCCGCATGAATGTGCTGGGGGCATTGGATAGCCCAAACGGCATGACGAGCCACTCATACAGACCTTCTTTGGTTTTGAAGGCTGTCTTCCACTCGTCCCCTGGTCGAATCCGGACCTGGTGGTAGCCACTTTTCAAGTCAATCTTGGAAAAGATAGTGGCTCCACTCATCATGTCAAGCATGTCATCAAGACGGGGAATGTGAAACATATACTTGACAGTGATCTTATTGATGGCGCAGCTGTCAACACACATCCGCCAGGTGCCATCCTTCTTGGGTGTGAGCAAGGCAGGGACCGCACATGGTCTCTTGCTCACCCTGAGGAAACCTTTGTGGATAAGGTCCTCGACAATCCTTTGGAGCTCAGCATGCTCCATGGGGTTCAACCTGTAGTGGAGAAGGTTGGGTAGGGTGGACCCAGGGACAAGATCAATGGCGTGTTGAACATCACGCATGGGAGGGAGTGTTGAAGGTAAGTCTTCCGGGAAGATATCTTGGAAGTCCTGCAGGGTTGTCTGGACTTCAGGTGGGATGGAGACTTGGGACTCCTCAGGGGTAATGGTGACGACAACAGCCCAAACAGGGGCACCCTCGGCAACCTCTCTATTCATCTCACGAACACCTATGAAGTTAAGGATCCTAATCGGGTCATGGTTAACCTTAGGGGCCTTAGGGATGGATAGGACAGGTGTAGGAGATGAGGGAATGGGAAGCTTCCCTTTGGTGGGGGTTGGGGCATTCTCCTGAATTTTGGGGGATGCAGCGGGTGTGGAGGTAGGACTCTTTCCCGTGACCACCTTTGGGGGTGTTGGGAGCAACTAAATCCTCTTCCCATTGTGGGAGAAGGAACACTCATTACCGACCGAATGTAGTAAGGTCTACATCGTAGATCCATGGCCGTCCTAGGATGATGCTCCAGACCTTCATAGGCACTACATCGCATAGGATTTGTCCTTGGTAGGACTGAAACTGGATGGGAATGACACATGTAGTGGTGACTGGGATAGACGTGTCGTCAACCCAAGCCACGTTGTATGGCCTCGGATGAGGATGGGTAGGTAGACCTAGACGGGATACAAAGCCTGAAGAGACTGCATTGATACAGCTACAGTTGTCAAAGATCACCTTGCAGGGTTGAGTTTTGACCATGATGTAGGTTTGAAAGATGGAGATTCGATGTCAGTCGTCCTCCTGTAGGTGTGCGAGGATGCAGCGAACTACACCTAGTCTTCCCTGGTTTGAACTTTCGGCAATGTCCCCCACTTGCATGTACTCGACATGCGTTCCATCCTACCCTGCATCTAATTCCTCAAACTGGGCAATGAGATCAGGGTCAGGTTCATATCTCTTAAGGGTTTCTCCTTCCTGAAGTGGAAGCTCCATAGGCTGGGGGTCGGTGATGACCAAGGCTCGGGTGGGGCAATTGGTGGCAATATGCCCTAAGTTATGACACCTGAAGCAGCGGACTCCCGAGACAGGGGCTGGTTGGGAGGTGCTAGGGATGACTCCCTTTCCCTTGTCATCTCTCCTCTCAACTGGTGGAGTATACTCCAGCCTAGGCACAGCAGCGGGTGCAGGTAAGGGGTTCCGTGGGAAAGGAGTAGTGGGGGCAACGGCCCTAAGTGGGGTAGCAGTAGGGACGTAGGAGGTGGAGGGGCCAGCTCTCTCAGTATAGCGGACTATGGGGTTTCGGGGTTCGGGTTGGCGGTAGATGGGAACCCGAGGTGGGACCACCCTTTCAAACCGCTCAACATCTCGTGCAACCTGGTAGGCGTGCTCGAGGGTGTTAACCTCCCGCAAGAATAATTCCCGCTGAATACTCTCGTGCAGGCTAGCCCTAAACCGTGAGAGGGTGACAGAGGCATCCTCCATGACTCGGCTCCGAAGGAAGAAGTCATCAAATTTGGCGATGTACTCGTCCACGGACTTTCCATCTTGGGTGAGTTTCTGTCATTGGTCTAAAAGACGCTGATGGTAGGAAGGTGGCAGATACTTCTCCCTCAATTTCTCCTTCATTTCTTCCCACGTGCTAATAGGCTCCTCCCGTCTCCTGGCTAGGAGATTTTCAACGTTACACCAGTAAGTTTTGGCTTGACCCAGGAGTTTCAATTTGGCAAACCTCACCCTTGTGGCAGGGGTCATGCGTCGATGTCAATCAAAATATTGGTCCATCCTGGTCTCCCACTCAAGGTATGTAGCGGGGTTGAGGGACCCATCAAAACTTGGAGCGTCAATCTTGACGTTCCGTAGGATGATATCTTCATCGCCGTGGTCTCTCTCTCGAGGCGTACGGGCCTCTTGCTCTCTACCTTGGGGAGCCTGATTCGGGCGGGCTTACTCTCTCTCCTCCTTAGGATTGGCTACGGGATCGCCATGGCCATTCACTCGTCCTTCCTCTCCCTTCAGTCGATCCTCTAAGGCTCGGATCCTCTCATCTAGCTCGGCTCGAAGTTGGCCTATGGATTCTTCAAAATGGGTCAGAAGGTTATGCTCGAGCTGAGCCAACATAGCACTCACGCTCTTCTGATCCATGAGTAGCGTTGAAGGGCGCTCTAGACGGCCGGATGAGTTCCTAGACCAACGTGGCATGCACGACCTCGGACCTAGATGATGTAATCCTGGGACCGATAATTAGCAAGCTATAGACCCGAATTTTGTTGGCTAATTGGCAAAGGGCCAATTTGAAGGGACTGGTCAGGGAGAGCTGCTTGTCCGAAGGCGAAGTAGTTGTGGAACTACCTCCTGACAATTAGGGTGCCCTAATGTGACAGTCTAGGGCCTAAGGATGGGTACATACAAGCTCTCGCTTTCCGCCCACAGCGATGCACTCAGGAGACTGGCTGCATGGATCGGGCACTCTCTCACTTCACGCGGCAATTGAAAAGATACTAAATGAGTAAGTGATTCGGAGCACGTACCTAGCTGACTGAGAAGTCAAGCTCCGACCGGAGACGAAGGCGAGCGGGGACGTGCGTGCCCGCACGGCGTCGACGAAGCTTCACCGGTTACAAAAATTCACTCCACGCAGGGAGGTCGCAATTATTACAAAACCACTTTAAAATTTCCCACGCAGGGGAACAAATCACTCCAGACTTTCTCCGTGCAAGGAGACTTAGGGGCACCCATACTCCGTAAGTTATGGACCGTGTGTCGACGGTCGGGTGACTTGGGCACCGATCGAGCCGACGTTGTGGACTTCGGGTGCCACAATTAAAGATATATATATATATATATATATAACTCTCTTTTTGACTTTCTTTTTTTTCTCAACACTTCACCTACTTTCATTCACACATTTTTTTTCTTTCAAACTCTTTTTTTTTCAAACCTTTCTGCGTGCTCTTCACGCGGCTGGTGGTCAGCCTGGGCGGCGGCCCACGCGGGAGGGTGACCAGACCGGCAGGCGAGGGGGTCTGCTGGGGGGGGGCGCGTAGGAGCTTGGGCGCACAGGGGCGCGCAGGCGGGCGCACAGGCGGGCAGGGCGGTGCACGCGCCGGGCGGGCGCGGGGCGCGCGTCGGGCGGGCGCGGGCAGTCCTGGCGAGGGTCCGGGCGGGCGCGAGCCTGTGCGAGGGTCCGGGCGCGGGTGCGGCCGGGTGGGGCGTGCTGGCGCGGGGCCGGGTGGCGCGCACCGCGGGCCGGGCGGGGTTCGCCTGTGGGCGCGCTGGGCGGTGGCGACGGGCGCAGCGGGCGGCGGGCGGCGGGAGGCACCGGGCGCGGTGTGGCTGGCAAACCGTTGCGGCGGTTGGCGTTTTTAAAGGGGGGGGCACGGGCGACGAGGCCGACGCCCCTTGTGAATGCACTTTCTGTTGTTTTTTTTCTTTTAAGAGAGAGGGGGAAACAGAGAGAGAGAGAGAGAGTACAGAGAGGGAAAAAAGAGAGAGAGAGAGAAACAGAAAGAGAGAAATGGGGAGAGAGAGAAAGAACGCAGTAGGAAAATTTTTTTTCTTTTGCTTAAAAATTTTTTTTCCTCTATTTTTTTTTCTCTTAATCACAAATCTTTCTGCTACTCTTCTTTTTTTTGTTTCTCTTTTTTTTTCACTTCTAGCAACTTAGAGAGAGAAAGAAAGATGACGTCGGGGATGTCGAGTCGTCGGAGATGCCGTTGTTGGGCTCTGATACCAATTTGACGCGGCGGCGACGTGGGAATGGATCGACGACACTCCGGGATGCGAACAGGACGGGAACAGATAACTGCTATCTCACACAGCTCGGCCTCACGCCGGACGGTCTCACACCGGGCGACACTCGGATCTCACAAAAATGAGAAAGGAGGGAAGGGAGATGAACAAAGGGGCAAAGGCTCCTTCAACTCAATTCTTTCTTTCATACAACATATCATACGTAACACACCTTAGCCTCCTTATATAGGGAAGGAAGCTATAACAACAAGACCCTCTAACTTCTACTAATTATGTTCATACCCTTAGCCTAACAAGACAAACCCACCTACCAATATTTGACTTGTGGGTTTTAATCAAATAAAATATAAAAATTACACACATGTTATTTTGACTTAGACTAGCCTAATAAGACGGAAGTAAAAATATATGTAGGAATACATGTATACATACACACAAATACATATACTCAATACGCAATATAACTACCGTAGCCATAAGCCGAGTCTTCAAGAAGGATCTCCGAGTCATAAGCTCGGTGCAGTGGCGGTGCGGCGTCGGCTCCGAGTAGTGGGCCCGGTAGTGGACCCGGACCCGGTGGTGTCCCCACCATTCATCATCGTCGCCATCGACTACTTCACCAAATGGGTCGAGGCCGAAGTCACGGCGAGGATCACCGAGACAGTTGTCTGGAGTTTCGTATGGAAGTCGATCATTTGTCGCTTCGGCATCCCCCGAGTGATAGTGAGCGACAACGGTCGGTAATTCGATTCTCGTTATTTCCGAGACAGATGCGCCGACCTAAACATTCGCAACCACTTCACTTCGGTCGCCCACCCTCAGGCCAATGGGCTGGTCGAAAATGCCAATAAGACTATCTTAAAAGGCATAAAGACCAGACTCGGCAAGGCCAAGGGTAGCTGGCTTGAGGAACTGCCCAGCGTACCTTGGTCACACCGAACGACTCCCAGAACGGCAACCAGTGAAAGTCCTTTCCAGCTGGTGTATGGCACTGAGGCCGTCATTCCGTTAGAGGTTGCCAACCCGTCTCTCCGAGTCATCCGCTACTCGCCCGAGGCAAACGAACAAAAGTTACTCAAGAACCTCGACCTGACTGATGAACTCCGAGAGATCGCCAGTATCTGAGCTACGGAGTACCAACGCCGCCTCACGCGATACTACAACGCCAAAGTCCGAAACATGCACTTTCAACCGGGAGACTTCGTCCTCAGGAAAGCCGAAGCCTCTCGACCACTAGAGGCGGCGGGCAAGCTATCCCCTAACTGGGAAGGCCCCTACCGAGTGGTCGAGACACTCGGGAAAGGTGCGTACAGGCTAGCTACAACGGAAGGGGAACCGATCCCTCGGACGTGGAACGCAGCCGCACTACGCAAATTCTACTTTTAAAGTTGTGCAAACAATTTGAGGGAAATAAAACTCTTCTTTTCATTCAATTGTTGGTACATCAGAAAGGCAAAAGCCAGTACATTGCATAGTAAAAAGTAAAAAATCCATCTAGCACCACGGCAAGAGGCCATCGCTTGGCCGACTCGGTCTTGATCTCCTTGCGTCCAGCCACTGACTCTACCTCGCGCAGAAACTGGCTCGGTCAAAGGGCGATCGACCTAGTTGGCTCGGGTGGCCCGTGACAAAGGTGACAGAGGGATTAAAAAGAAGGAAGGCTACCTTCCAAGTTGAACTTGGAAGAGGAAGAGGGAAGGAATGCGCAGGAAGCCCCCCCAACCTGCCAACTCTTTGGAGCACACGGAGAGTGCAGGCACCCTCCGAAGAGTGAAAGAAAGGAAGAGCGGGAGAGGGAAAAAGATGATGCTAGAAAGAAAAAGAAACCAGCGGAGCTGGATGAGGAGGCAGGGGAAGGCCCGGAGGGGATGGGCATCACGGATGCCCCCATCCGTCCTCCATCTCGCCCCCCTGGGAGCGTCGCCACAACTGATAAAGGGTAAACGGAGTGCCTCCGCACGTCGAACCCTCTCTAGATCCGCACGATGACCATCGGACACGTTTCAACCTCGCGCGACGACCATTGGACCTGCTCAACAGCCCAAGGCAGCAAGAACTCTCTGCTCCTCCATCACCGGTAGCGTCATCTTCCGAAGGATCCTCCATGCTCCGAATGCAACGGCACAGCGCAACGTGGAGAAGGGGCGAGGAAAGACTGTTAGCAAAAATCCTAAGCGGTGGAGAGGAAGAGACGCCCTTCGGTCTTTTTATAAGGCTAAGGGAGGCTACTTGCCTTAAATGACTCCCCCCTCGAAAACACGCCAAAGGATTTTTCCCCTCTGAACGGTCACCTCAAATCCCTCATTTTCCGCCTCTGCGGGATACACGAAGCGGCCTGGCATTCAAAGCGTGAGAAAACGGAAGGACACCCTGTCAAGAATCCATCCAACCAGCGTGCGAAAACCACACAGGACGTATCGGCACTTTCCAACTACTACCGATACGCTAACCAAATTACGGCAAGGAACACAAGAAGCAAGTAAGTCATTTATTACCCCACAAAAAGAAAATATTTCTTTTTTTTCAGAAAAGTAAAAGAGACAAACAGAGAAAGAGGCAAAATAAGGTAAAATACATCAGGCCTCGGGCCCACTTTGAAGCTCGGGAACGGCAGGTGTGGGTATTTCACCCCCGGCACCCTCGGTGACGGCCGACCCAGGCACTGACCTCACCTGTGCGAGAACTGCCTCGGTCGCGAGCCCTCCCAAGGTAGCCGGAGTTGGTGACCCCGTCGGAGGAGAGCCCTCTGGATCTTCCCCCCCCCCCCCCCCGACGCAGAAGAGCTAGAAGCCGACTCCTCCGAGTCATAGCACTGACCCGAGGGGAAATCAATCCCAGAGTCTTGCTCCTCGGTGTAATCCACTGCCCGGCGATAACCCTGCTTGAACCCCTTGCGGACGCCTCGGCGAAGCGCTATCTCGTAGTATGGAAGGGCAGCTTCCTGAAGGTCGGCTCGGTAGGTCTCTAAGCCCCTATACTGTTCGATCGCCTCCACCCCGACCTGCCCCATCCTTTCAGCAAGTTTGGCCGACTTCCGCTCCGCCTCGGACGCTCGCTCCTCTGCCTCCGCCATCCGTCTCTCTGCCTCGATCGACTTTCGCTCGGCCCCGACCGCCCGCTCCTCGAGCTCGATCGACTTCCGCTCGGCCTCGGCCGCCCGCTCCTCGAGCTCGATAGACTTCTGTTTGGCCTCGACTGATCGTTTCTCCGCCTCAGCTCGGTCCGCCTCGGCCTCCGAACGACGGCGCTCCGCTGCCTCCGCCCGGTCCAGCAACTCAGCGCGCTCAGCCTCCCAATGGCCGTCTAGCTCGAGATGGTGAAGGCGCTCCTCCTCAAGGAGTTTGTTTTTCCTCTCGAGCGACTCCCGAGTCTTGGCCAGCTGCTCGGTGAACGCTCCGGCTTCCAGCCGGCTCGACCGCGCCAAATCCCTGATCGCGGAGAACTCCCGTTGAAGCCCCTCGTGCGCCTCATTGAGTCGGGCTAGCTTCCTCTCGCACCCTCCGAGAGTCTAGGCGAGATTCGATCGCTCTGACTCCGTCCGGGCGTAGGTCTCCACCATAGTGGCCCCCATCTGGGCCATGATCAAGCCACCCCTCCATGATGACGTCGAGGACCCCGGAAGGAGAATGGCGCCTATCTCCTCCTCTCATCCTCGCGGACACCTCGCGGCAGAGCCTGTACAGATTGTTCGAGATACCGAGCCTCTCCAAGGCCTCCGGCATGGACACCCGATCCGCCCCTGGCACCGCACCGGAAGGCCCGGACCGAGCTGCTGAAACGGTCGCCCCGGGCGCCACCGATGTTTGGGGTTGCGACGCCTCTGTAGGCGAACCCCCAACCTCGACCGACGCAGCAAGCCCGGTCGCCCTGGGCGCCACCGATGTTTGGGGTTGCGACGCCTCCGTAGGCGAACTCCCAACCTCGACCGACGCAGCAAACCCGGTCGCTCCGGGTGCCACTGATGTTTGGGGTTGCGACGCCCTCACAGGCGAACCCCCAACCCCAACTGTCTCGGCCCGCATTTCATTGCCCGAGACATCGCCAACCTCGACCGGCCCCCCAGTCTCGGCCTCGTCTACTTCAGCTCCGGCCCCCTCTGTTCCCACCGAGGGGAGAGCCTGTGAACGCGTCACGTGGTGGACTGAGAGAGAGAGATGGGGTTTCTCCCTCTCTGAGTGATAAAGGGTGAAAGAAATGAGGACAAACAATGAAACGCGCGCTATAGGGGATATGAAAGAACGGTGGACACGTACACCTACAGATGACACTCTAATGGAGACAGAAAGAATTTAGACTGACCGAACTCCGGTACATGGCGGAGATAGGGGTCCGAAGACCCTCTCACGCAAACTGAACCCCTTCCCGGTAGGCGTAACCCACCGTTCCGAGGGCAACTTTTCAGATACCGAATTCAAGCCCTGGGACTCTACGTGATAGAATTGACAGACGGGAAGACACGTAGACTCAGAAATTGTAACGATATATCACTCCCCGAACAGTTACAAAAACAATACGAATAAGAGCACACCACCGCAAGACATTGGTCTTTGCGAGGTTTTAACAACAATATTGCAATATGAGCAGCAATTAATATATGTATATATAGAAACCACCGCGAGACATTGGCCTTACGGGATTTTTAATGCAATATAAATAATAAATAAAAGTATATATATAAACCACCACGAGACATTGGCCTCTGCGGGGTTTTTAATGCATTATAAATAATAAATATAAATATATATACACACCACCACGAGACATTGGCCTCTGCGGGGTTTTTGCTATAACATAGATAATAAATATAAGTATATAAATATATGAACCACCACGAGACTGTGGCCTCTGCGGAGTTTTTACTGTGACATAAATAATAAGTATAAGTATATATATATATATAAACCACCACGAGACTGTGGCCTCTGAGGGGTCTTTAATGCTACATAAATAATATAAATAATAAATATATATATATATATATATATATATGTATGTATAAACCACCACGACGCTGTGGCCTCTGAGGGGTCTTAATGTGACATAAATAATATAAATAATATATATATATATATATATATATATATATATATATATATATAAACCACCACGAGACTGTGACCTCTGAGGGGTCTTTACTATAATATAAGTATATGTGACAGGAAAGGAAAAGGGATCAAATAAACTGTCGCGAGATGTTGATCTCCACGGGGTTTTGAAGCGATGATAGGGGAATGCTGAAATTAAATAGTTAGGAATTAGAAAGTAAAGTGCAGAAAATAAAATGCTGAAATGGAAACGGTCGCGGGAGGTGACCCACCGCACCAATTAGGAGTTAGATATACAGAGAGTAAATCACAGAAACCACCGCGGGGAATAATCCTCCGCGCGGGTGAGGTCAGAGACGGAAGAAGATAACCGATGCGGGAAGTAACTCTCCGCGAGTGTTATTAAAACAAAAGAAAATGAATGAAGCGCGCGTTAGAAGATTGTGATCGCCAGGGACCGAGGGGTCCCGAGTAGATTGATCGCTTTCGCCTTTGACACGGGGTTATGCGGGCTCCAACTTCCTCTTCTTTCGACAGGCCGAAGAAGAGGGCTTTTTAACTGGTTACCCCTACACAAGGAACAAACAGAGAAGAAAACAACTAAATGAAAATGACGGAGGTGTAGTACCAATCCTTAGATAATAAGACGGTAAATAACATAAACGAACACGTACCTGGTTGGTGTGTTTAAAACCCCTTTGGAACTAAAAGGGTGGGAGAATGACATGATGAAATGCACGAACACAAAGACACTCACAAGGGAGGCCCTCTCGAAGAGAAAGGCATGGCACATATGCTAAAGTGATGCATGCAATATAATTAACTTACTGATTAAAACAAGAAAGGCGAGAAAAGCTTATCGGTGGAGACCAGCGACGAGCTTTGAGAAGAGCTTCAATAGCACGAGCACAGAACGACCAAGGAGCTTCAGAGCGGACTTCAGAAACTGCTTAGGCCGAACATAAGAACACACACACACAAGCATATACCTATGAATGATAAATATACTTATGTAAACATATACTTAGACATATTAAAGATATTTAACATATACATAAACACACACATATATAAACATATTCGTAATTTGGTCGAAATAAAAGAACAAGAATTTGAGAAAGAAGGCGAGAAAGAGAGAGAGAACACTCTTTTTTTTGAGATTTTTCTTTACGACTTTAATTATATATATATACACACAGTATATGTATAAGGAAACAAAACATGAGATAGATATATATATAAGTCATATATATATATAAACTATATATACATAGTGGTAAATACTATATAAATACTATATGTTTAATATATATATTATTCATATATAGTATATGAATACCATCTGTAAATAGTATATATATAGTAGATGTATATCAGTACTATATATATGTGAATATAATATACATGGGAGACTAATAAAAAAAATAACAATAATAGTGAAGAATAGAAAGAAAGAGGGAGAGACGGGACAGAGAGACAGAGGGAGGGGGACAGAATAAAGAGGGAGAGAAGAGAGAGTGATAATGAAGGGGGTTAAAAATAAATAAATAAGTAAAAAGGAATGAGAAAAGGAGATCGAGAGAACAGAGAGATGAGAGGGGAGAGAGTGAGAGAAAGAGAGAGGGAAAGAGTGAGAGAAAGGGAGGGAGAGAAAGAGGAATAAAAAAAACAAGAAAAGAGAAAAAGACGGTGAAGGAGAGATCGAGAGGGAGAGAAGGAGTCGCGGAGGAGGTTAAAAAAAATAAAAGAAGTGAAAATAGAGAGAGAGAGAGAGAGAGGACAGAGGGAAGACGAGGGAGAAAGGAAGAGAGAAGACAGGGGAGAGGAGAGAGATCGTAGGAGGGAGAGAGAAAGAGAGAGAGAGGGACGTGGGGGCTTGCGACAGAGAGGGAGGGAGAGAGGAGGTGTGCGAGGTGCACCGACGGCGAGGTGCAGGACGGCGGGGATGCTCGGACGTGGGCGACCGAATGACGACGGCTGTGACGGTGGTGGCGTCGGTGCGGCAGCGTGGGAGCTCGCGGGTGTGGCGGAGGAAGGTGCGGCCGGTGCGGCAGGGTGGCGGTGTGCATGCGCAGGGGCCGGAGGGGGGCTGTGGGTTAGCAGGGAGGTGGCAGCTTCGCGACGGTGACCTAGGTGGAACGGTGGCCGGAGGTGGCGGTGACGGCGGCGGGAACGCGGGTGCGAGGCCGGTGAAGTGGAGGGCGACGACGGCAGTAGCGGCGGACGTGGGTGACGTGGGCGACGGCGCAGTGGAGGTGGGTGGTCGCGGCAGTCGGAGGCGTGCGCGTCGGGATCCTCGAACGGCGATGATGGAGACGGTGTCGGCGGCGTGGGTGTGCAGCGGGCTCGACGGGGAGAGCGGCGGTGGCGTGGGCTCGTGGGGGCTACCGTGAACGAGAGGGGAGACCGGCAGGGGTCACAAGGAGGAAGATGGGGGTGGTTTCGTGGGCATGCAGGTGGGTGGTTGCGGCTGGGCGGTTAGGCTATGGGAGAGGGGAGAGGGGGCGCTGCCGTGGGCATGCATGCAGGGAGGGGGAGGTTCGCTGCGATGGTATGAGGGGCGGGCAGAGAAAATGGAATGAGAGAGGGAGTGCCACGGTGATGGTCGGGGAGGAGAATGTGGGGGGGTTGGCTATGGTGGTGCTGTGAGGGGCGCATGCAAAGGGAGAGTGTGTGTGCGTGCCGTAGGGGAGGGGGTGTGTGCAGTGAGGTGAGAGGGAAAGAAAGAGACGGAGAGGGTTACGTGAGAGAGAGGGAAGAAAATAGAAATAAAAAAAAGAGATGGGGAGAGAATACGATGGGGTAGGGAATATTATTTCTAATTATCTATTATTTTATTTTTTATGCTTGTTTGTTTTTATTTGTTTTGTTTCTTTTATTTTTGCTTCTTTTTATATATATATATTATTTATGGTTATTATATTTTTTTGCTTTTTAATAAATATATTATGTATATACTAATCACTTATATATGTATTTATATTTTATGAAAATAAATTTATTAAAGAAAATCAATTATATTATTTTTACGTCAACACAATTACACACATTTTTTTGGAATTTTAATTTTCTCTTTTTTATTTATTTTATATGTACACATATTTTAATTTTCTCCCTTTCACAAAATAATGCAATTTAACCACAATTACGGAAATCACTCAAATAAAATAACATGTAAGCCACTTCAGGGCATTACGGTATAACATGGGATTTACTCATCGTAACGTCAGAAATGGCGTGTCTACAGCTGCCCCGCCTTGGCATCCACTTTGTAGGGGAAGGACGTATAATGTAATGAAATGAAGTGTATTGGAGTGAAATGGAATGGACTGAAAAGCGGATGCCAAGGTGTGATGAGACACGCTTCTAACATCACGTGATGGGAATCTGTCCGGAGTTTCACAAAGCAACCTTGAGGATGGTTCTCCGAAATCAACGATTGTTTGGATGGTAAACAAACTAGGAAAGACATTGTGTGCGCTGGGGAACGAACAGACTAAAAGGACCAACTTCACAGTGCGGAAGTACCTGGGTCATAAACCTCAGGTTTCACCATTGGGGAGCGGTTACCAGCCATTGTGGACGTGCTACAACCAAGGTGGGTCCGAGGGGAATAAACAGATGACTGGAGACAGATCCAAACAATGGTTTCATCCAGAGAAACGTCCCAAGACAACCTCGGGGAAAGTCAGTACTCAACTCGGAATGGAATATCCCATATTTAAGCAATTAAGCACAGTGGCACACACAATCAAAGTAAGTGAATGATTTTCCATAATGAACTCAAAGTCCTACATGAATGCATGCTGGGTTTAAAAAGAAAAATAAAACAAACTAAAATAGAAACTAGCCAAGGATAATATTGCTAAGCTGTGGAGAGTGGGTCAGGATACCGATCCAATGAGCTGATACTGAGCCGGGGCCCGTTTATCCACGTATCGACTCATCGAACGGAACCATCGTCCCCATTCTATCACAACTTAACGGCATATCCGTACGTCCTAAACTCCTCCGGGATCATCACTGTTTTTGTTGAAGGGGAACTCAAATCCCGGATTCATCCAAGGCGTAAGGTCCTTGGCATGCTCTAATAGTGTAAATATCATATAATACGATGCATGATAAGGGGGGACCACAATGATTGAATGATTAGAGGACAAGACGGGACAATGTGGGACATCGGTGGGACAATGGTACCCCACTCGATAATTAGCATAACAAAACAAGATCACAACTATGCAAGCAAATTATCACACACAACAAAACGAAACTGCCAACACTGTTCCTAGATTCCTTTCCTCACTATAAGTATCACCCCTTTGGCCTTAAGAAAATGCATTCAAGGGCGAGCTAAGGAAGTTGAAGCTTAGGAGGAGATCAAAGTTCGAGATGGAAGGCCAGTCTTCCAATCCCGTGAAGAAAAGTAAGCCCAACAACGAGTGCAAGCGGCTTACTGACTTCGAGGGGCATCTTAGCGGGAGAATCCAATCTCGAATGGTGAGTTAATATTTCTCCTTTTGTGTTTCTGCAAGACCTTCTACGCTCATTTTCGTCTTCTCCACTTTTCTATTTCCAGCCATATCCACTCTTTCCTGACCCGAGGAAGTTTTCAAGGTTGCCATGGCTGTCGAAACTCACTTCGAACATCTCAATTAGTATGAGGGCCATCATCAGAAAGTGGCATCTCCAAAAGCTCGTAACTCATGCCAAACATTACAATGAGATTCACATGGATTGGGCGGCTATGGGTGCACTGGTAGAGCTTTGGCACCCTCAAACACACACGTTCATTTTCCCCACTTTCGAGGCAACTATTCTTCTCGAAGAAGCAGAACTTCTACTTGGCGTGAAGAAATTCCAGAGAAATGGCAAGGTAAAGGTTATGCGCATGCTAAGAAGGGTGACTTCCGAGGAGGTGCTCAGAAGCTTCATGCCGTCCGAAGCCATCAAGGGCATCCAGACTCAGAAGGGAATCCATCTGCAAAAACTTGCAGATTGGGTCATAAATGCTCTTGAAAGGTTGACAAGTGATGATGACCGCATTGAAGGGCTTATGAAGGGATTCACCATCTGCTTAGCAGGTGCTCTCCTATTCCCTCTTACTGACAACATAGTGGAGGAAGATCAGCTAAGCGCCATCTGTGGAATTTGGGAAAGAAAGAGAGTGGGACCTACCATCCTTGCTTATCTCTATAGCGGACTCACGGCTTCCAGTATGGGTAAGCCTCCTTTTAGTTGCGCACTCCTTTTGAATTGCTGGACTGACTTGCATTTCAAATTTAACCATCGTGAGGGAATGTCGTCTATTTCAAGACTCTTCCAACAAAGCCCGCTTCACCATATGGTCAATGTGTTAGGCTCTAGTGGTAGTATAGCAAATCGCGTTCCCTGGCTGAAGAAACGTGAAGACTGGCGGGCTCACTTCAGTACCTTTGAAGAGTATATGTTCACTCGTGCACCGACATGCTTACTCCCATATGAGCTTCTCACGAGGTCTTCTCTTAACATGGAGCTCCAACTTGTTGGCACGTCTGAATTCATCCTTTACAACACGCACCGGTGTCATACTCAGATGGGCCTCCCTCGCCATTCATTCCCACTGCTATCCGAGCTTCCTTTAATCAGGAAAAGGGAGCTGGGCACAGGGGGTGACGCAAGAAATGTGAAGACAATCAAAGCGTCATGGAAGGCCAGCATTGCACTGAGGGCAACAGAATCTGTGAGTGAGGACGAAGAACTGCTGAAAGCTTATGTAATCGAGTTGGGGAAATTGAGGCCTGAGATGCCCAAACCCTAATGTATCTTATCTTGGAATAAATATGGAAACTTTAATGCGTATTTAGATCCTAACTCTCTTCTTTTTTTTTCTCTTTTTTTATTCCCCTTTTCTCTTTTTTTTTTGTTTTTCGCACAAACATCTGCAATAGCCAATGCTAGGTGGTAGCGAACCATTCCGGACAAGAGGCAAAAATCAAGGCAACCAGCATGAGGAGTTGCCCTGAGATGCCCGGGAGCTAAAGATTTCTCTCCGAATGGCTAAGAGAGAGATAAAGCAAGAGATAGTAGAGAGAGAAAAGGTAAAAATAGAGCAGCACAAGAGACGCAGGAGATGGAGCTCTGAGAGAAAGAGCATCCAAACATGGCTCGCTCTGCAGATGGAAGGGGATTAGAGCTCGCAACAGAGGAGCTCCTGGAGTTGGTAGCATCTTCATCGGCAGAGCATAGGGCAGCTCAGCTAGCGGCCTCGACTTCAAGAGCTTCGCGGCCATCAGGGTCGCGAGGGAGACAGGAGGAGGGCGAGGAGCACTGCCGAAGAGCAGGTGGGAACGTATGACGCGACAAAGCGATTGCTACGTCACGGAATTATAAAAGGCCTCCAAGGGACTTCTTACCTTGAGAGAGAGAATAGAAGCGACCAGGAGGGTGGTGAGGGTTAGTGAGTGGCTTGTTCACTCACTCCCTTCTCATGACGGCCACAAACCCTTATATATATGTGCGAGTGAAATAAGTTGGTTTGAACACGGCTGGTTCGCCCTGGATATGTTCCTTCTGCTTTACAGCTCTTCTCTACCACATGGGTTCCCGCGAGATGTACTCGACGAGATGTCTCCTTAAAACACGGGGCGGTGACTCACCATAGCCATGATTTTCAAGGGGATCATCCACGGATTTCAACAATATCGGCCCGTGGTGCTCTTTTCCCACGTGAATGTCCCTTATTTCCTTGTTTGCGCTAAAAGTAGTCGCAATAGGACAAGGGACACGCGGAATCTTTGGACCGAATAGGAGTGGCGGGTCAACAAATGACAACTCTGCTCCATTTACTTCACATGGCAAAGTGGCACGCGAGTGTACCGTGGCCATGACTTTCAAAGGAATCTACCACCAATTTCAACAACGTCGGTCCCTGGTCCTATTTTCCCGTATAAATGTCCCCCACTTTCTTCTTTGCGCTAAAAGTAGTCGCAACGGGACAATAAACACGGGGAATCTTTAGACCGCATGGGGAGGGCAAGTCAACAAATCACGCCTCCGAATTGATCACTCCAGATGGCAGGGTGACATGCGAGAGTAAAGAGAGGGTGACTCGTCGTAAAGGATGTTGCTGGGGTGATGGTGATAGATCCAGATCACCTTCTTTCCAATCCTATAAATATCTCCCCTTTCGCTCGACTTGGAAACACCGGAGTCCTGAAAGCAGACTTGAGGAGTGCAAATTTGTAAGGAAGGGAGGTTGCGAGTGTTGCTCACTTTTTCAGGATGGAGGGTGAATCCAGCTTTAGAGCAGAAGGTGAGTCTTCCCGCTCCTCGAAGAGGAGCAGATCAGGTAGCAGTTCCAGGAGACTCTCAGAAGTCGAAGGACAACTGAGTGAGAGGACCCGATCACAGCTTGTAAGTGGCTTCTTTGATTTCCTTCCTTCATCCTTTTCTTCTCCTTTCTTGCTTAGCAATGTTCCCCTTTTCACTTCTTGTATATGTGCAGAGCATGATGCGCTCGCACATCTCTTGGGAGCTCGTAGTGGCAGCATATCGAGGTCTCCCGGACTTCCAAAAGGCCATGCTAGACGTGATGGGGTTCGGTGCCTTCCTCCGAATCGAGCCGATAAAGCTCGACCTTGCCCTGATCCAAGCATTACATGAAAGATGGGATCCGGTGAGTCGGGCATTCCTGATGCCTTGGGGGCACATGGTGTCCAGTTTGGAAGATATGGTCCGCATTACGGGCCTCAAAGTGGATGGAGAGGCAGTGACCGGCGTCACTTATGCGGATTACCGAGAAGGTGCCCAAAAACTGTTAGGACTGGAACTCGATGGACGGAAGAACCGGTCAGTAGCCAAGACATCGATCATGGAGGTGTTAGGGCTTACTGACATCCGTCCACGGGATGACGAGTCCTTGGAGGAATTTATGGAAAGGGCAGAGAGAGGTGCCCGTGCTGTATACTGTGCAGATGCCAGCAACTGGGAAAGGACCAACATGGACCTGAGGAGGTTCCTCCTCTTTCTGCTGGGTAGGCTGCTACTGGGCTCCAAGGGAGACAACATACACTGCCGCTTCCTGGAGCTGCTCGTAGATTTGGAGAGAGTAGGACAGTACGCCTGGGGAGCTGCCGTGCTGGCACATCTATTTACAGGTCTGTCGCAAAGGACAGGCCGAGAGGTGACAATAAATGGGTTTACGCCCTTCATCCAGGTGAAAGATTATTTTTTTGTGGTTTTCGTTTTATGCTTTTTTCTTGTATTTGTTGATGCCAATGACACATGATGATGTAGCTGTGGAGCTACTATTATATTCCAATGGGGAGAGCTCGACACTGTCGGCCAGTGACGATCCCGTTGGCTAGGCGGTGGCAACCCATCATGAGTACAGCACCATTATCCTACCAGCTGATGGTATCGAGACGGGAGCTGCAAGAGTTCCCTGCAGCGATGGTAGGATACTTTTTTTTTCTCTTTTTTATATGTTTTGTTCATTCTTCTTTTTTTTTTTGTATTTTTGAGTAACTAAGAAGATATGTACAACCCAACATAGGTGAACTGGAGGCCTTACTTGAATATGGTCGATGTCGACCAGCCATGGGTAATTGGAAGCCGTGCCCGATTCGGACGGGACCTCTGGCTTCATTGTTTGAATGAAATTGAGCCACTAAGGCTACGATTAGCCATGAGGACTCTCGGGCTTGCCCAGGAATGGGTGGATATAACCTCCTCACCCAGCGTCGGGAAGAAGACGCGTGGGCCGGCAACCTGCGTTGATTGGAGGGTGCGCTTCCCCGAACAGTATGAAGACTAGCAGCGGGGTGGCACGCTCCTGGAATCACAAGCGCAAGACAGTGAAGATTACCTACGGCTCTATAGGGCAATGTATGCAGAGAGGCTCCAGCTTGGAGGGCTTATAGAGGTAAAAAAAAACACCACTTTTTTGTCTTTTACAATTTCCATTTTTTTTGATTTTTATTTGTGAACTCAAGAGCCATGGCTATAGGATGCCCGTGACACCATAATAACGAACTTACGAGCTCGTTTGGCGAACACGGAGCAAGAGTTAACTGATACCCAAGCGGCTCTGGGTTCATCAGTAAGTGTATATATACATACTCCTGGCATGATTTGAAATTCATGGCGTCAACCATTTAACTGTCACCTCTCGTATGTGTGTACGCAGCGTGCCCAGCTCAACGTAGTTTCATCGGCGATGGGGGCAGACAACGTTTCTTCCAGTCTATGGATTCCCACTTCAGAGTTAGATTCACTACACGAGCAACTTGCTCATGCCACACAGCGGGCTGCGGAAGCAGAAGGGATGCTTTCTGTACAGGTGAGAGCCTCACCATTTAATATCCCTTGTTCAAGCGTTACCAGAAGCCTGAGATGAAACGTCTGGCAGGAGAAAGAAACGGAGGAGGCACTCGCACATGCCACCCAGAAGGAAGCTAGAATAGCCGAGCTAGAAGAGGAACTGCAGCGTCGTCCAGGTGATGACTTTTCTAGGGACGCTATAGAGCTGAGGATCACCCTTCAGCTGGAGAGGGAAGACAGAGCGAGAGAACGTGCTGAGAGGGAAAAGGCCAAGGAAAGAGAAAAGGCCAAGAGGTCGGCCGAGAAAGAGGAGAAGAGGGCCCTGGAGGCCCAATTATTTGAATTGAAGACCAGTCTCGGCCTCGCCGAGCAGTGGCTAAAGGACGGTGAGGAACGCTACCGAAGAGCACGAGAGCGTGGCTTTCGTGTCAGCAGCTTCTTTGGTGCCCCCGCAGATCGGCGCCGGGGAGTAGAGATAGAAAGAGGCCCACAAAGCGGTGGAAGGACCGCATTCCATGATTGGATAGCCCCCTCAAGAGTGTCTCGTCCGGAGGGTGGCGGGACAAGTAATGTGGAGAGAGAAGGTGAAATCTGATGTAATCTCTTTGTTGTTTATTTTTATTTTGAATAGAAGTGAAATAAAGTGTTTTGTGTTTGATTCTCTGCTTCTTCCTGAGCTTTCGAATTCCTGCACACACCTAAGCAAACAAGTCAGTATTTTTGCTCTGACTTGCCCCTTGCTCAATGAACAAACGAGGTTTTGAGCCATCCTTGATAACGAGTCAAGGGACAAGCCTTTATTAACAAAGGCACTGATAAAAGATAATGATGAATGCGACAGACAAGCACACGGATGCAAACGAGAAATTAAAATGAATGATGCATACAAATGTGATCATGCAAAGATGTGATCTTTATTTTTTTTTGTAGGTGTATATTAATTTTTTTGTGTTTTGTTTATTATTATTTTTGGTCTTTTACATTTCCATTTTCTTTGTGCATATACATTTTTCTGCCCCTTTTTTTGGATTTTGGATTTTATCATTTTTTTTGTTTATTTTTGGCTTATTTATTATTTTTTTATTTTTTACTAATGCATGATGACCAACCCATATAACATGTAAGTTGCACGAGGACGAGGGTTTCTTGGTAACCTCCCAGGTATCCTAAGTGCACATCTAGGTTGATTTGGGCCTCTAGACTCCTCGAATGATAATCCCGCCGGCTAAGACTTATCCTGATGACAATACCGTCATGCCATGCTTAGGCTCCCAGTCGCTTCCGACCGCAGGGATTCACCCAAAAAGTGTTCGAGGTAAATGATTTGCCCGACCCAGGTCTATTTCCTCACAACTCTAGATAGTATATAATGGAACACCCTGGAACCCAAACGACCAACCGCGCGACGCTGACCCGGAATCAGACGCCGTCGCACCTATAGGTGACGCGCTTGCATTGGTCTAAGCCCGAGGTTAAACTAAGAAGACATTAAGGTGGTAGATAAAGGTCTTGACCGGCCAGAAACACATAGACTCCTTCATGACAATGGCTTCTGCTTTTCAAAATGGACAACCATATGTTTGTGTTAAAAGGATGTTGCAGGCTTTGGCGAGTTTCGCCCTTCAGGAACTCCATTGAGCCTTCATCTTTAGAGGAAGAAGGAAGAGTATAGGGGGTAAACCTCCTGAGAGGACCAGCAAAACCGTTAACCCGGCGAGCCAGTAGGGGCGCACTTAACTTCCCCTTTGGGGTAACTTCGGACTAACTCTCGAGCATTTACATCTCATGACCCCTTTTGTGTAGAATTTGACTTTCAGTCAAAGGGGTTTCATTTAGTGGAATCAGACACGGTGACGGCCAGGCCTTTCTTTTGACTTTGATTTCCTACTTTTCTTTTTCTGATTCTTTTGATGGATTTTGACATTATGGAATCCCTCTTGGATGCCTGCGGGGACACTGCCCTCTTCTCGTGCTCTGATTCATGCTCGAAGAATTGGATCCTACTCTTACCCTAGGGGTTGTGTTCATGTTTCCCATGCTCAGCGTTTTAAGGGCACCGACTGTCTCATTCGGTCGAGAAGAAGAGAATAAAGATTTGAGCTTTCTTGGAGACCTTTTGAGTGATGCCCTACCATAAGCGATGCTATCAATTTTTTTATAACACAGATGTGTATACATGTTGTCTTCTTTGAGGGGGCATAGGCCGAACTGGCCAGACAGGGGTCTCCACGGTTCTGGCAAACCAAGACCTGAGGCCTACCAAGTCTTAATGGGCCCTATCTTGACATGAAGGTAAGATGCAGTAACTTGATTCCATGGTGGTCTCCAAACATTAGCGTTTTGAATTTTTTATTTTTTTTAGTTTTTCCTTTTTCGTTTTATATACAAATTTTTGTGGTTTACATTATCTTTCATTTTTTGTTGTTTTTGTTTTCAATTTTTTTTTTATCTTTGACAGTATGTACACCTATCTAAGGGTAATACTTCTTAAGGTAAAGCCCATTCCAAGGGTGGGATAACTCAACTCCTTCAACATTGACTAGCCTGTAGGCGTTGCCAAGATGTATAGCCTGAACCACGTATGGTCCTTCCCAATTGGGTTGGAGTTTAGAACGCGGCCCGCCAGGTTTTATAAAAATTCTTTTCACTACCATTTCACCAACTTTGAACTTTCTCTCAATAACCTTCTTCTGGTAAAAACGTGCGAGTCTATTTTGGTAGACGCGAGCATACTCGGCAGCAAGCAGACGTTTCTCGTCTAAGAGTTCCAACTGGGCAAGGAGAGAATCGCGACGTTCATCGAGGGGAAGGTCCTTGTCCAATTGTACTCTCAGAGAGGGAATCAGAATCTCATACGGAACTACTGCCTCCATCCCGTAAGTGAGGGCGAACGGAGTTTGCCCAGTAGGAGTTCGGATTGAAGTGCGATAGGCCCATAGAGCCTCAATAAGCTTCTCTGGACAATCTGCAAATCTATTAGACTCACAGGTTTTCTTTATGATTTTGATCAGTGTTTTATTAGTGGCCTCCGCTTGGCCATTGTCTTGTGGATAATATGGTGATGAATGATGCAAGGTAATTTTATACCTTTGGCAGAGGTCCTGAAGATCCTGAGAGATGAATTGTGGCCCATTGTCGGTGATGATAGTTCTTGGAATGCCGAACCTGGTGATGATGTTCTTCATGATGAACTTGCAGACAGTTGATGCCTTGATTTCCGCATAAGCTTCAGCTTCGGCCCATTTGGTGAAGTACTCCGTTGCAGTAAGGATGAATGATTTTTGTTTAGTAAGGGAGTTAGGATCACCGAGAGGACCGATGATGTCGAATGCCCACATGGAGAAAGGCCATGGAGAGGATACTGGATGGAGAGAGGAAGATGGGGAATAGATCTTATCAGCGTGAAGTTGACACTTGACACACCTACGGACATAGACAGCACAGTCTTCCTCCATGGTGGGCCAGTAAAAACCTTGCCGAAGGATCTTCTTGGCAAGCATTTGGCTATTCACATGGCCACCACACACACCTGAGTGTGCTTCCTCTACACACTTCCAGGACTCATCATCATCAAGACACCTCAGAAGAACACCAGTAAGGCTTCTCTTGTATAGAAATCCTCCAACCAGTGTGTTTATTTTGAAAGAGTGGTAACAAGACCAGGATGAGGTGGAAGATGCCTAGGAGAATTTACAGAGTGAGAAGAAATCAAAGAAAAGAGTGAGGACTAAAGCCTCGAAAGCAGTGTGAGAATGGGGAGATGCCCGAGGCATTTGATGTGGCAAGAATCGAGTCAGACTCGGGATCGGGATTGGGAGGAATTAGAAATTGATGAATTGAGAGGGGCGGATCCGGAAGATTCGGGAGTAAAGGAGGCAAATCAGAGGAGAATGGATCCAGAGGTTCCGAAGGAAGAAAATGGTGAGGGACGTGATGCCCTGGGAAAAGGTATGCAAAAAGGTGATTTAAAGGGATGAAAAGGACAGAGGACACAATGCCACAGAAGAACAAAATGATAAATCGGAAGAAGGAAAGGTCCGGAGACTTCGGACAAATATGAAAAGGAAGAGCGCGATGCCCTTGGAGGGATGGATAACAAGATGAGAAATCCGGAGGTTCCGGAGGGATATAAAAAGGAAGGGTGCGATGCCCTGAGAGAGATGGAGAATGATATGATAAGTCCGGAGGTTCCGGAGGGAGATGAGAGACAGATAAAGATAAGAAATTAAACATGGAGGGGTCCGGAGGTTCCGGACGGGGTGGAATGTGAGGGTAGGATAAAGACAAGGAACTAAACAGAGCGGGGTCCGGAGGTTCCGGACGGGGACGATGATGTGGGATGGATAAAAAGATAGAATTAAATAGGGAAGGGTCCGGAGGTCCCGGACAGGGATGAATATAGGGATCCGGAGATTCCGGACAAGGTGGAAGGTAAGGGTCCGGAGGCTCCGGAAGGGGATGAGAGATGGATAAAGACAGAGGATTAAACATGGAGGGGTCCGGGGGCTCTAGACGAGGATAGAAGGTGGATAAAGACGTGGAATTAAACAGGGAGGGGTCCGGAGGTTCCGGACGAAGATGAATATAGGGGTCCAGAGATTCCGGACGAGGTGGAAGGTAAGGATCCGGAGGTTCCGGAGGGGGTTGAATGTGAGGGTCCAAAGACCCTAGAACAGAGGAAGTGCTTGATTGTGTAGATCTAGATGATGGAAAGTGTCCCCTTAGCTAATAGATTACCCATAAAAAGAAGCTGAATAACAGCATAAGCAGTGATGGAATGGGATATGAAGTAGATGGGCTACAAGATGGCTCCTCAACATGGGATTTCTCGCCCTTAAGTTTCACTTTATGCTTTCCTTTCTTCCTGGTGGATACTCTCTCACAGGACGACCTCTCAACCTTCAACATAACTTCTCGGCCTCTTGGGTTCGCAGACCGATCCCAATGATGTGCCCAAACAGACGGCCTCATCTTTCTCTAACTAATCAGGGGTTTGGGTAAGGGGTCAAGTGGAGGAGTAAGAGGGGTTAGGTTTGAAGTTATAGGGATGGTGGAAGCCTTAAGTGACGGAGGCGAGATGAAGGCAATGGGCTCAACGGGTAATAAAGGTTCAATGAAAGGGATTGTTGGAAAGGTAGGTGAAGGTTGAAACACGACGAACTTCTCCCCTTGCTCGGAAGCAGATGAGGTTGGCTCGGGTGCAAAAATAGATGAACCCTGCTCAGGATTAATCACGGGTTTAGGTAAGGGATCACGTGGAAGAACATGAATAGGTTGGGGACAAGGGGTTATAGGGATGGTGGAGGCCTTAGGTGAGAGCAGTGGAAGGTTACTGGGTTGGAGACAAGGGTTCACTGGAGGCTCAATGGAGGCTGATAGTATGGGGGTTACTTGTGTAGTTAGAGGGGTAACAGTAGGAGACTTGGTGCGTAGGAAGCGTCGGGTTTTGGTGGTACGTGAGGGGTTCAAAGTGGGGGGCGATTCATGGTGTATTGATGCGGGTTGTTGGGATACAGACCCATCATCGTAACACCATATGGCTTCACAGGTAGGGGTAGAATCAGTAGGAGACTCATGGTACGTTGACGTAGGTTGCTGGAGCATTGACCTATCGTCATAATACCATGATGTCTCATAAGTGGGAGTAAAATCAGTAAGAGACTCATGGTACGTTGACGTAGGTTGCTGAAGCATGGACTCATCGTGGTAATACCATGATGTCTCATAAGTGGGAGTAAAATCAGTAAGAGACTCATGGTACGTTGACGTGGGTTGCTGGAGCATTGACCCATCATCATAATGCCATGATGTCTCATAGATAGGGGTAGAATCAGTGACTTCATCCTGAGCATATGAGTCTTCTGGTGGTGGTGGAAGAGGGAAAGAACGAAGAAAACTAGAAATAGGTGCAGCAGTGACTTCATCCTGATCAAAGGGCTCTTCTGGTGGTGGTGGAAGAGGGAAGGAACGAAGAAGCCTCGGAGTGGGTAAATCTTCAAAGTTTTGACAAATTTCATCATGTGCCATTTCCACTTCTCCATAGTCATCAAGTTCAAATGGATGCCGTGAGGAATGCGTATTAATGAGGGGAGGAAGATTTTGCGTATATGGATGTGGATGTGAAGGCGGAGGGCCATATGAATTAGTGTGGTGAATGGGTGATGCATAGACGACATCCATTTGATCGTAACGACTTGAAAGAAGCTCTTGCTCATACTCATCTCTTGCCTTCTTCCACTCCTTATCTATTTCAGCGATTTTAGCGTGAAGGGGGTTGACTTGAGGAGGAGGGTGCGATAGCCGAATTGTGAACTCCTTTAACTCTTCCTTCATTTGATCCATTTTGTGAATGAGAGCTTGTTGGAGAGGTGCGACTCGTGAAGTAGAGAGTTGGCCTTGAGGCATTGGAGGGGCAGCTTGACATGGAAGGTTTGAAAAAGAAGTGGAGTAAGGCTCTCCCGTAGAATGACTCGATTGAGCCAGGGTAGGAGGGGCAGCCAAATTTTGGGGCCATGAGGGGTGAGGAAAAGAGGGCGAAGGTTGGGCCTGCCACTGAGGCGAAAGAGGCCTCGTTGAGGCTTGAGAAAGGAACCCTGAACTAGAGGGGTATGACGGCCCACCAGTGGACAGACCCGTTTGGGGTACCGTGTGAAGGATGACAGGGGCTTGAGATTGTGGAGGGGGAAATTGGTAAGAGGCGGACTGTTGACTCGCCTGCCCTTGAAGCGAAGAAGAGGGAGTGACATATACATGTGATGGGGATGCAGTAGCCTGGAGCGGCTGTTGGTAGGATGTAGGAGCCGGAGTCGACTCCTGAGAAGGGAGAGAAACAGATTTCCCCTTTAAAATAGCCTGAAAGACCAGAATTTGCTCAGGGCTGAGCTGTGTACTGGCGAGGACACCCAACAGGGAGAAGATGTCATGTGGTGGAGAAATTTTCCGTGGAACAGTGAGGACCTGTGGGGTCTCACGGGAAGGGCCTGAGTCCATTGCATGGACGCGTGCGTCAACTTACTGACCACGACCCGATTGATTCTCTTCAAAAGAGTTGAGCCATTCCTGTAATTTTACCAGAACGTAAATGCATACACTAGCAAACAAGTATCAGAGATTAACAGACAAGTGGATGATCTTACGCCATTTTTTTCGGTTTTTGTTTTAACTTTTTTTTTTGTGTTTTGATTTACTTAGTTTTTTTTATTTTTCTCTTTTTTTTTGATTTTAACAAATATAAAATTCACACTTAGTAGGAGGGACCCTAATTGCACTTTGTTTTACCGCCGTGTCAGCTAGGGGCACTCGTCTCACCACGAATAGGTAACTAACTCCGGGGTACTTCAGTGGTACAACCAGCCCAGTGAACGAAGAAGGAATCCTTCGCTGTCAGGTGTAGACACACTAAAATTGACATCATTTTGAGCATATCTCCTATCGCACTGTGATGCCCCATTTGACCCTCAAATCGACTTATTTGAGTGGTTTTACTCCTTTTTATTGAATATCCAACTTCCCCAAGCTTTTCACATGTTTTTCCATTTTTCTCCAGTTTTTTCTGAGCCATTTCTCCATTTTTTCGGGCCTTAAATCAAATGGGGGAAGGGACCCGGGTGTCATTTAAGTAACGCCCCGTCAGGGGGCGTCATTTCTTTAATTAGCGACCGTCTGTTCGGTCGTCAATTCTTGTTCAATTCCGAACTCCAGAAGCACCCCTTCCTTTCCTCACTTACACTCCTTTTTAACTTGGGAAAGGGTTCCTATGGCTTCCTAATATTGAAAGGACACTTGGAGGAAGGATCCCCCTTTCCATCCTACCAAAACTAAGTTTTCTAATTTTTTATGGAATTAATTCCGAATTTCACTTCCTTTCCTCATTTAATCTCTTTTTCCACTTGGGAAAGGGTTCCTATGACTTTCCAAGGTTGAAGGGACACTTGCCTAATGTTTATCTCTTCCAAATTCCAACTAAAACATGTTTTCTTATTTTCTCTTGATTTAATTCCGAATTTCACTTCCTTTCCTCATTTAATCTCTTTTTCCACTTGGGAAAGGGTTCCTATGACTTTCCAAGGTTGAAGGGACACTTGCCTAATGTTTATCTCTTCCAAATTTCAACTAAAACATATTTTCTTATTTTCTCTTGATTTAATTCCGAATTTCACTTCCTTTCCTCATTTAATCTCTTTTTCCACTTGGGAAAGGGTTCCTATGACTTTCCAAGGTTGAAGGGACACTTGCCTAATGTTTATCTCTTCCAAATTTCAACTAAAACATGTTTTCTTATTTTCTCTTGATTTAATTCCGAATTTCACTTCCTTTCCTCATTTAATCTCTTTTTCCACTTAGGAAAGGGTTCCTATGACTTTCCAAGGTTGAAGGGACACTTGCCTAATGTTTATCTCATTCCAAATCCCACTAAAACATGTTTTCCTAATTTCCCTTGGAATTAATTTCGAATTTCAACCCTATAAATAGGACTCCTCTCTCCCTTGTGTTAAGAGATCAAGATCAATTCAAGGGGAGGTGCTGCCGGACTAAAGGCTCAAGGAGGAAGACTCCCATGCACCTAAAAGCTTCATCCATGGAGTTCTTCTTCCTCTATTGAAGATTTGGAGCCTCTACATCCATGGAATTCTACATCCTCTTCTTCCTCTATTGAAGATCTTGAAGCCAATTGGAGAAACCACTAAGCTTTCCCCCTCCTATCTCTTATTTTTCTTTAGTTAATTGCATGCATCATTATTCCATCTCTTCCTTTTATTTCTTTTTATCTCCATGTTGAGATCTCCTTAGTGCAACACTTGCACACCTCCCTATTTGCATATCATTCATCATATCTCCCATACCCTTTTGCATAGGGGTTTAAAGGCCAAACACCAATAAGGTGTGTTCATATCCATGCTTTCTATGTCCATATTTACATTCGGATTTGATGCTACACATCTTGGTTTCTAATCCATGTTTGTTTGTTGGTGTTTGTTAATTTTGCAAGGGTAATCAATCAAGGAAAACTCTCTTCATCGGCCGGCCGATAGAAAGAGAAGGTGCACTCACAATCTCCCCCACATTTAAGGTATTTATATCGCGATCCCTCCATTGATTATTTGTTATATCCTTTGAGGCCCTCGCGTCTCTGGCGATCACATTCCCCTTAGCATCCTCGCATGCTCCCCTTTTCTCCCTCTTTTCCCATTCTTCTTCTATTCATTTTTTCTTTTTCCCTTTTAATTGTTCTAAGTGGATTTTTAAATAGATCTACAAATTGGCGATCACGGTGGGACCCTTTGTGTTCTTCTTTCATTACCCTTTCCCCTTAGGCACCCGCGCGTGCCGTCTCCCCTATTGCACCCTCGGTGCGTCTCCTTTTGTGCCCCTCGGGCACCCTCCACTTGCATTGTACTCTCCCACTTGTGATTTGTTAGTTTGATAGGTTTTTGTTTAGAAAATCCTTTTTTTTAAATAAAATTGATGAGCATGCTTATTCTATTGATTGCCATGATTGTGTGATTGGGTGTTGATACTGCCGGCCGCGAAGTTTTTCTGGGGAAAGTGAATTCACGCCTCTGGAAGAGGCGTTTTTCTTGATTTAACGCCCTAAGCAAGGGCGTCTGCTTCCTATTTCACGCCCTCTGATAGGGCGTTTTCCAGCACATTTCTGGGTGTTCTTGCTTTATATTGATGCATGTGAATTCACGCCCTGCTACAGGGCGTCTTTTACTTTATTAGCGCCCCACATTAGGGCGTGTCTTTTGATTTGACGCCCGTTGAATAGGGCGTCCTTTTATTGGTAGCGCCTCACCATAAGGCGTGTTTTACTCTGCCCCTGGGCCCCCACGTTGATTCACGACAGTCACACCGTCGTGTCCTTGTTTAGTAGCGTCCCCTTCCAGGGCGTGTTTTTACTGTGGGTTTCCAGAACCCCCCGGCTGTGGTTTTTCATGATATTTCATGCTTATCTTTGTTGATTGATTATATTATTGTGGTTGGCCTGTTTCCCCTGCTGCATTCATATTTGCATTTTGGTTTGGGAGCCCTCCTCCTCTTCATTAGGATCCACACACCCTCTTGGAATCGGGACGACCCTCCATTGAGCATTCCGTCTCTTTGGACCGGAAATCCCTTTTCCAAGCCTCCGTAAGTCCCCGCACCCGTGGATTCCCTCACGGACGCCGGGCAGGTTGTACCCTTTTGAAGTCCCGAGTTAGTGGCCTATACGGTGAGAAAGTGTTCCTAGTTGGCATTGAAGTTCAAATCATATTGAAACTAGGTTCCCCCCTTGTGCGAATCATTCCAAACTTTGCTAAAATCATTAATTCACCAAGGTTCAAACATAAAAAAAATCAAGGTAACCATTCCAACTTGTGTGCTTCTTTGCAAATTATTTGCACATTAAATTGCTTACATAATGGCTTACTTTGATAGACAAAATAACATGTTCAATTCAATTAATGTTCAGGAGGGTGATCAACCTAGCATATCTTATTCCTCTCAATTCCAACATGTTCAACATAATTCTCACCATAATTCTTTCAAAGGACCACGTCCTCACTCTTATGGTGTTGCCCGACCCATGGGCAATGTCCAATCCAATGGTCCTTTAATCCAATTGCGAGCCACTATTCCCTCGGGACCGTCTCCTCCCAATGATGAGAAGGTTTCCCAAATCATTCATGCATTAGATCATCTGACCCCTCAACAGATCCAAGCCCTTAAGGCCGCTGTTGAGGGTGCATCTCATTCCTCTCCCCCTCCTTCTAATCCTATTCGGGTGGCCCATCACCCAATTCCTCCTCCCTCTTCTATTCATACTCGGGTGGCCCATCACCCATCTCCTTTTATTCATCCTCCTCCTCGGGTGGCCCATCACCCGCCTCCTTCTATTTCTCCATCACGGCACCAAGGCCCATTTATTCCTTGCAATCCGGCCCATCCGGGTTCTTCCATGGGTCGGCCCATTAATTTCCCTCCACGGCCTTTATATACGGCCCCTCCTCCTTCAAGGCCCCGCCAACCTTCTGTTGCTCAGGTTACACCCCTCCAGCAAACTCTTCTTGATAAAATCACTCTTATGGAGGAACAATTAAAGAGGGTTACGAGCCCGCGGCCCGCTCCTCCTACTCCAGTCAATCCTCTACACGCTTTCTTGGATGATATTACGAAGATGGAGAATGAATGGAAAGACAGGATGGATGATTATGGCATCGGCATTTCAAGCAATCAAGAGCCGGCGATTGAAGAATCTGAGGCAATATATGATGGTGAAACTCCGCAGGCACCCCTTCCGAGTTTCCTTCGTTTCCCTCTCCCCCCATTATCATTTGATGAACCCCCTGCTCAGGACGAAGCCACCGTCTCCGATCCAACCCCCGTTTATGAGACTAATTGGTGTTACGATGATGGGTCGATACTCCAATCACCCGCGCCGGCACATCTTGAGTCTCCTCCTATCCCTAACTCCGCTCACATTAAACCTCTACCAATTACACTTCCACTTGTCATGTCAACCTTCATATCATCACCCTCCCCTGAACCTTCCATCAAACCTCCACCAATGACACCTCCACCCATTAAACCATTAACCTTCACACCATCGGCCTCCATTGAACCCACCATTAAACCTTCCCCAATTAACATCCCACCACTTCAACCCTCCATTACCCCTTTAACCTTAAAACCCTCCACTATGCCTATAACACCTATTCCACCACATAACCCTTCACCTTTACCCGTGGCTAATCCTGAGCAGGATTCACCCTTTTTTGCACTCGAGCCAATCCCAACTGCTTCCGAGCAAAGGGAGAAACTCGACGTGTTTATACCTCCGCCTCCACTTATCCTTTCTCCAACGCCTTTCATTACGCCCCCACCATTCATGGAGCCTTCCGCCTCTGCTTCACCTCCCTCTACTACTCGGAAGGGGAGTGCTTCTACAAACACTTGTGCCGAGGATGATCAAGAGCTGCGAAAGAAGAATTTGGCCATGGCCGCGCTATTCAAAATGCAAGAGTTCATTTGCCGGATGCCAATCTGGGTTATTGTGCCAGGCATGATTGAAGAGGCCAAGTCACCGTCATGCCAAGCACTGATGCTGTGTAAGGGCCAGGCAGGGCACCCTCTGTTCCAACTTCCAAATCTTGAACCCCCGGGCAACATGATGCTTCTGAGCCCTACTTTCCAACTCCCTCACACCATTACTTTTCACCCTCCAAGGGAGTTGTCGTTTACTATTGAAGCTTCGTCATGGGCTTGTATTTCATCCATTAGGCCATTTGGCTGTATTCTTTCACTGCCGTGGAGGGGCAGTTATCTTGGTGCCGAAAGGCCTTCCGCTATTTCATCCACCTTCTTGTCTATCACATCTTTTCCATGGGCCATTCCCAGGGTTAGGAGGAGGATCTCGTCCTCTCGCCCTTCATATTCTCCATATTCTTTGCATCTCATTGCATTCGCGCATTCATTGCATTCATCGCATCCATCCCATTGCATGCATTTGCACCTCCTGCTTCCCGGGTTTCCAAACCCTTATCTTCCCTGCCTTCCGGCACCTCCGGATATTCCGCACTTCCCATCTTATTCATCTTCATCTTTTTATCCACTATCCCTGGGGCATCGCGTCCCTTTTCCTGCTATCTCCTTGGAACCTCCAGGAATTTTATCCCTCCTCTTTGGGCATCTCGCCCTTTCTGATTCTATTCCTCCGGAACCTCCGGATTTTCCCCTCGGGCATCGCGCCCCTTTCCATTCTGCTCCTCCGAAACCTCCGGACCTTTCTCTCGGGCATCGCGCCCCTTTCCACTTTCCTCCTCCGGAACCTCCGGACTTTCCCCTCGGGCATCGCGCCCCTTTCCATTCTCCTCCTCCGGAACCTCCGGACCTTTCTCTCGGGCATCGCGCCCCTTTCCACCTTCCTCCTTCGGAACCTCCAGATTTTCCCCTTGGGTATCACGCCCCTTCTCATTTGCTACCTTCGGAACCTCTGGATTTTCCTCCTGATCCTCCTTCATTCCTCTCTCTTGGGTATCGCGCCCCTTTCTATATTCTTCCTCCGGAACCTCCGGATCCTCCACCTGATTGTCTCCATCTTTTCCCCGGGCATCGTGCCCCTTTCCATTTGCTTCCTCCGGAACCTCCGAATTCTCCGTCTTATTCTCTCTATCATCTTCCAGGGCATCGTGACCCTCCTGATTTCATTCCCCCGGAACCTCCGGACCCTCCATCTTTCTTCCGATTCATCTTTCTACTCCTCCGGGACATCACATCCTTCATTTTCTTCTTCCTTTTCCATCATCTTTTTCCCTATTTCTCCCCAGGGCATCGCATCCCTTCTTTCAATATTCCTCCGGAGCCTCCGGATTCCTCCTATCATGATTCGCCTCCTCTGCCTCCGGACCCTCCGGATCCACCTCTTTCCATCTACCAATTTCTTCTTCTGATTCCTCCTAATTCTGGGTCTGACCCAACTTCTTCCACATCCACTGTCTTGGGCATCTGCCCTTTCTCCCATTGCTTCCGAGGCTTTAGTCCTCACCCCTCTTCTTGATTTTCCGCTTCTTCTGTAGACTGTTCCATGTGATCAGGGTCTCCGCGCCTTAGTGAGGGAGTTCTAGCCCTCGCCTCTTTTCCTTTTCTCCTTATTCGTCTGAGTCTGGTTTGAGCACCACTCATTCTTGTTAAGCCACTCCCAAAATCTTTTGCTTCCAATCCTTTTGACTGCCAAAGAGGACAAATCCCATGATGATCAACCTCGCCTCTGACAGCTGCTTCTACAAAGGTTGCAAGGTAACATATTGGCGTAAGTACGCATTTTAATGATATCATTTTCTCATTACTTCACGCATGATTTTCAAAATCAAGTGCTTCTTAACGAGATTAAGAGTGGTGTTTTAAACCTTTATCTTAAGCTTTTGTTTAATTGAAATCATTCTCAAGAGAGTCCTTTAGGCTTTTTTTTTTGCAGCACCTCTGGTTAACAAAAACCCGCACTGGGAATTCAATATTCTCTCCCCGCTTGTTAAGAGCAACCCTTAGCTGGGCACCGCACACACTTCACGGCGTCCTTAACCGGCTCTTTGGTTAGACATCGTTGCTACTTTGGCCATGCCATGAGTATTCCTGAAAGTCTTTTCTCTTCTTTACTCGGCCGCATGCAGGGGCAAGAGGTTGACGGATGAGATGACCAACCTAAGTAATCCCCAATATGAGAGGAGTCTCAAATAGGGGCAGTCTTGACCCAAAATCAATATGAGTTTTCATGATATACGTTTCGCCAAAAGGGCTATTATGAAAATCAAGTCAAAATTTCGTTAAAAGCAAAAGTATGAATTATGGCATGTCAAGAGTGGCAAAGTCCCCGCAGGGAAAACCCTGGTCGTATGCATGTCAAGGGTCTAAAAATTAAAGACACAAAGCCCCGGCACAACAGACTACCTCTTTGAGGGGAAACACCTTAGAAGGAATTTAAGTCCCGACATCTCCCATCCTGCATAAAGCTTATCCTCAATTATTCTTCTCTTCTCCCTCCAAGACCGAATGTTTCTCAGGTATGGCCTTGGTAGGGGCACCGTTGATCAAAGGCGGTCGGTTATAGGATGCCATTTTCAATGCACGCCCGACTTTGGGAAATTTTAGCAAAAAGGGAAGGAACGAGGACCCCCAATTAATGGTTTAAACACCCTTTGATGCTGCATTAGCTATGTCTAAACCAAAATCCAAAAAAATTTGAATATTGCAAAATCAAACAAAAAAAATTGAATATTGCAAAATCAAACAAAAAATTGAATATTTCTTATCCAAAATCTATAAAAAATTGAAATATTTTTCAAAATCCATAAAAATTTGAATACCTTTTTCAAAAACTCATAAAAATTTGCATATTTCAAAAATAAAAAAAATGCATTGTATTTTCTGATGGTGTTTTGCAGGAACAACTTTGCAAGAACCAAGAGCACGGGATAAGTCCTATCTCCACTCATTGCTATCAATCTATTAATTTCTCCCGATATTCTCATGACATGCCACCCTGGGCATTTTTTTGATTATCATCTCCCTATATCATTCTCATTATCATATCTCCTAATTATCATCCTGATTATTCATCTCCAGATCTTTCAATCAACTCCTGCTAATCTCTCTTGATCAATTCTGCCACTGGGCATTATATCATTCTGATCATTCAACTCTACATCTTGATTAGCCAAGATTGTCATCCTCATGACGAAATAACAAATAATGATGCTTTGTAATATCATGATTCAACTCATAATGGTTGATTGATGCTTTGATTCATGCTTTGATGACTATGCTTAAATGCCTTATTCATGGCTTGTTATCCTTTATATCTTGGCTGATGAATTTTTGAGCGCAGAAAGAAGCTCTTGGTCCCACCGACTGGGCATCATCATCCAAGCCCCACGGTGCTTGCACCTCATTTCTTAGTTCCTCATGCTTATTGATATCACAATCTCCCTGTATGCATTCTACTATATGTTACATATGTTACTAGATTATATCAAGGACCTTGTGGCTTTGGTAAATCTGGGATTTGAGTTCCCCTTCATCAAAAACAATGATGATTCCAGAGAAGCCTTAGTCACACGGATAGGCCGTTGAGCCGTCCAAGACTGGGGACGATGGTTCCCTTTTTACGAGTTGGTGCGTGGATAAACGGGCTTCGGCTTAGTATCAGCTCGCAGAATTGGTTTCTTGACCCAGTCTGGGCAGTTTAACAATATTATCCTTGATTATATTATATTTTCATTTGTTATTTTCCCTTTAGCCCAGCATGCATTCATGTAGGACTTTGAATTAACGTTGGAAAATCATTCTGATAAGCTGATATTGAGAGTTGAATTGATCTTAATCTTTCTCGATATGAGATTTTCATTGCCGAATTGGATCCTCAGTTCGTTTTATCGCTGTTTTGGGTCTTTTCTCGAGACTCATTGTTTGGATTTTTATCATCTTATTTTTTTCAATCATTCCCCTTGATCCACCTTGGCTGCAGCACGTCCACATTGGCTGGTAACCGCTCCCCAATGGTGAAATCTACAGGTTTATGACCTGGGGTACTTCCACCGCGCTGGAAGTTGATCATTTTATTTTATCTCCTTCGTGCACCGCGTGCACATCTCCCCTTTTATCCAAACATTGTTGATTTCGTTGGATTTCCTGAGATTTACTTCATCTCGAGCTTTTGATTTCATTCTCATCAAGTGATGTTGATTGCGTGTCTCATCACACCTTGGCATCTACTTTTCAGTTCGCTCTCACTTCATTCCATTCCATTCCATGTTGCTTCACTTCATTCTATTCTATTTCATTCCGTGTCACTCCCTTCCAAAGCAGATGCCAAGGCGGGGCAGCTGTAGACACACTAAAATTGACATCATTTTGAGCATATCTCCTATCGCACTGTGATGCCCCATTTGACCCTCAAATCGACTTATTTGAGTGGTTTTACTCCTTTTTATTGAATATCCAACTTCCCCAAGCTTTTCACATGTTTTTCCATTTTTCTCCAGTTTTTTCTGAGCCATTTCTCCATTTTTTCGGGCCTTAAATCAAATGGGGGAAGGGACCCGGGTGTCATTTAAGTAACGCCCCGTCAGGGGGCGTCATTTCTTTAATTAGCGACCGTCTGTTCGGTCGTCAATTCTTGTTCAATTCCGAACTCCAGAAGCACCCCTTCCTTTCCTCACTTACACTCCTTTTTAACTTGGGAAAGGGTTCCTATGGCTTCCTAATATTGAAAGGACACTTGGAGGAAGGATCCCCCTTTCCATCCTACCAAAACTAAGTTTTCTAATTTTTTATGGAATTAATTCCGAATTTCACTTCCTTTCCTCATTTAATCTCTTTTTCCACTTGGGAAAGGGTTCCTATGACTTTCCAAGGTTGAAGGGACACTTGCCTAATGTTTATCTCTTCCAAATTCCAACTAAAACATGTTTTCTTATTTTCTCTTGATTTAATTCCGAATTTCACTTCCTTTCCTCATTTAATCTCTTTTTCCACTTGGGAAAGGGTTCCTATGACTTTCCAAGGTTGAAGGGACACTTGCCTAATGTTTATCTCTTCCAAATTTCAACTAAAACATATTTTCTTATTTTCTCTTGATTTAATTCCGAATTTCACTTCCTTTCCTCATTTAATCTCTTTTTCCACTTGGGAAAGGGTTCCTATGACTTTCCAAGGTTGAAGGGACACTTGCCTAATGTTTATCTCTTCCAAATTTCAACTAAAACATGTTTTCTTATTTTCTCTTGATTTAATTCCGAATTTCACTTCCTTTCCTCATTTAATCTCTTTTTCCACTTAGGAAAGGGTTCCTATGACTTTCCAAGGTTGAAGGGACACTTGCCTAATGTTTATCTCATTCCAAATCCCACTAAAACATGTTTTCCTAATTTCCCTTGGAATTAATTTCGAATTTCAACCCTATAAATAGGACTCCTCTCTCCCTTGTGTTAAGAGATCAAGATCAATTCAAGGGGAGGTGCTGCCGGACTAAAGGCTCAAGGAGGAAGACTCCCATGCACCTAAAAGCTTCATCCATGGAGTTCTTCTTCCTCTATTGAAGATTTGGAGCCTCTACATCCATGGAATTCTACATCCTCTTCTTCCTCTATTGAAGATCTTGAAGCCAATTGGAGAAACCACTAAGCTTTCCCCCTCCTATCTCTTATTTTTCTTTAGTTAATTGCATGCATCATTATTCCATCTCTTCCTTTTATTTCTTTTTATCTCCATGTTGAGATCTCCTTAGTGCAACACTTGCACACCTCCCTATTTGCATATCATTCATCATATCTCCCATACCCTTTTGCATAGGGGTTTAAAGGCCAAACACCAATAAGGTGTGTTCATATCCATGCTTTCTATGTCCATATTTACATTCGGATTTGATGCTACACATCTTGGTTTCTAATCCATGTTTGTTTGTTGGTGTTTGTTAATTTTGCAAGGGTAATCAATCAAGGAAAACTCTCTTCATCGGCCGGCCGATAGAAAGAGAAGGTGCACTCACAATCTCCCCCACATTTAAGGTATTTATATCGCGATCCCTCCATTGATTATTTGTTATATCCTTTGAGGCCCTCGCGTCTCTGGCGATCACATTCCCCTTAGCATCCTCGCATGCTCCCCTTTTCTCCCTCTTTTCCCATTCTTCTTCTATTCATTTTTTCTTTTTCCCTTTTAATTGTTCTAAGTGGATTTCTTAGAATCTACATCAGGGACTTACGGAGGTCCCAGTGGAGGAGATCCTAGTCCGTCGAGAGGAATTCCCGACGGAGAGTCCTTCCTTCACCGAGAGGGGTTAATCCTTAAATAAGTAAAAGAAAGAAAAGAAAAGGGGTAAATGCATGAAATGCAGTGCTGAATAAAAGATGTATAACGCACAAATACCAGAGATAAACACACAAATAGAACAGAGATAATCACAATAATATAACAAGGATATAAAAGCAATAAACAGATGGAGTAGGATACAACCGTTCCTCTTTCCGAGACACGTAGAACACTTGAAAAAAGAGAAAGGGGCTCTAAGGGTGCACGTAGTGCACGAGGGGAATGACGTAGCGCACGTGGGCGCAATAAAGAGGCGGGGCACGAGGATGCCAAATAGAGGGGAACAAGGAGGCGGGCCACACGAGGGTGCCGAATGGAGGAGAAGGGGCACACGTGGGTGCCGAATGGTAGGGGCACACGTGGGTGCCGAATGGTAGGGAGGGCACAGGTGGGTGCCCAATGGTAGGGGAAATGCACGTGGTGCACGAGACAACGTTATCCTCTCAAGTAACCACAAAGGACCGGGGGAGTGCACGAGGTGCACGAGGGGAGTGAGCGCACGGGGGCGCAATAAGGAAGGGCACACGTGGGTGCCGAAAAGAGGGACACACATGGGTGTCAAAAGGAAGGGCACACGTGGGTGCCGAAAGCTTGTGGGTAACCAGAAAAGGAAAAGCAGGTCCCACCGTGATCGCCAGAGATGTGAACACGTCACGTGGTGGACTGAGAGAGAGAGATGGGGTTTCTCCCTCTCTGAGTGATAAAGGGTGAAAGAAATGAGGACAAACAATGAAACGCGCGCTATAGGGGATATGAAAGAACGGTGGACACGTACACCTACAGATGACACTCTAATGGAGACAGAAAGAATTTAGACTGACCGAACTCCAGTACATGGCGGAGATAGGGGTCCGAAGACCCTCTCACGCAAACTGAACCCCTTCCCGGTAGGCGTAACCCACCGTTCCGAGGGCAGCTTTTCAGATACCGAATTCAAGCCCTGGGACTCTACGTGATAGAATTGACAGACGGGAAGACACGTAGACTCGGAAATTGTAACGATATATCACTCCCCGAACAGTTACAAAAATAATACGAATAAGAGCACACCACCGCAAGACATTGGTCTTTGCGGAGTTTTAACAACAATATTACAATATGAGCAGCAATTAATATATGTATATATAGAAACCACCGCGAGACATTGGCCTTACGGGATTTTTAATGCAATATAAATAATAAATAAAAGTATATATATAAACCACCACGAGACATTGGCCTCTGCGGGGTTTTTAATGCATTATAAATAATAAATATAAATATATATACACACCACCACGAGACATTGGCCTCTGCGGGGTTTTTACTATAACATAGATAATAAATATAAGTATATAAATATATGAACCACCACGAGACTGTGGCCTCTGCGGGGTTTTTACTGTGACATAAATAATAAGTATAAGTATATATATATATATAAACCACCACGAGACTGAGACCTCTGAGGGGTCTTTAATGCGACATAAATAATATAAATAATATATATATATATATATATATATATATATATATATATATATATATATATATATAAACCACCACGAGACTGTGGCCTCTGAGGGGTCTTAATGTGACATAAATAATATAAATAATATATATATATATATATAAACCACCACGAGACTGTGGCCTCTGAGGGGTCTTTACTATAATATAAGTATATGTGACAGGAAAGGAAAAGGGATCAAATAAACCGCCGCGAGATATTGATCTCCACGGGGTTTTGAAGCGATGATAGGGGAATGCTGAAATTAAATAGTTAGGAATTAGAAAGTAAAGTGCAGAAAATAAAATGTTGAAATGGAAACGGTCGCGGGAGGTGACCCACCGCACCAATTAGGAGTTAGATATACAGAGAGTAAATCACAGAAACCGCCGCGGGGAATAATCCTCCGCGCGGGTGAGGTCAGAGACGGAAGAAGATAGCCGCTGCGGGAAGTAACTCTCCGCGGGTGTTATTAAAATAAAAGAAAATGAATGAAGCGCGCGTTAGAAGATTGTGATCGCCAGGGACCGAGGGGTCCCGAGTGGATTGATCGCTTTCGCCTTTAACACGGGATTATGCGGGCTCCAACTTCCTCTTCTTTCGACAGGCCGAAGAAGAGGGCTTTTTAACTGGTTACCCCTACATAAGGAACAAACAGAGAAGAAAACAACTAAATGAAAATGACGGGGGTGTAGTACCAATCCTTAGATAATAAGACGGTAAATAACATAAACGAACACGTACCTGGTTGGTGTGTTTAAAACCCCTTTGGAACTAAAAGGGTGGGAGAATGACATGATGAAATGCACGAACACAAAGACACTCACAAGGGAGGCCCTCTCGAAGAGAAAGGCATGGCACATATGCTAAAGTGATGCATGCAATGTAATTAACTGACTGATTAAAACAAAAAAGGGGAGAAAAGCTTATCGGTGGAGACCAGCGACGAGCTTTGAGAAGAGCTTCAATAGCACGAGCACAGAACGACCAAGGAGCTTCAGAGCGGACTTCAGAAACTGCTTAGGCCGAACATAAGAACACACACACACAAGCATATACCTATGAATGATAAATATACTTATGTAAACATATACTTAGACATATTAAAGATATTTAACATATACATAAACACACACATATATAAACATATTCGTAATTTGGTCGAAATAAAAGAACAAGAATTTGAAAAAGAAGGCGAGAAAGAGAGAGAGAACACTCTTTTTTTTTGAGATTTTTCTTTACGACTTTAATTATATATATATACACACAGTATATGTATAAGGAAACAAAACAGGAGATAGATATATATAGTGTATATATATAAGTCATATATATATAAAAACTATATATACATAGTGGTAAATACTATATAAATACTATATGTTTAATATATATATTATTCATATATAGTATATGAATACCATCTGTAAATAGTATATATATAGTAGATGTATATCAGTACTATATATATGTGAATATAATATACATGGGAGACTAATAAAAAAATAACAATAATAGTGAAGAATAGAAAGAAAGAGGGAGAGACGGGACAGAGAGACAGAGGGAGGGGGACAGAATAAAGAGGGAGAGAAGAGAGAGTGATAATGAAGGGGGTTAAAAAAAAAATAAGTAAAAAGGAATGAGAAAAGGAGATCGAGAGAACAGAGAGATGAGAGGGGAGAGAGTGAGAGAAAGAGAGAGGGAAAGAGTGAGAGAAAGGGAGGGAGAGAAAGAGGAATAAAAAAAATAAGAAAAGAGAAAAAGACGGTGAAGGAGAGATCGAGAGGGAGAGAAGGAGTCGCGGAGGAGGTTAAAAAAAATAAAAGAAGTGAAAATAGAGAGAGAGAGAGAGGACAGAGGGAAGACGAGAGAGAAAGGAAGAGAGAAGACGGGGGAGAGGAGAGAGATCGTAGAAGGGAGAGAGAAAGAGAGAGAGAGGGACGTGGGGGCTTGCGACAGAGAGGGAGGGAGAGAGGAGGTGTGCGAGGTGCACCGACGGCGAGGTGCAGGACGGCGGGGATGCTCGGACGTGGGCGACCGGACGACGACGGCTGTGACGGTGGTGGCGTCGGTGCGGCAGCGTGGGAGCTCGCGGGTGTGGCGGAGGAAGGTGCGGCCGGTGCGGCAGGGTGGCGGTGTGCATGCGCAGGGGCCGGAGGGGGGCTGTGGGTTAGCAGGGAGGTGGCAGCTTCGCGACGGTGAGCTGGGTGGAACGGTGGCCGGAGGTGGCGGTGACGGCGGCGGGAACGCGGGTGCGAGGCCGGTGAAGTGGAGGGCGACGACGGCAGTAGCGGCGGACGTGGGTGACATGGGCGACGGCGCAGTGGAGGTGGGTGGTCGTGGCAGTCGGAGGCGTGCGCGTCGGGATCCTCGAACGGCGATGATGGAGACGGTGTCGGCGGCGTGGGTGTGCAGCGGGCTCGACGGGGAGAGCGGCGGTGGCGTGGGCTCGTGGGGGCTACCGTGAACGAGAGGGGAGACCAGCAGGGGTCACGAGGAGGAAGATGGGGGTGGTTTCGTGGGCATGCAGGTGGGTGGTTGCGGCTGGGCGGTTAGGCTGTGGGAGAGGGGAGAGGGGGCGCTGCCGTGGGCATGCATGCAGGGAGGGGGAGGTTCGCTGCGATGGTATGAGGGGCGGGCAGAGAAAATGGAATGAGAGAGGGAGTGCCACGGTGATGGTCGGGGAGGAGAATGTGGGGGGGTTGGCTATGGTGGTGCTGTGAGGGGCGCATGCAAAGGGAGAGTGTGTGTGTGTGCCGTAGGGGAGGGGGTGTGTGCAGTGAGGTGAGAGGGAAAGAAAGAGACGGAGAGGGTTACGTGAGAGAGAGGGAAGAAAATAGAAATAAAAAAAAAGAGATGGGGAGAGAATACGATGGGGTAGGGAATATTATTTCTAATTATCTTTTATTTTATTTTTTATGCTTGTTTGTTTTTATTTGTTTTGTTTCTTTTATTTTTGCTTCTTTATATATATATATATATATTATTTATGGTTATTATATTTTTTTGCTTTTTAATAAATATATTATGTATATACTAATCACTTATATATGTATTTATATTTTATGAAAATAAATTTATTAAAGAAAATCAATTATATTATTTTTACGTCAACACAATTACACACATTTTTTTGGAATTTTATTTTTCTCTTTTTTATTTATTTTATATGTACACATATTTTAATTTTCTCCCTTTCACAAAATAATGCAATTTAACCACAATTACGGAAATCACTCAAATAAAATAACATGTAAGCCACTTCAGGGCATTACGGTATAACATGGGATTTACTTATCGTAACGTCAGAAATGGCGTGTCTACAGTGCCGACCCACCGTCACCACCCTCTGAGGGGCCCTTGGTCTCCTCGGCCCCCTCTCGCCCGGTGGATGGGGGAGCCGGCCCGGTAGGGTCGGCCCCATCTTGCCCCTGAGAGGGGAGCGCCGCCGACCTATAGTCGCCCCCGACAGTGGGGAGAAGGTCGGCCTTCTTGGCCCGCTTACTGGCCTTCGCGGCTTCCCGCAACTTTCCCTCCATGGGATCCTTGCGCTTTGCACCGCCCGGTCTTGAAGTTCCCTCGGATGCCGCCCCCTTGCCCTTATCCCGGGCTTGGGAGCGACCCACAGGAGCGTCAGGCTCATCGGCCGCCGAGTCATCTCCAAGATCGACGACCTCAGCAGCCTCCTCCAGAGGCTCCCGCCTGATGTCTACAACAGAGAAGAAGGCATGGTCAGGAAAAGAGAGATGATTCCCACCCCTGAAGAAAAATCCGAGTGGTGGTACCTGACGGTTTTAGCCGCGTAAGGAGGCACCGTTCGACATTCTCCGGCGTCACCAATTCCTCGGTCGACTGGCGATTCTTCAGCAGACGAGCGGCATTTTTCTCCACGTGAGGAGGGAACTCCTCCTGTCGGGAAGGAATGTTCGGATGAAAGTTGGGCATCACCTGGCACCTCCAGGTTTCGTCCACCGCCTCTGCCTTCACCCTGAAGAATTGGGTCTTCCACCCTTTGTGCGAGGAATCCTTCGCCGCCAGCGGAATACAACTCATGTTCCTCCGCGCCTGAATGAAGTAAAAGCCCTTCCCCGCCGACGGATGCGCTTTCAACTCAAAGAAATAATGAAAGAGGTCCAAGGAAGGAAGAATCCTCTGCCGCCAGCATGGGATTCGAAAAGCGGAAAGAAGAAGGTATGAGTTGGCAACCTACTGAATAGGCGCCAACTGGAAAAAATTGAGGAGCTGAAGGACGAAAGGCTCGAAGGGGAGGTGAAACCCGCTCTTCCAAGCCAGAAGAAAAGTGCAGATATGACCCGTGCGATCGTCCAGGCTCGTCTCATACGGGGCAGCGGCGGCAAAGCTGTATCTGAGAGGCAAGCGAAATCGATGCTCCAGCTTCTTCACCTCGGCTTCCCCCAGCTCGCTGCGGTTCGGGACCGGCGCCCTTACCTCCAACTCCTCGCCCGAACGCTGGCCTGCCATGGAACTCAAGGAGGAACTGAAAGCAGAGCTCTCGAGAGAACCCGAAGACTCCGGGGGAGAAGGAAGCTGTCGGACCACCTCTGCGGTTATGCGCGCCAACTCCTCAAACGCCGCCGTGAGGTTATGCTCCTCCGTCGTGACTTCACGGCGCATCAAGGAGCCCTGAAAGCAGAGGAATGATGAAAAGCCAAAAACCCTAGAGAGTCTGGGATGACAAACAGCGCCCAACGCCTATAAACCCTCACGGGAGGCGGCGCGTCGTTCCGACCTCCGAGAAAAAGGGGGCCCCTTCATTTCAAATCCGTCAGGATCACTATAATTACGGGCCCAGGTGACCACGGCACGTGGCTACTTAACACCGTTAGATCTCCACCTACCTGAGCCACGCCGGTCCGACGCCCTCAAAAACTACTCAACCGAGCCTCCTTTGGCTCGGGAGTAGGAGGGGGACAAGTGGAGAGGGGGATTTCTGCAGCCCATTCAAAGAGCAGCCCAACTAGGCCCGGCAAGGCCCAATGAGGCCAAGCTCACCCAAGTGACAGTCCACAGGGCCCACTTAGGGAAGAAAGCCCAATAAACAGCGCTCGAGGAAACAACCCTCCTAGGCGGCCTCAAGGCTCGGAGAGCCCGAGCATCGGTCAGGTCACGAGAAAGGCCCGCGCCCGAGCCATCTCTCCCCTCGGGAGAAGGAGGCGTAGGCTAGCCTATCCGACCCATCTTTTACCGAGCTAAGCCTATCGCCTGGATAGGGCTGGCCCCTCTGAGCTCGGAACGACCGACGAATGCTTATCTTTGCAGCCGTTAAGAGTCCGCAGCAGGCAGGAATTCAGGAAGGCAAGGGACTTCTTCTTCCCCACGATGATAACGCTCCCACGATAAGGCCATAAAAGCCCACGATGAGGACGTAACCCCCACCTGAAACCCCTCGGCTGGCAGGACTCCAAGAGACGTCGTACTATTTAAATCAGGGATACCCTCCGGCTAAAGGTAAGCGAAGAAAGGCAATCATACGCCCAAAACTCCTGAGCAAGAACCGCTTCACCCTTCTGGTGGAGAGGGATCTCGCGCACAAGCTCTATCCTCCCTACTATTGCTCCCACCATAGCTCCATTGACTTAAACATCGGAGGGTTTACCCCAGGGATTCCCCCTGGGCCCTCTGATCCGTTTCCCTGTCTTGCAGTTCACGATCTGGTGATCCTCAGCCCGCTCAAGACCAGCGCGAGATCACGCCTCTTCACCGGGTGTACCCCGCCTGGTGCCACCGTGCCATGTCCATCACCATCACCCCCATGTTGAAGTAGCAGGGCCGGCGCTCGGCGAAGGCCCCGGCGAGGCGGGGGTCGGACCAGAACCGGTCGATGAAGTAGTTGGTGAAGTTGGCGTGGCAGTACTCAGGCACCCCCACGGTGCGGCCGCCCAGCGCCGTCTGCCACAGCTTGGCGACGTCGCCCACCACCACCAGGTCTGAGTCCAGGTAGATGACCCGTCATACACAGGGCTCCAGGAGGTCGGCGAGGTAGTTCCGAGCGTAGTTGAGGGGTTGCTCCAGCGCCTGCCGCACCGTCGCCGAGATGATCCCCCGCACCCGCTCCGGGTCGAAGAAGTAGACCTTGAAGCGGAGCTGTGGGAAGGAGGCCCGCATTAGGGCCTCCATGCCTGCCTCCGAGACCAAGAAGTGAAAGAAGACGCTCTCCGGGCACAGTGCGTGCTGGAGGATCGAGTGCACCGTCGCGATCGATCCTCGGAGGTACTCCGGGTCCAAGGTGATGGCGATGTGGACCAAGGATGGGTCGTAGACCGTGGGGTCGTCGGCGCCAGAGGGGGAGGGCGGGCAGCCGTCGGCATTGCGGAAGGACGGGGCGGCGCGAAAGGAGTAGCAGAAGGGGACGACGCCACTGGGGAGGCAGAGGTTGCCGTCGAGGTGGGACGAGCAGATGGCCTCGGCGGGGGGGGGGGGACTGAAAGGAAGGGGAGGAGAGGACGATGGCAAAGCACCGCGGCGACCCTCCTCCTCTCACGCACGGGCTAGAGGATCGTGGCTCTCTTGAAAAAAAATAGAGAAAGACTTATTTTTATTTTGAGAGAAGTTACAACGGAATAAAAGTTCATCCTAAAAAATTAGAGTGACTTATCAAACGTGATTAGTAGGTTGTCCACTCTTATTTTTTATGTTGAGAGAAAAAAGAGATAAAAAATCATAACTAAACACCCTATTAAGGAGACTAACGACGGGGGCTCTTCATATAAAGGAAAAGATTCTGGCGTTTTTTAAAAATATATATAGATTAAGGGGATTTTTTCCTAATTATGCAAGTTTATTTACTGGCGCTTTTATTTCCTAAAAGACCCTATTTATATTCTCTTTATTTGGTGCAATGTGAAGATTAAAAGAACACCGTCTCACGGGGTTGTTTTTGTGTACCTACTTAATTTTATACGTAAAAATAAGACTCACGATATATTTAACTGAGGTTAACTATAGAGATTTTTTTACCGTTATTTTAATGTAAGGAGAATATGAAGAAAAATTAATGGTACGCCTATCAAAGTTCTTACCTTATCTTTCTACATTACCTCTTCTTTATTGACAAACTTATTTTCACCCTCTCCTCATGCCTATACTTTAAGATTTTTTGTTACATGATTTAGTGGCATGGGATCTGGGCGGATGTGGGGAGGGGGGGTACTAGAGAAATGAGATTTGAAATCGACGCTCTATAATTTTTCATAAATTAAGAGCGAGTGATCCTATTAATTGATAGTCATCGATGAATAATTCAGAGGTGGATGATCCCGATCCACCTACCAGGGAGCGGAATCAAACACATAACCTCTCCACTGTGAGAGGAGGTGGTGAAACATTGAGATAACAAAATGTTAATAGTAACAAAATAATATAATAATGCAATAATGTATCAGCATGATGACATAGTAATGTGAAAAGATAGTATACAGAAACATAGGAATATATTGAAATATTAAAGTAATAAGATAATAACATAATAAAGTAATAATGTGGTGACATAATAACATAGTAATATAAGGAAAACTATACAGAAATAAGGTACCAAATTACCACTTTAATATCTTAAGATAGTAATTAGTAAGTAGTAAGATATTTTAATCAGGAATTTGCCGATTCGGTACGGGTCGTCTCGACTCGTACGACCCGACCCGACCTAGGTCGACACCGAGACGTCCGGATCATGTGTCGTCACCGGGTTATTCTATTATTTTAATATTATATTTTATATATAATATATACCTTTTCTATTTTATTATATTATTTTATATGTATTATATATATATATAATCTTTTTTTAGAATGAGACGGATCTAATCGGATCGAGATGGGATCGACCCGACCCGACTCAAGTCGAGACCGGGTCGGTCAAGTCGCGAGAGTCGACAAACCTTGATTTTAATATATTATTACATTATTATTTTTAGTGTTACCGTGTTACTATCTTACCATGTTATTATGGTCACTTCATTACTATCTTATTACTTTATAACCACCGTACCATCTTCCTGCACTACTGTATTATTACTTAGTTAACGCATTACAATATGAGGAAAATTATCTGTATGTCTTTAAAAAGGTTAAATATTATCACTATATTCATATGTTCGTAGGCTCGTAGCAATACCCCTCAAGTATTTATGACGAGCACATCGTCTCGATACCATAAATCGTCCCTTGCAATGGTTAGCCCCACGTGGGTCAGTATAGGATAAATGACTAACCTACTCGTAGCCTCGGTGATCTTCCGTCTCTCACGCCTCTCTCCCCCTCTCTCGAGTAGTGATGGCCAAGCCTCCACCCTGATAGCTGCAATGACGTCAACAGCCTCCTCCTCCCTACGGCAGCGACATCCCTTCCTCCCTTCGGCAACCACCTCATCACTGTCTCCCCCTCTCCACCCTCTCTTTGTCTCTCCCTCTCTTCCTATGTGTGTGTGGGCATGGAGGGGAGGACCCCTCCAGGGCCACCCCCTCTCCCCCTCCGCTCTGCCCATCTCCCCTCTCTATCTCTCACCCTTTTGTCTCCCTCAGCAGCGGCTCCACCTTATTTTGGCATCCACCTAGCAACGGCGATGACCTTCAACGGTGTCACCATGGTGGCTACACTGGCAGAAGCCACCGTCCCCCCCATGTTGGTAACCTTTTCTGTCTCCCTTAGTGGCGGCTCCACCTCGGCAATGACTATGCCCTTCAACGGTGTCACCGCGATGGCTACTCTCGTAGCAGCCACCGTCCCCCCCATGTCGGTAACCTCTTTTGTCTCCCTCAGTAGCGGCTCCACCCTGGCAATGACTATGACCTTCAACGGCTTCACCACGGTGGCTACTCTGGCAGCGGCCACCGTCCTCCCCGCGTCGTAACCTCTCTCTCTCTCTCTCTCTCTCTCTCTCTATATATATATATATATAGATATAGAGATATATATAGATATAGAGATATAGATATATATATATCTCCGACCTCCGCCGCTACCGTCACCACCACTGCCCCCACTACGTCCTTCGGGGTACCCCTGTCACTCTCCCCTCTATGTCTCACACTCTCTCCCCCCATCGCATGATCTTTGTTGTTGTTGCCACCACCACCGCCCTCGACGCGTCCTCCGACCTCCCCCTGTCACTCTCCCCCCAGGACCTCCCACGCAGTCACTAGGGCCCCAGTTGTGACCTTCGGGCTTCCCCTCTTCATCTCACATTCTCTCACCCCCTCCACTGACCTCCATCGCTACCGCCAAGACGTCGCCCCCTCGCCGCGACCTCCAATCTCCCCCCTCTCTATCTCGCACTCTCTCTCCCCCACCCACGACCATTGTCGCTGCCATCAGGTCCCCCGCCCCCACTGCGACCTCTCTCTCTCTCTCTCTCTCTCTCTCTCTCGGGGTATCGGATCATATTTTCATAGGTATTGGATTGTGTTTCGCGATTATTGAATCGTGCCCGATGGGTGTCCAAATTTTGAATAATGAAGATGTAATGGGCGAGTTACACATTTCTGAAAGTCGTTGGGTTAAAAGAAGTTAATTATCTAATTTTTTTAATTTAAAAAAAATCTTATATATATATATATAGAGAGAGAGAGAGAGACATATGATGACTAATAAGGGCAAATTACTCATTTACTATCTTAATTAGCATTTTACTCTGGTTAAGTAGACAGGCTACGAGAGAAGAATCGTAGCATTTTAAATTATTTGGAAGATATTCTTGATAATAAATTTAAATGAAGAATTTATTTGATAATAAATATATTATATGGGTATATAAAAAAACCCTTAAAAGTGATCATAGTTTTTGCCGAACTATGGTTAAGTTCACATAAATGGACGGTGAGGATTAGAAGTTAAAATCTTCTTAGTTCTGTGAAGTCAAAATAAAATATGTAAGTTAGGAGGATTAAAATCTAAATTCATTAAACCAAAAAACCGATCTACTAAAGTTTCATTTCGGGATAACAATGAAAAAGAGAGGAAATAACATGTCTAATCTGCGGCGTTAACTAGCTATGAGAATTAATTAAATAAGTGAAAAATGCATCCTTTTTACCCTTTGCCCTCTCTCTCCACCATTTCCTTAAAATGTGAGGAGAAACACTCGTTACATCGGTGGGACATATTTTTATTTTTTAATTTTTTAAGTAAGATTCACATCAAATTATTTTTGTGTGAGTCTCAAGTGACTCATCTATCTTGAATCTCACAGTAAAAAAATATAACATGAATAATATAAAATTTCTCATTTTTTTTGCTTGGCATACAGATCACGTCTGACGGTGACTTGGGCGTCATGCAAGACCTGAGCTCCACTAAAAAAAAAATTCAAAAAAAAGTAAAATTGGCGACGGTGAAGTTAATAACTACACTGCCAATGATGTAACGATTGTTTCTCAGAGGTGAGGCATTATCTCTCGTGCAACTAAATCAAAATTCCTACGGTTATATTTTTAAACGTGCTCTAAGGAGCTATTTTGTGTCTGATTAGGGATAGTTTCTAAAGCAATGTTATGATGTCGCTATTTTTGTGTTACTTGATTTGCCATGTTTTTTAATCTTTCACTGAGGAAGGTAAAATTCTTTGGGCCCAGTGCGGCCCAACAGCGCCAGGCCCGACCCAATCAGATCAGAGAAAGGCCGCTCGACGGTCTGTAATTTAAGTCGGGCGGCTCGGTTGAGGCCCACAGTGGATTCACCAACCCACGGGTGAGATTGATGCGCGCGTCTCAGGCCCTCACTGTCATGATAACTCATATAAATAGGCCCTCGATCAGACACGTAGGAGGACACACACACGGACATATAGAAACAGAGGCACCCAGAGAGAGATGGAGCATTCACCACCACTCCTAGCACTCTCTACTCTCTAGACTCTCCTAACACTCTCCGAGCACTCTTTGGACTCTTCGAGCACTCTAGGAGTCCTTGTTCGTACACACAGGTTTGTCCACTTCATTCTTAAGCTCTCTCTCCCCTTTCTCCTCCTGATAGTCCTCTCCAAAATCCGTCGGTGACTTAAACATCGGAGGGTTGTCTCCTCGAGTAATGTCCAGAACTCCTTTTGACGCCGTCTCTCTAATATTTACGAGTTTCCACGAGTGACTAGTGAATCTTTTTAAATAAATAAATTTTAAAAATGTGATACGAAGATTAATAGGAATCAATTTCCAACCTCTACGTTCACCAAACAGGTTCAAACTTCAAACAAATCACTTCTAAGTAGTTCGAATCATGTAAAATCGAATGACATAACATTGCTTAATTTGTTCCCTCAACGCGATTGCAACTGCCACGAGTGCATCAGGTGTTTGACCCACGGCTACGAGTTGAAACATAGTTTCCATCCTTCAGCCGATTGGAGAAATTGTTTTCTTTTTCTCCATGATATTGTCCCAGGTGTGCATGCTATCGATAGTTGGTGGTGGTGGCGGGACAAAGTAAGATTAATTTTAGTCAGTTTAAGCATACAACCTAATCTCTGGTGGAGTGAATACGAATTGGCATCGTACGTACATAGGAGTCGACTTAAATGAAGTTGCTTATGTGGATGATTTCACGTGGCCAATTACCCACTTGTGATAGGTTGGCCACATTCCTAACATGTATTCCCATAAATGTGTTTTATGTAGAGACTAAGAAAAAATAGTGGACCACGTCTTCCATGTTGTGACTCGGGCGAAGGAGATATGGACCATGGTTTGTTGACTCGGTCCGACTTGAGTTGACTCGGGCGTGTCGTACCGTATCTGAAAAAACTCGATACGGTGTGGATCATCCCGAGTCAAGTTGAGTCGGGTCGAGTCACAATGTATTTTTGAGAGATTCGAGTGTACCGTATCAGATCAGAGAAGAATCGATCCGATACAGATCACCGAGTCGACGAACTCTGATATGGACACATGTGTCGAACAGATTCCCAGATGCATTCACCGTGCAAGGTAATGTGCATCAATCTGTCCAGTAGTGGCATAGGAGATGATAGCTAAAGAGCAATAGCCATATTTGATGGCTCATTCTACGTGCTACTTTTAGATCTTACGACGCGGAAGGAACTGTGATATCTTCACGAGATCGAAGGAACTGTGATATCTTCACGAGAAAAATTACAGTTGTTGACAAGATCGTTGCTTTTATTTTTAAGTGGAATCACACAATTCTTCCTTTTTTAAAGTTTTGTTGGGAGATAGAGGGGGGCACATCCCCTTGATGTAGGGATTTTTTGTATAGGGATCATTTGGGGCTCATAGTTTACACTTACATCTCATCTTTTTATTAGGGTCGCATGTGCTACCCCCACCCTGATTTCAATGTGGGTCTTAATAAATGAATAGAATAGTCCACATAGAGTGAGAAAGATTCATTTATTGCAATTACTAATTTACATTCTGATCATGATCAGCCTTATCCTATCTTCATCAACGACCATATAACATGCATAAAAATTCCCCATCCATTAATTCGCACACTCATTTATTCATAAATAAGAGCAAAATCTTCCTTCAAATGCTTGCCAAGGATATAATTTGACTCTTGAACCTCACGCCATGTCCTACCTTCAAATCCACCTGCATCGTTGCATCAAGTTGTCCGTGGGAACTGGGAACAGCCCCATGTAAATTAGGGATAGAACTTTGGGTACATATGCATGATTTGTAGGTGTATGTGGAATTAATAATCGTCGAAGGTACTAGAGCAAATCAAACCGTACCGGAGGGAGTCATCCCCATTTCAATCACCGCATTTTCCCAAACAATAACATAAGAAAAAAATGGAGACTGCTTCTCTCTCTATTTTCTCTCTCTAAGGCCTAAGCCGACCCCGCCCCGCTCCGCCAAGTTTGGCCTACTTCGCCAAAACACTTGCCGCCGCCGCCGACCGCCACATCTGGATTTGTTGCAGACCTGTGCACACATTTGTTCGACCCCGCCCTTCTCTCTCCCTCTCCCAATTCCGCCGTTTCTTTTGTCCGGCGATTGTTGTTCCTTATCTCCAGTTCGCCGATCTCCCGCGGGCCGGATGTGCTCCTCCCTCCTTGGGCCGTGAGGGAAGAAGATGGTGCCAACGCACGACCCCGTGGAGTCCTTCGTCAACTCGCTGCAGGCCGTCGAGTCCGGCCTCCGCCGCGCCGCGAGGGATCTCGAGACGCAGTGGTCGGCCTCCTGGAACGGCGCCGGACAACTCCATTTTCTCTGCAAGCAGGATTCGCGGCCCGCGCTGGAGGCCGATGGCTGGGCGGGGAGGAGGAGGCACTGCCGGGACGCGCTGCCGTCCGTGGCGGAGGAGGCGACGAGGAAGTGGTCGCCCGCGGGGATCTTGGTCCCGATGAAGTCCCTTCTGGGGGCGCCGCTCGCAGGGGGGAGTCGCCGAGGAGAGCGCACTGGGGGGCCGCTGCGACGGAGGAGGGCGGTTCGTGCGCGGGCTGTATGCACTTCGTGGCGGCATGGTCTGTGTTGCTTAACAGCTTCGTGCAGGCGTTCCCGAACCCGTTCAAATCGGGGAAGAAGCGCCTCCAGAAGCAGTGCGCCCCGGAAGACGGCTCTCCAGATCCTCTGGGTTTGAAGGTTAAGAGCAAGGATGCGCATAAGAACTGTAATGTGGAGATCCGAGATAAGACCAACGAGGCACTGCCGAAGGAAGGGGAAATTCCTTCCCTGGAACTGTTTGTGTGCTATGTGTTCGACAATTTGATTCAGAATCTTCAGATGTTTGATCAGGGCAACATTGATGAGGATTCTAAGAGTTCCGAGGCGGCGCCGACTTCTTCACCACCTCCTCTGTTTGAACATTTGAAGGTAACTGCAAGTATTATAAAAGGGAAGAGGGCAGATGTTGATTGCTTTCTGTCGAATATGAGATTCGCGAGGGTGGGAGGGCCGCCCGCTAGCCTGGTTGGGGTGACTAGTTCGGTGAAGGATGAGGCTGAGGATCGTGCCTCAAGTGACGGAAAAGAAGAGCCAGTGAGCAATTCTGCGCAAAAGCTTGCTGGCGGATTGTTAAACATACCCTTGTCGAATGTTGAGCGCTTGCGGTCCACACTGTCAACTGTTTCACTAGCAGAACTAATTGAATACGTCCCTCATTTGGGACGGTCCTCTCAGGACCAGGAACATCCTGATAAGAAGAAGCTCTTCTCTGTTCAGGACTTTTTCAGGTACACAGAATCTGAAGGTATGCCGTCTCATTCTTTCCTTTCTTCCTCTTGTCTTTTAAGTCCATGACTGGAACCATTATACATGATTGTTAGTTAATATTTTCCATGACTACTTTGATCTTCTCAGTGCAAGTATTATCCCAGTTAATAAACACCATCCATCTTCATTGTATTTGTGTACTTAACATATATAGAAAGATCTCCGTATATTTCTCTGTTCTGCTTTTTCTTTTCCTTTTTTTTGAATTTTGTCGTGAAACCCACCCTGCTCTTGCCCAAGCACGTAGGCAGCTTACTACCGTATCATCCATTTCTAGATTATCACCCTTATTGCTGGTTTCTTACTTGAAAAATCTAAGAATTAGATTGCCTTGCAGCCATGTAAATGGCTTTTGGGAAGTTAAGATGAAATGAATTCTTTCTTTAATGGCCTTTTGTAATTAGCACTCCTAGAATATAGTTTGCGCCATAAGTTTAGCATCAGGTTATGTATTGATTATTTGATGCCTGTGTGCATGTCTTATTCAATTTGTGTTCTTCATATTTTGTTCCACTTCAGAGCTGGCTCTACAATAAAACCAGCTATAAATAGATTCAAATGCCGTGATAGTATTTATGTAGTTGGCCCCAAATAAATAGGATAAGGCTTTGTCGATGACGATGACGAACAACAACTCTACAATAAGATCCTTTATTGTCATTGTGCATCATCTAGAAGTGGGGAAAAATGGATTTAGAAACTGAGAGAATTCTTAGAAGATTCGCCCACAATGGCGATAGTACATATGGTTATATGTGTTAGAATAATCCCTCATAAAGTGGAGTCAAGACTCAAAAGTAAAACAAGAATGCAATATGGTGTCCCTGTCCACTCACTGCCTTAATGCTTAAGTTGGATGGCCCAAACCATGCTTACGATCCAGTCCATGCACCCTGTGTTTGTCATTTCCACATGACAAAACCTGAATCGGGCTACACGTGAGGGGGCATGTTACAATAGTCCTACATCGAGTAAATCAAAAATAAACAAGAATGTAACATTATTTGTGAAACAAAAGTAAAACAAGAATATAATATGATGTCCCTCTCCAATCACTACCTTAAGCTTTTTGAACTAGATGCCCCAATAACTTTAATGATGTAGTTGATGGGTTATGAACGAAAGATGAGTATTTACCTAATGAAAAGGAAGAGGAGAGGAAACATACAAATGAAAGGCCAAAAGCAGAGGAGAAAAACAGAGAAGGGAAAAAACATAAAAATGTAACAAAAATAAGACAAACTTTCAGGCTTATCATCCTAATTCTCTCCCAAAGCTTTCAATCAAGGGTCATTTTCTCTGAAATTAAGAGCTTAGTGAAATGTCGTTACTCACTTCTCGCACTTTTACTTTGGTTTTTTCCTCTCCTTGTAGTCCCACCATATGGACTTGCACAATCCCCTTACAGGTGCTGTGCTTCTCTCTCATTTTCTAATCTTTTATCTGCTGTTGTTTAATGCAAAATATGGCAGCCATTCTCTTTGTGCCAAGATCTCTAGCAAGACCTTTCACTTAAGGTCTTCTAGTAACCCTATGGCTGACATTTGTTAGATTTGTAGCATTACAAATGAATGGTCAGATGTCAGGCTGAAAGCAAGTCTAAACTTGGTCAATTTTTCAAAGACTGGGGTTACCAATAATCCAAGTATTGGCTGACCGTGAATTAGCATGGCAAGTCTTGGTGATTTTGGTGATGATGGTTGTGAACTGGTCTTTCTCCCTTTCTGCTTAAAGCTGAGATGCTATATTATTCTTTTTCCCTTCGGCATATGTGGTTAAGCTTGAATCCCCGGCTCCATATTGTTGAGATAAACTCTCAACCAGTTCAGAGGTTAGCTTGAAACCAGTAATCTTATTTTTGGCATTTTCTTCCCTACTTCGCTGCTTTGACCTCAATGGGACAGACTTCTTTCTGGGAAAAAGTTATAAACTAAATCATAAGCAAATAAGGAAAAAACTACATCTTGGAAATTTAGGTTTTCCTTTCTTAAAGATGAATAATGCAAGTGAGCCATTTTTGGGAACTTGTTCATTTATTTAATTGAGATGTCTAGTTATACTTGTCAATGAATATTCTCTACAAGAAATCCAGATTATGAGGACTTAAGATTACGGTTTCTGCTTAGAATTGAGAGAGATTGTTTTATTTTGTCTCAGTTCAACCAAGAAGGTATACTAATTAGTCTGCATCTATCTCTGGTTTTCCCCATATTACAAGCTACAAAAAAGACTATTGGATTATGTTTAAGTTACATAAGTAAATTTCCTCATTGGGTCTCTTTCAGAGGTGTAGCTAGAGATGTGGATAGAGTGGTCTCTTTTATTTGTGAGAGAGTTAGAGAGTGTGCGGGGCTCCTTTGTAATGTGAACTCTCATAACTTCTTTTCTTTGGGTCTTTTGGGGGGCTTTTGCTGACGACTCCGCCTTGGTGTGGCAGGCCTTTTGTATAGGGAGTTTTTTTAGAGCTCTTTGCATACACTTGTATATCCCTCTTTTATATTTATACATGAGTGGTACTACCCACTTTCAAAAAAAAGAGTAAATTTTCTCATTGGGGATGTCTATGTTTGAGTTATGTTTCTATTCAATTTCTAGTTTATGACCTTGTATGCTAAAGATTTATTTTTTGCTAAAAATAATATACTTACAGGAAGGCGGTTCTTTGAGGAGCTGGACAGAGATGGTGATGGCCAAGTGACACTTGAAGACCTGGAAATTGCCATGAGAAAAAGAAAGCTACCACCAAAATATGCTCGGGAGTTTCTACGGAGGACAAGGAGACATTTGTTTTCAAAATCAATTGGTTGGAAACAGTTTTTATCTTTAATGGAGCAAAAAGAGGCAACCATCCTTCGAGCTTATACGACTCTTTGTTTGAGCAAATCTGGCACACTGCAGAAGAGTCAGATAATGACTTCTCTAAGAAGTGCAGGCCTTCCTGCCAATGAAGACAATGCTGTTGCTATGATGCGTTATTTGAATGTAGATACCTCAGGATCCATCTCCTATAGTCATTTCCGTAATTTTATGCTGCTGCTTCCCCCAGAGCGCCTTGAAGATGACCCTCGGTATGATGACCTTATTCAAATATGTGAATGATCAATGCCTTTTTTATGGACAGAAGCACATTTAGAACCTTCTATGTTTATGATTTTTTTTCCTGATGGTGCTGATCTATTCTATATAAACTTCCATGTCAGCTTTAGTACCAAACAATGAACATGATGTTATTTGAAAATATGGGATTTGTACAACATTCTTTAGGACTTTAGAATGCAAACCCTGTTAATAGGATGCAGCAAAAGAGTTATCATTGTTAAAAAGTCTATTTTGCAGAAACATTGCGCCAGTGGCGACTGGCTGATTTTTGTGTTAGATTTTAGTTTTATCCGTTTAACTTTTCTTGGCTATGTAATTTCACTTCGCAAGATTCAGTGCTTGTACTTGGGAGAACCATATCTCAGTTACTGCAGGATGACTACTTGACTATTATTCTACAGGTGCTCGACGACGGGGCATTTCCTCTGACAAGGTGTATTTTAAGAATTTGCAGTTGATAAATAATCGAACAAATGTCCATCTATTATGAAATTTGAAGATTTGGTTAGGAATTTGTTCATGAAGGGGAGTTCTAGAACGAATGAAGATATTATGCTTCCAATCCGATTCAAAGAAGACAAGATTGGATAGGCCAAATAGGCAAATACAGATAAACCAAATGCTTATATGTTCAATTCTTTGGTGTTTGATCATGAAGTTTCTTTTGTAAAATTAGTCTTATTGCACAACTAGTCATTCCTCATTACATTGTTAGAAATTCCTGACATGAAAGAATGCTAAAACCGGGCAATTAACATTTGTAGGTTCCAAAGACCAGCTCTGTGAAGAGAATTATACTATAGGTGATGGAAACTTCATTTGAAAGATGGAACCCTATATTCCACACCTTCCAAAAAAAATGAACCCTGTATTTCATTGTAATGAAAACCTACGTCAACAATGCTTTGGCCTGATTGTTTTCCTTTGAAAACCAACATTATGCTTCTTCTGCTACCTAATTTCAAAAGAAAAACATTATATTTTTCTGAAGAATGCACTTTATCCAATTTATCTTGACCCCCTAAACCTGATGATGGGAAAGTGGTCATCATGGTTAAGATATACACACGACATGAGCACTATAGCTATCCGATGGGCCTATTTTCTCTCTAAGATATGTGAGGAAAGATCTATGTACAGTTTTCATTGATTTCTAGAAGGCATACAACTAAGTACTACAAGAATCGATTTGGTGGACCTTAAAGAAAAAGAGTCGCCAGAGTATATATCATTGTGGCTAAGGACATGTATGAGTGTGCCTTTACTAGCATAACAACCATCATTGGAGAGACTTGTGAGTTTCCTATTACTGTAGGATTACATCATTTGCTGGCATTTATACCGTACCTCTTTATTTGTGGACGAAGTGATGAAACACTCATGTGATATATCCCTTGGTCTGGATTAATTTTCAGATGATATTGTTTTATTGATGAAAAACATAGGTGGTCTAAGTACTAAGTTAGAATGGCAGAGAGGTCCCCCAAAATTTAAGGATTTTAGAATAAGTCTAAGTCAGAATATATGACATGTGATTTATCTAATATGAGGGCAGCTCAAGAGTTATAATTTGTGAAGAAGATATTCCTAGAAATAACAACTTTTGCTATTTATGATCTATTGTTCAAGAAAGTGGGGAGATCTAGGAAGAGGTTGTACATAGGATCAAGGCGGGTTGATTGAAGTGGAAAAGTCCATATGCAGTCTTTTGTAATTGGTGCATATATCCTTAGACACTAAGGAAGTCAAGTAGAATCACTGTTTGACCTGTTATATTGTGTGGGACTTGAGTCATGATATTGAGTAGAGAACACATCCAAAAGATATGTGACAGGTATGAGGATGTTGAGATGGATGTTCAAAATGATAAAAAAAGTGCAATTTGGAATGAACATATACATGGAGATGTAGATGTAGCTCCTGTTGATGTTAAGGAAAAGAATGGATGAACTGAGCATCAGCGGATAAAGGAACTCAAGTGGCAGGTTTTCTTATCATCACTCATTTCTCACTATGTATTTAATCTAGTGTTGATTTCTTTGACTGATACAAAAGTAGCATTAGTGAGTTAGTCTTTGTTTCTTGTTTAACAAAGCAACTGACATATGGTGAGGTTATTTTGTCAAAGATAAGTTTGAGTTTTGAGTTTGATGTTGACCTTGTTGTGACACATCAAAATTTCACCTTACAGGAGTATCTGGTTTGAAGCTGCCACAGTGGTTGCTGTTCCCCCACCTGTGGAGATACCTGCAGAAAGTGTCTTAAAGTCTGCTTTGGCAGGAGGCCTTGCTTGTGCACTTTCCACTTCCTTATTGCACCCTGTTGATACAATGAAGGTAAGCCTCCTATCTCAAAATGACGTTGTTTCTGTTGCAGCCTATGTTTCTCATGTTTTTGCTCTTTATGTATGCATCTGATTGCAAAAGTGAAAATAGAAAAGGCAGAAGAGCATGAACCTGTGTCAGCAATTTTGTTTATAGCTTTTAGATGGACATGTTTAAGTTCTGAAAAGGCAACTTTTGAATTTAAAGTTTGTTTGTGGCCTGGTCTAGTATGACACTGCTACACCAGGGTGCAGTTTTCTCTGAAAACATTTTATTACCCTATAACTAAAAAGCATGAACAAATTTATGATTTCCCTTACCGAGCCTTCTAGAAAATGAAAACATCTACACTGTAGAACTCGGTGAAACGCTTTCAATATTCTTTGATGTCATGTTAACTTGAACTCTTGGGCATCTGAATCTTCATGGTATGTATACTTGTTCCAAGACCAACATTGTATATCAAGATTATCTGCGAGCTTTTTCTGGATTCTTTTTTTTTCTGAAAAAGGTGGATTGTGCAACCAATGATATTAAATAGAGGTAGTTACAATCAAGAGGCAAGGAGAACCTCTCCTCGCTCTCTAAAAAATGAAAAGAAAAACCTTCCATTGGCAGACACTACCAATTACAATTTAAGATAGTCTACAAGCCGTAAGGGGCAGGAAATCATTAAGTCATCCAAGCTCTCATCCTCCAAGCCGCAGAAAGAGCAGATAGGCTGGCAGTCATGCCGCCACTTCTTCCGGTAAGGTTTAGCTACAATGTGTTGCTGTAGGAGTAACCAGATGAAATCCCGGATTTTCAGAGGTGATTTTCAAATTTTCAATTCCCAACTGAATGGGGCTGAGGATTAGAGAATGTAGGCTGATCCAACAGCTGATATAACTCTGACAGAATAAGTAGTAGCCTTGTTCCTCCCTAAGAAGCTATCTATATTATTCGGATCTACAGCCACTGACTCCAAGATACTAAGTAGTTGAATATTTTCTTCTCCTCTTCATGCTTCAACCCCCTGCGTAAGTGAATGAACCAGGTTATAGTGTTATCGTGCCTTGTAACACTGACTTACGACTGACGTGGGACCACTTATTAAGCCAAATTGTAAATTGCAGAGAACTTATCCTTTAGACAGCCTTCTCCACACCATCTACCTTTCCAAAAGAGAGCCATATATCCATTGCCCACCTTGACCGATATACCACTTTCCAGACAAGGAGCAGCTTGCATAATACCTTTTTGAATTGGAGAGGTCAAGTTCAGATTATCCATATTAATATAACAATGATGATGCCTGGGAAAATGTTTCTGAACAATCCACTGCCTCCATAAGGAAGGAAGTATCTATCACCAATAAGTTCCAGAGCCATTTTCCTAAGAATGTCATGTTCATTTTCTCCAGGTTTTGGACACCCAAGCCACCTGCTTGCTTAGGCCTGCAGACCTGCTCCCATTTGACAAGTGGGATTCCTTTTGAGTTGTCTTTGCTACCTCCCCACAAAAAAATCCTCCTGATGCTATCTATTCTCTTTCGAACAGCCACTGGCCTAACAAAAACAGACATATACTATAAAGGGATTGTTGACAGCAGAGTTTGGGAGAGTTATCTGGCCACCCAAGGACAGGTGAGAAGCTTTCCAAGAAGCAAGATTTTTTTGCATTCTATGGATGAGGTGTTCCCATTAGGATACCCTGAGAGTTCTGTAATAAAGGGGCATGCCCGAGTAAATAATGGTAATTTTTGTTTAGGAAGCTAGGTTGGGACCGTGTTTTCTCTAGGGTTTCCTAGAGAGAGAAGCTCTGGAGAAACTTCCTCTTGGCGGCAGCCATGGCTGCCCCCTGGTTGGGGGGGGGGTCGCCTCCCCTTCAGCGTCCGCCCTTCCTCCCTGCTTCCTCTCCACATCTGCTCACCCAACACCCCCTCCGCAGCCCTCCCTCCAGCCGCCTTCCTATCCCTCACCTTCCTCGCTCTGGCCTCCGCAAGCTTTCTCTGCAGGTCCGGCCCTTGCAAACGTCGCCGTGTGGCCTTCTGCAAACGTCGCCGTGTGGCCTACATTTCAGAAAAGCATCCACAGACTACACTGGCTGCACTGCTACCTCGCCTGGCATCACCCTCGGCCTCCACGTGACCTGTTCTGCAGATCCCGGTGATCCCTGCAACAACGTTAGATCTGACGAAGCAGTGTAGTGCTGTGGCTTCTCCAGCTGCACTGCACGTTTCAGGGGTGACCACTGCTCGGTGGGCGCCTTCATCTCCGACTCCTGCTCCACTGGTGCAAGCAGACTGGACCTCAACAGTGACTTCGGGTGAAGCTGCCAAGCCCGCTGCCGCTGTGTCCTTGTCAAGGCGGCCTGCTACTGTGACGACGGGTGCAGGGGAGGCACCAGCAGGAGCATCCTCTACACTGGCTCCATACCCAGCAACGACAGCTCCAGCGCAGGCTCCACCCAGGAGCTACGCACGTGCTGTTGCTGAGGCGAGCCCCTTCCCAGCGGTCTTCACAGATAGTGGTGCGCCAGCGGTGTTCTTCATGGCTGAGGAGATCCTTGCGATCTTGGATCCATTCCTGTTCGCACTGGTCGCAGAAACGCCATACGGCCGTCCCCCGTTTCCTGAGATCAAGTCCCAGGTGGTCCAACGTCTGGGCCTCAACGGTGATTTCGTTATAGGCCCCCTGGATAATCGGCACCTTTTGATCCGTTGCATGACAGAGGGCGACTGCCTGAAGCTCCTGCTCCGGCTTCAGCTGCATGTTAAGGGATACTTGTTCAAGTTCTTCCAGTGGCATCTGGAATTTGAATGCTGCACAGAGCCACCGGCAGTCCCCATTTGGATCAAGCTCCTGGCGTTGAAGCCCAAAAGTCTCCACGAACCATGCATCCGGTCCATTGCTGGGAACGTCGGCGCTGTCCTCCAGGTGGCTTTGTGAACTTCCCAGCTCACCAACGCAGCGGCGCTTTATGCTTGCGTTGTGCTGGATGTTCTCCGGCCCCATTTGAGCCGCATTTGGATCGAGCTAGGTTCTGGATGCTACTGGCAGCAGGTCCGGTACCTATCCCTGCCAGAGTACTGCACCAGTTGCCATCTGCTGGGCCATGTGATTTCCTCTTGCCAGCGTATTGCCAAATGCCCTCCAACCAGCGAGGAGCCGATGGCAGCACCAGTCAAGTCTGCCCCAGCACAGCAGAAACGCCAGCGTCGCTGTCAGGGAGGGACACCACTGCCATCGGAAGGTTCTGCTGATGCGCTCCCTAAAGGGAGAGTTGCCCCATCGCCACCCACAGAGGGCGTAACATTGTCGTCAATGGTGGCCGCAACGCCGCAGCCCATGGTGGTCGAAGTTCCGCAACTGGAGCGTGCCCCACTGCCGCAACCGATGGACCCTACAGCACTGTTAGACATGTGGCCTAGATTCTACTGCACTGTTGATACAATCACAGCTGTTCCTCAGTCTGCATCGGACGGCTTGAGCTCTCCCAATGACGAACCGGACTCGATAGTCCCACCTGCTCCCTCGGTCCCAGCTGGCCCCTCTGCTAATCCTTTGAAATCCCAGGTCCCTGGTAATGGCTCCCCTTCGAAGGCAATCCTGCTTTCGGTTCAGGCAGGTCTTTCGGCTTTTCCAGCTATAGATGTGGCAATCTTGGGCAAGGCAATCCCAACCTAGGAAATGGCTCCCGGCCCATCCTCTCTGCCCTCCTTTCTGGGAGTGACAACGGCATAGCCATCTCCAGCGGGCCCCTTAAACTCAGTGTTCCCGCCACAAGTGTCATCTCAGGCTGTGTCCCAATTGGAGCCTTCCCTGAGCCACGTAGCTGTGGACGGAGCTGGTGCAACCTATGAGGAAGACGAGCAGCCACTAGGATCGGACCACCCCCGACAGGTCCTCACTCCACCAACTATGGGCACTGCCGGTGCAACCTAAGAGGAAGACGTTGGAGTGGACTCAGAAGGCGAGGAAGCCATCCCGGAGACACTGGGAATGGAAATGAGGCATGCAGATGAAGAGTCCAATGGGGGTGTTTTGACTGTCAAGGGTAATCTGGCCAGGGAAGAAAAGTCCAATGGGGGTGTTCTGACTGCTGGGGGTAATCTTGCCAGGGAAGACATGGAGATAGCGGGGGTAGTTGAGAGACTAATGGAGGCACAAACGAAGGATCTTGCAAACAAGGTGGGAATCTCCTTTATAGGTATGGATAAGGACTTGCAAGTTCACCAAAGTTTAAAAGACATGGCTCATGGGTATGGCAAGGGAGGTGAAGAGGGGGAAGTCTAAGAGGAGGGGAACAAGGGAGAGGGAGAAAGCGGGAGAGGAGAGCAATGAGCCACAAGAGGAGGGAGATCGGTTCGCCTAGGTCTCTTTGTGAAGGACAGTCAAGGCTGCTGTAGGACCACGGGACCATGGTAGATTACTAACTAGTGATAGAATTAGCTCGATGACGCTATCATTGTATTGTAACGTAGTCTATTCTTCTTTTAGATGTCACCAGGGGAACATGGGGGGATTACATCCTATGGATGCACGTTTTGTACGGGGATATTTTGAGCACTTCTCACACTTGTAAATCCCCTTTTTTATTTCATATATACAGTAGTACCAGCCACTTAAAAAAAATCATAGGTAATTTGTCCACCCGACAACTCAAAGTCTAAGTAAGAACAACTACATATGTGTCATTCATATTAATTCCCACCAAACAATATTTGTCAAAATTGATTTTCAATCCTGAGCACGCCTCAAAGCATTTGAACATAAGTTGAAGAAAGCTCAACTGTGAATGTTCACTTATGATTTCAGGCCTATCAGTTTGTTGAATGGAACTTACAAGATCAGCACCAAATTGTCGGCAAGGAGATTAGTTAGAGTTATGGACAAGATAGTCAGTTGTTTCTAGGGAGCTTTTATCAAGGGACGTCATATTCAAGATAATTTCTTGGTGGCTCATGAGTGTTTGTATGTTACGAAGACAGAGGAGGAAAGGGGTGGTCTTGAAGTTGGATTTTGAAAAGGCCTATGATAGGGTCAACCGGTCTTGCCTATTTGAGGTGTTGGAGCTTATGAGTTTTGGGGGCACATGGATCTGATAGAGCAGGGTTACATTTCTTCTGCCTCCTTTGCGGTTCTTATTAGTGGAAAGCCGACTTCCTTCTTCCATAGTGGCAGGGGCCTCAGGCAGGAATATCCTCTGTCTCCCCTCCTCTTTGTGCTAGTAGCTAGTGTTCTTAGTAGGGAATGGCAGAGAGTAGAGGTTGCAGGTTTGATCAGAGGATTCTTGATTGGGAGGGGTGAACTTTCGGTCACTCACTTGTAGTATGTCGATGATACCATACTTTTCCTGGCAGACGATGAGAGGCAGATATATGTGGCGAGGATTTTGTTGGAGCTATTGGAGGAGACTACTAGCTTGAAGGTTAACTTCAACATGTGGTTGTTGGGGTTAACTTGAACGACATGCCACTTCACAGGACCGCTTGGATTCTAGGTTGTCAGATAGGGACTTTCTCTATTTCTTTTTTAGGGCTCCCCCTCTCCCCAGGAGCTCTTAGGTGTGCGGATTGGCTTCCTATTCTTCAGACGTATGAGGCTAGATTGGCGGGTTGGAAGGCGGGGCTTCTATCTTACGGGGGTAAACTAGTCATGTGTAGATCAGTGCTGGATAGTTTATCTATCTATTATCTCTTGGAGTTCCGCATCCCAAAGATGACGTTGAAGAAAACTGAAGTTATTCAATGACGGTTCTTTTGGCACGATAGTGGGGGGAGGTGTAGGGGTTGGCATGATATTAGGTGAGGAAGGGTGGCTACTTCTAAGGAGAAAGGGAACATTGACATTAAGAATGTGGGGGACTTCAATCTGGCTCTTCTTAGTAAGTGGATATGGAGACTGGGAGCAGGGGATGAGGGTCTTTGAACTCAGCTCATCAAGTAGAGATACTTCGGCCGGAGGAGAGTTTGGGACCTGGATTTTCCAACTCCAGCCCATACGACTCCTATTTGGCGCAACATCTTCTCTTGCAGGGATTTCATTTCCTCTAGGGTCCGAGTCCGTCTAGAGAAAGGCAACTATTGCCTTTTCTGAAAGGGTGGATGGTGTGGTGACTTCACATTAGAGGTCTATTTTTCTAGTCTGTTTGCGATCTCGGCGAGTCCTCTTGGGATGGTTGACCGGGCTTTTGATCCCCTCCTTTCAAGGGGCACCTGGGCGCCGACTTTTAGGAGGGACCTCACCAGTGCCGAGTTGGAGCAGTTCCAGGACTTTCTTACTTTTTTCCTTGACTTCGTCCCACGTCCCCTCTGGGAGGGCGCGTGGACGTGGAGGTGGGGCAGAGAGGGGACCTTCTCTGTTAGGTCTGCTTACGTCATCATTTCGGATGGCGGGGTGCGACACGACTCCACTCCCTATATTTGGAGACCGAGGAGTCTGTTGAAGGTGAAGCTTCTGATCTGGAGGATTTCTCATGAGAGGATTCCTACTAGAGACAGGCTCATGCGCTTCCCTATCGGGCATCCAACCGACTTGTTGTTTATGTGACCTGGAGGACGAGTCTGTTGATCACCTCTTCGTAGGTTGTTAGTACTCGTAGGCTATGTGGGAGGGGATGGCTTCGAGAGCCCGATGTGTCATGGGCCAGTAGTCGGAGGTGCGGTCCTTCATCAGGTCGTGAGGAAGGAGTTGGCCCCTTAGAGGTGATTGAGTTATTTGGTGGCTTATTTTGCATGCCACTCTATGGTCCATTTGGTGTGAAAGGAACAACATGATCTTTAGAAGGGAGGCTAGAGTGGAAGACTCTTATTTCTTTCATTTGTACTAGAGTGAGGGAATGGGCAAAGATGCTTTGTAATGTGAACCCCCTTAACTCACCTTTTTTTGTTTTCTTGGGAGGGTAAACAGCCCCACACCGCCTTGGTGTGACTTTTGTATAGGGTCTCTTTTTGGGAGCTTTTGTTATACTTGTACACTTTCTTTTCATTTTATAGACACGGTGGTATTACCCACTTTCAAAAAAAAACTGTGAATGTTCACCTTGGATAAATAACAATTTGTCAGAATATTTTGACACACTCAGATAAGATGAAGAAAGCGTCTGAGCCTTTTCTGGATTCTGTTTCAGAATATGTTGATATTTGTCATTTAAAAAGGACTTGCCTATGTGTTTGATCTGGAGAGTTTGTTATAGTAATCAGCTATTCATTTTCACTTAGGTCCAAAAGTTATCTACTGAATAAAAAACAAAGTTGGATACTCTTCCTGTAAATGGAAACAGTTTTTTTAAGTCTAGAATGTTTCCATGTCCATCTTGGTGCTTGGTGATGTTACGATTGATTAAATAACAGATAAAATTTTGGTTACTCTTTCAATTTATAGTCAACCACATTTATTCCTTTCCTTTTCAACGAGTGTATTAATCTCCAGTGAGCTAATTCCAATCCTTCGGGAAACTAAATGAGACCAGTAAAGATAGTGGATTCTTCTAGACTAACCTTTACCGAAAGTGATCTTCTATACGTGATACACACATTTTTGTCCATTAAGGAGATTGAAATCTTTCACGTATTCTTTCTTTAAGCTCAAATCCTAACATTTGAGGCAACCACTTTTTTGCATTTCGTAGTTACAGTAGTAAGCTCCATTCCTTCTCATCTTGATTCAAATTTATATCCCTATTGTCCTTGTGTTTTCTTCGCCAGAGCCATCAAGGGCTTGGCACCAAAGGTATCAGATCCTTAGGGTATTTGCCCAATCTGACCTGACGCCAACACCTGATCCCCAACCCTTGGCTGGATTAGGTGATCCAGTCACGGATTTTCCCTGGATTGGCTGATGGTCCCAAGGCTGCCAACCCTCTTCTCAGGTCCCAAGACTCCCGACCTTCTTCTTCTGCAAGTCCCAAGACTGCCAACCTCAAAACAGGTGGTGTACGGTCAAAGTATTTTCCCAGTCCAAATGTTTCCTTCCAAGAAAGGCCATATAACTGTTCAGGTCACCAGGTTCAGTGACCCGGAAGGAGCAACACTTGTTTGGGCAATGTTCACCATGCATGCACATGGAATTAAGCTTTGTTTAAAATAAAAAAAACAAATTCCACATTTATCTAAATGAAAAATAAAGTAAAATACTTAATAACTCTATGAGTTTGTCATTGAAAGAACTAGTTCCTAGAAAATGCAAGTGTCAATGTGAGTCCATAGAAGGGACATTGACACTTGTCTAGAGTTCTCTTTGTTTGATCATTTTCCTTTTTAAGGCTTTAAAGAATGTTTTTGTATGTGTAGTCTATGGAGTAATTGGCTGTTGTCTAACATGCTTTTGGCATCAGACTAGGGTACAGGCATCTACACTTTCATTCCCCGAACTTGTTTCCAAGCTTCCTCAGATTGGGCTCCGAGGATTATATAGAGGTTCTGTGCCAGCAATTCTTGGGCAATTTTCAAGGTTTGTTTCATTCATCATCATTCAGCTTTGACTTTTTGTAATCCTATAGTTACATCTTTTTTCTCCTTGTATTGTCAACAGTCATGGGTTACGAACAGGCATCTTTGAAGCAAGCAAGCTTTTATTAATAAATGTTGCCCCTACACTTCCAGAGATTCAGGTAACCTAGTATAAAACATATGGTATATCATCTTCAATGCCTTTTTGTTTTTGTTTTAATTTCATTTGTAGTTTATTCATATGGCATATGTCCTTTTCAAATCTTGTTGTTTGTTGTGTACTGTTATTTTTCCAGCTATTTCTGTTCTATCCTTTTCTTTTTAAGGTTATCCTTTAGCTTTCTGTCCTCACACAAATACATGCTACACTGCAAACAGACATCAGACATGTTTCTTGGTGTATGCATACGTACAGCAGAAGATTTTAGGAAAGTTTAGGTGTTTCATTAAGAGATGCTAAGAGGCACCTGTCCTTCGACTGATTATAACATAAAAGTCTTGAGATAAACTGAAATCTAGAAGCTGAAATTTCATTGGCATGTTATCCAGGTACAATCTTTGGCATCATTTTGCAGCACAATCCTGGGAACAGCAGTGAGGATTCCTTGCGAGGTCTTGAAACAACGACTACAAGCAGGTATCTTTGACAATGTAGGAGAGGCAATAGTGGGTACCCTCCATGAAGATGGTGTGAAAGGCTTCTTTCGTGGCACTGGTGCTACACTTTGCCGGGAGGTTCCTTTCTATGTTGCCGGCATGGGTCTCTATGCTGAAGCAAAAAAGGTATGGATTTTATTCCAATGATGACCCTGAATTTTTTATGTTTTCATAAGTTGATGGACTTTTCTTATGTTTTCATAATTTGATGGAAGTGTGGAACGTTCAGAAGAATGGGAATTCCAACATGTTGCAAAGAAAGATATTGCAATTTGTTAGGATACTCTTCATGACTTGCTATTTTTGAAGTCATTTTTTGCTTTGATGCTAGCAAAACATTTTTCCTTGCAGCATCGAGGTATTTGACATGGATTAGTATATACCTGATGGATGACATTCTAAGACTTATTTTGTGTTTATGGAATAGTAAATAAATGCCCCAAAAGGCAGCAATGCTGGTAACGAGTTAAATAGATTTTTTCTGACACTATATATGTATGCGTGTATGCATGCATACATGCACGTCTACATTTATGTATGTAAATGTGTATGTATTCTGAAAAAAGATAATAAATTTCCATATGTATATGTGTGCTTGTGTTTGTATATGCATGTCTAAGGTGAGCCATGCGTTGGGGCTTTGGGCCAGAGCTTGCATCTGGGGCGAGCAAGGTACCCCTGGGGGGTGGGGGGCATCCACGCAACCGCCCTAGCCCGCTGCAAGCTTTCTGGCCACCTGGAGAACCAGGCAGATACCTGGCCAGGGGCGACTTGCTACAGGTGTGGGAGAAGGGGCCACCTGCAGAGGGATTGTCCTGGGCCGGCAGGAAAGGGTCTAATGGGGGTTTCACGCTAGCTGAGCCAGACCGGGAATGGGGGGGATCCTGGCAGGAAGGCAGTCCTATGCTGATGTACTTAGGGTTGCCAGCCGAGGAGGGGGGACCGGAGGTGGCTGCGTTGAGGGAGACTTGCTGCCGGCCGAGGTGGTGAGCAGCCGGATGGAGTGGCCGAAGAAGTGCCCGTGGGTGGCACCCGTGGAAGGGGGAGTGTATGCTGTGAGGGTGAGGGAGGTTTTCGCCAAAGGGTGTGGTGGTGTGGCCGGATTGGGAGGTATCACAGGTCAGTGAATCCGGCTTTTTGATCGTCGGAAGCTGCGAGCAGGTGGTCGAGGATGTTGTCAGGGCGAGCTTTGTGCTGGTAGAGGGGGTGGTGTCAGGGGGGTTGATGGGTTGTGAACAAAGGCATTTTCCCAGACCCCAGGGCCTATCAGTGCAGCTTCTGCCTAGCGGGGGTACCCCTTGTCTATTGCGTTGAGGCCGGTGCCTCCCGACTAGTGGGTGGCTTCGGGGCAATCGTGGCAGGCTCGGTCAGGCTCGCCATCGACGGGGATATGCTGCTGCTTGACATGAGTGTAAGCGTGAACAACCCTTTCAAAGTTCCCGATAGTTCTCTCCGTCCAAATAGGTAGGGATGCCTTCCCGGTGTCCGTCTAGCTTCGGCCGGCTCCGTAGGGAATGCCTGTGCGGGAGGAAGAAAATGAACATGGTAGGAGGGTCGTGGCACTCAAATGCCGCCCAAGCCAAATTCAAATTCGAGTTCGAATTCAAAATTCTCGGGCACTAGAACGGGCACCTTCAACAGGTATGGATCCTTTAGTGAGTCGGACAGAGTTGAACCGTCTGTCAGCATAGAAGCTACTTGCAGGTGACCCGCGGTCGTGACCAAACTTGTGCCTGGATCCAAGACTGGAAGAGTCTGGGCTAAATCTGAGAGGACCCAGAACTTATCCGGCTCTGAATAGTTGCATTGTCTGCAAGGTTTTCTATCTCGAATATCGATTTTGTCTCGGAAAGGCGGAAGAGAAGAGATCTCGAAGAGATTTCGAAAAAGTCTCGGGAGATCGGGTTCGGTGATTTCGGAAAAAAAAATCATATATGTAGCCTATTTCTAAGAAAATGCTATTTTTTTCTAGTAACCACTGAATTTCACAAACATGTTTTTCTAATTGACAACTCAATTTTACAAAATAAAGAGTGATGATAACAATAACAAATCCATTCACATGCCCTAAATACATCAAATGTTACACCAAAAAGATATACATAAAATAGTACATGAATCATAAACTGAAGAATACATCAAAAATCATCAAAAATGGTATATGCATCTCTGTCTCCCCCCCCCTCTGTCTCTCTCTCTCTCAGATAGAGAGAAAGGGGAGACGGGGGGAGAGAGAGATGAGAGAGGGAGAGAGAAATGGAGAAAGAGAGTCCGAGGGAGAGTGTCACAGAGGGAGAGAAAGAGAGAGATTTGGGAGAGAGAGAGCTCAAGGGGGCCGAGTTAGAGAGAGATAGGGAGAGAGGAAGGAGGAAATTGGGGGGTGAGGGAGAGTAGATCTCGGTCTTGGGTGCTTTGTTTCTCGCAAGCTTTGGAAAGACAGAGATCTTGGACATCTCGTAAGAGATGGCAAACCATGATTGTATGGACCTAATACTGTTTATCCCGCCCGACCCCTCTCCAAAAGGCCGTGCCATCTCCACAGAGGGACCCGGATCCCAACCTCCCCAACGATATCCGACAGCCATCGGGAGGGGTATCGGTCGCCAGAATAGTTCTATCCCCGCCATTTTTTTGGTAGTGGCAGAATGATAGCAACGTGCAGGAGATGGAAAAGACCATGTCTGTGGATGACCTCCTCTGTGGTCGGTGGAGGCTGCCAGAGTGGACTGAAGGCGGGGAGAGCTCTTCGGTCTCGATGGTCGGCAGTGCCCAAGGCGGTGTGACCATTCACAATAGGTGACGGCGGCTGAAGATGGAACCCTGACGATGCAGACGCCCCTTCTATCCAGTGGGCTTGCAGAGGACCATGAAGCCGACGGAATGAGCCCCATATTGCTGTGAATGGGACACCCACGTCCCAGAAGCAGTCGGACTGTTACCTTGCTCCCGTTACGGAGAGGCAAGGGATCAATGTCAACTGTCTGTCTGATTCACAGGAGGCTAAAGGTAGAGAGAGCTCTGTAGAGGAGGAGGACATTGTCCCGGAGACACCGGGGGTGGGGGGTAGAGGAGTCGAAAGGAGGGGAAACAGAAAGGGAAGGTTTGGTAGAGAGGAGCAAATTGGGGAGAGACAAGGTGAAGGAGCTAGTGGGGATGGTGGAGACACTAACTGAGGCGCAACTCAGGGAGCTGGCGGAGAAGGTGGGTATTTATTTTGGAGGACTGGAGAGGGACTTGAGAGGAGTGTCCACCGAGATACAGAAGAGATGACTGCTCAGTATGGTGAGGGAGGCCATGGGTGGGGGATCACAAAAGAAGGTGGAGAGGCTAAGGGAAGGGGGAGAGGAGAGAGAGGATGCCACAAGAGGAGGAAGGTAGGATTGTCCCCTTGTCTACATAAGGATCGTCTCATGGAATGTGAGGGAGATCTGTGGGGGAAAGCAGTGAGGGGGTTGGCAAGAAAATGTAAAATTGACACTGTGTCTACAAGAGTCCAAGTGTGAGAGAGATGGGGAGATGATTATGAGGGAGATCGGGGACGATAGACTATCGAAGGGGGTGGCCTCTCTAGTTGAGGAGAGGTCAGGAGGCATATTGACTCTATGGAGTTAGTTTGAGGTAGAAGAGGTGTTGGAGGACAGGCATGTTGGTAGTGGGGCGATCTCGCTTCACTTTCAAAATGTCAAGGATGGCTCCTCCTGTGACTTCTCGAGAGTCTATGGACCATAAAGCTCAAAAGGAAAGGGACTCCTGTGAGAAGATCTACATCACTACCGTCAATCTTCAAGCCGGCCATGGTGTGTGGGAGGTGACTTCAATACAGTTGTTGCGACATGGGATCGGACAGGTGACATTATTTAGACGGGGGAAATGGAGGATTTTTTGGCCTTTATTGCTGATGCTGCTCTAATTGATATCAAGATGTCCAATGCTCAATTCATGTGGTCTAATGTGAGGACAGTTCCTTCATGTTCTTGCTTGGATAGGTTCCTAGTGTCTGTTGACTGGAAGGATCACTTTCCTCATGCGCAAACATCTTGTCTGGCAAAACCGGTGTATGACCATAAACACATTTTGATGAAGAGTAGCTGCAGACATGTGGGGAGGTAGCACTTCAGATTTGAGAGATGTTGGTTCAAGGAGGACTTCATTGACACCGTTAGATAGGCTTGGAATGTGCGAAGGCAGGAACAGTTTGCTGCAGCTAAGACCCTACTTAGCAGGGAAGCAAATGATAGAAATTTTCATCAATTGGAGAGTCTAAATTCCTTGGCAGAGGTAGGGCTGTTGGATGACTTTGACAGGATGCATCAAGGATGCACTCAGATCACAATTTGAAGAAACCCTCATAAAGGAAGAAATATATTGGAAGTAGAGGTTGAGAGAGAAATGGCTCAAGGAAGGGGACAAGAATACAACTTATTTTCAGAGAACTGCATCAGAGAGGAGAACCAATTTCATAGCTTCTATCCGAGTAGGGGAGCAAACTTTTACAGCGGATAAGGAGATCAGGGTGTAGGCCAAGGATTTATACTCCAAACTCTTCACTGAAGATCAAATGACCAGATTTGGGATTGCAGATGGACTTCTTCGCAACCTTTTGCCAGCGAAGGGTGAAGCTCTCTTCTACCCTTTCTCGGAGGAGGAGGTCCGATAGACAACCTTTTCTCTTACAAGTGACGAAGCCCCGGGCTAAGATGGCTTCTCGATGTCCTTCTACCAGAAATGTCACGACATGATCAAGGAAGACCTCCTCAGGCACTAGGAGAATTTCAGGAGGGGAGGGCTTACCTAAGGGACATCAAGAAGACCCTCTTGGTGCTCATCCCCAAGAAGCAAGGAGCACAAAGCTTCTTGGATTACAAACCCATCAATTTGCTGAATGGTATAGACAAGGTGATCATTAAGCTACTAGCCACGAGATTAGACAGTGTGATGGGGAGAGTGGTTAGTGGACACCAAGGGGCCTTCATCAGGGGATGGCACATATAGGAAAACTTTCTCGTTGCACATGAATGATTGTATGTCGTGAAGACCCAGAGAAAGAGAGGATTGGTTTTGAAGTTGGAGTTTGAAAAGACATATGACCGGATCAGCTGGGCATGCCCGTTCGAGGTCCTACCAAGGATGGATTTTGATGATAGGTGAATTGGGTGGATCCAGGAATGTCTCATCGACCTCCTTTGTAGCTTTAGTCAATAGTCATCCCAGCACTCCCTTCCACAGTGCCATAGGACTCCGACAAGGAGATCCGATGTGCCCGCTACTGTTTGTTTTGGTAGCACAGATTTTGAGCAGAATGTGTATGAGAGCGGAAGTGGTAGGATTGATCAGAGGATTCCAATCGGGACCCGACAGTGTGGGCATTACCCACTTGTAGTCTGCTGATGATGCCATCCTGTTTCTAGCGGAAGATGAGAGCCAACTATATGTAGCCAGATTGATGCTGGAGTTGTTAGATGATGTTAGTGGGTTGAATGTGAATTTCAGCAAGAGCCACATTATTGGGGTGAACATGGAGGAAAGATCCCTCAAGAGAGCAGCATTTATATTAGGTTGTCATGTAAGAGAGTTCCCTTTCTCCTATTTGACCCTCTCGCTATCTCTAGGGGCTCTACAATGTAGTGATTGGCAGGATGCGGTGCATAGGTACGAGTCCAAATTGGCAGGGTGGAAGGCGAGGTTGCTATCCTAGGGGGCGGGGGGGATGGGGGATGGTGCTATATGAATTCGTGCTGGACAATCTTCCAATATATTTCTTGTCCATCTTTCGGATCTCAAAGATGATGGCCAAGAAATTGGAATCTATTCTAGCACAATTTTTTTTGTGCGGTAGTGAAGACACTCGCAGGGGCTGGCATGATATCTTTAGAGTTTGTAAGAGTAAGGACATGGGCGGTGTGAGTATCAAAAACATTAGAGATTTCAACATGACTCTCCTATGTAAATGGTTGTGGACACTTGGAGCCAATGAGAGTGGTCTATGGCTACAAGTTGTCAAGTAGAGACACTACAACAAAGTCAGGGAATGGAATTTGACATAGGCAACTGCACACCATACTTCACCAATTTGGAGAGGTATCCTTCAGTGCAAGGACATCATCAACTCAAGTGTGAGGGTTCAGTTGGGTAATGAATAGAAATGTCAGTTCTGGAAGGATAAATGGTGCGGGAATTTCACCCTAGAGGCAACATTCCCGAAACTCTTTGTGATGTCAGCCACACCTTTGGCATCAATGGCTCATACTTTTGATTCACAACTCTCCGGGGGGATATGGACTCCGACAATTAGGAGGAATCTTAGACTAGATGAGATGACCAGCTGGAGGGACTTCTAGTGTTTCTTCTAGATTACACTCCGATGCCAAGCAAGGCTGGCATGTGGTGGTGGGGCTGGGAGAAGAAGAGAGACTTTTCAGTGAGGTCAACCTATTCTTTCATCTCAAACAATGGACTGCGCCATAGCCTGGCCCCGTAGATTTGGTCTTTCAAGAGCCCCCTTAAAGTCAAGTTGCTCATCTGGAGGATATCACATGACCAGCTGCTCACATGTGATAGGTTAGCGTCTTTCCTTCAGGACATACCCACTCTTTGTTGCCTATGTGGGGATGAGGAGGAAAGCATGAAACCTCTCTTCACAAGATGTGTGTTTACAAGGGAGGTATGGACGAAGATCGCTAGTAGGATCTACTACAATATTTGGCCCCAAGAGAGTGTGCAACACTTGATTGGCAACTAGCATAGGAGATGGAATCTTAAAGGAGACAATCGTATCTGGTGGCTCATCCTTCATGTCACACCATGGGTTCTATGAGGAGAAAGGAATAATAGAATCTTCAAGTGTGAAGCACGAATTGAGGACATGCTTGTATCTTTTATTTCTGATAGAGCGAGGGAATGGGCAAAAAAAATAATGTAAAGTGGAGGCACACAACTCCACTCTTTTCTTATTGTTGGGGTTTAGGGAGGACCACAGTGGAATTTTTTGTATAGGGACCTTTTGAGAGCACAATGACTATGTGTAAATCCCTTTCTTTCAATACTTAATGCAATTGTGGTACCACACACATTCAAAAAAATGTATATATATATCTACATTTATTTTTTTATGTACATGTGCATGTATATGTAAGGCCATACATGCCCTCAAAAAACAATTTTAGTTCTGATTGCCTGTTTCATGATTTCCTCCACAGCACATTTTATCTTCATCTGCAATGTTTATCTGAGTCATTAAGATATACATACTTCTCACTGGAGAAAAGCAAAAAAGCCAATTTCACAACGTTCTTAATTCATAATGGTGAAAGTACCTTTAATGTAGATAGACATACATCTCACCGTTGGAGTATTTTTCTCTCAAAACTAACTTACATCGCATAACGGTTGCTGGTAACAAGAATAGGAAACAGTTAAATCTGGCTATAACTATACTAACAAATGGGACGTGGGGATGTTGTTTTGCAAATAACCGAAAGGGGTTTCAAATCTCATGACTCTGGAAGAAATGACAAAATGTGAAGATGTTTCCCTGACGCAAAAGTTGTTGCAAATCTCATGGAATGGAGGGAGTGAAACCCCCTTCCCGGTTCCCCCACCCCCCCAATCTCGTGTCTCTGGAAGATGAATGGGGAGGGACATTGTGCTTTTCTTCAAACGAGGTTCACGAAAAATGATTTTTTTTTTCTTTTTGCCTTACATGGTCTTGCACAAAACTACAAATCATTTTTCTGTTAGAAGTGACAGTTAAATGTCCTTTTGAAAAAAAATGTCCTTTTGAATTTCAAACGGATGGTTATTTTAGAAATCATGATTTTCCAAAAGAGTGCTCATAATCATCATTTCCCATGATACCAAAAGGCTGCTAAATCTCTAGAAGTACTTAAGATTTGTTGCTTGTCCTGAAGCCCACAGGCCGCTATCTTTTAGTAGTAAACTTGTGTCATGTCTATCTTGATTCTCTGGCTTTGCTGCATCATTATATTCACACACAGTGCTACTATCTATGGGATTCTATGTTCTGGGAGTAAAACTTCCAGCATCTTCATGTTCTCAGTAGAAAGGCATTTTTAATTTCCTTGTCAGATTTTACTCATTCCATGCCGAGCATGTGGTGTAAAGAAGTACTGCGTGAACCAAACAAATGAGAATGGTAAAATAACTTGACAATGAACGTGAGAAGAATCTGATAGAAGGTTACCTGTAGAATCTGCTTCTTCCTGAAGGAATTATGATAGAATGCAGTCTTGTTTCTGCAACATAGCTCCTTGTTGTGAGGTCTGCTTTTAAATTGGTCTCTCTCACGCTCCTCCTCCCCCCCCCCCTTTAAGGCTGCTCAAAACGTCCTTCAGCGGGACTTGGAACCTTGGGAGACTATTGCTGTTGGGGCTCTTTCTGGTGGGCTCGCCGCTGTAGTTACAACTCCCTTCGATGTGATGAAGACTAGGATGATGACTGCACCTCAAGGATTGCCAACATCAATGTCAACGATAGCATTCTCCATTTTGCGTCAGGAGGGACCTCTTGGTCTTTTCAAGGGAGCTGTCCCCAGATTCTTTTGGATTGCTCCACTGGGTGCGATGAACTTTGCTGGGTATGAGCTAGCAAGGAAGGCCATGGATAAGAGTGAGCATCTACACGGTGAAGAATTGCGGGAGAAAAGTACATCTAGTTCTGCATAATGTTCAATTTATTCCTAGTTTTCTGTGATTTTTCCTCATGTACGACCACCACATGTTTTTGTTTTTAAAAGTTAATGTACGGGTTTGTGACTGTGTTCCTTTTCGGCCAATTTTCCAGTCCGATTCATCAATGATTCTGTAATCCCAACCTCACATCTTTTTTGTCTTAACAGGGAATCTCTTGTTTATATTTTTTTTCCCCGGATGCTTATGGGGGCATAATTCCGTGAATATCCTGCAGAGGATCCCTTGGCAAATTTCGTAGTTGTTTTTTTTTTCTGAAAGTGGGTATAGACAAATTTCTTAGTTACAGACTCTTACAGTTTAGTTGGAGATCCTGAAGGGGGCATAGTCTGTGAATTTCCTGTCTGAGATTATTTTCATCGAGGAAATGACAGATTTATTACATGGGATCAGCTCCCAGTGGCATCCCTCTTCCACATGCATCTGCCAAGTTGAGTAGCTGGATGGCTGATGTCTTCATCCTCTTACGGAAGCCAGCTTGGTATTCGTTACATGCTTGTTTGGTTTCGTTACGTGGAGTATTATCTAGATCTGAAAAAGAGCTCTTAAACGGCCACAAACAGCATCGTATATGGCATGAGCTTGAATTAAGTTTGAATGATTTTTATTAAAAAAATAGAGAAATGCCAACGATTTCTCACAACATTAAGAAGGGAAAGAATGGCATGTCGAAAACTGTGGCACCCTCTTTTCGAGAGGGGTTCGGAGATGTCCACTTCAAATCAAATTTAATGAATTAGAAAACTCACAAGGTCCACAAGGTCAAATTCAACTGTTTACTAAACAAAAGTATATCATTTTCTTTAACATGGACACATAATGGGTAGTATTTTACATCTTTTAATCTAAAAATAATATTTACATTTTATATACAAGAACAACTTAATCTACTTTGTCCTTCATGCGATAGATTCCTTAAATCTTTGTTACTCTTTGACCTTATTGGTAGTCGGAGTCAAAATTCATTATTTATTAGATAACTTCTTAGTAATCACATGTGTCAATGGGCATCAAAATTAATAATATATCTAGTACATAATAATTTGGCAAATCATTACGATGAATTTTAATATATTCTAAGCGTATATTAAGATGCAAGGATCCAAACCATGCAGGATCTCTTTTAGCGTTTATAATCAACCCTTAACATTTCTACTTATCTAAAATAGTATTAAACTAATTATATAGAAGAATAGCATGTATTTAGTTCGTGGCTACATGTACTAAGAGATCCTTAACTACCACAGGTTCCCGTTTCTAGCCCCACTGTCTTCCAAAATTGCTTCTACGTGTTCTCTACAGGCTAGTGATGATCGTCTACTCCTGACATCACAAGGTAGCACTATCTAATCATGTTTTACCTTTGAGTAATAAGATCAATGTAATGACCCAGAATTTTCAAATCAGGAATCCGTGGATTTCGGAGTATTTCCGTGGGTATCGGATCACGTTTTGTAATTAATCAGAATTTTTGGTTATTGAGCCTTCTAATCTCCGTGTGGGGTGAAATGTGATATTTTCGGGCTTTGGAACATTATAGGCGCGTTGTGCATTTTTCGAGGATCACGAGGATAATTTTTTTCCTATTTTTCTATTTTTTAGATTTTTAAAACCCCAAATTATTTCCTATATAAACAACACTTCACCCTCCTCTCCCCTCATTCTCTCGTTCTCTCCTTCTCCCCACCCCTTCTCAAGGCGGCCGACGGAGGACGGCGTGGACGAGGCGGGGGCGACGTGGGCATCGAGCAGTCGAGGATGGAGTGAGGAACGGGGCGGTGGTGCAGCGAAGCTCGTTCGCCAGTTCGTGAAGCCGGTGGTGGTTCGAGTGTCGATTTCGCGTGGAATCGCCATCCTCGACGTGAGAAATTGATGTGAGAGGTAGGGGGGTGGATCTTTGACCCTTGCCTTTCATTTTCTCACTGTTTGTAGGCTGAGGTGAGGTCGAGTGTGGTTTTCTTTCTATGTCGGGGTGAAAATCATGATTTTTGGGGTGAGCGACGGATTCGTCGATTCGATCGCATTTTTGTGGTTTGATTGGGCCCTCTCAGTAATTTAGAGAGTGGAGAATGATTTCCCCATGTTTTCCCCATCACCGAGGGTGATTGAGGCATGGAATAGGACCCCTCGGATGGGGTTTCACAGATGCGCCACCGGATTCGGTTGACCGAATGTCGGTCGACCGGATTGGCATTCGCCACGGAGGGCAAACTGCCCTGGTTCGATCGACCAACCCAGCCAGCTCGGTCGACCGATCCAGGTCAGGGGGTGCCTGGTCTTTGTCTGGTCGATCGAGCCTGTGGATCTGGTCGATCGACCCCTTGTAGGTCGACCGACCCAGTGGGCAGGTCGACCGAATTGAACCCTTTTCACCTGTTTTGGCCACCAGTCAACCCGGTTGAGACTCATTGGTCGACCTTTTGCCCCGTGGATGTTCCGAATACCCGTGGGGACCGAGTTCATATTTTTGGGTGTCCGGATAAGTCATGTTACCCTGATTAACATGCACATGTGATTTTGAGGGTTTGGGTGACCCCGTGTGTTCCGGGCTTCTTCGTTCCGCTAATTCGAGCCACCGTGAACCCGTGTTCGTGCGGAGGGTTGTTCCCGCACAGTGTTGGTTTTCTCGAAATGCGATTTTCGTATGGGCCATGAGTATGGCCAGCGACCGTGAGTCTTGTGGCCTAGCCAGGGATGTTGGGGTTTCCTTGTTCACTCCAAGAGTGGGGAGAACCCGGCGGTGGTAGGCCGCCTTGAGAGTTCTTTTGCTCATGGTTTCTGGATTCCGACTTAGGGAGATTAAACAGCTGGAGCCGTGCTATACAGTGGCCTTGGGATGAGTCACGTGACTCGCTGGTCGATGGTCTAGCTAGCTGTTCTATTTTTTGGTGGCACTGGGCTACCTTGGGTTCTGAGTCACTCGCTGCGGGCGTGTGCGTTGCCCGTCAATACTCCAGTGGTTTCTTCTTTACTGAGAGTTCCTACGTCAAGTGACATCCCCACTAATCGTAGCTTGTCTGGGCACGCGTGTGCTGACTCACTTAAGAGTGGTGGAGGGCTAGACCCGGGAAAGATAGTTTTAGGATTGTTACCATAGGGCCTCCCACTATGGCAGCTCGAGTCCGAGCCGAGAGAAAAATCAACTAGAGGGCTTGACGTAGCACACTCAATCAGTGTGTGCACACGTGGTCGGGGACTATAGACACGTGCTGATGAGCACGCCCTGACTAGACCCTTGTCCTTATGTTACTTATACGGTGTCTCAGTTTCCGCTTGGGGCGAGTAGGGAGACACCCGAGGTGCAGACTAAGTCGTCAGTAAACGCATCCGGCCTTACTTCTAGTGGGCAGATTCTCCCGTCACGTGACGCATGACTCTCGTGACTTGTGGTTTTGATTTCATGACGGCGAGGTCGTGGTTCTCCGGGTGATTTCTGTGTGTCTACCCCGACGTTGAGGTTGAGGTTTCCCGATAGGGTCGTCGAGGTTTCACCCATAGATAGTGTAGGGTTCACGACGGTGAGGTCCTGACTGTTCCCTTAGACTGCGTGATCTGGGTTGGGCCTTCGCCAACGAGGATGGGCCTTCATGACAGAGATGCCGTGGTACTTTTCCCGATATTGTAGCAGTGGTTTTACTGGTGGTTTGACGGCCCTGACTGTGAGATCGGGGTTTAATTTTCGTTGTCATTAGGAGTAACTTAGATGGTTGTGGTCCCACCGACTGCCGTTGGGGCTATTCTTGCTACGGTCGTTACTTCCGCTGGTATTGTTGTTGTTGCTACTCCTGTTGTTGTTGTTGTTGTCGCTATTATTACTGTTATCATTATTGTTTACCACCGTTGTTTCGTGGTGGGGATCCGTGGGACCCCTACTAAGCCAATGAGATGAGGCTCACCCCTATCTTTTCAGGTGTTACGGTTCCTCCTCGAGGTTCAGAGGTGTAACACGGAGGTTCGTAGTTGCCAGCTTGTCAGAGTCGGGGGTATACTCGATGATTGAGTACGTTTCTTTCTCTGTAGACTGTACTATGTGGACTGGACTCTGTAGTTAATTTATTAATAGAAAATATAATTTATTTATTATTATTTAAACAGTTAATTCTATAGTTATTTCCTGTATTATTTTAAATTTTAATGTACCTCCACAACACCTAATTAACCCTTTCGAGTCTTCCAGCTCGTGGGTGGCGGGCCAGGATTCGAATGATATATGGTAATTCTCATTATCCGGATCTTGAGTCGTTACAATCAACAACTTAAAACTCACCTTCTTCACCTTCTTCCTTTTGCTGCTCATACAGTTCCTCCTCTTCTGTTCTTACTTGGGACGTTCTGGGTAGACAAAGGAGTAATAAAAGGGATAATGAAGCTTAAATAAATGATTCTCGAGGGTAGTTACTGGAGAATTATTTAATTTAATTCTACCTAAGACATTTACCACCTATCCCAATTGCTAACACCTGGCATACACCCCTACCTTATCTTGATGACCTCTGGCATACACCCATGTCTTATCTTGTTGACCCTTGTCATCCATTTTTTATCCCCACCATAATTCTGTTCTCTTATCAGATAACACTTGAGTCATTTTCATGTTTTTAATTCCTTAGGCTTAAGTCAACTCTTATACGCTAACCACATGTTAACCCATGTAATATAGCACCTTACTTTATGGAATGACAAAATCGTAATTTTACTCGCTATCTAATTTCATTTTTCTTATTTTTGACCTAATAAATGATATAATTAGTAAAAATACTTAACATGGGATTTAAGGATAATTATATTATATTTCAAGCGAGTCTAATCTCGATCCGATCCGACACTTTCACAAGTAATTAACCTTAATAAGGATAATTTCATAATTTCACATAAGTCCTTAATCACCTTATGACAACTAAACATCATCTATACTTTTATTAATTATATTTCCTATTGTCTTTTGTTCAATTTATCATCAATATATCGTTTATCTCCTAATATATCGCTAATATATCACATATATTCTCAATATATCACTTTTCTCATCTAATTCACCTTCCATTTTACCTTAGTCACTTGCATTCGCCTCATCTCCTTTTGCCTCATCTTCTTTCACCTCATCCTCCTTCGCCTCATCTCTAGGGATGTCAATGGATCGGGTTCGACTCGGGTAGACCAATACCATATCCTATCCGTGAAAATTTTACTAATACCATACCCGGATAGTACCCTATTATTTTCGCGGGTACGGATACGGTATATCCGTCACGGGTATAGATATATCCGCGGATATCTGTATCTGTCCATAAAGCATGAGTCTGCGTTCACATCCAAAGAAATGTGAGATTTATGAGAATTAGAAAAAAAGAAATCCGGTCAATTCTTTCCTTTCTAAAGTAATTTTTATGTTTTATAAAAACGACCTTATAATTTTAGCAAGAAGTCTCACAAACTCAACAAGATGGGCAACGGATTGGGTTCATGTCAAAATCATAGGCCTAATATGCACAATAAGTTATTAAGAGCGGGTTCGGATCGGGTACGGGTTTAGGTGCACTAAATCCATACCCTATCCGAATATGAAACGGGTATTTTAAACGTATCCGAACCCGAATCCATATTCGTTTATTCGGGTATTACCCGACCCATCACGGGTCGGGTAATGCGGGTAATCGGGTTTGCGGGTATTTTTGACATCCCTACTCATCTCTCTTCGTCTCACCTCCCTTCGTCTCATCCTCTATATATTTCATTATTTTATATTTTTGACCTATTAAATGATAGAATCTCAAAAAGTGCTTAGCACCAAAAGTATAGATAATTGAGTTATCTTTTCAATTAGTCTAATTTCATCTCATTTGGATATTTTTACCCAAAGTTATGATATAAATAATGGACTACTCTCCTGAAGTTATGAATTTCTTTTAATGGGCTCAAATTTACTAGATGGGCCACCCTAATAGTCTCTTAACGTAGCTAATCCAATATACTAATAGATTTTCTGAAATCATGGTGTTACAGACACACATACTAATTTTTGCCTAAGTGCCCAGTTCACCATAGGATCTGCTCTTAAGCAGTCCACACACTACTTTTTACTTAAGTGTCCAGTTCACCGATGGATCTATCTGAAAGCAATCCTTAAACCAAGAATCTTCATATTCTTAACTACCCTATGACATTAAATACAAACAAAAAGTTAGAGAATATTTCACAATAAAAAGCCTCTTAATAATACGTGAGGGTGGGGAAGTTAAAGTACAATAAAAAAGTATCTTAACAAAAGAACTAGTTGTTGTATCTATAGCCCCTTCCTTTCTTCTCATGTCAAGTTTATTCTTCTTGTATCTTGTTCTTTCAAGACTTCTCATGTTTTGTCATATAGAACTTTTCACGTTGAAATCACGCATTAGTGTAAACAATGTAGAGTGGATGAGATTATCTTTTGTAGCCTTGTTGTATTTGTGAGAAGTTTACATTCAAAACACTTTTTCTTTTGATAGGGATAACATGGAAAGATCTTGACTAGGATGATATCTAATGCAAGACTAAATTACGTAGTGATCTTTGAGCAGTTATGAGATAAAGCAAATATAACATAAAGATATAACGAAGATATACCTAAGGAGTACATTGAGCATTCAATGTATTTGAATTTCAAATATTAAAGCAATATATAAACTTCAAAAAGTATTTTGTAGTTGAACTAAGTCACGTTTGAATCTCTCAATTGAAGAGAATAATACCAGAGTAATATTGACCGAGTTAATTATGATGTTATCTAATAAGATAAATCAATTGAAAAAAGTCAAGCGGTTGAACATGGTTAAAGGGTCACCTAAAAATTAGGTAGTTGAAAGGTAATTAGGCAATATAGTCAGTTGGAGTCCAAAGCTAATGCTTTAAAGATCATCAACTGATATATAGAAAGACAATTGAAATAATCAATTAATATAGTATCGACTGTGTAAGATAGGCAAAAGTTTTCGCCTGAAGATAATTGTCGAAAGACAGTTGAAAGACGATTAGTTGAAGTTTTTCAGTTAGAATAGATAGTTGAATAAAGTCATCTAGAATTGACACTTGAAAGGTCAATAAATGTCAATTAGAAGAAGGATAGGTGCAAGATTTCACTTACTAAAAATAGTTGAAAGAATTCAATTGAAAGGTTCAGTTGAAAGAAGACGTACAATTGAATGTTGTCAATGAATCTATTAATCGAGCGCCAGTCAGTTGTAAGTATAAATGCTTCAACGGGGACTAGTCGTAAGGCTTACTATGATTGGAATCAATCGTCCAGCTAAGTGTTTTGATTGAGGTTAGTTGCAAGGTCCGCTTCAACTAGGATTAGTCACAATATTTACTTCAGATGGGATTAGGTGAAAGCTTATCGACTAAGAAAGTAGAAAATTTTAACTAGAAATTAGATACTGTAGCGGTCGAGAAATGGTTGTCCACTCCTCGATCCACATCTCCAAAAAATTGTTTGTTTGAGACCAATAGCCACATCAGAGAGGGACCTGTAACCACCGGGGAAGGTCAGAATGAGCCATAAGAGATATCCTAGGGGACAACCCTTCAACGGTCAAGTTAGACAATAGCAATGAGGGAGGATAGTGTTTGGGAGAAGGAGAGACAGAGAGGACGAGAGAGTTCTTGAGAAGGTTTCTCGTGAGTGCGTCTTACCACCTGGCCCTTGGGCCAGAGTCCTATTTATATCATCGTCTGGGGAGTTGATCGTTAGATTTTCGTGGCCGGAGGAGACATGAGCTGTCCAACGCACGTGCCTGACGAGACAAGGAGGCATGGGCGCTGACTCGCTATTTCCCGTCGGGGAGGTAGTTCCATCATTAATGCCATAGGGACGCCATCCATTAATGCGACAAAGCTCACGAGAGAGGGCATGAGCCTCCGCTGATAGGGGGAGTGGCGTGGGTGGCGTCCTAATTTCGTAACCAGACTGGGGCGCCGTTTGCCATTAATGCTCAACAATAGCCATGCACTGGTGCCCCTGTCGGATAAGGTGTACGCAAGTACAGACCTTGTATTGGGCCTACGCCAGGGCAAATGGCATATTGGGTCGTCCAAGCAGCGTAATAGGTCGAGAGAGTTGAGCTCCCGTGATGGACCAGATGATGGGCGTGCGTTTGACGGGCTGACAAGATAGGCCCTCCTCAGATATGATCGAGGACAATCGAAAGGGCTTTCTGTCTAGAATGCTATTGAATGTATTTTGACTGTAAGTCGAATTCGAGTTGGGGTAATTGAAGTATAAATCAATCGAAAATTTTAGGTGTAAGACTTCGACTGAAGTTACTTTTTTACTGGACCTATTAACTTTTTTTTCAGTTGCAAAAGTAAGGTTGAATAGTTATACCAAGTGTTTCAAATAAGGGTGCGTTTGGTACAGATATTGGAGAGGGATTTTCCCTCTCCAATCATTGAAATCTTTAACTTTTTAGAATCATTTCCAAATGAAATAATGTCACATCAAGATTTTTTTGGGGTGAATTTTGAGGTCTAGAGAGATATAGAGAGAAAAGGAGGGAGAGTTGACAATCTCTAAAAGCTCCATAAAAGGAGCTTCTTCTCTCTCTAGAAGGATTTTAAAAAAATCCCTCTATATACACACTGCCCAAACGCGCCCTAAGTGTCAACTCGAAGGACTAGATTTTTTTTCTTTTAACATAAGTCATTTGACTTGATCATATTGTTCTAGGTGAATATCTCAAAATATGTAGGCCCCCTTTGAAATCGGGTTAGGGTAGTGTATTCGTGCCCCTGGGTGCGAATACGTTACTCGACCCCGAGTAGTGCCTACGTGTGTGAGAAGTGAAGCTGAGACCCTTTTCTCTCTCTCTCCAATTTGATTACCCTATTCGAATATCAAAGAGGGATGTAGTGAGTTGGTAATATAGATTTCTAGAGTGTCTTAATTGGGAAATTGTTGAGGAATCTTTCTGAACCTTGGGTGGAGGTTTCTTGTTCTGTTTCTTCATAGACTGTCACCTTCACAATTTTAGATATAAATTAATGTAGTTGCCAACCAATTGATGACACTTAAATGGCATGAATGTGGAACCTGTCAGGAATTTCCTTTCTGATATCCATTTTGGGTGTGGAAGCTAGGGGGAAAATGGGCAATGCTATTTCATGAGGAGAAGAGTGGCACAATCTCCCTGCTCATTCTTTCTACAATGTCCAAGAAAATGCCCAAATTCTGTGGGAAGAAATGACTAGATGTATGGTGTTCTTGGCAGGGACGTTTCAAGTGGAAGTATTTTTCAGCTTTTATCATGCCTTTGGTATTTAGTTAGCTAAGAGAGAACTTGGTATTATAGAGTGTACTATATTTGCTGAAATAGGTGATCTGCCTCTAATCAAAGTTTAAATAAAATGTTAGGATGAAAGTTCTGAAATTGTGCACAACCGACTAGAGACTTCTTGGGTGTTCCTTTTATTAATTAAATAATAGATGAAGTTGGCAATTTGGAGTTGTGGAATAGATGGCTCTAATAACGAGTCGTTGCCCTTTGATACAAGTTGACAGCCGGCGTGTGAAATTACGACGGGGTCCTCGGCTCTTTTCCGTTTTGCGCGCACAAGCAGACATACTTTTCAGAAATTGACGGAATTGCCCCTAAGCAAACTAGGAAAATAACATTATTCTCCCATTTTTTTGTGCGGCTGCTTAGACGTGAAAATTAACTTGGTTGCAAATATAAACAGAATTTTTCCGTACGATGATAGGAAACCCGATGCCAATCTGAGACCGGTAAGATTAAAAGTGTTGTTTGGTATGCTGTGGAATATCCCAATTTTCAAAAATTTGCAATTATTAGTTTGGAATTATGGAAACTTAATTTTTGATAGTTTTAAATGGAAGATCAGAATCGGAGAAAAACAATGCTGCCAAGAGCATGTTCAGACCTTCAAAAACCCCTTTTTTTAAAAAAAAAGCGGGCCTTAAAAGGTTCTGAAATTTTGAGATGTTTTGCATGGTTAATAATATTTTAGGGTATCAACGGGTGTACGTGAGGTAGGGTTTGTAGTCCCGTATTGATATCGTTGAATATCGAGATAAAAAATATATTACATATACATATATATGTTATAAAAAAAATTTCTCGAATGATCTTCTATTTTAGTTGGTTAATTGATAAACGGTTTAAATTGAATTTTCTCGGTTTGAATCTCACGTTGTTAAATAATTTTTTACCTTAAAATTAAAATAATTTTTTTTTTAAAAAAAGAAAACGTGCTGTAAACACAGTTCGAACAAAAGACCTCACGTTTGAACGTAATATCTTCGACCAATTAATATAAAAAATTGTTATAAAAAATATTTAATATTTACAATTATATATGTAGTATATCGGTTACGTATGACGTGCCGGTCATACTGATCACCGACTAGTACGATCCGGTACGTGCGATACGGACCATACCAAATCAGTTTGACAAATCTTACCGTGAGATAAGATGAGTTATATTACATTAAAATAAAATATGAGAAAATATATATGACTTCAACTTAACTTGATTTAATTTCCAGCTATTTTATATCAACCACGACTGATCATTTAAGTCAAAACAGAATCGAGCAAATTAAGAAAAATTAGATCAAAAAAATGTGGGTCAAGCTTACAAAATTTGAGTCAAAGTCGAGTTGGTAGAGATTTGAATTGTTTTTCTTTTTTTTCCTTTTGAGCGTAAGGGTTCTTTTCGATGAAACTTTTAGTTGGAACCATCTTTTTGGCTTCTATTTTTAACATAAAAAAATATATAAATTTCGGTGTCAACCAATTTGGGACGATTACTAAACTAAAATCTTTATGAACAATCTCTAGTTCTATCCCTGTTTAAGAAGTTATAATTTAAATCTTGATTGAAAATTAAAAATGATCCTAAAACTACATCGAATGACTACTTATGCATACTTAATTCTCCCAGAATAATGATAAAACATTATAAGAGGACAAAAAAATAAATTAAAAACTGTACCGAACTTGATCCAAATTGACCGAAAACTAATCGTCCGTCCCAAACTCCGTGACGGGCTTCACGTGTGTTGGATTGAGACCGCGGGGTTAGTCTCGTAATTATACGCGACGGCCGAAGAAATTAGCTAAATAAGAACTGAGCGGGCCACTACGGGGGGGTCTTCGGCCGCCTCCACGGCCCTTCCCGTCCTCTAAAGGGCTCTTCCCTCTCCGGCGTCGGAACCCATAAAAGGGAAGGAGGGGGCGGCCTCCGAATCGATCGCCCCTTCTCACTTGGCGTCTCTTCGATCCCGTAGATCCAATCATGGCTTCCTCGCTGGTCGCTCAGGTGAGCATTTACTTGAAAAAAAAACTGAGCTTTTTGGGAAGGAATCCTTCTGAAATCTGGAGGATATGGTTGTTTCCGTGGTTTGATCGAGGCTGAGAATGCTGTTGCAGGCCTCCTTTTGCGTGCAGGCGGGGTGTGATGCGTCTGCCAGGCAGAAGGGCGTTGGGTTTAAGGTGAGGTTGCTTCTACCGCTGTGGGGGTTTAACGGTATTAGGATCATATGATAACTTCTGATATTGCCATTTCTTTTGTATTTTATCGTCTTGTGTGTTTGTTTGGTTTCTTTCTTCCCTTTTTTTTTCCACGCGTTCGATTGCTGGCTGAAGAACTCACTACTGGAGAGTACCAAGTCTTGCAGGTTCGGATTTTGTGTTTATCCACAGATTCACTCCTGCTGCTCTGTGCCGAACTTCCTGGTAACTTTGGTGACTTATTTAATGTAAACTTGCCAGATACAGGATTTTGAATGTGTTTATTGAGTTTTTTCTGACATCAGGAGTGTTTGAGGGAGAGGGGTCTACTGCAGTTGGGGGTCTCTTTCCGCCTGTATTTGAAGTCACGGCAAAGTTTTAGATAAACTTTAATTTTTGATCTATGGCTACATGAGCTTAAACTGCATAGTTAGAGAGGTCAATTTCTCTACTTATGTTCCAGGGAACTGCCCATCTCCTTTAAGACAGATGTCCAGCCAGCTATTTGGCAGCAATTAGGACGGTTGGTTAAAATAGTTCAAGATATCCTTGTGTTCTTTCTTAGCTTCGAAATTCTTATATCAGAGTGACAGGCTATCTTCTTGATTCTTGATGATCAATTTTATTTCACTTGTGATTTTGTGGACTCTTCTTCGAAGTGAAAAAAAAAACATTTTCTCAAACCACATCCTATTGCATGCTTTTGTGTTACAAATAAGTGTAGTTCATTAAATTGTAAGCATAGTTTCAGCATACATTTTGAGTTTGGCATTAGCAAATGCTGCTATCTTCTTTTCCGGTTTAATTCACTGCCGATGAATTCTTGATTATATTCTTTGTTCTTCTTCATTTCAGGTTCATGGTCTGAGGTTTCATGACAAATGGTCAGTGTCTTCACCGTTGGTAGGTCTTCAAACGACAAAACTGCAAACCAGACACCAGCAGAAAGTGTTATGTTTTTCTGTACAACAAGCAAGCCAAAGTAAAGTTGCAGTTAGCCCTCTTGAGCTTGAGGATGCTAAAGAACCTCCTCTCAATCTATATAAACCAAAGCAGCCATACACTGCAACTATCGTCTCTGTTGAGAGGCTTGTTGGGCCCAAAGCACCAGGAGAGACATGCCATATTGTCATTGATCATGGTGGCAATGTTCCATACTGGGAAGGGCAGAGCTATGGCATCATTCCTCCTGTAAGCTTTTAGTTACTATTTTATGCAACAACAAGTAGGGAATGTAGTTTCCTATTTCAGTTAATTGCATAATTGGCTGACCTATGATTATCTCTGGTTTCCATAAACAGCATTACTGAATATTTGATAGGAAGCGGCCAATAAAATATATTAGATTTTTAACCGTTCCACCCCCCGATCAGTCATTTTCACATTTTTATTTCTAGATGTTTTACTCTTTAGTTTCTTTAGATCACCTGGACTTCATAGAATGACAATTTTAAATTTATGTATAATTTATTTTAGCCTCAAGGCTTTTAACAATTTATCCAATCCATTAGTAACCTAAAAGCAACTCTGGCCTAAAAAACAAAAGTTTTTTTGCATGTTGAAACTTATTTCTGTTGACATGGTGTGGCCATATGCTCCGCACATTCTAGTAGCTTGGCCACATTGCTATCTAAGTTCCCATTTCTTTGACATGCCTTCACAATCAAACTGACAAAGCATGTCTTTTTCTTAGATGCGTCATGTGCATCATGCAGAGCTCTCTTGTTCAATATCAAGAACAATTAAACCAGTGCTAGCTGCCTTTTGTCAGCCACATGTTAGTATAAAGTATAGCAATAACCACCTTCCAAAAAAAATAAATAATAAAGTATAGCAATAAGATAAACAACATTAGGCAAAATATTCAGTTGTATCTGAAAGTACTTTTTCTACAAAGAGAAATGACAGTGATCATCACCAATCATAGTTCTAAAACCAGCCAAAATAAATTGAGATGCTGAAGTAGATGGGAACCAGTCATGACCAGTCTGGTTCTGCTGGTTCAAGTGTTAAAGCATCCTGTTTTTACATAAAAATAATAAAAAATACAACAAAACAACTGTAAACCATACTCACTGTTGTAAACCAACTGTGAACAGGACAAGAAACATCATAACTGACCTGAATCAGACAGAGACTAGATTGAAAACATCCAGAGCAGCCTAAAGCTGGTTGGTATGTGGATCCCAAAATGGGCCAATTCAAAGCTGAACTGGCCAAAATTGTAATCAGAACCAGAAATTGAATTAGCACTGGCCCTGCCAGTTCTGGTTCCTAATCCAATTTCTAAAACTATGTTTTGAATTCATGGGATAAAAATGACACAGCGGTTCAACAGTTCATATGATTGGGAGATCTGATCTCAATGTTGAAATGCAAAATGAAAATTTAGAAGTGTAGCATGTGTATGCTGATACGCTCTGAAAAAAAGGCGCTGTAGACGGGAGTCTATGCAAAGAAAGTCTGGCACGCACTCTTCCCCCACAAGGACATAAAGCAAAGAGTTCATCCATATCCAGATTACAAAGATATTTTCTCCATTCCCTTACCCAAGTGCAAACAACATTGATGATTTCTTCTCTATTTCTTGCAGGGTGAAAATCCCAAGAAACCTGGTGCACCACACAACGTTCGGCTTTATTCAATCGCATCAACCAGATATGGGGACTCATTTGACGGCAGGACAGCCAGTTTGTGTGTCCGGCGTGCTGTTCACTATGACCCTGATACTGGAAAGGAAGACCCATCTAAGAAGGGTATCTGCAGTAATTTCCTTTGTGACTCAAAGCCAGGAGACAAAATTAAGCTTACAGGTAAAGGATTTTCTCAAAGTGAACACTGTGATATGGAAGAAAATAGTTTACTCATGATCGGAGTCCATATTGGTGTCCTATTCTTAATAATGTTACCAAGTTAATATGCTCATTTGACACCAGGTATCATTTGTCACAGAAAATAATGAATTATTAGTCTTTTGTCTCTTCATAATATACGAGATACAAAAGGCTTATTAAATCATGAAAGCACCCTTAGTACTTTGTTCTCATGCAGAAATGTTTATGAATTTACTTTATGTTCATTCTTACATTTAGAAAAAGACTCTGTTTTTATTACTCCAGAAGGGGGAAAGAAACATTTTGGGAGCATCAGTTGTGTGTTGCTCCCATGTTCTTTTCACTACAGTGAGCCATTCTTTAATGTTGAACATCTGCAAAGATGCTTTAAATGAAAAACGCCCACTATCAAGCCAAAGACATAAAATGGATGTGTCTGGAGAGAAGGGTCAATTCACCATCTTCTCTACATGTGATCTATGGCTCCCGTTCTGTGTCATCTGTAGCATAGGAATTTGCTTTTGCTAATTCCTTTTTGCTTAGCTATGTAATGTGACATTCATCACGATGCCTAGTCTTAAATAATTGCAGGACCCTCTGGCAAGGTTATGCTGTTACCAGAGGATGATGCCAAAGCAACTCACATCATGATTGCCACTGGAACCGGTGTTGCACCCTTTAGGGGATACCTCCGCCGAATGTTTATGGAAGCAGTTCCTACATTTAAGTTCTCGGGTCTTGCATGGCTTTTCCTAGGGGTTGCAAACACCGACAGCCTTCTATATGACGATGAGTTCACCACCTACCTTCACGACTATCCAGATAATTTCAGGTAAAAGATTATGATACGTCTGGTTCTTGACTTTTATTCAGAGGCATTATAACAATTGCCCTCCACCCCCATCCCTTGGATAAGCATAGCATTTTGCCATCTCACTTTCAAATGTTTCTATTCACCAAATAGCGTATGCCAGGTGCCTGGTGCTTCCAATGTGATGCTAGGCAACAGGCTGATGTCCCTACATACCAACTGGCACATGCCACGTCTGACTTTCAAAGAGATATATTGGAAGTTAGATTGAGAAAAAAGATTCTCAGTTATTTAAGTGTTTAGACGGCCCATTATTGATTGATAGGACGAGGCTTTGCGATGAACACAATGAATGTCTCACTCATTTTGAATAATGTTAGATATGATCGAGCCCTGAGCAGAGAACACAAGAACAAGAGCGGGGGGAAGTTGTATGTGCAGGACAAGATTGAAGAGTACAGCGACGAAATATTCAAGCTTCTGGATGGTGGCGCCCACATATATTTCTGTGGATTGAAGGGGATGATGCCAGGGATTCAGGATACGTTGAAGAGGGTTGCAGAACAGCGGGGAGAGAACTGGGAGGCGAAGCTTTTGCAGCTGAAGAAGAAGAAACAATGGCACGTTGAGGTTTACTAGACATTGTTCTGAGCTATTATCCCCTTTCTGCTTCCCGATTCACAGCAGACAGAATCCTCTGTGGTGGCTCTCTAGCTTATTTGGGTGCTTTCATTACTTTCTGATTTAGTTTCATTCATGGGATAAATTTGGCACTCCTTAGGAAAAGAAATGGCACATTTCTGGGTTTATGTGATTTTTATTCATGAGGCCGTGTGGTCAAAAAACAGGTGCTGTATCTCTCTACATTGTTATACGACGGGAGTCTAGTGTGGTGCATCCTCTGTGAGGGATGCCATTATATCTCTCTCATCCGTCGTAAAGAATCTCTCCCTCTCACACCACTCATTCTTGCCCCTTGAAGAGAGAGTCAGATGATTGATGAGATTCGAATGTACTCTCTGTTTACTTTCAAATTTCATGGTGAATTTCTCACAATAATATAGTGTGAAGAACTTTGTGCGAAGAGGTATTATTTATTTATTTCTTTTGACCCATGGCGCCTACAATGGGGTGGGGCGTTGGGGCGCACGACCTGGCACCGCCGCGGGTTAGAAGAGGTATTAGCTCTCTAAGGAGCTTCTTCTCGTGGACACGGGGAATAAATAAATAATAGCAGGGACTGCCTTCACAGAAGTATCCGCAGAAGCATCGTACTTCTACCGTTGCGTCTTTTTCGCAGGTCACCTGGTGTGAAATGTGTGATATCTGAAGAAATTTTCGCGAAGTCAAATAAGATCCCATACAATATCCACGTTTTGAAAAGACACCCATGATGGTTGAGAAATACCAAAAAAAATAAAAACCGAGCATAGTTAATGCCAGTGTCAATGATTTTAGCAGATGGATCTCGTTGTCGTCAAATCTCAGCCATTAAATATAACTCCATCTTACGGTCTAAAAGAAGGGTGAGGCGGCTGCGAGTAACTCTCGTAAACACGTCTTCTCGAGAGAAAAAGGTTGAAAATTTACACTAATATGGGTACAAGAGCAAGAAGCCATTCGCAGCCGTCTCACCCTTCCGTCTCCCTCTGCATACGAGCGTTAACAAGGAATAGGAAAACCACTCTACACCCCCTCCTTCGTCGTGCTCCACGTCCCATGCTCTGCGGAGAGCCGCCGCCCGCCCCACGCTGCCGCCGTGCTCTGCGGAGAGCCGCCGTGAGCACGCCCTCGCCGCCGTGAATAGGGCCCACCCCGCAGTGAGCACCCACACCCCACGCGTGGATGAAGCCACGGAAGGAATTATCCCTTCTGTATTCGATGGGTGAAGCTGCTAGGCACCTCACACCAGTTGGTCTTGGAGTTTGGGAGGAAAATCCCTTCTTGTTGTCGATGATTCAAATGTGTCAAATTAAATGTCTGTTTTCCTTCTTTACCCAACTCCGAGAGGGGCCCCTTTTTCCCTTCGCGTTCCCCTTTAGTTTTTAGCTACTTGATCGGAAGCTCTCACTCCACCGTTGGCTTGGACTCCCAGGTTGCAAGAAGCAATCATTTCTCTATTAGTGGTCATTTGGTTCGATATAAAACGTCAAAAAGTTTCGATCTTTAGATCACTGATTTTAAAATCACGAAACATTAACAAACTTCTCAATTTCAATTTTTGACAGTTTTAGACTGGAATCTAAAATCAAATAAGAAAGTATCGCATTGGTCAATCGATTTTGAAATCCTACATTTTATAGCACTCTAAGTATAACGAAAATATAATTAAAATAATTCAAGACAGTCAAACAGATCCTCCTATCGAACAACCATAAAAACGTTCGTGACACGTTAAACTAGAAAAGTTCCTCGGGAGCATTTTCTGTGGCCTTTATTTTTTCAACGGGTCTCAGTTGCAGCAGGGAGTCACCAACATTCACCGGCAATAATATTGTCCCTCGTATACAATCATACTTTCACGCGGATCGTGCGAAATGATAAATACTTAATTTTATATGTTTATTCATATCACATCGACTATTTTTTGAGTCTTAATGTAAATAATTATATAATTCTTGTAGTTAATCTCAGTCTCACGTTAAATTTGAACTTTCATGAAATTAATTAAATCTTGATGCATAAAATAATGTGAGATTTGAGATGGAAAAATAGGTAATTACATGATTATTTATTTTTATTAATAATAACATTTTTATAAAATTCGATGATAATTTTTATAATTGGTAGGTTGAGAAGATGTGGAAAAAATGGCGTCCAAAAATTTCGACGTCGATCATAAATGGCGCCCAAAATTGTTGACGCCAATTTTTAAAGAAAACAAATGGAGTCCGAACGCGTGGACGTCAATTTGAAAATGGCGTTCATGCATGAGACACCATTTCAAAGAAAGGAAAAAAAAGAACGGCGGGCTCTCACGTGGCAACGTTCGCCGGCAGGGAAGAAAGAGAAGCAGCTGCAGCTGCGCGTGAAGGAGAAAGAGGTAACATTAGGAGTCATGGGCCGGAGGGTGGTTCGCATGGACATTCGCGTGTGGCTCGTGTGGGTCCAAGGCGACGTCTGCGGCGTGTTTCATGCGTGAACAGCGGAGAAGACTCTCACGTGGTTGGTGAGTGTGCATGGGTTCAAGGCGGCCCCATGGGGTGCAGGTCGTCGACGTGGAAGTTTAGGTGAAGAAAAAATGAGAAGGTAATGATGCATGGCCCTTTGAGCCTGAATGGAGGAAGAAAGTGAAGGCTTTGGGGTGCTTACTTTCTACGTGCATGGGTGCAGAGGAAGACAGTTGGAGAGCGACGTAGCGATGTTCGCGTTTGTTGGCACAAATGAGGGAGGATAGCGGCTTCACATGTGTAAGGCATCGGCGATGGTCAGGAATGGTGGCAAGGTTGGCACCGTTTGAAGAAAGGGTGGAGGCTTGTGGAAAATGAAGGTAGGTGGGCCGCATGGAGAGGAAAATGGAGTGTCATGTTCACCTGGAGGAAGATGGACATGTAAAGAGGAAGGAGGGTTGGTTTTGCCCTATAAAAGGGCAAGAAATGGTTGAGGAGATGGTCCCTTCTCCCCCCTAAAACTTTTTCATAGATAGTTAGTTTTAGTTTCCTCTTTATTTTTAGTAGGGTAAAATCTCTCATCCCCGTATCCTCTCATTTCTTCCCCTTTTATCTCCACTTCTTCCTCTTTCTTTCTTCTTCTTCTCCTCGAGCTCACTATCGCCATCTTCATCTCTCTCTCTCTCTCTCTCTCTCTCTCTCTCTCTCTCTTTCTCTCTCTAGAACTCGGTGGCATTTATACCCGTTTAGGCAATGAATTACAAGGTAGTTCGCACTCAAAGGCCCAAAGTAGATGACGGTGTCATTCTCTCCCTCATCACGGCTACATCTTTTTCCTAGTTCTTATTTTTATTTTAGAGTTGTAATTTTTTTCATACTTTGATGTTGTATTTTTATTTCAAGCAATAAAAGTAGTGCTTTAATTTTCTCTCTCTAAAATTATTCATCTTTCTCCCTCTAATTTTCTTTCAAAGTTAGTTTAAGAGGGACAGTTCCTGCGACTCCGGTCGAGTGCACGTAGTCATCCTCGATGGCTTGTGAATCAAAGGCTCGAGGAAATGACGTCATTACTCCCGTCACCATAGCCACAAAATTCTCATCCCATATTTCATCTATTTGTTCTCTCTCTAGAATTCTCTCTCTATTTTTCTCTCTCTCAATGCTCTCTCTATATTTCTCTCTCTTAGCCCTCCATGTTTCTTTAGATAGATTTATTTCATGTCATTTAAATTTCAAAATTAATCATCAATTTCACCCTAAAAGAAACTTAAAGTTTTCAATTTCAAAACTCAACCTCCCAACGGATTCGACCCGTGCTCATCATTACACTACATGTTTTTATTTTATTGAGAGTTCGGTATTTTTAAGATTGGTTGTCGTGTGTGTTTTTAACGATGAGCGTTCCGGCACATCAATTTTTGGTGTCGTTACCAAAGAGGACGATAACTTTTGAGTTGAAAGCTTTATTTTTCTTATGTATATATTTATATTAAAATAAAATAAAAAGTTAAAAAAAGATTTTAGAGATGTGCCTACCCCCTTTACATCTTCCTTTATAAAAAAAAAAAAAGAAAATTGAATGAGGGATCGATATCCAGGTCAGTATCCTAACCTCCCTCTTTTGATTTAATTTTTTTTTATGTATTTCTTAAAGTTAGTTAACTTTGATGCTTAGAAAATCTCAATAGAAAAAAAAACTTGTTGGCTAGATAGGTCATTAACTACAAATAAAAAATAAAAAATAAAAAAACTCCAATCTCAAAATAAAAGTCTACATTTCTGATGGGGACATCTCTCGCCCTTCACATTTTTCACAGTTCTGATTGCTCGCCGACATGGTCCCATTGTGTCCGTCACACTTTTCTGAGTCAAGTCATGTAATTTTCATATTTTATTTGAGTCATATCATTATAATTTTCCTTTTATTTGAGTCCAGTACCTAGGTTATTGAGTCATCCACCTAAGTTAAGTGTCATAGGGTTGATTAGATTAGTTAATGAGCCCAATTCAATGGGCTAGGCCCAGGGGCGCCCCCTTCCCCCTTGGTTATTTGTCATTAGTGTTAAAGTTAGAGACTTATTATAAAATGTGGGTTCTCTATAAATAGGACCCCATTCCCCCCATTTTAAGTTAATGAAAATATATTATTTTGGGTCCAGAAAATTGAATTTCTTTGGTGAGAAGCCATTAGAGTGGAGTGAGAAGCTCCAACTCCCCTCTCTCTCTCTCTCTCCCTTTCTCTCTCCTCCCCCTCCCACCTACTTTCTCTCTCTCCTCCCCTCATTCAATAGTCACCACAACTTCCCACAACACCTCTTTACTCCACCCCTAGCCCCAAGGGAGAACCCACCAATCTCCAAGCCACCCTCCAACCCCCAACCACCCTCTTCCCTTTTCCAACACACCTCTCCCTCTCCCCCATACAACCTCTCACTCTCCCAAAGCAGAACACCCCTCCCCAAGCATCCTTTCCCCTCCCCTAGACCAGCATTAACCCCATTCATTAACCAAAATTCAAATCCACCTCCCTCTCCTTCCCCACACCAAATTCGCAGCTCCCCCTCCCACCATCTGCTAGACCCCCTTCGAGACCCCATTCTGCCCCTCCCACACCTTGGATCACCCCATCCCAGAACCCCTCATAGCTAGGGGTCGCCCCCACACCCTTTCACCCCATTTCATGCTCATTTGGATCTGCATCGGCGAACCTGTTCTCAGCTGAAGACTTGTAGAACTCCAGCAACTTGCAGCGCCTGTCACTTCTTCATCCTAGAACCCCTGGGAGCACAAGAGGCACCGTTGAAAGCGTATCCCAATTCTCTTCGCAACGGTTGTGGTCTCACCTTCGTCTGATTTCGTGGCTGCTTGGAGGAGCCGTCATCGCCGGACTGCGCATCTTCTTCCTGACAGTCAACCTGAAGCAGCTTGCAGAGACTCCCACGGCCATTTCCCTAAAGTTCTTGAAGCGGAGCTCGACTGTGATCTTTTACTACAAGTCTCCTATCACCACAAAGAAGCGGCACTCCGTTCGGCATCCGAAGCTGTGAGTTCCAAATTTTCTCCCTCCAGTGCGCTGATCAGTTTCATCTGGAATCAGTCTGATACCCCGGCACTGTTCGGGTCCTCGCCATCGGGTCTGACCTCTTCTGGCGGTCCCGCTGGTCTCCGATCGAAGAGGACTCAACCACGAATCTAATGACTCTGGCCACGTCTGAATCAGAGCTCAGGAGCGTCCGTGGCGGCCTCATCTTCCTGCTGCGGAGGTGCAGAAGCTACCAGAACCAGCAAACAGAGACCATGTTCGCGCCTCTGCCCCAACCAACGCCATATTTCAGAAATTCTCCCAAAAATTGGACATCCTTCCGGGTCAACTACGAAGTTTTTTCCACTGGTTTCGTCGCAATCGGAGTTTGGGGGAGTCTGCAGCGGTGCCGACAGTGACAGTCTGTCCCCTGTTCCTAAGAGTGGACAGAACCGATGATCTTCTTCCGCTTCGGCTTCTAGCGTAGTTTTCCCCACCCCGCCTGGCCGGCTGACCGCCCCTCCCTGCGTGGAGGTACGTTTTGATTGTAAAACTAATCCCCACCCCTAGTTCAACCCCCTTGCAAGGGGTGTAGTGCATGTTAATTAAAATTTAAGGTTGAAGCTTCATCGACGCGGCGTGCGGGTAAACCCACGCTTCCTCGCTCGCCCTCGTCTCCGACCGGGATCGGTGTCTTCACACCGATCAGGTGAGCTCCTGACCACACTCCTATGCTGGATTATTTGTGCTTGATTAGTATTACTTCTAGTGTGCCGTCGGTCGGTGAGGAGTGCTCGGACTCAAATTGCTACTATGTGAGTGTCCATCGCTGGTGAGTTGTGAGCGAGACCAATTTACCCACACCCTCGGCGTGCTGACCGCCCGTGAATTTGGGTAACCCCAGACCCTTAGGGGTCCTCCCCAAGTCAGCCATACCCTTGGAAACCTCCGGGTCCAACCTCAAACCCTCACCCCATCGCCGGTCCACCTACGGACCCGAGTGTGCCAAATGCGAGTGAGTCCGCTTGTGTGACATTGTCGTGTCCGTTACGTTGCTTGCAATCTAGGTCTTAGATTGTGTCACATCAATTGATATCAGAGCAAGTTCTACACTTGTCTCTACTAAGTCTTGTCCTAGGGCCATTGCATTTATCACCCGTTCATCATGACCACTTCCTACTTAGTCTATTTGTTAGACCCATTAGCGGCTTTTGTGTTTGATGGATCCCACCCTAGTATATATCTAGAATGGGAGAGCTCCATAGACTGACATTTTGTGAGGTTCACTCTGTCAGGGCCGATGCAAGTCAACTATGCCAAGAGTTTGCTTTGGCGCCAAGCTAGGAAAGAATGGGAGAACATTGTAGATTTGAGAGAAGCAAAAGGAGAAGCACCCATCGAATCTTGGGTCAAAATGAGGGCCAATCTTAGAAAGATCTACGCACCCCAATCCAAACCTCTTCAACCAACCGGCCTTCCACCCCCGACCCCAACTCCAACCCAAGAACTTCCCCTACCAAGCCCAACCTAAGTCCGTCCTTGTTCACTGCCCCGGGTGCACCATACGCCGACCATTACCACCCCACCCACCATAGGCCTTCCTACCCCATTATCCGTACGTATGTGTGTATGTATTGTGTGTATTTTACTATGGTGGTATTTATATTTTAACCACCAAGTATTTTATTTTTATTGAGTCAAAATATTATATTTTAAATCCACAAAGTCAAAAGTGGGTGGGTGAGTTTTATCTTGTTAGGCTATGGTATAAACCCAATTAGTGAAAGTGTAAGTTTTGAAAGTCATAGTTTTCCCTATATAAGGGAGGGTTAATGTAATGGTTTAGACATGATGAATGTTTAATAATTTGATATCACGTATGGAGCATTGCCCCTTAGTGACTTCCCTTCCCTCTTTCTCCTTGTGAGTTTGAGTGTCGCCCGGTGTGAGACCGTCCGACGTGAGACCGAACTGCGTGAGATAGCAAGTTATCCGTCATGTTCACGTCCCGGAGTTGCCGTCGATACATTTTCACGTCGCCGCCGCATCAGGGGTGGGCCAGGAGGAGGAGCTAGGCTCCTCTGCAAAGGTGCGTCGAGTTGGGGGGGGGGGGGCGAGGTGCGCTCCGCCACGCCTTCCTCCGTGCTAGAGGGCACCCCTGCCATTGTTTGTGTCGGGGAGCTCCTCCTGTGGGGTGGCAGCAGCGACGATGGAGAGGATGGCCCGTCTAAAGAGATGGATCACTTTTAGGGTTTAGACTCTTTAGAATAGATACGTAATTTATAAAATAGTCCCTATAAAAATAGTTTCTTATCACTTGTGACTAAAAAAATTAATTCTCAATCCAGTATGGTCCTATGCCGCATAATATCGCACCTACAGATCGGCACAATCTTGTACCACGATCCAACAAACATTGGAGCTAATGACTCTAAAAAATGCTATTTTTGATATAGGGGTTGTCTCATTTAGTACTTTTTAGATGGGGATGCTACCATACAGTCGGATGCTCCTATGCACATATTCGATCTTAATCAAACACTTTGATTCAAGAAAGAAAGAGTTCGTCTTGTTTGCACCAAGTTTTCTTCTCCTTCTTCTTTTATTTTTTTTTTAAAATATGGTGAGAGGGGGTCATTCTTTCTTTTTTTTGAAAATATTTACTACCTACGAGTAGTTAAAGATCTCAAGATTTTTGGTACGTTACCTTTGGTGAATTCGTCACCTCATTAAAAACTCAGCGAGTGTGTAGTTTACGTGCTAATATGTGATTGGTTGGTGCATCTGAGTAAAACTCGAGGAGTGTATTTCAATAGAACGAGTGAAACCCCAAGTTGAGGTCTCGATATTAGATGTAGGTTACCAAATGTGTCTGAAATAGTATAAAATTCTGACGTCCATATTATTTTATTTTATTTCTTCTATCTCCTTCTATAGTATATTAATTAATTTAAATATAAAATTATTTTTAATTTATAATTTTTGTCAGCAATCTCATTTATCTCCCTCCGAGAGATGTGTCACTATTAACGTGCTCCGTAGAACTAGGGGTGAACATGATTTGATTTGGACCATTATTTTTCAAATCGAAATTGCTCGTCAAAATAAATTGAATTTTTATATTTTATTATAATATATATATAATAACTCGTACGTATATAAAATTAAAATTAAAATTACTTATATTTTATATATTTTTATGTGAATGTAATTAAATTTTTAAATACTTTTATATATTTATAATATATAATATTAATAAAAATAAATAAATAATAAATTTGACTTATTTGATTTAATTTGATTTCACACATTATGAAATCAAATCGAACTGAATTCGACTTCAAATCGAATCAAATTAAATCGAACTATTCAATTTATTTTTTTCATTTGAACCAAATTATAAACAACCTTAGATGGAACACGGAAAAATGCTCCGAAGATCATCTAAAAACTTCTCGAAAAAAAGGCAATCAAATTTTCTTTTAAAATTGGGCACCTCACGTACGTGCGCGTGATGCACGTGATGTCGAGTCACATATAAGAACGTCAAACTCTCGTTTAAGGGTGACAGAAGTCCAGAACAAACATCTTATGGTTGGAGGATTGTGTAACTTATGTCAATATTGCCTCGCAACAAGTAGAACTCTAATTTCACCATCTAAAGATGCAGACTTCCACGTATACCTTAAAATTTTATCTTATTTAAAATCTGCATGGGAAATTCGTACGCTTAAAATGCATCTTATTGTCTTTGCTTAGGTGACAAGTTTTGAGCATTTTCAAATGGGAAAGAGTGGTCTTGTTTTTGTGCGGTGCGAATAAGGGAGAGAAAATAGAGCGGAGAAGAAGGGAAATATGATTATTTTAACATTTTCGAAATCTGTCAAAAAGATGGATCTCAGAGGTCCTCCATGAAATACGTGGATTATGACATGATATCCCAATTCTACCCTTCAAATTATAGACTATCACATGTAAACATGCCTTTCCTCTTAATAATGAGAAAGGATATTCTAGTAACAACATATTTTCAAATTTATCCTCGATAAGAAACTTTCGAATGATGTTTAGAATCTTGGATTCGTAAGTGTCATCGTTGTCAAGATTTTATAAATTGAGTTGAGATGACTGACTCGCACGACTTGAATCGTCTCAGTGATAGATACCGAGATATGAGATATAATCGGGACGTTTTATTTATTTAATATTTTTAATATAAAATATTTTATAAATCAATTAATTAAGTGATTTTTATATTATTTTACTTATATAATATATAAATATATATAATTTTTTTTATATGAGACGGATCTAGATCGGAGAAAATTGAGACGATCGAGATGACGACGAACTTAGGTCATTATAATATGTAATTATAAAAAAATATTTTTTATAATTAAATTATTTAGATATGTATAATCCAATTAGAATTCAAGAGGTGTAAGTTTCATATTCGTTCATAATTATCGGGGCGTCATTATAAATTTACAGTTGCGTGCTCCTCACGCAAACTCGAGGAAATGGCGGCCCCTTACCTTGTCTTCTGATCGACGGTGGAAATGCGCCTTCTCACAACCGTCCGATTAGACATCCAACGGTCCAGGAGAAAACCCTAGAATGAGCGGGGACATAGAGGCGGCCGGCACTACGCTATAAGAGCAGGAGAGGCCATTTCGGGAAACCCTCTCCATCAGTTTCGGCGTTCGCCCTCCACCGGTGTTCTTTCGCAGAGAAGGCTTCTTCTCCTACCCCACGCCGCCTCTTCTCAAGGTGAGATCTCTCTTTCCCCGTACTCGATTGGCTTGGGATTTTGATCATTCGCTCGAATTTCTTGGTTTCTGTTTGTTTTGGCTTCAGTCCGTTGCGCTTTGCGCGAAGTGGTATGTTTCTGATCGGCTGTTTAGGGGTTTGATCCCTTCTGCTGATTTGTTTTCGTTTGATTTCTCATGTTGGTGATGCTTCTTTCGAATTCTCTGGTTTCCGTTTGCTTTTGCTTCCGTTCTTTGGCTTTGCGCTTCGGGCGGAGTGACATGTTTGCGGATCTGCTGTGTTAGGGTTTGTCTTTTCCACCTGATTTACTTATATTCTTTGTCTCACCTAATTGATTCGTTGGCTGGTGGACTTGGGTTCAAACATGCTGATCTGGTTGTAGAACTTTCCTCTTGGTCGAAACATGCTGATCTGCGTATGGATCTTTCATCCTTTAATAGTGCTTGGTCTCTGTAGTTGTGTTTCGAGTGTGGATCGTGCGTTTATACGTTTCGACGACAAACATTCATTTCTTTGTACCAGATCTGGACGAGAAGTCTCGTAGTTTGCCAGTTTGCATTGAAACCTCTCGGTTGGCGTCTTAGTCGTGTTAAATGGTCTAGATCTGAAAGTATTTTTTCATTTTTATAGGGTGCATGGATCAGGCTATGTATCTTCTGGTCTGTCTTCGAATCAGAGATCTCCTTCAACGCTCTTAATTTTCCTGTTTGCTTCTCCCATCCGGCTCTGTCTCATTTGGCCGGTTTTCAAGAGTCTAGGTCCTAGGATCTATTCCGCTATGGATTGTTATGTGACTGCTCACGGCGGATCCGCTGGATGTTCTTTTTTCAGCTTAGATTATACTTTTTCTAGCTGAACTCTGTGAACATGTTTTTGTTAGAAAGGAGCTTATGCAATTGGTATTTTTTTCCACTCTTAACGATGTGTAATTTTTTTGTCCGGCCTAACTGTGAGCAAAAAGTTTTTGGTTGGAGTAGTAACATGTAGGTTACATATCTCTCGACATATCGCTGGTCATCTACTACTTCGTCTAAACGGAAGTTTGCTATTTCTGTCATGTGCTAAGCTGGTCTTGTGTAATGTTTGACTTTTCATCTGTTGCCTTCAGTTCCTCAAGGCACATAACGTTACACAGACTGCTGCACCCGATAAACTAGTTTCAATGTGAGGGCATTTAATCTAGTGGTATGATTCTCACGTTGGAAGTGAGAGGTCCGAGTTCGATTCTCGGAATGCCCCCAAAATCTCTTTGTTCGGTCTACCCTGCTTCCGTTCTCTTGGCATAACTATGGAAGCCGTTTTCCTCTATATGTAAGGTTTCCCTCGTATGCAGTCAACATGGAGTTGATGCATTTAGTGTTGAATTTATTTTCTTGAGTTTACCTAAGTTTTCCCACTGGTATCCAGTCCCTTCTTTATTTTCGGAGGTCAATGTTCGTTTTCTGTCACAGTATCAGAGCACGTATTCAAACCAGTGTGCTTCCTTTTAAGTTGCCCCGAGTCTACTTATTTCTTTATATTGATTGCAGCATTTCTATCTCGTTTGTCTGTATGGCTGGCCATTTTGCACACCTGCTGTTGTTGACATGTTGATGTAATGTCATAATCTTCCAGAATCTTCAAAAAAAGGTTAGTGTCCGAAGCATTTTGTGGGCATGGAAACCATTTTTGGTGAACAAGTATTCTCAGTATTCAGAATATTGTTCAATTCGAAGTTTTCTTTTGTTTAAGATTTCACGAGGAAAGTGTGAAATTTGAACTTTATTAGTTAATCAGTTTTTAGTTTTTTTTTTCGGTACTCGGCATGCTTGTTCAATTGTTTTTATATTTTATTTAACCTTCAATGTTTATTAATCCTCCTGGTCCAGCTTCCAATCGCACGTCAGCATGGGTAAGGAAAAGGTGCACATCAACATTGTCGTCATTGGACATGTCGACTCCGGCAAGTCTACCACCACAGGCCATCTTATCTACAAGCTTGGTGGTATTGACAAGCGTGTCATTGAGAGGTTCGAGAAAGAGGCTGCTGAGATGAACAAAAGGTCATTCAAGTATGCCTGGGTCCTTGACAAGCTGAAGGCTGAGCGTGAGCGTGGTATCACTATTGACATTGCTCTCTGGAAATTTGAGACCACCAAGTACTACTGTACTGTCATCGATGCTCCTGGGCATCGTGACTTCATCAAGAACATGATCACGGGTACTTCTCAGGCTGACTGTGCCGTCCTCATCATTGACTCCACCACCGGTGGTTTTGAGGCCGGTATCTCCAAGGACGGCCAGACTCGGGAGCATGCTTTACTTGCCTTCACACTTGGAGTCAAGCAGATGATTTGCTGTTGCAACAAGGTAAACTAACTTGTGACATTTTCCATCTGCGTGTTGATTGTCTGAAACGTCATACTGACTGACATCCTGCAATTCTTCTTTAAAGAAAGTGCAGTTTTTTGTTATTTCAGTCGAGGTTCATAATTAAAAAGTTAATGTTTGTTGTCATCTTGTCAATAGATGGATGCAACTACCCCCAAGTACTCCAAGGCCAGGTATGATGAAATTGTTAAGGAAGTCTCATCCTACCTGAAGAAGGTGGGATACAACCCAGACAAGATTCCTTTTGTTCCCATCTCTGGGTTTGAAGGTGACAACATGATCGAGAGGTCCACCAACCTCGACTGGTACAAGGGACCCACGCTCCTTGACGCTCTTGACCTGATTCAGGAGCCCAAGAGGCCTACTGACAAGCCCCTCCGCCTCCCTCTTCAGGATGTCTATAAGATTGGTGGTATTGGTACCGTGCCCGTCGGGCGGGTTGAGACCGGCATCCTGAAGCCTGGTATGGTGGTCTGCTTCGGCCCCACCGGCCTGACCACTGAAGTGAAGTCTGTTGAGATGCACCACGAGGCCCTTGTGGAAGCTCTCCCTGGTGACAACGTGGGCTTCAACGTGAAGAACGTCGCCGTGAAGGACCTGAAGCGTGGATTCGTTGCCTCCAACTCCAAGGATGACCCGGCGAAGGAAGCCGCCAACTTCACTTCTCAGGTCATCATCATGAACCACCCGGGGCAGATCGGCAACGGATACGCGCCCGTGCTCGACTGTCACACCTCCCACATCGCCGTCAAGTTTGCGGAGATCCTCACCAAGATTGACAGGCGTTCTGGGAAAGAGCTGGAGAAGGAGCCCAAGTTCCTGAAGAACGGCGATGCCGGTTTCGTGAAGATGATTCCCACCAAGCCCATGGTGGTGGAGACGTTCTCCGAGTATCCTCCCCTCGGCCGTTTCGCCGTGAGGGACATGCGGCAGACTGTGGCCGTCGGTGTCATCAAGAGCGTCGACAAGAAGGACCCAACTGGTGCCAAGGTCACCAAGTCTGCTGCCAAGAAGAAGTGAGAGAGAGAGAGAGCAGGTGTGTGTTAGTGGTTACGTGGTCGGTATGCTCTTTCGTTTTTTCTTCCTTTTTTTTTCTTTTAATTATCGGGGGCAGCCTTCATCAGCCATTTTCTCTGCCCTCCATAACGAGTAGAATGGTGTTTGACAGGCGGCTTTTAGTAGTGTTTCTTCGTCATCGCATGCATTTCTCTGTCTGGACCCTCAAAATATTTTCTGTTTCTCTTTTTTTATTGCATTAAGATTTTGGATGGTTGAAACTTGTTATAATAGTTCAGTTTTGCATTACAAGTCTCATGGCTCTCTCTATTTTGTTGCGTGACCAATTTGTTTTGGTGGATAACCAGTTGTGACAGCGGTTTGTACTGGGAAATCTTGGTGTGTGTGCGTTGTTGCCTCGGTAGACATTGCAGGATCTTTGGAAGGTGGGCGGGCGGGCGGCATCTGAAGCTAGAATGGCCGCATTAGTTTTTTTTTTTTGCCTTTTTTGCCTTTTTTTTGCCCTCTTCGTGAAAGTTTGGCCTTTTTTCTCCCCAACTCTTGAAGGGATGGATTTATTTTGTGTGATTGCGTCGAAAAGGTGTTTTGGAAGTGGGAGGGAATGTAGTTGTCCGATTAATCATACATGACATAATCGCCCAACATCTTTGCAAAACTGTCCGAGTGCTTCTAAAAGTTTAGGTCCCAAACTAGTGGTTACATATATTGCGACGAATCTCATAACGAGCAGCACCCGACAACTCGTCGTGCAGGTCTACCCCGAAATGATCCCTCCGGATAGGATCTCTTCCCCCTTGTGTTACTACGCCCCTCGAGGTGGTCGTGTGATGGATATTGCCCTATATTGCACAGGGCATCCCCTTCGATCAAGTCTGTTTGATCTTTCCCTCGTTGTGTAGATCACCCCCCTCGAATAGGCCCCTTGTCTGATCTTTTTGTAGGTCGCCCCTCCCCTTGGATCAGACCGCTGTAGGATCTTACCCCCCCCCTCACCCCACCCCCCACCATGTGGGTCGCCCCCCTCGATCAAGTGAGCGCTATTGTTATGGGAGACCGCGACCCGTCCAGGCCTCTAGAGGGAAGGGCGATGTGGCGGTGTCGGTTGTGAATAGTCGACAATTTCCGTAGGGATGTTGCCGAAGAGCAGTAGAACAACTCACATTCGAGATTGCGATATGAACTTCTTGTTATTTGGGTTGCTTCGCGGAGTCCGAGACTCAAAAGACCCGATCGAGTTAAAATTATGACCAAATGAGCGAGAAGGTTAACCCATAAACATGAGATCAAATTAAAATCCTATCCATAAACATGTGCGATCCCACATTCAGCTGAGAGACCACTCGACTGATCATAGCGGCTGCACCGGATGGAGTTGATGATATCAACCATGCGTCCGGTGTTCCCTTTTACAGCGTGCTTGCAGGATTAGTCTCCAGTTCGGTGTGTCATTGAAGAATTTTCAATGTCCTGCATATTTCACGAGTAAACAGAAGAAAATACGTGGGTGAGGTACACGAAATATTAATAAATTATTAGTTATTTGATAAAATATTAATCACAAACTGGTAAATTATATAAGTAATGTTTTGCGCTTCAACAGTCCCAACTCTTTTTCCCCTTTTTTTTTTTTTTTGAGAATGACCCAGTGTTTGGACACTGGGACTCCTACAGAAATGAGCAGGGTGCGAATTGGTCAAGTGCCTGAGAACCCAAAATTAAATGGGAAAAAATTCTGCTGCTTCCGCCCAGAAGGGCATCGACTCCGTCCCAAACAGGGCCGGAAAAGGCAGGCCGAGTTCGACTAGGATTCGAACTGGGGGGCCGAGGTGGCGGCCACTTTAACAGTCCCAAGACAAGTTTGGGCTGAGCTGTTTCAATCTCTGATCTATGGAAGTGCATCCTCAATGAGATTTGAAAGATTTTCTTGCCACAAGAGCTGTGATGTTCGTTACAAATGATCATAGTAGAATTCGTTCAAAGGAACAGAAGTACAAGGAACTATCATAATTCAGAAACTAACCAATTCCAAACCATCTAAAATTGACGTTTCAATTCTTAGCAGGTACAGCCTGATCTGTGTGGAATTCATAGGCATGAAAATTGTCAATCCACGTGCATCGGACCTCAAAAGCAGTCCTATCACCTTCATGTTTACCCCATCATAAAGACCCTGGATACAAAAACATAAAATGCAGCAGATTAGCGCATCCAATCAAACTTGAGAAAAATTGGATACGGGGTGAAGAAAACAAAAAACACTGGATTAGGGCAAAGGTTCTTCACTCATACCAACGTCAGAGCAGTACAATTTGAACATACCCGGCATGCTTACCCGATAAATTACAATTCACTATCTGTTTCTGCATTTGCTTGGGTTGCATTTTGTGCCGCATTCAAAACAAATGCTTTTAGAGATTCAACTTCCTTAGGGCCTGTAAATTATCGTTAGAAATTAATGTTACAACATGACATAACTCTGGAATGATCCCATCAAAAAGCCATTTTATGTGTAGAGAAGAAAATATCACAGTGCAGCATGCCATGGCAATCGAATAAGCTTTGAATAGACAAACAATCTTAAGCAAAAAATACAGTTAAAAGAAGCATTCAACCTACGTACTGGCCATTTGAAACAACTCCTTCAGGTAGCTTAGGTGGCTGATGCATAATGAATCTATTTCCAGCTGTATGAGTCAAAGTTTCAGGCATATAGAGCATGCTACAGTTCTCTTAGAGATCATCTTATAGAGATTGTGAGCTCTGTCAAGCTCTTTAGTCCCCAATATGTTCTTCAAACATTGCCACATTCAGATGAAACCTTTAGAAAGGATCAACTGGCACCATACTCCAAGTAGGGTAGAAAGCAACCTACTTCATCTCCTGGCCCCATTCACGCATAAAAGAATCATCCTCATCCACTTGAATGGCTTTTTAGCGAGCTCTTTGGCAGCTTTTTGTTATGCTTATGTCCAGTAAAAAGTGCATATGACGGCAGGTGTTGAAGGTCTAATATTCCTAGTATTGTATCATTTAGATCATGATATGCCTCCTGATTGATGGGATACAACATAATACCTAAGTGGGATTAGAAAAAGAAACCTACACAACTTTTAATGAGATTGGTGGAAGAAGTGAGGATGCATAAATGCATTTATAAAAGAAATAACAAGGAATGAAAAAACAATAATAACTGGCATGTTACATGCACCAAAAAATGACAGCTTCCAAGAATGAGAACAGCCGCCAAAGACTCAGTTTGCATGGCTGAACATTCAGGATGAAATGCCTCATATTGTTCCTTTAGGGGAAAAGGAACAACAAAACCTTTAATTGTTCCATAGAATCTAGAGGTTCAATAAGGGTAACAAGAGCAGAACCGAGAAAAACAATACCACTGGTCACATCTTGAAGGGGACACTTTCTAATGGAAGTTGAATTAGCTTAAGAAGTTTTTTTTTTTTGGAAGTGGGTAGAATTAGACAGAGACGTGATGGTGATATCCATTTCATTGTGATCATCGATACTATTCCAGCACTTTCAACTGGAGTAAAGCTTCCTAAGAATTTCTTCAAACCACCCGTCTTTAATTTTTATTCAAATTTGCCTCCTCTTTATGTGCTACATATTGAATCTGAGATCCCCTCTTGCACCATCCTTCCTATCAATAGCCCAATCTATACCAAAGAGGCTTCAAATTCTATCAGGTTGCATATATCAATCTTCATTCTGGTCGACTCCCAATTTGCTTATATCAATCTTCATTTTGCTCAACTTCTCTACAAGGCTTCACACCACAGCGACCCGGTTTGAGATTAAAAACAAGGTCATGCAATGCTTGAGTTTTTGAAAGGGAACTCCATTTCTTTGCCCCCTTTTCCCTTTCTACTGGGGTTGGGTGGTGGTGGGCACAGAGGGAAGGATTTTCAGATCAGCAAAAATTTAAAAATATCAAAAGTGGATGAGCCCAAGATGCTGTAGAGAAGCTATAAGACACGGATAAGCACATCATCTTTAATTCGCAATATAGTAGAAAGGATGATAAAAAGGGTGAAAGAGATCTAGAAACTAGGAAAAATATTATTATATGTTGCAAAGTGATGAGGCACGGATGACAGAGCATCAGATGCATAAAGGTTGAAGCTAAAGGGCTCATCTATTAAAGTTTTTACTTTTATCAAGGAAATGGACAACCATGATGAGATACAAAATCCTTCAGACTTTAAAAACAAACCACAGAGAGAAGCTAACAAACAAGTATTAAATACTAGAAAACAATGGATGGCTTCCATATGGTACTCAGCAAAAGGCAGGCTAAAAAGAGTAGGGAACATGCATATGTCCATATGTTTGATAAATATTAGATCCAAATGTTCCTCCTACGGAGAAGAGAAGCACCTGCATCAAACATTTTAGAATAGAACACTGATTTATTTCACAGAAAACAGGTCGAGCCCTTTGGAAGACGAGAGATTGTTAGTGTTCGTAATGTTGGATGAAGATCTAACGAATCTATTTTAAGTAAGACTTAAGGTCCTCAGAAGGAGCTATTTCATACACCATATGGTAACATTGGTTTAGAGAAGAACAAGTTGTTTGTGGAGAAGGGCTTGCAAACAGATCTCTGCTCCATACCTTTCATTTTATAAAAGTATATGGCCACACTGTTGGCCAAATACTTGTAAAGGGATCTTATTTTGCGACAGACCATTATAGGGCCTAACAAATATGCATTTCATGGGTGTACTTTTCTCTCTGGCATCAAATAATCAGATGGAGTCACTTACAATGTGAAAGGCTGGGCTCACTACTATGGCAAGTTGATATCGTACTTTACATTCAGGAAAGTAATGCAGGACACATGCAGTAAGATGCTGAAGCATGTAGTAAACCACAGTGATAGTGTGAAAAGCCACTAGTGAATCAAACCATGCACAAGAGAGATCCACATGGCATAGATTCCTGGTGACATCCAAGTGGCCATCGGGTGACTGTTGATATAAGTCATATGGTTATGTCAGTTATAAAATCTTTTATGCAGACAGAAATTTTGTTTGACTGCCAAATTTCTGACAGTGAAAGGACAAATAAGTCCTGAGAAAAGTAAGGAGAGTGGCAACAACATCTGTGATTCCAACTCAATTGCATGGCAGCAACATCTGTGATTCCAACTCAATTGCACCAGTTTAAAGGATAATGTTTTGCTTCCATAACCCATGCAAGTAATTTTGAATCCAATTTCAACAGTTTACAGGAAATATTTTGCTCTCACAACAAGCAAAACCTTGACAATTGAGCTATCAAAAACGTTTCTGAAATTAATTCTGATCAAGTGCTGGTTTCCATCATTAACTTTCATCTAACAATTCAACAAAAGGTAGTTAGGTCACCTACATGAATTCCAAGTGTTAACCTTGTAGATGCCACTTACTAAGCTAATTCGCCAATAATCATGAATAAATCTATCCAACAAGGTTGGCTTTATCGCCGAGTCATATCAACTACAGTGATACGGTCCGAGTTGGTGTGATCAGTACAAGACATGGCTTTGAAAGGCCCGGCCGAGATGCTGAGATATGGCTCAAGATAGCTGTGATACCGCTCGAGGCACTACAGTACGGCTTGAGTGTGAAAAGCCTGGCCAAGTCGCACCATATCAGAGCTCAGTCCTGCCCTGGTACGATGCAATATGGCCAAATCGGTGTGAGTCTCACTGATACGGCAAACACTGCTATGCAAACAGCTCCTGGAGATGACAGAACAAATGTTTTACTAATGATCAAAATATCTGCAATTCTGTTGACTGCCATTCTATCTATTCAGTCATTTCTCAAGAAAGCTCAAAAGAATGCTATGGAGAGACCATCACTGCCACTTGCTGTTTTTATCACCTTGAAGGTGCAAATTCACATTCTCCAATTCATTTTCAAAGAGTTCCAATTTTTTTGCCTCTTACATAGAGATCTCTGGGAAAAGATGAAAAAAATCCCAGTATCCAGCCACTAACTGAGAAATAGCAATAAAAGTTTGAAGGAAAGCTATACAGAGACCATCAGTCCCACTTGTGTGTTATCACCCTGAAGGAGCAAACTTACAACCCCCGATTCCTTCACCGACAGTTCCCTGATAAGTTCTGCCTGTTGCAGGGAGATTTTTGGTAAAAGATGAGAAAAATTCCAGAATCCAGCCATTAACTGAGAGAGGGCCTTCTGAACCTTCATATGGATAATAATGCTGTTTGGACTTAGTTGATTGTATCTTCGCCATCTGTAAGTCAAAAAAATGCCACTCATCCTCCCATGCCAGCAAGCTACAAATCGAGAGAATTTCACACCATTATGTCCCTTGTTCGGTCAGTGGCTTTCTCCACATTTCCTCTAACTTTTTTTCTTCCAAAAACAACTGCATAAGCTCATGAAAGATTCTTCCTCCAAAGACTAAAATGTTCTGAGCCTGCTCCTCACTCTCGGTATGCTACCCTTTCTGGTGCTTATGCTCTAGACACCAATATATATAGATCGTCTTCCTCTGTTTGCACTCAGTGCACTCAGGAAACCATTTAGAGGTAAAAAGTTCAAAATTTGAGCTATGTCAGCTCAGATGCATATGTGTGCTGATCTTGGTATAACATTCCTTTGAAGCCAGACTTGGTAATTGGAAATTGGCGAGTGTAACTCTAAGCTACAATAAGCACAAAACTTAGGTTCTACAATTAACATTTGTACAAGCTCTCATTCGTTTGCAGCCCACAAAAAAGAGCATTTAGGAATTTGAGAATGGATGATAAATACTAGTTAATTTATATTTTGCATTTCCACTTTCAACCATTATCAAGGGAATAATACCTTTACATTTGTTGCTGAAGCCATTGAAAGAAGTAGTTATACGTTGATCATAGGCTAGTGGAAGACAATCAAGGGAAGAGATACACTCTACATAGTTTATGCAAGCTACGGGCTTATTTCACTATGGAAAAATATAGAGGCAAGAAGACCTGATATTCCCCCATTCTTTTTCATTTTTTTCCGATTCAAAGTTGGCGAACTGCATGTGAAAGAGATCCACTGCTGCAGGACTGTTGCATGATTTGAGAACTTGCTATCCAGACACAAAGTTCACCCATTTGCAGCATACATCAGACAATTAACGAAAATATTGATAATTCAGCTTCTTTCTGCTCTATCTTGGAGGTATTGGGTTAATAAGGGGTGGCAATTAAATGTGAAAGGAAAGTGTGGAAATGGGGACAAGGATCCTTCTCTGTAGCACACCTTTTACCATGGTATAGCAAGGACTCCTGCTATCTAAGAGAGCTACTCTTCGGAGATTGTGAATGCCTAATTCATTGATTCAAAAGGATGTAAGAGATTATCCTGTAAAGGAAGGTACATTGTATGCAAGGCAGTGCTCATAAGCATCATCGCATGTTTCTTTTCTTTTCAGCAATTGGAAGTTTATGACGAGGCACTTTAGAGACTTGTACCTAGTGTCTGTGAGCAAGTGGCTCTGGTGGTTAGGTAAAGAGGAAAGAGGAAAACAGGAGAGATTGTTGGCTCAAGTACAACAGTAGATATGGAGAACGATCTTCTGGCATGACACTTGGTGTTGTGAGACGCCTCTCCTGAGTAGTTTACCCAAGTTATAAAGGATGTGACAAAATGCAGGCACGCAGTTGGAATGCTTCACCAAATCCTGAAATCCTTCATCTGATCTAGCCGACCCCGGATAATGGGACACGGCCGATGATAATATAAGGTGGCCAAGGATAGTGAGGTTATGATGGAGAACTATTCTGATGGTCTTTAAGGAATAGTCACTTGGAGTCCACATTCTGCAGGGCTATATTAGATATCTAGGTTGAGGAAATTTGCCAGCTGGCAGAAATGTTGGAGGGAAGGCTTCAACATGCATGCAGGGAGACTCATGGAAGTGGAAATGGACACCACAAGGAGAGATCACTTGAATCTGCCAACTTGTTAATTTAATGGTGGGTGCAGGTGTTATTGGCAACATTCCTTCATGGGTAGTCTACATTTCTTGAAATGGTGTGTTTCTCTGTATTGAAAGGTTTGATTATAATTTGTGGCGGCAGCTCAAGTACTCATCGGGGGCATATCTTCTTTGTTTTGGAGGTAAAAAACACAAGAGGATTTAGCTTCTACAGCGTCTTGCTGTGAGCGTTCTGTAAGATGAGGCTATACTTGTAATTAGTACTAAAAAAACTTTTATATACAATAGTGACATGTAGTATTAACACTTTTAATTGATTTGGTACTAACCATTTTCTAGAGAACATAGATCATGCAAAAATGTTAAAATGCCATGAATTATTATTTATTGTTTTCATCAAATGTAATGCTCAATATTTGACACATTGAAGTTTCCATAACATCTTTTCATGTAAAGAAGCTTTTAATATTCCTCGTCATAGTTGTCAAGCCGGTCACCTAGGCGACCAAGCACCCTTATGGGACCAAGATGCCAGCTGCCTTTCTGCCCCCCCCCCCCACACACACGCACAGAAAGGCGAGCAAGGCACCCGCTTAGGCAACCACCTTTCTGCCCCCCCCCCCCACACACACACGCACAGAAAGGCGAGCAAGGCACCCGCTTAGGCAACCAGGCACGCACCTAGGAGACCAAGGCGCCCTGCCTGGGTACCTTGGGCTGCCTGGCCTGGGCTATAATAACCCCCCCCCACAAAAAAAAAAAAAAAAAAAAAATTGAGCCAGGGGACTCTGCAATGCGAGGTGGAGTCATAGGTAGATGGAGCTCCACACACTCCTCCAACACCCCTATCTCTATGTGTGTGACTCTCTCTCTCTCTCTCTGCCCCCTCTCTCCTCCCTCTATTTCTCTCAATTTTTAATGTTAAAATCTATATTTTTTTCATGTATCTTATTCATCATTTATATATTACGGATATATATTTTTGGAGTTTTTAAATAGATGTCAAGGTGTCGCCTAGGCAACGCCTAAGTGGAAGCCTTATTGTCTAAGTGCTTAGGCTCCCTATGAACACCTTGGGTCGTCTTGTCGCCTTGACAACTATGTTCTTTGCCATCAAAAGGGCAGATCTATAAGGAAATGTTGTTTCTTCCCTAAGGATTCTTCTTTAACCAAAGGCCATGTGCTAATTGTCAATCAAGTGTCAATATGAGATTCAATTCTCCGTCAAAAGAAGTTTCAACATAGATTACAATGTGCTTAGACAACAAGGAAAACATTCTTCATAACATGTCTAAAAGCAAAAGGATTGGATTCTCTTTTTTATTGGACCAAGTGAAGAGTGGATGAGTTATATGGGCATTATGCCGTGAGCTGGCAGATGTTGTGCCATTCTCGGCTGGGCTATAGATGACCGTAAGACTCAGATACATGATTTTCTCAGCATTACAAGCATTGTTTTCAAAGCGTCGCCTAGGCGACAAGGCGCTCCAATGAGCCCAAAGCGAGTTGCCTAGGTAAGCAACCCATTAAGGCACTCACCTGGCTGTCTTGGTGCGCATAGGCCACCTTGGGCCCACCTAGCCTGCCTTGGGAGTTGTGCAGGAGCACTTCCCCCCCTTCATGTACAATTATTTTCTTTTATGTATACGGTGGTACTACCCACTTTCAAAAAAATAATGAGAATAACTATTTAAATACCAAATTTTATATTAATTGACAGGTATTTGCAAATTCTTATTAGTTTTCTCCTTATTAATTTGTTATCATTTGCCATTTATTCTGCTTTAAAATATTGGTATATGTTAAAGATTTGTGGATATCACATTTTCTATTAACTAAAGATAGAATTTGTATGTAAAAAATGTATAGTAGTAGTTCTTTTCCAATGTACTTAGTTACATAAACTAGACTTCGCCTAGGCACCTCGCCTTGTCGCCTAAGCAGTGAGGCGGCGGGCCACCGCCTTGGTCGCCTTGGATGCCTGGACAACCATGATTATAAGGCCGAGAACTAGAGATGCAGCATTGATGACAGGAAAGACACTTCTCAGAGACAAGAGAAGCTGATAACTATTTCTGGAAGGGCAGCTGATAATTACCTTGGTACTTCGCAAGCTCTTCTCCCTCATAGAACACCTTAAATGTTGGATAGGAATGGATGTCAACTTTAGTGCACACTGGCTTCTCTACGCTGCAGTCGACCTGTCCAACCTCTATTTCATCTTCACCTTCCACAGCCTTTGCCAAGTCCTCCCACAGTGTCCCCAACCTCTTACTGCAATATGGAAACAATTTGAAGTCCATTATTTACTTTCACACAATATTTTTTTCTGAAAAGATACCATCCCACAATATTGATCTACATCAAGTTCGTCGACGCAACAAATTGCCCCAAATACTTACCAGTACTTGCACCAGGGGACACAGAACCGCACGAACCACACTGTGCCCTTCTCCTTCACCTGTAGGACAAAAAAAGGAGAGAGATTCAAACCTTAGAAGAGCCACTAACACATCAACATGCTTGTGACAAGAAAAATCCATAAATGCACCCATCAAACTTGGTGGCGCCCTAGGAGATCGATCCCAGGCATCGCTAACCAAGTTATTGAACTTCTTTGCATCTGGAATTGCCCTTTCCAACGAGACATCACTGTGGTCACGAGAAGCGAAATTCAAAAATCACGCACCAAACTGAGTGATGCCCTAGCAGGTTGTACTCATGCAATCCCTAAGTAAACCATTGATCTTTCACCTGGAACTGCCCTTTCCCCCAATACGTCAACATGGTCGTGACATGAAATATTCAAAGCGCACTTATCGAACTTGTGGAGCGCTAAGTTGTCAATCTCAGACATCCCAGTCCAAGAATCACACATCAAACTGGATCGTGCTACAGAGATCAATCTCAGACACCCTAGCCACACCATCGAGCAGCCTTACATGGAATTGGCGTGATCAGAACTATTTCTGTGATTCCCGACGCTTAACGAACGGTCTCGGGGCATTTACTAGGATTCTGTACTCCTACCTTGTCAGTGAACGTGTCGGATGTCAGGCTTATGACTTCAGCATCGATGCTTCGGAGGAAGACGGCGTGAGAAAAGAGAAGCAGCAGCAGGAGGCCGCTGTTGTGGCGGAGGGAGAGATCCATGAACCGATGCTTCCCTGCTGGCCGGCGGAGATCGGAGAGCGCGGGAGGAGGAGGTGGCGGACTTCCGCTGTGCGCTGCCAGGCTTTTGCCACTTACGGCAGCAGGGTTAGGTTGCTCATCCGACAATTTTTTAAACCTTTATTTGTTACTAGATATGACCTTTTCTAGAAAAGATAAAACAAATTATATTAGAAGTTTCGGTTAATTTCGTATAGCCTCCTTGCGTGCAAACCAAAGTCACCGTCCTCATTTGTTAAATATCATATATATTCTCATTATTGATTAAAAATTTTAAAATATCATCTAAACTATAAAAGTACCTCTAACATTCAAATAATCTCAAACCTCCTCACACATACTCTGGAGGCATTTTCACCTTTTTAATGACATTTTTAATTAATAGCAATGATATATATATATATATGATATTTAACAAATAATTAGTGAAAAAATAGAGGAAAAAAGATAAAAAATGAAGAAAGAAGGAATTCAGAGACCCAAGTCTCAATCTACGTCAAATGGAGTGACCCATCGCCCCTACACCCAGCACGTCTACAGTTACTATCCACTGAGTTCAATTCCTACGTTAGATATATTCTCTTTGGATTAATATGTCCTTATCCTTAAGTAATGGATTATCTTTTTGGGACAAAAGATTATATCCTCCCTTATTTCACTTAATTTGGTTGTACCGAGAGATAACAAGTGAGTTAATTATACAAATTGACTTAAATGTATATCTCCTTCCAACTTCACAACTAATGATCGTAAAATTATTTTATTTATATATTACCTCTCCTATCCATGATACATTTTATTTATATAAATTGACTTAGATATGCACGTTAGTTGATACATGTTATTTAGTATAAATAGATAATAAAATAAAATAAAATAATACAATCATGTAAATATTTAGACACCTTATTTTTTTTGTTACATGTGACATGAAATTACTAAAGATGTTTAAATGTATTAATCTTTTTTTACATTGCACACGTAATTACGTAAATATTTAGTGTCTTGTTTTTTTACAATTTACTTGTAAATAAGTAAATAAGTTAATCTGTAGACGTAATAATCTTTTTTTATATTTCACATCTAATACGTACATGGTTAGATATATTGCTCCTTTTTTTTCATTTGACATATATTTACGTAGACATATTTACTGTTCACCTATAATTTTTTATTTTTACCTATTGTTTATTAAAATATATAAAATAAATTTAATGTCAAAATAATAAAATATTTGATATTAACATTCATTATTAATACTAATTAAAAACCAAAAGTACGAAATTACTATTTACGTAATTTAATGTTCACCTTCAATCATTTTATTTATTATTTATTTATATTAGATACTATAAAATAAATTCAATCTCAAAATAATAAAATATTTGATATTAATAATTTAATATTAATTATTACTACTAATTAAAACCAAAAGTAAAAAGCATTTATTACGTAATTTACTATTCACCTTCAACGTTATATTTTTTATTTTTAACTATTTTTATTATATGATATAAACTAAATTTAACGATCAAAACAAAAAAGCAAAAACCTTTGTTCTGTTCACCTTCAATGATTTTATTTTTTAATTATTTTATTAGATTTTATAAAAAGAATTTAGTTTTACAATAATGAAATATTTGTATTACTATTTATTTATACTACTAAATAAATATAAAAAATAAAAAATCTTCTTTACATATTCACTGTTCACCTTCAAAATTTTATTTTTTTATTTTTAAAATTAATTTATTAGATTATATAAAATAAATTTAACCTTAAAATAATGTCATATTTGATATTAAGATTATTAATATTACTAATTAAAAATTAAAGAAAAAAATTTTCATCGATTATCTGCTGAGAGAGAGAGAGAGATAAGATAAGAACGAGAGGATGGGTTAAACTGTTCCACCGATTTAGATGGATCAGAATATCCAGATTAGATGAGAATTATTCTTTAATTTAATTTAAATATTTTTATCTCTCTATCAAATTAAAAAAATAAAATAAAAATTATCTCGGAGACAAATGAGAGATAACCCCTGTCAAAGTGGGACAGTAAGATTAGAATGATCAGAATCTCCAGATTTTGTTCCCCAAACGCAACTTAAACCCGCAAATAAGCCCGAAATCAGAACATCGGGACTCCGAACGACGGTCGCCAAAACGCAGTCCTGCATCCGAGCCCGATATCCACTGGGCTCAAACAGAGCCCACGAATCCGAGCGCCCTTCCTGCCACCAGAACGCCCATTTCCCACTCTCCTCTGCCTCTGCCCCTTCTGTCCTCCTCGTCATTCTCTTCTTCTTACATGCTGTTTGGTTGTACCGCCGCCGCCAGGGCTTTGGGCAGCAGCGCCAGCCGACGGCTTCCACCTGCAAGGTAAGGTTTTCATTCATATCCTCTTCCCTCCAGATTTCGCATCCTGTAGTCGGTGTCAACTCATTGTTGTTTTTTCTTAAATCTTCTGGGGTTTTTATCCTTCTTGCTACGAGGATTTGTTGGGTGTTTGTCTTTGGTTTTCTTGTGGCCCATGGAGTCCGGCTAGAAGGAAATTTCCAGGAAGATAGTAAATTAATTGTTTAAGTTTCGGAATTTCTATTTCTTTTTGTTCTTTCCTTGGTTCTGTTCTTGTGAGACGTGTGTTTCAATAGGCAGAAATTTTCCCTTAGGCATCAATCTGTTAATCTGGGAATGCCGTTTTAGGTTATCAGAAACTAAATAGATAAGAGTTCATTTTAGGAAGGTACTTTTTGCCATTGTGATGGAATAAGAGTTTCTCTAGAAAATGTAGTCATTATCATTGGCTAAAGTGTAATTTGTCAAATTATTGAAAATAATGTTTTAGTCCAAGCCTTTAGTTTCACACGCTTTGTATCGTCATGGCATCTGTTTTGTGAATTTTTATTTTCTGTTAACAGACCAGAAAAGGCAAGCAAGGACATTCTTAAGGCTGTCAAGGAACTATGGCAATCAGAAGATCCACTTCACTCTATCATCTCCTTCATTCATCCACATCAGTGACAGCGGCAACAAGAAGTTTTAGACCAGGTCTTTACCGATTATTTCCTCTTCTATCCTAGTTCTAATCCTAACTTTCTTCTGATGGTTACAAGTCTTTTATAAGACGCCAATGCACTTTTGTGAATAAGCTTACTGTGTGCATGAGTGTGCCTATATGTATACATGTGTATATACATGTATATGTTATGCTATATTTCATATTTTATGCATTAAAAAGTAAGCCATGCATTTCATAAATGGACCCTTGCTATGCAGAAACTTTAACCATCATGTACTTGCTTTTTTTAGTGCATTTCTCATAGTACCAATGCAACATGAAATTATTTTATTGTGGAAATAAATTGCCAGTGCACTTTGGTACAACAAGCAATAGCATATATATGTTAGAATAATGGAAACTACCTAAACTACAAGTGCCCTAAACGAGTCAGATCAAAGGAAAAGGATTTTGAGCATCTTGTGGAAGTAATGCTTTCAACGTCATATTTCATATGAGAGGTGGTTGTGGTCCAAGTAGATATACTTGTGTTTTGATGTGATTTGTATTCCAAATGTTGCTTTTCCTGTTCAAGAAAGTAACGTAGGTGTAAGCTTGACAATCCTGGTACCACAGTTTGGCGCCAATAGATTCAGAAGGATGAATCAAAGCCTAATTAGACCGATCTGTGACCGTACTTTCCTTATGCTGTATCCTCCAGGACCACCACTGAATTCTAAAGAAGATTTCTTATGGAAATGAGTTGACAAAGATCCGGCCTGATTAGTTTTCGGATCCCCTAATGGTGGGCTGAAGCACCTGTTGAGAGGATCTGGCATGCCTTAGTGTCATCTCAAGGAAGTGTAGATGGTTTGTGAATAAACTAGGAAAGAGGAGTAAGAAGTGCGGTGCCTTGGTGCTTACGAGGCTAAACCTTCTGCTTTCTAAATTTAAAGATTCAGATATGTTGAGTGCTATTCGCATATGATGGAAAAGAGTTATGCATATGTTATGAAAATGGATACAGTCATACAATGGGCTGTTGTTATGAGTAAAAGATCACAGAGGAGCAAGGACAAATGACCATGGCTTTGAGTGGGCAGTATTGACAATAAATAAAGGGGTTTTTGCATCAAAACCATCCTTAAAAGTGAAATTGCAAAAATATCATGCTTGGCTTTACTGTACTGAAATGTTGCAAAAATGCTATCGCTGTAACGCCCCGTTACCATCCGTGAACTTAATCGCGGATACCTTTAACTATACCTATGAAAAGACAGTAATGCCCACAATCAAAACAACAGGGCACTTGCAGATGTCATCCCATTCACATTTCATCTCCCTCCCATCCCCAACTCCGATCTCCCAGAAAACCTGGTGAAGGAGGTGTGGCCGGTGACACTTCAATCTTGTTCAACGCCCCACTTGCCGATGAATTCAAGCTCGAATAGGCCGACACTATGGAGGGCGACGAGAAAGAAGAAGAGGAACCACTCGTCGCGGAGGCGACGGCGGTGGCAGCTGCCCTCTCATCCTCGCACTTGCACTAGTCGCAAAGCTCCGGCGGCACGAGGGTTTTGATTTGGATGTGGACCGACTTAGAGACCAGAAGGGGAATCTCTGGGTTGACGGTGATCGGCGGAGCGGGCAGGCGGCATGCGAGTGGATTGCTGGTGTCTTATGGGGAGCACCTCCCTCTCTTCCAAAGTTGGCAGTTTCGGCCGAAACCGATACATTTCTGCCGAAACGTATCGATTTCGGACCGAACCGATACGATTTCGGACCTACTCACTGTAGTAGGTCCGAAACTTAAAACAAATAGTTTTTTATTAGTTTCGGGGGAAATCGATATCGGTTTCGCCTGAAACTCGCCCGTTTTGGCCTGAAACCGGACGCGAACTCCCCTCTTAAGGGGAGTTCAGTTCTGTCCTCCCCTCAGATTCTCAGATCTTAGGGGTTTCAGTCTCGCAAGTGCAGGAGTGCAGGTGGAGGAGCTTCCAGGTGGAGGGGTTTGCTGCCGTCGCTGCCGCCGTCGTCGTTTCTTCTTGTTTACAGCGTGTAGCCGGAGCCGCCGTCGTTTCTTGCTGTAGATTCTTCAAAGATCTTGTAAGTTTTTGTTTTTTTTCTTGGTTTGATAGTTTTTTTTGTTGTAGGCAAGGTTCTCTTCAATATATTAATTTTCATATGTTAAATATGTTTAATCTTCAAACTAGGGCCTAATTAGCGATTTAAATTTGGGGCTTTTGTCTAATTAGGTAAGTTTAGCATGAATCGAAGCTTAATTAAACTTCGTTGAATGTTTTCGTGCGGGAGCATGCTACTAATTATATTAGACGCCGGGTAATTATAGTAAATCCCCAAACTAGGGCCTAATTAACGGTTTTTATTTGGGACTTTTGCCTAATTAGGTTAGTTTTGCGTCAATTGAAGCTCAATTAACCTTCATTGAATATGTTAGGCTGAGAGCATACTGCTAATTGTATTACATGCCGAGTAATTAGGCCGATTCTTCAAATTAAGGCCTAATTAGGTATTTAAATTTGGGGCTTTTGTTAGATTAGGTTAATTTAATGTCAATTGAAGCTCAATTAAGCTTCATTGAATATGTTAGGGCAGGAGTATACTGCTAATTGCATTTAATGAAGGGTGATTAAGGTAAATATCTAAATTAAACCCTAATTAGCTATTTAAATGTGCAGTTTTTGTTAGATTAGGTTAAGTTACTGTCAATTGAAGCTCAATTAAGCTTCATTGAATAATTTAGGGCGGAAGCATACTGCTAATTGCATTTAATGAAGGGTGATTAGGCTGAATCTCCAAAGGTGACCTTAATTAGCTGTTAAAAATTGGGGCTTTTGGCTAATTATCTTAATTCAGCATAATTTGAAGTTCAATTATGCTTCATTGCATTTTTTTCATTGAACTTACAACCATTTGTCTTTGACTGGCTTAATGCAACATCATGCCTAAACGTGAATAAGGTCAAGAGCAGTAAGGGCAGGTCAGGTGGGCCGACCTCACCTTAGTTGATGTTGGAAGAAGAAAAGTGAAATGTAATTATTATGGTAAGGAGATACATGGCAGAATTATTAGAGGAAAATAATATTTGGCAGGGATAAGAGGAGATGTCAAACAATGTGACAGATGTCCCCGAGAGGTCTAAGAAGAAATGTGCCAGTGCCTTCTGGGCAAAAAAGAGATGATGTAACAAAAGGCTGAAGATCATGCTGAAATTGTTGGGGAGATTTCGGGCAGAAGGGGAAGGAGGGATGATGATGGTGGGGAAGGCATTGAGGATTCAGATCCAAAACTGACTGAAGCAATAAAGCATGAACAAACTACTCGAATGAAAGGAAAAGCACCAATAGGATACTTCAATACAATTGGTGTAGCACGAGTTGCACGATGTCTTGACACTGATGCAGCCCCGCAGAGAGGAGGCCCCATGGGCAGCTATCTGCATAAAAGGCAAAGTGTTACATAATCAAAAATCAAGTAAGCATTGAGAGGGGTCAAAAAATCAGCTGAAGTTGCAGGGCATGCATTTAAAAGTATTTGTAAATGGTTTTTCCATGCAGGTGTCCCTGCACATGTAATTAGATCAGAATATTTTCAACCTATGCTAGATGTCATAGCAGATGTTGGCCCTGGCTTGAAGGCCCCGTCACGTCGAGACATATATGGGCGTGACCTTGAGGGAGAGGTTAAGGAGCTCCATCAGTGGGTTGAAAGCTTCAAGCATATCTGGATAGAGAGAGGATGCGCCATTATGTTTAATGGTTGGACTGGTACCACGAAGAAGTCCATGACTAACTTTATGGTTTATTGCATTGAAGGTACAATATTTGTTAAATCAGTAGATACATCAAATTATGAAAAGAATGCAAATTATTTGTTTCATTTGATGGATAAGATGGTAGACCAAATTGGAGATGACAATGTTGTGCAAATAGTCACTGATAATGAAGCCAGTTATAAGGTTGCAGGGAAGAAGTTGATGCAGAAGCTTAGACATTTATATTGGCTCTCATGTGCAACACATTGTTTGGATTGGATACTTGAAGACATTGGGAAAAAAAATAATGTGAAGAAGACAATTGAGAGGGCACAAAAAATCATCCAATATATTTATGGCCATCCTAGAATATTGAACATGTTCAGAGAGCATATAAGTAGGGGGCGAGATGTCATCTCTGTAGGGCTAACCAGATTTGCTTCGAATTTCATTTCTTTAGAGTCTTTGCACAGGTATAAGAATGAGCTCAATTCTTTCTACTTTATCTTTATAGATATCATCCGTATTTGATTCTAATTTCATTTCTTTGGAGTCTTTGCACATGTTTAAGAATGAGCTCAAAGCGTTCATGTACCACAATACCTTGCGGGAATACATAGACAAATCTAATACTGATGCTCAGATGGATTATTTGGATGTCTGTCACATCGTGGAAGACAACAAATTCTGAGTTAGGGTCTCACGGTACATGAAAGTAGTCACATCTCTCGTGAATGTCCTAAGAATAGTGGATGGCGATGAGAAGAATGATATGAGATATCTGTACGAGGCCATGGACCGTGCCAAATTAGACTTGCAGAAATCCCTTCCCAGAGAATATGAAAAGTGGTGGAAAATTATTGACAACAGATGGGACAACACATTACACCATGACTTACATACAGCTGGTGAGTGATTAATTGTATTGATACAAAGTTCATTGTTCTTTAGGTTAATTTATATCTAACATTTAGTTAACTATACATAAATGCAGGTTATTTCCTCAACCCTCGATTTATATACAATGTCAATGCAAATGTTGATGGCGAGGTACTTCAAGGCACTTTAAAAGTCATTGGTCGTTTATCGAGGACACTAGAAAAGAGACTTTAGGTCGAAATAGAGGTTGACCTTTATTGATTTTATCAATAAGACGTAAATAATTTACTTAAGTAGTTATGTTAATCTATTACTTTATCCCTATAGATGAACACTTATAGAATGAGGACTGGGACATATTCTGACTCTCAATTGCAATACGTTGTGGGAAGAGTGAGTCCAGATATATTAAATCTTTGTGCTTAAATTGAGTCAATATGTTAATGTACATCATGGAGAATTGATCTTTATTTACATCTTACATTTATTTGTTTATGGTTGGTGGAACAGCTGACTGGTGGATGATGGTGAACAACCGAGATTTGGGCAGTAATGCATTGGCTTTCATTGCAATTCGGATGCTCAGTCAAACAGCATCAACAAGTCAATGTGAAAGAAATTTAGCACGTTCAGCCTTACACACTCAAAGGTTCGCAATCGGTTAAAGGCTGAACGGCCACTACAACATGAGACTGAGAATAAACAACATGAAGTTGAGACAACAACTGCGGGACAAACGCGTCGCAGAGGATACAACTCCAGAAATTGATGTGGACACATTATTTGATGATGACAATCCCTTGAAGTCTTGGGTTGAAGTACGAGAGTAGGTTGATGAGTCCGTTTTTGATGTTGATGATAGAACATGGGCAGAGGGCATATTAGATGAAGATGTGCCAAGGGATCTAGAATTCAGAAGACCAAGAAAGAGGGCCAGAGAGACTCATGTGCACCAGAGAGCGCCAATGCCTTTGTTTGTTGACGACACCGAGTAGCAGCCTGAGTTTGAGCCAGCTAGACACTCAGAATCAGATAACAGACCAGTTACTCCTAGAATGGTCAAGCCACCTCCATTCTTAAGAAGTACATCAGTGCATGAGATAACTGAGAGGACAAACGCTGCTGCTCGAGAGGACCCGACAATTGAGCAGTTGAAGCAAATTTATGTGAGGCATACTCTAAGGGGAAAAGGACTCCTCTCAAAGATGAATGAAATTATCACACCAAAAGAGAAAAAAATAGAGCCAAAGGCTAGAAGGTGATTGGTTTCTTATAGTTCTGATGATGATGATGATGATGATACATCAAGTGATGATCTCAGTGCAGCTACAGATGCTACTATTGGCGGTGGCACATATGCACCTACTTCCTCTTTCCACGCTGATACAGGCAGAGGATACAGTCATAGTGAAGGAGGATATGATTCGAGTCAATATGGACATCCAACAGATTATGGAGGTGGCTGTTGACGGTGACGGCGTTGCCCCCATTTGGCGGGGATGATGTTGGCAGTGAGCGTGTTTGCCGAGAACACGCGAGCTTGGATCGGACGGGGCTTGTTGCCCCCAGTAGTAGATGGAGCCGAAGAAGGCATCTCCGGCTGAGTGGCAGGGATCACCCCTAGAAAGAAGGAGGAACCTACGACCGCCGGAAAGTCCCCAAACACCATGGGGGCGGCGAGGTAACCATGGCTTGCATGGCTCGCGACAACGAGCGGACCGTAGGTAACCGCCGCCATTGCAAGAGTTTCCTTTGCTTTTTGAACTGCTCCCTTCTTTCTGCTCAATAGAGAAGAAGAGTTAGGGACTTTACAAGGGCATTGGAAGAATTTTAGCAATTAAATGAAGGGCGGGAAAAGTCCCACCGGGCGTGCCAGTCTGTTTACACACGGAAAAAATTATGGTAAACTTCCGTTTTATTGGAAGGAAATAACATGCATATTTATGTTTTGACTTTTTTAACGCTTGCATGTTATGATTTCCGTGCGCGTGATTTATCAGACGGTTTAAGAGTTCGTGTACTGGACTCTTCCCCACCAACTGGAGTTGGTGTTAATTTACATCGGACAAGTCCGAATACCCTTGATTAAAACTGCTAAAGATGTTTTCCTTGCCCTCGCGATACGGTTTTGTCACAATTTTATTTTTAGGAAAGAATTCCTTTACCCCAACGATGAGCATCCTTGCAATTGTCCCTTCACGCGAGGGTTTATTTGAAATTTTCCCTTTTGGAAAGGTTTCGATGCAATTTTTTTCCTTTTGAAAGAGTTAGGGTGTGATTTGCCCTCTTATAAGGACCTATATGCAATTTTCCCCTTTTAGAGGGGTTTATATGTAAGTCTCCCCTTTGGAGGGATTTATAGGTAATTTTCCCTTTTGAGGGGTTTATATGCAATTTTCTCCGTTGGAGGAGCTTATATGCAATTTCCCCCTTTGGAGGGGTTTATATGCAAATCTTTCCCAAATCAGGGCTTTGGTGCAAGTTTCTCTTGAAATGGGGGTTCTTGCGCAATTTTTACCCTTGAAGTAGGGTTTTATTTGAGGAACATGCCTTTTTCTGAAATTCCAGAATTTTTGCATGGTTCTCTTGGACGTTTACACAATTTCATGAATCTTGAGGGTAGAATTACAAATTTTAGATTTTCTGATTTCCCTTCCAAACTTTGGGGCTATCCGAAGAAACTTAAACCCTACTTTGAAGAAAATTTTGAACCCTTAGCTTATGTATAAATCTCTAGGGGTATCTTTACAATTTCATAAAACATGAGGGCATAACTACAACTTTCAAATTTTGATGGGATCTTCTCATAATTTGACATGAATCTCAGAACTAGACATTTCTGGGTTGTCCATGATAGTTTCCTTTCATTGAAAATTAAGACATGGACTAACTCCCTCACATGGGGGTATTTTAGTAAAATACCCTTTTAAGTGAGGTGTACATGCAATACGGTTAAGAATCCCAAAAGAAAAGAACTCCAAGGCCGCCACCTGCTGCCTGCTCGTACTGCTGCTGTTTCTTCTCCGATTGCTGGTCCTTCTGCTGCTTCTTTCCTCTTCAAGCTTCGATCTCCACTCCCTTTTCCTTTCTAGCCAGTGCCTCCTATTAATAGGAGGAGGAGAAGTGAACCCGGAGGTAGGAACTCCAGGTTTGCCTGTCCTTTCACCTCCCTTCTGTCTGTTTCTTTTTTTTTTACTCTATGTGTGGGAGAGGGAGAGACAGCGGTGGAGGAGGCAGCCCCCGAGTATGCATACCCGGGGAGCCCTCCTCCGGGTTCTCCTTTTTCTTTTTACTGCTATTCCTGCCTCTCTTTTTTTTGTTGAAGCCACTGCACGGAGAGGGGATGGGAGAGGTCAGTGGGGCCCTCTCCCATGGGCACACAGCATCCGGAGGAGGGACCTCCGGGTCTGTCTGTTTCTTTTCCCCACTGCCTTCCTTTTTCTTGTTCTGTGGACAGCACAGCATCCGGAGGAGGGAGCAGGCCGGTGGGCCCTCATGGACTGCACACCCGGAGGTAGGTATTTCTCGTATCTGCGGGTTTGTAAACCCGGAGGTGCCACCTCCGGGTATTCTCTGTTCCCTGCTTTTTTTTGGTTAAAATGGGGTCAAGGCAGTAATTGAAGACTCCCAGGAAGGTAAAAAATGACTTCAGCGTCCTAGTATGGAGGTAGGTTATTGCCATCTGAGCATCACACGTACTACAGGGACTCAGTAGGGAGATACAAGAAATCCAGATCATTGTGGTTTTATAGGTGGAAGATGGACCATGAATTGGCACCAACATGGCCCACCGTCACCCCATTTCAAAGATAGCCCAGATCTTGGTCTCACCTCAATAAGTCAGAGAGAAAACTTTCAAGTAAACTGCATACCCAGAGGTGAGGAGTATCGCACACCATTCTCAAAGGAGGTGACTGGAACACCCCAGGGGGGCCTTTTTTGTGGTGACCATATCCATTCTCATGCTTGGAAAGCAACTTCTCAATAAACAATTCCTTTCCTCTATTGCTGCTTTCACGGGGCTTGCATTCGCAGGCAAGGCAGGGCCTACTGCTTCTTTTCCAGCCTTCTTTTCAGTCTTCTTGTTCTGTCCACAGCAGAACTCGGAGGTAAAGCCTCCTTCTTCTCTGTTCACACTGCAGCAAGAATACCCGGAGGTAGGCATTCTCGTATCTGCGGCAGAACCCAGAGGTGGGCATTTCTTGTATCTGCAGCAGAACCCGGAGGTGCCACCTCCGGGTCTGCTCCCTTTCTTTTTCTTTTTCTTTTTTTTTGTTCTGTTCTTTCAAACCAGAGGGAGAGGGAAACCCGGAGGTAGGTACCTCCGGGTCTGCAGAACCCGGAGGTACCCACCTCCGGGTCCGCAGAAAAGAGGAAGGCAAGGGGGCGGCCACCAGTCAACTTAAACAATTATAAAAGCCTCACCTACTGTCATTTTCCACCTTTTCTTGAAGCTTTCTGCTCCTCTCAGTAGAACAGTGCACCGGCGGTCTCTTCTCTTTTGGCTTTTGTTGACTTCTTGGACTCTACTGTTGTCCTTGTCACTGGAGCACAGGGATAGGCTTGTGGTCCCTTAGAAACATCTCTTGGACGTCGGGGGCTGCTATTTAATTGACTTCTCGTTGCGTAGGTGTGTGATTTTAACATGCCCACCATGTGTTTGATGAAATACCCGTGTTAAAACACACTAGTCTTTGCATGAAACTTCACCCAATGAGATGTCGAGAACATTTAAACTTACACCCATTATGACGGCTATGATTTACACCACTTATCACCGTCACTCAAGGGAGTTACTTCAAGTGTTCGATGGAATTCCTGTGTGTTAAAAACACAGTGCTCCTTGTATTGATCTTCGCCCAATAAGGTGCCGAGGTGTTTAAACTCTAATCCACTATAACGACTGTGATTTGAATCGCTTGACGCCGGATTTTGGGGGAGTTAATTTCAAGTGTTTGAAAAAAATGCAATCCTCTTATATAGCACATTGCCCGACGTAATGCTAAGGGCATTTGAGTTTGACTCATGTGCGATGTTCTAAGTTTTAAACCTTCTTCAAACCATCATGCAGCTTTAATTTATTTACTTCATCTTGGTTCTGAAATTAATCAGAAAATTCTTTACTGAACATTGTGGGGTCCAACAAATGCCCCCACGGGACGCCCGTCGGAGCCGAAGGTGACGGCGGTCGGCCCGTGCGTCTTGACGATGTTGTTTACTTTGCGTGCTTGCCATCTTCAATCAACTTGCTGCTCTTTAAGTAATATTTACTTTTCATGTTAGACTAACTTTCTCTTCTTCTGTTTTTATTTTCTTCGTTGCAGACAAGCATTATGTCTCGTGTCCGTGAGAGCCGTGCACGAGGAGGTGCTGGGAGGGACAAAGATTCCACTCCCTCTTTATCAAAACTCTTAATGCCACATTGGGTCCTTCCCGGATGTCAAGACATAATCCCTTTCCTCTTGATCGTGGCTTAGACATGGTTGCTGAAGGGCCCCTTCCTGAAGGCGCCTCTGAAGGAGGGGAGGTTGAACTTTCTCTAATTGTGAGACATAAAGGGATCTATAAGTACCAACGAGTTGGAGACTACCCTCGGCATTTTCCGCTGGACAGTTCCTATTTCCATTCATTCAGAGCTATGTCCCAGAGCATATGGATGAGGATGATCCTGGTTTATCGGCTGAGCGCCGTTACTTGGAGATGGCTATTAGAGTGCCGGGATAGCATATTGGGCACCTGCACCACTTCATTTCCTGGCTTTCCTTTGGGCTTCACACGCAAAGTTCAGTTTCCAGCAGCTAATCAGCTTGGGTTCTTCAGTTCTGATATCGTTTGTCATACTCGCTCGCGCAATATGACACCCGCTATTTAGGAGTTGTTCGGCCAGCACAGGTCTGGCCCCATCGATGTTGCAGGATTGTTCTTGACCCCTTCAGGCTCTCAACATGCAGGAGAGGGATATGAGAAGTTATGCTTGCCAGACCGGATAATGAGCGGGTCTTCTCCCAGTTGGTATGGGAAATGGTCAGTGATCCCTTCACACCAGTTTCATCTGGGGGCCACTGAATGGCTCTTTGGCATTTTGCATCATTATGGCGTGGCCCTAAATCTTGTTGGGATTCGCCATGCGGTGACTGCTACTTTGTATAATTATCCCTGTCACACGGGAGCAAAGGATTCAATTCCTTCGCAGAGCAGCGTCCTATCAGCTAATAGGCGACCAACTATATAGATTGGTCCATGAAAAAGATAAATCTTTTCTCCTCCGCTGCCTTTCACCCAAGGAAGCTAAAATAGTCATGCGCGAGGTCCACTCAGGACTTTGTGGTGCTCATCAAGCTAGAGATAAAATGAAGATCAATATAAAGCTTAAAGACTTTTATTGGCCCGCAATGTATGCGGACTGCAATCGATATGCCCGCACATGTCACCAATGCCAAGCCTTTGGTCCAGTCCCGAGAAAGCCGCCAGGCTTGCTACACCCAACAGCTCCCACTTGGCCATTCGCAGAATGGGGAATGGATATAGTCGGGCCGTTTCCTCCATCCTCTAAAGGTCACAAGTTCATACTGGCCGCAACATACTATTTTTCTCGTTGGGCTGAAGCTGTTCCTCTGCGGGAGGTCACCGGGGAAGCAATTGCTCAGTTTGTCAGACATAACATTATATACAGGTTCGGCACGCCAAGTCAGATTACGTCAGACAATGGCACGCCATTCAAAAATAGTACAATATATGCACTGGCAGCTAAATTTCACATAGATTGGAGGACCTCCACAATATATAACCCTCAAGCCAATGGGCTAGCTGAAGCATTCAACAAGACTCTTTGCAAGCTGCTTGCCAAAATAGTAGGCAGCCGCAAAAAAGACTGGGGAGAGAAAATTCATGAAGCTCTCTGGGCATATCGAATCGTATATAAGACTCCCACTGGGTGTTGCCCTTTTCTCTAGTATATGGGGCGGAAGCCGTAATCCCAATTGAGTACGGGCCTCCAAGCCCACGAACAAGACGAAATAGAGAGAAGACTGGAAGAGCTCTCCGATCTAGAAGGCAAAAGGTTGGAAGCCTGTAAACACCTGCAGCTTTATCAAGCCCGAATGATTCGAGCCTATGATAAGCTTGTGAGACAAAGAGTGTTCAAAAAGGGCGATCTCGTCATGATTAAAGAAAGAGAAGTCATGGCTGGAAGGTCCAGTGGCAAACTACAACCAAATTGGCGAGGGCCATACATCGTCTCCAAAGTCTATGAAGGAGGCGCTTACAAGGTCGTCGACCATAAAGGGGAGAATCCCTTTCCACCATTGAATGGAAAACACTTGAAATTATACTATGCTTCCGAGCATGAGTTCCAGCAACAACCTACACAAGACTTGCCCTCCTCCGCAGGAGAGTAAGGAAGGATAGGGGAGTTTCCCTCCCAAGAAAACTCAAAAGTCGCGGATGCTTTGAACAGTTCTCGTTCATGTCCCACCGTGTCCTAAATTCTAAATTCCAAGTTTTCGGCTCTCCAATTTCATTGGTTAGCCCCCAAAATCCCAAATTATAAGTTTTCGGCTCTCCAATTTCATTGGTTAGCCCCCAAATCCCCAAATTACAAGTTTTTGGCTCTCCAATTTTATTGGTCAGTCACCCTAAATCCAAAATTCCAAGTTTCGATTTTCCAATTTCATTGGTCAGCCCCCTAAATCTAAAATTCCAAGTTTCGGCTTTCCAATTTCATTGGTCAGCCACCCTAAATCCAAAATTTCAAGTTTCGACTTTCCAATTTCATCGGTCAGCCCCCTAAATCCAAAATTTCAAGTTTCGGCTTTCCAATCTCATTGGCCAGTCACCCTAAATCCAAAATTTCAAGTTTCGGCTTTCCAATTTCCTTGGTCAGCCCCAAAATTCCAAGTTCGGGCTTTCCAATTTCATTGATCAACCCCCCTAAATCCCAAGATTCCAAGTTTTGGCTTTCCAATCTCATTGGTCAGTCACCCTAAATCCAAAATTTCAAGTTTCGACTTTCCAATTTCCTTGGTCAGCCCCCAAAATCCCAAAATTTCAAGTTTGGGCTTTCCAATTTCATTGGTCAGCCACCCTAAATCCAAAATTCCAAGTTTCGGCTTTCCAATTTCATCGGTCAGCCCCCTAAATTTAAAATTTCAAGTTTCGGCTTTCCAATCTCATTGGTCAGCCACCCTAAATCCAAAATTTCAAGTTTTGGCTTTCCAATTGCATCGGTCAGCCCCCTAAATCCAAAATTTCAAGTTTCGGCTTTCCAATCTCATTGGTCAGCCACCCTAAATCCAAAATTTCAAGTTTCGACTTTCCAATTTCCTTGGTCAGCCCCCCAAAATCTCAAAATTTCAAGTTTGGGCTTTCCAATTTCATTGGTCAGCCCCCCTAAATCCCAAGATTCTAAGTTTTGGCTTTCCAATTTCATTAGTCAGCCCCCTAAATCTCAAATTTTCAAGTTTCGGCTTTCCAATTTCATTGGTCAGCCCCCTAAATCCCAAATTTCAAGTTTTAGCTTTCCAATTTCATTGGTTAGCACTGAGTCTCTGAATCGTCGGCCTCCAAGTTCCCCGGTCGACTACAACTCATCCACTTACACCCCGAGAGTGTAACCTTATTGTCAAGAGCGATCCTAAAAAAAAAATGGGCTTAAAATAGAGGTGCCCCGGCGGACTTAGCCATTCCCATCCCGGGGGTGGTTGAGGGCAAAAAGGCCTAAGAGACCCGACTGATGTGAAAACCCGAAAGGGCGTCTCAGGCAAAATTGGGTAACCCCTCAGCGTGAAAACTTGAAAGGGCGCGCTGGAAAAAGTTAAAGGGGGCTAGTTTTGGTGAAAACCCGAAAGGGCACCAAAACTAGTATATATATAAAAAAAATCATCAGGAGCCAGAGCAAAAGAATTTAATTCATGAACAATTCTTATGATTCACCCACAAAATTGGAGCCCGAAACAAGCCTTCAGGATAACTGAAAGAGGATGAATGCTGAAATACATGAGGAAATAAAGAATAAGCTCATAGATGATGAGGTTTCTTCTTCATGAGCTCATCAATCCGACTTCACTTAATAGCGATGGTATCCTGAGCTCCCTGGTACCGCTCTGTGAGAACACTTTCTTCAGCCTGGGCCTGTTGCTTGTCTTTCGCATTTAATTCTGCAGTGGCCAACAACTCCTCAATTTTACTCAACAAGGATTGCACTGTCCCTTGAAGCGCAATTGCTTTATTCCTATTCTTAGCCTCCGCCGCTGGAGAGGACCCCTGGCGGCTCTGAACCTCCTGGATCTGACATTTTAACTCGTCAACCTCGCCAGATGTGTGGAAATTTCTGCTTCGAGTAACTCAATTTCTAAGCGATGGCCCTCCCATGCTGAGGTCTCATGAAGGTGGCATACTTCAGCCCAAACCTCATCAACTGTAGTCATCCAAGGGTCTCGTGGCAGCCCCATTAAATGGTATGCCAGAGTATTCCTTGCAAGAACATCTCGAGTTGCCTCAATGGAGGGGGGTGTCTCCTGCCGTAGTGTGGCACGAACGGTACCAACAAGGGCTTCGAACACCAAATCTCCCCCTGCGAGTGGTGCGCCTTGAGGGCCATCCGGCCACTCAATCCCGTGCCCTGGGAAATCATCAGTAAGGGCTGAAGTAGCCTCGATCCTTGCTCTCTCTGAAGAAGTGATCCCAGGCAAAGCTACAAAAGGAAAAGCAGGAGAAAGATGAAGAAATTAAGACACGTGAACTTAGCTATCAAAAAGCAAGGCAAGATGAAATCCAACAAGAGAAAGAAGGCACTATACCTGTAGAAGTGGCCGCCGTCTCTGGATTGCCCGCTCTAGGCTCAGGGCGGTTCGACACTAAAGAACCAGAGGCCTTAGTTTGGTCAACAGAATCTAGAAGAGAATATTGCAAGTTAGCCACAGGCAAATGACAAAAGGGCATGTCATTAAGCAAGAAGGAAATTACCCGAGACTTTAGACACCCTTTTATCGTAGGAGGATGAAGCAGTGGACTGCCCGCCACAAGATGTACTCTGCACCTCTTTGGTTTGCGAGCTAGCTGCTCTTGCAGAACCTTCTTCACTCCCTTTTGAAAGTAAAAGAAGGTAAACAACATGAAGAGATTATGTCACTTTTACAAGTTGTCTGAGTAACTTCAGATTTTAAGAAAGGAAAATTACCGTCCGATTCGCTATACTCTTTCCCAGAGGAACTTGAAGAAGCCAACTGCGTGATTTGGGGGGAAGTCCCCACATCCTCTAGTCCAGCGGCTATCAAAAGCTGAGAAGCCTCCCCAGTTGCCTCAGTTAAGAGAGGGTTTGTTGAGCCACAAATTTGCATTACTGAATGCTCAACCACTCCGGGCAAGGGCTGCTTTGTGTCCCTCTCGACTGTTGGGGCTAGTTCAATAGCTCCTGTGGAAACACAACATGGAAATGGTAAGAAAGGCCCCCCTAAATAAGGATGCTGACACAAGCAGAGTCATCTAAGTTTTCCACAATTAAAGAAGAAGGGAACATCACCTCCTGAGATGAGACTAGCGGGTGAAGGATGAGGGTCGCCTGCATCAACTGGAGCTGAGACCGTAGTGGCCTCTATATTTATCTCCCCATCCTCCACATCTGCCTCCCGAGTAGGGGGCGCTTCTTTAAACTCCCTCGGGACCTCTATAAATCCTGTCGCAGGAGGATCTATTTTCATAAAGCGTGAGAAGAGGCTAAGCAGGTAGAAGCATCAAGGAGAAAATTGCAAATGAAGACTTTGAGCTTAGGAATATTTACCAATAGTCGGAGTGGCCTGGCTCCTCAATAAGCTACTTGAAAGGGGTGGCTCCCCAACCCTGAGTGCTGGGTCACTTGTCAAGGTCACCCCCTCAGGTGGTTGCTGCCCTCCTTCGGTGTTAATCTCAGCTAAGAAGGATTCGGCATAGCTAGCCAAAGACCCTTTATTATGGGAAGGGTCCAAATACTCTGGTAGATTGGCATCCATGTCAAGGTTCAGAAGAGCTCTGAATTCTGCCATAATGTCAGTCGAGTTCGCGTCACCAAAGCCTGAAAGGAAGGGCAAGGTACCACATACCATATCAGATGGAAGGGAATAAATATAGGAGTAGTCTGGAGATGACACTTACCTGAGGGCCCACCCATGCCTCCGGCCGGCTGAGGCTCAGAAGGGGCATTTATCCCTCCATCTCCTGAAGTAAATTCTGAGGGCAGCACATGTAAAGAGTTATAAGAGGAAAATAATAGTGAAAAAGGAGTTACAAGATAAACTACATGTTGGGTCTCCTCCACCTGAAAAAGTGGGTGAATCCCCGGACAAAGGATTGTAATCATCATTTAATGCATCGAAATCCTGGGGATCACCAGTGTCACCCACTTCCCCAGTTTCTGAGGGGTCCACCCCCTGCGAGGGTCCGACATATGGAGAACCCGAGTCTGGAGGATCTAAAAGAGAGGAAAGAAAAGAAGAATAAGTTATATGCATCAAGGCCAAAGTCACATGCAGTAAATTTACAACTAAGTAGTGAAGGCTACCATGTCGCCGAGAGGCTTTAGTGGCTCGAGCCTCATTCTTTGTGACCCTCTGTGGTACTGAATGAGTCAGCGCCTTTCTCTTCTTAGAAGCCTTTGGAATGGCATTGCTGGCCACGAGGCTCACTACAAGGGAGAAAAGAAGGAGGAAGTAAGCGGAAACAAGTACACAGATATTTAGGGCAAACTATGAAGTTTTAAGAAGAAAACATTGGGTGGCTACATACCGTCCGAGACTGAAGAGAAAGAGGGTGGCAATACTAGTTGCTCAAATCTGATGCCAATGGCTTTGCTTGCTCTTTCTGCAGCATCCCGGATATCTTGCAAGGTGGACCCATTCTCAACTAAAGAAAGATACTCAATGGGCCCGGCGCATCCAATAGCATTCATAATGTGTTTTGCCCATTCTCCACCAAGTTCATTTGTAAAGCATTCAGGATGCAATTCAATGGACCCTGGAGCGCCTCGGGGATACCCACAGTCAAATAGAAAATGTTGCCACCATAAATATCTTTTCGAGGCGTCTTTCTTGGAAGCTACAGTCTTCTTCGAGGAGGCAGAAGCTAAGGGTTTCAAAAGTTTCATCACCCCTTTATATTGAGCCCTGTCAACAGCAAGTGGGCCATTTTTAGCCTCCCATGAGGCACAAAAATCTATAACATCATTGGCTAAGTGAGGAAAGTGGTTGCGAAGGAAACCGATGTCCACTGCAACAGGAGGCAAATCTCTCCTCTTTAACCGAGCTTCCTCAGCCTACTTTATCTTCTGCAAGGGTTGCCTGAAAACATTGCTGTGGTTAAACCACCAGCGTGCATAATACATATCAATATGACCCGTGCCGGTCTGCTCAGGAAGAAGACACCTTGGCTCTGGCTCACTTCGAAAGAAATAATCCCACCAGCTGGCAGCAACAAGGTGGGAGTCATGACCGCGGTATAAGCGGGCATCCAAAGGGAAATCAGCATTCGACGGAACCGATTGATCATAGCCAAAGTTTCGCGCAAATCTGAAAGGATAATATGGCTCTAGAATTACTGATCGCCCTCGGCGAAAGACAAGCATGCTGGGCCTAATACAACAAACCCAATCGTCATAGTAAGACCGACTGGGGCCGGCATGATGAGGCAAGTGATAAGTGACTCCTCCTGGCCCGCCAATACTATACGGCCTGAAATCATGAGAACTATGAGCAAAGGGAAGACCTACTCGCCCCTCGGTCGGCAAGAAAGAAAGTGTCTTCCGAGCACCAACTAATTGCTCTAAGGAATTCTGATTGGGGCGGTTCCTGAATAAGAAAATCAAGGGAGCCGCAGCATTTCTGAAATCCACGTGCTGACACAACCCGGGGAAAAGTAAACCAGCCCATGCACTAAGGTAATGGGTGGCCATCACAACAGTCCTGTCCCGTGGAGAACTATGGGCAGTGAGATTTCCCAAGCCATGATAAATATTCGCCAGTGCAGCTGGCGCAATAGCAAGCATGTGGCCGTCAGCAAGAAGACATGCCGGGTATATCAACTCCGCCCGTATAAGCTCCTCTTCCCCATGGGGCATAACAAAAGTGCTAAGCCAATATGCAAGATATGCTGCTAGATAGGTGTGATCTGGCAATTCACGGGGATTCCACCCCTTGTTCTCCGGTGCAGCCAAATATCTCTTGCGCCGTTGCAATTTTAAAATCAACTGATGATATTGATCAAGAGGCCTGTCGTCCTCTGCAAATGTCTCATGAAAGCAAAATGGCCCGTTGTAGAAGAAACGGACCCAAGTATTAACACTCACCCTCACTGTGCTGGATGAGGCCGAAGGAGTGTCTTCTTTCCCTGCTCGAGCAAGATCTCGCCAAACCTTCATCAAGTATTTGAAGCTGAATGAGAGGCTATATTGTCCGGTACCAGTACTTTGACTTTTGTGCAGATCATTCAATGTCACTTCTTCATAAGGACGCCCGGAGATGGGCAAACCGGAAATTTTGTGAAAACTCCATAAGTCAAGTGTTGTTTCAACCTCAGCTGTGGCAAAAGTATTCCACCGGATGTTAAACCTTTCGACTAAAGCCTGAAGAAGTCCCGTGTGACAGGGATAATTATACAAAGTAGCAATCATCGCATGGCAAATCCAACAAGATTTAGGGCCTCGCCATAATGATGCAAAATGCCAAAGAGCCATTCAGTGGCCCCCAGATGAAACTGGTGTGAAGGGATCACTGACCATTTCCTATACTAACTGGGAGAAGACTCGCTCATTATCCGGTCTAGCAAGCATAACTTCTCATATCCCTCTCATGCATGTTGAGAGCCTGAAGGGGTCAAGAACAATCCTGCAACATCGATGGGGCCAGACCTGTGCTGGCCGAACAACTCCCAAATAGCGGGTGTCATATTGCGCGAGCGAGTATGACAACCGATATCAGAACTGAAGAACCCAAGCTGATCAGCTGCTGGAAACTGAACTTGGCGTGTGAAGCCCAAAGGAAAGCCCGGAAATGAAGCGGTGCAGGTGCCCAGCATGCTATCCCGACACTCTAGAATAGCCATCTCCAAGTAACAGCGCTCAGCCGGTAAACTAGGATCATCCTCATCCATATGCTCTGGGACATAGCTCTGAATGAATGGAAATAAGAACTTGTCCAGCGGAAAGTGCCGAGGGTAGTCCCCAACTCGTTAGTACTTATAGATCCCTTTATGTCTCACAATCAGAGAAAGTTCAACCTCCCCTCCTTCAGAGGCGCCTTCAGGAAGGGGCCCTTCAGCAACCATGTCTAAGCCACGATCAAGAGGAAAGGGATTATGTCTTGACATCCGGGAAGGACCCAATGGTGGCATTAAGAGTTTTGATAAAGAGGGAGTGGAATCTCTGTCCCTCCCAGCACCTCCTCGTGCACGGCTCTCACGGACACGAGACATAATGCTTGTCTGCAACGAAGAAAATAAAACCAGAAGAAGAGAAAGTCAGTCTAACATGAAAAGTAAATATTACTTAAAGAGCAGCAAGTTGATTGAAGATGGCAAGCACGCAAAGTAAACATCATCCTCAAGACGCACGGGCCGACCGCCGTCACCTTCGGCTCCGACGTGCGTCCCATGGGGGACATTTGTTGAACCCCACAATGTTCAGTAAAGAATTTTCTGATTAATTTCAGAACCAAGATGAAGTAAATAAATTAAAGCTGCATGATGGTTTGAAGAAGGTTTAAAACTTAGAACATCGCACATGAGTCAAACTCAAAGGCCCTTGGCATTACGTCGGGCAATGTGTTATATAAGAGGAGTGCATTTTTTTCAAACACTTGAAATTAACTCCCCCAAAATCCGGCGTCAAGCGATTCAAATCGCAGTCGTTATAGTGGATTGGAGTTTAAACACCTCGGCGCCTTATTGGGCGAAGATCAATACAAGGAGCACTGTGTTTTTAACACACGAGAATTCCATCGAACACTTGAAGTAACTCCCCTGAGTGACGGTGATAAGTGGTGTAAATCATAGCCGTCATAATGGGTGTAAGTTTAAATGTTCTCGACATCTCATTGGGTGAAGTTTCATGCAAAGACTAGTGTGTTTTAACACACGGGTATTTCATCAAACACATGGCGGGCATGTTAAAATCACACACCTACGCAGCGAGAAGTCAATTAAATAGCAGCCCCCGACGTCCAAGAGATGTTTCTAAGGGACCACAAGCCTATCCCTGTGCTCCAGTGACAAGGACAACAGTAGAGTCCAAGAAGTCAACAAAAGCCAAAAGAGAAGAGACCGCCGGTGCACTGTTCTGCTGAGAGGGGCAGAAAGCTTCAAGAAAAGGTGAAAAATGACAGCAGGGGAGGCTTTTATAATTGTTTAAGTTGACTGGTGGCCGCCCCCTTGCCTTCCTCTTTTCTGTGGACCCGGAGGTGGGTACCTCCGGGTTCTGCAGACCCGGAGGTACCTACCTCCGGGTTTCCCTCTCCCTCTGGTTTGAAAGAGCAGAACAAAAAAAAAAAGAAAAAGAAAGGGAGCAGACTCGGAGGTGGCACCTCCGGGTTCTGCTGCAGATACAAGAAATGCCCACCTCCGGGTTCTGCCGCAGATGCGAGAAATGCCTACCTCCGGGTATTCTTGCTGCAGTGTGAACAGAGAAGAAGGAGGCTTTACCTCCGGGTTCTGCTGTGGACAGAACAAGAAGACTGAAAAGAAGGCTGGAAAAGAAGCAGTAGGCCCTGCCTTGCCTGCGAATGCAAGTCCCGTGAAAGCAGCAACAGAGGAAAGGAATTGTTTATTGGGAAGTTGCTTTCCAAGCATGAGAATGGATATGGTCACCACAAAAAAGGCCCCCCTGGGGTGTTCCAGTCACCTCCTTTGAGAATGGTGTGCCTAAGATACTCCTCACCTCTGGGTATGCAGATTACTTGAAAGTTTTCTCTCTGACTTATTGAGGTGAGACCAAGATCTGGGCTATCTTTGAAATGGGGTGACGGTGGGACATATTGGTGCCAATTCATGCTCCATCTTCCACCTATAAAATCACAATGCTCTGGATTTCTTGTATCTCCCTACTGAGTCCCTATAGTACGTGTGATGCTCAGATGACAATAACCTACCTCCATAATAGGTTGCTAAAGTCATTGTTTTACCTTCTCGGAGTCTTCAATTACTGCCTTGACCCCATTTTAACCAAAAAAAAGCAGGGAACAGAGAATACCCGGAGGTGGCACCTCCGGGTTTACAAACCCGCAGATACGAGAAATACCTACCTCCGGGTGTGCAGTCCATGAGGGCCCACCGGTCTGCTCCCTCCTCCGGATGCTATGCTGTCCACAGAACAAGAAAAAGGAAGGCAGTGGGGAAAAGAAACAGACAGACCCAGAGGTCCCTCCTCCGGATGTTGTGCGCCCATGGGAGAGGGCCCCACTGACCTCTCCCATCCCCTCTTTGTGCAGTGGCTTCAACAAAAAAAAAGAGGCAGGAATAGCAGTAAAAAGAAAAAGGAGAACCGGAGGAGGGCTCCCGGGTATGCATACCCGGGGGCTGCCTCCTCCACCGCTCTCTCCCTCTCCCACACATAGAGTAAAAAAAAAAGAAACAGATAGAAGGGAGGTGAAAGGACAGGCAAACCTGGAGTTCCTACCTCCGGGTTCACTTCTCCTCCTCCTATAAATAGGAGGCAATGGCTAGAAAGGAAAAGGGAGTGGAGATCGAAGCTTGAAGAGGAAAGAAGCAGCAGAAGGACCAGCAATCGGAGAAGAAGCAGCAGCAGCAGTACGAGCAGGCAGCAAGTGGCGGCCTTGGAGTTCTTTTCTTTTGGGATTCTTAACCGTATTGCATGTACACCTCACTTAAAAGGGTATTTTACTAAAATACCCCCATGTGAGGGAGTTAGTCCATGTCTTAATTTTCAATGAAAGGAAATCATCATGGACAACCCAGAAATGTCTAGTTCTGAGATTCATGTCAAATTATGAGAAGATCCCATCAAAATCTGAAAGTTGTAGTTATGCCCTCATGTTTTATGAAATTGTAAAGATACCCCTAGGGATTTATACATAAGCTAAGGGTTCAGAAATTTCTTCAAAGCAGGGTTTAAGTTTCTTCGATAGCCCCAAAGTTTGGAAGGGAAATCAGAAAATCTGAAATTTGCAATTCTACTCTCAAGGTTCATGAAATTGTGTAAACATCCAACAGAACCATGCAAAAATTCTGGAATTTCAGAAAAAGGCATGTTCCTCAAATAAAACAATACTTCAAGGGTAAAAATTGCGCAAGAACTCTCATTTCAAGAGAAACTTGCACCAAAGCCCTGATTTGGGAAAGATTTGCATATAAACCCCTCCAAAGGGGAAAATTGCATATAAGCTCCTCCAACGGGGAAAATTGCATATAAACCCCTTCAAAGGGGAAAATTACCTATAAATCCCTCCAAAGGGGAGACTTACATATAAACCCCTCTAAAAGGGGAAAATTGCATATAGGTCCTTATAAGAGGGCAAATCACACCCTAACTCTTTCAAAAGGAAAAAAATTGCATCAAAACCTTTCCAAAAGGGAAAAGTTCAAATAAACCCTCGCGTGAAGGTACAATTGCAAGGATGCTCATCGTTGGGGTAAAGGAATTCTTTCCTAAAAATAAAATTGTGACAAAGCCGTATCGCGAGGGCAAGGAAAACATCTTTAGCAGTTTTAATCAAGGGTATTCGGACTTGTCCGATGTAAATTAACACCAACTCCAGTTGGTGGGGAAGAGTCCAGTACACGAACTCTTAAATCGTCTGATAAATCACGCGCGCGAAAATCATAACATGCAAGCGTTAAAAAAGTCAACACAAATATGCATGTTATTTCCTTCCATAAAACGGAAGTTTACCATAATTTTTTCCGTGTGTAAACAGTGGCCAACAGGAAACATGCATCTATAGGTGGGGTCATCAACCAAAATTTCATTTCCATCCAGTTCCACCCAGTCGCAGTTATGGGTCAGCATCCTCTTCTCATCCTCAAGATTCTACTTATGCTGATTCTGGATTCCAATCAAGCCAACAACTTTATACTCTAAGAGGGATCTAAAGAGGGATGCAGGACTTGGCTACATCATTGTTTGGTTACAGTGAATATACAGAATATATGCAGCCTTTTTATGGGTATCAATATTAGAAGTCAGACGATGAGGGAGAAGGTTCTTTTAGCTATTATCCATATTAGTATATCATCATTTAGGTAAGGATCATTTAATTTTTGTAACATTTACTTTACTGTATTTGTAATATTTATTGTACTGTTTGAACCTATTTCATGCTTAATATGTACTCAAGAATATTAGTTTAACATGTCCAATGCCTACGATATGTTTATTGCGCTTAATTTAATTTCTTTACAGTCAAATGCATGTCTAATGAATGTTCTATTTTTTATCTGATTTTTTATATTTTTTGTTTTTTTAGATTTTTTGGATTTATTTTGATTTTTTTGAATGTTTTCAGCCGGTTTTGGTTTCGTCGTTTCGGTTTCAGACTCCGCCGAAACCGAGTTTGAAACCGACACCGCCATCCTCTCTCTCTCTCTCTCTCTCTCTCTCTCTCTCTCTCTCTGCAACGCACCCCCTCCCGTTGGGTGGGTTGTCGGCGTCGGAGACAGAAGTTTTTTCTGGTTCTTCCCCCCCATCTCTCTCTTTCCCTGCTCTCCATTTGTTTCTCCCTTCAAGCCTCTGTGTGTGTGTGTGACCCCCCGCTAGGTTGGTTGTTGGCGCCGGAGGGGGCAGTCCCCTCCGGTGCTCTCTCTCTCTCTCCCCCCCTTCCTCCCTCTCTTTGCGCAATCCCCCCCCCAACTAGGTGTGTTGCTGATGTCGGAGGGGGGTCCCCTTTGGCGCCTCTCTCTCTCTCTCTCTTTGCGCAAACACTCGCTGGGTGGGCTGCCGGCGCCAGAGGGAGAAGTCTCCTCCGGCGCCTCCCTCTCTCTCTCTCTCTCTCCCTCCTCTCTATCTATCCTCCTCCGCAGGGCCTAGAGCACCCTCCCACCCTTGTTGTTGCCCTTCATGTACAAATGCATACTTTAGATGCAGATTGAGAAGAAGAAGAAGATGATCGAGGTTTCCCGATTTCCTTCCCCCCTCTGGTTGGATTCGATGGCAGACAAGTTGTAACACAATGCACCTGCTCTCTCTCTCTCTCTCTCTCTCTCTCTCTCTCTCTCTCTCTCTCTCTCTCTCTCTCTCTCTCTCTCTGCGTAGTTGGGAGGGGAGGAAACTACCCTTCATAAAGAAAAGGTATTTTCATCATAGGATGACCAACTAATGGGAATAATAGAATCTTTGTGGACTATTCATCTTCTCGTTGACGGAAGTTCACTGTGATGGTATTTTTGCAACATATTGGTACAAGTAAAGATATCCCTGCTAATATCAAGCCAGACATGATATTTTTGCAATTTCACTTTTAAGGATGGTTTTGATGCAAAAACTCCATAAATAAATGAACAAATAAAAAATGTAAGACAGTGACATTTTGTTACAAAATCAGGAAAGTGACTGGTAGAGGAGAACAGTCCTTAAAATTTTCCAGAGATGGGACAATTATGGAGGAGAAAGGAGCCATTAGGTACCACAGTTTTTGGCTTTCATGAAGGAATGTTTAGAAAAAAGGAGGGTTGGACATTACTCAACTCATTAGAAATGATGGGTGTGCTCTTTTTCTAAATTCCATAAGTGTCACTGCAATTTTGACCAGGCCATTTGATGAATTTTATCAAGCATTTTTGTAAGAGTTGGACTGAGGAAATCTCTGGATTGGTTGTTACCCAAATGGGTTTTTATCAGCACTTTTAGGAAGATACTGAGAATTATTTGATGGTATCTCTCCAATCATAGTTTGTTGACTTGTGACTTATGCCAACTTGTATTTGTCGACTGGGTTCTTCAACTTTGAGTCCTGAGTCGGTTGATTCACTTTGGAAAGAGTTTGCCAACATGATCTGACTTGCATGAGTTGATACAAATTGGAGTGAGTTGATGTGTATTCTCCAAGAACCTGAGTGGTGTTTCAATGCTGACTTGGCCAACCTTATGTCCAATAATTCAAAGGCAAACTACTTACAATAAATGCCTCATTCTCGATAGCTTTTTTTCCTTTGATGGGGAAGGTGGTCATAAAGAAGAACAATTCAGAATGTTATCAGCCTGCTGAACGGATGCTGTAGAATTACTTCCACCAAAGACTTCACAACAACATTAAAATGGTGGTGGATTATATGGCGGTGAAGAAACAATTAGTCTTGTTGAGGAGAGGTCTATGTGGGTTAATTTGTGTAGTTCATGACACCAGTAGCTTAAAATGAGAAGTTTAACGAGCTGTACAAAAGAGTTACCTGGGTTGTTTGATGAGGATCGTATAGTTGCTGGGGTTAAGTTTGACTGTGTTGGATGGATTGATAAAAGCACAAGGAGTCTCATAACTGGGAACCTTTATACTAATTTTTCTTTGTTCTAGTTGGTCAAATGATGATGCTGTATGGATCTGCACAAGTGAAGCTGAGATTGAAGAGATTTCTGTACGAAGAAGTTGCCATGTGTTCACAGCTGCAATTTGCTGACAATACTGTTCTTTTAGAGATGTAACTAAGTGGAAAATTTGTAGTTGCAAGGGAAGCTATTGAAGTGGCATTGGGACTTACCTTCCAGAATATGTTAGATGTGTATGGGAATGAATGCATGAAAGTGGCAAAAGGATTGTTTTGGAAGCACTTTCCTTTGCAGATATTATACTGTAAATGAGTATTTGATTGGAATGCTGTTGAAAATTTTTACCAAAGGCCAGAAAGATGGAAGCGACACTACTTTCTGTTGGAAGGGGCATGGTTTGTTTAAAATCAGTGCTCTTGAATTTAGCTGTATGTTTTCCCTTTCTGTTTTTGACAGAGTCTACAAGGAACGATTTATTTGGAAGGGAGGAGGATCTGTAAGGGTCTGCATACTTGTAATGTGCTAAGGTGCATAGGCAAGAGGAAGGAGCCATACATATATATATATATATATATACATATATATATATATATATATATATATATATATTATGAGGCAAGATCCATTGCCGCCGGTGGTAGTGGCTTATTCTGCCACCAAATCTCGTCTGTCAAATTAAAATCATTGAACGGTTAAGTGATCCTGGGTTGGAACTCGTCAACCCAGCACTTGAGGTGATCTCAAGCATCCCTCTCCCTTCTAAGTTCCTGACTTATCTTCTCTCCCCCACCTGCATTCTTCAACCTTGCTCCAAGTTGAAACTCTCGACAGATGGATCTCTAGATGATCGATAGCGCAAGGCATGGTTGTCAAGGTGACTAAAGCAGTGGTCCACCGCCTTACTGCTTAGGCGACAAGGCGAGACGCCTAGGCGAAGCCTAGTTTATATAACTAACCACATTTCAAGAGAACTACTACTATATATTTTCTACATATAAGTTCTATTTTTAGTTAATAAAAAAATTTGATATTCACAAATCTTCTACACATTCCTATATTTAAAAAAATAAAAACAATAATAAATGACAAACAATAATAAATTAACGACAAAGCTTATGAAGTTATAATCTCATTCTAACTTGGGTTATGATCTTTTTCAGGAAAGAAGGGTAAGTATCATCTCATGACGTCCCTGTACACCTTTTCACATAAAAACACGTGTGTTGGAGAGTGGAACCTGAACTCTCCACTGTTCGTCCTCCCACCGCCGTAGATTGACCTGCACGGTCAAGTCGCGGGGGTCAAGGGGGCAGTGCCCCTTGCAGGGAGTTTTCGAGGGGTGGAGCCTCTTGGATGAAAGTATTTAAGCAAGGAAGCCCATGTGCACCAAGGCAACCAGGTGAGTGCCTTAATGAGCTTCTCGCCTAGGTGCTTGGTCGTCTTGGCCACTATGGACGGCCTTGTCGCCTAGGCGACGCCCGACGCCTTGAAAACAATGGCGCAAGGGGGAATGCAGTAGGCACAACACCCTTCCCATTCCCATCGGCTAGGTGTCGCTTAGGCGACACCTTGAAAACAATGGCGCAAGGGGGAATGCAATAGGCACAACAGCCTTCCCATTCCCATCGGCTGCTGCCTTCTCCTATGCCTCTTGCTGCCATATCTGAAGATAAGATAGTTGCCGCTCAGCCATGGTTTTCCTGTCATGCCTGATAAAAACCATAAAATATCGAAAGAGATGGTATAGCGCTTGTGCGAAGTGCCTTAGAATGCCATGCATCTTCTTTGTGTGTCCACCTTGAAGGTAAACCACTTCCAATGCTGCCTCTCTCCTCTCCCGCTACAATGGAAAGATGGAAAGTCTGCCCAATGATTCTCTCAACTCATCCTCCCCTCTTATATTCTGGATGGAGTGAAGAAAACAAAGCATCAACATTAGTCACGAACCCTCTCCTTCTCCCCAACTTCACAAATCCGATCAATTCTTGGACACCAATGGGTGGAAAAGAACATAATGATGGTAGCAATTATATGAAATTTAACTGTTGTCTGCAGAGAAGTGGGACAGAGGGCCTTGTGGTCTCTTTGTTGTCCTCCTTTCTGGCGACCGATGGAAGGGGCAGAAGAGGATTCGTACCATCACCGAGACCATACATATTTTGTTGTATTTCGGAGATGGTCCTCGAACATTCTGCTACAATTTCTGTCGGGATGAGTAGGAGGTGGTGGTAGATGAAGAAAGGACTACAGACAGTAGATAGTCAAAAGGGGATCAGCTTGAAGAGAAACAAATCAGGACCCAGGACTTGCGACAATGGCGAAGAATCTTACGTGAACATTGATTACTATTTTCAGATATTATATATCAGCCGCTCAGTTTGAGAGATCCAGTGGCACAGATCATGTGACAATATAAGCCGCTGCCGCCGGTGGCAATGGATCATGTATGTATATGCCAGAATATCAGTAGAGTATTGCAGTCCAAGTTGCTTTGATGATGCGGGACGGTGTACTCAAATGAATCCGACTAGGCGACTAATGAGATCAGCAAACGCGTTACAATTGATCGACAAATAACCCGACGTGTACTCGAACGCCAAGAGATAAATTACGCTAAATAACAGTAGCTACGCGCTAAGAAACCGTCCCTCGCAGCGGGGAAACGTCGGACCAAACGGTAGATAGAACTACCAAGGCCTAGGGCATCGATCACGCACGTAGAATGAACTCAGATCGGCCCGCTCCAAGATAGGAAAACACTCACAATCTCACAAACCGGCAGCAAAATAGTTAACTAGCTAGCCATCTTAACTCAATCACGGCGGCAAATGTGACATAGATTTATAAGCAAATTAAATGAGCGGGCTTCTCACACTAATCGACTCGCTGATGAGCGAGGCTCGAACTGATTCTATGTAAACCGTGACGAAGAGAAGGCGGGCGACCGCTGGCAATGACGTCGGGGCCGCTGGGGAGGGTGGCATCTACCGCCTCTGTCACCGCGGGTGAGGGCGGCAGGTAGCCGTGCTGGCGGCCTGGGCTGTGCACAGGCTTCGGCGTTGGCGGTCACTGCACAGCAGACACTGGCGGACGATCGCGGCTGGGTGGAGTTCAATGTGCAGGCGGGGACGGGTTGCGAGTTGTCGCAACAGAGGGATGTGAGCTGCCGTCGGTCGGTGCGGGCTCTCGCGGGGCAAGTCCAGCGGGAGCCGAGCAGGCGGAGGCGCAAGCAAACAGTCCCCCCCCCCCTCCCCGGGGTTGCAGTGACGGCAGCGGAAAGTAGCTGGGGGGGAGGGTCGGCTGGAGGCGACTGGTAGAAGGGCGGCCACGCGAGCAGGTGGCGGCGATGGTGGTGGAAGGTGGCGTCCGACCCTTCCTGGTGTGCGGCTGTGGGGAGAAACAACAGGGAAGAGGCAGAGGGGGGAAGAGAAGAAGTTGACGCGGGGGTGGAAGAGGGTGGCCGCCGGTGTGCGGGGAGGGTGGAGACATGGTGGCGGCCGGTGGCTGGTCGGCAGAAGAGGGCGGCCGAGGCGGCTTCTGTCGTCGTGGTTGCAGGCGGTGGAGGGAGTTCGCGGCGGCGGCTGGGTTCCGCCGTCGATGCCGCTGGAGGTGGGTGGTCGCGAGTGCGGCTACCGCGCGGGGGGGGGGGGGGGGGGGGGGGGAGCGGGTCGCGTGGGGTGCGACTGCGAACATGGGAGGGAAAACAAGAATAAACGCAACGTGGGGGGGGGGGGTAACGGGGAAAAAACACAATAAATGATCGAACAGGAGAAAGGAGTACACGGAGGAGTGACTAGATGGGACAATGGAAGGGGAGGGAGGCTTCACGCCTAGGGCTTCGCGCACCTCAAGCTCCCTTCACCGGAGGAAGACAATGGCAGCTCTTTTCTCCAATTTTTATATTTCTTTCTTTTTCACCATGCCCAAAACGGGGGAACTACAAGAGTATTTATATTGGAGGAAAACCCTAGTGGTCTCCTCACAAGACTAAAGACCAAAGTGTCCTTGAGATCTAAAATAGTGCTAAAATCGCACCTGAAAATACCCAATAAATAGAAAAATACATCAAATGGGCCTGTAATGGGCCTCTCTCTCAAATAATGCCAAATAATCAAAAGAAAAATACATCAATGTGCTAGGTGTCATCATCAAGTCATAGGGATGCCGATGTCGCTGCTGGTGGTCTCCGACGGCGGTAAACGCGGGTCAAGTCGAATCGGATCCACGCTCGGGTGTCCTCACCAATCTTCCCCGCCTGGGAGGAACTCGACCCTGTCGAGTAAGGGTCCTGGCCGCTCTGGTACCGCTCCAAGAGGTCGGGGTCGATCTGCTGTAGCTCCTCGCGCATGACCCACGTGTCCTCAGTATGTGGCCGATCTCTCCAACGAACCAGGTAGCGCTGGAAAGCTCCGCTCCGTGAGGTAACAATCTGCTCATCCAGTATCTGGTCAATCTGCTCGCGCCGTGCTGTAACTGGGGCCGCTGGTGGGCACTCGAGGGTGGGGTCACTCACAAGGGGAGGAGAAGGCTCGAAAGGATCACTAGGAATCACTGCTGGGTCCCGATAAGGGACCAGATCTGAGACATTAAACGTGTGACTGATACCATAGTCTGGTGGTAGATCTACAACATACGCATTGGGCCCGACACGTTTCAACACTTTGAATGGACTAGCTCCCCGAGCCTGTAGCTTCTTTACGGTTCCCGAGGGAAACCACTCAGGTCTGACCCTGATCATCACGTAATCACCCTCCTGGAACTCGTGTGACCGACATTGTGCATCTGTCGACTTCTTGTAGTTTGCATTACTGACCTCAATGTGACGACGAATGCTATCATGCAGACTCCTAATATGCTCGGCTAGTGACTCGGCTGACTGTGACACACGGGCCTGACGGGGCATAGGGACATGCTCTATGGGCCTCCTAAGTCTATAGCCAGTGACTATCTCAAAAGGACTCATGCCAGTAGACCTATTGACCGAGTTGTTGTACGCAAACTCTGCTAATGGTAAGATCAGGTCCCAACCTCGCTCATGCTCTCCAACTCGACATCGCAAGAGGTCACCCAGACTCCTATTAACTACCTCAGTCTGCCCATCGGTCTGGGGATGATACGCTGTGGAGAACTTGAGCTTGGTGCCCATAAGTTGCGACAGTGTCTTCCAAAAATAGTTCGTAAATCGCACATCCCTATCCGAAACAAAAGTTTTGGGTAGCCCATGTAGACGGACAATCTCAGCTAGAAAGAGACGGGCTACCTTCGACGCATCGGAGGTCTTGGCATAGGGAATAAAGTGAGCCATCTTGGAGAACCTATCGACCACCACCATGATGGAATCATGCCGATGGACCGTACGTGGCAACCCTAAGACAAAATCCATGCTAACATCCTGTCACGGACGATCTGGCACAGGGAGAGGAGTGTACAAACCAATATTCTGCCTTCGCTGCTTAGCCATGGCGCAAATGCGGCACTAAGCCACGATGTGGGCCACATCGCGCTTCAGGCTGGGCTAGAAGAATCGGTACTCCACCAACTCAATGGTTTTGTTCCGGCCAAAGTGGCCGGCGAGACCTCCCGCATGAACCTCCCAAATCAAAAACTTGCGGACAGAGGTCCGCGGGACACACAACCTATCTCCGCGAAAAAGATAACCCTCCTGAAGGGTGTAATCACTGTACTCTCTAGAGGGTCCTAGCTGGAGCGCAACATGAATCGGACCAAAATCCGGGCAATTGGGGTACTCCTCTCGGAGTCTCTCAAACCCCGTAACCTCCGTGTGGACCATGGATAAGAGCAAGGATCGACGATTCAGGGCGTCTGCCACACGATTCTTTACGCCCGCCCGATGCCTAAGGACAAATGTATAGGCCTGAAGGTACTCTACCCATCGACTGTGTCGGGGGTTGAGCTTTTTCTGCGCATGGAGAAATCTGAGGGCCTCATCGTCCGAATACAACACAAACTCATGCGGCAGTAGATAGTGTCTATAATACCTCAAAGCCTGCACTACCGCATAAAACTCTTTGTCATAAGTCGAGTACTTCAGCTTTGCATCATTCAATTTCTCGCGGAAGTAAACAATAGGGTGGCCCTCCTGTCTTAACACTCCACCTATGCCGACACCAGAAGCATCACATGAAACCTCAAACACCCTCGAAAAATCAGGCAGTCGAAGTACAGCTGCCTGAGTCATCCGCTCCTCGATGTCACAAATGGCCGAAGCAGCGGCCTTCGTCCAAATAAAGGCTCCCTTCCGAGTGCAGTCTGTAATAGGAGCCGTAATGGTGCTGAACCCGCGTATGAATCGACGGTAGAAAGTGGCTAAGCCACTGCGCACATCATGGATGGTCTGCGGCTCAGGCCACTCTACGATCGTCCTGATCTTCTCCGGGTCAGCGGAGACACCCTCATGTGAAACTATAAACCCCAAGAAAGTAACATGGTCGGTCAAGAAGGCACATTTCTTGAGGTTGCCATATAAACTCTCATGACGAAGGGTGAGGCACACCTGACGTAGGTGACCCACATGATCCTCCCTAGTGCGACTGTAGATAAGAATGTCATTAAAAATATACGACCAGGAACACACCAATGAATGGTCGCAACACCTGGGTCATCAGTCGCATAAAAGTACTAGGGGCGTTGGACAGCCCGAAGGGCATGACCAACCACTCATAAAGCCCGTCCTTCGTCTTGAAGGTCGTCTTCCATTTATCTCCAGGCCGGATCCTGACCTGATGATAGCCACTCTTCAGATCAATCTTTGAGAATATTGTGGCTCCCGCCATCATATCCAACATGTCATCCAAGCGGGGAATGGGAAAACGGTACTTCACCGTAATGCGATTAATCGCATGGCTATCCACGCACATCCTCCAAGTGCCATCTTTCTTTGGAGCTAACAGTGCGGGGACGGCACATGGGCTCATGCTCTCCCTCATGGAGCCCCTCCTCAGATACTCTTCCACCTGCCTCTGTAACTCGGCATGCTCAGCCGGGTTCATGTGATAGTGTGGCAGGTTGGGTAACGTAGACCCCGGAATCAAATCAATAGCGTGTTGGATATCACGCATCGGAGGTAATCCATCTGGAAGGTCCTTGGGGATGATATCTGCAAACTCGTGGAGGAGTGAGGCAATCTCAACGGGATGCTCGCTCGAAGTCCCCACAACGATCACATCGATAACCTCTCTCCCCACCAAGATATAGATGGTATCGCACCCGGGAAGCTCCTGCTCAAACTCTCGGGGGGTGATCAACTGCAGGGTCCTGGAAGATGGGGCACCTAGGATAGAGGCACGTGGTGTAGGGGTGCTGCTCGACGGGGAAACTCTAGGAACGGCAGTGGGACTCTACTGCGTAGTACCGGGTACAATAATGGTGCGTGACTGAGATGCACCAACAACAGCCATGGCTCTGGGCGCGGTGCCCCCCTGTGGGGTAGTAGGAGCTCGTGGTCAGGAGGGGTGTAAGGTGATACGATGGCCGCCATGCTCGAAGACACTAGTGTTGGACCTATCAGGAGGGTCGCATACACATCAAATATCCATGGCCTGCCTAAAATAATACTTCCGACCTCCATAGGCAAGACATCGCACCAAATCTGGTCCTCATATGGGTGGAAATGTATCGGTATGAGACATCTCGACCGAACTGGAATAGAAGTCGCATCCACCCAGGACACCTAGTAAGGGTGAGGGTGATCCGCAGGTGTCAATCCAAGGCGCGTAACGGTCCGAGTGGAAATTGCATTAATGCAACTCCCACTATCAATGATGACCTTACACACCTTATCACCTAGGCGGCTGTAGGTGTGGAAGATCGCGGTACGACGCCAGTCGTTGCTCTCCCTCGGCTGGGCCAGAATGCAACGAACGACTCCAAGCTTGTCATCACTCGGCACATCCTCGGTGCCAACCTCTCGGGTGCAACCGACTGCTCCCTCATCTAGCTGAAACTCCTCGGCCATGTCAACTCCTGCCTCATAACTCACCTCTACTGGGACTGGTGGAGGCTCTTCCTGATCAGCACTCTCAATGGCTAGGGTCCTCGTAGGACAAGAGGAGGCATAGTGACCAAACCCCTGACAACGATAACAACGGTTACGAGAACCGCCATCTTGGGGCAAACCTCCCACGATAGGGGCCTTCCCCTTATCATCTCGCCTAACAGGTGGTGTAGTAGTATGAGGGCGAGTGGGAGGGACAGGTAAGGCTGGCACATGCTCTCTCACGGGAAAAGGACATGGGCGAGGGGGAAGATCCTGGCGAGGGGCCTCGGGGAGTCTGAAGGATGGACCCCTCTGGGATGGCGTAGGCACAGCACGCTGCTCGAAGGTGCGCTGATACGGGGGCCTCGCCCGAGGGGGAGGATCACTTTCTAACTCGAACTGCTCCATCTCACGTACTACCTGGTAGGCATGATCAATGATCGTCACACGCTGACGGAATAGGTCCTGCTGATAAATCTGACGAAGTCCCCTCCGAAATCGGGAAAGGGTCAACGCGCCCTCCTCACGAGCTCCACACCTCAATAGGAGCTCGTCAAACTCATCGATATACTCCGAAATCGATCGGGTACCCTGAGTGATGCTCTGCCATCTGTCAATCAACCGGTGTCGGTACGTCACGGGGACGTACTTCTCTCGGAGTCTCGCCTTCACCTCCTCCCATGAGTCGATAGACTCCTCAAATCGCTGCGTAAGACAATCCTCATGGTTCGTCCAATAAGTCAGGGCCCGACCTCGCAACATCGTCTTGGCGAAGAAGGCTCGCCTAGGGTCGGACATCCCCATCCAATCAAAATAGCGGTTCATCCTGGCTTCCCAGTCAAGGTAAACATGTGGCTCCAATGAACCATCAAAGCTGGGAGCCTCGATGCGGGCGTTCCGAATATCCTGGTCCCGGTCTCGGGGCGCCCTCCGCTCATTATCAATGTCCAAATCACGCCTCCTATCAAACCTCCTATACCCCCGGGCAGCGGGGGCCCTAGGAGTCTCAGCCACCGCCTCCTCAAAAGACTCTTTATCAAAATCCTCAACTCGACCATGCCAGTCATCAACGGGGGCAACCCTAGGGGGCGGGTGCCGAGGCACTGCCTGGGGATGTGGGTGCTGCGGCTGAGGGCGATCTACTGTCCGATCGCGCCTCTGATCCCGAATGGCTCCCTCTAGAGCAGTGATGCAACCAACCATCCCCTGGACAGTATGGTCAAACTCTGTGACCCTATCCTCTATGCCTGTTAGTCCCCCAACGAGGCGACGATCCATCATCTGTATATCAGCCCTGAGCTGGGACACTAACTCGGCCAAGTCAAGACCTCCCCGAGGGTCCACGTGCGTGCCTGACATACTCAGCTGTGAACCTGACATCGGCGCTGACAAGTGATACTCAACACCGCTACATGTGGGCATAAAACACAAATGTGGCTAAACTACGATGCACTACACACTATGATGTGAAATTGATGCTCTTTTTTTCAAAACGATGCAAACGATCTAACAATAAATGCAAGACGTGGAATGACAATGTGGTGACACCCTAGACTGCCGACCTAGGCTCTGATACCAAAACTGATGTGGGACGGTGTACTCAAATGAATCCGACTAGGCGACTAATGAGATCAGCAAACGCGTTACAATTGATCGACAAATAACCCGACGTGTACTCGAATGCCAAGATATAAATTACGCTAAATAACAGTAGTTACACGATAAGAAACCGTCCCTCGCAACGGGGAAACCTCGGACCGAACAGTTGATAGAACTACCAAGGCCTAGGGCATCGATCACGCACGTAGAATGAACTCAGATCGTCGCGCTCCAGGATAGGAAAACACTCACAATCTCACAAACCGGCAGCAAAATAGTTAACTAGCTAGGCATCTTAACTCAATCACGGCGGCAAATGTGACATAGATACTAAATAAGCAAATTAAATGAGCGGGCTTGATGAGCGAGGCACGAACTGATTCTATGTAAACCGTGAGGAAGAGAAGGCGGGCGACCGCTGGCAATGACGTCGGGGCCGCTGGGGAGGGCGACATCTACCGCCTCTGTCACCGCGGGTGAGGGCGGCAGGTAGCCGTGCTGGCGGCCTGGGCTGTGCACAGGGGTCGGCGTTGGCGGTCGCTGGACACCCGCCACTGGTGGATGACCGCGGCTGGGTGGAGGTCAGTGTGCAGGCGGGGACGGGTTGCCGCAATATAGGGGTGTGAGCGGCTGCCGGTCAGTGCAGGCTCTCGCGGGGCAGGTCCGGCGAGAGTCGAGCAGGCGGAGGCGCAGGTGAACAATCCCCCCCCCACCCCCTCGGGGTTGCAATGACGGCAGCAGAAAGCAGCTGGGGGGGAGGGTCGGCTGGAGGCGACCGGTAGAAGGGCGGCCACGCAAGTAGGTGGCAGCGACGGTGGTGGAAGGTGGCGTCTGACCCTTCTTGGTGCGCGGCTGTGGGGAGAAAGAATAGGGGAGAGGCAGAGGGGGGAAGAGAAGAAGTTGATGGGGGGAGGAAGAGGGTGGCCGCCGGTGTGCGGGGAGGGTGGAGACGTGGTGGCGGCGGGTGGCTGGCAGGCAGAAGAGGGTGGCCGCGGCGATGGTGACTACGGCGGCTTCTGCCGTCGTGGTTGCAGGAGGTGGAGGGAGTTCGCGGCGGCGGTTGTCGGCGGCTGGGTCCCGCCGTCGATGCCGCTGGAGGTGGGTGGTCGCGAGCGCGGCTGCTGCCGAGGGGGGGGGCTTCTCTACTGCGGGCGTTGGGGCGAGTACGCGGGCTCGGCTGCCGCAGGGGGGGGGGAGAGGAGGAAGAAGATGGGACTTGCGTGGGGAGGGTGGGGTCGCGTGGGGTGCGACTGCGAACACGGGAGGGAAAACAAGAACAAACGCAACGTGGGGGGGGGGGGGGGTAATGGGGAAAAACATAATAAATGATTGAACAAGAGAAAGGAGTACACGGAGGAGTGACTTGATGGGACAATGGAAGGGGAGGGAGGCTTCACGCCTAGGGCGTCGCGCCCCTCAAGCTCCCTTCACGGGAGGAAGACAATGACGGCTCTTTTCTCCAATTTCTATATTTCTTTCTTTTTCATCATGCCCAAAAAGGGGGAATTACCAGAGTATTTATATTGGAGGAAAACCCTAGTGGTCTCCTCACAAGACTAAAGACCAAAGTGTCCCTAATACCTAAAATAGTGCTAAAATCGCACCTGAAAATACACAATAAATAGAAAATACATCAAATGGGCCCCTTATGGGCCTCTCTCTCAAATAAATGTCAAAAAATCAAAAGAAAATTACATCAATGTGCTATGTGTCATCATCAAGCCATAGGGATTCCGATGTCGCTGCTGGTGGTCTCCGACGGCGGTAAACGCGGGTCGGGTCGAATCGGATCCGCACTCGGGTGTCCTCACCATTTGAAACTCAGACAGGGTGTGGAAGCTTGTGAAGCCAAACATCATGGCCAAAATACCATCATGATATTGAGACATGGGAATTTAATGCCATGTGGCTGCTCTTCTTCATCACCTATCTGGAGGAAGGTGGTTTAGCATTTTATCCTGAAAGGGATTTGGTTATGGTCGGTTGAAATGTGCAAAATTATGGGTCTATAAATGAGGAAATATGGGAAGTTTGATTAAATCTCCGATCGATGTTTTCCTTTTTCTTATCTGGAGAAAAAAAGGTGGGGTGATAGCATCTTTTAGGGTGCAAAGGCTTACCTTGCAAGACTAGCATTTGTTTAGGGTGCCTTCTTCCCAAAGACTGCCCATCTGCTAATATGAGGATGCTCTTTTTTGGAAATTCTTTTTTCATATGATCATGTAGGAAACTGTTTGACAGCATTTTGTAGATTCTGCTATATCAGTGTTGTCTGGCATTGTCATTTCAAGTTGGAGGAATCAGTGGCATCGTGGAGCAGGAGCAAATGTTCATTCTCCTTTTGGGAGGTGGAGAAAATTAGAAATCTCATTCCTGCGATGCATTATAACGAGTGGGAGCAATTTTGGGGTTGTGAAGGATGAGTCTAAGAGTGTATCTGTGAGCATTTTGGTAGGCTGGCCTTTCTTGTCAGATTCATCTATTCCTACTAGAATCCTGGGGTCTATATCCAAAACTAAGTGAAAACTTTTTGACTGGAAATGCTTTGTCAGATTGGTGTTTTTCTTTTCATTTCCTTTTTTTTTATCCTGTGAATACTGGGGAACCTTGTATGATGCCTGTTATGTTGTCATGTACTTTTACATCAGTAAGTTGGCATTTGAGACAGGCCTTTGGTGAATTTGCATCTGAGATGAGGCTTGACTGTACCTAAACTTGCATCTGAAATGGGGTTTTATACGTTTATCATTGTATTTGGTCTTTCCCCTTTTAATGAATTGTGGCATGTTCTATTTCTTTTCTTATGGCAGTTGTCATCCTTTTTTTGATATTGGGAGCCTTCCTTTGTTTTTAATAAAATACAAGGTGGTGAGAAAACTTCTCATGTGTGTACATACATACATGTACATAAGTATGTATGTATCTATATGTGAGTATCTTTCTTTTACCTTTAAGTTCTGTAAAATGGTATGTAAATAGGTTAGGTCCTGGAAAGTGATAGATTATGGGTTGGATGTAAGGGTCAGGGGATGAGAGAAAATAGACTCAGGTGGTTTGGACATGTGTTTCGTCACCCTAACTCGGCGCCGGTTAAAAGATGTGGCCAAATCTTAGTGGATGCTAGTAAAAGAGCTCTGGGAAGACCTAAAATGAGATGGTGCGATGTTATTAGGAAGGACATTAGTTTCTTGGGTTTAAATATGAATATAGCACTTTATAGAAATATTTGGCGGAACTGGATTCATGTAGTCAACCCCAAATAATTGAGATAAGGCTCTGATGATGAGGATGATGTAAGGGTCGCGAGTGTAGGATAAACAAATGAAGTGATGTACACATTAGGGGGAAAGGGAGTACAGACTGGGACAGGCTATGAAGTTATGAAACATTAACAATTGAAATTTCTAACTAATTCCTTGCGGCCTGCCTAGACCACCTTGTCACGTATAAAATAATAATATTCAAATTTAATTATTTTTTCTTTAGTGGATTGTGCCATTCTCCATCTTTTCTCCAACATGCTTATTTTGTTCTGCCATTGTCCAGGGCCATATATAGAGCCAGTTTTAAAGAAATAACTCGTACAGATGAATATCTTATGTTTTCAAAAGTACCAATCCGTTTATTTTCTCCTTCCAAGAGATTGATCAGCCGATCTTACGTGTTTCGTTTATCTGGACTATGAGATTGCCTATATGTTTTTTTTTATAAGTATACAATAAACATGTCTAAGTTATGACAACATGGTTTTCTCAAGCGAACCATTCAGATTTCTGAGCAGACCCTTACGCACTGTGGCCTTAGTGTTGGCCCACTATGGAACACTTGGACATCTTTGCACAATTTGGTCCGTATCTTCAATGAATTGTTGTTTTTTTTTTCAAAAAAGGTAGACTACACTACCAATTTTATTAAATAAAAAGAGAGAGTACAATCATTATTGGAGGCTAAGGTGAGATACCTCTGCCTCTAATATAAACTAACTAACAATTAAACTCCAAGGAATCTCTGTAAGCTCGGAAATGAGGAAACTACAGAAGCCTTCACCAAATAACTGCTCCAATTGAAGAGAAAATTGACTGCCCTGCAACAGATATTTTCCAGAGTCTACTGCATCTGGAGACTACATCATTCCTATCCTCCCAAATACTCCAATAAATGGCAGCTGGAATCAGTCTTTGCACATGTATATTCAATCTATTGCTTGAGCAGGGGCCTCTGTATAAAAATTAAGTCCACATTTAGGGGATGGAAACAAACTGCACCTTGACATCAGTTACATCAGCAATGATCTTCAAGTCTGTGGAGCTAACTTGGCAAGAAATAAGTAGATGGTCAACACTCGCCTCCTCTAACCCACACAAGGGACAAATTGTATCACAACCATGATTCTATTTTTTATGGTACAATCTAGTAACAATTCGTTTATGTAGTAGCAGCCAGAGGAATGCTCTGACCTTCAAGGGGCATTTAACCTTCCACATAGAGTCTCCTATTGGAGAGACCAACAAAGTCCATAAACTTATAACATGCTTTAACTGTAACTTTGCCACCATACTTAAGCCGCCAGAAAGAGTTCCTTAGTAACATCAATGCTCATGGAGGATAAAAGGTGTAGCAGCTGGAAGTACTCTTCTTCTTCAAGATCTTTAAGACTCTTCACCTGGACAGTCCATTGAATATCGTTGTAGTCCTGCCAATAATGCTGATTCACTTAACGCCGCTTATTGGAAGAAAGAGCATAAACAGTAGGAAACCTATTTTTAAGATAGACATCACCACACCATTTGGCCTTCTAGAAAAGAGTCTTCTGACCATTCCCCACCTCCATCATGACTCCCTTTTCCAAATATTCAATAGTCTGCAAAATATCTTTCCAAACAAGAGACACAGTAGATACAATATCCAGGCCAACATAAAACCTGTTCTGCTGTTGATAGTGCTTGTAATTGATAAGTTGCTGCCAAATTGTGTCATTATCCTCAAGTAACTCCCAGAGCTATTTGCCAAGAAATGCCAAATTCACGAGCCTTATATTTTTAACTCCGAGCTCTCCCTTGTGTTTAGGCTCGCAAACCTTCTTCCATTTGACCAATGGGATGCCTTTGGAATTGTCCTTAAACCACCCCATAGGAACCTTCCGCAAAGTCGGTCCATTCTTGATTTGATTGTAGCTGGAACTACAGAAACAGATATAATGGAGAGGAATGGCTTTAAGCACTGAAATGAGAAGGGTTAGTCTGCCTCCTAGAGACAAGTGCACTGCTTTCCACGTGGCTAGTCTCTTTCGCAGCCTGTGAAGCAAAGGCTGCCACTCTTTAAGTTTGTGGGTCCTGTAATGTAAAGGCAATCCCAGATACAATAGAGGTAGCTCCATCACTTGACAACCCAGTTGAGCAGCTGCACTCTGCACCTCATCATCCGTGAGATCGATGCAGGCCAAGGATGTCTTCCGAAAATTAATTACCAAACCTGAACAAAACTCAACAGACTGGAGTAGAAATATCAAACGTTCCAGCTCTTGTGATCCTCCTGAATGGAATATCAAAGTATCATCTGCGTATTGGAGATGGGATATGGAGACTGGAGTGCGGAAACACCTCACACCTTGAATCCAGCTCTTGTGTTCAGCATGCTACATCTGCTAAAGATATTAGTCACCATAACATAAAGTAAGGGAGACAAAGGATCCCCTTGTTGAAAGCCAGGACCACTGCAGAAGAAACCATACACCATCCCGTTAACAATTATAAAGAAATGGGCTGTACTAATGCGATCCTTCAAAATGGCAATACGGGATTGTGGGAAAACAAAAGCAGCCATCGCCTTCCACAAACAAATCCAGGAAACTATGTCATAAGCTTTGTTTAAATCCAATTTGCACACAATACTAGGGATGTTACTCCGTTTCATGGCAAAAAACAGTTCGTGGGCAAGGAGGAAATTATCCTTTAACCTGCAGTCCTGTACAAAGGCCGACTAGAAGTTCTCAATTAAATGTGGCAGAACCTCAGCTGTATGGGAAGCCAGAACCTTAGCAAAGATCTTGTAAGAGCCACTGAGCAAACTGATAGGCCTAAAGTCCTTCAATTCAGAAGCATTTGGTTTCTTGGGGAGCAGCACTAGGAACATATGATTTGAAGCTTCACAACTACCTTGATTACAAAAAATCTCTCCGAAGGCTCTCATCAAGTCCACCTTTAAAATCTCCCAGAAGTCTGATAAAATAATAGAGAGACACCATCCATTCCCTGAGCTTTGTCGGCCCCAAGTGTCCGAGACTGAAAACAGCTTTATGTACCTCAGCCTCCTAAATGTCCTCGACGAGCTATTGCTGTTTTGTTAAAGTAATGACTTTGGGATTGTCGTCTGACCAGCTTGGAGACTGCTGCTGTTCTGCTGAAAACAACTGCTGATAAAAGTTAACTACCTCTGCTGCAATTGAACTCTCATCCTCCAACAACTGTCTTCCTTTTTGAGGATGTTGATAGCCCTCCGACGACGACGACCATTAGCAACTTTACAAAAGGTCATATGAGATCACCCATTTGCGGCCAAGCAAATGCAGGAACGTTGCCTCCATCTAACCTCCTCTTTAAAAAGCCAATCCAGCAATTCTGCCTGTGTGGAAGTTTTAGCTTTCAGCTCCTGGTCAGATAATAGCCACTGTTCTGCTCTGTTCAAGTTGGGTCAAGGTTCCAAGAAGTGACTCCTGTTTGCTGACCCTGTCCTTTGCCCACTGTACTGCCCATCTCTTAATCTTGTCCTTCAGTAGGCTGAGTTTGGTGACCAAATTCTTAATCCTTGAGGAATGCATGCTAGTCCTTGGCCTTGAGGTTCTAACAAACTCCAACTGTTCATTAGAGAACCAGACTTTCTCCAGTCGAAAAACCTTTTTTTGATCTGTTGGGAGGAGTACTTCAACGATAAGGGTGAGTGATCAAACAACACTCTAGGCAGTCCACAGACTAAGGATAGGGGTTAAAGGGATTCCTAGGCACTATCAATTAAAAATCTGTCTAATTTAGACATTATAGGAGGTTTACACCCATTAAACCATGTATACCGCTGATTAAGAATAGGTAGCTTAATGAGCCCCAATCATCAATCCAACTATTAAATTCAGGCATGCCAATAGTGAATCTGGTGGCCCGATCTCTATCATCCGGACTTCTGACTTCATTGAAGTCCCCAACAAGACACCAGGGTAGCTGGGGCTTTTCATAAACAGACCGCAACTCCTTCTACAGTTGGCGCTTGGCAGCATATGAAGAGGGAACATACATTCCGGTAAACAACCACCTCTTCTTGGAAGATTGACAAGTGAGACTGACTAAAAGGGAGAAATCATCGATCTCCAACAGCTGACCCTCCCACTTGGTTGAATTCCATAGAATGAGATACACCCTGAGAGACTTGTGGCCTATGATACACAAAATCAACCTCTGAGAGACCAGAAACAGCTTTAACAATCGGCAACTGGCAGTCTTGCAACTTTGTCTCCTGCAGACAAACAATTTCTGCCTTCTTCCATACCATATCTCTAACCAACTGCTGCTTCCTCTTGTCATTGAGGCCTAGAACATTCCAAGACAGAACGATCATAACGGCAGTTCTCTACTTCTCAACACCTTGTTATTTTGAGATGAGGTGGCATGGCTAGTCGATGACCAGTGCGCACCAAGTTGATCACCTCTCTACTTCCTTCAGGTTTGTTCACCAACTGTGGACTGGGCAAACATTGGTCTTTCCAGAGCTTCCGAAATTGGCTTGTGTAGATGAGAGATGAACCTTTTTGGTGCCCCCAAGAGGTATTGTCCCCGCCACGCCGGAGGGCGGCTAGGGTTTTGTCCTTGTAAAAGGGCCCTCTTGGGTTAAGAGGTGAAGACCTTCTTTATAAGCACTCGGTTGCTTTCTCAACATCCGATGTGGGATTAATCCTGTTACCCTAGGTCCACTACACAAGCCCTCCCTTGAGAAGGCAAGCGAGTGCGAGCTCAGGGTTCCCACAGACGGCGCCACTTTGTAGATGAGAGATGAACCTTTTTGGTGCCCCCAAGAGGTATTGTCCCCGCCACGTCGGAGGGCGGCTAGGGTTTTGTTTTTGTAAAAGGGCCCTCTTGGGTTAAGAGGTGAAGACCTTCTTTATAAGCACTCAGTTGCTTTCTCAACATCCGATGTGGGATTAATCCTGTGACCCTAGGTCCACTACAGCTTGCACTACTGATTTGTAACCCCAAGGTTGCGGTCTTCTCTAAAAATCTCAGAATTTCCCCAATTTGCCAAAGTACCATTCTGATCGCTGCTGACTTATTGAACGGTGGTTGTGGCCCCCTCCTCCTCGGCATAGTCTCCCCACTCCGCCAAAGTGCCATCTTGATCGATTCTCAAATCATTATGATCTGTCAATGCTGGAAAAACACCCTGTTGTTTCCATATTTTCCTCATATACAGGCTCCATGGTGACCTTTCCTTGGCTGGACGCAGCCTCAGAATAAGGGGTAAAGGAGGAGGGGACTACAGGAGGACAAAACATAAAGGGAAGGTACTGACCTGTGAAGGGGAAGCGATCAGAGTTTCCGTGCTGGGGAGATCCTTCACGATCCTCCTTGCCACTGGTGGTCGCGACTTCCTTGCCCTGGAGGAGACTTGCAGGGGAGATTGCTGCCTTGTCGTGGATAGATGCCGTCAGATACCCTTTTCCAGAGCCTCTGTTAGGGCTTCAAAGGCACTCTTGAAATCGACCACCGTGGAACGACCAGACTGCCCTTTCATAGGAGGAAGACGTTGGCCGAGAGGCACGGTGGTATTCTGGTCAAATGCCCTTGCCTCCATAGGTCATTCGGATCCAACATTTCAAATAGGTACAGACTTCCGGTCTGGTTCAAGGTTTTTGGACTCTGGAAGTTGCACCCGTTGAGAGACGACATCCAAGTCAGACCGAGTTGTCACACTCGGGGCCAAGGATGGCAGTATCGGTTTCGGTACCTATTTCGGCCGGTACCGAAACCGATATGTATCGGTTTCGGTTTCGGCCGAAATAGGTTCAAAACAGTCAGGAAAGGCAAAAATATTATTAAGCAGGTCTGGTTTCGGCCGAAACCGGACGGTTTCGGTCCGAAACCATTAAAAAATTAATATTTATTGGTATCGGACTTGCTACAGTGACAAGGCTTGTTTCGGTTTCGGCCGATACTGCCATCCATGCTCGGGGCGGACTCAATTCATCGCCTTCCACTCACCAGCTGAGGCTTCCTCCTGCAACTTGTGCGACCGGTACGCGGCGGCGACCTCAGCATAGATCCAGTCCCCTGTTTTGACTGGATCCTTCTCAACCACAACTGAAACCTAATACCTGTTCTGGCCCTAGCGAACTTTGATCTGGTCGGGGATGGCCTTCATATCCTCGACCTCCACCTGAATCCGGGCGAATTGAAGGTGTTTCCAGTGCGTCGAGTCTTGGTCGGCCTGCTGGAGGTGACCAAACAGAGCCATGACTGCCTGGAAAATCTTGACATCCCGCAAGGGAAGAGGGATGCCAACCAGCCGACACCAGTCTTGTTCTTAGCCTCTCTAGTTGAGCCATCTTCAATGGTCCATGACTTGCAAACAAGTGAACCCTTTGAGAAAGAGAACTCCTTAAGCCGATGCAGCCAAGAGGAAAGGTTGTCCGCTGGGCAAAAGGTGAGAAACTACTCAGAGGGAAGATGAAAGACCTTCCACTCCTAAGACTCTAGCCAATGAGCCGGCAAGGCCTCCCTAAGATCGACCTCAGTTGGAGAACCCTGAACACATTGGTCCATAAGACAATGGGAGAAGTCGAGGTTTCTTTGGTAGTTGTGAAACCACAGAACATCAACGTAGGGACCCGTGCGGTCCACCTCCTCCTGCAGAGGAGACACCAAAGGAGACCGACTCCCCTAACAAACCATGCTACGGTGTCCTACCTTCCGACACTGCCAACAGACCGATGCATTTCTGCAAGTGGAAGCCCTGTGCCCTTTCTCGAGACAACGAAAATATTGTTCTTTCGAAAAAAAGAATCTCGAAAGATTTGCAGCTGCCCTCCCCCGCCATTGAGAGGACGACGAGGAGGGTGGCCTGTGGCCAAGCAACATCACCGTCGGAGGGAGAGAGTTTCTCCCCCGCCATTCCCCTCGAACCAGGAGCCATGACTGATGAATTGTGGTCTTTCACCTTCCTGTCTTTCCAAATAGGTTTTGCAGCCTAGCTCTTTGGTAAGATCTTACCCTTTCAAAGGAATGAAGTGAAAGGATGGCTCAAATGTTTTCAGTGCCGTGCCAGTCATGGTATATAGGTTTTAAACATTATTATGAATATTAGAAGGTCCTCTTCTTAGCAATCTGTTGGTTTCAGACCTGGACCCTAGTGATTGACTTAATGTCATAACTTAGAAGCAGTTGATAAGACTGATAGCATTTATCCATGAGTGGTGGGCCTAGCTGCATATCCTTTTCTTTCTTGCATAATCGGGAGAATAAAATATTACTAAACTGTAGCCTCACTATTTACCAAGGATTGTTGAAACAGAACAGTAGCTGAAAAGCAAGCAAACCGTTAAGCTTTCTGCCAGAATGAAGATAATGGTGTTACTTCTATCCGTGCTGAAATCTTTAACATAAACCAGAAAATGCATGATTTCTTTCTAGTCAAACACATTATACTTTCTCCTTTCATTTATAGAGATGCAACTGGACAACCAACACACACCGTGTATGTCTTCACAAGGAGATATGCAGCCGAGCTGCTGCATGAATGCGTCCAAGTGTGCCAGCTGAACAGTGAACTAAGTCATTGACAAGTTACCAAATTCTTCATCTTCCATCGTCAAATGCAGTGGAATCTCTGCAACTTACACACTAAAAATGTCAGTATTGTGCTCTATTCACTCTTCAACAATTTGTTGTTCTAGAAAAAGCACACATTCCTATGCTAAACTTTTCCCTTTTCTTCCTCACCTAGTTTCTTTCCAAAGTCTAGGATGACCTTTGATGGTTGCTCTAGATACATGAACTTTAAGTATGTAGCCAAGAAGATAGGTTGGTACCTTCTAACTGATTTCATGGGACTTTTTGGAAATCCCCTCCTGCTAAGATTATATTGGCTAGGTAGTTGACACTAGATAATAAGGGTTGGTATCGGGCTGGTATTGGTCAAAAAACCTTGTCTATAGATCCTTCTCTGGACCTAGCTACTCCTAGGTTGATGGGATAAGGTGTATTATGTTGACAACGATGATTGTGAAATGGATGAAGTGGCCAAGCAATGTTGTACAGCTGTCCACCTTCTACATCGATCTGTCATTATCAGTCTTCTGCCCGTTGTTCCCAGCACTATTGGGGAGGAAGAAGAGAAAATAACAGGAGGATGGGAAGAATGAAGAAACAGAAGGGAGGTCGATTAAAAGAAGAGAAAGGACATAAAAGAAACGAGTAGGTGGTGGAGTATGTAGGTTTGAAATCAGCTGAGGTGCCACTGCGGCACTGCTCATGAAGGATGTGGATATGGGAAGATGGAGGATTTGTTGCCCACAAATTCAACTTGGTTCCAATGCCTTGTCCCACTTAATAGTTTAGCTCGCTTGCAGGGAATCAAGGGAAGCTGATTCTTGGATGCTCTGTGTTGCCATACATTGCTGGTTCATCTGTTAGAATTCCTCTCTATGTGGGGGGGTCTCAAATCTGGACCAAATAGGAAATGGACTGGGACCCAAGTGACAATATCAAGTCATACTGCACATGATTCTATGTCAAATCACTTGATCTATATTTTGTGGCCTTTAATGTCTCACAGGCATGTAGCTTACTCTCATATCAGGCCAACATACGTGTTGGATTTATAGATAAATCAATGAAGTATTTTTGGGACACTTAAAGATGGAGGGGAACAGTGGGCTAAGTAATCCATGAAGCTAAGTTATTCAGTTCCATCTTCTATCTCCCATTTGAAGGGGATTCTCAATTATCCTTTTTCCTTGCCCAAGGGGCCACTTTTCCACATAGCTGTACAGATTTCCCCTTTTGAACAGGGTTTTGTCATTCATAATTAGACTTCTTAGAAAATAGCCAGCTGTTTTTGAATAAAAGATTTACTGGGAAGCTCGAGAAAAATTTTGGGTAACCATGTTCTAAAACAATTCCGTGATAATAGGAGTTGAATTTATATTGCTGCTTTGCTAGCTGCCTGTTCTGATGATGAGCTTTTAGTTGGATATGTACAGGATGAGGCCTAAACAATCAACGCATTCTAGGCCTATTAAGTGGTGATAGAATCTGGGTACCTGTGATTTTAATTAGAATCTGGTGCCATTTTTGTCCTTCACCATCTTTTTGGCTCCAACCATTTTATTGTTTTGTGGGGACCTCTTCGTTGCAGAAGTCCCGATTTAACACCCAACACGTGTACATTTTTGCGGCTTGTCTAGCCCTCTGCACGACAATCTGCATGCATTGTCACGATAATGCCCGACTTTGTTTCTCACCTCATGCACATTTCTGCATTGCTTATCCCACTAGATGGTAGTCTTTTTCATGAAGTGCAATTTGTCCCATGGTCATCCCCAAAAATTTGATACAAGTAATGACAGGTACATTTCATTGCTCAAAAGTCTTTTCAAAAGTTTTTATGTTGTTTTCACACTTGGGATCCTCTCCGGTGTACAAATGAAATCATCTGACTTGATTTTAAGACACTGTTGAGTTAACTTTCTTCTGTAAGCAGGCTAATAGACATTCTTCTGCACTCACTCTCATTTCCTTGTCATCAGGTTTGCACTCACCGATGTTTGAAAAGTTAGATGACTTTGCAAACTTGTACTCGTTCCTTCCAAGCAAACATCAGCACCTCACCACCATGAAATTCCAAAACCAAACAAGATGGGCTTCTCAATCTGGTGCAGCCAAATATGCAGCAGGGGAGGGTAAAATCAGCATTGGACCCAAAACTGAAGTAACTAAAGATGATGAAAAGGAGCCTGGGGTTGTGTACCAGGGACCAATCTCGTCAACCATCAAGAAAGTAAAACTTCTTTCCCTGTCCACATGCTGCCTTTCAGTATCACTGGGTCCAGTCATCACCTTCATGACATCTCCAGACATGAATGTGATTCTGAAGGGAGCCGTTGCATCTACTGTTATATTCCTCAGTGCCTCCACTACTGCAGCCCTTCACTGGTTTGTGAGCCCATATATTCACAAGCTGAGATGGAAACCTGGTTCGGATAATTTTGAAGCTGAGATGATGTCATGGCTGGCCACACCCATTCCAAGAACAGTCAAGTTTTCCGACATAAGGCCACCAGAGACCAATAGGCCTTTTGTGACATTCAAGGCTGATGGCAATTTTTACTTCATCGATGTAGAGCACTTTCACAACAAGGCTCTACTAGCAAGGTTGACTCCTCAGAAACCTTCATATGAATCTGCCTTTAAGAACCTGTAATCTGGGAAAGTGATAGGTGAGTTACAAACTCTCCCATCGGATGTGGTGAAGCTTTCTAACTTGCTTGAATTTTTAGTAAGAGCAATATCTGACATTGCGTGATTGTTGTCCTTCAATAATTCCAGTCACGATGCACTATTTTACTTAGTTAATCAATCTCTGGCCATATGGTTTTGCACCTATTGAAGTTTATTGTAGCAGCTCTCGTTCCTAATTTTTAGTGCTTATCTTCATATTAGGACGGAGTGGTCTTGGAAATGTTTTTTTTTTTTGCCTTGATAACCGAGATGTTCTCCACTGGGAACTGAACTAATTAGGAATAACTTCTCACAAAGTTTGCAATGTAGTTTGAGATCGTTAGCAAACCAACCTTTGATGACTGATTGCAAACGGAAACTTGTGGACAAATAGATGGATGAACATGATAGGGGTATTGAATTAATTTAGAAGTGGTATGTTTCAACACACTGTAAATGTTGGACATTAACGTAGGTTTTATTCTAATTTTGAAGTTGCATGCCTAAATCCTATTTCAATAAAATGGTGTTATACAGACAACTTCCTCACTTTATTTCTTAGTACACTTTTCAAGGACAAGGACACTGACTGGGAATCTTATGCACAATTTTGAGTTTTGAAGCAAAGGTTTGTTCAGCGTTTTAAGACACAAATATGAAGTTCAGAACAGAGACACATGCATAGGAATCTTCTTTTAATGTTGACTTGATTATTGACTCTTCGGTTAAATTGCTGTCAGAGTATCTATTAAACTTGCAGGACTCGAGATCGATAAACGAATTGTCTGCCGAAACATTCAAACACATTCTCAAATATTACATCTAATAGGTACGCATATCTCACCATGGAACTCGCCTTTGTGGTGACAAGCACTTCTTTTTATCATTCCGTTGTTTCAAATCACTCCTCCAATCCCTTTGACATTCACGATTCTAACTATGCGACCGAAATTGATAGTTGTCTTAACCATAACTTTTTATTATGTTACTCTAAAAACTCGATCTTACCATGTCGATAATATGAATTCGATTGATGTAAGATCAATAAAATTCGATGACCAATACGATCATCGACCTCGGTTGCTCAACCTAAGATATTTCCCTTTCTCCAATCTGGAAATTGTCCTTTCAGCGGAATATTATTAATGATACCTCCGTTTCCGAGGTAAATAATCGAATCAACCATAAAGAACACTTGCAACGCCCAAAATCAGATATGATTAAAAGGATATGTGATTTATTGATACACTTGCAAGAAGGAACGATTCAAAGTAAGCTACAATAGACAGATCAGCATCGTTATCACATCAATTATCCACCAGCAGTCTCGGCTGGCTTAGGATTGCAGTGCCAGTAGCTAAAGATCTGACGCATTCAGGGAGGAGTGGCTCACTTCGTAAAGGTCCTCCAAGTACACCCAGAAGACCAAAGCTCAAATCCCATAAGATCAAGTTTAGAAGGAATTTGTGAAAAGAAGACTTGCAAAAACAAAGATGGTAGAGTAGGGGACTTCACCAACTCAAAAAAGAAAGAAACCCTCAGAGCAGAACAAAGTATACCTCTACATCTCCACTTACACTAGAATCCGTCCATGTATCACTCAGCATGAAAGAATAGACACCTTATTTTAGTGCTTAGTCTAGTTAAAACCAAGGCGGCCTTTCATCACACGGCATGAAAGAATAGTAACCTTATTAGGGCTTAAGCCTTAAGGTAAAACTAGGTGTGCAATCTCGCTCTAATAAATGACAGACCACGGAACACGTACAGAAACAGACCCTCTTCTAGAAACGTGTATAAAGAGGAGTAAAGCCTGAGAATGAAATAAGAAATAGCAGTCTTTAATATTTAACCAATTAATGCCCGTTTGGGCTGCTCAAGAGCAAAGGAACTAAAAACTCTCAACAGCCTCCGAAGTTTTTTTTTACCTCACAGCAAAATGACGTCAAACTAGTCAAATAGACCACATGACAGAACACAATAAAAGCCAACAAAATCCTGGAAGTCTCGCCACCGCCTGTCAAGAACCCAGTTCTGCAACCGGCTCCCCAAGTCGGTTCACTTCTTCTTCGCAGCAGACTTGGTAACCTTGGCCCCGGTGGGATCCTTCCTCTCCACACTCTTGATCACACCGACAGCAACAGTCTGGCGCATGTCCCTCACGGCAAAGCGTCCAAGGGGTGGGTACTCAGAGAAGGTCTCCACAACCATGGGCTTGGTGGGAACCATCTTCACAAAACCAGCATCACCGTTCTTCAGGAATTTGGGCTCCTTCTCAAGCTCCTTACCTGACCGCCTGTCGATCTTGGTAAGAATCTCTGAGAATTTGACGGCAATGTGGGATGTGTGGCAGTCGAGCACAGGCGCATAGCCGTTGCCAATCTGCCCAGGGTGGTTCATGATGATGACCTGAGAAGTGAAGTTGGCGGCCTCCTTTGCAGGGTCTTCCTTGGAGTTTGAGGCGACAAAACCTCGCTTGAGATCCTTGACAGCCACATTCTTAACATTGAAACCCACATTATCTCCGGGAAGAGCTTCCGGGAGAGCCTCATGGTGCATCTCAACAGACTTGACTTCAGTTGTCAATCCGGAAGGACCAAAGGTGACAACCATACCAGGCTTCAGAACACCAGTTTCAACCCTACCAACAGGGACGGTTCCAATACCACCAATCTTGTAGACATCTTGGAGTGGGAGTCGGAGGGGCTTGTCAAAGGGCCTCTTAGGCTCCTGGATCAAGTCAAGAGCCTCCAGGAGAGTAGGACCCTTGTACCAATCCAGGTTGGTGGACCTCTCAATCATGTTATCACCCTCAAATCCAGAGATGGGGACAAACGGGATCTTATCAGGGTTATATCCAACCTTTTTGAGGTAAGAGGACACTTCCTTGACAATTTCATCATACCGAGCCTTGGAGTACTTAGGTGTAGTTGCATCCATCTACCATTAGAACAAGACAAGCACACAAAAGTAACATGTTAGACAAAAAAATTGATCCAAAAAAGAATTCATCTGTAGGAGATTTTTTTTACTAAATTTCAATTCGGATTTCCAACTCTAAGCAGCATATGTAACACAATCTTAAAGGGTAGCTGGCATCCTAATCAAGTATCCAAAAGATTAACTAAAGTCAGAGACATTGGACGCAGCTCAGACCATGAACAGGAATCAGCCAAGAAAACACCAGAAAATATAATAGTCATTAATCATCAACAGATAAATGTGAATGAAATTAATCATCATACGAGTAATTCCTGGAATCTTTACCTTGTTGCAACAGCAAATCATCTGCTTGACCCCAAGAGTGAATGCCAGCAGGGCATGTTCACGGGTTTGTCCATCCTTTGAAATACCAGCTTCAAAGCCACCAGTTGTGGAGTCAATAATGAGAACAGCACAATCGGCCTGAGAAGTCCCAGTAATCATGTTCTTGATGAAGTCACGGTGTCCGGGAGCATCAATGACAGTGCAGTAGTACTTTGTGGTCTCAAACTTCCAGAGGGCAATATCAATGGTGATACCACGCTCACGCTCAGCCTTGAGCTTATCAAGGACCCAGGCATACTTGAACGACCTTTTGTTCATTTCGGCAGCCTCCTTCTCAAACCTCTCAATCACACGCTTGTCAATGCCACCAAGCTTGTAGATGAGATGGCCAGTGGTGGTCGATTTCCCAGAGTCGACATGGCCGATAACAACAATGTTGATGTGAACCTTTTCCTTCCCCATGATTGCTTATGACGGATGAATCTGTTGCATGACAAGGCACAGAATGTTGGGAGAATGAATAGCCTAGTGAGAACCAACTTCAAACAAAATAATGAGTGACTAACAGATATCATTACACCAAGTTGGATGTTATAAAATGCAGATAACTATTTTAAAGGATGCAATTCCATCATCCTGGAGAGTTCTGAAAAAGATGATACAAAAAAATGTACAACAGATTACGGATCAGTGGTACTACTTAGAACATAACATGCCAATTGGCTGATCTACAACTTAATCCACTCTGTTTCCCTCGGGCATACAAGAATGGTGGGTAAAAGAAGAAAACCCAAATTCAACTAGCATCAATGAGCTAAAGAATTGGTAGGCTAATATTTTTCCATTCATATTCCCATGCATTAATGAAAAATTAGCACGACGCAAGCTACATATCAACGATATTAAATTGATTTGCATATACCATACAGCATATATTGCTTCACAGATATTGATCAGGAATTTAATGCGGCAAATCCGAACTAACAAAATAAGACTGCAAACAAGGGATGCCAACTTATAAAAACTATGGATCCACAAATAATAACCATTGGCTTTCTTCGATCAGCCATCAAAAGGTAAATCAGAAAAATAACAACCAAAGGGCGACCAGCGTACCAAGTATCAAATGCACAAAAGAAAAGCACATCATCTCCGGATCCTGACGATACGGTCGCAAACAAAAACTCGAAAAACAACATCTATCGACACTTCCCAAGGCCCTGAACATTCCCATGTCTAAATGCAAGTATACAGGATGAAATGATCAATCTCCGACAAAACCACATGCATGAACGAAAAGCTATTGGTATTTGCCGACATTGTGAACGGTGATGGAGAATGAAAACTGCCGTGCACAAAAAGGTATCAAATTACTGCGGAGACGGATTGCCCTTCTGTGCCAAATGAGGACGAGCAGATCGAAGGAGAGAAAGAATAAGCAGACACTACGAATTCAAATGCTCGAAATGCTGCTGACGAGATCAGGCGCTAGAGAACCGATCGGTGGAAGAAGAGGGGAGGAGGAGTTTACCAAGAAAGGCTGCTGCTGCTGCTGCCGCCGCCCCTCGGAGACCTCGAGTAAAGAAGGTGGAGATTTTGCGAGACTGGACGGATGGGCCTCCCCATCGCTTAAAAACCCCTCGCCACCTCCGAGCTCGGATTAGGGTGTTTTCTGACTGTCCATTTCTCGATCTAACGGCTGTTAGGGTGCGTAGCGATAACCGTCGATGTGTGTTTCGGCAGCAAGGATGTTGCCACGTCATGTCACATGCGTTGGGCTGATGACTTTTGCATGGGTGGAGACTGTCAACGAGTCAGGTCGATCAGACGGATCCGCGGGCTTAGATATTGGACCCGGCTGTCACCTCCTTTTAAGTCCATAAATTTTTAATTAGACCTAAAAATCTGATCTCATTAATAAAGTAGGTCGAGAACGGGCTTTTGGGTCGACTCGTCCAGCCGACTTGACCCGTTTCCTCCTTTTCATTTTCTCACTTGAAACTTGTTATTTTCCTTGGGCCCGGGACTAGTCCATTGATAGCCTTAAATGAGATTGTAAATTTTATATTATTACACCTTTTTTTTCATTGAGCGCTTCTAAATTTAATTTGTGGGCCGAGTCAGGCTAAGATCGGGCCTTACATTTTAGTGAAATAGTTGGGTCTTGCTAAGCTCGGCCCACATAGCTCGGGCTTAGGCCGTGCTTGGGCTTTAAAATTGATGAGTCAAACCTACATCAAGCTGACCTAATCTCGACTCCGGCATATTATGTACCCCAATTACACTCATAATTTTTATTGGGCTTCTTATATATATACCTGTTGGGAGTGACATTATACATGTATGCCCCCATTTATGAATTTATTATCACGTATATCTTTTGATTTTAAAGAATAAATCCCTACAAAAAAATTAAAATTAAGAATAAGCACCTTCAATCTCACTTTTTATAAACAAGTCACCAATTTTTTCTCCGTTATAGAAAAAAGCCCTACCGTCTATCTATGTCAAAAAAAGGTTGGGTTAACTTAACCCGACCATGGTCTAGCCAAACTCAAGAGGAGGAAAAGACCAAAAACCCCTTAGTTTAACCCCCCCACACACACAGAGAGAGAGAGGGCGTCGGAGAGAGTCTCTGGCACCATCAATCCCCCCTCTTCCTTTCTACATCTTCCTCTTCCCTCCCCTCCCCGTCACCAAGCTCAGTCTCCGTAGCAACCGGGTCACGCCTCCAACCCTAACCGCATCCACCGTCTTCTTCCTCTCTCCCCCTTGCCCCCTATAAACCCTAGCACGCAGCACCGCCCCCTGCAAGCCCCAACGCAGTCCCCGTAGCAACGAGGAATGCCAAAGAGCGTTCGCCGAGCTTAAGGAGTTCCTGGCTTCGCCCCCAGTGCTTTCCAAGTCTGTCCCAGGTGAAGCCTTGCATCTCTATCTCTCGGCGACTCCATCCACAGTTAGCTCGGTCCTAGTCAGAAATGACTCGAGAATCAAGAGACTGGTCTACTACACCAGCAAGTTGCTCAATGAGGCTGAGAAAAGGTACCCCGCAACCGAGAAACTCGTGCTAGCGTTGGTTACCTCGGCCAAGCGTCTCCGACCCTATTTCCAAGGGCACTCCATCACCATGCTGACCGACGAACCATTGAAGAGGATCCTCGCTCACCCTGAAGCCTCGGGACGCTTCGTCAAGTGGGCCATCATGCTCGGGGACTACGATATATCGTATCGGCCTCGCTTGGCTATCAAAGGTCAGGCGCTCGCTGACTTCATCGCCGAGAGCACCATCCCGACTGAAGAAAGATCTCCGTCCGCGCCCGGGCCGACCTGGGAACTGTTTGTCGACGGATCTTCCAACTCAGTCGGAAGCGGCGCCGGGATTCTCCTGAAGTCTCCCGAAGGAGCAGAGTTACAGTACGCCCTGAAGTTCAACTTCCAAGCATCTAACAACGCTTCCGAGTATGAGGCCCTCATATCGGGAGCCCGCATGGCCCGGTGGTTAGGGGCTGAGCGAGTCAGGATTCACACTGACTCCCAACTGGTCGCTAGCCAGGTCAACGGCGATTATGAAGCTCGAGAAGCACCGATGATCAAATACCTCCAACTGGTCAAGACCGTGGCACAACAGTTCGAGAGTTTTGAGGTAGTCCGAATAGCTCGGGAGGAAAACTCCCGAGCGGACGACCTCTCTCGACTGGCCTCCTCTCTTGACCCCGAGGGTACTCGATCGGTCCTTCTCGAAGAGCTAGAGCGACCGAGCATCGATTCGGAGCTCCTAGCTGTTGACTCGGCCTCCCTAAGCGAATGGCGTACCCCCTATCTATCGTGACTTCAAGACTCTCAGGAGCCTCCCGACCCTCAGGAAGCCCGAAGATTGAAGTACCAAGCTCGACGATTCGTCACTCTAGATGGCGCTCTCTACCGGAGATCCTTCTCCGGCCCTCTCTTGAAGTGCCTCAGCACCGACGAAGCCAACCGAGCGATCGGAGAAGTCCACGAAGGTCTGTGCGGAGCGCATTTAGGGGGAAGGTCGCTCGCCAGGATCTTGCTACGGCAGGGTTATTGGTGGCCCACCCTGCAGCGCGACTGCTCGGCCTACACACAACACTGTGACCGGTGCCAGGGATTTGACCACTTGGTCCATCAGCCAGCAACGGAGCTCGTCACCCTAGCCGAGCCTTATCCTTTCGCTCGCTGGGGAATCGACATCCTCGGGCCATTCCCCACGGCCCAGGCCCAGAAGAAGTTCATTATCATCGCCATTGATTACTTCACTAAGTGGATCGAGGCCGAAGCCACAGCAAGGATCACCGAGACAGTCGTCTGGAATTTCGTCTGGAAGTCGATCATCTGTCGTTACGGCATCCCCCGGGTGATAGTGAGCGATGATGGTCGGCAATTTGATCCTCATTATTTTCGAGACAGATGCGCCGACCTTAACATTCGCAATCACTTCACTTTGGTCGCCCACCCTCGGGCTAACGGGCAGGTCGAAAATGCCAATAAGACTATCTTAAAAGGCATCAAGACTAGGCTCGGCAAAGCCAAGGGCAGCTCGCTTGAGGAATTGCCGAACGTACTTTGGTCACACAGAACGACTCCCAGAACGGCAACCGGTGAAAGCCCCTTTCAGCTAGTGTACGGTACTGAGGCCGTGATCCCGTTGGAGATTGGCAACCCCTCCCTCCGTGTCATCTGCTTCTCGTCCGAGGCAAACGACCACAAACTGCTCGAAAACCTCGACCTAGCAGATGAAGTCCGAGAGGTTGCCAGCATCAGAGCAACGGAATACCGACGCCGCCTCACTCAATACTACAACGCCAAAGTCCGAGACAGACACTTTCAACCGGGAGACTTCGTCCTCAGGAAAGCCGAAGCCTCTCGACCACTTGAGGCGGCAAGCAAGTTATCCCCTAATTGGGAAGGCCCCTACCGAGTGGTCGAGACGCTCGGAAAAGGAGCATACCGTCTATCCACGATGGAAGGAGAGCTCATCCCTTGGACCTGGAACGCAACTACATTACGCAAGTTCTACTTCTGAATACTGAACATTGTGCAAATGACATGAGATAAAAAAGGCTCCTTTCTTTTATTCAAACAACCCGCTTGTACATCAGGAAGGCCGAAGCCAAGAAAATACATGTCAAAAAAGCAAAAAATCCATCTGACGCCGTCGTATGAGCCCATCGCTCGGCTGACTCGGATGACCTTCCTGCGTCTAGCCACTGACTCTGCCTCGTGTAGAAACTGACTCGGATAAAGGATAGTTGACCCCGTTGGCTCGGGTAGCTCGAGACAAAGGTGATAGAGGGATTATGAAAGAGAAGGCTACCTTCCAAGTTGAACTTGGAAGAGAAGGGGGAGAGGGAAGGCATATGAAAGCATCCTCCCCGCCAAACTGTCAACTCTTTGGAAGAAAGAGAGTGCAGGCACCCTTCGAAGAGTGAAAGAAAGGAGGAGTAGAGCAGAAGAGGGAAAAAGAAACCAGCAGAGTTGGACGAGGAGGCAGGGGAAGGCCCGGAAGGGAGGGAGCTTAGTTGGCTTCCTCCTCCCCTCCGTGAAGCAAGCAGGCAGGGACGGGCGGTAGGAATGTTTGATGCCCCCATCCGTCCACCATCTCGCCCCCCTGCAAGCGCCGCCAGAACTGATAAAGAGAAGACGACGTGCCTCCACACGTCGAACCCTCTTCAAGTCCGTTCATCGGCCGTCGAACCCTCTTCAAATCCGAAGCAGCAAGAACTCTCTGCCCCCCGCATTCGGCAACCTCATCTTCCGGAGCGTCTTCCATGCTCCAAGTACAACGGCACAATGCTACGTGAAGAAGGAATGAGGAAAGACTGTCAGGGAAACCCCTAAGTGGTGGAGAGGAAGAGACGCCCTTCACACCTTTTATAGGCAAAGGGAGGCTATTTACCTTAAATGATTCTCTCCTCGAAAACACGCCAAAGGGAATTCTCCCTACGAGTGGTCACCTCAAATCTTCTCATCTTCCGCCCCAGCGGGACACACGAAGCGGCCAGGCATTCAAAGCATGAGAAAATGGAAAGACACCCTGTCAGACGCTCACCCAACCATCAGGCGAGATCCACGCAGAAAGTATCGGCTCTTTCCAACCACCGCAGATATGCTGAACAAAATACGGCAATGGCGATACGGAACAGATAAGTCTTCATCATAACGCTACTGCCTTATTTATTTCTACACAAAAAAGGAAATTTTTTCCCTTCAAAAAGAAAAAATACATACAAAAAGAAGGAGTGAAGCAGATACATCAGGCCTCCGGCCCATCTTAAAGCCCGGAAGTAGAGGGCTCGAGCGGTCTGCCCCCGGCATCCTCGGCGACGGCCGACCCTGGCACTGACCCCACCGGTGTGGGAACTGCCTCGGTTGCGTGCCCTCCCGAGGCATCCAGAGTTGGCGACTCCTCGAATGATGAGCCCCCCTGATCCTCTTCATCCGACGCCGAAGCAGAGGAACTGGAGGATGACAAGTCTGAGTCATAATGTTGCCCGGACGGGAAGTCAACTACTCCGGACGCCTGCTGTAGATCTTAATTAAAATCCACTTAAAAATATAAAAAGCAATAGATATATGGGTGCAATAAAAATAGCACGAGGTACTAATGTGGAGTGTGTGTGATCGCCAGAGACGCGAGTGCCTCAAAAATATAATAATGAAAACATGGGAGAGATGATCGCGAAAAATACCTCAAAAGTGCGGGGATGTGAGTGCTTCCTTTCTCTTCAAATCGGCCGGCCGATGAAGAGAGTTCTTCCTTTGATTACCCTTGCAAAAAAAGACAACACCAATAAAGAAATTGCATTAGATATGTGGTGAGTGTAGCATCAATTCCTAAATAAAGATGAGCATGAAATCATGGTGAAGAACACACCTTAAGGGTGTTGGCCCTTAAACCCCTATGCAAAAAGGGTGTGGGAAGATATGATGAATGCATGCAAAAGATGATATAAGATAGGAATAAGGGAAAGAGCGCAAGAGATGCACTGTGGGGAAAGCCTCAACGTAGTTGAGTTAAAGGAAATGAATACTATGAATATGCATGTATGTAACGATGCAATAAAAAGAATAATAAAAATAAAAGAACAAAGGAGCCTGTTGCTTTTGGCTTCGATATTCAATGGGGAAAGAACTTCCGATGGGATGAAGACTTGATGAAGCAATGGAGCCTCTCCTTAGCCGAGCAACAGCAACATGCGAAGGAAAAGAACAAGGAAAACAAAGCCAAAGAAAATAAAACAGAACCAGAAGAAGAACTGAGGGAGCAACAGAAGAAGACAGCGGAGGGGAAGAAAGGGGGAAGAGTCCAACCAAACAACAGAGCCATTGGCTCTATTAAATAGGTTGAGGAAGAGATAAACATGGACAAGAGTCCTAAGAGGGAAATGATAAGAATGGGCAAGAGCCCAAACTAAGTAGGCATCTATCGAAGCAAGGACTCTCTGGGGAAAGGGCTGCGAAGCCAGAAGGTGAAACACGCCTTATGTTAGGGCGTCAATTTATGAATTGACGACCTACACAGAGGGCGTTTCTCAGAAACACGCCCTGCACAAGGGCGTTTCTCAAAAACCAAATTTAGCAATAAGAACTCCCCATATTTGAAAAAAGTAAAACACGCCTTAATCAAAGCCACTTTTTCAAAAACGCGCCCCGGGGAAGGGCGTTAATTTCAAGAGCTCAAATGGGGAAGTCGGTCAAACCAAAAGAATTAACGCCCTTAGGCAAGGTCGTCCTTTCTTTAAGAAACGCCCTAGGTCAAATCATGTTTTAATAAAACACGCCCTTACCCAGGTCGTGAATTCAGAAAATTCATAAAATAGATAAAATGGGGGAGAAATAGATAAAATGGGAAGACACGCCCTAGACCAGGTCGTGTTTCAAAAAAAACGCCTCTGATGAGGGCGTGAATTCAGAAAATAGAGATAAATGCCCAGAAAATCCAGAAAAATAAGAAATGAGGGAAAAATAGGAGAAATTCAAGAAAAGTGGGAAAAACCACTCAAATAAGCTGATTTGAGGGTCAAATGGGGCATCGCAGAGCGATATGAAATATACTCAAAATAATGTCAATTTTGGCGTGTCTACAGCTGCCCCGCCTTGGCGTCTGCTTTGCAAGGAAGCGTAGCAAACTGAAAAGTAGATGTCAAGGTGTGATGAGACACGCAATCAACATCACTTGATGAGAATCAAATCGAAAGCACGAGATGAAGCAAATCTCGGGAAATTCAAGGAAATCAACAATGTTTGGATAAAAGGGGAGATGTGCACGCGGTGCACGAAGGAGATAAAATAAAATGATCAACTTCCAGCGCGGTGGAAGTACCCCAGGTCACAAACCTGTAGGTTTCACCATTGGGGAGCGGTTACCAGCCAGTGGACGTGCTGCAGCCAAGGTGGATCAAAGGAAGGGAGATAAAATAAGATGATAAAAATCCAAACAATGAGCTTTCGAGAAGATGACCCAAAACAGCGACAAAACGAACTGAGGACTCAATTCGGCATGGAATATCTCACATTGAAGATCAAGATCAATTTGACCTACAAAAATAGCTTATCAGAATGATTTTTCAACAATTGTTTCAAATTCCTACATGAATGCATGCTGGGTTTAAAGGGAAAAAATAAATCAAATGAAAATATAGAATAATCAAGGATAATATTGTTAAACTGCCAAGACTGGGTCAAGAAACCGATTTCGCGAGCTGATACTAAGCCGAAGCCCGTTTATCCACGCACCAACTCGTAAAACGGAACCATCGTCCCCAGTCTTGGATGGCTCAACGGCCTATCCGTGTGACTAAGACTTCTCTGGAATCATCATTGTTTTTGATGAAGGGGAACTCAAATTCCAGATTTACCAAAGCCACAAGGTCCTTGATATAATCTAATAGCGTATGTAACATATAGTAGAATGCATATAGGGAGATGGTGATATCAATAAGCATGGGAACTGAGAAATGAGCTGCAAGCACCGTGGGACTTTGAGTGATGATGCCCTGCCGGCGGGACCAAGAGCTTCTTATCCTGCGCTCAAAAATTCATTAGCCAAGATATAAAAGATAACAAACAATGAAGAAGGCATTTAAGCATAGCAATCATCAAAGCATCAATTATAGCATGTATATGGCATGAATAGCATAAGTTAAATCATGGCATTGCAGATTATCATTGTTTGTTGTTTCGTCATGAGGATGACAGTCTTGGCTAATCAAGATTTGGATGATCAGAGTGATATAATGCCCAGTGGCAGAATTAATTAAGAGAAATCAGCAGGAGTTGATTGAAAGATCTCGAGATGAATAATCGGGATGATAATCAGGAGATATAACCAAAAAGATATGAGGAGATGATAATCAAAAAATGATGCCCAGGGTGGCATGTCATGAGAATATTGGGAAGAATCAATAGATTGATAGCAATAAGTGGAGATAGGACTCATCCCGTGCTCTTGGTCCTTGCAAAGTTGTTCCTGCAAAACACCATCAGAAAATACAATGCAATTTTTGGATTTTGGAAATATGCAAATTTTTATGAGTTTTGAAAAATATATGAATTTTTATGGAGATTTTGATCAATATGCAAATTTTTGTGAAGTTTTGGAAAATATTCAAATTTTTATGAAGTTTTGAGAAAGGTATTCAAATTTTTATGGATTTTGGACAAGAAATATTCAATTTTTGTTTGATTTTGGTTAGACATTGCTAAAGTAGCATCAAAGAGTGTTTTAAACCACTGGCTAGGGGTCCTAGTTCCTTCCCCTTTCGCTAAAACTGCCCAAAGCTGGACGTGCATTGAAAGGTGGCATCCTGTAACCGACCGTCTTTGATCAACGGTGCCCCTACCAAGGCCATACCTGAGAAACATTCGGTCTTAGAGGGAGAAGAGAAGAATAATTGGAGATAAGCTTTGCGTAGGATGGGAGATATCAAGACTTGAATTCCTTCCAATGTGCTTCCCCTCAAAGAGGTAGTCTGTTGTGCCGGGGCTTTGTGCCTTTAATCTTTAGACCCTTGACATGCATACGACCAGGGTTTTCCCTGCGGGGACTTTGCCACTCTTGTCATGCCATAATTCCTAATTGCAATTATCAAAATTCTGATTTGATTTTCATAATAGCCCTTTTGACTAGATGTATATCATGAAAGCTCATATGAAAACTCATATTGATTTTGGGTCAAGACTACCCCTATTTGAGACTCCTCTCGTATTGGGGATTTACCAAGGTTGGTCATCTTATCCGTCAACCTCTTGTACCTGCATTCGGCCGAGTAAAGAAGAGAAAAAGACTTTCAGAAATTCATGGCATGGCCAAGGTAGGAACGGTGTTTTATCAAGGAGCCGGCTAAGGACGCCGTGAAGTGTGTGGAATGCCCAGCTAAGGGTTGCTCTTAACAAGCGGGGAAAGAATGTTGAATTCCCAGCGCGGGGTTTTTATTACCAAAGGTGCTGCATAAGCAAGCCTAAAGACTCTTTTTTTCGAAATGATTCAATTAAAAGCCTAAGATAAAGGTTTAAAACACCATTCTTAATCTTGTTAAGAAGCACTTCCTTTTGAGAATCATGTGTGAAGTAATGAGAAAATGATATCATAAAAATGCATACTTACGCAAATATGTTACCTTGCAACCTTTGTAGAAGCAGCTGCTGCGAGGCGATGTTGATCATCGTGGGATAGTCCTCTTTGGCAGTCCATAGGATTGGAAGCAAAGGGTTGAAAGTGGCTTAACAAGAAGGAGTGGTGCCAAGACCAGACTCAGATGAATAAGGAGAAAAGGAAGAGAGGCGAGGGCTAGAACTCCCTCACTAAGGCGCGGAGACCCTGATCACATGAAAGGTCTACAGAAGAAGCGGAGAATTAGAAGGAGGAGTGAGGACTAAAGCCTCGGAAGCAATGGGAGAAGGGGGCAGATCCCCAAGGCAGTGGATGTGGAAGAAGTTGGGTCGGACCCAGAATTAGGAGGAATTAGAAGAAGGAATTGATAGATGGGAAAGAGGCGGATCCGGAGGGTCCGGAGGCGGAGGAGAATCATGATAAGAGGAATCATCCGGAGGCTCCGGAGGGATAAAGTATCGAGGGACGCGGTGCCCTTGGAAGAAGTAGGGAAAAAGATGATGGAAAAGGAAGAAGAGGACACATGATGCGATATCATGAAGGAATAGAAAGATGAATCGGAAGAAAGATGGAGGGTCCGGAGGTTCCGGAGGAAGAGGATGGAAAGGGGCGCGATGCCCAGGAAGATGATAGAGAGAATAAGACGGAGAATTCGGAGGTTCCGGAGGAAGCAAATGGAAAGGGGCACGATGCCCGGGGAAAAGATGGAGACAATCAGGTGGAGAATCCGGAGGTTCCAGAGGAAGAATATAGAAAGGGGCGCGATACCCAAGAGAGAGGAATGAAGGAGGATCAGGAGGAAAATCCGGAGGTTCCGGAGGTAGCAAATGAGAAGGGGGGCGATGCCCAAGGGGAAAATCCGGAGGTTCCGGAGGAGGAAGGTGGAAAGGGGCACGATGCCCGAGAGAAAGGTCCGGAGGTTCCGGAGGAGGAGAATGGAAAGGGGCGCGATGCCCGAGGGAAAGGTCCGGAGGTTCTGGAGGAGGAGAATGGAAAGGGGCGCGATGCCCGAGGGGAAAGTCCGGAGGTTCTGGAGGAAGAAGATGAAAAGGGGCGCGATGCCCGAGAGAAAGGTCCGGAGGTTCCGGAGGAGGAGAATGGAAAGGGGCACGATGCCCGAGGGGAAAGTCCGGAGGTTCCGGAGGAAGAAGATGAAAAGGGGCGCGATGCCCGAGGGGAAAGTCTGGAGGTTCCGGAGGAAGAAGATGAAAAGGGGCGCGATGCCCAAAGAGGAGGGATAAAATTCCTGGAGGTTCCAGGGAGATAGCAGGAAAAGGGACGCGATGCCCCAGGGATAGTGGATAAAAAGATGAAGATGAATAAGATGGGAAGTGCGGAATATCCGGAGGTGCCGGAAGGCGGGGAAGATACGGGTTTGGAAACCCGGGAAGCAGGAGGTGCAAATGCATGCAATGGGATGGATGCGATGAATGCAATGAATGTGCGAATGCAATGAGATGCAAAGAATATGGAGAATATGAAGGGCGAGAGGACGAGATCCTCCTCCTAACCCTGGGAATGGCCCATGGAAAAGATGTGATAGACAAGAAGGTGGATGAAATAGCGGAAGGCCTTTCGGCACCAAGATAACTGCCCCTCCACGGCAGTGAAAGAATACAGCCAAATGGCCTAATGGATGAAATACAAGCCCATGACGAAGCTTCAATAGTAAACGACAACTCCCTTGGAGGGTGAAAAGTAATGGTGTGAGGGAGTTGGAAAGTAGGGCTCAGAAGCATCATGTTGCCCGGTGGTTCAAGATTTGGAAGTTGGAACAGAGGGTGCCCTGCCCAGCCCTTACACAGCATCAGTGCTTGGCATGACGGCGACTTGGCCTCTTCAATCATGCCTGGCACAATAACCCGGATTGGCATCCGGCAAATGAACTCTTGCATTTTGAATAGCGCGGCCATGGCCAAATTCTTCTTTCGCAGCTCTTGATCATCCTCGGCACAAGTGTTTGTAGAAGCACTCCCCTTCCGAGTAGTAGAGGGAGGTGAAACAGAGGCGGAAGGCTCCATGAATGGTGGGGGCGTAATGAAAGGCGTTGGAGAAAGGATAAGTGGAGGCGGAGGTATAAACACGTCGAGTTTCTCCCTTTGCTCGGAAGCAGTTGGGATTGGCTCGAGTGCAAAAAAGGGTGAATCCTGCTCAGGATTAGCCACGGGTAAAGGTGAAGGGTTATGTGGTGGAGTAGGTATTATAGGCATAGTGGAGGGTTTTGAGGTTAAAGGGGTAATGGAGGGTTGAAGTGGTGGGATGTTAATTGGGGAAGGTTTAATGGTGGGTTCAATGGAGGCCGATGGTGTGAAGGTTAATGGTTTAATGGGTGGAGGTGTCATTGGTGGAGGTTTGATGGAAGGTTCAGGGGAGGGTGATGATATGAAGGTTGATGTAACTGGGGGAGGTATAACTGGTGGAGGTTTGGTGCGGGGAAAACGCCGGACGGGGCGAGCGGTGTTAGGAGTGGGAGGAGACTCAAGATGCGCCGGTGTGGGTGATTGGAGTATCGACCCATCATCGTAACACCAAGAGGTCTCGGAAACGGGGGTTGGATCAGGGATGGTTTCCTCCTGAGCAGGGGGTTCATCAAATGATAGTGGGGGAAGTGGAAAGTTAAGGAAACTCGGAAGGGGTGCCTGCATAGCTTCATCATCGTACATCGCTTCAGATTCTTCAAATGCCGGCTCTTGATTGCTTGAAATGTCAACGCCGTAGTCGTCCATCCTATCCTTCCATTCTCTCTCCATTCTTGTAATGTCATCCAAAGCGGCATGGAGAGGATTAACCGGAGTAGGAGGAGCGGGCCGTGAACTTGTAACCCTCTTTAATTGTTCCTCCATGGAAGCAATCTTATCAAAGATATTTTGCTGGAGGGGAGTAACATGAACAATAGCGGGTTGGCAGGGCATTGAAGGAGGAGGGGCCGCATAAAGAGGCCGTGGAGGGGAATTAATAGGATAACCCGTAGAAGAACCTGAATGGGCCGAGTTGCAAGAAATAAATGGGCCTCGGGGCCGTGTTGGAGGAGGAATAGAAGGAGGCGGGTGATGGGCCACCCGAGTAGAATGAACAGGAGGAGATGGGTAATGGGCTACCCGATCAGGATTAGAAGGAGGAGATGGGTGATGGGCCACCCGAATAGAATTGGAAGGAGGTGGGTGATGGGCCACCCGATTAGGAATATGAACGGAAGAGGGAAATGGGTGATGGGCCACCCGTGTAGAATTGGAGGGAGATGCATGAGATGTACCCTCAACGGCGGCCTTAAGGGCTTGGATCTGTTGAGGGGTAAGATGATCTAATGCATGAATGATCTGGGAGACTTTCTCATCATTGGGACGAGAGGATCCCGAGGGAGTAGTGGCTCGAAATTGAGTTGGGGGACCAGGAGGATGGACATTGCCCATGGGTCGGGCATGACCATAAGAATGAGGACGTGGTCCTTTGAAAGAATGGTGAGAAGGATGATGATTAACATGTTGAAATTGAGGATATGAAGTGCTAGGTTGTGCATCCTCATGAATTGAACTGAACATGTTTCTATCATGGTAAGCCATTATATAATCAAAATTCTCAATAATTATGCAAATAAGCACACAAGTTGGAATGGTTACCGTGATCTTGATTTGTTTAATCCTTGGTGAATTAATGAATTTATGCAAATTAATATGATTCACACAAGGAGAGGAACCTAGTTTCAATATGAGATTTAACTCCAATGCCAACTAGGAACACTCTCTCACCACGTTTAGGCCAACTAATCCCGGGACTTCAAAAGGGTACAACCTGCCCGGCGTCCGTGAGGGAATCCACGGGTGCGGGGGCTTATGGAGGCTTGGAAAAGGGATCTCCGGTCCAAAGAGACGGAATGCTCAATGGAGGGTCGTCCCGATTCCAAGAGGGTGTGTGGATCCTAATGAAGAGAGAGGAGGTCTCCCAAACCAAATGCAAATATGAATGCAACAGGGGAAATTAGGCCAAACAGCACAATAATGATCAATCAACAAAGATAAGCATGAAAACTCACCCACGGGAAGGGTTCTGGAAACCCACAGTAAAAACACGCCCTGGCAGGGGGCGCTAATAAAAAAAGACACGACGGTGTGACTGTCGTGAATCAACCTGAAGGGCGCAGGGGCAGAGTAAAACGCGCCTTAGGGTTAGGCGCTATCCATAAAAGGACGCCCTGTCCAGAGGGCGTCGAATCCAAAGACACGCCCTGACGTGGGGCGCTAATCAAGTAAAAGACGCCCTGTAGTAGGGCGTGAATTCACAGGCAGCAATATAAAGCAAGAAAGCCCGGAAGTAAGCTGGAAAACGCCCTGTCTGAGGGCGTAAAATATGAAGAAGACGCCCTTGGTTAGGGCGTTAAATCAATAAAAACGCCTCTTCCAGAGGCGTGAATTAACTGTCTCCAGGAAACCTTCGCGGCCAGCAATAACAGAGAGAACACTCACAGAGCCAACAACATGCAATCAATAAATATGAATATCAAAAGGGCACGCGAGGGTGCCAAGGGGAAAGGGGTAATAAAGGAAGAACACAAAGTGTCCCACCGTGATCGCCAATTTGTAGATCTTAATTAAAATCCACTTAAGAAAAATATTAAGAATAAGCAATAGTCAATAATGTGGAGAAAAATATGCACGAGGTACTAATGTGGAGTGTGTGTGATCGCCAGAGACGCGAGTGCCTCAAAAATATAATAATGAAAACATGGGAGAGATGATCGCGAAAAATACCTCAAAAGTGCGGGGATGTGAGTGCTTCCTTTCTCTTCAAATCGGCCGGCCGATGAAGAGAGTTCTTCCTTTGATTACCCTTGCAAAACAAAGACAACACCAATAAAGAAATTGCATTAGATATGTGGTGAGTGTAGCATCAATTCCTAAATAAAGATGAGCATGAAATCATGGTGAAGAACACACCTTAAGGGTGTTGGCCCTTAAACCCCTATGCAAAAAGGGTGTGGGAAGATATGATGAATGCATGCAAAAGATGATATAAGATAGGAATAAGGGAAAGAGCGCAAGAGATGCACTGTGGGGAAAGCCTCAACGTAGTTGAGTTAAAGGAAATGAATACTATGAATATGCATGTATGTAACGATGCAATAAAAAGAATAATAAAAATAAAAGAACAAAGGAGCCTGTTGCTTTTAGCTTCGATATTCAATGGGGAAAGAACTTCCGATGGGATGAAGACTTGATGAAGCAATGGAGCCTCTCCTTAGCCGAGCAACAGCAACCTGCGAAGGAAAAGAACAAGGAAAACAAAGCCAAAGAAAATAAAACAGAACCAGAAGAAGAACTGAGGGAGCAACAGAAGAAGACAGCGGAGGGGAAGAAAGGGGGAAGAGTCCAACCAAACAACAGAGCCATTGGCTCTATTAAATAGGTTGAGGAAGAGATAAACATGGACAAGAGTCCTAAGAGGGAAATGATAAGAATGGGCAAGAGCCCAAACTAAGTAGGCATCTATCGAAGCAAGGACTCTCTGGGGAAAGGGCTGCGAAGCCAGAAGGTGAAACACGCCTTATGTTAGGGCGTCAATTTATGAATTGACGACCTACACAGAGGGCGTTTCTCAGAAACACGCCCTGCACAAGGGCGTTTCTCAAAAACCAAATTTAGCAATAAGAACTCCCCATATTTGAAAAAAGTAAAACACGCCTTAATCAAAGCCACTTTTTCAAAAACGCGCCCCGGGGAAGGGCGTTAATTTCAAGAGCTCAAATGGGGAAGTCGGTCAAACCAAAAGAATTAACGCCCTTAGGCAAGGTCGTCCTTTCTTTAAGAAACGCCCTAGGTCAAATCATGTTTTAATAAAACACGCCCTTACCCAGGTCGTGAATTCAGAAAATTCATAAAATAGATAAAATGGGGGAGAAATAGATAAAATGGGAAGACACGCCCTAGACCAGGTCGTGTTTCAAAAAAAACGCCTCTGATGAGGGCGTGAATTCAGAAAATAGAGATAAATGCCCAGAAAATCCAGAAAAATAAGAAATGAGGGAAAAATAGGAGAAATTCAAGAAAAGTGGGAAAAACCACTCAAATAAGCTGATTTGAGGGTCAAATGGGGCATCGCAGAGCGATATGAAATATACTCAAAATAATGTCAATTTTGGCGTGTCTACACCTGCTCCTCGGCGTAAGAGACGGCCCGGTCGTAGCCCTGCTTGAACCCTTGCGGATGCCCCGGCGAAGTCCTAGCTCGTAGTAGGGGAGGGCAGCCTCCTTAAGGTCGACCTGGTAGGCCTCTGAGCTCTTGTACTACTCGAGAGCCTCTGCCCCGGCCGATCCCACCCTACCAGCGAGCTCGGCCTCCCTCCACTCCGCCTCGACCGACTTCCGCTCTGCCTCAGCAGTCCGCTCTTCGACCTCCGCCACCTGCTTCTCCGCCTTGGCCCGATCAGCCTCGGCCTCCCGCCGAAGGCGCTCGGCTTCCTCCGCTCGGTCTACTAGCTCAGCACGCTCGGTCTCCCACCGGCCATCCAGCTCAACGCGTGCTAGGCGCTCCTCTTCAAGAAGCCGGTTCTTCCTCTCGAGCGATTCACGAGCCTTGGCTAGCTGCTCGGCTAGCGCCCAAGTCTCCACTTGGCTCGACCGTACCAACTCCATGATTGAGGAAAGCTCCCGCTGAAGCCCATCACGCTCCTCGATGAGCCGAGCCAACCTCCTGTCAGAGCCACCGAGGGTCCAGGTCAGATTCGCTCGCTCCCACTCCGACCGAGCGTACGCTTCTGCCAGAGCAGCCCCCATCTGGGCCAGGGCCAGGCCGCCCTCCATAACCCCAGCGAGAGCCGTGGAAGGGGAGTACTGCCTACCTCCCCCCCCTCACCTTCGCGGCTATACTGCGGCATACTTAGTGCAGGGGGCCCGAGATACCGAGCCTCTCCAAGGCCGTCAGAACAGAGAACCCCACATCGCCTGGCGCCCCACCATGTGGCTCGGATCGAGCCCCAGCCTCGGTCGCCCCTCGTGCCCCGGTCGGATTTTCCTGCGGCCCCTCAACCTGGACCGGCTCGGCACCTGCACCACCACCCGAAGCGCCAGCCTCGGCCACGGTCCCAGCATCTCCCACGTCGGCCACGGCCCCCTCGATTCCTACCGAGGGGAGAGCCGGGTCGGCACCGCTGCCAGTCGCAGGAGCATCCTCGGCCCCCTCGGTCCCGGCCGAAGGAGGAACCGAACCGAGCTCGCAGGGGCAGCCCCAACCTCCTCGGCCCCCTCTGACTTGGCGGGTGGGAGAGCTCGCCCGGTAGGGTCAGCCCCATCACGCTCGGTGGAGGGGCGAGCCGCAGCAAGGTTGCCCTCAACTGCGGGCACGACCCCGGCCTTCTTGGCCCGCTTCCTGGCCCTCGCAGCGGCCCAGATCATACCCTCCACATGGTCCTTGCGCTTGGACCCCCGCGGTCTGGAGGATTCGCCCTGGGCCGCTCCCTTGCCCTTATCTTTGGTTCGGGAGCGACCCACGGGAGCAGCCAATTCATGAGCAACCGAGTCATCACCAAGCTCGATCACCTCTGCGGCCTCCTTCAGAGCTTCCCGCCTGGTGTCTGCACGAAGAAGAAGACATATTCAGGAAAAGAAAGATGACCCCCACATCCGAAGGAGAATCTAGTTTGTGGCACCTGAGCCCGACGGATGCAGCCGCGTGAAAAGACACCGCTCGATATTCTCTGGAGTAACCAGCTCTTCAGTGGATTGGCAGTGCTTCAGCAAGATGGCTGCGTATTCCTCCACATGTGGAGGGAGCTCATCCTGCCTAGGAGGGATATTCAGATGGAAATTGGGGATTACTGGACACCTCCAGGTTTCCTCCACTGAACAAATCCCCACCCAGAAGAATTGAGTCTTCCACCCCTTATGGGAAGAATCCTTCGCCGCCAAGGAGATGCAACTCCTATTCTGCCTTGCCTGGATGAAGTAGAAGCCCTTCCCAGCCAAAGGATGTACTTTCAACTCAAAAAAATAGTGAAAGAGGTCTAAGGAAGGAGGAACCCCACACTGGCGGCAGAGAATGCGGAAGGCGGAAAGAAGGAGATAAGAGTTGGCTACAAACTGAATGGGCGCCAACAAGAAAAAAATGAGAAGCTAAAGAACGAATGGTTCGAAAGGAAGGCGGAATCCACCCTTCCACGACAGAAGAAACATACAGATGTGACCTGTACGAGAGTCCATGCTCGTCTCGTATGGAGAAGCTGCGGCAAAACTGAACTTGTGGGGTAGGCGATACTGGTGCTCCAGCCTCCTCACATCCGCCTCCCCCAGTTCACTACAGTTTGGAACCGGCGCCCTTGTCACTGGCTCGTCCTCTCACTCCTCAGCCTCCGAGCGCTGGTCCGCCATGGAATCCGAAGAAGATTATGAGGAAAGGCGATCTCGAGACTCTGAAGATTCCGGGGGAAGAGGAAGCCGCCAGACTACCTCCGCGGCTATCTCCGACAACTCCTCGAACGCCGCTGCAAGTCTATGCTCTTCCGTCGCGTCCTCACAGCGCATCGAAGAGCCCAAAAATCAAAGAATGGAGGAGAGCCAAAACCCTAAAGACGGAGGGAGTCTGGAATGACAACAAGCGCCCAACGCCTATATCCCCACGCGGGAGGCGGCGCGTCGTTCCGACCTCCAAGAAAAGGGGGCCCCTTCAGTTCAAATCCGTCAGGATCATCATTAACACGGGCCCAAGTGACCACGACACGTGGCTTACTAACACTGCCAGATCTCCACCCACCTGAGCCACGCTGGTCAAAAACCCCAAACAGCTACTCTTCCGAGCTTACTAAAGCTCGGGAGTAGGAGGGGGACAAGTGGAGAGGGGGATTTCTGTATCCCATCTAAGAGCAGCCGAACTAGGCCCATCAGGACCGAACGAGGCTTAGCTCATCCAAGTGACAGCCCCACAGGACCCACTTAGGCTAAAAAGTCCAATAAAGATTACTCAGGATCCCACCCTTCCTCGGCGGCCCTTAGGCTCGGAAGGCCCGAGCGTCAGAACGGAGGAAGACCCATGCCCGAGTTATCCCTTCATCGGGATAGAGGCAAGCGCCCTGCGTCCACTCCGACCTGACTTCGTCCGAGCTATGTCTATCGCCCAGACAGGGCTGTCACCTTTTATGCTTGGACCGACTGACGAGTGCTTATCCACGCAGCCGTTGAAGAGCCCTTTATGAGCAGGAGTTTATGAGGATAAAGGATCCATGATTCCTCAAGGCCATGAAGATCCCACGATGAGGACGTAACGATCCCATGATGAGGACATAACTCCCGCCTGAAACTCCTCAGCTTACGGGACTCATAAGGTGAGCACACTATATAAACCAGGGACTCCCTCCAATGAAAGGTAAGGGCAATATACACCCAAAACTCCCTGAGCAGGAACCACTTCACCACCTTGGTGTTGGGGGATCTCATCCACCTCTTTCTACCTCCCTCCATATCTTCCACCATTACTCTACTGACTTAAGCATCAGATGGTTTTCTCCAGGGAACCATCCATGGGCCTCCTGATTCGTTTCCCTTTCTCTGCAGTTCACTATTCGGTGATCATCTTCCCAGCTCAGGACAAGCGCGAGAACACGCCCCTTCACCTGTAAATATAAAGGATCATGTAGAAGATTTAGTTAAAAGTTCAGAGACAGTGTCCTTATCCATTCAGCATGAATTGCATTAAGCATTTAATAGCCACCAGAGTTTATCGAGGTCAATGGGATGTACAAAATCAATATAGATCTTACGAATGAAAATAATATAATACATGAAAAATATTAGACTGTTTCAAAATTCCTCCAAGACGACTTGATCCATACGCTCTTTATCATGACTGATGAGATGCATCAGCTGCGAAATATATCTGAAAAGCTTGACATATTAATCCGACAGCACATCAACAAAACTCTTGGTGGTATAACTTTGCGGTTAATCTCTACACCACAGAAATGGACTGAAAACGAAAATGACATAGAGTTAGCATCACATTATCTAGCACCTTACTCTATGATCCTGTTCCACTTGGGCAAACATATAGATTAGATTGGCACTAGATGCAAGAGGCCAACTAAAATCTCTCAGTGTAGTTTGATCCGAACCAAGGTGTTAGCAATTTGACGAATTAAAGATATGTATATCAACGAAATGAAGATGCTATGACAAACAACTTCATACGAGCTTTACGGACCAATATATTACAATTCAGTCACACCGGTCTGACAGATTTTAATGTCTTATGAAGTTGAAGCCGAATTAAGTTGGGCAAATAAAATGATAATATCTACCGAAAATAACTTAGGCGGAGCAAGTGACAGTGATTATGTAAGTACAGATTAGATGACTTCCTCTCCAAGTTTGTAAGATAGCTTCTTCGATAAGTTTCTCTTACAAGATAGACATTTCTTCTGTCTACTCTCTCTTTTGTAGTCTTAATGTGGAGGAAACCCTACGTGATAACCCTATAAAGATGAGTCTACGATATAGGCTATCAAGTCGTAACGAATTTTTCTGATAAAGTTGTTGAGCCGCGGAGAGCCGCAACATCTGTCGGGAGTCCGAGAGTCTTTCGGTCATGCCAATTCTCTCTCCTAGTCATTTTTCTTTTCACTTTAAGTGCTTTACTTAGTGGCTAAAATATAGGTCACTTTATAGAGTCACTTTCTAGCTCTATTTTTCATTTTATCTTCTTATAAGTATTGGTGACTAAGATATATGTCACTTTCTAGAGTCATCTTTTAGCCCTCTTTTTCATTCTGTCTTCTTATAAGCAGCTTCCTCCTACCTTCCTCTAGAAGTCTCTTCCATTGCCTATAAATAAACCACAATGGTGCATACTTGAGGGCATTGGAAGGCAAGAACATCAAAGCATTCAAAAAGCCCCTTAGCCTCCTGAAGCCTCCCTCTCTTCCTTCTCTTCCCGTTTTTGCGAGAGTTCATCTCGTTTCTCATCTTTCATCTCCTTTTTCCACCTTTAAGGCATCCTGCCTTACGTGGATCTAAGGAACCTTTGGCCCTCTCTCTGTAAGTACTCTCCGTTTGTCACTCTGTTCTAGTGTTCTTCTGTTCTAAATTTATGTTCGTGCAATTGAGTCTTGTAATCGTGTCTTTGTAATCGAGTCTTTGATTTTTGTAATATTTCCTTGTAACCTTGTCATGTCAATGAAATTTTACGGTAATCTTGTGAATATGTGTGAGTAAACTCTTCATTACAAGTTAAGAGCTCTATTCTCTCTTACTGTTGCTTCTTTCTATGCATGACTAATTGAATGACTTGATATTCTTAGTCTATTTACAAGTCTATTGCTTGTGTTAAAATCTGAATGTGACTCTAGAAAGCGACCTATATCTTAGTCACTAATGCTTATAAGAAGACAATGAAAAAGAGGACTAGAAAGTGACATATATCTTAGCAACTCAGTAAATCACTTAAATACAAAAGGAAAATGACTAGAAGAGAACTTGACAGTCTATATCTTAGACTCATCTTTATAGGGTTACCACGTAGGGTTCTCTCTACATAAAGACTGCAAAAGAGAGGTTACAAAGAAGAAATATCTATCTTATAAGAGAAACTTATCGAAGAAGCTATCTTGCAAACTTGGATAGGAAGTCATCTAATTTATACTTGCGAATGCCTATGTTAATTTTTATGCACTTGTATTCACTTTTCAACTACTACTATGTTAAACTTAGCTTTTTAGTCTCTTGTGTCTATGTGAACTTTTATGCGCCTATGTGAATCCTTATGTGCATGTGTTAAGTTTTATACGTCTATGTGAACTTTTATGCACCTATGTGAACTTTTTTGCACCTATGTGATGCCTATGTGAACTTTTTTATGCACCTATGTGAACTTTTATGCGCTTATGTTAAGTGTAATATAGACGCAAGAGAACAAGACTATGTTCACATATGCGCACAAAAGTTAATGTAAGTGTTCACACGGAATGATTCAATAGGGACGTCCTTACTGGATCATCTCCTATATATATATATATATATATATATATATATATATATATATATATATATATATATAATAAAGAGTTTACTCACATATATTCACAGGATTAAAACAAGATTTCATTTACAAGACACAGTTACAAGGAAATATTACAAGACTCAATTGATGAACTCTCGCAAGGAACAAGAAGAACTCTCGCAAGGAATAATAAGAACTCGCAAAATACCATTTCTTAACATGTAAAAGAACAAAGACGAATAGATCGAATCAATCAAATTTTAACTTTAGCAATGGCTTTATCATTCCTTATGAAGAAGAACACCTTTGAAATATATTCTTTTCTAACAAAGGTTATAACTTGTACATGGGTACAATATTCATTGTCTTTTTTATATTCGAGCCACTTAGTGGATTTGATGCTCGGATACCAGCTATTAGATTATTTTCGTTATCACTAGCAAATTGTTCAAACACCTCATAGGAGTAGTATTTATACAGATAGTGAATGACGAAGTAGCATGAGATTTAGTGATTATAAATTAACTCACCACATTTTCTAGCGCTATACTCTATGATCATGTCCCACTTCGGTGTTTTGCTAAGGCACATAAAAGATCAACAAGGGTGTTTTCACAAGGAGTTCTAACAAGAGAATGAGATGACTGATGCGATTATATGACGCAAATTAAGAGATGTTATCGCTGTTGTTGCCGTGTGATGGCGTTGAAGTATATATATATATATATATATTGATGATGAGTAACTTAGCACAGTGATATTTGAGTCTACACGGAGTGCGAGAATCTTGATTTCAAATCCAATAACGCCCAACTCACGCGAATTCTTTTTTCTGAAGACTAGTAAATTTCAGGCTCACATCTCTCGATGAATAATTGTGAGCCAATTAAGCCCCCTACGAGTTGAATCTGGGACATCCCAACTGTGAGGTGGGGTCCTTACCAGTCGATCTATTGGGGCCCTCTCTATTCATGTACATGCTTGGATCTTTTTATAAATTAAGGTGAAAGAATAATACATGTTGCAAACTAGAGTTTGTAGTAAGTAAATCTACTTTGAACTAAAAGTATATTTTTTCTTTCATTTTACATCTATTCCATGTAAATTAGGGAGAGGGGATTTACCCTCAAGGTGAAAACCTTGCTCCTCACCATGGACTAGATTCATAAACACCTATTTGGAAGTGCTCCTCATACTCATTATAACATCAATATCACTGATTCTAACGTCAATCAATAGGCGGCGGAATTTTCTTCCAAGGAGAAAATCTTACTTCTCAGAATGTTGGATTCGTAAGGCCTGTTTAGATGCGCTCATGACATGTGGGCGATTTCAGCTTCTAGAATCTGAGGTAGTAGGGCCTAAACGCTTCATACCAGTCGAGCACAAAAGAGTGGAGCTGCTCAAATCCTCCTAAAACCCTAACGTATCTCCCCTCCTCCTCCCCTCTATGCTCTCTATCTGTGTCTTCATCTTTGTTGTCGGCGTTAGCGGCCACTGCCATGGCCATCTTCAAGGAGTTCTACCGAAGCCAAGATGACCTCCTCTATGAGGAAGAGATATTCTGCAACCCCTTCAGTATGAAGCTCTGGTTGTGCTACCTCCGCGCCCAAGCCAATGCCCCTATCTGCAAGCGCTCCGTCCTCTACAAGCATGCCCTCAAGGCCCACCCTAGTAGTTACAAGCTCTGGCACGCCTACCTCTGCAAGTGCCTCAAGATCATCTGCCCCCCTCCCCGTTACCCACCACCTCTACGACATCCTCAACAGCACCTTCAAGCGTGCCCTGGTCACCATGCACAAAATGCCCCATATCTGGATCATATACCTCGCCGCCCTCTCTGAGTAGTGCCTCCTCACCCGCCCCCACTGCACCTTCGATTGATCCCTCTGTGCCCTCCCGTCACCTAGCACAACCGTATATGGAATCCCTACCTCGCCATGGAATCCTTGAGAGGTGTCCCCATTGAGATGTCCCTCCTCATCTACCTCTACTACCTTATGCTCGACCCCTCCGCTTGGACCTTTTTGTAAATTAATGTGAAAGAATAAAACTTGTTGTAAACTAGAGTTTATAGTATGTAAACCTACGTGGAACTAAAAGTATATTTTTTTCTCTCATTTTACATCGATTCCATGTAAATTAGGGAGCGAGAGATTTGCTCTTAAGGTGAAAACTTTGATTCTCACCGTGGACTAAATTCATAAACATCTATTTGGAAGTGCTCCTTGTTCTCATTTTAACGTCAATGTCACTGATTCTAACGTAAATCAATATGGGACATAATTTTCTCATACGAAGAAAATCTTACTTCTTCGAATATTGGATTTGGAAGACCTACTTGAAAGCGCTCCTGACATGTGGATAATTTCAGCTCTTAGAATCCTAAGTAGTAGAATCTCAGGACGTTTCGTACCAGTCGGGCACAAAAGAGCGGAGTCTAACCCTGTCAATCTTGTACGAAGATCCGATGATACGAAAGATTTGTCAATTTATCTCTCTGTTATCCTGACAAAAAAAGAGGGCATGGAGCAAAATCTAATTCCACGGAGGGATGTTTATTTATTTTTGATATTTATCATTCGACAAATATAATAATTTTCATTTCTTACATTAATATCCTTTCGTAAAAAAGGTTTAACTTAGAGTTTAACACGTCATTTGTTTTATTTTATTGTTTGAAAATTGACTCAATTGGCGAGGGTGGATGGGGGGGGGGGGGGCGACGGAGCACACTTTCCCCCCACTTTTTTTACCAACTAGGGTGTCCCTCCTAGGGGTGAAGTGAACCCTGCGTCCTGCACATCATTTTTTTACTTTTCACTCCGGTAATAGGCCACAGTGGGGAGGGGACAGAAGATCGAGTGTTGGAAACTGACCTGGCGCCGCGGTGAATCGCTCCAGCCTCCACGGGATGCCTCCGCAGGAGGCCTACACGCGCGCACACAGGAAGGCGCACAGTGCATCTGTTACTTGGGTCTCCCAAATCCTACCGGAACCCTAGCACGGTAGCACCTTTCTCTTCCTCCTCCCCTCGCTTCCCCCCTCTGGTCTCCGTCCGCGTCGTCGTCGCCGGCGTCGGCGGCCACGGCCATGGCCATTTCCGAGGAGCTCTACCCGAGCCAGGACGACCTCCTCTACGAGGAGGAGATCCTCCGCAACCCCTTCAGTCTCAAGCTCTGGTGGCGCTACCTCCGCGCCCGAGCCGACGCCCCTTTCCGCAAGCGCTCCGTCCTCTACGAGCGCGCCCTCAAGGCCCTCCCCGGCAGTTACAAGCTCTGGCACGCCTACCTCCGCGAGCGCCTCGAGCTCGTCCGCCCCCTCCCCGTCACCCACCACCTCTACGATGCCCTCAACAACACCTTCGAGCGTGCCCTGGTCACCATGCACAAAATGCCCCGCATCTGGATCATGTACCTCGCCACCCTCTCCGAGCAGCGCCTCCTCACCCGCGCCCGCCGCACCTTCGACCGCGGCCTCTGCGCTCTCCCCGTCACCCAGCACGACCGCATCTGGGAGCCCTACCTCGCCCTGGTGTCCCTGAGAGGCGTCCCCATCGAGACGTCCCTCCGCGTCTACCGCCGCTACCTTATGTTCGACCCCTCCCACATCGAGAACTTCATCGAGTTCCTCATCCGGTCCGAGCTCTGGCAGGAGGCCGCCGAGCGCCTGGCGGGCGTCCTCAACGACGACGAATTCGCCTCCATCAAGGGTAAGACCAAGCACCAGCTGTGGCTCGAGCTCTGTGATCTGCTCACCAAGCACGCGACAGAAGTCTCGGGACTCAAGGTGGACGCTATCATCCGTGGCGGGATACGCAAGTTCACGGACGAGGTTGGCCGGCTGTGGACTTCTCTTGCCGATTACTACGTCCGGAGAGGGCTGTACGAGAAGGCCAGAGACGTGTTTGAGGAGGGGCTCACGACTGTGATCACTGTCAGAGACTTCAGTATCATATTCGAATCGTATGCCCAATTCGAGCAGAGTGCTCTCGCCGCAAAGATTGAGACTTTGGATATGATTGAGGAAGATGATGAAAATGGGGATGAAAATGAAGATAATGGGGAAGGCAGAAGGGAAATTCATGGCAGAGAGAGTGATGAGAAGTTTGCGAAAAGGATCCTTCGAGGCTTCTGGTTGAATGATGACGATGACACTGACCTGAGAATTGCTAGGTTTGAACATCTCCTTGGCAGGCGACCCGAGCTGTTCAACAGTGTGCTTCTGAGGCAAAACCCTCACAATGTGGAGCAGTGGCACCGCAGGGTGAAACTATTTGAGGGCAATCCCACCAGGCAAATACTGACGTACACGGAGGCAGTGAGAACTGTGGACCCCATGAAGGCAGTGGGGAAGCCCCATACATTGTGGGTTGCTTTTGCTCGTCTCTATGAAAGCCACAATGATCTTGCAAATGCCAGAGTGATTTTTGAGAAGGCCACACAGGCTAATTACAAGGCGGTTGATCACCTCGCTAGTGTTTGGTGTGAATGGGCAGAAATGGAGCTGAAACACAACAACTTCAAGGGGGCGCGTGAGCTGCTGAAACGTGCAACTGCAGAGCCCTCGGTTGAGGTTAAGCGTAGAGGTAATGAACTGGTTCGATCTTTTTTTTGTTTGAAATTTAACAGTCCTAGAACTTCTTGCATCCTCACGAAAAGAATGACATTGTAACATCATATCATGGGGCACTAGTTTTTATATCCCGGTAAAGTTTACTAAATGATGTAGCGATTCCCTATTTTTTAATGTTTCTTGCCATAAGAAGGAAAGAGGTTTCATGTCGATGGTATCAAGTGGTTCTTAGCAGAAGTCAATGTCTAAGTTAACATTAGCTCATCAGAAAGCCTTTTGGGGAACATTAAAACCCCGCCTATCTATTCTTTTATTATCCATGTTTGATGGCATTTGGGGGTGCTATCATTTGGATGGGCACTTTAATGTTAAACAAAGGGAAAATCAACTTACAGCAGCTGAAGAATGTCTTGTTCTTTTGAGCTGCATTCCTTAGAAGTAACTTAAGGTAGTGGGATAGTACCGCATGCATTACCTAAGAAGCTAGCAAGTTTTCTAACATATTTTTGTGTATTTTATTGTTATAGTTGCTGCTGACGGGAGCGAGCCTGTCCAAATGAAGTTGCACAAGTCTTTGAGGGTGTGGAGCTTGTATGTGGATCTGGAGGAGGGACTTGAAAACTTGGAAGCCACTCGTGCAATATATGAGAGAATACTTGATCTGAGAATAGCTACTCCTCAAATTATAATTAATTATGCCTATTTTCTAGAGGTATAATTGATTATTATTATTATTTGATAATTATGTTTTCATTAAGTTGATTGACATGGTCAATGATTTGCGTTTTGGTTCTTGCAGGAGCATAAGTACTTTGAGGATGCATTTAAGGTCTATGAAAGAGGTGTAAAGATTTTCAAATATCCTCATGTGAAGGATATATGGGTCACATATCTGTCCAAGTTTGTTGCAAGATATGGAAAAACAAAGTTAGAAAGGGCCCGGGAACTATTTGAGCATGCTATCGAAAAGGTAAGCAGTTTTATAACCTTCAAGTTTCTTATATTTAAGAATACCAACTCTTAACTGTGTCTTAAGATTAAACTTTATTATATGCATTATATTACCAAATTGCTATTGTGTCTTCCTCGATCAATCTCTTTAAAACAATTATGATCTATCATCTAATATAGAATGTAACTTATATGATGATTGAACATTGTATTCATGATGCCCTTTTTTAAGAGTGGTTCACCATAATACTTTGAATATGAGACTTGTTGAAGTGCAGTGCCCGAGTGACATTGACCCATGAATGTTTTTCTTCATTTGTTACCCTTTCTTTTTTCTTCCCTTAACAGGTTAGTGTACTTTTAGTTCTTCTGGCTGGCTTGACTCTATCAGAAGGAATAGATTGCTGAGGGATAAACTATCTCTAGGCCCCTGACCTAATGAACATTGACTTTGTTGATTCACCAAGATAACATAGTAACATGATCTCATCATATTCATGAATTGGGCTACAGAATGTCAATAACTGATGGTCTGTATTAGTCATATGCAATACTGTAGCTTTTTTTGCATCTTCGTGTTTGATAACTCCAGAGAATTTGGAAAGTCAGCCCATAGGAGCCAACATGTGAAGTCGATTTATGCAAGTAGTTAGGATCGATATTACATTGTGAGTTCTTTGAAAAGTTCAATCATGGTTCCAATAAGTATCATATCATTGTTTATTAAATGCTTTCAGATAATTTTCAGAAAGTCATATCTACCCCATGAATTGTATGATCAGGACCATGGTTCACTTTGCATCTCAAGGGGCATATGCATTGGATCATGTATTGGACATTGATGACATTGGTTTCAAAGTCTGCAATTTCTTGTTATTTGAAGAATATGTAGATCCACTGCTGTGATAGGAGACCTGAAAGTATTTTTCATTTTGTCTTTCTTCTTTTCAAGTCAAAACGGCTAGCAGCTATGCCTTAATGCATCCTTTTTATACTGTAATTTGTAAATGATAAGTGATATGCTGACTTGAAAGGACTCGGTAAACAAAATGGATTAATGAATCAGGTTATCAAAGATTATGATTTTGTAGAGGTCTTCATCAAAAGTTTTGAAGTTCATCCCTGCCCTAACTTTTACCATTTTATTCAAAGAGGACACAATCCTCAAGAAAATTTGAAATCCAAAGAAACTGTTAAAAACCAGCAACATCCCGTTAAATCTTTGCAAAAAAAAGTCCCCCAAGTGTTTACAAAGCTAGTAGTCCCCCCCCCCCCCCCCCCCAAAAAAAAAAAAAGACACTGCAAACAAAGATTCATTTGATAATATGCATTTTTGTAGTTTTTATGGAAGGTAATGTCATTGAGTAATGTAGTATATTTTTAACTAGATAGTCATCATTTTTGGCATACATGATCATTAGTGGTTACTACAAAAACAAAGGTTGAATAGCATACCCAAACCGAGTACTATATTGTGAGGAACAAAACAATCTGCAGTTTCAAATGTTATTATGGTTTAATCATTTAACTTTTTGATAATTCTATTTGAAGAAAGAATTGAAGAAAATGCCAAATGTCCTATTACAATGGGTAGAAGAATGTGCTTGAAGTGGCTTTTGACCTGACACAATAGGTGACCATGTGGGATGATGGCTTGTCTAAGGTAGGTTTGACCTGATCTCCAAACCCCAAATCTAAGGTTGTTTTGTCCTCACTCAACCCCGAAAGTTGGGGTAATTACCTCGCTGATGTGAGTGAGTCATTATAAGAGGAGTCTAATGCCGTTGGAATTTTCTACATAGCATGATACAGGTAGTTTTGCCAAAGGAACATCATGACAAATATATTAAATTAATAACAAATACTTACATTGCTAAATCAAGTAAACGGAGGAAAAGAAAAAGAATTCAGCTTTATATCAACAGGGCCCACAGCTAGGTCGCAGAGAAAGCGCCGATTCATCATTTTTAGAAAGTTGCATGCCAAAGTGTGACGAACCTCAGGATAAAGAAGATCAGATAGCATATAACAGAGTTAGATTTACAACAGGGGGGTGGTACAAAACAAAGTGCAGCTCATTCTTTAACATGCATTTTAGATCTTTCCTGTTGTTTTTTTTTTTGGCAACACCAAAGGCTTCTGTTTGATCAAAAGCTAAAATCTGGATAATAAGACTCTGATCTAGATGCTCAAGTGGTTAGAAAGGTCAAAGGAAAGTAGCCAAAAAGATGAAGGGCAACAAGGCATGTTATTTAGGGAAAATTACTTCTATACCCCTGATCTGAAATCTTAAATATTACCTCTATGCCCCTACATTTATGGAATTTACTCCAACACCCCTCAAATCTTTATGACGAATGCATCGTGCCCCTACCATGAAGAGTCTCGCACAATGGTTAACCCCAGGTGGGTCAGCAGGGGGGAAATGACTAACCTGCCCCTTAATCTTGGTCAGCTTGGGTCTGTTCTCTCCCCCAATTCAGCTAGGGTGATGGTCTCGGAGACTCTCCTCCCTGACGGCCATCTGAAACTTCTGGGTGATGGTCTTAAAGATCGTCCTCCGGAGCTCGCCGTAAGTTGATGGGCTTGAAGGAGACGGCTTCGTTGATGGCATCAACGAGCTCCGTGGTGACCAACATTGGCCGCCTGGAGAGCACCACCATCTGTCCAAACCAATTCTGCTGGTGCTTCATGGTGAGGTCGTTGGATTTGCGGGAGCTGTCCGTGTCGTCTCCCTTGGCAGCAGATACTGCCAGGTTCAGGTCCAGGGCGATGTGGATGTGGGGGTGGGGAGCCGAAAGTGGTGGAGGATGGAGAGAGCGAGGAGGAGGTGGCCGCATGGAGCAGGGTGGTGGCGGGCGGTGAGGACACTTGCTGTGCTGTCGGTGATGAAGGTGAGAGCATCGAGATTGGGAAGAGAGAGAGCAGGGTGTGCTTGGTGGGGAGAGAGAAATAGATGAGTGACAGAGGGAGGGCGCCGGAGGGGGTTTATCCCTCCGGCATCGACAGCTCCACCCAGCTCGGCCATTCTGGTCCATCTCACCCCTCTAGGACGCCAACCACCTCCCCGACATGAATTGCTCCACCCTCTACTTATTACTACACACGCTACTGTGCTCTTCCCCGTCGCCTTTCTCTTTCCACTTTGGGCCCCCAGGGAGGCTGGAAACTGTCACATACATAGCGCAGAACTGTGCTGCTATTGTTTCTTCCCTGACCAGCAAAGCCCTCTTTGTCTTCGTTGAGGCAATCCAGTTAACAGCTCAGTTAATCTATAGCAAAACTCCTACTTGAGCAACCACATTCTTGTGCTGGCTCAAAGAAGGACACATAGGAGCCGGTGATGTTGTTCTTGGTGAGTCCTGCAGCCAATGGATAAAAGGGCTTCCCCACTGGAGGGCACATAAGCCCTCCCCCGTCATGCTTTTGCAGCTTGTTAGCTGCAGCATAGAACTGGACCCAGTGTCGCCCTTGTGCTTTCCAAGAGGGGTCGAAGGCGGGGACAAGAGCGGGGAGAGGACGTCGGAGGCTTCCCTGTTAAATGCGCTCCAGTTTGCAGCCGTACACAAGGTGGACTGGGGCGAACCTGCCTCTGGAGTCGCCTGCAGAGAATCCCCAAATTGCTTAGTACAAAGAAGGAGATGCTTGGATACAGTGTCCGCACAGTCCTGCTGCATTGCGGCCGTGCAACTGTCCACTGTCTGGTTTGGTGAGGGCGGGGCGAAGGGTGGCGACGTAGGAGTGGACAGTCTGGAAGGTGGCGAGGGCGAGGTGGGTGGGGTTCCAGGCGACCGGGCGTAGCTGGCAAAGGCGGACTAGCAGAGGAAGGGGTAAATGTGTCATCTCATATAAGCCGTTAAGATTGTTAGCCAAGTAACTCAGAGAATGTAACCCTAGGGGCATGACAACTTGGGTTAGTAGATTTGAGGGGTATTGGGGTGAATTCCATAAAGAGGAATATAGAGGTAATTTTCCCTTTTATTTAGGGTTGTCTTCTAATGGTCTTTTTGATGTCTGTTTCGTAGTGGCAGATCACAGTGCTGATAAATTAGAAAGACCTAAGGAAGGCTCTAACCTGGCAAATCCAGTGCAAATGGTCCCAACCCATCTGTCTCTTCTATGTTTGATTAGTAGATTATTTTTCCTTTAATAAGAAGAGCAAGTTTGCATCCAGTGGGACAGGTCCATTTAGAGAGAGGATATGTGGACGTCTATGATGTGGCTGACATATATATGTCTGTCAAATGCCAACAATCACATGGACACATGTCAAATACAGCAAGATCTCAGAACACAAACCTGACTACACCTGAAATAAACAGCCACCTACATTAGCATATATTGGTAAGATAAATCAGTCAATCATAAACGATCAGTGTAGGTCACCAGATTCTGTTCAAATTGCCAGACTCTGACAAAGGATTGTGCCTACTCAACGGTGCTCATGTGCCACCCCTCTACTCACCCCAGCATCCCAGTCTCCCTCTCGTCACCTAGAACTAAGTGCAACCAAAAAGAAACGGAACTAGATCATTCTATGGACTTTTAGTTTAGCATAGCATTCTATCACATAGTACATTAGTAATCTATGCTTAGATGGTTATTCATAGATTGATGGTAATAAATCAGATGCCTTTAGGCCCATTAATTTTTTAGTTTGTTTCTGATAACTTTAGGAATCTATGCAGTTTTGGTAACCAAATCAGAATCAGAAACAAATAAGAAAACATAAAAGACCAATGCACGTTGGAGATAGGGCCAGAAGCGTGGGCTTTCTATCATAATCAGAAAAGCGACTAATATTCACACTGCTACTGGAAATCATCTCAATACAAATTTTACCTGGATTGTGTTTCAAATTACTAGGATTGGGCTCAATTTAAACGCCTCTGGGTTGCCAACTAGTATGCCTACTAGGATATCTGTTTTGGATCTCATTTTGAAAACACAAACTTTCTCCCTATTGACGCTTCAGAAACCAAAAAACAAAAATTTATGGGTCAATTTCATATATACTCTCCTTATGTGAAAATATCAAAATTACCACCCTTAGTTGTCAAATAACATACATGCCATTCACTTTCAAAAAAATATCATATATACCATTATTAGCCAAAAGTTTTGAAAATGCAACTAAATGGCAAAAATATCCCTAGGGTTTGTGTGGGGAGTTTTGAGGTTAATATGAACGTTTTTGTCATTTGTTGGCATTTCTGAAATTTTTGGTTAATAATGATGCTATACATGAAACTTGACAACTAAGGATGATAATTTTGGTGTTTTGCATGTAAGGAGAGTATATATGAACTTAACCCAAAGTTGACTCATTCTACAAAATTCAGCAAGAAATCTGGGGATTTCTGTTAGGTCAGATGTATGTTTGCAACATAAAGTTGCCTAATTGGCATAGTAAACAACATGAAGAAAAAATGGAGATCATAAGTATACGAATACTAAGTGTGTTAGAATCTGATGCCACAGCAGGGGAATGGTTGAATCTGTCCAACTCTTGGTGAAGTTGGTTATTGCAAGAAAATTGGGCCAAAAAATCTAGATGGTAATCCCAGAATCACAGACTTCCTGGATTATGGTGGTGATAATTTTATTTTTCTCTTTCTTGGGGGCGGTGGGTGGGTGGGAAGTGGATAGAATAATTTTGATTTCATTTCTTTGTTAACTTTTCATTTCTGTTTCTTTGTTAACACTTCACGTCCAGTCATATTGGTAGTCTCATAAATCAGTTTGAGAAGGCCTGACTAGAATGAAAAATATAAAAGAACAACTTGCCATAATAAAGAGTATACACCTGAGTTACTTTTTCTTTCACGGTGCCCCAACCTCCAATTTGGCAACTTTCAAAAAAACCTCCAATGTGACAAAGTCCCAAGAGTATATTAGAACATTATCACATTATATGGAAAAATACTGTGAAGAAAGGTATCTAATAAAGAGTTTTGATAAGCTTTTAACATGGACTGAATCTCCACTTACCTTCCCGGGATGGAGAAGGCTATCCTTCCCGAGGGGATATCCCCTCCTCTCCTACCCCCAGCCCAAAAACCGAAGGAAAAAAGGAAACTCCAGCAAACCAGGACAGGACAAAGGCCAGAGCACATAAGTAGAAACTAGAAAGGAAACCCATCCTGCCCCACCCCACAACAGTAGATTATAGAAGGATGGTAGCAGACAGAGCCCTGCCCCAACAAAATCTGTGTCCTAGCATAAGCCAATGTTAATGTTACTACCAAGCCAATGTCCTGGGAATCAAATATGGCACCTGCATGTGTCTTTTGTCAAGTTCCATGATGTTGTTTTCTGCTGCAACATGGCAGGCCAAGAGCTTCCCAGCACAATTATTCTGGTGCTATTGAATATTATCGTATATGAGAAGCACGGTGTTAAAACTCAACCAGTTCAGACTGGAACCAGCCAGTTCAGATTGGAACCGATAAGGACCAGTCTGGTTTAGTGGGTTTAGAGATTAAACCGGCCATTTCAATGATAAAAATAATAAAGAACAGCTAAAATTTCCTTTGAACCAGCCTGAGCCAGGCTTGAATCCCTGAAACCAGCTCTTAACCTGTTTTTAGTAACTATAAATAAGTCTGGAATCATTTTTTTCTCTTTTGCTATTTTGAGATTTTTAAATACTTATTAATACTTTTATCAAATGCCTGTGCATGCCAGGCCCGAAATTGGTTGGCCAGAACCAGCCTGAAGTAGCCAGTTCTCATCCTGAGCTGGAACCAGAACCAGAAATGCCATCACCGATTCAATCCCGAAACCAGTTTTAATGTTTCGATTTAGCATTGATAATAAATGGAAGAAATGGGAGGATAATTTTTGTTCATTCAGGGATATAAAATGGCTCAAAGTTTACTTTGTAAGGTGCTTTTACGGTATCAATTCTTGTTCATTGAAGGATATAAAATGACTTAACATTTACATCATAGAATGCTTTTGTGCGATCAAAGAGGGACAATTGTTGCCAGTGGAAGACTTGAACGGTTACCCAAAGCATAAGATTGGGGGAGAATTATGGGAAGGTACTTGTACTTGAAGCATAGATTACCAGTGAACTCTGGCCCAGTTGAATTAGGTAGGGGTTTAGCGGGGAACCACCCAAGTTCAAACCTGGGGTGACTGGAGTTTGCATTTACCTAAACAGGATCTGCCACTACAGCAAAACCCCTCCCAAACAGAAAAAAATTGAAGCATAAATTCTCAAATTTAAAGGTTTTCCGTTCTGAAGGAGGAGAATAGATCCAGATTTTCATATCACATCCAAAAGACGGAAAAGCGGTTGCCTCCTTTTTGTTCCTCTTGTTCTATAACAAATCATAATCTTGACAGCCAGACTTGGCAAAAAAATGCAGATTGCCTATGTTTCAAAAGTAATAACAGAAAATAAAAAGGAAGTTTCTTGACCAGGCCAAAAATCACACAGCCATAGGTAAGTGTGTTGAACCCATTTATTTTCTCTCGAATCAATCGGGAAAAAAGTAAAATCTTGATTAATTCCGTGACTGTTGCAAAACGACACAAAGTCCGTGCCATCACGATACCGGGCCAAATACAAGTCCCGGGAAAATTCTGTTGGATATACCAAACAACAAAAATACCCACGCCAGGTCAAATACAAGTCCCAGGAAATTTCCGTCGGGTATTTGGGAATAACAAAAATATCCACGCAACAAGCGGACCTTGCAAGGAACAAATTCTTTGCAACTCACAAGGTGTGCAAGACCAGTCAGGAATAAATCCTAAAAGACTGTAGTCTCTCTATGCAACAAGCGACCCAAGGAGCGGACTAAAGCAAGGCACAGAAGCACAAGGAGGAGTCGTTTTCTCCCCTACATATGGTGAGGACACAAAAAACCCAGCCAAAAAATCCCAAAATGGGGATTTTATAGGGGGCGCCCCCCTCTCCTTCTCTGGCCTTAGTAGGACCGGATAGGTCCTGAGCCCAAAGGGACCTATTCGGTCTAGGTAGGCCCCCGAAGGGACCTACCCTGTCTGGGTAGGCCACCGGAGGACTTGTCCAGTCTCGGGGCCCTCTCCTCAGCCTATCTGATCCCAAATCAATGCTTTTGGAGACCTATCTAGTCCCGGTTACCCTTCTGTGGGAACCTATCCGGTCCTGGTAGGTCCTAAATAACCTCCCCCCCCCCCCCCCCCCCCCCCCCCCCCCCCCCCCGACTTCTATAAGTAGCCTTGTGTGCCCCCACACTCGAGAGATTGAATTTCGGAGCTTGGACTCTTGCGAAGACTTAGAGATTTCTCCACTTGTGCATTTGTTTCTAAGCTCGGAGCAAGGGTATGTTGTACATATACCCCCGCTTTTGTCTATGTGCCCTAAGGTTTTTTTGTATGTAATTTTTTTCCGTAAATGTCACAGGAAAAATTATGTAATTTCTTGAATTAATCAAAAATTATGCAAAGACCCTCGAGTTTTACGAGAAAATCCTTGCAATATTTTGCGATTACAAAAATATCTTATAATCCCTAGAAGTTGTAGATATGCCCTATATATTTGTAGAAAAGTCCTGTAAATGTACAATTTGTTGAAAAGTCATGTATTTTACAATTGAGTCTCGTAAAATTCTGTAACTGAAAAAATACCCTTTTCTATGTATATGCTTAGGGGTTACAAAAATATCATGTATCTTTTCGAAATTGAAATTGTGTAAAGGTCCATTCAGGGATTCAAGTCATTCTAAAATGCATCCTTGTACCGTACAAGGGTCAAAGGACTATATGTTGACCCGTGCCGCCCTCGTTGTGGTGTGTGTATACCTAGCCTCCCTCCTAGGGATGCCAGGTGTTACAAGTACGACTGTACCCCCAATATGATAACCGATATCATAAAGGTGTTTGGTTCTCTCCGACAGTTAATCAAAGATGTTCGGACTTTAAGTCGATATAAATAAACACCGACCGTGGTCGGTGAAAAATTGTCTAGCACCCGAACGCAAAATCGACTGATAACCCAATCCACAGAATGAATAGTGCACACGCTACTTAAACAACTAACAAATGTGCATTTATGTTCAACGCATGAGTATGAAGATTTTAGTAATATTTTCTTCATCAATTCTTTAAATTTAAAATTCTGTGTTCAAACAGACCGGCATGTCCAGTGGGACAAATCCTACTTTTCATCTCTCTGCTAGAGAGCTTCTGCACCTTTACTAAGGTTATGATGCCCTTTTCCTTTTTACAGGAGGGAAGAGGAAGGGAGAACACTCCACCGCTCGACAGCGACGACGACGACGACAACAACAACAATATCAACAACAACGGCATGGCAACGGTCACCTACGGACCCCAGATCATCGCAAACCACGCCAGGGTCGGCTACCTGGCCCTCCCATCATATTCAGCGACTTCCCACCTATTGTCAGTTTGACCTGCTTCATGGGTGTCATCCCGATGACCGAGGACAAGTCGGTCACTCGTGCTGATCACACCTATACTGGCCACTTCTGCATCAACACCGGCCAAGGGCACTAAGTCTTTGGTTTCAACTATTGACCGGGTTTTCTCGGTCAACCAGGTCAGCATTGGCGTCGTTCTTGCACAACAGGGGCAGCGCCGCAGCCGCAAAGGAAGGAATCTTGTAGTGGCCATATTCCACTCCGGCAAGACTGTCATTGTAGTAGACCTCCGCATTAGGCTCGACGGAGGCGAGCCGACTATGCCCTGGGATAAGCATCTCCCAACCGTTTCCACCTCCAACCGCTTCGAGTTTCTCGGACGAGTTTGGGAAGACAAGGCGATACTAAAGAACGTCGGTGCTCCGGTATCAAACCGGGGGCACATGTGTCGACCCAAAGCTTCCAAGCCCAGCTAGGGGAGCAACCCAGTGGAGGAGCGACACCTCTGCTTAAAATAAATTTGGGTCACTAAAGAAGAGTCTCGTGCTCTTCGGAGAGCTAGGGTAGGCAAGCCCATCCGGATGTCGGATCCACAACAAATAGAAGCTCCGACAGTCCGGAAAGAACAAACTCCACACCCGCAGGGGCAAAAGTGTAAGGGAGTTTACAAAAAGCCCCAACACGTAATCCGCCACTCAGAATCAATCAGGGTGGAGAATCATAGTTTAGCAAGGGAGTCCTCTAACGCGAATCTCACCCTTTGACAGGTTGGGGGCGCCAATCCGATTGACGACACAACCCCCGAAGAAGAAGAGGATAGTTGATGTGGGTGAGGATACCATTAAGGTGTTCACATGCTACACCTCGGCTGCTGGAAAGCAACCTGAAGGAGAATTAGACGACTTGAACGAGCCACTGTCGTCATTGAGAAGGGCTCGTACGATCGCTCAAGCCGTAGCGCAATTAAATCGCGGTACTATTGCCTCATTGACTCAACAGAAGCAGGCACATGCCGAAAGGGCTCCGGAAGAAATCTGTAGCGCCTACGAAAATGAAGAGCCAAGACAAAGGGACGAGTTGGAAGAAGACGTCTAAGATATCATGCTGGCTGAATTATAGCGTGAGAATCAAGAGCTGAAAGCTCTCTTGTAGGAAGCCCCTCGGAGGGGGAAGCATCGCCGCAGCCTCCAGTGGCTCCACAAGCGGTGGAGCGTCCTTCCCGGGGTACCCCAGTTGTTTCCAATACTTCAACAATGGCGGCAAAGGCCCCAGCAATGGTGGAATTTGATACCCCACCTGTTGAGACCAACATGCGGTCGTCGAATATGTCTGTGACTGAAAGCTTGATAGCCTAGAGGCAATTGGTTGAGCGGATCGTAGAAGCTAAATTTGCTCAACATAGAGAAGGTTCCGCCACTATAGATTTGTATAGTGTGCACATCCTCTTCACCACCGGTTCAAGAAGCTACTGTTGGATTGCCCAAAGACTCCCAAGCTGCAGAAGTTTAATGGGCAGACTTTACCACAAGAACACTTGGCCTACTATGTAATGACTATGGGGGAGTTGGCATTGGACGAGTCATATCTCCTCTGGTACTTCGCCACATCTCTCATGGGTACTGTTTTACAATGGTACTCGATGCTGAGGCCTAATTCTGTGGTGGATTGGGTCGACATGTTGAGGAAACTTCTTGACTGGTTCCAGACAACTGAGCGCAAGCATTTTTTGGCCGACTTATGCTCCCTGAGGTCGAAAAAAGGGGAGGGATTTCAACGTGCGTTGTGATAATCCCCCTGCTCAGGAGGATGCTATTACTATATGCCGGAAAGGTTTGGCCGTGGAAATCAGTGAGAAGCTCCTTGGCACAAATATTAAAGGATTCGACCAATTGAATTCGATTGTCACCGAGATAGAGATGTTCTTCGCCGACAACCCCAGCTTCGCCCCTGCTAATGGTAGGTCGTCAAAAGACCACAATGCTAACGGGAAAGAGGTGAATGCTGTTGATTTCTCCTCAGCAAATGCAAATAGGCGTTGGAGAAGGAGGTACCTCCAATGGATTTTGGTGGAGGTAAGTCACTTTGACTCTTGGTCTTCTTGTCCCTTCATCTTCTTTTTTTTCTCTTCTTCTTCTCTTCTTTTTTTTTGGTTTATTTTTGTGCGCAAAGAAACAAAAGGAGGGGCCCACCCCCGGTCTGTGGCAGCAGGAGAAGGGAGAGGGGGGGTACCCCGGTGGACTGGACTAGGGTCCTCTCCCTCATTTGTCTTCAAGGGAACAACAACAACAGGAGAGAGAGGAAGAGGTTACTCCCAGTGGCCCTGACCGGGGGTCCTCCCCCTCCTCCTTTGTTTAAAAAGTAGTAGCGGCAGCATGAGGGGGGGTCCTCCGGTGGACACCACCGGGGGTCCTCTCCCTCCTTTGTCTTTAAGAGAAAGAGTAGCATCAACAACATAAGAGGAGGTTCCCCCGGTGGACACCATCGGGGGTCATCTCCCGGGTCCTCTTCCTCTGTTTTGAAGAAACATCAATAGCAACATGACAAAAAGTAGCAACAACTGTAGGGGTGAGGGGGAGAGGGTACCCCCGGTGGGTTTGTCCGGGGGTCCTCCCCCCTCCTCCTCTGTTTAAAAAGCAGCAGCGGTAGCATGAACAAAGGAGCAGGAGCAGAAGTGAGGGGGTACCCTTGGTGGACACCACTGGGGGTCCTCCCCGTCCACCTGGTCTGTCCGCACCAAGGAGGAAAGGAGAAAGGTGGTCCCATCATGTGCCCAGTCCAAAGGCACTAATTCAGGGATTTTTTTTATGTATATTTTTTCTGGCTTTATTCCAATCAAAAACTACTTTGTGACTTATCTGGGGTTCAACAGTTGCAATCTGCTCGCAAGTGCTCCCACCGCGAATAGGTCTGTAAGGAGCTAGGGGCGAAGTCTCGCTGGGAAGGAGTTGTAGAAATCTTCATAGCAGGCCTTTTCAGAGACTTGATATTCCCGCTATACGGGGTCCGGTCGGTTGGAATTGATCTATTCTCCCGCTTTCACATGACTGAAATTCTTTTGATGATGTCAGCGGCCCAAAAAAAATGAGCCTGGACAATATGCGGACTAAGAAATAAAGGAGGTAGCTCCTCCTTCTGTAGACGCTGCTCTTCTACCTCCCTTAAAACATGCGCTGACTGTCTGAAAATGTTGCTATTTTTGAGCCACCACTTGGCATAAAAGACATCGAAGCGGTTGTGGCGGGTCTGTGCAAGAATGAGACAAATCTTTTTCCTTTCTACAAAAGAAATCTCACCATGCAACTGAAAGTAAGTATACATCTTTGCACTTATATTGCTTGGAAGTCATGGGGAATTCAAAATTGGGAGGAATTCCCTGATCATACCCGAAATTCCGAGTGAATCAGTGCGGGTAATAAGGCTCGAGGAAGGTCGTGCTAACTCAGTAGAACACCAACACATTGGGGCAAGTACAATGCACCCATTCAATATAAGCATATGGTGAAATCTCCTCATGAGTTGACATCTTACTAACAAAATAATCATGTTTGACAACAAGAAATGGCTGGAAAAGATGAGAGCAATGATCGAAATCTAGCCCCGCCCTACCTCTCGTGGAAACAAAAGACAAAGCCCTCCGCGCACCGTTAAGCTGAGTGATCAAATATATCGGGTAAATGACCTCCGCTCGGGGAAGACCCTGCTCACCGTTGAGAATGACAAAAGTGGCCAGCCGATAAGTAAGATAAGCTGCCAAGTAGGTGATGGGCGGGAGATCGCGAGAGTTCCATCTCTTCTCAGCCACATATGCGTGGTGAGGATGCTGTAAGAATTTTATCTTTATTTCATTATATTGATCTAGAGGCTTTAATGGCTCTGCAAACTTTTGTATAAGCAAAATGGCCCATTGTAAAAGTATTGAACCCAAGCGTCCAGAGTCACTCTGATAGTATGGGAAGTCCCCTTCTTGCCCACTCGGGCTAGATCTCTCCAGGTCTTCATTAGAAACTTGTAGCAATAGAGAATGTGATATCTTCCATCCCCAAAAGAATGGCTGCGATGGAGGTTGTCCAAGGACATTTCATCATATGCTCAGCCGCAGACGGGTAAACCAGAAATCATGTGGAAAACCCACCAGTCCAAGGTTGTTTCTCCTTCCGCGGTCACAAAAGTGTTCCAACGGTGGTTGAATCTTTCAAGTAAACCCTACAAATGACCAATGTGGCAGGGATATTGATTTAAGGCTGCTATCATAGCGTGGCGGATCCCCGCTTTGTCAAGTATTCTGCTGTAAAAATGAAGTATGCCCATTAGCCATTTGGTGGCCCCTTGGTGATAACTGTGCGAAGGGATAATGTAACGACCCGAGAATCCGATTATCGGGAAGGCCCGATAACCCGAGACTCGCATCGCCACCCACGAGCCCGAAGACTCGGAAGGGTTAAAGGAATGGTGTGGAGACTACACAAGTATCACAAATAATTGTAGAATTAAACAGTTATAATATTAAGTAGGAAATAATTTAACAGTTTACATAATACATGGTCCACAAGATATAAATAACAACAACAGTAGTAGTCCACAACTAGTACGGAGACGAGAAAGAAAAGTACAGCTACACGGGGCATACCCCGGCTCTGACCTCTGGGCACCCGCACCACGCTACACCCCAGACGCGCTCCCCTGGGGCGGCGCCTCACCTGAAACACGGTGAAAACACGCAGGGAATGAGTCTCGGAACAAGACTCAGTAGGGATCACTCGAATCCCACCTCGTAAAACGGGAAACCACTACGCTAGCGGTAGGAGAGTACCTCGGAAAGGAAAGTCCTGCACTCTACAAAATAAAGGTCCTACGGCACGCAAATCGGCACATCTACCACGGTGAGACAACCGAAGCTCAACGGTCGACCCGGCAAGGAAAACCCGAAGGTCGAAGTCACAAAACTGACAGTCTGACACTCCGTACTCGACAGGAGTACCTCCCACTAGAAGCACAGTCGGTAGCGTCCCCTGACGACTTACACCGCACCGCAGGTGAACTGTCTGACGTGGTAGCGCCTACCCAAGGCACGAACACCGCACAAGTAACCACAAACAAGTGACTAGCTGGGGTCACGCCCGTCGACATGGGTCCAACCGCCCCCAACCACGTGTGCACACACAGACCGCGCGTCCCTAGTCTGGCCCTCTGACCGGTTTTCCCCTCAGCCGGACTCTGGCTGCAAGACGTGGGGCCCGACGGCAACCGGTCCACAAATCGTCTCTAAGGGTAGCCCGTACACCACTCCCTGGTGCGACCAGCATCGCGTACTGGTAGGCTACGACTAGTGGAGGGTCACTGAAGGAGTAGACTCTCAAGTCAACGGAAAACAACGTCCGCATCCGACGACGCACGGGGACCACCCCACGTACCGGCCCCGTCGCACGGTGACCACAGTCGGATCAAAAACGGGGTTGCAACCCTCTCGGGGCAACAAGGAGCCTGACGGTCTACCCCTGGACCGTCACAGGCACGTGACGGTCTAGGCGGGACCATCACAGGAAGCCTGACGGTCCTAGGCTGGATCGTCACAGATACCTGACGGTCCGACGCCGACCGTCACGCTCCCAGCGCAAAGCAAAGTGTAACGCGCCTGCCCTGGCGCGTTACAGACTGTGACGCCCCCACGCAGGCGCGTCACGGGGTGTGACGGTCCACACCAGGAGCGTCACACCGCCTGGGGTTTCAAACGCTCAAAAGCGCCCTGACGCACCCACCCTGGGCCGTCATAAGGATGTGACGTGCCAGGCCTGGTGCGTCACATACTTTGACCCCCAACGGTCAAAAACAACGGCCACATGCCAACGGTCGGATGCCTCTGACGGCCTGACCCAGGCGCGTCACACGCCTGTGGCGGTCTATCGCGGGACCCTGACCCCAGTTGGCTAAACAAAGGGCATGTGACGCACCCACCCAGGCGCGTCACACTGTGTGACGGTCCCTGGAAGGACCGTTACACTTGCTCGACGGCGAAACGGCGGGAAACGCCCAAAAACTCCAACCACGTCCCCATGCCTCCACCGGAGAGGGGGAAATCAACGGGGAAGACCCCTGGGGACCCCTAGCATGATTCTAGGCCATCAAAACGCAAAATCATGCATCAAATCCATAGATCGGGCGAGCTCTCCCCAAATCATGGAAAATCCCAAACCCGCTCAATCACGCCCCTCTCGGCCTCCCCTCGGCCTATAAATCACGGAAATGAACGGCGGGGAGCTAGGGAACGTCACCCTACCTCAATGGAGCGAATGCTCTGCCGAATCGACCACGAACGCAAGAAATCGCTTTAGAAAACCTCGCCTCTTCACGCTTCCCACGCTCGCCGCACGCCCACGAGATCGCCTCGCCATCACCCACTTCGTCGTGCCGTCGCCCCGCCGCCGTCTGCAGCCGGAAGGGAGCTCGCCGCAGTCGAATGGGAGAGAGAGAGAGGGAGAGCTCACGGTGGGAGGAAACGGAGGAGGAAGAAGAAAGAGAAGGTGGGGGAGAGAGAAAATAGGGGGGGTATTTATAGAAAATCTGGAAAATCCGGAAAATATCGAAAAATGGAAAATTACGTTTCCGGAATCCTCGGAACGCACCGATCGCAACGGTACCACTCGTGCCCAGGTGAACGACCCGGTTCACCCGCAGCGAGGTTACGAAGGAATTGCCGGAACACACACCGGAAATCAGAAAACACGCGCGGAAAAGCCGCGGAACGCTTTCGGGCCTCCGAAACAACTCCGGATCACGCCGATCCGAATATGAAAGATGTCCGAAATGAAATTTCGGATACAACGGAGTCGGACACTCCGAAAAACCAGATCCGGGACCCAAGAAGAAGGATCCAAAGGGTCCGGGATATTACAACCCTCCCCCCTTAAGGAATTTCGTCCTCGAAATTGAGAACAACCTAAGGGGAAAGAAAAGGAAGGCTCACTCAAACAGGTACGGGAACTGCTGACGCATCTCGTCCTCACGCTCCCAAGAAGCCTCACCACCAGAGTGCCGCTGCCACACCACCTTGACCAAGGGGATGACCTTGTTCCGCAGGCGCTGCTCTCGCTTATCCTCCACGCGGATCAGAAACTCTGGGATAGAAAGATCTGGAGTCATCTCGGGCCAAATAGAAACCTCGAGCACATGAGAGTCATCGGGCATATACTTCCGCAACATTGAGACGTGGAACATGTCATGCACCGACGCCAACTCAGGGGGTAACTGCAACCGATAAGCAACCTCACCGATGTGCTCTAAAATCACAAAAGGACCAATATAGCGGGGACTCAGCTTCCCACGCCGTCCAAAACGCATCACCCCCTTCATCGGAGAAACTCTCAAGAACACACGATTGCTCACGGCGAACTCGAGGGGCTGCCTCCTCCGGTCGGCATAACTCTTCTGCCGACTCTGGGCCGCCAACATGTTCTGACGAACCAGGTGCACCACATCCACACATTGCTGTACCAACTCTGGTCCCGTCAAAACACGCTCACCAACCTCAAACCAATCAAGTGGAGTCCGACAAGGATGCCATACAAAGCCTCATAAGGAGCCATACCAATGCTCGAATGATAGCTGTTGTTATAGGCAAACTCCACCAACGGCAGGTGATGAATCCAACTCCCCTGCCACTCCAGGCAGCAGGATCTCAGCATGTCCTCCAAAGTCTGAATGGTCCTCTCAGACTGACCATCTGACTGAGGATGATACGCCGAGCTAAAAGCCAACTCCGTGCCAAGGGTTCGCTGGAAACTCCTCCAGAATCCAGAAGTGAAGCGCGGATCCCGATCCGACACGATCGAAATGGGAACCCCATTGTTTTATCAAGACGAAAGCGCGTCGCTCTCACGGTATTATGAGATTATGATGGACGGCATTTTCTGTTATGAACGGATACTCCCTTTTTTTTATTACCCCGAGCGATCTTATGCATTTAGGGTTTAGAAGTTTCCTGTGATCACGGGATGGATTCTCTCTGAGGAGGCGAGGGTATACATGTAGAGCTTACATGAAAGACCGATATCCGTCCTGTGGGGTGCGCATTGTATCGGGCGACATGGGTTCGAGCACTGGACCTTTCCCCACTGACCGTGGTCAGTGTTGATTTACATCGGCGTAATGTCCGAACACCTTTGTTTAATTGACAATAAGAAGGCTTAAAGATCTACCCCATGGGTTCAAAGAAAAAGGGAGGACGTATGTTGCTTAAAATGTCGTGTCAAGCTCTTTAACTCCCAGCGGGTGACTGCAAAGTGGAGAAGGCGGAAGCCAGTAGGAGACCTGGTTGAACAGGCTAAAGTTGACCGTTAGAGCTTAGCTGCTAACCCAGGCTCTAGGGGTACTTTGGTAATTGAATGGTGTTTCACGTCATGAAGGGCATAGAGGTCAGGGAGCCGGAAGAATGTCCAAGGTTGCATAAACATCCATACATGATTAAATGCCCCACAGGGGGATATACACAATTTTTCATTGAAGAGGGTTTATTTGTAACTTGTTAAGCTGGCACGCACCGAGGGCCGCATTATAAGGAAACTTTGTAACATTACAAAAGAGCGTCGACGAATTGTCAACTGTACAAGAAGCCGTCACACTCAAACGGGCATGCTTAGATCCCGATGTCTTTAAGAGGGGCATTTTAGTCATTATATCATTTTAATGACTAATAAAATGTCCATCCATTTTCTTTTGAGACATACGGAGAACGAGACCCGGAGGATCGACGTTAGAAAGCCCATATGGGGGCATAAATACAACTCACACATAAGATATGTTTTTCCGTTGAGTCCACATAGGGGCATAAACGGAAAAAGTGAACCAAACTTACAACCGCCCGCATAGGGGCGTATACATAAGCCTCGGGGAAGTGACATACCCCAAGTGGGCAAAAACAACGAACAATTTCTCCTTGCCGAACTCTAAGTGTAATGCCCCGGATTTTTCGGATCCCCGTTCGTGGGTCTCGGATCTGGTTTCTCGGAGTGTCCAGCTCCGTTGTGTCCGAAATTTCGTTTCGGACATCTTTCGTGTTCGGATCGGCGCGATCCGGAGTCGTTTCGGAGGCCCGGAGGCGTTCCGCGGCATTTTCCGCGTGTGTTTTCCGATTCCCGGCGTGGGTTTCGGCTTTCCCTTCGGAACCTCGTTGCGGGTGAACCGGGCCGTTCACCAGGGTGCGAGTGGTACCGTTGCGATCGGTGCGCTCCGAGGATCGCGATGGTGTAATTTTCTAATTTTCTGTATTTTTCCGATTTTCCGGATTTTCCTATAAATAGCTTTTTCTCTCTCTCCCCCTCTCATTTCTCATTTCTCTCCCTCTCTCTTCTCACGCTCTCTCCTCTCTCCCTCTCTCTCCGGCGGCCGACGGGGCGGAGCATGGGCGAGGCGGGGACGGCGCGGGCGAGGCACGGGCGAGGATGGATGAGGATCGAGGCGGTGGAGGCGCGTGGAAGCTCGGCCGTGAGTTCGTGGAACGGCGAGGCTTCAACGGCGTTTTCTTCGTGGATCGGCGTCCACGGTGCGCGTAATCTTCGGTGGAGGTAGGGTGATGGACCCTCAGCCCGTGTACTTCCTTTCCCGCGAGTTTCGTAGGCCGTGGTGAGCCGAGCGGGCTAAACGGGGCGTTTTGGGCAAAATGCATGTTTTTGGGGTGTGAGCCGGATCTCCCGTTTTATGGTGTTTTTGGGCGATCCAGGGGTTTAGATGCATGCCTAGGGGCTTGGGGAGGTTTCCCCTTTTGTTTCCCCTTCACCTGGGGGTGAACGGGGCGTGGCATGGCTTTTCCCGCGGTTTCTACCGTTTTCGGGCGCGGACTGAGAACGCGCTATACTCCAGTAGCGCGTTCTTGATAGTCGCGCTGCCCCGACCGAGCGCGTTCATCGGAGAAGATGAACAGTTTGGCGGTTCCTGTCGCGCTATAGGGTTATGGCGCGTTCTGGATTGTCGCGCTAGGGGTCCCTAGCGCGACCTGCCTTGTCGCGCTGGGAGGCCCTAGCGCGATGGTCCCTGTCGCGCTAGGGGATCCTAGCGCGATCTGCCATGTTGCGCTAGGGTTCCCTAGCGCGTTCTGGCTTGTCGCGCTAGGTGATCCTAGCGCGATCTCCGTGTTGTCTCGTGCTCCCCTTGGGCCGTGTGTGTCTCGGACACCCCGTGGACTTCCGTGACCGTGTCTTTGGGTGTCCAGAGGGTTGGGTTACCTCGATTAACGTGTCCATCGGTTTAAGGGTCCGTGAGACCTTCTGGTGTTCCGATTGTGTTGTGTTGGTCCCCGGTCGACCCGGTTGTGACCCAGTGGTCGACCTTTGGCCTTGTGAGTGTCCCGGGTACCCCGTGGGTTCTGTGTCCGCGTTTCTGGGGTGTCGGGAGGGACCGTGTTTTCTCGATTAGCGTGCCTGTAGGTGTGGTGGGTCCGGGTGACCTCACGTGTTCCTGGCTTTCGGGTTACGCTAGATCGAGTCACCGTGTGTCGGTGTGTGTGCGGTGGGGTCTCCCCCGCATATCGTGGGTTCCTTTGGAAGGCGATTCCCGTGTGGGCCATGTGTTTGGCCTTGGACTGTGAGTCCAGTTGTCCGGCCTGGGGCTGGAGGTTTCCCGCTTGCTTCAAGATGGGAAATCGTCGTGGCGGCTTGTGTGCTGCCTTGGGAATCGTGCTTCTGTGTTTTCCGTGTGGCCCGTGTGAGTGGCCTTTGTCCCTTGCGTTCCCTTCCCAAGGGAATGGTCTTGGCAACTCGTGTGTTGTCTCGTTATTCTGATATCGTGGTTTTGGACCTAGAGATTGGGCTAGATCGACGGCCTTGTGCTGTTGCGTGCAACGGTCTTGACCCCGAGTCTTGTGACTCAAGGACCGTTGGCTGTAGTGTGTCTAGAGGACTGTCCAGAGTCCAGTGGCTTAGCGCCACTTGAGTTTTCTCGACTCTAGCGCACGGTGCGTGCGTGGCCGTGGACTGTGAGTCCCGTTTCTTCTCCGACTGTGGTCACCGTGAGACGGGGCCGGTACGTGGGGTGGTCCCCGTACGTCGTCGGATTCGGACGTTGTTTTCCGTTGAGTTGAGAGTCTACTCCTTCAGTGACCCTCCACTAGTCGTAGCCTACCAGTACGCGTGTGCTGGTCGCACCAGGGAGTGGTGTACGGGCTTACCCTGAGGACGGTTTAGACTGGTCACCGTCGGGCTCCTCGTCTTAGCCAGAGTCCGGCTGCGGGGGAAAACCAGTCAGAGGGCCAGACCTAGGACGCGTGGTCTGTGTGCACACACGTGGTTGGGGGCGGTTGGACCCACGTCGACGGGCGTGACCCCAGCTAGTCATTTGTTTGTGGTTACTTGTACAGTGTTCGCGCCTCGGGTAGGACCTACCACGTCAGGCGGTTCACCTGCGGTGCGGTGTAAGACGTCAGGGAACGCTACCGGCTGTGCTTCTAGTGGGCGGTACTCCTGTCGAGTACGGAGTGACAGACTACCAGTTTTCGTGGCTTTTGACCTTCGGGTTTTCGGTCGTGTCGACCGTTGAGTCCTTCGGCTGTTTTGCCGTGGCGCGTGTGTTGGTCTTCGCGTCGTGAGTCTAGCGCTAGTGGCTTTACCGAGGTTCCGTCTTGTGGTGCGGTACCCGCGATCGGATGGTCGGGGTTGCACCTTGGACAGCGTGTCCAGGTCGGCTGTGTCCGGGGGACAGGCCTCTACGGCGTGGTTGCCGTGTGTTTTTACTTCGGTAGGTGGTACTAGCGTGGTTCGGTAGCTTCGACTGCGTGATCGAGGTCTGCCTTCCTGGACAGTAGGAGTAGCTGTAGTGCCGAGTTTTGACCGGCCACCGGTTTGCTGTTCCTGCTGTAGTCGTAGCTCTCCTTTCCGCTACCGCCGTTGTTTCCGGTTGGGGTTCCGCGGGATCCCTGCTGAGTCTCTGTTTTGGAGACTCATTCCCTGCTTTTCAGGTGTGCGGTTCTTCCTCGAGGTTCGAGGGTGCAGAGCGGAGGTTCTCAGTTGCCAGCTTGCCGGGCCGAGTGTTCACTTGGCATGTGGTACGTTTTACTGCTTTAGACTGTACTTTCTGTTGGACTGGACTCTGTTGTAGCTGTAGTTGTTCTTTCTTTCAGCTTGTTGTTGTTGGTTGTCCTGCTTTATTTCCTATTTCTTTGTGCCTCCACACTCCTTTTAGCCCTTCCGAGCCCTCCCGGCTCGTGGGCGGCGGTGCGAGTCTCGGGTTATCGGGCCTTCCCGGTAATCGGATTCTCGGGTCGTTACAGCTGGTATCAGAGCGGTGGTTGTGGACGTACATAGGAATTCGAAATGTTGCAGTGATCAGAGTCCATAAGGTCCAGTACAGTCGGCAGCTGGCTTAGGGTTTTGTGCTTGTTTTCCGCCTTGTTTCTCGCTTGAGAGCTTGAGTGCGCTGTGCGGCGCTGTGAAGGTGGTTGCTGTCTGCGGCTTTCGTGCCAGCGTGGGGTCTAAGGATCGAGGTTGAGAGCCTTCTCCCTCATCGGTGGTGGCCCTGGTTGTGCTGCGTTGGGCAGAGGTTGCTGGCAGGCGTGAGTTCGCGGTGCTGCGTTCGAGGAACTGCAGCGTGGTCAGGTGGCTGGAGCGGACTGTTCGTGGTTAAGTGGCCATGAGCGTGCTTCGAGGGAGCTGCTGTCGGTTTTGGCCACTCCAGCTTGAGGTTTGTCCAGCTCCTGAGGCGTTCTGATCGAGAAGTGTGCTCGGTGAGCTGAGGATCTTCTCGGTGGGCTGCTGTTTCGTCGAGCCTGATGTTCTTGTCGCGCTCTGTGGCGTCAGAAATGACGTGTCGGTCCTGATCGTTCTGCTGATTTCGAGGCAGGATTTGGCAGAGATGTCCCGTTAAGTCTTTGCTCCTGCGCTTATGTCAGTGGATGGGTTGTGTTCGCTCTGGAGTTGGCTTGAGATGTGAAGGCTCCATGGCGAGTTCGGGACTCGAGGATGAGCGTCGGCGGTTGTCGTTATGGCTCGTGTTGCGGCTCTTGGCATGCCGTGTTGCAGTTCGAGGAATTGCAGCGGTGGTGCATCGAGAGATGCTGTGATGGTGGTCCGACGTGACACTCGTCGAGTGTGTCGGAGGCGCTGACCTGATGGAAGTGATGGTTTTCCTTGGTGCTGGATGGTGTTGTTTCCAGTGTGCGCGAGGTTCGAGATCAGGTCGAGCGTGGAGTTCTTCCGTTGGTCGGAAGTGCGCTGGTTTCTCCTTTGGTTGGAGAGATTGTGTTGGGCTAAGGTTCGTCGTCTTGCATTGCGTGTTCGGATTGGTTGGCCTTGTGTGCCATGAAGTCCGTGCGAGACGTGCTCCTTGTCTTGGCAGGGTGGTTGCCTGTGAGAAGTCGTGCCCATTCCCTTGTCGTGTGAGGGTGCTGGCGCTGTTCCGGAAGGACGAGTGCTGGTTGGGCGGTGTTTGCTTTCTCGGCTGTGCGCGCGGATCTGAGTGCGCAGCGGAAGCGTGGTGGGCTTGTGACCCACTAGTTCAGGATCGTAGCGTTGGTTGCTACGGGCGGATTCCTGAGTTGCGTTGAGCATCGGAGGATTGGTTCCTCGGTGTGAAACGTGTTGTTGCCGTGCCGTTGCTCGAGGTATTGTGGTTGTTGGCACTGGCAGGTGGAGTGTTGGGAAAGTGCTGGCTAGTGCGCCGCATGAGTACCCTGTTCCTGTGTTGGAAGCCGTGTCAGGCGTCGGTGTTGGACCTGAATGGGGTTGTTGAGAATGTCGCCTGACGGTGGTCGAGGACGTGATGGTCGGAGTCGGTGGCTTGGTGTCCGACTTGTGTTCCCAGTCGTGTCCTCGGATGAGATCGTGCTTTGAGGATGTGGTCTCTGCCAGGCTGTGGGTTCCTGTTGGTTCTACGGTCTTGTCGGATTGTGACGGTGGAATGTTCGTTGCTTAGGGACCCGTGAGCTCTGTCCAGGTGGTGTCCCGTGGCTCTGTGGTAAGGGCGGAATCGGGATTGGCAGGTGTCCACTTGGATTGATCGAAGGATTTGATGAGACCAGATGGAAGAGTGACGCATTAGGGCGGAGGCCTCCTGTGAGGTTGGCGTCGGCTTGGTGGTCCCTGATAGGACATTGGTGTCGCAAGGTTATCCCTGGTTGGGTGACTAGCATGGGGTGGTTCCCTATAAGTCTGAGTCCCGTGAGGTGATGACTGAAGACGCCATGTTCTGTCATTTGGTTTCGTCGTGCTCCCCGAGAGGGTCGAGTTGGCGAGCAGTTGGTGACCAGTGGATGGTCTTTTCAGAGACAGAAGATGCTGGTTGTTGGGGCTCGAGCGTGGCGAGAGCCGTGTGCCAGCGAGACCTTTGGTGGTCGTTTCTGTGATGTGCCTTTCCGGATGGGATCTGGACTTTGTCGGAGTTTGTCTTCTGACGAGAGTTGGCACAGTGTTATGTCCGGCTTTCGGCTTGCCATGTGTGGGGTGTTTCTTGGTGTTGAGCCGATGTGCTGGTTGCGGTCTGCTGAGATGGCTGCTTGAGCTGGTGGAGGCTCTGTTTTGGTTGCTCCCTTGAGGAGGGTGTGCGACCTGTCAGCTGGTTGCGAAGCTGTTGTGCGATTTGTCTGCTGACCATTGGTTGGATCAGTAGCTGTTGCTCGTGTCGAGGGTTGTGTTTCCTCGGTGAGCGAGATTGTGGCTGCGGTGCCATGGTGGATTCTCGCGTTGTCTGAGGTGATGCCGGACTGTGTCCTTTGCTATATACCTGCTCTGTTGGCCTGTGTGCTCGGCGCGAGGAGCGAGGTGTTGCTTGTGATTGTAAGTCTGGCGGTGCCCCTCAGGATCGGTTTTTTCGTGAGAATCGAGGTTTTCTGTGCTGGGGCTCTGACAGCGTGTCAGTTGGTTCAGTGTTCTTCGCCTGTGACTTTGTGCTAGGTCCTGAATTTCGAGGACGAAATTCCTTTAAGGGGGGAGGGCTGTAATGCCCCGGATTTTTCGGATCCCCGTTCGTGGGTCCCGGATCTGGTTTCTCGGAGTGTCCAGCTCCGTTGTGTCCGAAATTTCGTTTCGAAACATCTTTCGTGTTCGGATCGGCGCGATCCGGAGTCGTTTCGGAGGCCCGGAGGCGTTCCGCGGCTTTTTCCGCGTGTGTTTTTCGATTCCCGGCGTGGGTTTCGGCTTTCCCTTCGGAACCTCGTTGCGGGTGAACCGGGCCGTTCACCAGGGCGCGAGTGGTACCGTTGCGATCGGTGCGCTCCGAGGATTGCGAGGGTGTAATTTTCTATTTTTCTGGATTTTTCCGATTTTCCGGATTTTTCTATAAATAGCTTTTTCTCTCTCTCCCCCTCTCATTTCTCATTTCTCTCCCTCTCTCTTCTCACGCTCTCTCCTCTCTCCCTCTCTCTCCGGCGGCCGACGGGGCGGAGCATGGGCGAGGCGGGGACGGCGCGGGCGAGGCACGGGCGAGGATGGATGAGGATCGAGGCGGTGGAGGCGCGTGGAAGCTCGGCCGTGAGTTCGTGGAACGGCGAGGCTTCAACGGCGTTTTCTTCGTGGATCGGCGTCCACGGTGCGCGTAATCTTCGGTGGAGGTAGGGTGATGGACCCTCAGCCCGTGTACTTCCTTTCCCGCGAGTTTCGTAGGCCGTGGTGAGCCGAGCGGGCTAAACGGGGCGTTTTGGGTAAAATGCATGTTTTTGGGGTGTGAGCCGGATCTCCCGTTTTATGGTGTTTTTGGGCGATCCAGGGGTTTAGATGCATGCCTAGGGGCTTGGGGGAGGTTTCCCCTTTTGTTTTCCCTTCACCTGGGGGTGAACGGGGCGTGGCATGGCTTTTCCCGCGGTTTCTATCGTTTTCGGGAGCGGACTGAGAACGCGCTATACTCCAGTAGCGCGTTCTTGATAGTCGCGCTGCCCCGACCGAGCGCGTTCATCGGAGAAGATGAACAGTTTGGCGGTTCCTGTCGCGCTATAGGGTTATGGCGCGTTCTGGATTGTCGCGCTAGGGGTCCCTAGCGCGACCTGCCTTGTCGCGCTGGGAGGCCCTAGCGCGATGGTCCCTGTCGCGCTAGGGGATCCTAGCGCGATCTGCCATGTTGCGCTAGGGTTCCCTAGCGCGTTCTGGCTTGTCGCGCTAGGTGATCCTAGCGCGATCTCCGTGTTGTCTCGTGCTCCCCTTGGGCCGTGTGTGTCTCGGACACCCCGTGGACTTCCGTGACCGTGTCTTTGGGTGTCCAGAGGGTTGGGTTACCTCGATTAACGTGTCCATCGGTTTAAGGGTCCGTGAGACCTTCTGGTGTTCCGATTGTGTTGTGTTGGTCCCCGGTCGACCCGGTTGTGACCCAGTGGTCGACCTTTGGCCTTGTGAGTGTCCTGGTCACCCCATGGGTTCTGTGTCCATGTTTCTGGGGTGTCGGGAGGGACCGTGTTACCTCGATTAGCGTGCCCGTAGGTGTGGTGGGTCCGGGTGACCCCACGTGTTCCGGGCTCTTGTGTTACGCTTGATCGAGTCACCGTGTGTCGGTGTGTGTGCGGTGGGGTCTCCCCCGCATATCGTGGGTTCCTTTGGAAGGCGATTCCCGTGTGGGCCATGTGTTTGGCCTTGGACAGTGAGTCCAGTTGTCCGGCCTGGGGCTGGAGGTTCCCGCTTGCTTCAAGATGGGAAATCGTCGTGGCGGCTTGTGTGCTGCCTTGGGAATCGTGCTTCTGTGTTTTCCGTGTGGCCCGTGTGAGTGGCCTTTGTCCTTTGCGTTCCCTTCCCAAGGGAATGGTCTTGGCAACTCGTGTGTTGTCTCGTTATTCCTGATATCATGGTTTTGGACCTAGAGATTGGGCTAGATCGACGGCCTTGTGCTGTTGCGTGCAACGGTCTTGACCCCGAGTCTTGTGACTCAAGGACCGTTGGCTGTAGTGTGTCTAGAGGACTGTCCAGAGTCCATTGGCTTAGCGCCACTTGAGTTTTCTCGACTCTAGCGCACGGTGCGTGCGTGGCCGTGGACTGTGAGTCCCGTTTCTTCTCCGACTGTGGTCACCGTGAGACGGGGCCGGTACGTGGGGTGGTCCCCGTACGTCGTCGGATTCGGATGTTGTTTTCCGTTGAGTTGAGAGTCTACTCCTTCAGTGACCCTCCACTAGTCGTAGCCTACCAGTACGCGTGTGCTGGTCGCACCAGGGAGTGGTGTACGGGCTTACCCTGAGGACGGTTTAGACTGGTCACCGTCGGGCTCCTCGTCTTAGCCAGAGTCCGGCTGCGGGGGAAAACCAGTCAGAGGGCCAGACCTAGGACGCGTGGTCTGTGTGTGCACACGTGGTTGGGGGCGGTTGGACTCACGTCGACGGGCGTGACCCCAGCTAGTCACTTGTTTGTGGTTACTTGTACGGTGTTCGCGCCTCGGGTAGGACCTACCACGTCAGGCGGTTCACCTGCGGTGCGATGTAAGACGTCAGGGAACGCTACCGGCTGTGCTTCTAGTGGGCGGTATTCCTGTCGAGTACGGAGTGACAGACTACCAGTTTTCGTGGCTTTTGACCTTCGGGTTTTCGGTCGTGTCGACCGTTGAGTCCTTCGGCTGTTTTGCCGTGGCGCGTGTGTTGGTCTTCGCGTCGTGAGTCTAGCGCTAGTGGCTTTACCGAGGTTCCGTCTTGTGGTGCGGTACCCGCGATCGGATGGTCGGGGTTGCACCTTGGACAGCGTGTCCAGGTTGGGTGTCCGGGGGACAGGCCTCTACGGCGTGGTTGCCGTGTGTTTTTACTTCGGTAGGTGGTACTAGCGTGGTTCGGTAGCTTCGACTGCGTGGTCGAGGTCTGCCTTCTGGCAGTAGGAGTAGCTGTAGTGCTGAGTTTTGACCGGCCACCGGTTCGCTGTTCCTGCTGTAGTCGTAGCTCTCCTTTTCGCTACCGCCGTTGTTTATGGTTGGGGTTCCGCGGGATCCCTGCTGAGTCTCTGTTTTGGAGACTCATTCCCTGCTTTTCAGGTGTGGCGGTTCTTCCTCGCGGTTCGAGGGTGCAGAGCGGAGGTTCTCAGTTGCCAGCTTGCCGGGCCGAGTGTTCACTTGGCATGTGGTACGTTTTACTGCTTTAGACTGTACTTTCTGTTGGACTGGACACTGTTGTTGCTGTCGTTGTTCTTTCTTTCAGCTTGTTGTTGTTGGTTGTCCTGCTTCATTTCCTATTTCTTTGTGCCTCCACACTCCTTTTAGCCCTTCCGAGCCCTCCCGGCTCGTGGGTGGCGGTGCGAGTCTCGGGTTATCGGGCCTTCTCGGTAATCGGATTCTCAGGTCGTTACACTAAGTCTCCTTCCGTCCACCCCTTTTCAAATGGGACCCCATAGGGGCTTTTTATAGAAGGTAGGGGACCGGCCCGGGGTGGGTCGGACCCGGGCGGGTTAAGACCACCACGGGCAGGTCACTCTCCCTTTTCTTCCCTCTTTTTTTTTGCAAATTTTTTTTTTGATGTGGACAGGCCGCGGGCCTGCCCTGCCCCAGGCGGGTCCGCCCGGGGGCGCGGGACCCTGGGCGGGACCGTCCGGGTGCGCAGCACGCCGGGCGAGTCCGCCCGGGGGCGCGGGACCTCGGGCAGGGCCGCCCGGGTGCGCAGCACCCCGGGCGGGTCTGCCCCGTCCGCGCGCTGCAGCGGGGAACCGCCCGGGGGTGATTTACCCCGGGCGGGGTTCCCTCTCCTCGGGTGGTCCAATCTTCCAATTTAAAAGCGTCCGTACGGCTTCGACAGCGACTTTTCCGCATCTTCGACTCCGTCCGGGCACGTGGAAGAGAGGAAACTTCCTTCCGAGCTTTGTTCGTCGTCTTCCACGCATCGTTTGTCCGACGGGGGAGGAATTTTTGATCCCGCGAGACGTGATACACGCCGTCGGGATACTAAAAAGGTGTGCATAGCACGTTCTCTTGCCCCTAGGGCTTGATTTTGTTGATTTCACCCGGAACCACATGATTGCAATAATCTCCGTGGATTTATCACGGGTTCTTCTCGCTTCTATGGAGTAGAACGGGTTGGACTAAGCCGACGCCGACAGCATGAAGCCTCCGTGCTTGCATGTATATTTTTCCGGTTACAACAAGTGCCTCCCACGGGACATCCGGGACAGCCGGAGGCAGGGGCGGAGGGCCCGTGCATTTTCATATATATTGCGACATGTCCACTGAGGAACTTGTGTCTGGAGCGTAGCTCCTACATCGAGATGGTTTGAACCATAATCTCTAATGCTCTTCTATTTTCTTCTCTCTTCTTCTTCTTCTTTTTTTTTTTTTTTGAGAAGTTACAGGTATGGCTCGTTCAAGCCGGAGCCGAGGTGTCGCGCGGGGGTCGAGAGCGACCGGCCCTAACGAACATTATGTACAACGGACTGACAAGTCCATGCCGCCTTTGCCTCCTCGCCGTGTCGCTTCTGACAGCTCCGATGCATTTGATCGAGGCACCTCTTGGGTCGCTGAAGGCCCAACGGAAGATGTCCCTGTCAGCGAAGGCGTGGTTGATGTTCCCCGGATTAGCTGCCGGGGTGGACTCTATACATATGACCGTTCTGGGGGGTATCCATCTCACTACCCAGTAGACCGTCATTTGATTGCTTTTGTGCAAAGCTTCATTCCACTGGGGCTAGACAGTGACGACCCAGTCCTACTAGATCAGCGGCGGCGGCTGGAGGGGGCTATTCTAGCCGGCAGGGACAGCATGAGAGGCACTTGCTCTTACTCATATCCCAGCTTCCCTGGGGGATTTACACGGCAGCCACAATTTCCTGACAGCAAGTGCCTTGGATTTTTCAAGGAGTTGGATGCTTCTGTGGTCAGATCGACAACTTCTTCTCCAGCAGTTTGGCATTTGGCGGGTCATCATAAAGCCGCCGACGTGGTCCTTGACGGGATATATTTAGCTCCCTCCGGGGTTCGTTTTGTCCACGATGGGTATGACCACTTTTGTATGCTGAAAGGAATCCTTTCATTGAAGGTTCCTAGCTGGTATGGGAGTTGGTCCGTCGTCCCCTCCCATTGTTTCCGCAGAGGTGCAGGTGAATGGCTGTGGGGGATATTGACCGTGCACGACGCTACTTTGGACAGAGCCGGGATTCGTCATGCCGTTACAGCAGCACTGTACTCATACCCCTGTCATACGGGTTTGCTCCAGGCTATGGTGGAGAGGTGGAATAAACGCTGGAACACCGTCGTCACCGCTGAGGGAGAGACTTCTTTGGACCTGTGGTCCTTTCATCGCATCTCAGGCCTACCGATCAGCGGTCAGGCCTATGAGGAGCTATGCCTTGATGACGCCCATCTATATGCTTCAGATGGAGAGGGCCAGTATCTCTTGCCATATTGCTTCCGGTATCTTATGAAGACTTGGAGAGATTTGGCCCTGGTGGGCAAAGAGAAGACTGCCCGAACACCCAGAGTTACTCTTAACGCATGGATCATGTATTTCTACAGCGGGCCATATTGTTTTTATGAAGAGTTTCCTTCATTCGGCACCACTTGGGACCAATGCAAGGAGGTCCTTATAAAGTTTGCGTCCAACCCTCGTCATTTGCCAGCTCCGGAACAGGGCTGGAATTCCAGGAGGCTGCCTACTTTGACATACCTGGCTGCCTATTTAGCATATTGGCTGTCCACATTTGTCTTCCCTCATGGGGAAGAAGAGCTGCTACGAGCTGAGGTGATTTATCCAGCATGTTTACTGGCATGTGGACGTCGACTGGCTTTGGCCTCGGCTGCTTTGGCCAATATTTACCATTCTCTGGGTGCCTTGAGCTCGCATTCCAGCCCCCGCGACAAGAAGATTTTACTGCCCACTCATTATTTGAGTTCTTGGGCTGGACTGCTTCTGCCAGAGCTATCTCAGCGGTCTCCTATCCCCAATACTAAGGCTCCGCTTATATTTGCATTCGCTGGACACCCGGATCAGGATGTTGTTGCTCAGCTTGCAAGTGCTCGGCGGGCTCTTTCTTTCCTTCACGCAAAAAGGGGCGAGAGCTTGGAGTTTGACCATAGCTCCCGTTTCTATCGCCCATTTCTGGAGGGGCAAGGAGACTCAGTGGTCTGCAAAGTATCCTCTGAGGGTATTATTTCCCCACATGCCTTGGGAGATTGGGTCGTGTGTATACGACCCGGTGTGCTGGTCTATCGGCGCTCGTGTACGGTGGTCCTTGAACCATATTATCCGCACAGATTTGCGCGTAATTTTGGTTATGACCAGGCTATTCCACCTAATGCTGATTTTCCTCTAACTTCGAGGCAGTACAAGCAAAAGGACGTGCATCTAGTAGCTGCTTGTTGGCAGGACTTTCTTTACAGAGGTGTGAGGGAGCATATCCCTATTCCAGCCCAGGCCCGTGTGGGGCACTTTGACATCCATTATGCCCGTTGGTGGTTTAAATCCAGCAACATCTTCAGAGAGCGGACAGACATTATTAGAGCAGCAGAAGAGAAGTGCCTGAAGAAGGAGGACCTGCCTCCTCTTTTTCTCGATCCCGGTTTTGTCAGGGCCCACTTTTCCAGCTTGGCTTCAGTGATTCGGGATATTGAGACCCGATGGCGGGATCAGGGGCATTCATTGCCCATTGATCGGAGTCAGTACACAGGAGCGTTACGACCCCTGAGGCCAGCGTCTGACGGGGCCTCCTCTCCGAGGTCGCGCCGTAGAGGCGCTTCCGGCTCTGCTTCTGGCTACTCCTGGTGGGGAGACTTGAGGGTCTCTTGTGGTCTGACCCACGATTCTCAGCTATCTGAGGCTGTCCCTGAGGGAGCACTGGCGGGCACGGCTTTCGCTTCTTGGAAGGCCCATGTGATTAATGCAGTAGGCTGCGCCGGCTTGCTGGACTATGTTTCAGCCCTGGAGGTTGCTTCCACGCCTCAGGCACTGAGAGATGCTGTGGAACAGGCAGCACGAGCTCTCCGAATTGACTACAATCAATTGATTCCCTGGCTTCATCTTGATGCAGGAGCGACAGGTATGGCCTTTCCGGCTTTTCCCTTGTCATTGTCATATATGTATTTTGGAGTGGTTGATTGCTGATTGCTGTATTCCAATTGTAGGGACAGCTGAGGCTGCTGGTCATCCTTTTCCGGAAGGGGTTCCCCTTGACCATTCTTCTGGTAGTGCTAGCCTGGCGGCAAAACGGCGACATAGCGGAGGCTTAGATATTGATGCCCAGCCTTCATCTCGCCTTCGGGTGGACACGATCCCTCCAAGGGACGGGGCTCCCTCGAGTGAGTTGGGGCTATAAGTCCCCCCTCCTTTTTTTTGTATCATTTTGTACCTATATCTCTGTTTGCTAAGAGAATTGCTTTATGTGCAGCTCCTCCTGAAACGAGGCTACAGGGACAGTTTTCACCAGGTCTTGCGAATATTTCTCCAACAGACGTACCAGTAGCCGATACGTCATGCGACCTGGGATTTGATTTAGAGGACTTGGATCAACCCCTAGGGGACTTTCCTCCCGCCGATGTAGCTGCCCAGCAAGGAGAGGATAGACCTTCTCTCACATCTGGTGAATTTAACTCACAATTCCTCACTATTTGCTTGTTGAGCTAAATGAGGAATCATTGTTTAATTGACCCTACCATTCTTTTAACCAGAGCCTCAAAAAGAGCAGCAGGCTTTCAGAGAGGGGGAAGAGGTTAGTACATCTACAGATTCCAATACCTCCTCGGGCAGTAGCAGCTCCAGCACTAGCTCTGAGACAGACTCCTCCATCCCCTTGTCGAGCTCTTCTGAAGGAGGTGGTATGGGCACCGTTTCTGGTATACCACGTAACTTTTGATCTCCTCTGCGGTTGATCGCTGCTTTTACTACTCCACCCTTTGATAATTGTTATGTGCAGCCACTGAATTAGCCGCCTCCACAGCAGAACTGGCTAAATTGATTTCCTCCGGCACTGCCCCTGAGCTTCCGGCCTACGATGTTGACCTAGGAATTTCTGTTGGGGCCCCAGGAGTACTATCCTCGGCAGTCGGGGTTTATCATACCGGGGTACCCGGTTTCGCCCCAGATTTGCTACCTCCTGTTGGCGGACCAGCCGAGGAAGAGGAGAGAGACATCGCTGGTGTACTACCTCCTGTTGGCAGACCGGTCGAGGAAGAGGAGAGAGACATCGCTGGTGTGTCTCTATTTCCCCCTGCATTTGCCGTTTGTTTGATTAGTTTCACTTACAGAACTAATCATACTTTTGTCTAAGCAGCAGTTGAAGTCTCAGTGACTTCACCCACTCATCTTCCCCCTCCAGAGACAGTTCCCCTTAGAGAGAGGTCACCGGCCCTTGCACATGAAGGGGCTGATCAGCCAGTGAGGGCAGATGCTGCTGCAATCGTACCATCCGGTATTACTTGATGTACAAGCTCCAGCTCCTCTTTTACTCATGTGATTATATCATATCAACCATCCTCTTGCTTTTTGTGCCGGGTAGACGCAGGTTCTACCGTCCTGGCTTCTCAGATAGAGGGAGAGAGCCTTGGGGCGGTTTTTAAGGACTTGAGTGCAGCTTCCCAGGAGATAGAACTACCCAAGGTCACGGCAAGTGAGGCGCCACTGAGGGCAGAGGGCGCGCCCATGCCTAGTAATCATGTTGCGCCGGAGGTCGCTACATGCGTTGCCTCAGAGGTTCCCTTAGGTTTGATATTTGGCTAGCCTTCTTGTTGAGTCATTTCTTGTTCCTTTTATATTGCCCGGGACTGATATGTTATTTTCCCTCCGCTGTCTTCTCAGGTGCTGAGGAGGAGACTCCGTCAGTTCCAGCGGACTTTCCAGCTTTGGGAGTGGAGTGGCCAGAGGGACCCCAATTCCTGGTGGCTCCTAGAGGCGGCGCCCTAGAGGCGGGGCTCATTGAAAACCTCCAACTCCTTCTACAGATGACTCCGCTCCCCTCAGTAGAAGCCATGAGAGAGCATTTAGCCACCTATACCAAGGGGTATCATGCGTTCGGGTTCTCCCGAGCTACCTGGATGTCCCGGTTGGAGCACTTGTGGGCTGAATTTGCCTGCCGCCACGTGGCTGAGACGAGGCGGTGACAGTTGCAGTCTTTAATTCAGCAAGAGGAGGAGGCAGTATCTCAGCTCCGCACCAGACGGGAGCATATATCCGCCCAGGCGACGGCAACACAGGAGCAGCTTCAGGTTGCTTCATCTTACGCTGATGAGCTAGTACGGGAGTTGGAGACTCTTCAGCAGCGAGCCCGAGAGGCTCAGAATGCTCGAGACCTTCTGAGGGCGAAGGTGATAGATTTCCAGCGCGAGCTCAGTGGAGTCGAGGAGGTGTTGACACAGCGAGAGACACATCTTGCTGACCTGCGGGCTGATCTCGCCCTTTGACGGCTTTCATCTCCTCTCTTCTTTTTTTTGAATGGGGCTGCATTTAGACCCCGGCCATGTATAGCTTTCCCGAGGGCTTGTCTCGGGACTCTTCTGATTGGCCTTGGTGAATAAAGAACAACATTTGTTGATTTAATTGCCATTCCTTTGCAGACATGAAGACTTTGTCACTCCTTTTTTTTTTTCACTTTACCAGTCCTACCGCCCTTTCGGGTTTTTGACAGGACTGGCCCCCTTTAGCTTTTTCCAGTGCGCCCTTGCGGGTTTTCACACCGAGGGGTTGCCCATTTTTTGTCTGAGGCGCCCTTTCGGGTTTTCACCTCAGCCGGGTTGAAACCTTTTTGCCCTTGATTGCCCCTCTCTAATGGAGGTAACCAATCAAGTCTGTTGGGGTATCATTTTTTTTTTAACCCCATTTTTTTTTAACCTATAATGCCCAAGGGCAGAGAACTAGACACTCTCTTAGGGACGCATGTGTCACCCAATGGGACAAAAGGAGTCAAAAGGCAACATCGGTTGGCAGCTCGAGAGAGCATTCTGAGGCCATGCCCGATGGGACAAAAGGAGTCAAAAGACAACATCGGTTGGCAGCTCGAGAGAGCATATTGAGGCCATGCCCGATGGGACAAAAGGAGTCAAAAGACAACATCGGTTGGCAGCTCGAGAGAGCATACTGAGGCCATGCCCGATGGGACAAAAGGAGTCAAAAGATAACATCGGTTGGCAGCTCGAGAGAGCATACTGAGGCCATACCCGATGGGCCACAAAAGAGTCCAAAGGTAACATCGGTGGGCGACTCGAGAGAGCATACTGAGGCCATGCCCGATGGGACAAAACAAACCAAAAAGTATAATGGATTGGTAGCCCGAGAGAGCATACTGAGACCGAACCCGGTGTGACAAAGGTAGATTTTGACAGCCCTGATGGGATATGGAGGTCAAAACCGCAAGCCGATAGACATGGTAGGTTGGCAACCCGAAAGGGTGTACTGAAGCCAATCCCAGTGGGACAAGATGTGCCTAGAGGCGAATAGGTTGGCGGCCCGAAGGGGACATACTGAGGCCAAACCTGGTGGGATAAAAATGAGCCGAAAACCATAATGGGGTGACAGCCCAAGCGAGCATACGGAGGCCGAGCCCAGAGGGACACAAAGGGCAATAGTGGGTTGGCAGCCCGAAAGGGGCATGCGTAGGCTGAGCCCCATGGGGCAGAATATGACAACCTCATAATGTCGGTGGGACTAGGTGTCATAGAATGACATATAAGACGTAGCCATGACATCAATATGATGTTTTGGTCGAGACGGGGTGGAGTCATTGACTTAGAGCCACCCTTAGAATAGACAAGGAGAGAATTTTTTTTTTTTTTTTTACATTACCAACCTCACCGCCCTTTCGGGTTTTCGCCGAGGCTGGCCCCCTTTAGCTTTTTCCGGTGCGCCCTTGCGGGTTTTCACACCGAGGGGTTACCCATTTTTACCTGAGGCGCCCTTTCGGGTTTTCACCTCAGCCGGGTTTGTGGTCTTTTTGCCCTCAGTCGACCTTCGAAAGTCAACTGAGTCCGCCGGGGCATCAACGTTTTTAACCCCCTTTTTTTTTGAAACCTTCACTGAGGAGAGGTATTGTCGTATGAGGACTGCTGGGGAAACTCTTGCTGTGGCGCGTAGTAGAGTTTCATGTGCTTGCCGTTGAGAGGAGGGAAGGGACTATTGCCTTTGTGGTCGACTACCGTATAGGCCCCTCCTTCGTATACCTTCTGGATGATATAAGGCTCTCGCCAGTTCGGTTGGAGCTTCCCACTCGACTTTCCAGCTAAGACCTCCTTTTCCTTGAGCATGACCAAGTCGCCTTTCTTGAACGCCCTGTGTTTGACTAGCTTGTCATAGGCGCGTGCCATACGAGCTTGGTATACTTGCAAATGTTAGTAGGCTTGAAGCCTCTTGCCCTCCAGCGAGGATAATTCCTCTAGCCTTCTTTCAACTTCAGATTGCTCCTGGCCAGGCAAACCTGCCTGAACCGCCACCCGATATGAGGCCAACTCAATTTCTATGGGGGTGATCGCCTCGGCACCATATACTAGAGAAAATGGGGAGCACCCCGTAGGGGTCTTATAAACAGTCCGATAGGCCCAGAGGGCTTCGTGGACTTTCTCTCCCCAATCTCTTTTGCGACCATTTATGATCTTCGCCAGCAACTTGCAGAGTGTTTTGTTAAAGGCCTCAGCTAAACCATTAGCCTGGGGGTTATAAACCGAGGATGTCCTCCAATCAATATGGAATTTAGCTGCCAGTGCATACACTGTCCTGTTCCTGAAGGGCGTCCCGTTGTCTGAAATAATTCGGCTAGGGACGCCAAATCTATATATAATATGATATCTTACGAAGCGAGCCACTGCTTCGCCCGTAACTTCTCGAAGAGGGATGGCCTCAGCTCAGCGGGAGAAATAATCTATGGCCGCCAAAATAAATTTATGTCCCTGGGAGGACGGGGGGAATGGTCCCACTATATCCATACCCCATTCTGCGAACGGCCATGTAGGGGCTGTCGGGTGTAAAGAATTTGGAGGCCTCCGAGGGATTGGCCCAAAGGCTTGGCACTGATGACAGGTGCGAGCGTACTGGTTACAATCCTCGTACATAGTAGGCCAGTAGAAGCCCTTGAGTTTGATGTTCATCTTCATCTTTGTCCCAGCCTGATGGGCTCCACATAACCCGGAGTGGACCTCCCGCATAACGGCTTTAGCTTCTTTGGGCAAGAGATATCGAAAAGCACTGGGTGGTCCTTCTCCTGGACGAGCCTGAAAAGAGTGCCGTCAATCAATCGATATGATGCAGCTCTTCGAAGCAATTGTACCCTTCGAGCTCGTTCCAAAGGAAGCCGCCCGTTCTTGATTTGTATAAGGGGCTCGCGCCAATCTTCTCCCTCAGGAATGTTTCCTTCCTCGAGGTTATGAACTTCGTAAATAGTGAGGCCAGATTCTTGGTCCAGCACACTGGGCATGAGCCTTCGGTGCCTGACCGTTATGTTCAATTCTCCCTCAGGTGGGAGCTTCAATGCGGCCGCTAGTTTTGCCAGCGCATCTGCCTGAGAGTTGCTGCTTCTCGGCACATGACTTATTTCAAAGAGATAGAACTTCTCTTTAAGCCTCATAACGGCCTCATAGTAAGGGATCGGCTCCCTCTTCCGTACATCATAATCACCCAGGACTTGACGGACAACAAGCTGAGAATCCCCATATACTTTGATACATTTGAGCCCCATTTCCAGCGCTAACTGCAGCCCAATGATCAACGCTTCATACTTTGCCTCATTATTAGTCAAAGACTTCATGAGGGCACAAGAATTATGAAGTATGCCCCCCTGAGGGGATACAAAGACTATGCCAGCGCCTGCTACAGAGCCTGTGAGACCGTCTGCTTTCTTGACGGCTCTGGATGCACCGTCGAAATATAGCTCCCAGAATGGTGTGTCCAGAGACAACACATCTTGTTTAGGCTGGGGCGAGATATCTGCACCCTCTTCTGCATCAGATGGTCGCCCCAGCTTCTCCTCGTCTGGTAACTCGAAGTTGAGAGGGGACTCCTCCGGCACAGGATGTGCTGCCAGAAAATCGGCCATTGCTTGTCCCTTGATTGCTTTACGCGGGACGAAAGTGATGTCGAATTCCATCAAAGTGAGAGCCCACTTTCCTAACCTCCCAGAGAGGACATGTTGGTTGAGCAGATATTTGAGTGGGTCCCATTTGGAAATGAGCTCCACTCGGTGCGCCAATAGATAGTGCCGCAACTTTTTGACGGCAAATACCAAAGCAAGGCACATCTTTTCCATGGGTGAGTAGCGACACTCGGGGCCAACCAGTTTTCTGCTGAGATAATAGAGCGGCTGCTCTTTACGCTCTTCATTAATCTTGGCTAGGAGAGCTCCAAGAGAAGCATCCATGGCTGCAATATAAAGAATGAGGGGCTTCCCTTTGACAGGTGCCCCCAGAACTGGTGGGGTCAAAAGGTATTCCTTGAGCTGCTCAAAAGCCTTTTGACAACTCTCGTCCCAGATAAAGGGCGCCCCCTTCTTCATCAATTTGTCGAAGGGCATGCACCTTCCTGAAAGATTAGAGATGAACCGCCTGATATAAGCAAGTCTCCCCTACAGAGATCTGAGCTCCGTTATGTTCCTGGGTGGAGGAAGTTCCTTGATAGCTCTGATTTTGTCAGGATCTATCTCTATCCCCCGGTATCTAACGATGAAACCGAGGAACTTGCCACTGGAGACCCCAAAGGCACATTTCATCGGGTTCATCTTGAGCTGGTATTGTCGGAGTCGCTCGAAGACTCGACGCAGATCAGCTAAGTGATTAGCCCGCCTTCTTGACTTAACGACCAAGTCGTCAACATAGCACTCAACAACATCATGCAACATCTCGTCAAAGATCTTGGTCATTGCCATTTGATATGTGGCGCCGGCGTTTTTCAAGCCAAATGGCATCCTCTTATAATTGAAGATGCCTTTCGGGGCCCTGAAAGCTGTATGATCCTTGTCTTTGATGGACATATGTATCTGGTTGTAACCTGACGACCCGTCCATAAAAGACAGGACCTCATGACCGGTGGTCATATCCACCATTGTCTCGATGATCGGGACATGGAAGTCATCTTTTGGACAAGCTTTGTTCAAGTCCCGGAAGTCGATGCAGACCCGGACTTGGCCATTCTTCTTTTTGACGGGGACTATATTGGCGAGCCACACAGGATACATGCATGGCTCTATGAAGTCCACATCTAACATTTTGTCGACTTCCGCATTCACCTTGATTTCTAACTCATGGCGCATGCGTCTCTGGGCTTGCTTAACTGGCTTGGCTGTAGGGAGTATAGCCAGTTCATGTTCCGCCACGGAGGAATCAAGGCCCGGCATCTCTTTGTATGTCCAGGCGAAACAGTCTCCGAACTCACTCAAGAGTTGCTGGTATGCCTGTCTTTCTTCCCCGCTGAGGAGGGCACTTAGGAAAGTGGGCTTGTAGTCGTCCTGAGTGTCGAGATTGACCTCGACTAACTCATCGACGGTTGCTTGTCCCCCGTCCTCTAGCTCCGGGGTAGCTGGCTGGAGGTCGACGAAGTCTTCACCTTCGTCAGTGCTGACTTCGCAGATCTCGAATTCCTCCAGCCTTGCCAAGTCGCCGGTGGAAGTTGAGGAAGTTTCCCCCGCCTACAAATTTTTGATGGGCGCTGACAGAGGAGACGTCATAGCTTCTTTAGCCTCATGGCAGAGTTCTTCAATCGCAGGCTCCTTCTGGGCCTCTTCGCCAGAGGATGGTAGAAGTCCTATTGCATTGACTGCATAATGGACTTGAAATTCCAGCTCCTGCTCATAACCCAATCCTCGAGTGTCTTTACGAGAGAAGGGTGGTTGCCCCCTGGCCTGAGGAGGATTCCAGAGATTGGAAAAATATGTTTTCTGCGCATGGGTTTGAAGTTGTGGAACTCCCTGCTTCGTGCACATGTGCCTAAGTCGGGGAGGCATATAGGCCATTCCCTGGATAGGCTCCGGCGCTTCATTGGCTGGCGCCATCCACCCGAAGTCGTCCTCCGGCGGGCTTGGCGGTATTAAGTCCCCTCTGTAAAAGACAATCGGCTGAGGCGGCTGGCCGTCCTTACTTCGACCTTTGCGTCTATAAGAAACCACAAATGTCTTCAGCTCTTCCACACCATGCTCTTCCTTCACAAAGGGAAGTTGGATGCACTTTGGGGGCAGAGGAACACTATAGTCAATAGCTTGACTAATGAGGTTGGCCTCGAAGTCGACCTTGCGTCTTTCTGCTTGAGTGGGTTTCGATGCTGGCTTGAGACTCAACTGATGGAGCTTCAGCATCTCAAGGTTGACCGTGAAGAGTTGACCTTTCTCCGGTTCAGCTTCCACCTTCTGCTTCCCCTTATCTTGGACTTTATCAGGGATTGAAATAGTGGGCTCCCCGAAGTACAGGGAGGCATCCGCCAGATGGCATTCATTGGGGTGAAAGGGAGCCTGGTCTGCAAAGACAGTATACTGCTTTCCCCCTTTGGAATATTTAAGACACTGATGCAGGGTTGACGGTACGACCCAATTTTCATCAGGGTCTTCCCAGCAACACCTTATAAGAAGTGTCAGAATTGATAATATAAAACGTCGCCTTGGTGGTGAAGTCGCCCAGGACAAGTTTCACCTCGACACGACCAAGGGCCTCCTCAGAGCCCTGATTAAACCCCGAAATCTTGACGGCGCTGACCTTCTGCAAGTAAGGTGCCAAATAAAGAGACTTGAACGTCTTCAGCGACATAATGTTTACCGCGGCACCTGCATCTACCAAGATTCGGTTGACTTCATGACCATTAATCGTCCCTTTCATGTATAAAGGGCGATTATGACAAGGGGAGGCTAGCAACATATCCTTGTCGGTAAAAATAATATTGGCTGCAAGAGCCTCATAGGCTTGGGCTTGTAATTCTGCCACATGAGCCTCATAAGCTTCGGGGTCCTGAAGCACTTTCACAAATGCCTCCCGGAGGTCCTTACTCCAGGCGATAGCTTCCCATACAGTAATACTGGTCGGGAACCGATGCATATGCTGTATGATCTTGCGGTCCGCCCTAGCACGGATTTTGTCAAATGGGGGAATAAGTTTCTCCAGAGTCTTTGGAGCTCCGTAGGGCTTCTCCCGCTTAAACGGACGTTGGCCTTCATCTTGCATCTCTGCTCCTTCTTGAAAGAGTGGCGCCAACGACTCGTCTGTTGCGGACTGAGACTCGGCCTGGTCAGAATGACCTGAGGGACCCTCTCCTGAAGTATCGTTGGAAGGACCCGCCTGCTCCTGAGTCGGAGCTAACGAAGAATCACCTGCGGGGACTCTTCTCTCTCTGAGGAGTGAATTATAAAAGGGACACCGCCTGTCCTTCGGCTCTCCGGGGTTTTATCAACATTCTCCGAGGATGTAGGGATGAAGGGAACACCCCGTACTCGTGGCGCAGGAACAGGGCCCAATTTTTCTCCTCTGAACATTATAACCCGGTCGAGGGTCAAAGGACTTTCTCGCCCTCGATCGCGGCCTCGACCACGAGCCCGCCGACTCCTCCCTGATCGGCGTTGATATGTAGCCATGGGTGCATGATTTTCTTCGCCAGGGGCATTTATATTATCCGGAGGTGGAATAGCCACCATGTTGCATGACAACTCCTGCATAGCTTGTTCGAGGGCTTCCACCGTGAGCTCTTCGTCCTTGTAAAATAACAAAAACTCTTCCGGAATTGGAATCTTCTCGCCATCTTCAAGACGATGTAGAGTCTCCTGTAGCCAATTGAGGAGCCGGGTCTTGTGCCCAAGCTTTTCCCAGGGGATATATTTATCCAATGTGACCATCCTGGTGGGGCAAGACGGCACATATTCCTCCAGCTGGTCTATGAGCTTTTGCAACCGCTGCACGGGAGTGAGTTGTTTGGAGGCCTCTATGGCAGCTACATGTTCCGCCTGCCTTTTAAGCCTCCTCTTCAAATTTTTTCTCCGGTTCTTTTCTTGCTTCCTGAGGCGTGCGACCTCCTCTAAAGAAGGGGGAGATGGCTTTGCAAAACCAAGTTGTTTGCCGCCAATATTTTGACTCCCGCGTCGCACTGGTCGTTTGGTATTTTGACCTTCGCGGCTCTTTCTTGGGCCTACCCGAGTCCACTCCCCTGCCTCAAGAGAAGGCTGGAAAGTAGCATCAATCACCTGAGCAACTATTTCCGATGGCAATTCCTGGAATTCCATCTGGCCGAAATAGAACCCCAAAGGGTCCTGTGGCATAGCCAATTCTTTCTTCGCCGACAGTTGGGAGCTTGTCTGCTTGGTGCAGAGTTGAGCCTTAGGCTGGACCCCTGCGACTTTGTCTTACCCTTGCCATTGACCTGTGGATGGTTGGCGGCAATCTTCTCACGACAGCCGGACTGGGTAGGGGCTTTGGCCGGCCCTTTGATGATCTCCGCAGATCGGGGCTTCTCCAAGATCTGTAACTTGGTTGATTTAGTAGGGAGCTTATCCCGGAGATCCAGGACCTTGGCCTTTCCTTTATCAGCTGGCCGAGGGTTCTCTTTTATGACAACGCCGGGCTGGCTCGACTTGGGTTGAACCTTGGAGCTTCGTCCCATAACATGGCCTCCCGGGTTCTGGGCCTTAGGCCTCTCACGAGTGGTCCTGTCTTTGGTGAGTAACGGGAACTCATCATCTTGCTCAGGCTCACTTGGGCGGGCCAATCGGGCAGAGGCCGCATTTTCCCGTCGAATCTGCTGGAGAGTCTCCTTGGCGGCTTCTGCGAGACGTAACCTCGCCATAAAATTCCCTCGGGTATCAATGACCCCTCTTCGGATGAGGGCTTCAATGAAGTCCTGAACATCCTCACAATGCCGAGTGGGATGAGACACCCTCGCATGGTATTTGCAATAGCGGGGATGACTCTTGGCCGTCTCATTATAATAAGACGGGGGATCATGTGTCAGCACCCATCCATCTTCTAGAAGCTTGTCGAAGATCCTCTCAGTGTCTCCTTTAGGAAAAGAACACTGATGGGAAGGCCGCCAGGCTGTGTACCAGAGCGTAGCCTCAGTCCCGGGCTGCTGAGAGTCGTCCTCCCCTGTGGGGGAATCAGGCAGACGGAATGCCAAAGGAGTATGGATGACGTTGACTGAGAAGGTCATTGCCCCCTGCATATGTGGCTGTGGAGGGTGTACTAAGGCATCACCCATATCAACTATCCCTCGCTTAATGAAGTCTTCTGCAAGGTCCTTAAAGGGTTGACAGTTGAAGATGATATGTCCCGCCGCCTCATGATAAGGACAATAATCTTGATAAAATCGGGCTTCAGGCCGCTGGTGATTAATCACCGTTGAAGAGGTCACCAGCTCAGCACGGCAACATGCAAAGTAAATCTGCAAAGTTTGCTCGCGGTGAAAAGAATACAACTTTGTGGACTCTGTCTCCTCTGACGAGCTTGATGAGCCTTCTGATAACCAGCCGTTCGAGCCAGGCCTCTGCGGGACCGGCGGAGGAGCACTTGCCCCTGCTCCACGGAGATTCGCGGGTTGTCCATCCCGGACTTGGGGAAAAGCAGCCAGTTGATTATCCAAATAACGAAGGAATTGCAACAGTTCACGCTGCTCCTGTCTCAACTGATAAACTTCTCGACGGATCTTCCGAAGGAGTCTTCTAACAGCAAGGCATTCCGTCCTCGGCCAGCGCGACGACTCGAGAATGGCTCGAGGCCGCTGACTTGATGACCCAGCCTCGACGGCCTGCGAAGTTGAAACCGGCGCCGCCATATAGACCACATTGGCCGATCGGGTTGATCGACTCCAGTGATGCGGCTGCAGAGGCTCAACCGTGTGACCAAGCATATTTATCAGACCTTTCTGGATAAGGTCTTCAGCTATGTCTTTAAAGACATAACACTCCGCAATGGTATGCCCCAACCTCCGGTGGTACACGCAGTAGTTGGGGTCATCCGTTTTGTCTACCTCTTCCGGCTTCCGCGGCTCTGGCAATGAGAGCAATTTCTCTTGCATGCACAAATCAAAGAGCATCTTTGTATGCCTTTTTTCTAAAGGAATATGGCTTCTTCATGTTCTCCGCCAAGGCATTACTGGTTGGTTTGGCATCCGACTTCTTGCCACTGCTTTTCGCCTTGGTGCCTCCTTTCCCACCATTTGTCGGGGAGAAATCAACTGCATTGACTTCTTTCCCCCCAGCCGGGCGATCCTTGGGTGCTTTACCCTTAACAGAAGGATGTGTCGGGTGATCCGCGAAGAACATTTCGATCTCCGCTACCACCGAATTGAGTTGGTCAAAGCCCCGGATGTTGGAACCCAAGAGCTTCTCACTGACTTCTGTCGCTAGGCCTCGGCGACATATGGTGATGGCATCCTCTGGCGTGGGAGGGTTATCACAATGCATGCTAACATCCCTCCATCTTTTAACGAAGTCTAGGGCTGTCTCACCTCTTTTTTGCTTCAAAGCGCAAAGTTTCGCCAGGGACACTTTGCGTTCAGCGGTTTGGAACCGGTCCACGAACTTCTTCTGCATATCTGCCCAATCGGTCACCGAGTTGGGCTTCAACCGGGAGTACCATTGAAAGGCAGTGCCCGTCAGAGAAGTGGCAAAATATCGCAGGAGATAGGACTCGTCCAAAGCCAACTCGCCCATGGCGGTCACATAGTAAGCCAGATGCTCATGAGGCGAACCCTGCCCATTGAACTTTTGCAATTTCGGGGCTTTAGGACAGTTTGGAGGAAGCTTCTTGAACTGATGGTGGAGGGGATAAGGCACACTGTATAAATCTACAGTGGCCACTCTTTCACCATGTTGAGCGAACTTTGCCTCCACAATTCGCTCAATCATTTACCGCTGGGCCATCAAGCTGTCAGCAGGAGTAGTGGAAAACCCCACATTAGGTTCCTGCTGTGGCACCTCGACCTCCAGAGCCACAGGTGGCCTGGCCGCCATTGCAGATGCATTGATGATGACTGGAGCCGGAGACGGTTGCGGCTCAACACTGGCAGGTACTGCGGCAGGCTGGGCAGGAGACTCCTTATCATGCAGGAGTGTTTGTAACAAATTTTTCAACTCCTGGTTCTCACGCCGGAGTTCCTCTAAGGTGAGAGCTTGAATCTCGTCAGTCGGGCCCTCCTCACGGGGGGAATCACCATCTCGACCAGCACCGTGGACGCCATTCTGATGCTCTTCCTGCTGTACATGGTCAGGCTGTGATGTTCCTGGCAAAAGGGTCGGGTCTAACTGAGCTACGACCCGAGAGACGTGTCTCGACCTCCTCATGGTTTGCAAAGGCCGAGTGAGGTCTTCCTGAGGGGTCTCTGGCTGCTTGTCGGTAGAGGAGACGTAGCAAGTGAACACTCTGACAGTGTCATCTGTGACTTGGGTCACTCGCCTCTTCCTCGGCGGGCGTCGCGCCGGAGTAGGCATCTCCCCAGTCTGTCAAAAACAGACGCTCGGGGGACAGGGTGCTGTTGGGTATCCCCCCCTCTTGAATCTCCTGAGCTGGCCCAGGGGGAAGTTGGGCGCACCGGTTTGGGCCGAGTGCGGGACTGCCTTGGCTGCCGGCGAACCTTTGTCTTATGAAGGGAGGAGGGTTCGACCTACTCATAAATAGGAAAGCCTTGCCCCGAATGTGACTTAACCCGGTGAGGGCCTTCTTCCGCTCGAGCGCGCTTTATCGCCTGAGCCTCTTCTTTTGTGACCCAAGTCTTCTTCATATGGAGCTGCCGCTCCTCAATTGGATTGCCCCCAGACCTGACTCTGGGAACCGCCACCTTGGGTCGGAGCGCAGCGGAGTTCTTCGCTTTTGCTCCCTCCTCCCGGACCTTCCGGAGGAGCTCGAACCTGTTGGAGGTCGGAATGGTGGGGACGTGTCTGTCCCTAGGGATAACCGGCTCGCCTCCGTTGAGCCTAATACGGATGTCCCCAACAAGGATAGTCTTGCCGGAACGCGAAGCCGTCGCGGCGGGCCGAGTTCTGTTCCTTGCCTGGCGTTGCCCCCGCTGAGCAGGGGCGGCCGTTTCGGTGCGGCTACCTCGGCGACGTGGACGGCGCTGTCCCCGTTGGGGAGGAGCGACATCAACAGCAATGTGGTTGACCGAGAACATTCGGCCGACCGGATGGACTGAAGACCTGACATCTCCAGTCATAGGCTTCTTGATGGCCTGACAACTCAGGCCTATAATGGATGTCGAGGGCCTGACACCCTCAGTCGTGTTGTCGTGTCTGGCCGACCAGGCTCGGCCAGTTATAGGCGTAGAGGACCTGACACCCCCAGTCAACGTCTTCAAGACGGCCGATCCGACTCGGCCAGCAGCAGTAGTTGAGGGCCCAACACCCCCAGCTGACATCTTATGGACCGGGCGGGCCCGGCCAACAGCAAGAACAGAGGGCCTGACACCCTTCACAGCGGTCTTCTTGGCCGGAACAGTCTGACCAGCAGCTGGAACTGAGTCGCTCTCAGCGACCGGGACCACCCCTAAAAAGAAGGGGGACCCGACCACCGGGGGAAAATCGCCAAAAGCGACCGGTGTAGCCAGGTAACCGAACCTGGCGTGGTTAGCAATTACTTGCGGTCCGTAGGTCACCGCTGCCATTGCCTTGATTGCGATGTTCAAGTGCTTGAAACTGACAAGCAGCTCGTCCTTCCCTCGTCCTGTAAGAGAGAGAGTAATAAGAACCTCGAAGAGGTTTAAGCCTTCTGTTGTCAAAGAGAAGAAAGGCGGGAAAGGTCCCACCGGGCGTGCCAGTCTGTTTTATCAAGACGAAAGCGCGTCGCTCTCACGGTATTATGAGATTATGATGGACGGCATTTTCTGTTATGAACGGATACTCCCTTTTTTTTATTACCCCGAGCGATCTTATGCATTTAGGGTTTAGAAGTTTCCTGTGATCACGGGATGGATTCTCTCTGAGGAGGCGAGGGTATACATGTAGAGCTTACATGAAAGACCGAAATCCGTCCTGTGGGGTGCGCATTGTATCGGGCGACATGGGTTCGAGCACTGGACCTTTCCCCACTGACCGTGGTCAGTGTTGATTTACATCGGCGTAATGTCCGAACACCTTTGTTTAATTGACAATAAGAAGGCTTAAAGATCTACCCCATGGGTTCAAAGAAAAAGGGAGGACGTATGTTGCTTAAAATGTCGTGTCAAGCTCTTAACTCCCAGCGGGTGACTGCAAAGTGGAGAAGGCGGAAGCCAGTAGGAGACCTGGTTGAACAGGCTAAAGTCGACCGTTAGAGCTTAGCTGCTAACCCAGGCTCTAGGGGTACTTTGGTAATTGAATGGTGTTTGACGTCATGAAGGGCATAGAGGTCAGGGAGCCGGAAGAATGTCCAAGGTTGCATAAACATCCATACATGATTAAATGCCTCACAGGGGGATATACACAATTTTTCATTGAAGAGGGTTTATTTGTAACTTGTTAAGCTGGCACGCACCGAGGGCCGCATTATAAGGAAACTTTGTAACATTACAAAAGAGCGTCGACGAATTGTCAACTGTACAAGAAGCCGTCACACTCAAACGGGCATGCTTAGATCCCGATGTCTTTAAGAGGGGCATTTTAGTCATTATATCATTTTAATGACTAATAAAATGTCCATCCATTTTCTTTTGAGACATACGGAGAACGAGACCCGGAGGATCGACGTTAGAAAGCCCATATGGGGGCATAAATACAACTCACACATAAGATAGGTTTTTCCGTTGAGTCCACATAGGGGCATAAACGGAAAAAGCGAACCAAACTTACAACCGCCCGCATAGGGGCGTATACATAAGCCCCGGGGAAGTGACATACCCCAAGTGGGCAAAAACAACGAACAATTTCTCCTTGCCGAACTCTAAGTCTCCTTCCGTCCACCCCTTTTCAAATGGGACCCCATAGGGGCTATTTATAGAAGGTAGGGGACCGGCCCGGGGTGGGTCGGACCCGGGCGGGTTAAGACCACCCCGGGCAGGTCACTCTCCCTTTTCTTCCCTCTTTTTTTTTGCAAATTTTTTTTTTGATGTGGACAGGCCGCGGGCCTGCCCTGCCCCAGGCGGGTCCGCCGGGGGGCGCGGGACCCCGGGCGGGTCCGCCCGGGGGCGCGGGACCCCGTGCTGGTCCGCCCTGGTGCGCAGCACCTCGGGCGGGTCTGCCCCGTCCGCGCGCTGCCGCGGGGAACCGCCCGAGGGTGATTTACCCCGGGCGGGGTTCCCTCTCCTCGGGTGGTCCAATCTTCCAATTTAAAAGCGTCCGTACGGCTTCGACAGCGACTTTTCCGCATCTTCGACTCCGTCCGGGCACGTGGAAGAGAGGAAACTTCCTTCCGAGCTTTGTTCGTCGTCTTCCACGCATCGTTTGTCCGACGGGGGAGGAATTTTTGATCCCGCGAGACGTGATACACGCCGTCGGGATACTAAAAAGGTGTGCATAGCACGTTCTTTTGCCCCTAGGGCTTGATTTTGTTGATTTCACCCGGAACCACATGATTGCAATAATCTCCGTGGATTTATCACGGGTTCTTCTCGCTTCTATGGAGTAGAACGGGTTGGACTAAGCCGACGCCGACAGCATGAAGCCTCCGTGCTTGCATGTATATTTTTCCGGTTACAACACCCATGCAACGGCACGATCCGCTCCACATAAAGACGAGCCAACTTAGACACGCTCCAGCTGACTTTGACCGGTAACAACTGAGTCACCTTCGTCAGCCTATCCACCAGCAACCAAATACTGTTCTGCCCACTCGGGGTCCTCGGCAGCCCCATCACAAAATCCGTGGTCACGTGGTCCCACTTCCACGTAGGAACATCCAAGGGCTGGAGAGTACCTCCTGGTCGCTGATGCTCCGCCTTCACCTGCTGACAGATCAGGCACCTGGCCACAAACTCGGCGACATCTCTCTTCATGCCAGGCCACCAGAATTGCCTCCGCACGTTCCGATACATCTTTGTCGCACCCGGGTGTACGGTGTACCTGCTCCCATGAGCCTCGCGCAACACCGCACGGCGAACCTGCTCCTCCGCTGGGACGTACAGCCTGCCACGAAACCTCGCAGCACCGTCCTCGCCGAGCTCCACATCAGCCATCGCCAGAATCCGGGACAACTCAGGGTCCGCATGCTGACTCTCTGTCACCTGACGACTGATAGCAGGAGTGACAGTCAGACTCGCAAGCACTGCCAACCCTGGCTCCTGGGGAATCTTGAGCCTGAAAGATACTTCGGGCACTTGTTCCTAGAGCCTCCACTTCCTCAACATCAAGGCACTGACCGCGACCTTCCGACTCAAGGCATCGACGACGACATTCATCCTGCCCGGCTGATTAGACAGGGTGAAGTCATAATCCTTCATGAACTCCATCCAACGCCTTTGCCTGAGGTTCAGGTCCCTCTGCGAGAACACATATCTCAAACTCTGATGGTCAGTGAACACCTCGAACTTCTCACCGTACAGATAATGCCTCCAGATCTTCAGCGCGAAGATCACCGCCGCCAACTCAAGGTCATGGGTAGGGTAGTTCTCCTCATGGGGTTTTAACTGCCGAGATGCATAAGCCACCACTCTACCATACTGCATCAACACAGCACCCAATCCGACCCCGGAAGCATCTGTACGCACCACAAAACCTCTTGAGCCAGAAGGCAAAATCAACACCGGAGCCGAGGTGAGCAATCTCTTCAGTTCCCTGAAGCTCCGCTCACACTCCTCAGACCAGACGAAAGGTACATCCTTCCGCGTGAGTCTAGTCATCGGGGCCGCAATGCGAGAAAAATCCTGGATAAACCGGCGATAATAGCCCGCAAGTCCCAAGAAACTCCGGATCTCCGTCACAGACCTCGGCCTCGGCCACTGCATTACTGCCTCAACCTTGGCGGGGTCCACGGAAATGCCATCACCAGAAATCACGTTCCCCAGAAAGTGCACCTCGCAGAGCCAGAACTCGCACTTGCTGAGTTTCACATACAACTGGTGATCTCGCAACGTCTGCAGCACCACACCCAAATGGTACGCGTGCTCCTCGGCAGACCGCGAATAAACAAGGATGTCGTCCACGAATATGATCACGAACTGGTCCAAATACGGACGAAACACCCTCTGCATCAAGTCCATGAAGGCTGCAGGGGCATTGGTGAGCCCGAATGGCATCACCAAAAACTCATAATGCCCGTACCTTGTACTGAACACAGTCTTCTCCACATCGGACTCACGAATTCTCAGCTGATAGTAACCGGACCGCAAATCAATCCGCGAGAACACTCGCGTAGACTGAAGCTGGTCGAACAAATCATCAATCCGTGGCAGCGGATACTTGTTCTTAATGGTCACTTCATTCAGCTGCCGATAGTCAATGCACAGCCGTAAGCTACCGTCCTTCTTCTTCACAAACAACACGGGCGCACCCCAAGGGGAAAAGATAGGACGAATATACCCCTTGGCCAGCAGCTCCTGCAACTGCGCCCTCAACTCCCTCAACTCAGCGGGGGCCATACGGTAGGGAGCCTTCGTCAAAGGTCCCGTACCAGGCACAACCTCGATCACGAAATCGATCTCCCGCTGGGGAGGTAATCCAGGCAATTCCTCGGGAAAAACGTCGGGAAACTCGCACACCACCGGAATGACCTCAACATTCGGCTCCATCTGTTCAGTCACAACCACGGACGCGAGAAAACCCTGACAACCAGAGTCAAGCAATCGACGAGCTCGAATAACAGAGATGAGGAATCGAGAAGAGGTGGAACGGATACCTTGGAAATAGAAGGTCCGCTTGTTCGGATACTGGAAGTAGACCATCTTCATTCCACAATCCACCACCGCTCCATGAGTCTCGAGCCAATCCATGCCTAGAATCACATCGTAATCCCGAAGTTGCAACGCATACAACCTGCCTGGCATACTCCGCCCATCGATCCAAATCGGAACCTGATCGAAGCAATACGGGGTGACCATGAAATCACTCGAAGGCAGTTCCACTGCCAAATCCCAAGGCAACTGGGTCACCGGCTCCTCGATGCTCAGCGCGAAATCCTCCGAAATAAACGAATGAGACGCGCCAGAATCTAACAAAACCTGAGCCGCGCAACCCAAAATCTGAACGGTACTTTCCACGAGCTGCGACGCCACTGCCTCTGCCCTGGTCATGTGCGTGATCTGGCCTCGAGCTCTCTGCCTGCCTCCCACACTAGCTGACCTGGGTAGCGGCGGATACTGTCCCTGCTGCTGCTGCCTCTGCTGCTGGGGAACCTGCTGCTACTGGGGAAACTGCTGCTGCGGCTGCCTCTGAGGACAGTCACGAGCCATGTGCCATGACTGGTCACACCGAAAACAGATGATCGGCGCCGTGCACTGCCTGCCTGGGTGGAACCCACTACACCGTGGACACGACACTCGCGACCCACCCACTGATCTCTGACGCTGCAAGGGAATCGGCTGCTGTACACTGTCCGACGAAGCTTGCCCCTGATCCTTGGACTTCTTCTTACCGAACTCTTTCTTGAAAAACTTCTTGACCTTCGTGCCAAAAGACGCAGATCCCGTCACCGACGCTGCCGGTGCCGGCACTCCCGAACCACCTGATGCATGCTGGAAGGAACCATGCTGCTGGGTAGCCGACTGCTGGCTGCGACCTGACAAAGACTGCCCCTGGCTAGTCGGTCCTCGGGTCCTCTGCATATCCATCTCCAAAGAAGCCGCAACGCGAGACGCTGTCTCTAGAGCAGTGGCCCCGTTCGCGATCAGATGGTGCCTCCGCTCCTGCCTCAAGCCCTGAACGAACTGCGCAGTCTTCACCCTCTCATGCTCCATGATGTGAGGTGCATACCGACCCAACTCGACGAACCGGCCCCAGTACTGCAACACGGACATGTCGCCCTGCACCAGCTCCAGAAACTTCCGCATCCGCTGCGTAGCAACGTAGTCTGGACAGTACGTACGCTCGAAAGCACTGACGAAGTCGTCCCACTCGACCTGCTCAAGTGGACGAAGCTGAAAAGACGTCTTCCACTCGGAAGACCACCACTTCCGAGCCGTACCCTGCAACTGGTTGGAGGTCAACACCACTCTGTCCTCGGCAGCACTCTTCGCAGAACTGAACACCCGCTATATCTCATCAAGCCAATCACGAGCCGCATCAGGGTCTGGCTGGCCGCTGAAGTAAGGTGGATGGAACTGCATGAAGTCCCTCACTGTTCGGCCTGGCCCACCCCTAGCAGACGAGCCCTCAACAGCCTCTCCGTCGAACTGCTGAGACATAAGCTGGTACATGCCACGGAAGAAATCCTCGGCCCCCGGAAACCTCGCAGTATCCACTGCCTCGGTGGCCGCTGGTGGCGCTCTACTATGCTCCTCCTGGTCCCTCTGGACCCCCTGCTGGATCTCCTGACCTCTAGCCGACTCCCCCTGTTGAGAGCGAGTGCTCCGCCTCGACGCCATACTCGCTCCTGAAGCAAAAGACAGAAAACACAAAAACGGCAAGGTCAAGAAAACACACGATGTCCAATGCCAGCGTCATCTGTACATCATCGCTGTGGACTAGTGGACCACTACAATCACTTATGATTCTCGTGCAATCCCACAACCCCTGCTCTGATACCAGCTGTAACGACCCGAGAATCCGATTACCGGGAAGGCCCGATAACCCGAGACTCGCATCGCCACCCACGAGTCCGAAGACTCGGAAGGGTTAAAGGAATGATGTGGAGACTACACAAGTATCACAAATAATTGTAGAATTAAACAGTTATAATATTAAGCAGGAAATAATTTAACAGTTTACATAATACATGGTCCACAAGATATAAATAACAACAACAGTAGTAGTCCACAACTAGTACGGAGACGAGAAAGAAAAGTACAGCTACACGGGGCATAACCTGGCTCTGATACCAGCTGTAACGACCCGAGAATCCGATTACCGGGAAGGCCCGATAACCCGAGACTCGCATCGCCACTCACGAGCCCGAAGACTCGGAAGGGTTAAAGGAATGGTGTGGAGACTACACAAGGATCACAAATAATTGTAGAATTAAACAGTTATAATATTAAGCAGGAAATAATTTAACAGTTTACATAATACATGGTCCACAAGATATAAATAACTGTTATTTATATCTTGTGGGCCATGTATTATGTAAACTGTTAAATTATTTCCTGCTTAATATTATAACTGTTTAATTCTACAATTATTTGTGATCCTTGTGTAGTCTCCACACCATTCCTTTAACCCTTCCGAGTCTTCGGGCTCGTGGGTGGCGATGCGTGTCTCGGGTTATCGGGCCTTCCCGGTAATCGGATTCTCGGGTCGTTACAGATAACCAACCACTGTCCGTACCAATTGGGGGCTTTAAATCCTATAATTTGCTCAAGCAAGCATTCATGATCGTAGCCATCACCGGCATATTGCGTGCCTGAAGGCGCCAAAAACATCCCCTCAACCTCAGGCTTGGTGTCTGTGTTGACCATACAAATCCCAAACAGTCGACGACAAAGACACAACCCGGGTCTTGAAATTTTCAAAATCACTAAAAAAACCAAGGGTTTTCTGGTCTGGGAATTACGGCTGCCGCACAAAGTCTTCGGGATAGCTCGGGTACGACAGAGTACAAGTGCCGTGCATGCTATCTCGTCCTGACAAAATAGCCCGCTCATGCTTGCACCACCGTTGAGCTGATAGGAGTGAATCATCAGCTTCTATGCTCGGGGGGTTATAACCTTAGATAAATGGAAAGAGAGAACGATCGAGTGGGAAATGAGATAAATATTCCCTCGACCTGTCATATTTATAGACACCGTTCCTCGAGGAAATCTTGAATAAATCAACGGCACTCTCTCCAAAGCTTGCCTCATCTGTCGGTCCTTCCGCAATCCAGGTCAGCCCGAAGTCCAGAGAGTCAACGGTCTCTATAGTAATTGTGGGTGGAGCTAAAGTCGGCATCAGAACCTGAGTACGGATAACATAAGGGTCTTCTTCGTCTCAGATTGACCTCTACCTCCAGTCATCACCGCTGTAACGAGCCATGTCTAGAAATCACTCCAAGTAATGAAGAAATCTTATAGAATTTATTGATGAATCTCATCAAAAAGAAAAGTAACAAGCATTAAAGCAAATACAAGCACTCCATCATGTCAAAATGACTTGGAGGAGAATGAAGTTTTCAAGCCTACCCTCGTCTTTGGCTCAAACGGACATCCTATGGCGGGCATTTGTGGAACCTGTTTATTTTTTTCTTGAATCAATCGAAGGAAAAAATAAAATTCCGATCAATTCTGAGACGGTTACAAAACGATACAAAGTCCATGTTGTCACGATACCGTGCGAAATTTGAGTCCTGGGAAAATTCCGTTGGGTATACGGAACAACAAACATACTCACGCCGGGCCAAATACAAGTCTCGGAAAATTTCTGTCGAGTATTCGGAATAACAAAAATATCCACACAACAAGCGAACCTTGCGAGGAACAAATTCTTTGTAACTCACAAGATGTGCAAGACCGGCCGAGAAGAAATCCTAAAAGCCCAGAGACTCTCTACCCAACAAGCGACACAAGGGGCGAACTAAATTAAGGCATGAAAGCATAAGGATGAGTCGTTTTCTCCTCTACACATGGCGAAGACACAAAAGCCCAACCAAAAATATCCCCAAATGGGGGTTTTATAGGGGGCATCCCCCCCTCTCCCTCTCCGGCCTTAGCAGGACCAGATAGGTCCCCAAAGGGACCTATCCTGTCCGAGTAGGCCCCCGGAGGACCTATCCGGTCCTAGGGCCTTCCCCTCAGCCTATCCAATCCCAAATCAATGCATAGGGTGAAATCCTCTCATGAGTTGACAGCTTGCTAACATAATAATCATGTTTGACAACAAGAAATGGCTGAAAAAGATAAGAGCAATGATCGAAGTCCAGCCTTGCTCTACCTCTGGTGGAAACAAAAGACAAAGCCCTCCGCGTGACGACAATGTAAGTGAACATATCCTGATTAGGCTTACTGCAAAATGCAAATATCAAATGAGTCATAAGGTTTGGCGTCGATGATTTCTGTGAAAAGTTAGGAAAGAGTTACCCAACCCAAGCACTCAAATAATGGGTGGGCAATAGAATGCTCTTATCCCAGGGTGACGAATGAGTAGTCAAGGCCCCAAGAGAATGATATATATTGGTTAGTGCTGCTGGAGCAACGACCACCCTCTGCTTGAGGCCATCAAATATGTCGGGTAAATGACCTCTGCACGGAGAAGACTCTCCTCACCGTTGGGAATGACAAAAGTGGCCAGCCAATAAGCAAGATAGGTTGCCAAGTAGGTGATGGGCGGGAGATCGCGAGAGTTCCATCCCTTCTAAGCCACATATGCGTGGCGAGGATGTTGTCAGAACTTTTAACTTTATTTCATTATATTGATCTAGAGGATTTAATGGCTCTGCAACTCTTTGTATAAGCAAAATGGCCCATTGTAAAAGGATCGAACCCAAGCGTCCAGTGTCAGTCTGACAGTATGGGAAGACCTAGGGTTGTCAATGGGTCGGGTCGGGCGGGGCCGGGCTCGACACTATTAAAAATTATAAAGCCCGATTAAGACTTGGCCATGTCTGACAACTTAAATAAACATAAAAATTAATATATTTAATAATATAAAACTTATAATCTCACTAAATTAATTAGAGTTTTGATATTAATTACATAATTTGTGTGAAAATAGATTTGTAAAATTTTTAATTAAGTAAAATAACATAATTTTAACAAAGTAATTTTTAAAATTTGAAGGGAGAAAAAAAAAGACAACGGACTGGGCCGGCCCTACCGACAGGCCGAACTCAAAGCCCGAGCCCGACCGGTGGGCTTAGTCGGGCTGGGCTTTTAGGCCCGACTAAGGGCCCAGGGGCGGGAAAAAGCCTTGAGGCGCAGCCCGAAATCGGACCAGGCCCGCGGGCCTGTCGGGCCGGCCGGGCCCATTGACAGCCCTAGGAAGGCCCCTTCTTGTCCACTCGGGCCAGATCTCTTCAGGTCTTCATCAGAAACCTGTAGCAGTAGAGACTGTGATATCTTCTGCCTCCAAAAGAATGGCTGTGAGGTAGGTTGTCCAGGGACATTTCGTCGTATGCTTAGCCATAGACCGGTAAACCAGAAATCTTGTGGAAAGTCCACAAGTCCAGGGCCGTTTCTCCTTTCGCGGTAACGAAAGTGTTCCAACGGTGGTTGAATCTTTCAAGTAAACCCTACAAAAGATCAATGTGGCAGGGATATTGATATAAGGCTGTTGTCATAGTGTTGCGGATCCTCGCTTTGTCAAGTATTTCGCTGTAAAAATGAAGCATGCCCATTAGCCATTCGGTGGCGCCTTGGTGATAACCCATACCAACCGGGGGCTCTAAATCCTATAATTCGCTTGAGCAAGCATTCATGATTGTAGCCATCACCGGCATACTGCGTGCCTGAAGGTGCCAAAAACATCCCCTCAACCTCAGGCTTGGTGTCTCTGTGTTGATCATACAAATCCCAAATAGCCGGTGACAAAGACACAGCCCGGGTCTTGAAATTTTCAAAATCACCAAAAAAAACCTAATGTCTTCTGGTCTGAGAATTACCGTTGCCGGACAAAGTCTTCGAGATAGCTCGAGTACGATAAAGTACAAGTGCCTTGCATGCTATCTCGTCCTGACAAAATCGCCAGCTCAAGCTTCCACCCCTGTTCAACTAACATGAGCGGATCATCAGCTTCTATGCCGGGAGGGATATAACCTTAGATAAATGGAAAGAGAGAATGATTGAGCGGGAAATGAGATAAATATCCCCTCGACTTGTCATATTTATAGACACCGTTCCCCGAGGAAATCTTGGATAAATCAACGACGCCCTCTCCAAAGCTTGCCTCATCTGTCGATCCTTCCGCAATCCAGGTCAGCCTGAACTCCAGAGAGTCAACGGTCTCCCGTCTCCATAGTAATTGTGGGTAGAGCTAAAGCCGGCATCGGAACCTCGGTACGGATAAGGTAAGGGTCTTCTCTGTCTCAGGTCGACCTCTGCCTCCAGTCATCACCGTCGTAACGAGCCATGTCTAGGATCACTGCAAGTAATGAAGAAATATTTTAGAATTTATTGATGAATCTCAACAAAAAGAAAAGTAGCAAGTATTAAAGCAAATACAAGCACTCTATCGCGTCAAAATGACTTGGAGGAGAATGAAGTTTTCATCGTATATGGGTCACCTGTCCTTACCTTCGGCTCAAACAGACATCCCGTGGGGGGCATTTGTTGAATCCGTTTATTTTTTCTTGAATCAATCGAGGAAAAAATAAAATTTTGATTAATTCTGTAACGGTTACAAAATGACACAAAATCCGTGCCGTCACGATACCGTGCCAAATACGAGTTTCGGGAAAATTTCATTGGGTATACAGAACAACAAAACTACTCACGCCGGGCCAAATACAAGTCTCGGAAAATTTCTGTCGGGTATTCGGAATTACAAAAATACCCACGCAACAAGCGGACCTTGCAAGGAACAAATTCTTTGCAACTCACAAGGTGTGCAAGACTGGTTGGGAAGAAATCCTAAAAGACCGAAGACTTTCTATGCAACAAGCGACACAAGGGGCAGACTAAATTAAGGCATGAAAGCACGAGGAGTCATTTTCTCCCCTACACCTGGCGAAGACACAAAAAGGCCAACCAAAAAAAATCTCAAAATGGGTGTTTTATAGGCCCCCCCCTCTCCCTCTATGGCCTTAGTAGGACCGGATACCTATTCGGTCTCGGGGCCTTCTCCTCAACCTATCCGGTCCCAAATCAATGCTTATTGGGGACCTATTCGGCGGTCCTGGTTACCCTCCCGTGGGAACCTATCCGGTCCGGGTAGGTTCTAAATGGCCTAAACCTTCCCCCCGACTTCTATAAATAGTCCTGTGGGTCCCCACACTCAAGAGACTGGATTCCGGAGCTTGGACTCTCATGAAGACTTGGAGATTTCTCCACTTGTGCATTTGATTCTAAGCTCGGAGTGAGGGTATATTGCATATATATCCTCGCTTCTGCATATGTACCCCGGGTTTTTGTGTAAGTAATTTTTTCCTGTAAATCTCGCAGAAGAAATATGTAATTTCTTGATTTAATCAGAAATTATGCAAAGACCCCCCAAGTTTTATGAGAAAATCCCTACAATATTTTGTGATTATAAAAATATTTTACAATCCCTAGAAATTGTAGATATGTCCTACATATTTATAGGAAAGTCCTGTGAATCTACAATTTGCTGAAAAGTCGTGTACTTTACAATTGCATCTTGTAAAGTCTTGTAAATGTAAAAATATCCTTTTCTCTGTATATGCTCAGGGGTTACAAAAATATTGTGTGCCTTTTCGAAATTGTGTAAAAGTCCATTCAGGGATTTAAGTCATTCCAAAATACATCCTCGCTCTGTACAAGGGTCAAAGGACTATATGTTGACGCATGCCGCCCTCGCTATGGCATGTGTATACCTAGTCTCCCTCCCAAGGATGTCGGGTGTTGTAAGTATGAATGTACCCCCAATATCATAACCAATATTGTAAAGGTGTTCGGTTCCCTCTGGTAATTAATTAAAAGTGTTCGGGCTTTATAAATACCGACCGCGATCGGTGGGGAATTGTCCAGCACCCGAACCTGATAACCCAATCCACGGAATTTATAGCGTACACGCTACTTAAATAACTAACAAATATGCATTCATGTTAAACGCATGAGGATGGAAATGTTATTAATATTTTCCTTGCCAATTCTTTAAATTAAAATTCCGTGTTCAAACAATATGGCATAGTGCTGTAAAGGTTTCTAACATCCATATTCACAATAAAAAGCTTCTACACAAGGTCTGGAGTCGAACTCCTATGCATTACAATTTTTGGGGGGCCTGTACTCCAAAAAAATTGCTGTATCCAGTGTGCACTTTTCCTGTGGATTCCAGTATCATCAGCTATCTGTTAATACTTACAACATTAGATGGGAAACCAACATCAAAAGAGACAAATGTGGAGTTTTGAGAGCTGTAGGGACAATTTGATTAAAGTAAAAAGCAGGATTTTTTTATTCACATTATTTCTAATGCATTTAAACCATGACTTATTTTATGCATTAATATTGTTTCTTCATTTACCTTTCTTAATCATCTCTCCTCATAACCCTTTTTGTTTCTTTTTACATTCTGCTATTTTTCAGTTAGGCTTCGGAACAATGTTAGAGAGCCTGAATTCCCATTCCACTAGTCGCCCTGTAATCTGTATTGAAACTGTGAAAGAGGCTGAAAAAGATTGAAACACCAGCTGACATTTCTGGGGTCCAAATCTAGGTGTAGAACTAATGAATCTAAGGTGTTGACTTGGGATCGTGATACCTAAGTCATTTTACGTTTTCTTCAGGATGGATGGCTGTAGGGTTGCAAATGTCCTACATCTACAATGTTGAAAACTTGCAAGAATGAAACTTCCATTCTCTTTTACTAGCCTCTGTCCAGAAACATGGACAGTTTTATGGCTTGACTAACAATGTTGCCCTCTTCAATATGTCCGATCACCATTGCAAAACTATGTAGCATTCTATCCCCACCAGGTTGTCTCTGATTGTTCATTATCGTTGCCTTTAAGTATAGTTATAAATTTTTGTGGCCACTATTTTCTTTTCTGACAATGATTGTTTGTATTATTTACTGATAATGTGGATTCTCTGTTGCTGTGCGGAGCAAGTACTGTTATTTTTTTATTTATTTTGAATTCCAAGAAAACCTCTTTTTTCTGTTATTGGAAATCATTTGGTTACTCATTAACTGTCATCATTAGTTTTCAGTTGTCAATAATTAGAATCATGTGGTGCTAACTAATTACTGTTGTTTTACACCATTGGCCAGGCGCCTGCCGAAGAAGTGAAACCGCTGTATCTCCAATATGCCAAATTGGAAGAAGAATATGGGCTTGCAAAGCGTGCAATGAAAGTATATGATCAAGCTGTGAAAGCTGTCCCTAATAGTGAAAAGATGACTATGTATGAAATTTACATTGCTCGGGCTGCAGAAATTTTTGGTGTTCCCAAAACAAGGGAAATATATGAGGTTAGTATCATATCCCAGAATGTAGACGAATGCATTGATTTTCTACCTGTCCAAATAATTTCATGTCATAATGTATTTTAATGGATTTAGGATATTGTTATTATGAAGAGTTCGAGATAAAAGTTAGTGAAGGTGCTATAATCTTGCATACTCTTATTTGATGTTTTCAGCTCTGCCGTTACCATTAGAGGAATATTATAGTTTCTGCAATTTCTCATAAAGAAAAACTATATTTTTCTTGTTGTTTCCTGTTTCTTCTAAATGTACTTGCCTGTTTGGAGTCTTGCTAACAGCTAGTGCTACAGTATAGTAAAGAGAGTTTCATTTCTAAAAATATCTTTAGTTGCTATTTTTTATCACCCCCCTTTTTTTCATAATTGGGCATAATTTCTGGATCTATCTTCTTTGGGTATGTGCACAGTGCAATACGGAATTCCGAGATTGGTGTCATACATGCCTTCTATGTTGTTTGTATAATGGTGTATGCTCTATTTACGAAGGTCTTTAATCCTTACATGAAATTCTTGACTCATTTTGCAGCAAGCAATCGAATCAGGTCTTCCTGACAATGATGTGAAAGCAATGTGCATGAAGTACGCTGAGCTTGAAAAAAGCTTGGGAGAAATTGACCGTGCTCGAGCCATATATGTATTCGCATCACAATTTGCGGATCCTCGTGTTGATGAGAGTTTTTGGAAAAAATGGAATGATTTTGAAGTGCAACATGGAAATGAGGAAACATTCAGAGAAATGCGTCGTATTAAACGCAGTGTTTTAGCTAGCTTTAGTCAGGTTTGTCCGCTTTGCTTATGCATTTTTTATTTTCTTCGGACCAGTAATTGGTAGAAAACATTTTTCTAAAGCTTTGCATGGTTGTGTGTTTTTGGCACTTGCAGACGCACCTTAATTTACCCGAGTACTTGATGCAAAAGGATCAGAAGCTGATCCAGGAGGAATCCAAAGCAGCTGCTGAAGATGGAATGGCCGCTTTAGAGAGGCAGGCTGTTGAAGCAGCAGCTAGGGCACCTGCCAGTGCCGGTGCCGGGTTTTCGACGCGCTTTGTAAGCGCTGGAGTGGAGTTGCAGTCTGGTGATATGCATGTGCCTGATGGAGGCAAGAAGGCAACTGCAAATGTGGAAGAGATTGAATTGCCGGAAGGAGATGACTCGGAGGAGGATGAGTCCAGTGAGAAAGTTGAGATAGCACAAAGAAATGTTCCGTCAGCTGTCTTCGGGGATCTAGCAAAGGTGGCTGAGAGCATGAAAGATGAAGATGCTGGTGCAGTTGATAACGGAGGTGGTAACCATTTAGGTGCTTACGAGAGATTTAAGAGGCAAAGGAGGCAGTAGATTACATATCCAACGATCTAGATGAAGTTCACAATAGCGTTAGGGGATTGCCCTGTTTGTGTATCGTATTGGCAAATACTGATTTACCGACAGACACTACGTGGGAATTCCTTGCTGTAAATACGAGGAGAAAGCCTGGAGGAGAGTGGGCAAGACGTGCTTCTTGCTCAAATCTTACTGGAGGCCTCACGATGTTGTCGAGGATGCTGCTGTTTGGTTGTATGATTAAGGTCTGGCCATCATTTGCTAATCATGTTCTCTCTCTCTCTCTCGTTTCTTCACTTCCTTACCTTGTATAGAGGGTGCTTTCCTTCATATTGAGTGATAATCAATGGCCCTCCTCATTTCTTTTATTTACTTTGTTTTTTTTATGATCACAAAAAAGCCCACTCCTGGTTAAGTATCCTACACTGCTTTTCAAAGACCCCCCTATTGCAAAACTATCAAGTTTTTGGTGTGCTTGAGATCTCAGGTTCACTCCTCAATTTCTATTAAATCAGCTGTACATGACATTAAAGGTTTATTTATTTCATCGTAAAACACTGTAAAATTTTGTGGTTATTTTATTTTACAACATTTTTCGGTTGTTTGTTTTATTGTAAAGTAATATAAGTGAGATTTTGTGGGACCACATAGTGTTAAGACTGGTCAAATGAACGCGTCACGTGCGTGAGTTTAATTTGTTAAGTTTTTTAAAATTATAATGGTAATAAAGTTGCAATGTATGTATAAATATAAATATATGTTATATTTTTATGTGATTTCACTTTTGATAGGGTTATATCATTCTTTACGCTTCGAAGTATCGGTGATAGTGCAAAACTTGTGCGCGGGATAGGTTTCTCTAATATATATAAAATGGCAAGAAAATTGTGTTAGAATAGGAAGAAGGCGGCTTTGCCATGTAAAGACATAAATATTAGGAATACAAAGTTAACTTTAATTATTTATTATAAATTAATTGCATATCAGTTAAGTTCATAAGATGACTTATATGTTTTCGTAAAATATGGTAGATATTTTTTTCTCAAGCAACATTGATTCTGTGAAGCCAGAAGCATATTCAAGAAATTTTACGTTTTGTCACTATAAAGTGATCTCTAGCTAGCATCTGCTTAAATAGTTATATTTAGAAATTGTTATGTTTAAGAAAGTTGCTTATGCAAGTTCCTGTAATACAAATAACATTTTGGAGCCATAGTCATCTGTATCCAAACAAAAAGATGGTCATGTTTGGAATATGTATGTTATTCACTGTCATCAAATTTAGTTCACATAATTTAGATTCTTTCATCGATAGAAGAGCATCAAAGGTTGAAAAGATATTGAGAATTTTATATTTAGGATACAAAGTAAATTATAAATCATTGTTAGAAAGGTGAGTGCAGAGTAGACGATGAAGTTATTATTAGTAGAAATATTTTGGTTGCAGTATTATAATAAACTATGGATGAGAGGAATTAATCTTTAATCAACAAAAGAAATTATTTTTTTCTTTTAAAGTTAAGCCTAATAATATTTGACACATACTAATAGCAAATCTACACATTTTAAAATAAATTTTTAATGTTGATATGCATATTGAGTTTCGTGAGTATATGAATATATTAAGATTTGAGGTTGGATCTATTGTGTGGAGATAATATAAGTGGAGAGTTGTGAAAGTGGTACAATAGGTTTCATATTATAGATAATATAACATATACAAAGGGGTGTGAGGTGAAATAATAGGACATAATTCTTGTGCATTTTAAAAAGAAAACGCATGTTGTGAGACATCATAAACCCAACGCAAATAATTAAAGTATAGGTGAGTCGGAACGAATTCCGTTATTTTTGCCATTGTTCCTATTCTACGTCTCGGAACGGATTCTTTCCACCACTCGTACAACCCTCGACCACCAGATTTCACTTTGTGTCGTATTATCCCAGTCGGAACGAATATAAAATAAGGCCTATTACGAGCACAGTTTGGGCTTGCGGGTTTGCCCCGCCGCGTTCATGATCAGACCTTGCTTCGGGGCCGATAACCCTTTGGGGTGGACCTACCCTTATTGGGTGTCGTCCCCTTTCTGAATATTAAATCACGTCAGATCATCGAACATGTGTCCCGGGGATCCCCCGTGGCGTTGCTGCATCGTCAACATAAATTAGTCCCAGATTGATATTCGAATAAGTTTTCTACGATGATTTTAGACCCAGACTTGATGGCCCTGGGCTACACCGGTTCACCTTTGAACCTATATGCGTATGCGACGGTGTCAATGGTGAGTCGAAAGATTTACGCAGACATGGTCGAAAATCCCCTCGGATGATCTGAACCTCTTGGTAAGTCAGTCCTCGAGGGTGCTACGTTCGATATGGGACTGGGTGCTGTCATTTCATGCACACCTGATCATCTCATACTTATGTAGACGAGCACTTATTACATCCCCCGGCATATTCTGGGACATGGGGGGATATTGTCAAAATCTGGTTTTTCGTCACCCGAGTGACGGTAAAATAAATAAATAAATAATATTAATGAAAATAAATAATAACTAATAATAAGAGAGCAAGAGAAATATACCAAAACAAAAGATAATGTGTAAGAAAATCAGAACCATAAAGATAATAATAATAACATAACAAAATAAATAAATAAATAACAATAATAACAAAATAACATTAAAAGCAAAAAAAGTAAATATATAGGAAAGCCAAAGCAATAGAAAGAGTAACATAATAAAATCAAAACAAATAAAAAAGTTGAAATAAATAATGCGATAAAATAAAACAACAAAAAATACATAATAAAATAAACCAAAACAATGAAAAGCATGATAAAATCTAAACAGAAAAATATATACAATAAAAGCCCGACAACCAAAAATAAAAATAATATATTTCCCTTACACAAGGTCCAAGGGAGAAGTAAGATGTCCCAGATCAGATGTCTACGGTTTCTTAGATATTATTATTATCATTATTGTTTGGCAAAGGAGTAGGAAAGGGTGGTACTGTACGGCTCGTGTATGGGCCGCCGGACCAGCTGTCGGATCGGGCACGCAAAGGGGCTGTCGAATCACCCTGGGTGGCTGTCGATTGGGGTTGGAGAAAGGCCGCCGGACGAGCCAAAGGGGGGCTGCCGGATCACCCTGAGTGGCTGCCGGATTGACCAAAACAAGGGAGCTGCCGGTTCAGTTTTAAGTGGCTGCCGGTTCAGCTCATAGGGAGCTGCCGGATCAGTCTGATAAGGCCAAGAAAATGCATAACGAAAGTATGGGAAATTTCAGAGAAAGTCAGACGGAGGCATGGCAAAGGTTTGGCTTCGTAGTCATACTCATGGCATGGGGTAAACTCCATATCCCCCTTGAGAGGTGTATTCGCACATATATACATATTTAGATCAATAATATCGTATACATTTCCCCCCGCCAAATTAACTCGAGGGAATGAAGAAAAGCCTAAGAGAGGATCTATAAGGAATTGTAAAAAAACTCAGAGGGAGACGAGTCCCAAGGAGGTTGATTTAGCATCATACCCATGGCATTAGGTAAACACTGGATCTCTCCCTTGAGAGGCCTGTTTACGTATGCAGGTATTTCGTAGATGCCATGGACATTTTCATTGACCGAGTTGGGCGACGGTCCAGTAAATAGCAAAGGGAAGGACAGTCGAGAGCAATGGACATGTTCGATTAAAGGCCCATGTCTGATTTTAGTGTTTGGTTTTGAAATAAACATTATATATATATATATATATATATATATATATATATATATATAAGAGAAAAGAGCGATTATATATCCATACTATAAGTAATATTGAAGTTACGGATGGGATGAGTGTTCGTCCATTCTCGATGATGAGGATGAGTACTGTTTAGAGCCGTCTTCACCAATTACTACCTACGCCCCCCTCGATCTAATTAAACGTGGGAACAGGAAATCCCTGGCGTGGCATTGCACACTCGGTCGTACATGGATAGACAACATATATACGACTGCTGATGTCGGGGAAAAAGGACGGTGGTTTGTGAAAGACGTGTGTTAGAGGGATTGAATCGGTGTGAAAAAACCGCACTTTTCTCTTATATGGACGGGGGTTGGTGAAAGACGTGTGCCAAGGATTGAATCAACTAAAAAAAAATCGCCCTTTTCTCTTACATGTATAATATAGATATAGATATATATCTCCATCTTCTTTCTTGTATACAGCTTGAAAGATCTTCCTCTACCCCCCAGCGGGATCAAGGTGCCCAGAAATGGACACCTTAAAGGGTGCAGGTTAGGGCAGGATCCAGTCTAGAAGAATTCATGAGAGTAGCGGAACGAATGTCATTTTAACATTTTTCTATTTTCTGAATAAGTGATGATATATTATCGTGAGAAAGTTTTGGCAGTGTCCAACAAGTACGGTCTGATACTCCTAGACGGTGACAGATAAAATGAATGTTGTGAAAAAAAATGTTGGGCTCCATTATTTATAATATTCCTAAATTAATAAGGGTATGGTTCCGCGCGCTCCGAAGTCCAAAGTAAATCAGCGGCTTCGCTATAGAATATATATATATATATATATATATATATAGAGAGAGAGAGAGAGAGAGAGAGAGAGAGAGAGAGAGAGAGAAAAGAGAGATGGACGGTGAAGATGTGTCTTTTCCAAAAGTTGGATAGGGTCGGTTTCAGACGGATAAGGGATAGCTTTCACCACCGATCCAAATATATATATATATATATATGAGTCAGAGGGTTGAACCGAAGGGTTGGTGAAAGACGTGTGCTTCTGTGAACCGGCGGAAAAAACTCGCTCTTTTACTCTTTTTCTCTTACTAGTCAAAGAAACGTGTTTCGCGCGCGAGTTTATTTTATACAATTTTTTATGTTAAATAATGAAGATTTTGACATTAAAACATGATTCATCGTTATTTAAGAATTAACTTTGCAATTTGACAAGCAAAGAAGAGCATATCCAGACATGCAATAGAAAAATATTCACCAGTTAGATTTACTTTTGACATTTCAACAGAATCTTGAATGAACAAACAAAGGAAAGGCTTCACAACATATATGGATAATAGAGCAAGGTCAAGGATGAAGTTATCAGAGTTGAGTAATGAAGTGTTAAAACTGATGAAGGTTAAAATTTAATAACGTAGGAGAAATGAAAATTTGTGAATCCGCTTCCACCTTTCGAAACATTGGTCCCACTTCGTCGTAGAGAGAGTTACAATTTTGTGAGAAATAAATACAGATCAGATATGTTATCTGGAAATAAGGTGTCTTTCTGCTTTTTGGCCAAAATGCATCAATGGCTAAAGAATATAGGCAGTAAGAAATCACGGTGGGCCATTTTGGTGTATTAAATTGGAACGTTTTAGGTTTCGTAAAATCTTTTATGTTGATCTCGTCTAATTGGGGTTTAAAAAAGTCGTAAAAATCATAAAATAGAAGGTCAAAATCTCTATTCAAGTCAAACGGAACAAAACCTAAGTTCAAACTATATTTCATGATTTCAAAGATCGATCGAACCGCATCTTACACCAGTAGGGCGAGATTCTAGGGATGTTCATTATTTTTGAGTTACAACTTGCTCGACGTCTATACGAGAATCCATGGTGAAAAAAATATAAGACGGAGAGTTCTAACTTATCCGATAATGATTTATGAATAGTTCACGTACTTTAATAATAATAAGGATAATAAATAATTACATGTTTTCTCTTCAACAATTTATAAACTAATAAAAGTTATGTTTGACGTATAAAACTTTAGCTACCTTCGAATAAATGGGATAAGACTTTAATATTAACGACGTCGATATCTACGATTTGATATCTTCTAACTGAAACGTCTGTTCGCTTTTTCTTTGTTGCCCGGGTGCTGTTAAAGAAGAAAAAAAAATAGCTTAATTAAAAAATAAACATCTTAATTATTTACTGTTAGGGAAGAAAATGATAACTGCCATCCGATGTGATGCATCGGACAGCCAGAGAATCATGAATGAAGGGCCCTGTGTTAGGGTAGGAGGGGTGCCAACTTCATTTTATTTACCATATGTTTTTATTTTTTTTTCAAATTCATTATTATCTGCACTAAACTGTGGATCTTTCTCCACACGATTATGGATTGAATCCTCATGCCACTTCTGAAAGAATATCGGTTGTATGATCAGCCCTGGCACGGTGAGTTTGCAAATTTAGCCCTCCTAAAAGATAACCGGAACGTTTATATTTGTTCATAGTGTTTGTGCACATCGTTTGCGGCCCAGACCCGCGAGGGTTCCTCCTCACACCACTCTTACTCTCCATCCTTCTATCAACCTGGATCTTTTGTCTCTACGTCGGAGGGGACTCGCCGGATGCCTCTCCTCTCACCATCAGCCCTGATCTTGGCACTGATCGTCGGACACCCACCCATATCCAAATTGAGATCATTAATTTCTCAATCTGAAGCCACCAAGCAAAAGGTGTCAAGATAATTCACCTCCTTCACCATTTCATTCCCTGCGGGTCATGGTCTGCTTGATCATGGTGGCCGCTACAGACCCCGGAATCGTCCGGAGGAATCACCTGATGCCGCTGCCGAAAGAGAGAGCCGGCGCGAGCCAGTGGACGTGCAACAGCAGAGTAATCAACATCGACGGGATAGAGAGGAGGCAGAAGTACTGCCGCGTTTGCGGGCTCTTCCGGCCTGCCACTTCGTCGTCTGCGACAACTGCGTGGAGAGCGAGGTTCGACCACCACTGCCCGTGGGTCGGCCAGTGCATCGGACTGGTCAGGAACCTACACATAGACCCTGAGCCGGTGGGCAGCCTTGCAGTGAGCGGAAGGGGGCAACACAGGGACAGTGGCGGAAGACGGAGGCGGCAGACGGGGGCGTAGCAGAGTCCCGTTTCGATGGCATACGAGGTCCCTTAGGCGCAGCAGACCTTTTAGGCACAACAGAGTCTGGCGTTGGGAGAAGCAATGTCAATTGAACCGAACTGGGTTTAAAAGTTGAACATTACCATTGAACCGGCGGAAAAAAAACCGCTCAATTCATTTAATAGTATACAGTATAGATATGTATAGTACAGATAGATTGTCTTGTTTTGGTTTATAATCTATATCCATTGAAAATAAAAAAAATAGAAAAAATATTGGAAATCACAACTAACTAAAAAAATGTTATTTCATCTTTACGGTCAACCAAACAAACCATTTCCCATCTTAAAACTGGAGAAATACTATAATTTTAAAACCGGTGATTTTAAAACCTGAAGAATTGCATCAAAACGATCAACACCTACACAATGTAAAGCTAAGTAATTAGGGATATATTTACAGGAAGAAACTCTGAACTATTTGAATTTTGGACCGAATGATTGCAGAGTTCTATCAATCTAGCACTCAGATTTTCTTGTACAAATACTGATAGCCACGTTCTGTGACTCATGTGCAGCATGTTCTTGGACTCTTTGTAGCGTCAATTTTGTTCATAGAAGAGTGGTTTTCTGTTTTCTGCATAACCTCTGCCCCACCTGTTAGCTTTGAACTGGTTCTAGGAATCTAGTGTGGCAATTTCTTCTCCCAAAGGGTCCCACAAACTTTCTCGGTAAACTTTCGGAGGAAGCTTGAATAGAATACATGGTCAATCTACGTGTGGATTCACCCAAAAAAACTCATCAAATGAGAGTTTGACAATTGGACAAAGTTTGTGGGTAGAAAAACAATGAGGCCAATATTTTCCTCAAGGTTTGCCGACCCCGTCGACCCGGCCGACCCGGTCCGCTCCCTCGGACTCTCGGCGTGCGATTTTTTTTAAAATTTTTAATAATTTTTTTTGAAAGATTAAATATTATATATATTTAAAAATATTAGAATGTAGAGTTTTTTTTATGATAATAGATCCATACTAAATTACACATAATTAATTATATAAAAATTACATATTACACCGCTTAATTAAACATCCTATTATATATAATATATAAAAATTTATTTCAATTACTAAATATGTAAAAGTAAACAATGACATAATAATGACATTCATTCATGAAGTATAAAATACAAAAACTCACTAATCCTCGTCATCTGTGAAGCCCGAATCTCAAAACTCACTCATCCTCCTCATCTGTGTAGCCCGAATCCCAAAACTCACTAATCCTCATCATCAGTGAAGTCCGAATCCCAAAACTCACTAATACTCGTCATCAGTGAAGCCTGAATCCCAAAACTCATCATCAGATATATGAGACTGATCACCCGTATAATCTAACTCTATCCTAGTGGGTGGAGGTACATGTGGGTGGGACTGAAAATATGTAACCATCTGCACAAATGATGGGTCATGTGCTGCGGTGGAGGGTACATGAAAATCTGTAAAAAAAGTCCTCACTACATCTATAACTTCAATTCTATCATGTGTGACTGCTGCTGGTGCTGGTGCTGCTCGAACTCTGGACGTGGAGGAAGATCCTGCTCCGCCCTGTGCTCGTGGTGGAGGTACCCGGGACGTAGAAGAAGATGTCCTGGGTGTGCTACGAGAACCGTATCTATCCTGTAACTGTGTCCGAAAGGAATGTCGGACATCTCCCGGAACTCGGTCGCATGCACGAACATCGCGTCCCACTCCCGCAAGGTGCTCCGCAAATCTGTGTATGCCGGTGACGCGATGTTCGCAGTATCTACAGTGCACATGTCCATCACCCTCAACAGAGTATCCATGCTCCCACGCAGGGTGACGCCGTCCGTCCATGATGACCTGCAAATGATGTAAAAGTTTACATTAGTGATTTCAATGATAAGTACAGAACTCTATATATGAAGAAATCTACAATTAATTATTAGTTAGTTATATATATAACCAAATGATACATACTAATTAAGAGTATGGACCCAAACTGGGTCAGTGCCCATCTCCAAACAATTTGACATTAAACGTGGTACGCAGATAGGACAGATAGTCTTCATAGCGCATTGAACCTGAATAGTTCTCCCAATACATGCGTACGTAGTATTCATACTGCTACGAACCTTGTGCGTACACGACCTCTACTGGCGCAGCTGCGGCATAAGGATATGGATACGATGGAAAAAATGAACTACTGTTATCTGAGTCGCCATGATACATCGGCTGTTGCGGCCATGACCGTCCATACGAGCTTCCAGATCCCTCGGAGTCATGTGTGCTCATGTTCTCAAAATCAGACAACATGCCTTGATAACTGGTACTGTCTGCAACCGAACTTCCATAGTAGGGATCCCAATGATCAGCTGCCTGTCGCTGCCGTGGGGCACCGTGGTCCTCATCTTGCGTGGCATGTGTGAAGTGCTGCTCCTCTGTCCATGCGGCATGTTGACGACCCCCACGACCTCTACTATGACCACTGTTGTACTCTCTGCCACCAGCACTAGTATCCTCACCACGACTCCGTTGACCACCTTCACCACCGCCACCTCCATGGGATGAAGACCATGTCGGTGTACTATCATCATCGGAGTCATGACTCCCACTGATGCGGGGCTCAACAGAGAGCTCCGGAGTGTCGTCATCTGCATTGGGATCTAATGTCTCCATGTCTGCAACATCTATCGGATTTAATGGTGGTCCCTTGTCCTTCTTGCTGGTGAATAATGTGGCCCATGATGATTTTTTCTTCTGTGGAGCAGGGGACGGCTTACCTGCTGCATGTTGTGTCCCTCTTGATGCCTGAGAAGTAGAAGCCTGCTTAGATAATTTTTCAACTTACTTTCTATTGTGTAAGTCTATACGTATACCTGAGACGACTTATTGGGTGCCTTAGATGTTGAGCGTCGTGGCGCAGCAGACTGAGATGGTTGTTTCGATGCTACCGAAGACTACATAATTGAAAGAAGAATATATTCTATTACCAATGAATTACATATTAACAAATGTAGAAATGACAATATAATTTCACCTCTCTAAATGAGGAACTCCCCCTAGCCTCTCTTGAAGTGGATAATCTTCTTGGTTCCGCAGATATTGAATGCCGCGGTTCCGTAACTCGGGACCACTGTTCTCCCGCAATGTTGTCATTTTTCGTACCGACTTGTAATATATTTCTTACATCATCATACATCAATATATGACTACGCTATCTAATGAAATTTGCGATTCAATTTTCATGTATTAATTCACCTGAGGTGGCTCATGACGCTCAATTGATGGGGGTTGCATCAATCGCTCCCATGCTGTATCATTGTACGCATAGGATGTGTCTCCACCCCCAATGACGAGGTCTTCATCTAAATTAACTTCATCATCACGTCCCGTTGCTGACTCGTCACCACCCAAATGCACATGGGTGTCATCTCCCTCCCCCACTGCCTCTTGTACAGCTGATGCGAGAAAAGTATTAGGCCGTGGTGTCTCGCCAGGTTCTTCAGCCTCCTCGTCCAATTCTGCCTCATCACGCTCGGTTGTGGCTCTTGCAACCCATGCTACCATAGGGTCATCATCGTCTCGCAAGTACACAGCATCCGTTGGGTCGTAATCTCCCTCTCCTCTCCTTGTATCCATTTGTATATGCCGGACCTTTAGCCTCATGTTGTAATGAACATACACCATTTTATCTAGCCTGCGGTGTGTTAGCATATTCCTCAGCTTAGTATGCAAGAAGGAGAACGTCGACCAATTCCGCTCACACCCACTCGACGAGGATGTTTGCGATAGAATTCTCATTGCGATCTTCCTTAATACGGGTGCACTTGTGCCGTAATTTAGCCACCACTCAGCTGTGTTGAAGATAGATCACGTACAATATAATAATTAGATGTAAAAATTACTTCTCGAGATATAGAAGGTACATTGTGAAGACACATTACCTGGGTCGAGTCTGTCACAACTGGCCATGGCATTAGGTGTCGCAAATGAACCAATTGCCTCTCTAAATGTTTTTATCTGCATTATCAAAAAATATACAGTGTATATTTCATGTAATATTGTCAATGTTAAAATATCCAAGTATACCTCATTCAACGCATCAGCAGCATCTGTTGGGGTGAAAGACAACCGATCTACCACAATGTTGACGGATTCTATCAACGTATCGTCATAAGCAAGGCCCCGAGCATATTGGAAGGCCGGATGTAGATAGTACGCTGCAATCGTAAGACAATGAATTACATATTAGTATCAACTGAAAATCACAGCTCATTGATTGGACGAGAATGTAAGTGTTTACCTGCCATGTGAAGATCGCGGCTCATTTGTCTTTCCCATCTGTCCTCCACAATCTCTAGAATGGTGGGTCCATATTTTTTGGACGTTGTAAGGATCTTCCGCTTGGCAGCTTCTATTTTACTGTACACCAACCCCATGGTTGGTACTCTATCCCCATCCACATATCGCAGTACCTCATACAGTGACTCTATCAATGACACTAATACCTTCACTCTATCCCAAAAATTCGAGGTGTTGACAATCCCCTCGACCTCCGCCCCTTCACGTGAAGCAACAAAAGAGGAACTCAGCCAGGTCTCACCTCTAAACATTTGCTTCAACCCATCCTTGTGCTTCAGTAGGCTCTGCAATGCGATGTAGTTGGTGGTAAATCGTGTGATGCTATGCCTCAACAGTTCGCCGCCACAATGCTCCCTCATCCATGCCAATACAAGTGTGTGGTTGTAGATATATTTCGTGATTTTTTGTGCCACCTCGACCACAGATTTTACCATACGAAGCTGCCCAATCTCCTTCAGCATCAGATCTACACAATGTGCTGCACAAGGGGTCCAGAAAATGTGCCGTTTTTTCTTCATTAGCTCCTCCCCAACCTTCTTATAGTTCGACTCATTGTCAGTCACCACTTGCACAATGTACTCCTCCCCAATCTCAGTCACCACTTGCTCCATCAATGACAAAATATATTGGTGACTGTGAATTTGACCAGACGCATCCACTGATTTGTGAAAGAATACATGTCTGTCACAATAAACAAGGAAGTTGATCAGGCTAGATTTTATGGTACCTGACCATCCATCACACATCAGTGTGACTCCGTACTTTGTCTATTTCTGCTTGAATGAGTCAATGTAACTCTTGATCTCAGCAACTTGTTCATCAAGATATACGCCAGCCAATTCTCTCGCTGTAGGTGGCTGCACGTATAGTCCAAGGACCTGTGCTTCCTGAAACATTGGCTTGTAGTAAGGGCTATTGGCTGCATTGAAAGGCAGACCCACGTGATGCCACCATTTTGCAACAGCCCGACCAAGTTTCCATTTAGGTCCCTTCTGGCCATATGCATCGTCCATCCTCGTTTGCTTGCCATGCTCTTGGGATAGTACACCGGGCTCCACATCTTCAATGTTGATCGATTGTGTCCTTTTTCTTTGTGTCCCCGAGTCACCAGTTAATAAACTCCTTATGCCTCGTGGTTGTCGAGTCGTAGATGAACCACCACTCCCTGATGCTCCGGTCCTCGCCGCCTCGCGACTACGGACTATAGTCTCCTCGGGATGTCTTGACTCTTCCCTGCTCTGACGTACTGCCTCACGAAACTCGGCTTCGTATGGATCGTTCACAGTGACACACACATTAGCCTGCTCAGTAAGTGCTTGTTCGTCTTCGTCACTGGGTGTCCATGCACATTCCTCCTCGTTGCTGCCGCTTGCTATTCCGCTCACTGCCGCTTGATCCCTTTTCTTCTTTTTCCCTTTTCTTGCATCTCAGCTCTCTTCTCCCGCAGGTGCCTAGCCATTGCAAGTTTCACATCTCTAGGCACATGGGTACACCCAGCAACCTCAGAGTATCCCGCCCCGGCTCCTCCTGCCAAATGCTTCTTCAACCGAGACACCCCTCCTCCCCAGTGTTCTATTTTACAATAGTTACAACGCCAACACCTATGGTTGCCATCCAACAAAACTCCGTGTGACCATCCAATATCATTTGTTCGTTCCTTAGGAGCCATAGAGTGCTATCTTCTAAAATTAAGAAATTCAAATTATGAAAATATATTATTTCCCATCTACAACTAACAATGAACATAATTTCATTATTTGCGTATCATGCAAGACTAAATTCAATATTTAATACATCTTCATATAATTTAGTTCAAAACAATATCATTATTTCTATAACATACATATAAGGTTAATATTTATAACTAATTAGATATTTAAAATTACATCTCTAATTAGATATTTAAAATTACATCTCTAATTAAATTACATGCCGCATATAAATTATAAACATCTCTAAATAATTTACATTATACATATAAATTAACTTTAAAATCATTTATAAAATATTTAACACTAAATTTATATTTACATTAAATTAAATTACATTATGCAATTCAATTAACTAATATACATTATGCATTTAAAAATATTTTACATCTACAACTAATAATGATATTAATATAAGTATTTCTATAACATACAATACTAAATTTAATATTTAATATTACATTTAAATTAAATATAATATTTAAACATGAATTGAATAAAACATCAAAAAATAAATTTATTTCTACAACATGAATTAAATATTATTTATATTAATTCTACAAAATGAATTAAATAATACATAATCAAAATGATATTTATACAACGTAAATTAAACAAAAATTATATTATTTGTATAACATGAATTAAATAATACATTAATAATAATATTAAATAATATAATAAAATATTTTCCAATATTTTTTAATTAAAAAAACCAAAAAAATTAAACAACCCCCCCTCACCCTCCCCGCCCCCCACCGGAGGTGGCGGCGGCGGTGCAGACGCCCCCCCTCCCCCTCTCACCCTCCCCCCTCACGGTGCAGACGCCCCCCCTCCCCCCTCTCACGGTGCTCGCGACGCCCACAGACGCCCCCCCTCCCCCTCCCCGACGCCCGCAGACGCCCCCCCCTCCCCCCTCTGACGGTGCCCGCGACGCCCGCCGCCCCCCCTCCCCCTCCCCCCTCTGACGGTGCCCGCGATGCCCCCCCCCTCCCCCTCCCCGACGCCCGCAGACGCCCCTCTCCCCCCTCTGACGGTGCCTGCGACGCCCGCCGCCCGCAGACGCCCCCCCTCCCCCTCTCCGACGCCCGCAGACGCCCCCCTCCCCCTCTCACGGTGCCCGCGACGCCCGCAGACGCCCCCCCCTCACCCTCACCCTCCCCCACCCCCGCGGTGGCAGATGTACACAATCCTCACCCTCCCCCACCCCCCCTCCTCACCCTAAAACAAAAATTTAGGGCACCTACCTCTGATCACCGGTCGTCGCTGCCGTCTGGTGCCGTCCGCCGCCGCTCTGCACCGCCCACACCCGTCGGCCACCGCCTTCAAGCCGCTGCGGATGCCAGACCCGCCCGCACCCCGGCCCCCTAAATGGGCGACCCGGCACGTACGCGCCGTTCCGCACGAACCACACCGGGCCCGCCTCGACCCGCTCCGGTACGCGGCACCGCCCGTGCGACTCGGCGCCCGCCTGGGTCGGGTCGGGTCGTGCGGGTCGGGGCGGGACGGCAAACCGTGGTTTTCCTCATCTTTAGCTCTGAACAAAATACGACTTATGGTTTGTTGATCTGGTCATATCGGTTGTATCTATTTTTTAGTGGTACGGTACGGTACCGTTGAAACCCAAAAATGTTACTTAAAATTTTTGAGAAGAGTTCCAGAAATAAGAAAAATGAAGCAGGTTGTCGCTAAAACGGCCTTAAAATGATAGAGTTGTCTCCGCCGTAAATTCCTCCGACAACCCGGCAAAAAAATATGTATATGTATAGAATGGATGTTTGTACTTTTATGCGCATATTGTGCATTTACACTCTTGTCAAAAATATATTTTTAGACCTGAAAGCGTGTGTGAGGATTATCCACAAGAAGATATTTTTTCCGGATGCCCGGATGGTCAACCGGGGTGCTCCGGGGCCACAAGAAAAACTCAGCAGCGACAGGGCCAACCACTTGACCGTACTAAGGTGACAGAATCAATGTTTTTAAACCCCTCCGTTGGGATCCTTTTATAGCCACGAGGCTAAGCCTCCTCCGCCTCCCTCTTTCCCCTTGACCGTGCGCACAGGAAGGCCCGGAGGGACCCCCTCCGGTGGCTATGGGACCGGAAGCCCCCCTCCTTTCCTCCCGCGGCTGCTGTACCGGAGGGGAGGGGGCTCTGGTAGCTGCTGGACCCGGAGGGAGACCACCTCCGGTCCCTGTACCGGAGGGGGGGGGGCTCCCCCGTGGCTGTTGGACCCGAAGGGAGACCCCCTCCGGTCTCTGAACCAGAGGGGGGGGGGGGCTCCCCAGCGGCTGCGACCCACCGGAGGGACCCCCTCCGATTCCCTGCACAGCGGCGGAGGGGGGTTCTCCCCTCTCCGTTCAATCCGAAAGCCCCCCCCCCCCCCAAAAAAAAAAAAAAAAAGATAAGAAAGAAGAAGAACAGAGGAAAAGAGAAATGATGCAGTAAAAAAAAACTGAAGCAAGGAAGATGAAAAGTTACCTTAGCTTTTGGTATTCCACCGGAGGAGCCTCCATGGGGTTTTCACCACCCCCTCCGCCACTTGTGGGAGCTACTATAAAAGGGAGACCACTCCAAGATGGAAGAAAAAAGAAAGAAGAGGAAGACTGAGAGAGGAAGAGAAAGAGCAAGACTTGAAGAGCTTTCTAAGGCTCAAGTCAAAGGAGGAAGTAAGAGGAAGGGTGCGCCCCTTTCCCTCTCACTATTATCTCATGGGTTTTGTTTATTTTACATAGATACCCCTTCATGTATATATATTTGACGAAAATACCCCTTTAGCATGTAAAAGGGGCTTCATGATGTTAGGCAATGAAAAAATGCTATGACAATGTGATAAAATTAAGTGAGCATGAAAATTTTGATTGCCATGGTCCTCGTGAAAATTATACAGAGGTCCCTCCTGGCGTAAAATTACACCATTGACCCGAAAGTTCTTAAAATTGTGCATATATACATTCATAAGCCATGAAAATTCAAGAGATGAAATGGGAAAATCTCCAACAATTGTCCTTGTCATGAAGAAATTTCCCTAGGTTGTAAAAAAATAAAAAAATAAACATATATCCTCTTTCAAGATCAAGCCTTACAAATTGCATTCCCTAAAGTTCTTTCATAATCATGTATATGTCCGTAAAAACAAATTGAAAATTTTGGAAAAGAATTCATCGGGATCATAAAAGTTACATGTCATTCGAAACGACATATTCCCTTCCAAATATAAAAGGGTGAGGCCGCATAAGAGGGTAACAAAAAAGGGTCATAATCAAATTTCTGCTCCGAAAAAAAACTAAAAGGGCTTTTCTTTTGTCGATGGTAACAAAAGATCTTAAGTAATTTAATCAAGGGTATTCGGACTCATCCGAAGTAAATTAACGCCGACTTCGGTCGGTGGGGAAATGTCCTATATCCGAACCCTAAATCGTCTGATAAACTTAAAAGCACAAAATTCACAAATATGCCAAATATACGCATATCCATCCAACGAAATCGGATGTTCTGAAAAATTTCGTGTGTAAACAGACTGGCATGCCCGGTGGGACCTTTCCCGCCTTTCATCTTTAATGCCAAAGCTTCTTATGCCATTACAAAAGGTCCTAATACCACTCTTTCTTTCATACAGGAGCGCAAGGAGCAAAGGGAGGATACACCGCCGAGACGTAAAGGCGAATTTTTGGCCTTCTCTGCTAAAGCTCAATGGCCGCTGTCACCTACGGTCCCTTGGTCATCGCTACCCATGTCAAGTATGGGTATCTCGCCACCCCAATTGTGTTTGGGGATTTTCCTGCTGTGGTTGGGTCCCCCTTCTTTTTGGGAGTGGTCCCAGCCGCTCAGGCTTGTCCGGTCGTTTGCACTGCGACAACCCCTATTGCCACTGGGGTCAGCAACTCCCGACCTACTCAGGGCCGAGTCTTCTCGGCCCATGTCATTTCGGCCGACACTGTCCCTACCAAATGGGGGCAATGTCGCCGCTGCCAAAACAGGAAGCCGACTGCAGCTACTTCAAGGTCCGGTAAAACCATACTGATCGGCGACCTCCGCGTTCGTCTTGACGGTGGAGGGCCAATCACGTCACGGGTCAATCACGTCCCGACTATATCGACTTCCAACTGCTTCTCGCTTCTTCACAAGGTACGCGAGGATGCTGCGGACTTCAAAAAGAAGTCTTCAAGCGGGGGTAAAACAATTGAGCGACACTCCTAGAAGATGAAGCAAGTCTGGGTCACCAAGCAGGAGGCCCGTGCAATTAAACAAGCTAGGGCTGCCAGGCTCGGGCGAATGCAAGTTCAACCAACAACAACATCTTCAGATGTCAAAACCCCGCATTCGCGGGGCCAAAAAAGGAAAGGGGGTTATCGCAAACCCAATGTTGTTCCCCAAGGCTCGGATCACATCCGAGTTCAGAAGACCTCCCGCGCTCAGGCGCTGCCGGCGCGAGTCTCAGTCTTTGATAGACTGGCAGAAGATGCGCCACCACGACCTTCTGTCTTCGACAGGTTGGGGGCACCACCCCGCCCTACAGCTCAACCACCTAAAAGGCGTAGGGTGGTACAAATGTCAGAAGCAGGTGCCAACATGAAGATTTACACTTGCTACGCCTCAGGCAGGGAACCTATGGAATCAATTGGCATCCCTGCCAATGTAAATGAACATGGTGGCCCCAATGATCCCAATTTGGCCCTGGACGCGGTCTACCTTAACACTAGGAATGCCGCCAGAAGAAACTTCCAAGGCTAGTCTAGCGGTCAAGCGGGAACTTCTTCTCAAGGCCAACACCAGGTGCCTGTTCAAAACCAATGGCAAAATCAAGGAGAGAATGTACCCCCAGAGGGAGCAGACCCTGACGAGGTAGTGAGCATCCACGAAGGGGCGGTTCTCCCCGGCAGTGGTGTGAACTTCAACCCAGCATTTGAGCCACCAACAAAGGCCGCCTTCCAAGCAATGTCTAACGATGCCAAGTTAGAAACAATGCAACATTGGCATATAGAGATGACCAATCTCATGCTGGAAATGAAGAGGCAAATGAATATAAATGCTCAAAGGCCTCAAACACCGATGCCGAATCAAGAGCCCCGACGGGAGCAACAAGTATACAATCCCGCTATCGCCAATCGACATGGCGCTCACCCTCCCGACGTGTGCGGCGACACAGGGGACGAGCCACTCAGAGGGATGCCCAATGCTCAATCTTATCAGGTCATGGGGGTGGAGGAGACCATCGCCCAACGTCAGATGATAGAAAAGATAATTGAGGATAAGTTCGCCCAACGTGACGAGGGTACTGCCACTGTCGACCTGTACAGTGTGCCCTATCCTTTACACCACCAATTCAAGAAACTCCCTCCGGACTGCCCGAAGGCACCGAAATTGTAAAAGTTTAATGGGCAGGGATCGCCGCACGAGCACCTCACCTATGATGTCACGGCCATGGGTGACCTCGTCATCGAGGAGTCTTATCTCCTCCGCTACTTTGCAACTTCTCTCACTGGGAGTGCCTTTCAATGGTACTCGAGATTGAAGCCCAACTCCGTCGCCGACTGGGCTGATTTACAAAAGAAATTCATTGATCGGTTCTAATTAGTTGAAAGGAAAGTGTCCCTTGCTGAGCTCTGCTCGCTTAAGTAGAAGAGGGGCGAAATGGCTCTCAACTTCATTAAATGTTGGAGGGACCTTAGCATGAGATGCGACAATCCCCCTGTGCAGGAGGATGCCATCACCATATGCCGAAGAGGACTTCCCCCGAGGTCAGTGAGCGACTTCTGGGGGCAAATGTCAAAGGGTTTGACCAACTAAATTCGACGGTCATAGAGATCGAAATGTTCTTCGCTGATAATCCCACCTTCATGCCTTCAAAGCATAAGACATCTAAAGAGCGACCCGCTGTAGGAAAAGAAGCAAATGCAGTGGATTTCTCCCCGACTGCTGAAGCCGATCAAGCATCGCCGAGCGACTCCAGCAAGAGGCCTGAAAAAAGGGCACCGACCACAAAGTTGGCCGAGCGCATGAAGACTCCTTACTCTTTTAAGAAGGAGCACACCGGCAAACTCTTCAATCTCTGCACGAAGAACACATTGATAACTTAGCAAGTGCCTAAAAAACCAGAGGAAGTTTGCAAAATAGATGATCCCAATTACTATTTGTACCATCATTTATTGGGACATACTATTGAAAATTGTTATGTTTTCAAAGATGAGCTGGAGAAGATGATACAAAATCAACTCATCACAATGAAAGGGACTCGGGTCGACCCTCCTCAACCCCATACCTGGGAGCGAGCGGCTCGGTCGGCTAATGTTATTAGCCATCGGCCAACCCGGGAAATTTATCAAGTGGCAGCCTTCACATTTCCTGATCTAGGGGAAGAAGAAGCAGGTCCCAGTGGGACGAAGCCCACCCTGTGGTACCCGGGCTGGAGGCCTTCTCATGCATGTTCCTTTCCTAAAGAAAACACTGAAAAGATATTTGAGGCCCTTCTAGACCAGCAGCGCATTATGGTACATGACCCACCTCCTACTTATACTGAGGTCAAGAAGGCTCACCCAAGATATTGCAAGTTCCATGCCATAATATCGCACCCCACCAAAGAATGTGAAGAATTACAAGATTGCATCGAGACCCTCATTCAGAGGGGAGAAATTGATATTCAAGGAGAAAGTATGGTGAGAAAAAGGCTTCATGAGGCCGCCGAGCGAATTTTTGATGACATCAACAGTAGGAGGCATTCGCCCTGGCCGCGTGTCTATCAAGATACACACTTTTCAGTAAATGTCATACATAAGATCCCTGGGAAAAGTCAGGCGAAGGACCATGCAGATGGTCTGGACACAGACCCCCCTCCTCAAGGTGCCACTTTGGGAGGAGGTTACTTCTTAATGTCCGAATGCCTCACCATTCGGAAGGCTGTCCGCAAACTTCGACATGAAGTCAGGCATCTGCGGCATAATCAAGAAGATTTGCTACAAATAATGAGGCGTATAGATGACAGGCTGATGGCCCTGTCCCCGACACCTTCAACTGGAGAGTCCGCCCGGGCTTCCTCGCATTCAGAAGCCACGGTGGAGCCCAAACGGCGACCAAGGACTGGTGGATGGTTGTCCTGAGAATCAATAGGCTCGCCTGTCAAAGAGACTCCAGAGAAGCTATACTCCTTTCCCCAATACAAAACTCTGGAGATCTTCAAGATCTGCCAAAGGGAGGGGCTAATACAATTTCCCAAACCGGACAGTAATCTGGTGCCCAGTATGACACATCGGCATGGTTTTTGCTTATATCACCGTGCCGTGGGACATGTCATATACGACTGTTCCACCTTCAAAGATATAGCCGAGGATCTCATTACCAGGCAAATTATAAAAAATGATGGCTCCCGAAGTCCTCCCATGCGCTCCCCATGGGGACAATCGCCATTTTCAGTAAATGTGATACAAGCATCAACTCCTCATAAGGCTTCCACATTGCGAGCTCCCGAGGCCGGACCCGGCTCAGACAAATCCTCGGAGAAGCGCCTCGAGTGGCGACCCTGGCAGGACCTGGAATCCTTGCCTCTCCCAAAAGAAGAAACTAAAAAGTTGCTGGACATTTTATTTGGTGGAAAGGAGATTCTGGTGCGTGATTCACCACACCCTGACTCTTCTCATTTAGAGCAGGACCTCCTTGTCTCAGACAAGAAAGATGATGACCGAGGTGTTCATCTTAAAGGACGAGCCCTCCCTGGGTAGCGGGCCACAAGCCCGTCTAAAAATAGCACTCAGGGGAATGTTATGAGCCAGGAGCATCCCCGAAGGGCCGGCCCATGTACTTCCACCAAAGGGACTATCGTCTCTCCTAGGATAAATGAAGCATTGGTCGTCAGGCAAACCTCTGGGCCGACCTTGAGGACTGAACAGTATAAAACACCAGCCACCGGGGCGGAAAAGGCCAAGCCTCACCCCAGGGGCTCTAATTTAGGCCCTAAGGTCATGACCCAACCCCCACTCACTACAGCTATGAGTGGGCTGTATCAGTCCTCACATCAGCTAAATCAGAAGGGCAAGGCACTAAAGGCTGTTGACAGGATGAGACAAGAACAGTCATACCTGGCCCAGCAACTGGAACTCATGACGAAGCCTAAGCAAGCATGCAAAAACACTTCCCAATCGCTGAATGCTGCCCTAGCGGTTGAGAGAAGACAAGACAACAAGGCTGAGTTGCGGACTTACGAAGTGGGCCCCCAGCCTGATAGTCAGCAAGTCATTGAAGGGTCTGACCTCCTTCATGATTTTGGCTCCTTTGTGGCCGAATTTCAAGAGTTACCTCCTGAAATTGTTGAAAAAGCAATCAACGCAACCTTTCAAATTCATGAGCCAGAGGGTGACTGGGTTATTGTAACCCCAAGGAGGAATTCCCCGTTAAAGCCATCTAAGGGGAAGACTTATGCTGAGAGTTCAAAAACCAAGGCTGCCCCCCAGGCATCTACAAGAAAAGCGGCCCTGTCCCAAGAGGCGTTGGCGCGAGCAAAGAAGTAGGAAAAGAAGAGGAGGAAGAACTTGAAAAGAAGGTTGAGGAAGCAAGCCGAGCAGGCGACAGCCATGGAAGCACCCAAGGAGTTAAGTCCTCTACAGAAGTTACAAAAGTTGATTGAGGAATTGGAAGAGTATGTACCTTCTCTCCCAACTGGGCCCGTCCCACTAGATAAGTACATCCCATGAGAAGAATTGGAACGCAAAATTCGGCTCAAGAGCTGGCTCCAACAAATGCTCAAGCGAGCCCAGGAAGGCGAGGAGCTCTCTATTCCAGAGGAACTCTCTATCTTTTATAAAGACGAAGAACTCACCATAGAGAAGTTAGAAGAAATGTTAAAAAGCTTCTCATGTCATATGGTGTCAATCCCCCCACCAGAAAATTTTCGGGTTAAATGAAGGTACTGTTACTACCCCTGCCTCGGGGGGCAGGATCACTATGGCCACCTACCGCCGTCGCAATGCAGAAATCTGGAACCGCGGTCGTGGCCGAGGCCGCAGACGCAGGCGGGGTAGACAATCCATATCCTCTAATGGGCAGAGTCCCATGTGGACGGACGTCACAAGGTTTAGGAGAGGGGAGGGAAACACGTTACGCTGGGAAAACGCGGGAAAGGGACTCCCGGAAAGGGTTGTCTCTACCGAGCTCGAACAGCGGAAATATACAGGACGAGAAAACCCACAGAATGTAAATGTACAACGAAATGAATTGACATAAGGAAATTACAGAATGGAAACCACCGCGAGGAATTACTTCCGTCACGGGACCTCCGCGAGGAATTACTTCCGTCACGGGGTTTTGACAAGAATTGAAGGAATTAAAATTACAGAATGGAAAGGCTTCGCGAGGAATTACTTCCGTCACGTGCACCTTCGCGAGGAATTACTTCCGTCGCAGGGTTTAGACAGAAATTAAAGAAATAAAATGACAGAATGAAAAGGCTTTGCGAGGAATTACTTTCGTCACGTACACCTTCGCGAGGAATTACTTCCGTTGCATGGTTTAGACAGAAATTAAAGAAATAAAATGACAGAATGAAAAGGCTTCGCGAGGAATTACTTCCGTCACGTGCACCTTCGCGAGGAATTACTTCCGTCGCAGGGTTTAGACAGAAATTAAAGAAATAAAATGACAGAATGAAAAGGCTTTGCGAGGAATTACTTTCGTCACGTACACCTTCGCGAGGAATTACTTCCGTTGCATGGTTTAGACAGAAATTAAAGAAATAAAATGACAGAATGAAAAGGCTTCGCGAGGAATTACTTCCGTCACGTACACCTTCGCGAGGAATTACTTCCGTCGTAGGGACCTCCACGAGGAATTACTTCCGTCCACGGGGGTTTAAACAAAAGGAAAGAGTGACAGAAAAGAAAGGGGGAGGGGGGTGTGATCGCCATGGGCTGAGAACCCCACGGGAAAGCTGTGATCGCGTTCGCCGCCAGAGCGGGAGCAGTGCGGGTCCTCTCTTCCTCTTCTTTCGGTCGGCCGACGAAGAGGGCTTCCTTCGGTTACCCTGATTTTGTTATTCTTTCCTTTTTTTTGTTTTAGCTTTTGTTATTATTTTAACTGGTTACCCCTACACAAAGAACAAACAGAGAAAAATAACTAAATGAGAATGACGGCGATGTAGTACCAATCCTTTAGAAAATGATACTGAGAATAACATAAACAAATACGGACCTGGTTGGTGGTGTTTAAAACCCCTTTAGAACTAGAGGATGGTAAATGATATGATGGAATGCACAAACGTGAAGACGCTCACAAACCAGGCCCTCTCGGAGAGAGAGGCGTGGCATAGATGCTAAATGATGCATGTAACGTAATTAAGTGACTGATTAAAAATAAAAAAAAGGGGTGAAAAGTTTATTGGGGGAGGCCGATGACGGGCTTTAGACGAGCTTCTCCGAGATGAGGATGGCACGAGCGTACGCTGAGATGTAACAGGTTCTCGTATACTCCGACGTCCGGAAACTCGGCCGGACCTTCCGGGTATCGATACCGCCCTGAAAAGGAGAAAGGGAGAGAGAGAGAGGGAGAGAGCTTTTTCTTTCTTTTTTTTTGTTTTCAGGATTTTTATACTTTGGTTTTAAAGGAAAAAAATGCAAGGATGAGGAAATAAAAAAGAATAACAGGATAAAAGATATATATATGATGGAGAGAGAGGAAGATAATTGAGAGAAAAGATAAATGAATAAATAAGAAAAGGTGATGGAAAAAGTTTGAGAGAGATTGAAATGAGAGGGTGAGAGGAAAAAAAAGAAAAAAAAAGGAAAAGAAATGGAGAGAGATAAGAAAAATAATAAAAAAGAAAACGTGAGAGAGAGAGATCGAGAGGGGAAGAGAGAGAGAAGAAAGTGAGACGGAGGGGGGGAGAAAGAAGACCGAAAAAAAATGAAAAGAAAGGGGAAGAGAGATCGGGAGAAAGAGGGAGAGGGGAGAGGAGAGAGAGAAGAAGAGAGAGGGAATAAAGGGAGAGAAAGAGGGAGAGAGTGGGGGATTAAAAAAAATAAAAAAAGGAAGTGGGAGGTGGAGAGAGAGATCGAGAGGGAGAGAGACGGTGAGAGGGGGGGAGAGTGAGAAGTAGAGAGAGGGAGAGAGAGAGAGGCGGTGGGAGAGGGGATTAAAAAAGAAAGAAAAAAAAAGAAGTGAGAGAGGGAGATCGAGAGAGAGTGAGAGAGAGGAGAGAGAAATGAAACGGAGAGAGGGAGAGAGACGCAGAGGGGAAGAGAGAGAGGAGAGAGAGAAATGAAACGGAGAGAGGGAGAGAGACGCAGAGGGGAAGAGAGAGAGAAGAAAGTGAGACAGAGGGGGGGAGAAAGAAGACCCAAAAAAATGAAAAGAAAGGGGGAGAGAGATCGAGAGAAAGAGGGAGAGGGGAGAGGAGAGAGAGAAGAAGAGAGAGGGAATAAAGGGAGAGAAAGAGGGAGAGAGTGGGGGATTAAAAAAAATAAAAAAAGGAAGTGGGAGGTGGAGAGAGAGATCGAGAGGGAGAGAGACGGTGAGAGGGGGGGGAGAGTGAGAAGCAGAGAGAGGGAGAGAGAGAGAGGCGGTGGGATGGCCAACGGTTGTGTGTGAAGGAGGTCCCAGGAGAGACCGGGGGAATGGGGAAGGTGGCCGTGGCTTCGATGGGAGGGGAGAATGGGAGAGAGAGAGAGAGAGAGGGAGTGGGGTTGGTGTATTGAATGGGGGAGACCAGATCCAAGAAATGAGGTGGGATTTAAGGAGAGGAGTTAATAAAAATAAAAGAAAAATATTTATTTTATTTTTGTTTAGAGATGGGCCCAAGTCATTTATATTTATCAATATTTGCATATATGTTTATTTATACAAAATAAATGATGGGCCACCTATTTAGTGTTATTATATATTTTATCTTTTTTATTTTTGTTTGTATATATATATTTATATATACATATGTATATATATGTACGTATATATATTTATGTATATATTTATATGTATATATAGATATATGTATATATATATATAAAAGGTAGAATGGGCCAAGCCCACTAAAATCTTTATTTGTTCCCCCCCCTTCCTTTTTTTAAACATTAAGAGATGGGCCAAGCTCATTGATATTTTTATCTTCTTGTGTAGGAGAGGGATGGCCACAAGCCCATTGGCGAGGGTTTCGCTCATTTTGACAAACAACACTTGACTTTCCGTGAGATCGAATAAAAGATTGGACATCATTCAAATGGTTTAACTGTGCGAGCCGCTTTGGGGCGTCTTGGCGTGATACGGGGTTTGCTCAGCGTAATGCTTAAAATGCCGTGTCTACAGCTTGCCCCGCCTTGGCGTCTGCTTTGCAGGGGAATGTCACGGAGTGGAATGGAATAGAAGTGTAATGAAATGGAGTGGGGAGTGGACTGAAAAGTGGATGCCAAGGCGTGATGAGACACGTTTTTAACGCTACGTGATTGGAATCTTTCCTGAGTTTCAACAATAAATCCTTGAAGAAGGTCCTCCGAAATCAACTGTTGTTTGGCTGGACATAACAAAAGACTAACAGAAAGAGGGACCAACTTCTCGGCGTGGAAGTACCTGAGTCGTAGACTCGCAGGTTTCACCTTGAGGAGCGGTTACCAACCAATGTGGAAGTGCTACGACCAAGGTGGGTCCAATGGAGTAAATAAAAAGGGTAGCTGATAAATCCAAACAAAGGTCTCTTTCGGCCAACCAGCCCAAGATGGTTTCACAGAAACTCAGTACTCGATTCAGAATGGAATATCCCGTATTAATCAAGAATATAAGCACATCGGCCCTCACAATCGAGTTAAATGAATGATCCTCAACAGTGATATCAAAGTCCTACATGAATGCATGCTGGGTTTAAAGGAAAAATTAAAACAAACTAAAAGTAGAAAATAGCCCAGGATATTATTGTTAAGTTGCTTAGGACGGGTCAGGATACCGATTCGATGAGCCGATACTGAGCTGGGGCCCGTTTATCCACGCACCGATTCACCGAACGGAACCATCATTCCCGAGCTACCACAACCTAACGGCCTATCCGTACGTCTTGAACTCCTCTGAAGTTATCACAGTTTTTGTTGGAGGGGAACTCAAACTCCAGATTCATCCAAAGCATAAGGTTCGTGACGTGCTCTAATAGCGTAGATATCATATAGTAGGATGTATGACACAGTGGGGTCAGTCACCAGGGTGACTGATGGTGGGACATGGTAGGGCAATGGCGCCCTCTTGCTCTCTTATTTTCATTTTGTTCTTGGAACCTGCACCGAACAGCAAGCAGTGAAGAAGGATTATTTCATAAGAAGTAAAATTACATTCGACTGTACAGGACGTCCGCACACCAATACAGGAGCAGGGGAAAACACGACGCAAATCAGACAAGATTCTTCCGGTTAAAATTCACCATGGTAACTTGTCATAAATGCTTTACATTTACCTTTTTACACCCCCCCTTTTTCACTATAAGTATCCCCTTTGATCCTTAGCAAAAGATCATCCCTTGGTGGTTCGGGGAGTTAAGCTCTTTTGAGATGGGGGGAGAGAAATCCTGCCCTTTTGAGATGGAAGGTGGGTCTTCCCGTCCTGCCAAGAGGAGCAGGTTCGGCCGTAAATTTAGGAGGTTGACCGACATTGAAGGCCATATGAGCGAGAGAATTCTCTCACGGGCGGTAAGTTGGCTCTTTCTCCTAGTTTCCTTCATAAGTTCTCCATCGCTTTTTCATTCTTTTCTTTTCCTTCCTTTCAGCCGTATCCTCTTTTTCCGGGCCTGAGAAAATTCTCCAAGCTGCCCTGGCTATCGAAGCTTACGTCCAACATCACTATCGGTATGAGGGCCGTTATTTCAAAATGGCACCTCCAAGGGTTGGTGGTCCATGCCAAGTATTATGACAAGATCTACATGGATTGGGCGGCCCTGGGTGCATTGGCGGAGGTTTGGCATCCGGAAACCCACACTTTTATCTTTCCTACTTTTGAGGCAACGGTCCTCCTCGAGGAGGCAGAACTTCTGCTAGGCTTAAGAAGGTCTATGAAGGATGACATGATAAATGTTTCGCAGATGCAGAAGAGGGTATCTACCGAGGAGGTTCTTGGAAGCTTTATGCCATCTGGAACCATAAAGAGCGTTTAGACCCAAAAGGGAGTCAACTTGCAAAAGCTCGCAGACTGGACCGTGACTGCCTTAGAAGGTTTGATAGATGATGAATATTTAGAAGGGCTTATGAAAGGGTTTACAATTTGTTTGGCCGGAGCTCTCCTCTTTCCTTGTACTGACAACATCGTAGAGGAAGACCAATTGGGAGCGATTTGTGGACTTTGGGAGGGAAAGAGAGTGGGGCCTGTAGACACGCTGTTCCTGACGTCCCCTGAGAAAATCTTATATTACCACGCGACGCCCCGCAACGGCTTTCGCATTTTGAATCACTTGAGTGTTTCCTATCTTTGAGTCTTCTCTCGTCTTCTGGGCGAGTAGCGTAACGCTCCTTCGGCATCCGGAAACCGCCTCGTTGTGGAAATCATGCGGCATTCGAACGGCATCAACATCAATCGCATGCATCAAAAGTTGCCGGGACCAGGAAAATGCCTAACGGACGACTACCGACGCCCTTTTCGGGGGAATCCGGGGGTCATCATGGAGGCGTCCAGGCCCCTGGACGCCTCCATTAATACAAAATAATGGCAAAATATATATATATAAGATTGAACAAAAAATATATATAATTTCATGGAGGCGTCCAGGCCCCTGGACGCCTCCATGAACCAGCTCACGGGTGACCCCCGGCCATCGACTGACCGTTGCTCAGCCTGTCGTTTGAATAAAATCCAAGTTATGGAGGCGTCCAGGCCCCTGGACGCCTCCATCAAACCAGCTCACGGGCGACTCCCGGCCATCGACTGACCGTTGCTCAGTCTGTCGTTTGAAGAAAATCCAAGTTATGGAGGCGTCCAGGCCCCTGGACGCCTCCATCAAACCAGTTCACGGGTGACCCTGACCCATCGACTGACCGTTGCTCAGCATGTCGTTTGAATAAAATCCAAGTTATGGAGGCGTCCAGGCCCCTGGACGCCTCCATCAACCAGCTCACGGGCGACCCCCGGCCTTCGACTGACCGTTGCTCAGTCTGTCGTTTGAATAAAATCCAAGTTATGGAGGCGTCCAGGCCCCTGGACGCCTCCATCAACCAGCTCACGGGCGACCCCCCGACCATCGACTGACCGTGGCTCAGTCTGTTGTTTGAAGAAAATCCAAGTTATGGAGGCGTCCAGGCCTATGGACGCCCCCATCCTTCCGACCTCTATAAATAGAGGCTTACCCCCCTCAGTTCGGGGGTCGAAAAAAAGAGCACGGAGAGGCTGCCGGATTCTATTCCTAACCCGTGGGTGTTTTGTAGGGGAGGTCCTGCCGGATCCTCGGGTGCCCGTGCTCGCAGGAGAGAGGCCGCCTTTGCCCGCCGCTCTACCTCGTCGTCCCTACGCTGCCAAAGCTCCACCGGATCTCACCATCGACCACCCAATAAGCCATTCTCTCCTCTTCTTTTCTAGTTATCTTGCATTCATCATATCATATTCTCTACCCCCCCTTTTTATGAGGGAGTCTCTTCCCGTTTCTACGTCAGAATAATTGCCATTCATCATAAACATTTTCCTCCTACTCATGTCCGAGAGGGGTTTAAAAGACAACACCAACCAGGTGTGTGTCTTGCCATCATTTCGTTACTTGCGTCATTAGAATTTGAATGCTGCACCTTCGTCTTTCTGATCCACTCGTTACTTGTTTGTCGTTGTTTTGCAAGGGTACTTGAGGAAAGCCCTCTCCGTCGGCCGGCCGAAGGGGGAGGAAGAAGCAACCTGCCATTTCCCGCTCTCAGGGATTCATAATCTCCGCGCTCAACACAAGGTACACGCGATCATTTCGTTTCTTTGAGGTAACCCCTCTGGCGATCACATCCCTTTAGCATCATACGTATGCTCTTTCCTCATATTGGCACGTATCATAATCCTTCTTAATTTTTAGTCGCTTGATTGTCCGTAGTTTAGTTTGTTTTCTTCTCCTTGAGTGGATTCCTCGGCCTCCACCAGATTGGCGACCACGGTGGGACATTCTTTTTACTTTTTTAGGTTACCTTTGAACTCTCGGCACCCACGTGTGCCTCCCTTCTTTCGGCACCCGCGTGTGCCCCTCCCTATTGCGCCCACGTGCGCTACATCATTTCCCTCGTACACCACGTGCACTTCCCCGGTCCTTTGTGATTACTTCGAGGTCTGCGTTATCTCGGCACCCACGTGTGCTCCCTCCACTTGGCACCCTCGTGTGTCCCCCTTCTTATTGCGCCCGCGTGCGCTGTGTCATCTCCTTCGTGCACCACGTACACGCCCCTTAGTCCCCTCTTTTGTTATTTTTAAGTCTGTGTGTCTTGGAAAGTAGAACGGCTATATCTTCCTCTATCTGTTTATTGTTATTATATCCTTGTAATATCACTGCTATACATCTGTTATATTTGTGTGCTTATCTCTGCTCCATCTGTGTGTTACATATCTTTTATCCAGCACCGCATTTCATGCATTTACCCCCTTTTCTTTCCTTTTTTTTACTCTTTTCTAAGCATCACCCTCTCTCGGTGAAGGAAGGACTCTCCGTTCGGGAATTCCTCTCAACGGACTAGAATCTCCTCCACTGGGACCTCCGTAAGTCCCCGACATCGAAGAATCTCCTCTTCGTTCACTGGGCCGGTTGTACCATTGAAGTTCCTCGGAGTTAGTCGACCCATTCGTGGCGAGACGAGAGCCCCTAGCTGACACGGTGGTGAAAACAAAAATGAACTAGGGTCCCTATTTTGTGTGAACTTCGGATCTGGTTAAAAACACAAAAAAATCATCAAAATCAAAACACAAAAAAGGGGCGTAAAGGCATCCACTTATTTGATAATCTATGCTATTTGCTTGCTAGTATATGTTTTTGCGTTCCGGGAAAACTGTGAGCATGGCTCACGAGTCTTTTGAGGAGAACCACCCTGGTCGTGGTGAGTCAGTCGAGCCGCGAGTCCATGCTATGGACGCGGGTCCTTCCCATGAGCCCTCACGTGAGGTGCAGGTTACCACAGGGGGCACATCCCCGCCACAGGACATCTCCTCTTTGCTAGGTGTCCTCGCCAACACGGAGCTTACCTCTGAGCAGCTCCGGGCCTTCCATGCCATTCTGAAGGGGAAATCTGTCTCCCCCGCTCCCCAGGAATCAACTCCCGCCATCGCACCTCTCCAAGAATTGGTGCGGGCCATTCCATCTCCTTCGCTGGCACAAGCCATCCAATCTCCCTCGCTTCAAGGGCAAGCGAGCCAACAACCACCCTTGTTCCAGTTCCCTTCGCAATCTCAAACCCCTGTTGTTCCCCACATACCACTTCAGCCGGAGCCAACTATCGGCGGCCCGGCAGCTCCCTCACATTCAGGGTTTCCCCCTCAAGTCTCCGGGAGACATTTTCCTCCCCAGTGGCAAGTGCCACCCTCACCGCCCGAGGAGCTCACCCAATCGCTCCTCAATAGGTTCAATAGGATGGACGAACAATTTCAGAATTTGAAGAAAATGGTGGACGTGAAATCCACCCCGGAGGTTGCTTTGCCAATCCTTCCGGTCATCCATCTTCCTCCCTCCGAAATGCCCACGTACCGTAGGTACAATGGCACTGGCAACCCCTTCATTCACCTCAAGGATTTCATGTATGAGTCATCCTATTGGCAAAACGACCAGAGATCCCTGGCATGCCTCTTTCGGAGGTCATTGGACGGTCCTGCGCTAGAGTG